>PSQN01000004.1:0-1200000 GCA_002989075.1 Arthonia radiata | reverse complement strand
ATCGACGGATGTCATTTCTCCTCAGACTTCCCACGCGGCTGCATCAAATGCCACACCCCAAACGCCCTCACACGATCCTCGTGTGTCGCATCCGTGTGCTTGGCGAAGTGTTTCCGCACCCAGGTCATCACTTCATCATGGCTCGCGGGATGGCAGAGCAGTCCGCTCTTCAGCTGATGTGTGCTGTTTGTGTTATGATCTTCGAGAATACGGTCACCATTGAGCTGGCGAAAGTCCTGTGGGGCGTGACATGAATACTTTGGACTCTATGTGCGCAGTGTGAAGAACTGGGTGGAAGTTTGGAAGCGGAGGGAAGGTAAGAACGCACCTCAAGGTCTTGCTTCGACACCGTTTGCTCGAGGCTGGGCATACTCTCAATGCTCGATTATGCGTGCTGGGTGGATGTGGGCGTGGAGAAGACGGTGCGATTGATAAGGGCGCTGATCCGCTGATATATCAGCGGAGTGCTGTGTTATCATGAGTTGGAAGGACAGGTGGTGTGAGTTTATTGACTCTTTCCGGTAAGTATAGTGTGAGCTTTGAGGTAAGGCGTGGGGATACTGTGTTGTCTTCTAATATCAAGAATACGGTATCTGATGTAAGGTCACACAGTCCGGCGGCAGCGGTCGTTGCAACAAAGCGATCAAACATATCGAAGTATCTCGTTCGCACGGGCGTGCCTATCAAGGACTGAAATGTGCACTCGGAGTACCACAAGTCGTGCAGCATATTCGAGGTAGCAAGCCCTGACACGGCAGCGCAACCTGGACTCCACATCCTCCGCACGCAACGCCAGCGTACGCCTTGCCCCCCATCCGAAAACGTCCCCTAGCAGGCCTCACAACGCTCAATTCCACCTCCCAATCCTCGCCGTCCGCTCCGCCCGCTCCGCATGCCAAATCGTGAAGTCCGAAACGCGGTTCTGATGCGTTGGAAAAAGGCGAATGAACCCATGTCTGATCCAGTCAAGCAGGTCATCGGCGCCTGCGTGCTGGGGTGGCTGGACCCGGGCGTTGTGGTCCGCGAGGATGCGGGCGCCGTCGACGGCGTCCCAGGTCTATGTCGGGTCAGGTGCTAGTGCCGGCATGGGAGGGTGGATGTACCTCGCGCTCTTCTTGCGTCACGCGCTGCTGGAAGTGGATGGCGGCCATTGACAGCTGTGGATGAGTGAAACGTCGGACGTAAGCTTGGGGGTCTCTTTACAGTCAAAACCCGTGGTGTTGCGCTATGATAGATATTGGAACAATCTATGCCGACAGTATCGAACAGCTGGCTCTTATATACTTACCGCTCCTGGAGCACGACTTTTGCTGGCCGCGTGTAACGTGGTATCATCGTTGTCTCCAACTGTACCAAGACCTTCCTCAAAAGAATTAAAACAAGACCCTGGGGGTCGATGCATGCTTTTGGTGCAGCAGAAGCAACATCACATCGGACGAAGAAGTTGAGCAAAGTGGGAGCGTTGGTTTACAAGTTGTGCATGTTTGACAAGGCTCATCGTATTTCTGTTGCTGGTCTGCTATTCTGCGCGTAGTTCTTGCTGCGATTCACTTTATGCACTGCATGCTTGCGATATGATTGAAATTTAGATCTGACCTTATCTTTTGAAAATACACTTCGAAGGCCCGGACATGCGCGAGCACGCAGGACTTGTCGTTACAAGCCCACGTCACTCCTACTCACTCACCGCTCATAATCCGGGCGGCATCGCAGACTCCGCACCGGCCGACATCATCGCTGTTGACATACTCACTTCCTTCACATACCTCGCTCACGCAACGCCAATGTCTTGTTAGCTTTGTCGTGTCCAGGACGTGGGCGCAGGCGATACAGGTGAGAGCTTGCGGATCGTTGGCGAATGAACAGATTGAGCAGCTCTGTTCGACTGGTTGAGGCGGTGGGAGAGGCGGACGAAGTTTGAGCGGTGGCGCTTCGAGTGGCTTTGCGGGTGCTGAGGTGGCAGGGACGGTTGGCTCAGTCGATGAGACTAACGGTGCTGGTGCGGTGTTCGCCTTGGCAGCTGGTGCGGCAACATAAGAGACTGACTCAAGACTAGGTGACTGAGCCTTTGGAAGCGGAGGCTGGACCAGAGTCTGGGGTTCGTCGTCGTGATGGTACACTCGTCCGGCGGCGGTACCATTGACGTCTGGTTTCCGCGCTGCGGCTCGGTTCGTAAAGCCGCTCGCTTTCTTCTGTGGCGTACTGCGAGGTGATTTCCGCAGTCGACTGAACTCTCGTGGTGCGGTATCAATAAGTTTTGATTGTTCCCCATCCTCGCTCTCGTCTTCAGTGGTTGAAACGTCTTCCTCCGCAGCGTGGTCAGCTTTTGGTTTTCCTCCCTTGCGAGCAGGCGCCCATGCCCTCTTCTTCGAAGAACTGCCCATCTGCGAAAGCTCCGCCATCTCATTCCTCGCGCCTTCGTCATCTTCATCCTCATCTTCACAGACCTTGACCATACCTCTTCCCTCCTTGTCAGTAATCCTGTTACCATCCACACCAGTCACATCCGCTTCATCTCCATCATCTTCAGTCTCCTCCCCAACAACCTCCTCATCCTCCCTCTTAATCGCCTCTTCGGCCTCCTTCTCCGCCTGCAGCCTTCTCATCCTCAACGCCGCAGCCTCCGCCCTCAAATCCCTTCCCCGCTTACTCTTCGCAACCCTCGGCTGACTCAAACTCAACTTTCCCTTCTCCAGATGCCTCCGCATCGACTCATCACCACCCAGGTCCTGCCCCTCCTTCCCAAACTTCTTCTCAATCCACTTCTGCTTCCTCTCTTGGTAACTCGGCTTCTCCCCTTGTGCATTCGCCCCCCGCTTTCTTTTCCGCCGGCTACGATACGTCCCACCGCACAGATGTTCAGGGAGTTCACTTGCGTCCGGCGTCTCTGTATCGTCGTATTGCCCTGAGTACAACGTCTGACCGCGTCCCCACAGTCCTTCACCTGTATACCCATTCGACCAGAGCCCGCGCATATCCTCCGCATACTGATTCCGCACCTTCCAGAACGCACGGCTGTGGTTCATCTCCTTGCAATGTGCCAACTCATGCATCATGACCATCTGCACGTACTTGAAGGGGAGCCATCTGCCCGTGTTCCCCAGTGGGTGTAGCACCAGCTGCACGATCTCGCCCGCGTTGAAGTTGCGGCCCACGAACTCGCGGTTCGGCTCGTGTTCTTCCAGCGTCATGACGGAGAGGGAGTGCTGCTTCATGAGGGGGAGGCATTGCGCGGCGATGCGGGAGAGGAAGTCCTCGGCGATTGAGGCGGTGGGGCCGGGAAGGGGTTTGATGAAGATGATGCGGTCGTTGGTGTGGTGGCGGCCCTGTTGGTTGAGGCGTTGGATGCCGACAGGCATTGTGGTGGTGGCGGCGCGTGAGGTGCAACCGGTGATATTATGGAATGCAAAAGTTTTGTTGTCAAACAAAAGGCGATGAAGTTGGTTGAGAGGCGATCATGGCCACCTCGAAAGGTGGAAACTTACATATTGAAAGGTATGAAGGAAATGGAGCGGTCAGAGGTGAAAGGCGCGTTGAAGATGGGTGAATGATATCGTGTGGTCTGTGCTTTTCGTATACCGTCACCCCGTAGTCAATATTCAAGCAATTCCAAGAGACGAGTCACCAGAAGCATAGATCATAAGAAAGGTGGAAGCAAGGTTGTCATAGTGTAATGAGTGACTTTGGTCATCGATTGGTGTTAATAGTAATAATACAAGCCAAGCACCAGGCCCAGCAATCTATATTCATGAATCGTCGTAATCAATCGTCGTAATCAATCGTCTTCCGAACTATGCAATCATCTCAACCTTCTAGTAACGGTGAGCATCACCATGAGCGTGCACCACGGACCGGGGCAGCTTAGCAAAGGTGGTAGCCTCAGCGCGCTTGTGCACCTGAGTCATAACGCCATCTTTGTTCAGAACAAAGACTGAAGCACCGGCAGGCACCGCTATCGTCTTCATACCACTAGGAGCAGCGGGGGTCGCGGGAGTTGAGGGCTTGTCTGATGGCTTGCCTGATGCGGCAGCTGCGCCTGATACAGCAGGCTTGAAGGCGCTCATGGGAAGGGGTGTCACGGCCGATGGCGCAGGAGCTGACGCCGCAGGAGCTGGTGAAGCAGCGACAGGGGCCGCAGCAGGAGTGGTTGCAACTGGAGCTGGGGCTTGGGGAGCCGGTGGAGCAGCAGAGGTAGGCTGAGGAGCACCGCCAGCACCGGCGGTCGCGTAGACAGGTGATGGTTCAGCGCCGGGGCTCTTGACCAAAGCGCCCATGATGTTGTTCAAGTAGTCGGGTGCAGCCTTGCTCATAGGATCCTGCTGGCCAAGCTGGTTCTTGTCGAAGGCCGGGGCAGGAGGCTGAGCAACAACATCGAAGTCAGAGCAGGTTGTGTAGAACTCATCCTTGCCGTTAGGGAGACCAGGATCAGCTTGTTGGCCACCGCCTTCCGTCGAAGCTTGCTGCTGGTTGAGTGTGCGCCAGTCCCAGACCCAGTAGAGAGTGTAGGCGCCCTGGCCCTGGGGAAGGTCCTTGGGCATTGTCACGTAGGTGTCACACCAAAGTTCGTTCGTACCTGCTGACTGGCCGGGCTTGAAGTTAGGTGTCTTTGACTGACGCTCGGTGGAGATCGGGGCCCCAGCAATTTGGTAGCAGCGGCCGTCGTCGTAGTTCTGTGCTGCCAGAAGGCGACCAGACTTGTCACCACCAGTACCATCAGTAGTCCACTGCAGCACGTCCATGAGCTTAGCATCATCCTTCGGTTGGGTGGTGCCAAAGACAAAGACTGAGCCGCCAGAGAGTTGCTTGCCCTTCTGATTGAGAGGCTGAGTGACGTGACCGTTCTCGAGGTACTTCATAGCGATCGTGGAGCCAGGGGCGACTTGCACGCGCGGATACTTTGGAGGTTGAGTCTTGGTGCGCTGGTTGGTGTGGCAGACGAAGTCGGAGCTGTCGATGCGAGAGCGCTTGGACTCAGCCGAAGGTAACATCCACATCATGGAGTTGCCATTGAAGCCGGGATCAGTACGTGCAACGTAGCCTCGTGGATATCCGTTGGAGATGAAGTTGCCCTTGTCATCGATGAGGGAGATTTGCTCGTTCCATGAGTGAGCGCTCGAGCCAGGCAGCAAAGCCGCGGCGAGAAGACCGAGAGTGACTAGAAGCATCTTGAGTGTTTTAGTAATATCTTCTGACCGGCAGAAAATTGGAAGCGAATGTATTTGAGTGAAGTCGCTGAGGTGATCGAGCGGGCAAAGTTGGTATCGCTATGCTAGTCTTGAGACTGGGTGCAACTCGACGCGATAGTGTCTTTGTTGAGTGAGTGTGGTTGAAAGAATGTGTGAAAGGCGGTCTTCAAATAGGTTCAAAGAAAGTCGAATTGAACAACTGCACAGCGTGGTGCGCGAGACACACAGTGTCCGCAGAAACGAAGGTTGATGAAGAGAGTGTGATGGTACAGTGCAGCGCAGCTGAGTGTAGAGCAGGCGGAACGAAGGGTATTGAGAAATGTTTTTGTTGTGTGAAAAGATTGAGGGTAGAGCGGACGCTCGGTCCGTGCGCGCAAACAAGGTCGTGTTTTGCCATCGTAGACGGAGCAACGAGAGAAAGCGTTCGTAGCCAGGCAACCACGTTTGGCACAATACGCGTCTTGAAGTGGCCCGTCTAGATCTTCCCCAGAATAGATCTCAAAGGTGATGATACAAGACAGGTGATTAAATGGAACACTTACTGTCACAGATGCTTACAACTATGAACACCAATGACGGCGCTTCTTTGCTAGGGCCTGCAGCCGCTCTACGAGGTGAAACATTATCATAGTGAAGGGGCGATTGATCGACGTCCAGTGCTCGTGTAGCCGTTGAGCCTCATTGAAGTGGACAGCTCAAGCGCTTGTTTGAAGCTGCAGGCGCGCTCAAAACAAATCCGTTGCTGAGCCCGCTCTCAGAGCATCAGATAGCTGAATTGCAAACGCGCTCGAAAGGACAACATTTGCGGCACTGTGCAAACCACAAGCGTTTTGTTGAGCTTCACAAAGGCGAGCGGATGCACAGTGCTCATCGGCATACCCGCAGGTTCCTGGGCAGTCGCTCTCTGCTTCAGAGGGATGGCGCGACACTTCGATATGCTTCAGAGTTCCAGGTGTCGAAGATAGACAGAGAAGCGAGACCATTGGTGAAGAGAGGATGTCGAAGTGAGGATGCGCGCTTAAAGTCAGAGTTTCAAAGCAAACGACGCTAGTCATCTGATTGGCCACAGCGCGGTCCGGCTAGACTTGCCTTTCTCGTGCGAAACGCCTTTGCCAGTCGCGTAAAATAGCCCTGCTTCAGAGTGGTAGGAGTGTCGAGACATGTCATACAGATTCAGCAAAGGGTATCTCGCGAGTATATAATCAAGCATGTACAAGTCTTCTCATGTCCAATACGTCTTAATAACCCACCTGTACAGCTTGATTTCATCCATAATGTCGCTTCATACACATGTCTCGTCCAGGCTCTTCCTCTTTCACCAACTCTGATAATAGGCCATCCCATCGGGCCCCTGCACAGCGCCAAAGTTGAACATGGGGTCACCCATGAAGATACTTGATAGATCCGCGTCTGTAGTGCCCATTGCCATATCCATGGCCTGCTCGAAGCCAACGCCCATATTGAAGTCGCCAGTATCGCCAACGACATTTGGGTCGTATATTCCGGGTGGCATGGGCGCATTGCTCTCGGCAGCACGTTGATAGTATGCCTGCGCTTGCGCCTGCGTCATGGTTGGTTGCTGCATTTGCTGTCCGGGCGATGGCCGTGGCACTTGCTTTCCGGGACTGCTGGTAGAGGAGAGCGCTCGGGTATTTGCGTTCGAGTTTTGAGTTGCGACTGCGCTGAGCACTTGCAGCGGCGTAGACTCGTTGCTGAACTTGGGGGTTGGCTGCTGTTGTCGCGAAGTTGTATGCACGGGTTCCGACCGTTGTGAGACAGGCGAATCTCTTCGCTGTGGGTTGTGTATAATGTCCTCGGCGTGCTGCGATGCCGCCCATGGATTGAACCTGGATGCATCGCGAGGAATGTTCTTGTTCTCTTTGTTGTTCGTGAACCACTCTCGTAGCTTACCCAGGATTAGTAGGAATTTGTTCGCTGGTCTGAAAGACTCCTCGTCATCAATGGTGTGGAATATGCGCAAAAGCGTGTCGAGGTGATGTTCTACCTGGAGGTCTTCTTTGCTGATGACCTTGCCCACTTCTGAGCCAGGTGCTGTGACGGCGAAGTATAGCTTGATGAGCACGACAACTGCGTATGCGACACGGACGAAATAGAGGATTGGAAGGGCTCTTATGGTGGAGATGTCCATGTTGAAAAAGGCCTGCATAGTGCCGTGGACAGACGTCAAACACTCGGTCAGCGCCTTGGAATGCGACGAAGATAGTATGACCGTCTGGCCTGAAGCAGCACGCAGGGATTCTTCCGTGAACGGCGCGCGAAAGTCATCGATGTTGTGATTGATGTGCAGCGCGACTTCGTGCATATACAATGCAGTCACATGTTCGTGGAATTGAAGCTGTACATTCCAGGCTGGCGACGCGGAAGCGGCTGTGCTCCAGTCTTTGAGCTGGTTCTCGAATGCTTTCAGTGCATACTGCACTCGGGAGTCGGAGATGGTGATGGTAGCGGAAGGATCATCCATGGAGAATTGTTGGCCAACCTCCTCGCTTATATGCTGAAGCCTTACGAATTGGTAAAGTAATTTGTCGGTTTGCAGTGCTGCATCAGATGTCTCAAGCACCTCGAGGCACTCATCCATGTAGCAGGACCAGCGTATTAGATTCGGCCGTCTTAGCGTCATCGCGGTGCTGCGCATCATCTGTTAGCTGAAGTTCATCTCGACCGGACATGCCGCTTACTTAGAACAGAGAAGATAGCACCCCAGCCACGTCCTCCGTGCTTCGAGTGTGCCCGGGTGCATCAGATACTTTGGCATGCGCACTTGCTCTCCCCCTCTTTCCGGCCTCAAGGTCTTCGAATTTGGTGCGCATTTGCCCATTCCAATGTCAATGGCCATGGTCGCGCCAATGTGAGTCAGCTGGTAGAAGTTCATTTGCTCATACCGCTTCGGCGGTCGATACCACGTCACGGCGATGATCAAAGTCTGCACCAACTCCAAGCTTTTGCCTCCCAGACGCATGATGCAGTGCGCCAGCGTCTCCATGAGAAGATCAGTGAGTTCTTCCTGCGGTTGAAGAGGCATCATGCCGACTGAAGCTGCCACAAGGATGGATAGAAAGAGTATTGGTTTGGTCGTGCGCACTTGATGTGCTGTCGTCTGTGGCGTGAAGACTACCGAGGGCATATGACATGCCATCTCCACGACGTATCGATCAAATATCTGGTTTGCTGTGCGCTCGTCAATCACACCCTCAATCTTCTTGCTGAGGCTGGCGGCCACACGCTGCAGGGTGTCACCAGGTGGAGCGTCACGAGCAGATTTCAGTGTCGCTCGTCTGAGTTGAGGTTCACGTTGCCTGTCTATACATGGTAACGCCATCGTTAGCATTGTCTCTCAAACAGTCGAGTGTGAGATTCGCGCTTACCGTAGGGTCCATCTGATAGTCGCCTCTTGTGTATCGAATTCCTGTCTGTTGAGTCTCTGTGCATATGAGATGCGGGCGCTGCAGATCCATGCCTCTGCGACTGCTCCGTCGGGCGAGAATGCTGTGATGTGTAGCTGTTCGTCGAGTCTGGCGAGGAGACATTGGCCGGCCCATAGCGTCCATGCTGTCCAGCTTCCGGTGATGACATGCCCGGCTGGCCTTGCGCATTGAGCGACGCCGTCAAGGCATCAATCTTCTTCTCGAGCTCTGCGACGCGACTGTCCGTCTTCTTCTGCCGCTTGCGACTCGGCGCTGTGATGACGCATTGCCTTTTGGCTTTGGCGCATCGCTTGCATGGGGCGTCGGGTTTCTCAGGATCCTGGTCGCACCGAACTTTCAGGCCTCGACAAGCTTCGCACGCGCGCGATCGCTTGGGATCGTTTGCGTCCTGACTGTTAGGGTACTGTCAGTATGTGATGCGCGCGTGCAAGGCTGCGATGACGAAAGTCACCCAATGAGCCCGAAAGAGAGTGCACGACATACCCGTCAACAGGGGAAGGCGCCGAGTCGCCCTGCTCATCTGCAGGCTCTTCCGAACGATATGGGGGACTACTGTAACGCTGTGTCACGGCGGCGCCGGCTGCAGCCTGCTGGGGCGCGGGAGCATGCTGAGGCGCAGGCGGCGCATGGTAATAGGGCTGTTGGTAGGATGGGTGGTGTGGCAGAGGATAAGGATGTGCGTCGGAAGCATTGGATTGGATGCGTGGCAATCGTGGTGGAGGGTTGGAATAGGCGTATGCGGAGGGGTTGAGAGGCTGCTGCGAGGGCTCTGGCTGCTGAGGTGGGGCCGAAGAGTGTTGTGCATCGGGGTGAGGATATCGCATGCGAGCGTCGAGGTTTGCGGTCATGCTTGTGCAGTGTTCGGGTTTGGGGGAAAGTCCTAGTGGTGGGTGGTGGACAAGACGGATGTCGGAGCGTGGTCGCCTCCGGCTGCCGAGGGTGCGATGTAATGACGAAACCAGCTATCTTATACACTCGTGTGGGGCTGCATGTATAAGGGTAGGGCGATATACCAGCTGTAAGTGTGCATATTTGCAAAAGAATTACATGGAGACCGTGGAGGCCGTGGAGTAGGCTATGAGCGAGTGAGTATTCAACAAATTGATGGAAGCTGCCTCGAGAGAAGGGCATGGCGGCCACACAGCGAAGGATTGCGTCTGAAGCGACAGCCCTGCAACTCGAGCGCCGTCAATGTCCCACGCTGACTCGCCCTATTGACTCTGGCCCGCTTCCCCTCCTATCCTGCTGCTCTGACAAGCATTCTTCACCCATTTTTCAGGGCCCACGCGAGCTCAATATGCAAGTCAGCAATCCTTCTCGTTTCGACCCGTCGCGCTGGTTCCCATTCGCATTACACTAAGCTTGCACGCGGCTGGATATGCCGCTCTGGTCCCATATGCAATGAAAGGGGCGCTACTATCAAGGTAAGGCGCATGGGATTGCACCATTGAGGGGGGGCATCATTCGAACGCAGCATACAGACATCTTTGTACGTGTTGACATTCAGACCATGGTCCAAGGGACGTGTGTCCGTCCACAGATAAACAGGTATATGGATGGAACACCTGTTCTCTCAGCATCTCATTCAAGGCCGCTGTCTAAAGTGTACCAGGAGCCTGTAAAACTATGCATACGCATACCGCAAATAACAAACATAGACGCACGGCGCCGTGCCCATCAGCTGTAAGGTCCAATACCCATCCATCGCTGATTCTGCCGGGAGCCTCTCACCAGACATTGGCCTGGCAAAGAACAGATCGCCGCATCAAATTCGCTTGCTCACCCAGCTTTTGACCTATCCTGGGGGTGCGACTTCTTGCTGCGCTGCTGAAGCCTGATGGTGGGTTTCATACAGATCGCTGTACACTCCTTCCAACAGCTTCATCAGCGCAGCTGCATTATCACGCTTCTCCCCGCTGCCCTCTTCGCTGTACTGCCAGATGTACATAGCCTTGCCGAGCGCTTTGCTCTGCTCCTCTGTGGGTGTGAAAGTCGAGTCGGATTCGTAGATACCAGGTATGCGATTGAGGTCTTCGAACCACCGGAATGGCGATCGGCTGGCCGGAGCACCGACCACTTTGACGCGTGGATATCGTGCTGCGTCGGCAACAGGGAACTGGTCTCGCAAGCGATTATGCTCGTCAACACCTTCGTCCAACTGCAAGACGATCCATCCGGCTTCGTATACATAATACAGCTTGAACGTCTCAAACTCGATGAACTCAACCGGATCCTGTTCTTGTAGCGCGAAAGTCCACTCCGCACACATGTCTGCGCCAGCTTTCAGAAACGCTGCAGTGGTCGTCCTCATCATCTCTCGCTGATCGGAGGGACTGTAGTCGGTCTGGTTGGCTTCCCAAGTACCTTGCGGCACGATTGTAGTTGCCATCTCCATCAGCAGCAGCTGCCATTTTGTTACTGGGCAGTCTCTAATTACGTGGACAGTATTAGGGTCGGCACCGTAACTGAGAAGCTGCTCCAGAGCGACTACGTCCATACTGTTCTGCGTCCATCTGAACAGCTCGCCATAACGTGCACATTGTAACAGGTATGTAGCCAATTCCCTCTGCTCCTCCCTCGGGCATATCTGAAGCTTGCCTAGGCCGTAGCGCGTAAGGCCCCATTCCATGGCATAGCCCACTAAGTCTCGACTGGTGTCTTTAATATGAGTGTGTCCGAGAACTGCAACCCAGTTAGAATTAGACGGAACGGACTCATATATGTCTTCTGGACGGTGCTGCCTCTGGAATGCCAATGTCTGCGTAAAGCCAGCATCGAATCCTTCTATCACCCCAGCCGCTCGAATGTGATCACGATCGTCGAGGGATCTGATGATTGGCATCAACCTGCTCAGCATTCGTGTCGCCCATTCCGACCAATTACCATTACGGAGCTCATTTCCGATGATGAAAGGGCATCGAGAGATCTGGACCAATGCGCGGGATATGTCAAGGAGCATAAGGCCGTCGTCAGTCCCCGATATCGTCAAGAAGTCGCGAGCTTTGCCATTGTCCGAGAGAAAGTCATGTGCGCTACGATGGATGAAATCTAGGCGGTGGAGCGTCAGTCCAGCATTCACGCAACCCCATGGAAGAATCAAAGCGCCCCACTCACCGACGTTGATGTGATCGTTGTAATGTGCACATAATCTTCCTACGGGGTTTTGCTCGTCATGCGCAAGACAACTTCTGCATGGTTGCTCATCTACAGTGAGTAAACCCGCGCACCGAGCAACAATGTGGCGTTTGAGGGCTGTGCCTTCCTTTTTGAAAGTCTCCGCGGCACTCCTGATATTCCTGGCTTGGTCGTCAGTGGTTGGTATCATAGCCTCAAGCTTTTGCTGGTCGACGAGCAGGAGTTCAAGAAACGATATGCGACCGTTTTCTTTGAGAGCCATGACCTGCAGGTATTTAGCTGACTTGGATCGATGAATGGGGTCAATACGTCCAAGGAGCTGCTCAAACAAACCCTCTAATGTCTTGTCAGCTCGCTCAAGCCGTGCGCGAAGCATCTCGAGACTGTCTCCGCAGATAAGACCGTCCATAACATCGTTCGTAACGAGGCTTGCCCAGAGAAACACCCCGTCCGCATTCCTACAAATAGATTCGATCAGATGCTGGACTGCTCTCGGGTTCGCATCTTGTAGCTCTTTCAGTGTAGGCATCGATTCAATACGACCACGAATGTAGATACTCATGTCGGTGCGTGTGAGATCATGTAGCCTGAGCTGAGCACAATAGTCAAATGCGTCTCGGTAAGCCTGCTCTGGACGACTTGAAGCGCAGACCTTCACATTGGGATGAATACACAGGCGCTTCACAAAAGCGGCAAGGTCGACTTGATCGACGTGGCTGCCATTGTATTCGTCCAGACCGTCAATAAAAATGGCGATGTTCAAGGGACGAGGTCCCTGTTTCGATTCCTCAACTAGCGCTTCAAAGTCTGCTCTTAGTCTTGCTTCAGTCCATGTAATGGGTTGCGTCGGCATTGTATCTAGCGCGACTACCAGGGATGGACGGGCTGTAACGAGCTGTCTCATTAGAGTGCGTATGAGCCCGGACTTGCTTTTTTGTTCAACCGTGCCGCTACGCCAGAAGAAATGGTGCAAGACTGCGAGGTCCGACTGCGAGGCACTAGCCCAAGCGTATAAATGCTCTTTCAATTTTCGCGAATGGACAATGAAGCTCATTAGTGTCGATTTGCCGGAGCCTGCTTTGCCATTGATCCAGTATAACCTGCGGTCTTTGCGCAGCCAGTGGACATAGTTAGACCATGGTCGAACGGCGTCCTCTGCATCGTCGAAGATCCACTGAAACGTGTCAGAATACGCTTCATGTATGTTTTCTTCTCTCGCAGCTATAGCCGGGAAGTACAGGCTATCGAGAAGCTGTTTCAGCTGTATATGATCACGGTTATCTTGATGGGTCTGTTCAATGAGCGCTCTTGTCTGCCGTCCTTGGTCCTTGGAGCTGATTTCCACTTCTTGCAGACGATTGATCAATCCCTGAATGAGTAAAGCTATTTCCTGGAAGCCCCGCGTCTGCTGCAATGCCCCGAGGTCGATTTGCCTCATGATTTCATTCTGTTTGCTATCGGCCACATCGATTCTTTGACTGCAGGGCGGTCAGCTTCCAAAATTCTTGGGCCAAGAGGTTCTGATTGTTTGATGTATAGGCGCCAACGCGGCTCGAACTCTATCATAGCAACACAAAAAACTTAACTGTGACGGAGAGGCCAAATTTGTGCCAATTTTTTGCTACTTTACCGATCAAAGGGGCAGTCTGTGCGCGCACGCGCAAAATATGCGTCTGAGTTTGAACATGCAGATTCCTTATTGATCTCGCAGAACACACAGCTTTGAGGGACCAATCTCACCTAATGCTTGCAAGCAAAGCCGTGTCCATGGATTTTTGACAGCCTCGCATTCTGTTGTTTAGATCCTCTACTTTAGCTCTCTTCAGACGACCTTTCAACATCAGTTCCAGCGCTCGATGCCTGCTTTGTGTACTGTACGGCTGCAAGTCATCGAAAACTTCCTGAAGTTCCCGAGCTGCTGCTGAGCAAGTTTCGGCAGCGTCAAGGACCTGCTTGTCCTCTTTGGTAAGCGCTTGAACGTAGCAGACATTCTGCAGACGAGCTTGTATTCGCTGTACAAGCTGCCCAGTCTGATCGGCAGAACTCTTCAAAAACTCGTGCTTGTTGGTCAAGCCGGATGTGCTGCTGTAGATCTCGTAGCACTCGCGGCCGACTTCGATGCCAAATTGTAGAAGTTGCACAACCCCGCAAGCGATGCTGAACGACGTTGCAGGATCCATGGCAAGTCACATGCGTGGCAAAGCAGCGACTGCTATCGTGAACGTAGTCTGCCTAATTTCATGGGCGACATCTACAGCAACAATTGTACTGACAATTTTGCCTTATCACACGCCCGAGTGATCGAGGCGGGTGCCGCAGAAGCGCCATGCACGTCTCCTGCAGGAGCTGGAGCTGCGACGGCGGCTGTACATCCTGTCGAAGATTCATGATTGGTCGCAGCGCTGCGATGTCAACGTAGTATCTCGCGTTGCCAGCTAGTGACTGGTTTCAAGTGAGCTCTTCCTGATCATTGTAGCAGTTGAGAAGCGTCAAAACACGCTCGCCGCAACCTTCGCGCTGTGGGACCTTCCTGAGTGGGACCTCACGACAGTGCTGGACAATGTAGGCCAAAACCTGGACCAAAACAAGTATTGAGTGCACTCAAATCGGATCTTCCTCTCGTGAACTCGGAAAAGCGAGGAAGAACAAGATGAAGACTTGACATAGGACAGTTCTCTGGAAACGAGACAAGAAGCGTGGGTTTTAGCGTCGTTTTGCTAGCGGATATTATCCGATCTTCAAAGTTACGGTGCGGATACCTACCACGTAGGAGAGCTTACAGCAAAAGCTTTGACAGTGTCTGGAACCCCCGAACAGACTCATGAGCTTGAATACTGGCATCTGCAGAAACCGTTTGTGTTGTATGAATTAGATGACGTTGTAAAGAGCTGTTGTCGAGATCGTTGTTTCGAGGTCGACAACCGATTCTGTCAGGTAGTAGCGCACGGACCATTGACGTAGCTCCACGGAGCAGGTCGTGTTGACAGGTCTACCAGCAACTTGGAAGCCACGCCTTTTCAATTGACTTCTTCACCCCTCTTTAACCCTCCAAAACTCTCGCTCTTCTCATCCTCCTTACGTTCTCTCCGTTCATCTTCCACTTTAGTCACATCCTTGTCTGGGAAGATGTCGCGACGCAGCGGAGTATCCAGTGGGCCGGTGAGCAACAACAAGATGGATTCAGACAAGGGTTCGTTTTGCAAGATGACTTCAAGATGTGGCATTCTGACGCCTATGTATAGGCCAAGAGAAACAAGCGCACCTTCTTGCCGGTGACACTGGCCACTTCTCCATGATTAGGTTCGAGCAAGCTCATCCACGACTGTACCTGAGCGCCGAGACTAACGAGGCTCAGGGCACTGCACTTGGCAGACTTGGTCACAGTTGGCAACGGTGAGCCATAATATGACAGTCTTGCATGGCAAAGGATATGACTTAACGCGAAGTCACAGGGTTCTGCGGCTACATGTCAATCCTCTCATCTCTACGTTACTGCCTGGGCGATCCAACACACCTCACAAACCTGTGGTTAGCGTTAGCGTTTATGCCGTTCGGACTCTTCTTCGACTTCTTCGACGGCGCAGTTGCAAGGTGGAGAGGCAAGGCGTCGCTCATGGGCCAGGAGCTGGACTCGTTGGCAGACTTGGTGATTGCTCTCAGCCAATGCGGCCCCTTCCAGATTACTGACGTGCAGCAGATATCATTTGGCGCATCACCAGCGGCCGTCGCTTTTGCGATCGGTATGCGCACACCGTTGGACCAGCTTTTCCTCACATTCTTCGTCCTTTGCGCGCTCCTACGACTTGCCCGCTTCAATGTGACAGTAGCCACGCTACCGAAAGACAAGACAGGAAAATCGAAGTATTTCGAGGGACTACCAGCACCCACATCACCGACCATCGCAGCTCTCATGGCGTATTGGGTTAGTCAAGGCAAGATGTTGGACAGTATACCATTCGGAACGGTCGCGACAGGCTCTTTGGTTGAGTTCCATCCGGTGGTGGGATTATTTGTCCTGCACGGATGCTTGATGTGTTCCAAGACGTTCAAAGTACCCAAGCCATGATACAATCGAGCTTGTTGTCGGTCACCTTATTGGACACCCTCGCCGCATTCACGTGGAGTTATGCTAGCTTTTCATCAAAGCAATGGAATACAACACCAGTATACTTATGTGAAGAATGCTGTCTGAAGATCAACTCCTTCACTCCAAGTCAGACGTTAGCTCTTCCATCATAATTCGTAACAGTACCGCTACGCTTCGAGTGAAGAGCTGCATGAGTGAGGCGTGGGCGTGCCGTCCACCCCAACCCGCATCTCGTGACATCGGCAGGCAGGGTTTACCATAATTGGCGTTCTGTCCCATGCAAGCGATCTATTTGGTGCAACTCGTCTCGCGAGCTCAGATGGAAGGCAATTGACCAACAATCTATCACGTTCATCTGCATCACTATTGTTGTCGTGAAATACTACCGTGCATTTGCCCCACCAAACGAGAACTCAATTCTCGGCGGTGACACGCGCCCTCCGCTGAAGACACGCAGCCGCAGATTTCGCCTTTTTTACACCTCAACGCGCCTCTTATTGAATTGCAACATTTCAATTCGTCTTGATCACGACATTCGCGGAGACCGTGCATTCACTTCTACCAACTTCCCGGCTACAGCATGTCGTTTTTCCCAGGACAAGGCTACCATGGTGGCCAACAACACAATCCATACCCACCTCAAGGAGGCTACCCGTAAGCTCTGTCCGATAAGTTCATAAGTGCACAGCTTAGAAAGGCCGTTAGGAATCCTCAGCAGCCATACTATGGCTCTCCTCCTCCCCAGCCAGGTTATGGCGCTCCTCCACCCCAGCCAGGCTATGGCTCCCCGTCACCTCAGCCAGGCTACAGCTACAACGCGCAAGGGCCGCCACAACAGCCATACGGTGGATATCCGCCGCAAGTCAGTGCACTACCGGCTCACATATCATGCACGCGCTAACATTGGGAAGGGTTCTCCCGCTCCTCAGTATGGCTACCCACCTCAAAACGGATTCCAGCCCCCCAGTGGTAGGCCTCCACCACAGCAATACAACAGCGGCAGCGGCAGCGGCTATGGCTATGGTCGACCTCCCCCGCCGCCTCAACAGATGCAGACATTTGGCGCGGGTGCTCCACAAGGCTATCAATTCCAATACTCGAATTGCACGGGCAAGAGGAAGGCATTGCTGATCGGCATCAATTACACGGGCCAGCGTGGGACACTGGCCGGATGCCACAATGACGTCAAAAACTTGTCAACATATCTGAACGAGCACTTTGGCTACCGTCGAGACGATATGGTCATATTGCGAGATGATTTCACCGAGGAAATGAGTCAGCCAACACGGGTAAACATCATCAGAGCCATGCAGTGGCTGGTGGCAAATGCGAAACCAAACGATTCGCTGTTTTTCCATTACTCTGGTAAGCTCGAGCGTGTTGGGCATTCTCAAGCGCTCTGACTAATCCTCTGGTAGGCCATGGTGGTCAAACAAAAGATCTAGATGGTGATGAGGAAGATGGATACGATGAAGTCATCTATCCCGTAGATTTCCGTCAGAATGGTCACATTGTTGACGATGACATGCACAACATCATGGTCAAGCCTCTCCAAGCCGGCGTCCGACTGACAGCCATCTTCGACTCATGCCATTCTGGTTCCGCGCTGGATTTGCCGTACATCTACAGCACGCAGGGCGTACTCAAGGAGCCCAACTTGGCGAAGGAAGCGGGCCAGGGTCTGCTCGGCATCGTATCCTCATATGCCAGAGGAGATCTTGGCGGCATCGCTTCCACGCTCACAGGCTTCGCGAAGAAAGCAATGACTGGCGATGATAAATACAAGCGCAATCTCGCGACGAAAACGTCTCCAGCCGATGTCATCATGTGGTCGGGCAGCAAAGACACGCAGACTAGTGCGGACGCCTCGATCGGCGGACAAGCTACGGGTGCGATGTCGTACGCCTTTGTCACGGCGCTGAAGAAGAACCCGCAGCAGAGCTACGTGCAGCTGCTGAACAGCATCAGAGACGAGCTGGAGGGGAAGTACAGCCAGAAGCCCCAGTTGAGCTCGAGTCATCCATTGAGTAAGTTGATGCTGCCGATCAGTGTTATCTACTGTGTACTGACGTTCATCCCAGATACGAATCTTTTGTATGTGATGTGAGTGGGACATGAGCAGCGTCAATGCGCGCTTTGCGGGATTTCTTGGTATCGCTGGGATCGAGAGGCGCTCTATCGCGCTTTGAAGGCATTGCTAGGCACAGGAACGGGAAAAGATTGTCAATGCTAAGACATGGAGGACTGTTCTCGAGGGCTCGATGCGCACATGACTGGAAAGGTATAGGACATTGCTCAAATGAATGCTGATGATTCACTTCAACACCATATCTACGACTCTTAGTGGTTGCAGTTCGAAGCGCAGGTTGAAGTCACAAAGGAGGTGAGTAAACAAACGTAGGAAAGATCACATGATGCCGGAGAAACGATTGTAAACATCACATGATGCCGGAAGAAGTTAAAGGATGCCCCGCTTTGTCAGCTTTTTGGACGGAGGTGGGCCGACCCCGCGCGGTGAGGTTGACGCTCGGCTGATGGATGGAGACTCTGAGCTCACTTCATCTCCCATCCAGTCCAGCCACGCCTCAGTCACATTCTTGCTGCAGCCCACTCCAAGCTGTTGCCCACCTCCAGGAGCTGGCCTCGACCATCATTACCCTTGTCTCTTCCATCATTCGATCCTTACTCGTACACTGCATAGAGCCAACCCCCTCTACTACTCTTCTGTGTTTCATCATCCCTAGGCTCCTCTCTACTTTCCATCTCTTCTCTTTCGGGACGACCTTCCTCCGGTCGTTTTGTCTTTCCTCGAAGCTCCCCATAGCACCAATAGCTCCCGTTGTTGGGGGCAGTCAAGATTGAATCGTGTCTTAGGCCGATAGCTCTGATACCACCGATTGCGGACCCCTTCCCTCTCCAACGCAACCTCTAGCCGCCGCT
The DNA here is from genome assembly GCA_002989075.1 of Arthonia radiata. NCBI lineage: Eukaryota > Fungi > Ascomycota > Arthoniomycetes > Arthoniales > Arthoniaceae > Arthonia > Arthonia radiata. Next base: position 1,181,206 of record PSQN01000004.1, on the reverse strand, counting down.
ACGCATATGCACATCACCACACTTGGTGCTGCTATTTTGCTCGCTCCCAGCTCGGTCACCTGCCGCCTCTCACGCCAGCCCACTTCCACACCTCCCCACTTTTGCCCTCGCGACCTCTGAGCAAGCCTTGCTCGTGCTGCTTGCTGCGCATACCACTACTTCCGTGCTCCAAGCTCTATCCAATTGGCTCGAAACTGCCGCCTCGCTTTATTACCTAGCTCGTTTGAAGCAACCTTCTATTCCCCATTCGGGACTGATGTTGCTGGGTCCAAACACCTTACCGGTCGCCGCAAGCTCGCATAATCCAGCCTGGAGATGCCACCGCGCTCCTCACTCACAGGATCATTCGCCGTGGCGAACGACCAAAATGAAGTCGTCTGCCCGCTTAAGAACAATGATGGCACGCTGTGTCGCAAGCGATGTTTCGGAGTGAGTAGTGCGCTTTCGTTTCCCGAACATCGGCTAGCAGTGTCGCGACATGACAAAGACAAGTACACTAGCTGACACATATCATCGCTGCGCAGGAGAAACGTTTTCGCTCAATGCAGGAGCACATCCGAAGAGCGCACCCAGACTACTACATCTCCAAGCTTCCGGCTACCGAAGATAGCTTCAGTCTCATGGTCAATACAGACCCGAAGGATCGGCCGCAAAACCAGACCACTCCACAGCAGTACGGCACATCGAGTATGTGAAGAGATGACATATAGGGATGGGAATTATGTGATGAGCTGACACCCTGCAAGACTTTATGCAAGACCCGAGCGCCTTCTACGATCACAGCGCGGCGGCGAGCGCGCACCACATGGGCCATACCGATCACTTGAGAAGGCCGTCGTTTGTTCCGGCAGCAAACGCAGCAGCAGCGCTGGCGCAACTCCACAACTCAAGGCCAGAGACAGATTGGGATACCGACCGAGTAGGATCTACATCGATGTACGTCAACCGCAGGCCGACGACTGACTTTGTTGCGCTCAAGGATACCTTTCATGACACTGAGAACGATCACCACTTCCCCAACTACTTTGCTGGCGCCGACGCGCAGAACATCTTTTCGAATCCTCACTCTTCCCTTACAGACCCTTCACGGCATGGCAACCTCTTACCTGCAGACTTCCCACCTGGAGCGGGCTCACGGGGCAACAGTCTACAACCATTCGGTCGTCACAAGAATCGTCCAAGAAAGAGTTCGGTCGTGGAGAATGCGCGCAAGCCGAAGCATGAGCGGCAGCGGTCGAAGGATGAGAAAAGACTGAGCAGTGGTCGGAAGTTAGGATCGCTAGGCGCTGGCAACAAGTGGGAAGATTTACTAGATGCGGCAGCTTCAGCAACGGAGGAGGAAAGCCGCGACCTGACACCGGTAAGCCCACCCTTCTTTCCCATTGACAGTGTCATCGATATTTATCGCAAAACAGATGCCTGGCTCACCTCGGGGATCGATGCCTCCCTATCAAGGCCAGAATCATAATACATACCACTCGTACAATACATCACCGTTAGGACAGACAATATTGCAGCACTCCCCTGACGATCAGGGTCCAGAGACCGGATTCGGCGAACCGTCGCTGGAAGCCTTTCCTTCTGTGGAATCATCCGATTACAGTCAGGTGAATGCGCAGGCCGCGTACCAGCATCAGCACAACTCATCCGCAGACTCATCGCTCTCGAACGCATTTGGATATCATCCGCGCACGCATCAGCCGCAGTCCTCGTCAAGTTCGAACTTCCACATACAGCCTACAGGCCTGTCATCGTCGCCTAACGATCCTTTGTCCGCCACCGCCGTCTCCTACGGTCGCCAAATGCACGGCCACTCGTACTCGCAGCCCTCGTTTCCGACACAGACCCACGCAGGTATGATTCAGCAGTCGACAGTGCACAGCGTCCAACACTACTGCGCGGCCTGTCACAAGTCCACGCCGCTCCAGCAGAGCTTCGCATGTACCGACTGCATCTGCGGCGTCTGTCGCGACTGCGCGGAGGTGCTGCAGGGCATGGCCGAGCGCGGCGGGTCGCGGTGTCCGAAATGCAACAGCGCAAACAGCATGTTCAAGCCCTTCATGATCGACATAAGAGTGTCATGAGCAGGTAGGGAGGCCTTTGTCAGCGTTTTCAGTTCAAGATAGTAGCCACGGCACACGAAGCCCGTGGAAAAGTTTTTTGTCATTCACAACGTCGGCTGCTCATGTTAGGAGAGTCCACAATAGCCTTCGTCAGGATCACACCTCAGCATTGAGAGATCTACTGAATGACACCTTACGACTTTACGACAGCATGGAAAGGGCACGACCGCCCATGCGGAGACGAAGAGATGTTGGATGTGCATAGACGAATATGAAGATGCAGAGCCCAGCTTCGTGTTTCGTGATGTTCGTAAATACGCCTTTGAGGCAGCACGCCGGCGTATTGCCTCTCCTTCCTCCACCCGCACGTCCAAGTGACCTTTGCTCTGCTGAAGCAAAACGCGCTAACAGCTATCTAACCACGACACAACCGCACCCGCAACCCGTCGAACACTCCACCTGGCGTCTCCGGCTGCATCTCGAAGAAGTTCTTGAACGCCTCCGCTGCTCCTTCAGAGCCCAGTAGGACCGTAGCTTCGCCAGCGTCTGGGTCATAAAAAGTCAGCACATATCACAACCTGGACTCTCGCATCACCCATGCCACAGCACGAGCCGAGACGTAAGAAATGCTGCGCAAAAGCAAGAACCAGAAAGAGCGAACTCACTGTACACCGTGACATCCCGCGCACCCCCAAAACACGCGCACAGCTCCACCACCCACCACATCGGGATCTTGTAGAAGAGGCCTTTCATAGCGAGCTTGACGCGCTTGCGCTCAGGCAGCTGCGCGTCGTCGATATTGCCGGCGGAGAAGAGCGAAGTCGCCGCGCTGGAGGAGTCGCGGGAGGTCGGCCGCGATGAGGTAGTCGAGGGCTGTGAGGGGGGCGCACCGGGCGCGCAGCGGGCGGTCTTGCTGAGGGGGACGTCGTAGTCCGGGACAGAGTCGGCGAGGAGGGTGGAGATGGAGATGTATGGGAAGGAGGCGGCCATTGCGCTTGATGGTGGTGATGCTGGCGAAGAGTGGGGTGATTGTTGGTGTGGAGGATTGAAGCTATGGTGGTGTGCAAAAAGGCGTGCGCAGCAGCGATTGCAGAAGCGAAGAGTGTGAATGAAGGTATGTGGATGGCTGAAGGGAAGGAGGAGGGAGAGAGAGAGAGGGAGAAGCATGGTTTTATGTGGTGAGGGTGTGGAAATGTGGATGGCTGGGCTGAATGGGCTGTTGATCGTATTCTGGAGCGTATTGTGTCGCTGCTCAGTAGGCTGAATGGGAATGAGCGTGGCTGGAGCCTTGAACAAGGTGAGGTGGGGTGAATGGGAGATGGGGAGGTGGTGGTGAGGCATTTGAAGCAGGGAGGTGAAGTGAGGGCATGCTGATGGATGGCAGCAAACTCGATTAGGAAGTGAATGTGGAATGAGAAGTGATGATGCGCATCACTTTGCTTGGGGTGCCCACTACCGACACGATGAAAGCTGGGAAGGGAAAGGGTGTTGCTGTCTTGCTGAGCTTCTAGATACCAGCATTGTCGCTGTCGCCATCAGGGCATCTTCTACGCGAATGCTCGGAGCGCACTACTTCTGATAGAGCGCGATATGTTGCAGCACTGCTTTGATGCTTTGATACAATCTTGCTTAAATTCAGTGTATACCGCAAATGTCAGAACAGCTGGACCTGCTTAGAAACGTGGTGCGCGCAGGGAGTTCGTCCGAAATATTGAAGTCAAATACCTCAGATTCTGCTGATGATTCTAGCTGCGACACTCCAGCAACTTCTCACGTGTCATACCGAGTCACTCCCATGCGTGCCGTGACAGGAAGAAGTGTCGAGTAAAGCTCATCTGGACTTCGTCGACGCTAATGTGGCTTAGCGCCAGACTCAAGCTTTGTCGTCGCGGATGATCCCGTCTACCTGCCGCGCGCTAGTGCAGTTTCTCCACGCGTCACTTTGCAAGGGTGATCGAAGGCTTCGTCTGGACGCTCTCATACCGCTCAGCTTCCCTCCAGCCTTTTTCCTCTATGTTTCGAGCCTGCATTTTCGCGAACGAGCCGACACTATCAGATATGATCAGAACTTTGCATACTAGGTGACCTTAGTGAGTGCTCTTCGGTGGCATTGAGTCGAAGGAGCATTCATAGGTTCCGTCGTCAGCCATGCAATGAGGCAATTCCGGAGTACCCGACCTGATTCTGCATTCTTTGGTCTATTAGATACCATGCCTACCGGCTCTTTCACCTTGGACGAGCCTCTCAAGAAGCCAACCTCGCCCTTTCAACGCCGATGGCAGAGCCTGTCAACACGCTGGCGGCGCATTATTCTTGCGACTCTCATCTTGTTTCTAGCTATCGTAGTCGCTCTCATTGTCAGCTTGGCCGTTGTATTTCGACCTCGACCAAAGCAGCATTTACCGTCAATTGCTGGCGATGGACAGACAGATAACGCCACCGCCTCTGAATTCTCTGACCCACCAGTAAAGTTGGGGCTTCTCACGAACTTTCCAGACCCTGCCCTGTACTATGATACGGCCTCGAAGATATGGTATGCATACGCAACGAACCAGGCTGCAGGCATACTAGATCTGGAAAGAAGCGCTCAGGACTTATCCCACCTGTCGTTAGACAATGTGCAATTAGCCAAATCGGCCGACTTTGTAACCTGGAAGCTGGCTGATGCCACCAGTGATCCGCTGCCTCATCCTGGAGCATGGACAAGACAAGGGACGACGGATCTGTCAAGCCTCCCGTATCACGATGGGGAGAAGTCCAATGATACGACTCACTCCCAGGTCAATCTCAATGTCCCACGAGCGAACGTGTGGTCTCCTGAGTTGCTGCATCGACCGTCTGATGGCAGTTGGGTATTGTATTACGCCGCTGCGAACGGAACGGGGGGAGTTCATTGCATCGGTGCTGCGGTCTCCCCATCGCCTGAAGGGCCGTTCGAGCCAGGCGAACAAGCGATCATATGCCCTAGGGTCGACGGAGGCGCAATCGATCCCGCCGTCTTTATCGACGAGAGCGACAACAATGCAATCTATCTTGTCTACAAAGTTGACGGCGATATTCGAGGTCACGGCGGAGAGTGCAACAACATGAAGGAGCCTATCGTGCCAACACCTCTCATGCTGCAACGAATGGAGGACGACGGGGTTACAGTGGACCGGGACTTCGCACCTCAGACGCTGCTGGATCGCATTGCAGAGGACGGACCTTTGATTGAAGCACCCACCCTTATTAAAGCGGACACGAACTACTTCTTATTCTACAGCAGCGGTTGTACCCGCTTTCCGGATTACTCGTTGCGTTACGCATACGCATCAAGCCTTGGCGGACCTTACACGAGAGCCGAGCCTGCCTTTCTCGCGACTAAGGATCTTGGCCTTACTGCGCCGGGCAGTGCAACCATACGCTTTGCACATGATGCACCGAACCTGTCTCCGGAGGGCACCACGGGCGATAGCACGCTTGGCTCTTGGAAGCTAGCTCTGCACGGGCGGGTCAACACCACCATCGGAGGAGTGCGAGCTTTCTTCACGGCAGGTCTAGAGTTCGACGGAACAACTGTCCGGCTTGTTGACGGCAGCACAGCCGTGATATGAGACGAAGTGGCTCTCGCAACGATCTACTTGATACACAATCATCAAGTCTTTTATTGGATGACAAAACGCCAAACCTTTGTGGATCAGAGCCTCGCGAGCTTAGGTGAGCAAGCGCACGGGGTCAGGCACACGGAAGATGGTGAGTCCGAAAGCGGTCGGGTGGCACGGAAACAAGCCAAGGCAAATCCCAAAGGGGACAACGTTCCTGGTCAGCCCTACGAGAAGTGGATACGTTTCTTCCGTCGATATATCATCACAGAGAAACGGTGCTTGCGGAGAGTACTGAGCAGTCTGACAAAATCATCATCCGCCGATGATCGAAAGGCCTGCTCGAGACGAAGCGACAAGCAAGACGAGTTGCGGAAGTTGTGTGCGAGGAAGATGAGCGTTGCATGCAAAGTACAACCGCGCGATCATCACGGTGCAACCAGGTAGCCTTTATGAATTCTTCCCTCGAGCAGGGCACTTTAGTTTTTCGTAAATATTTCTTGAGTGTTGTCGACAGGCTTTCAAGTGCCACGTAGAATCTAGTAGGTGTTTCAGTCGTCATCAACTCTTTCCCGATCGAGACGGGTCGAGCAGGGCTCTTCCTCGGCGCAGCCAATCACATGCGCTCCCCCTTAATTGTCTCTCAACATTCACTTTCGCCTGTTCTCTTCCTACTCTCCGCCCTCGTTCGATCCTCCACTCCATCCGATCCCTCCACACTAATCACCGCCGCTTGCTTACAACAAACCTCTCGGTCTTCATCGCCATCACGAAGACTGCCCATTCGTTTGGACAAGCCTCTTCTCAGCGCTCGCCTCGCGTCTAAGAACTTCGCATTCCTTGTCTGCGACGCGCAAATTGTGCCGTTGCATTCCGGCTTGTTTCAGGCCTCCCCTTCGCTACACCCGAACCAATTCTGGACCACCACAGCTCGTTTCTGTGTTGGCAACCCCTCACCACCGCGTTTACACCTTTGCTCGACCTTTCATTGTCAATCGTCGACCGTGATCAAGCGAGGAGGTTGTGAGGTCGTCCAAGCAATTCGAGAGGGCACCCGTACAGTCTGTCTTTGCAGCCAAGAACGAATCATCAGTCGTCCAACGCTTGGACATCATCGACTGTCTTTTCAGCAGCCATACGATACCATTGCGTTTTCGTCAGCAATCATTGTACGAACCTTCAAAGGGGTCGTGCCTGCGGCACTCGAATTCTAAAAGAGCAATCCTTTCCGGCACAAAGCACAAAATGATCGCCAGATATCCCACAGGCGTGACTGCCTCTTCAATATCTCTCACAGCCATCGCCCTGACTTCGTTATGGACACAAGCAGCCGCCATAAATGCTAAAGTCGCCCAGGGGTGTTTCTCCTCCAGCAATGGCCTCACGCTACAAGGACACTGGCTATACCAATCACAAGACTACTGCCAGCAGCAATGCGTCAGTATGAATCAGCCCGTCATGGGTCTCACGCAAGGCGGCGACTGCTGGTGCGGGAATCTCACACCGCCTGGAGGCGCCAAGGTCTCCGATTCTCAGTGTGGCACTAAGTGTCTCGGATGGCCAGCACAGACGTGTAAGTCTTCACCTTCTATCGTTATTCGACCCCGATACTGACACTAGCCAGGCGGTGGTGATGGCACCTTTCAAGTATTCCTCACGGGCACGCAGCCGAGCGTTGGCTCTGCCCAAGATACCTCGAACAATAACAACAACAATAACAACAACGGCAACAATGCACCACCACCAGTGGTAGCACCTGCTTCTGTTAGCAGCGTGATAGACAGCGCACCTCCTGTCGTCTCGACAATCGTCTCACAAGGTCCTCCGATCACCAAGACTCTTGAGCCAGAGACCGTGACTGCATCTGGTCAGTCCACCACTATCCCACCTTCCGTCGTGACCGTTGGAGGCGGTGCGACCCAGGTCATTACGATGGAGCCCACTGCCACCTTACCTGTTGCCGGTGCCCAACAAAGCGAGAACCCCACTGGTCCCTCGCCCACAGCCGCCAGTGGAACTAGCACAGGCACAAAGGTCGGCATCGCGGTTGGCGCCATCGCCGCCGTCCTAGTGCTCGCAACAGGCCTGGGCTTCGGCGTTTTCTATTACCTGAAGAAGAAGCGCGCCGACTACGCCGGCTCCGGAGCAGCTGGCTCACCGACGCCCGGCGGACTGGCCCGAAACAACACTGCCCACAGCTTCTCGACGAGCGGCGGCTTTGCAGGCAGTGGCACGACACCAGGCGGCTACGGCAGGAACGGAAGTGTCAACGATTCAAGACTAGATCCAGGCATGGTCGATACGAGAAGAGGCAGCGTGGGCAGCATATTCGACGACAGCGAAGACTACAGCAGGAAGGTGCTGAAGGTGACGAACTAGTCGGCTTTTGGTTGTCTAGCCTATGGTTGGATGGGCTGGGGTTATGACGGCGTCACGACATTTTTTACGACACTCCTTATGCGCTGAGAAAGATGGCGGCTGTGGTGTAAGATATACTGAAGACTGCTCGTCCATGGGACGGGCGCAAGAACCGGGCCAGAGAGAGAGAGCGATGGTCATTCACATTCTGACAACACACTCCTTGACTGACTGTCTGGCCGTCCTGTGGAAGGGCGGCCTTTAGCGTGGCGTTGTGTTTGAGCATTGGTGTGTCTAAGATAAAGAAGGTGTGGAGGAGAGGAAAGACTCAAAAGAAACCGTGTGAGGGAGGAGCTGTTGGAAGCACATAATCAGTTGTCGGTGTCGATACACATACCTTCTCCTACTGCCAGTAACCCCGGCTAGCAATGGTGAGTACACTTCGTATGTAGATTCATCCTTGAATAAAGATTAGCATCTTTATGTCTATTTTCCGCTACTCTTGCTCAAGTCTCCCATTCCCTTCCCTCGTCAATTTCTCATCAAGGGGCAGGACGCTGGAGCTGCTCGTGGCCAGATGAGCCTCCACGTCTGCCCGTTCAGTGGCAAACAATATGCCGGCGTCGCACGGTTTTCTGCTTCGCGCTTGACCGAAATTTCAGTGTAGCTGCTGGGGACTACTTCAGCTGTTCTACTTGTCCACGTCTTCTCACTTCCTGAATTGAGACGCCGGCGTCGCACCAACTCTTACTGTCTGCACAAGTCACAGTCTGGAGCAAGTGCTCAGCTACTCTTCAGTCTCTGCACCCGCCCACCTCCTCTTACTTCTAAATTAGTACTCCAGCGTGACGTGAATCCTCAAGTCTTACTCAAGCGACAGTCCACAGCACCTGCTCAGCTATTCTTCAGCATTTACACCTGTCTAACCTCTTCTCAGTATAATGGACAGTACGCCGGCGTCGCAGAAATTGTTATCTGCAACAGACCTCTGCGTGCGGCTGCTGAACAGCTCTTCGGCATTCTAAACTGTCTCCTTGCTGTCGTTTGGACGAGCAGTACGCCGGCGTGGCGCAAAATCTCACTGCTTGCTCAGGTGAGGGAAATTCTGGGTTGCTCGTCAGCGTTTCCAAGTTCTCACATTCCTTCTTGCTGTAGTTTGGATGAGCAGTACGTCCGCGCAGCTCTGGTCGCTGGCAAGCATCCTGGTGCGCGGAAGGATTGACTGCTGAATATGCTGAGCATCTATGCTTGCTTCACGTGGCCTTGGGAGCGAGCAGTCCGCTGGCGTCGTGATGATGCCCAGTAGATCGAGCATGGGAGGATTACTGCGAATGCTACATATGGGATGTGACTTAACAGGACTGATGGTCCACCCAATGTACATGGAGAGGGTGCCCAGCTTCGAGGACTGCGCGGTGTCATTTGCACGTGTCATATCAGTGATACTTATACGATCCATTTCTGCCAATTCCAGCTTTTCCATAGATACCATAAGTAGACTCAACGCCTTCGCAATGCAAATCAAAACCGTCTTTCACGTGTACGCCTCATCATGTTCGACGCTGTATCCCCCTCCCACACCACCTTCACCACCTCCGCTCCCGTGAAAGCCTCACCGCGCACCCCCATTCACCCCCTTCCCCGCCTCCATCTCATACCCCCCCTCCTCTTCCCCATTCCCACCACCACCAACCCCATTTCCTACGTCCGCACCCCTCCCCAACAAACTCCCCAGCGCCGTCCCCACACCCTCCTCCCCGCGTCCCCCAAAACTAATCGGCTGCAGCTCCCTCCACCGGCAACTCCACACGCCGAGCGCCGTCGTCAACGCCGCTGACGAAGCCATTACGAGCCACCAGAAGAGGTTTCGCGGGAGGGAATGCGTGTACAAAGAGGTGAGAATGAGGTGCAGCGTGTAGATTGTGAGCGCGAAGTCGGGGACGAGTTTGGAGCGCGCGATGAGGAGGAGGATGAGGATCGACCTGTGGGTGTTAGCGTTGACTTCTTCCTTTATGGCGTCTTCAGTAGCGCTGTGTCCGCTTTCGACGACGCGTCAGGGAAGGACAAGGATGGAATAATAGCGGACTTACATCACACCCCCCACAAGCACCCAAACAACTCCCCACATCCACCCTTCACTGACGTCGCCTCTGATCTGCTCCCAGCCCAGTACCAAGCCTGTGTTCATGTGTTTTCCTGCCGCCAGCGCGCTGAATGTAATGAGGATGAGTGCGGAGGCATAGAACGCGCATTGCAGGATCGCGATTTGCGTGGCTATCCGCAATGGAGACAGGTCTGTGAGTGCGCCGGGGCGCGGCGGGCGGCGGCGGCGCGGTTGGGCTATTGAGGTGGACATTGTTTTGTGTGTTGTGTCTGTGAAGAGGATGTCGTAGTGGTGACGGTGGTAGGAGATGCGGTGGTGACTGGGATGTACAGCTTTATCTTCCTCGCCGCAGTGGGGGTGTGGCGGTCATCTTGCTACGCTGTTGATGCGCGCAGCGCCTTGAAATTCTGCTGTAGCCTCCGCAAATGGTATTGCGCGGCGCTCAAATGGTATACGGGTGCCTTGCAGAAGCTCCCGTGAGGTGGTCAGGAGGCTGCCTGTTGTTCACTGGTACTGTGGTGTTGTGTCAGTCTCGTCCGCTGCTAGATGCTGATATAGCCGGATCAAGTCTCTGCGCAATGGAGGTTGGGATGGAATGTGTAAGTGTTCAATAAGCAGCACAGACACTTGAACAATGCATTGACACTTCATCTAAACTCCTTGAATACCCTGTGGCGCACCGGCATGTGACGTAGCACAAGCCACACCTGCCATCGGATCATTGACGTGCGGCGAATATTCTTCGTCTCCAGCTTCCAAACGACATTTGCGGTTCACTTTACTTTTCCACTACTTCTTGAAATTTTTTCACGGCTTGATTTACTCCGATCCACCCACTTACATCCAAATACCTCATCCACCCCTCCAACCCTCCATCAGCACACCATCTCACCTCCAACAAGCCCCCATAAACCACAACCACAACGATACAGCCAAACGCCTGCAAAACAATGTCCTGGTTCCGCACCACGCCCTCCACCCCCCAAAGAGACCCCTCCCAAACCGAGTCCGGCGAGTACAAGCCCCTAGACCGCAACGAGCGCCAAGCGTGCTGGGACGGGCGCGACGCCTTCTTCGCGTGCCTAGACAGAAACGGGATCGTGGACGCGGTGAAGAACGAGGGCGAGGCGAAACGGAAGTGCGGGCGGGAGAACGAGATGTATGAGAGGGATTGTGCGGCGAGTTGGGTGAGTTGATTGCCTGACCTCGGATGGTGGTGAATTGGGGAGATGGAAGAGGGGCGCGATGATCGTGATGATCGTTAGGAGGAGGCGATGACGCGGGGTCTGCGCAAGAGTGAGGAAGCACACACAGTGCGCCGGGTGCTGGGGCAGTGGAACATCTCGAGAGGATATGGGCTAACAGCAAACGCAGGTCAAATACTTCAAGCAAAAACGCGTCGCCGAGTATGAGAAAGACCAGAAGATGAGGCGGTTAGAAGCGGATGGCGCGGTGCCGGCGCAGCAGGCACAGAAGCCGTGGTATCAGGTGTGGTGAGCTTCGGCGCGCTCTGAGGGTTTGAAGAATTGTACATATAATACAGACGGTGTGTACGAATATGCGGAATCGAAGACTGGCGGTCTCGTCACTCCAAAAACTTCCACCTTGTTCAAGGGGACTGATGCTGTACCCGCACACTCTTCGGCAGCATTCTAAAGGCTTCGTCGGCGTGATAGAGCGCGCGGATTAGCGGGATGGAGGTCCTGCGCGGTCATAAGTATGAGAACAAGGACGATCCAGAAGACAAGCTTTGGGCTTCAAGGTTGGAACAACGACTCACAAACAAAGTACCATACAAGATCGGTTGATGCAAAGGGTATCAATCATACATCTCGGATGTCACCGGAACTCAGGATACATGTCGCTCTAAAGCCTCGAATCTTTACCATTTCACGGCAGAGTCAGCAACCTGTCTGTCAAAGTCCCACTCCTCTCGTCGCTCTTTGGCCCACGCACCTTCATAAGGCACGTTGGCCGGCGGCATCTCCCTGATCTGAGATCTCCCGATGTTTGCGCCATCCACCCAGGCAGCCGACGGTTGAGGTTCTGGCTCTGGTTCTGGATCGCGGTGTACCGGCTCGAAGAGCTTGTCCCAATCCTTCTCAAAGGCATAGACGGCTATGGCTGTTGTGCCCCGAACAGCCTCGTTTGGCGTGTAGATCTCGTCCTGAACGCGCGAGGCGCTGATGATCTCCACGTCCTCGTCATTGTACTTCCGCCACTTGTCACCACGCGCGTCGTACATGTATGTGTACCAGTGACCTGATCGAGTGCTACCTCGGTGCACGAAGACAGCTTGCAAGCCGTACTTGAAATGCCCTTGCTCGCTGGAGAACACCTCGTTCATCCTATCTTGCAAATCACCGATCTCTCTGTCCAGGCGCTCAATCTCAGATTTCGCCCGCTGCGCTTCAGTGTTGAGAGACTCATGCAGTGGAACGTCGTCAATGGGTAGGCCAATATCTAGCTCCTCATCATTCTCTTTTAGGCTCTTCAGCCAGTCGCTGAGGCTTGTCAAGGACTCAGCAATATTCTGGTCATGGCCAGGTGGCTTCAAATGATCTCTAGAAGTTTTTCGTTTCCTAAGTTCGTCACGATACCGCCAGAATAGTTCCCGCTTTCTAAGAATCTCATCGTTTGCCATGAAGCGATCCAAGTAGATGTGCTGAGGCAGCTGGCACTGATTGACATTGCGTTCATCAGTCTGCTTCTCGATGTTGTAATGGATCCTTGGTATTTGGACATGAACGATCGGAGGTGCTTTGTCGATCGTCCAGTACGAGGTTCGCCCATCCCAGATGTCTCTATCGAAAAAGACGCTCAATGCTTCGTAGATATTACAAGGCTCATTGGCATAGCCTGGGATGACGTGAGTGTCCTGTGATTTAAACTCTTGCTTCCCTTCCGCTGTGATGCTGTACTCAGTGATCCTGCCCCACAAGGTCTCGGAGATGATGTCTTGCTGATTGCCAAGCTTGGTCTTGTTTTGTGGCTTGATCGCCCACTGCAGCTGGTGGAAGACATTGCCCATCACCTCTTGAACGTCTTGCTGCATTGCATACTCCTCGATCTGTGCCTTGTTGGTTGGCCGCGGAGGTACTGGTGGAGGTTTATCTTTGGGTGGCTCAAGTGTATTGCCTTTAGAATCGACAGTGCCCGAGACTTGCTCACTCAATCCGGTCTTTGCTTGATCAATATCCATCTGATTGGCGTTCGATTGCTGCCCGCCATTCAACGGCGGAACGGTGCTTGATGCTGGCGAACTCGCAAGGTTACCATCCGTTGTCTGTGATTCATCTTCTTCGGCGATGAGCGTAGTGGCAGCGCTGACCGTTGACTGTGTGCGAGCTTTCTTTGGTGGCGAAGCTGACGCCTCATGGTGTGACATCTCTCGACGCTCGAGAGTGGGACTGTTCAAGGCAGTTCCAGATGAACTGGACCGCATTCTGGAAAGTGGCAGCCCGGTGCCGGACAAAGTTGACCTTCGTCTCATTGTCTCGCTCATCAGAGGCGATGGCGGCTCAGCTGTTTCATCGGCTTTCGCAGCAAGAGCCTTCTCGAGTGTGAGTCTGGCAAGTTCCACTTCGGGTGCTGCACATGTCGCACGGGTGGTCGTGAGCGTCTGAAACAGCTTGCCAAGCTCGTTAATGACTGCGTATGTAAACGTCAGCAATAGCTTACATGCTGCCAGTCAGAATACCCACACGCCTGCGTCCGTTGCACGCCAGCTCTGTCTACTTTCATGTCGGCCACTTTCTTTTCGAAAGGCTGAGCATCCTCAGGCAGAACCTCCCTGTACTCTTCGAAATTCTCAACCATATCTCTGACTGGCTTAATCGTGAAGAGGTACTGCAGTAAACTATTCAGATAGCAAGTGTTACCGATGTTGTTCAAGCCTCGCGGCTCGGTAATGGGGACACTGCTCGACCAGCCACTACCGGCTCCGACATGCACCGCGTTTCCAGTCAGCGAGGAGACGATGGCGCGAAGATGGGCGCTGTTTCGCTCTTCTGCAATGGCTGCGAGGGCTTCATTGAGCTCGCCAGCCCGGCCAGGCGCATCCTGTAGCTGGTTAGCGTGTCCAGCAGCGACTGTGTCGTCGTCAACCAGCTCCGCATTCTCAACGCCCAGAATGGCGTAGGCTTGCTGCGGTGACATGCGGTGTCCCGAACCACCAGCACGAGCTTCGGCACGCAGTACGTCACTGTTGCGGGCATCACCGATGATCTGGAGGGCCTTTGAGACGAGCTGGGGAGCTGAATCATCCTCATTTCGCTTCACGGTAGCAGCGGCGAGAAGGGAATCATCCGGGACATCAGGAACTGTTCCAAGGTATGCCAGTGCTTGGTCCACATTTTCCATTTCTGCAACGAGGCGGTCAATTTCTTCCACATCGATGTAGTCCGCCATGTAGAAGTCACTTTCAACCATGAAGGCAGAGCCAAAATGGGATGGACAGAATAAGTGATGTAATTCAGAGGAAAAGAAGACTTACTGTCTGACAAGGCATTTTTGAGCAGTTGACTGTTCCGCACTTGGGCAATCTTGGAAAGTGCTTGCTTCGCTCTTGACCGCTCGTCCGCACCCACATCGGGAATGCGCGACCGGTAAGCGTCGAGCAAACGCTGGTCTGAGACGCCGGCTCCCGTCTCTATCGTGAATCCAAAGTATTGGAGCGATTGTTCGACTTCGCTCTGTGATACAATTCCTTGCGATTCAAGCAAGCTCGTCTTTGCTACCAGGGTCTCGCTTTGTCTTAAGGCTGCAATATCCCGCAAACTCTGGAAATAGAACGGGATGTTGTCGGGGTCATACATAAGCAGCCTGTCGAAACAAAACGCAACCAACTTGTCCGAAAAGTCTGGCAGAGAACCGAGAGTGAAGTATGCCCTTTTTATAGTCAGTATTCATCGTACAAAGGTCAGACCGGGCGGTCGCGCTACACGCACAGAAGTTGACGTACTGGAGATCCTTTGGTTGATTCTGCATGCCGCGTGTCCCAGCAAAGTACTTGTCGTCTGTGGAGAAGACAAGTCAGCGCATGCTTCGTATAGCATGGGTGCTTCAGGAGCATCTGCAAGTATCCGCTCTTGAATGCTGCGCTGTCAATGGATCTGAGCATGCAACCATCTTGCATTTGCCCGCTCATGTACCTTGCAATTGCTCCTCTACAAACAACGGCCAGCAAGCTCACGCTGATCGTCGCCGTGAAGTACACACCTTGCCTTGAGGCCGTCGCCAAAAACAAGGGGACAGAATCAGACAGCAAATGGAGAAAAGCTTACAGTCAAGACACCCCAAAGTTCGCTCCATATCTTTAGTTCCTGGCGGCGGTCGATACATAGGTACTTTTGCGCCTTCCTTCAGTTTCTCAGCATCGGGCCGGCCTTCACTGAGTACCGTCAACTCGTCATATGTGTCTTGCAGTAGCAATCTCTGATCTGCAGTGAGGAAGGGTGCTGGGCCAGGTAGACGCCAGTGAGCAAGCCGAGATCCATCCTCAGGCGGCTCATAGACGAATCCCAACCTCATGAGCAGCGTCTTCGCGGCCTCACTACCTAATGCTAGCTGGAAACGTTTGTTCAACAACGGTATTTTCTTGGGAACCTCGCTTTGTAAGGCGCCTGTTACGTATGACTGGAATGTGTTGAACGCTTGAAGAGGCGAATACGGCTTCGGCTGCGGCGGGTCCGCACAATCTTCGAAGTTCTGCTTTAACACCGCTTCAGCTGTGAGTGTCCAGACGTTCATAGGCGTTAGTCTAGGCGCTCGAAATTGTGTCAAGAGCTTCGCGTTGCATTTTGGCGAGCCACACTTGAACTCGAACGCAAAGGCATCCACGTGCTCATTCTGTTTCTGCTCTTCTAGGTTGAAATGGTGCAGAGGGAACTCGGAGCATGGACAAGCTTCTTCGGTGTCATGGAATGCGATGCTGATTGCGAGATGTGTACGGCATTGTTGGCAAATGCTCTCCGTCCTCCAAGTGCGACCTTTGCTCGGGCGTTCGTCGAGCTCTGGAAGTGTGCTCCGCTCTCGGATCGTGGAGTAGACATGTTGGCAGTGGCTCTTGAACGGGACTTCGAATCCCTTGAGGTCCGGAGGTGTAAATTTGATAAGCTCGTGGAGTAGGAGCGGCGCACTCTGTGGTTTGGTGCCCATGGAAGATGCCTTCTCGGCTGAGAGGTACAATCCTCGGTGCTCTATCTTAGAAAGCTCATTGAGATCTTGCTGTGATTGATCGCTCTCGGTTCAATCACCAGAGCTGTAGTTTAATTCTATAGATCTTATGATCGTGCGTGAAAAAGACGCTATTCCAAGCCGTCGCGATGCAGAGAGTCGTAAAGTTGGGAAGATGGTATGCAAACCTATGATCTTCATCTGATTTCGAGACGGACTTGCGGAGTTAGATGCTGCAGACCGGCGCAACGATATTCCGGAGCCTGAAGCTCCCAGCTTCACCTTTAATACCAGAGTGCAGATTCGCGTTGAACAGCCATAACACCTACGAAACATGTCGGCGCACGATGACGAGGATTACCATGCTCGAGATGCCATCTCTCCAGCAGTCAAGGCGGCCGGTATCACTGGTTTTGCGGGTACCTTTGTCGCATCCATCCAGGCGACCCTTACGAGACGAAACATTGGCGCAATGGGCACATTCACGCACTACGGAGGGACGATAGCGACATTCAGTATGCAGCGGCATTGTTCAAAAGGCGTTGAGGGCTGTGAGAGCTGACGGTGCATTGACAGCTGCCATGGGAGGCTTCTACGAGTTCTTCAAGACGGCGTCCGCGAACTTACGGCAGAAGGACGATACGATCAACGAGGCCATCGGTGGCTTTTTCAGTGGCTCGGTGGTCGGTATGAGAGGTATGTCGTGAACCGTCGACGGCTTGCGACCGGCGTTAGCAAGCTCCACAGGATCACGTACTGACCGCCTCAGCACGATCCATACCCGCCGTCCTTGGATACGGCGCCAGCTTATCGATCATCCTCGCGGCTTTCACATATACTGGTGGCCGATTGAACGGATACGCGCAGGATGCGAGAGTCGACGAGTACGAGCGAAAGGAAGCGTTGCGAGCGAACAAGCGAAGACCGATTGGGGAGACGCTATCGGAGTTGGGCGAAGGTAGAGGCATATATGGGCCCGGCTATGAGGAGAGGAGGAAAGAGCGGATAAAGCAGAATTATGGCATTGAGGTGGAGCGCCCCTCATGATCGTGGTCGTGTTTCAGTCATCTTTGGCTGCCAAGGGGACGACACAGCGTCTGGAACGTCACGTTGGCCGCAGAGTGCGGAACAGCTGGTCATCCTGATCATCGTAGAAGATGCTATTGAGTCTCCACGAGTACTGCAACGGAGCAGCGAGTCTTTGGAATCTGTCGGGCATTGTTGTATAGATATCAGAGCTTTGGGGAACATGGCCTAAGATCGGCATGGAGCCCACCAAGCGACTTAAACCAGTGCGACAGCTGTGCAATTGCGCGTATAAGTCTTCTTCAGGTGGTGCTGATACTTGTCTTGCGACTGCCTGGAAACGCACTATCGCAATCTCGTTAGGAAGTTGCCCCTCGCCTACGTTTGAGGGGCACTTCTTCACCTTTGCGAGCCGCACTTCTCAATAGGTATTTGATCATGTGCCAGAATCCTGGCTTATTGCTTTTCTCCATTGTGCATTTCCGTTCCTTGAAAACCACAACACAAGTACGTAAATGCCCACTGGTCAAAAATGGCCTATGAGCATGGGAGCAAATCGGAGGTGCAGAAGAAGTTCTATGAGCACTTCCAAACAGAGGCCAATGGTGAGCTTACGCCTTAGCGTGGAGTCTGCATATTGGCCACAGCATTAACGTTATGAGTTCCTAGCTCTGCAGCAGCAGATCGACCGTCTAGCTTCAACTTCGGTAATAGGCGCTGAGCGTATTGATGCAACCGAGCATTGCCTTGCGGGGGTAGCCCGTCTATCAAAACAGGTCAACGAGGCCGTGGACAGCCTTCCGGCACACGATCAGCGTAGCTACTCCGAGACCGTCAAGGCTCTGAAGACCCGCCTCGATGAAGTCCGCGCCACCACCCAGCCCAAGCCCAAGTTCTCCTTCAAGTCTCGGGCAAAGAACAACTCGGCTCTTTCGTTAGCTGGAGCTGCTGAACTGGATCGTCAGAAGGCTCTGCAGCTCGGAGACGATCAGGCAGCCAGCACAGGGCCAAGCTCACGCTCAGAGACACCGAAAGCTGAAGATGACGATGCGATCGATGCAGACTCGGAGCAGTACCCAGCCCTGGATGACATGACGCTAGCAGCCTCCGTGCGCAAGCCCTCATTCTCACAAGCTCAGAGTGTCAAGATCTCCAACCACACCAACCTGCACATCATCCTACCATCGTCAGCTGCTCACGCTATGACCTCTGGCACGCTCTCGAGACTGAAACACTGCATTGTCGACACGTCGGTTCCAACGGCGCATGGGCGACCCTTCGCGGGGTTGACACTGAAGAACATTGAGCGCTGCTTGATGGTCTGTGGGCAAGTCGCAGGACCCGTCCACATGACTGGCTTGACGGCTACGGTCTTGGTGGTTAGGTGCCACCAGTTCCGCATGCATGACTGTCAGAACTGCGACGTGTACTTGCAGTCCACCAGCAAGCCAATCATCGAGCATTGCAAAGGCATACGCTTTGCGCCCTTGCCAAAGTGCTACACCGATGCTGGTTCAACTGTCGAGGACAAGTGGCACCAAGTGGAGGACTTCAACTGGCAGAAGTCTGAGCGGAGCCCTCATTGGGCGGTGCTGCCTTCACAGCAGCGAGTCGAGGAGAGTATCTGGACGGACATGGTTCCAGGTGGGCCGAATCACGGTCTGGAGGACATCTTGAAGGCTGTCGCGGTGGAGCCGTGAGCGAGAGCTCTACTGGATCCTCCACGGGCCATGCAAGCCACCAAGATCCTCGCCGCCTTGCCGGCCTGGTCTTGAGGTGCTCATGCTGAGCCAAACTTCATAACGACAATGTCAACTTGTACTATTAGCAATCATTCGGCTTTGAGCTGACGACCGCCTCCTTTGTGCCAGAGCCAAAGTGCCTCAATAGCATATGCCTTAGCACTCATATGACCCGACGCTCGCTCTTTCTCCTTCTGCATTGTCTCAATGACAGCCCCGTCTCTGATCACCATCCACAGGCCTTGAGGTATCTTGTCGTCAAAGCCGCCAAACTCGCGAATGCCTAAGCGATACAACACCCGACCCAGCGTTTGAAAAGCTATGCATCGTTGACTAGCAACCGCGCTGTGAGCTAGGCGTGCAAGCTCTGGCAGTGTGTAGCCAGCGCTTGAGGGCGCGTCCTCATGATGATGGAGACCCTCCGTTACAGATATCTTCTCAGCTTGTCGCGGCGTGATCAGAGTGCCACTGAAATTGAAGCGCAAATTGTTGACTTGCACGCTTTCTGAGTCCAGGTTGTAGGACGTATCAGCCTTGGGCTGCTGCATCCAGGCAAGTTTTGAAGGGTCAGCTGGCAGCGACGCGAAGTACTTTTCGTGCAGATCGTCAAAAAACGACGGAGATGATGGGTCGAGCGAAGGTGGCTGGTCGGGCTTGGGGAAGTGAAAAGATGGCTGGTCCTCTTGGTCCGCTTCTGGTTGAACTGCATTAGCCCTGACGTTGCCAGCTGGACCAACTTGCTGCTCTACAAGGAACTCGTCATCCTTGAATTGCACTCGCTTTTTTGAAACCTTGTGAACGTCATTCGCGACGCCATCCGCAGCTTGCGGCCTCGCGGTATCTTCCTCAGGTCCAGGCTGGGGTTCGTTGAGCACGCCGTGGGGTTCTTTGTTGGAATGTCGGAGCAGCCGGCCTACTAAAGATGGGCTCAGATGTTCGAGCAATTCCTTACGTTCATTCTCGATCTCGGTAGGGGACATCGAAGCAAGCCTCTGTCTATTCTCCTCATCTATCGACGCGGACTCATCAGGGGTCTGGTGCGCCGCACTACCTGACTGCCGACCGATGTACTCTGCAACATCTCCAATGTGACTCTTCTCTGCATCTTTTTGCTGCTTGAACGAAGACCCATTGAAGCGCTTTCTGTGCTCCGGAAATCCTCTGGGATGTGACTTTGCCGTCGGAGCAGTCGGTGGCTTTGCGGCACCAATAGGGCGTTCCAAAACATCCTTCACGGGCACCACAGGAGCGCCGTTCTCTGTCACTTCCCCACTATTCACATCTTCATGCTCACGCTCGCTTTCGATGCCATCGAGAGCCTCTGGCAGATCGATGTGAAATCTTTCGCCTCTGAGCGCCATGTCGGTGAAGCGTGGATCAGCGATCACGGTTTCTTCCTGTTTGAGACGAGGTCATCTGCATGGCGGCTACTAGCGGCGGGTAGAAGCGCGCAAGGCCGCATATGATCGGCCCGTGCACCTCGAACTCTCACAGTTGTGTTTCAAGCTCTGCCTCCTGCCACCATGGCATGTCTTCCTCTTCATTAGGGCAAGAAGTCTGGCGCAACATATATCATACAATTCTTTGCTAGTGCAAGGCATCTCGGTTAGGTATGTTGTTTGATGCTCGTGCGCCAGAGTGGTCACGGATGGCGGCTGTATGACTCGGTCGCCCAGCTGAGCGCAGCACTCGTCGACAATGAGCGAGGTGCAAGGCTGCGTAAGGTGCTACTCTCGTATAATCCCTCGTTGCTCAATATCAGCACAATATCTTGCTTCAGAACGAGAAGATTGTTGCCGATCCAAAATATGACCGTATGGAGTAGGAGAGGGTGGGCGCTAGTGCGTCGTGATCGGAGGAGGTCGTTCATGGCAGGCAACGTCGCGCAGCAAATGATCGCTTTCCCCCCGGCATTTCTGTACCTTCTCGGCCCTTGCTCAAATAAGTCCTTGTGCCAGAATAGCGTTTGAGCGCTCGTTGCGCTCCCGCTTCTTTGGGGGATGCGCTATGCCTGCCTACTTGCTTCGTCGCTTGTCGTAGTATTATCCCCTCCTTCCCCCCTCTTTTATCTTCGTGTTCTCTTCTTCTTTTTCTTGTCGTATCTTCGCAATTTGCACTCCATCTCCTGTTCCCTTCGTTCATCGCATTTTCGCCCAAAAAGTCGAGTTTCATCAGCTTTCTGGCCCTTGAAGCTTCGCCTACTAATCTCAGACCGCGATACGCGCATCTTTGACGTTCTTTGGCCTCATCCGCCCTTGTTGTCGCCCTTGTCGGGTGCTCAACGCCGCAGTCGTTTCCCTCAGGTCCACACCACAACCACCAAACAAACAATTACGCTAAACATTGTCAATCACAGTCAGCTCAGCAACAGCTTCTTGTCATACTAGCATCAATACTTCAACCTTGTCGCCGTCGCCGTACAAAATTACGAACAGACGGATTTGTGAGGATGACCTCTCTGACAGGTGGTGCCCCGAACACGGGACACCACCACTCCCCACCAATATCACCACCGCAACACCCTAGTTCCTTGTACCCTCCATCTTACGGCCCCGCAAGCAATAACGATGCCTCTGCACAGCACGCCAGCCCGACACATGGATATTCAAACAGTCAGGAAAAGGTCCTCGGCCTCTCTGCTTCGGCCTTACCGGCGTCAAACCACATTGAAGACGTGCCCGCCAAGCCCAGAAAGGGTCGCAAGAAGGCTGTCGCTGAAGAAGGTACCAAGGCTGATTCTGATGGCAAACAAAAACGTCAACGCAAGCTTAAGGACCCCAATGCGCCCCCGCCACCTCCACGCAAGCGCGTCAAAAAGGAGGAGAACCCTCCCAAAACTTCAGTCGGCGCCAAGGCATCTGAGTACAGCGCAATGTATCCTCCTAGTAGTGCTGCATCTTCCACGCCTGTCGTGCCATCGAGCGCTGTGCCTTCCAGGGAGCATGCAAGTCTAGTTACGCCCCAAGCTGACCAATTCCGCGCGCCTCCGCGGCCGCAGTCAAGTGGGCAACGCTATGATCCGGTCCGAGGAGTGTCTGTTGACATTCCGAGCGAACGCCCTTCGTCATCTAATGCATATGGCCCGGTTGGCCTCAAAAGCCCCGTCCGCCAATCGCATTCCATTGCCAGCCTGATTGATCACTCACCTTCGTCGACTCATGCGCCTTCACCTTCAGTCCCACCACGGAGCACGCCCTCCACAGTCTATACGTCGGTGCCTAATGGCGTCGCATCTTCCAGTAACCCAAAGTCGTCAGTGCCGTCAACACTCAAAATGACTGACAGCCCCGCCGCGAGGGAGACATTATTGTCATCCACTAAAAAGGTCGACTCGCCCCAGCGAAAGCCGTCGCCGAAAGGAGCAAAGGCCAAAGACAAGGAAGTGCAACCGCCACCGCCGCTGCCAGGCAGCCATCCGTCAGCTCAACTCACTAATGGAGATATGGGAAAGCCCATCAACCGTGAGAAGAAGTACGAGGAAGTGCCTAATGACTGCATCGTCATCGACGTTCCAATTAAGAAAGACGAAAATGGCAACTACATCAACTTCCTTAGAGAGGTTGAGAGCAAGTATGGCTTCGACGTCGCCCACCCACGCTTAGCGGAACATCGTCGCCGCATGAAAGAGGTTGCTGCCGCCGGTGCAGCGCTTGAATCAGTCCCAGGCTCCGCAGATGAGATGAATCTCGACGTCTCTGAGCCCGACACCGACGCTGAGATGGACGGTAAGAACGAAGGCAGCAATTCAGAAGGCGCAAAGAAGAGTCGCAAGGTCAATGAGAAGTATAATCTCGATGATGACTTTATCGATGACTCGGAGATGATCTTTGAGGAGCAGGCGCTGGCCAGCAAAGACGGATATTTTGTATGGAGTGGACCGTTAATCCGGGAGGGTGAGAAGCCGACGATCGAGCGTGCTGATGGCACCGTCAAGCGAGGTCCGCGTGGTGGTCGTGGAGGCGCTAGAGGCGGTGCGACGCGCGGGGAGACGAAGACCAGAGGCACCCGCGGTGGCGGGCCTGGCTCTAGAGGAGGCCAAACAGTTCGCAAGCCTCGCGTTACTAAGGCCGACCGTGCGAGGATGGAGGCAGAGAAGGCAGAACGAGAGAAGATGGGGTCATCGGCGGCGAAGCCGGTGTTATATCCAGGTACCATGTGAAGTAAGCATGAGCGGCGTTCGGGTATGGATATGTTAACTGGGGTGTATGAACAGCACATAATGAGCATATGTCAGGCGCAGGGATCTTGTGAGGGCATAGGGGGCATTAGATCCCAAGAACAAGATGTGTCGGAAAAGATCGTCACCACGTCGTGTGTCGGAAACAAGGGCTACGCTGTAGTATATGGCTCTCTACTGTCACGGAGAGTGACGGAAAGCGTGTAGACCTGTGTTGAATGAACAGATATTGTCATCGAATTCTATACTCTGTGCTCAAGGCGGCCTTCCTCTCGTCCACCACGTGCTTTCACAGACACAGTCTCTGTTCGAAAATACCGAACCCCAGCAAACCCGTGGCCATCGTCGCTCGTCCCACCAATCCACCCCTTACGTCAACCTCACAATCCCCCTCCACCGCAACCACTTCTGCATCCACCAACTCCTCCCCGGCGCAACCTCCATCTCCCTCTCCAAATCCTCATAATAACTCTCCTTAAACCCCGGCCGCAACAACCGCTCACTACACGCATACGTATTCGCATACCGATTCTCCAACAAACTATACAGCGCATTCACCTGCTCCATCTCATCCTTCTCCTTCTCCACACTCGTCATCTTTCCCACCCTTTCCGCCTTCTCCGTCACAGGCACCGTGGAGACGTCAGCGGGTCTACCGGCGCCCTGGATATTCGCCGCTGTTTCTTCGGCTTTCGCGCGCGCAGAGGACGTGCCGGTGTTGGGTTTTGAGGTCGGGGAGGAGACGGTGTCGCTGGGGCTGGCGGCGGCGGTGGGCGCGAGAAAGCGCGCTTGCAGGCGTTTGCGCATGGAGTCTTGGAAGGAGATGGGGCGGAGGTTGTCGACGGGCCATTGGCGGAAGAGGCGAGTGTAGTGTTTGAGGAGGGTTTGGGTGTGGGAGGTGAGCTTTGGGGTGGACATTGTGAGGCGGCCGTGGGTGGTAGGAGGGAGTGATGGGAGGTTTTAGTGGGATTACTGGTGTGATTGTGGCCGCATCTAGTTTTGATGAAGGTCTTGCAAGCGCATGGGAGCGTTATCAGGCTGCAATGGATTGAGATGGAAGCGTTCTGAGAGAAGCTGCACATGCTGTCATCCATTCAATTTACCAGATCGTAGGGCTGATAGCGCGGGATCGGGTTGATCATTGGGGCGCATGTGATTGGCGCCGCAAGCCGAGGTGAGTCCCCGTCTTCTGGAACAGATGGACAGGCTCGAAGACGTGCAGCAATTCATAATTCGATGAAGGACCTGTTCTACACTCCCCAGACGACTCACTAAGAGCATTCAAGTTTCATCCTTTTTACGCCTTACACAACGTTCAGTGTACTCCACACCTCCGTTTCGACCACCCCACCTTTTCCCCGCCGCCATGTCCGCCGAAAAGGTTTCCGAGCAGAACGATCCTCTCAAAAGAGACGCAGTCTCCCAACACAACAACCTCGACGACCTCTGGCTAATAGTCGACCATAAAGTCTACGACCTCACAGACTTCGCCGACGCCCACCCCGGCGGCACTGTCGTCCTCCAACAAGTCGCCGGCCAAGACGCCACCACCGCCTTCTACAACCTTCACCGCCACAACATCCTGCAGAAGTACGACACCCTTTGCATTGGCACACTCGAGAACGAGACTCCTGAAGTCTTCGATCCGCAACCCGGCGATCTCTCCCCCGTGCCCTACGCCGAGCCCGCCTGGCTCACGCCCACGCTCAAATCACCTTACTTCACTAAATCACACCATGCCCTCCGCAAAGAGCTCCGCAAATTCGTCGACGCAGAACTGCGCCCCGAAGCCGAGGAGAAAGAGAAAGACGGCACGTGGATATCCCAACACATGGTCGACCGCATGGCCGAGACAAACATCCTGGCGATGCGCCTCGGCCCCGGCGCCCACCTCAAAGGCCGCACGCTGCTCGGCGGCGTCAAAGGCGAGGACTTCGACGCATTTCACGACCTCGTGACTGCACAGGAACTCGCGCGCGCCAATGCCCGAGGCTACCAAGACGGAAATATGGCTGGTCTCATGATCTCCCTGACCGCTGTGCGGCAGTGGCTCAACAACGACGAACTGAAAGAGCGCGTGACGCAAGAGTGCTTAAGTGGAAAGAAATTCATGTCCCTTGCCATCACCGAAGCGTTCGCAGGCTCGGACGTTGCTGGCCTACGGACGACCGCCGAGAAGACCGCAGACGGGAAGAGATACGTGATCAACGGGACTAAGAAATGGATTACGAACGGCATGTTTAGTGACTACTTCGTTACCGGATGCAAGACCTCCAAAGGCTTCTCGGTGATACTCGTGCCACGCACAGAGGGCGTGGAGACGAAGCCGATCACGACGAGTTACTCGAAAGCGGCCGCTACCGCGTATATTGAATTTGATAATGTAGAGGTGCCGGTGGATCACTTGCTGGGCGAGGAAGACAAGGGATTTTACGTGATAATGAGCAATTTCAACCACGAAAGGTGGAGCGTACGTGTCCCATCCCTCACCTCCTCCTTCCATCTGGAGATCAAGTATACTCACACAAACCAGATGACAGCCCTAGTAGCCCGCTGGTGCCGCACCATCACCGAAGAATGCCTCAAGTGGTCCCACCAGCGCATCGTCTCCGGCAAGCCCCTCGTCCAGCAACAAGTCATTCGAGCCAAGCTGGCGCGCATGATCCAGCATACCGAGGCTTTACAAGCGTATCTCGAGCACATCACGTACCAGATGAGCCAGCTGTCATATGCACAGCAGAGCAAGGTGCTGGGCGGCCCGATCGGGCTGCTGAAGGCGTACGCGACGAGGTGTGCGCATGAGATTGCGGATGACGCGACGAATGTATTTGGGGGACGGGGGCTGACGCAAGGTGGGATGGGAAGTTTGGTGGAGCAGTTCCATCGGACGTATAAATTCGATGCCATACTCGGGGTAGGAATTGACCACCTATACATTCCGTCTCGTTATTGCTGTGCTGACATCTTGTCTTTAGGGAACTGAAGAGGTGCTAAGTGATCTTGGAGTGAGGCAGGCTAGTAGACAGATGCCGAAGGCGATGCTGTAGGTGAGGCTGAGTTGTGGCGGAGGTACGATACGACCAGCTGGTGGCGAATGTGTGGTCAGACGCTGGCTGAGGTGTGGCCAGATGTTGCTTTATGTATAGCTGTACATATGGGTATCCGGATGACAATCATAGATGATGAATAAACATTCACTTGAAGCCTGTTGATCCGATTCTGACTGTTGGTAGATGACATGCCTGTCGCGTTCACGTCTGTATGTCTACGACGTCCAGGGATTTTGGTGCCAAGTTTGGAACCTCCCTAGAAATGGTGCTTTGTACTGTTGAAATGAGAAAGCGAAGAGCTGACGTAGCTGACAATCATTGAGGTCGCTGGCTCTCTCGTCTCATCCGCCGTCTTCCTGCTGCTAGCCCTCTAAGCCCACAGGTAGAACAAATGATGATATTTGTTCACGTTTCGATCCCAGCCCACGAAGCTCTCCAGATCCTAGCCAGGAAACCCACCCCTCCCCATCTTCCTCGCCCTCTGATCCCTCCGATTATGATTACCACTACTCCCCTTATTCGCCTCTTTCCTCTCCCTCGCAATCTGCGTCCCCCTCTCATTCGCCGGCCCCGCTACCGGCGCTCTCCCCCTACCCCTCCCTCTTCCCCTGAACCCACCTCTTCCTCTCCCACCCTCACCTATGTCCCCACTTTCGTCCTCTCCATCCCCACCACCTCTCCACGCTGTCCTCTCCACCAAACTCTGCTGCCCCGCCAACCCCTCAAACCTCCCCTCCAACGCCCTCACCCGCCCCGGCTCCCGCCGCAGCATAACAGCCCACCCCTCCACCCCCTCATCCGTCATCCCCGTCTCGCTCTTCAGCGCCTGCCTCGCCTGCCCGCGTCTCGCCTCCCGCTCGAACAGCGCAGGCGTGCTCTTGTAGGCCCGCCACAATGTCTCTTCATTCACAGTCCCTGAATCCTTTTTCTCGGCGTCGCGCTTCTCAGCGTCATCGCCAGGCCGTGACGTATCGACCGTGCCCCCCACGTCCTCGACGTCATACGTGTCGTCGCGCTCGTCGTCGTCGGGGTCGAAGGACGAGAGGGCCGAGAAGATGGCTGCTTTGGCTTTGCTGTGCTCGGTTGTGTTGCGGGTAGAGAGGAGGGCGTCAGCTTTGTCATTGGTAGAGCGACCGCGGTGGATCTGCGAAGAGGAGACAGCGAGCCGGTCGAAGGCGTCGTTGTCGTATTTATTTCTGCGCTCGGGGAGTGTTTGAGTTCTAGGTGCGGTAGGCGGCGAGGGCGAGCGGGGAATGAGGTCGTCGCGGTGCATTGGGTCGTCATTGGCGGTTGTGGTGGGCGGGAGTTGCTCGGAGCGGTCGAGGGTGGAGAGGTGCGGTGGTAGCGAGTCTTCGAGAAAAGCGGCGATGACAGTTTCTTGGTTGGAACCGTAGTGGTCGAGGAGGTGGAGGAGGAAGGCGGAGCCGAGGTCGGGGAAGACGTCTTGGATTGAGGTAATGAGGGAGGAGCGGTGAGGGTGCAGGTTGGGGGTGAAGGCGGCGTAGCTGGAGTTCGGGGCGCGTGCTTTGCCTTTGTTGGGTTTGGGTTTGGTTTTCCTGCGTGGGGCTTTTGAGGGGCGCGTGAGCTGGGTGAGTTGGTCGAGGATGGGTTGGGCGCGGGCGGCGTCGGTGTTGAAGAGTGAGCGCTTGAGTTTTGGGAGGAGAGGTGTGTCGGAGATCAAGGTGATCGTTAGAGGTTCGGATTTTGGATGGGTCGTTTCCCCAGATGCTTTGAGGCTGTAGAGTTGCTCGATCAGGAGAGAGATGTTGGGCTTGGCCAGTTTGAGGAGGGCGAACAGGCACGTGTATACCAGAGCGATGATCTCCAGTGCCACAGTAGATGATACTACTGCGTGAGCTGCGATGAGTGAGTCCAAGAAATCAGTCCCCGTCATGAGCAGTTCTCCTGCTGGCGGCAACTGCCTTACGAGAAACGTCAAGCGTGATATTTCCTGCCAGGCGTCGAGGCTCTGAGGCGCGGACGCAGCGATTATGGAGGCTTTCAAGCTCTGAAGTGACTTCTCCATACTCGTCGGATGTCTACCCCAAGCCTGCAAAAGTAGCTTCGACGTTGCCTCATGGTGGCCGTATAGCTTTGCGAAATCGGCCAGAAGCTTCCAGTCCGTCAAGCCTCTGGGCACGTCGCGAGCTTCAAGGAAGACTCGATGAATGATGAGAAATATTGTCTCATGCAACTCTCTTGGCTTGCCTTCGCTTAAACTTCTGGCCAGAGCGGCATCTTGAGCATTTTCCGTGACGTATGATATCAAAAAGGTCGTCAAGGAGGAAGACGGCCCGACATTGTCGCTGAACCTTTCCTGTGGGACGAGAAGATATGCTCTAATCAACAACAGCCATGCATCTAGACAAGTCTGCCAGTTTTCTAGTGATATGTGTTCTCGTACTTCACAAGGCGGATATGGGACGATGGGGGGTAAAGGTACGGTCGAGGACGATGCCATTTCTGTCTTTTACTTTTGGTGATATTTCTGTACTGAAGCACTCAAGCTGGCTGAATTATTTTGCTTAGCTCAACGGTTTCCTGCCATATGCATGCGCAAGAAGCTATGAAGCAGCGTCGTGAATCATGACTTGATGGTGCAAGCAGATCTACTTTGCAGAATGCGCCTTTCCCTTTTAAGCCTGGCGTAATTTCTCGGTCTAGCCTTGCACCCTTGAGGCAGGGGGCAGTCCGTCGAAATCACATGGCGAGACACTCGCACGCTTGTGTAAATACAAGAGAGCAGTGTAATGCTTTCGTGCACTAGCTTCGGTACCCCTTGTCATTCTTCACGTATCCCGATACCTGGTATAGACAACGGTCTTGGCACGCCTTCGCATCTCAGTCTCAGCTTCCAACATACTGAGTTTGATCTTGTATCGCGATGAACAAGGAACACCGCCCGTTGGCCGGCTGCCGCAAGGCCAGTGATTTATACACGGCGCGATGAACATCCTAGCACCGGAAGATTCATCGGCACGGCAGCTGGCCCGGGGATGCAATATTAAGAACAATATCGTCGAAACGGAAACAGCCTTCAGAGGTAGCACAAAGCATCGAGCTTGTGTGGGGAAGGTTTTCAGGAAGTACAGTGCTCAAAAGTCACGTGTGTGCACATGCTCTCCCGCAGATACCAGTACGAAGGGCAGTGCTGGCATGCCTACAAAGACAAGGCAACCAGCGCCAAGGCTTCGTGAAAGACGCGAACTTTTGATTGATACGACATGAGTGGACACAGTTCGTCTCGTGCATTGGCTCTTGTAACGCAGGACCGTGATACCATAGACACAATGAAATGCTGCAACAACTGAAGCCGTTGACCCAAGGTAAGCTCCTAGGACTCATCGCAATTGCTGTCGCGAGCGCAGCAGTAGCGCTTCCTCACGCAGTAGATGTTTGTTCCCACAACGCGAGGGCGGCGGTGAAGAAAGTTCGCACCTCTCTTGTGTTACCCGCGAACTTGGAATTCTGGAAGAGACGGCGCACCCAGTCCGTCATGTCAATCCAGCATATGTACATGTGAGGGTAGGGCTGCGGGTAGCCGTCGTACAGTGGCTACGCCTCGCCTCAGCGAATTGCGCAAGCAGCGCACCTGTGCAGCTAATCATAGCTACTCACCTCGAGATCCCGCAACAACCCAAGGCCCCATCACGTCGATGCTACGCGCTCTGATGCTCGCCGTCAGCTTCAAGATGATCGCGGCCAGTGGAAACTGGTTCGTCAGACTTGTATGCGTCTATAGGCTAGCCATCTCGAAAGCTTTGGGCTTCCACCTTCGGTGAAGGTACTGTTCTTCTAGTGCTCTGAATACGAAGATGTGCCAGCGTCCGTGGCATAACAGGGGTTTGGTGTCGAGTTGGTTCCTAATGAGGTAAACAGGACGGTTAATAGCAGACTAACACAATGCACGCTGCTTGTCTAATGATAAATGGTTGAAGAAATTTTGGATGATTACTGAAGCCCTATAGACTTGCGTGACAGAAGTTAGGATAATCAAATAATGTATTCTTTGGTACGGGAGCCTTCTCGCCACGCAAAAAGGGATGTTATGTTGCTATATCTACAGTATCAAGGTCATTTCCAGTGTTCGCTACTAATTCTTCTTCCGATCGTATCGCTTGTGGACACCGCCCAGTACGGCCTTCAAGATCATGTCAGACGTGAACTCTTGGCCCTGCTTATATGGAGTAGTGTCTACAATATCGCGACAGCCGCCGCCCTGTTCTTTCAGTTCATCGTCCAACTCTGTTAAATGCTTCGTGGCTTTTGCGTCGTCCCCAACCTGGATGAACTGGATACCAAACCTAGTTGAATTTGTTAGTTCTCACCTCACGTAAGTAAGAATTACGTGCTTTGGACACTTACTGATACGACGGGGCGTCTAGCTTATCAAGCGCCTTCGCGATACGTATAATTTCGGGTTCGGGATCATCGGAGGGTTCGCCGTCAGTAATAACAATGACATTCATTGGCTTCGTTTTCTTCATATTGGCCTTCAGCCCGGGCTCATACGCATCCCAGATTTTCCTCAGCGCCCTTCCAGTATGAGTAGTATATCTGTTGTGAGGGGGTTTTGCGGATTTAAATATGTCGTCGAGAATGCGCGGCTGCTTGATATTGCTGTCTGGTCATTCATGTCAGCAAGCTTGCTTTGCGGGAAGTGAGAGGGTCGCTCCGGATGCTTACGGGTATGATGATGTTTCGTGTTAAGAAAGTGCACATCAATGCCGTCCTCATCGTGATCGACACAGATTTCCGTGATGGCCTTCAGGACATGACGAGCATCATGCCAACGAGATTCGGGAAACAACATTGACCACGAATCATCAATCACGAAAACGGTATCGAACGAGTAGAGGAAAGCGTATGGGTCTTCTGGTGTTGCTAGTTCATCTAGTTCAAGTCCGGACTTCTTAGAGGGAATATGGGACGGCGCCTGGTGGTGGGTCGACGAAGATGCTTGTGTTGATGACCCGGCCACAGTGCTATACTCTGGTGGTTGATCACCGAAAGGATTGGCATTGCCTATAGTTTGCATGATCAGTCCAAGTCGTGCTTGGACATGCCCTTATCGCGGATAGATTATAGCCTAACTGTATTTCTGTATTGGTTAGAATCTGGACTTGAGCCATGATCGCGGAGGCTCTGGGTGAAGTCATCGGCTTGTTGTTTGTCTTTTTTCCCCTTCCAAAACTTCAACGACGGCATCGTGAAGGGTTTAGCGCTCAAGTGTGAAAGGATACGAGATCGTTTGGAGAAGCCTCAGCTATGGTGATTGTCAGGAAGAATGGGAAACGCTAGAATGCCCAAGGAGACGGCCCCTCTATATTCGTTCTTGCCTTGTTCCACAATCGAACGCTAAGCAACGAAGCATATACGTCTCCTATACGAAGTTACGTGCTAGACCACGTCTCCTGTGCTAATAGTAGGGTAGCTACGTGTCTTGTCTTACCCTACTTCGTGTCTCGCTTCATGCTGACACGTACTAGCTGACTGGTCGCCCGATATCCGCGGACGGAGTCATCTAGGTAGGGGCGATAATCCGTACACTCCTCGCGCACGCAGTTGGTATATTGCGCGACGATATATATGAAAGAATAGCATTATTCGGGCAAGGCATTCTTTCTCCTGCCCCCCAAGGTCACCTAGGTGTTCCCAAGGCAATGGGTTTGACGGCCAGCCGCTCTCAGTCTGAATCAGCTTATGGGTTTGCTTAAAGACTAGTCCGCGGCTACAACAGCGTAGAGTATTCGCGGCATGTCGCAAGTAGTCTTGGATGTGGTGTGGGGACGAATTTTGGATGGTCGAATGGGGCGTATGATGTGGTACGGTTGTAAGGCTCACAGGCCTTACGCAAGCTGTCAGCTACACAAGCTTTAAAGACTTTCTAGACAGGTAGCTTTCTCCGAGAGTCACGACTGTTGCGATGCGTTGATCCAACGACAGAGGAATAGGTGGCCGTTGACGTGCCGTTGTTGTGAATTACAGAAGCAGTCAGTAGATGCGTCGGTGTGGGTACATCTAGACGAGCTGAGTAAGATACGAAACAGGTGTCAAACTTGTCGGAAGAGAGTTGGCCATCGATGGGGGTTCGTCGCTCTGCAAAAGGAGATGAATGCGAGAGTTGATCCATTTGCGATCGTGGATTCGACTTGTTTTGGCCTAGCTCCCACCGGTCGTCATCTATATGGTCCGTGCGGAGAAGCTAGTACGATTTGTACTGGGGCGCTATTAATCTCGTAAGGACATCTGTGCCATTTCATCAATCTAATTTTTCTCAAGGAAGCAACAAGATTAGGAGACAACCCGTCTTGGCAGGGAGTGGACGACCGTGAACAAGCTCCAAGGTCTGCTTCGGCTCGTGCATACCTAAGCTGACGAATGCAGCCACGATGTTGCAAGGAGTACTCAGTAGCCCCTTGACTCTGTGCAACAGTCAGCCCTGGGCAATAGTGCAAGCCCTCGAATAGCACTGGGTAGGCTTTGCAGTCCTGGATTGCTTGGTCTGTCGTCGGTTGAGGCACCGGAAATGACTTGCATTTGCTCGCTTCGCCTGGCTTTCAGCTTTTGTTTCCTTTCCACGCGAAGCCGGGGTGAGTCGGGTTCAAGGCGGAAGTCTTTCACCAAAGACGCTGCTGCTCTCCTAACGACTCCCGGGATAGTCTAGTCGCACTGCTCGAAGTGCAGATCGTGGGACTAATCGAGCGCGTCGCGAATATCGAGAGTGCCGTAGGGTGGGTGCTCGATAAGCTTGGTAGCAATGGTAAGCTGGGCTGCTCGTCATACACAGCTCGTATCAGAAAGGAGTGGCCTGCTTGGTGTCTTCCATGGCATAGTTGGCTCTGTGGTAGGGTTCCCTTCGTTTAGCTTCAGACAGTAATTCCTGCGAGCGAAGGACATGGGAGGTGTCTCGGCAGGGCCATCTACCTGCAGACCTTATTCCTTATGATTCTAAGGATGGGTCGTATGCGCGTATTTTGTCATCACCTCCTTTAACTCCTTTTATCTCAACAGCGACCACTCACGCCTTGCAAAGCACTGTAATCTCAATTCGAAACTCGCGCAGCAAAGGGGTGAAGGAGCAATCGTATGCAGTATCATAGCTCACGCACAGAGGTTCTTCGTGTACGCGATGCGTCAGCCGAATAATGCAGAAACTCGGCTGCCAGTCCAAACGAGACGGCGGTCTTATGAATCGTCGATTGAACTACTGCGCGACATATTGTCCACCGTGTAATCAAGGACAGATCATGTCAAAGTCTGCGAAAGATGGTTCGGGTCCACGGTCCGCACATCGATCTTGTCGGCATGTTTCAAGTCCTGACCCTTTTCCATGTGGTCCTTGTTCTCAAAGAACCAGACTTTGACCGTCGCGCTACGGGAACAGTCAGTGTCCTTGATGCGCACTTGATATCACCAGATAGGGAAGGAGGTTGGAGAACAAAGTCAACTCACCCTGAATCATGAACAATCATGACTGCGCCGCAGGACACGGTCGCGGATGTATCTCGCGCTTGTGCCAGCATTATAACCCGTTCCGCGGTCTTTTCAGCTGAATGAAGGGGGTGGTGCTCCTTCATTTGCCGATGAGACGCAGCGTCGACGTGGAACTCGATGTTTCGGCCATTGTTGTAGAATTTACCTGAAACACTAGTCATACTGAAGACACGATTGGTGGTAGAAGACTTTGGTGTGTAACAAAGTAATGAAGTAGCGCTGGCAAAGTAATAGAGATGGTTTTCAATGCTGTGAGGATTCTGATGAAGACCATCAAGTAATAGCATTAACGCGATACTTATTTGCGAAGGAGAAAGCCATCGTGGACGTATCCGGTAAAGGTCACGCTGGCTTTTGTCGGGTTTCAAAAGTTTTCAAATGCGAGCATGATAAGCAGCTCAATTGGTGAGAAGATATACGAGCACATGAGACACCAGATTCTGGATATGTTGGAAATCGGCCCGCTTTGTATGCTCGAAGGCGTTGTCGAACTGAAGCTTGCGAACCGTGGACACCTACTAGTAGCTTGCTCCCTGATAGCAGCGCCACGCACCAACGTTCGTACTCTGTGTAATGAATATAACCGCGGCCAAGAGCTGGGAAGTGGTTGAACTTACTTCTGCGTGCTCACGGCGAACGCAGCTATGAACGCCTCGAGAGTCGAGATGGTGTAGCGTCGATGTGTCATCGTATTTAACTTACATCCGCCATTCCGTGTCTGTAAGCTTCTTCGTAAACGCCCTAGTCGTTCGTACTTGCGTGTCCAACGTGCGCGCCTGCTGTTACGCTGACCCTCCACCCCTCTTACGCGCGCGTGTGAGAGCGTATATTTTTGCTCCTCTCAAGAACAGTCGTCGGCTAATGTTGCGCTCGCTAGGTAGATCGGCCATCTACGTACCTAATAATATGCAACCAATGTTGAAATAGAGAATGGCTGGCAAAAGACTTGGCGGTATTGTGCGCAAATCCGCCTCCTCTCAAACCCCTGAGATACTCTGTTGGCAGGGGTTTCGCCCCCAAAAGCCCGCCCATCCCCCCTCAACCCTTCTGCCATCAACAAGCACTGGAGACATCGCAGACCATCTCTTCCTATATCCTTTAAAGGAGGAAAATCAAGGCTCCACAAACTCCATAGCATGGACGCCCACGTCGCTCCCAAAGTAAGCGTGGCAACTCATTCAAAGTCGTATGAGGGAAGCAGGGCCGCTTCACAGTCACGTGTTGGCACCCTCCAGCCGGCAGCTATAGATTTGAAGGGCAGTGCTCTACTCCGTGTGTGCTCTTTGATTTTCTTTTCGTTGTGCTTTACTTCCGTGACGATCCTGCACATAATAACATTTACTACTCCTGGGATCACCTCGACTTCAATATCTACACCTTCAACTTACAGAGACTTGAAACATATCCTGTCTGCTCGCTAATTCCAAGAACCACAGCACTAATCAAAGAAACTTGGACTTTGCTGTCATTAGCTTATATGAGATGTCCAAGTGTAAGTTATGCGACGGCTCTGGACCGTCGGTACAGAAGAGGCTGATGCTACTTCCAAGCATGCGACACTCTGCTCACGTGATTCAACTCCCACACTTTCGTTCCAAAGATGAGAGGGCAGTGCAAGTCTTAACAGTCTGGCTCAGCCCCATCTACTGCACGAAACTCACCTCATGTCGCCAACTAATCGCATCAATAGGCTTTTACAGGCAGCAAAGTCACGTGTTTGGACGCGCTGTGTGCTGCGGACTGTTATAAAGGGCAGTGCAAACACCAATGGAGGCAGCCAATTGCCAGTCGGCCAGCCAGCCAAAGGGTTCCTTACACATTCACTCATCCATGCCCGACAACTTACCCGATGGTGAACAGTAGCGCTCATTAGAATACCTGTGTCGCATGCAACGTTTTACTGGCGTCGCAAGACTCGTCGCACGTCACGCCTGCGCTCTTCACCCTCTGGACAAACGTCTGAACATCGCAGTCACGACGGTGACTAAGGCAGTCCATTCGGACGTGCATCTTAGAGGGCACATAGGTAGTTCAAGCAGACATCGCAGTCCACAAGCGCAAGGGTGTGTTACAATATCGTTCGATAATCTGGCAGGGCTTGGTGTCTGAAACTCTGGACAGGTCCTGAAGGGGTTCTATGGAGCGACATGCAGCGAAACACTCGTGCGGTTCATGCGATGAGAAATGAGATGATCACGTGCACAGAGGCTCCCTTGCTTGTGTCGAATATCGGAGGGCAGTGTAGGAAGGGTGCAGGATCGCCCAGTCCAGATGGCCATGCCAAGACACGGGATGCCTGGTGGAGAATTGCCTGAATAGGCATATATTGGGATCACGTGATGGACGCACTCATATCTTCCGTCTCATCCTCCTGTACCTACCTTCCTACCATGTTAGTCGGAATGTGATAAAAGCCATATACCTTATCAAAGGTGGCCCGCAGCTCGCACAGACCTCGCAAGGCAGTACAACGGCCGATCGCATTTCGAGTGCAATGACTTGTCCTCTATGCCTGCGGCACCCGCTTTTCGGCCAAGCTGAGACCTTCACTCACGCAGTTACAAAATCAGTGGGCAGATTTGATTCGTTGTGACATTTGAGCGCCTCCTATGTTCGCGGACACCGAGATGTTCTAGTGTTCGTGGTACGAAAGGGAGGTACTATAATCACGTGTTCGGGGACTCCGCGTCTTGTGTCGAAATATAAAGGGCAGTGCTACTACCCTCTCGCACCCGGCCTCATTTTGTTGGCCGCATTGCATAATGCAGCGAGCTAGACCTATACAGATCTCGAGGGGCAAGGCTACGGCCTATCAAGATGCTAGTGTGACGAATGACCTTCTGTGTCACGAAGAATCGCCATGTGCTGAGATTTCGCTGTTCTCGTCACAGCTCAGAGCCAATGGCTAATTGATATGACATTGGGAGCGCTTCTACCCCTCACGCAAAGAGTCTAACACCTTATCAAAGGGGGGGTTTGGGCGATGATGGTTCGAGTAATCTCTTGCAATGACGGTGCTGCTGTTGTTGTTGTTGTTGTTGTTGTTGTTGTTGTTGTCCTACCAAGCAAATGCTACTGAGTTTGGCTATCCTTGTCAGATAGGATGCAAGGCGATCGCAAGGCAAATCGATGCCTGCTCGCATCATCGTTTCAGATCAATTTCAGCATCATCGTTTCCCTCAGTCTCCCGCGTCTGCACTGCCCTCCGACCGTCATGCACAGGGCCGGGCGTCCTAACACGTGACTGCTCATCATCGGCTTTCTTGGCGATGCCAATATTGTGCATCAGAATTTCGCTGACTCTTCTTCCACGCAACAAGACGCCAAAAGGAACGCCCAACAAAAATTGTGACTCGATTGTCTTTCAGAACTTATTCTCTAGCAATACGCTTCAGCGTTTCGAAATCATTTCGTGTTCATGCTTGAATGACTCCGCAAGCTTTCTCTTGGTAGCTTGTTTCCGCTGCACGGCTTCGATCTCGACAGTGTCGTCCATCACATATTTGATGACGGTCACTTGCTTGTCTTGACCAAGGCGAACAGCGCGGCTGTATGCCTGCTCTTCATTCGCAGGATTCCATTGAGGCTCGACGAGATGGATGCGGTTGGCGGAGAAGATGTTGAGACCGACACCGCCAGTACCGATTGTCATGAGCAACACAGCGCCCGCTGCATGCTCCTCAAACGACTTCAGCACTGCGGTGCGCTCGCTTACAGACGTCTGGCCGTGGATGAGCTTGGCGGGTATGCCTTTACGACGAAGCAGTCGTAGTAGTAGCTCAAGCGTGTTTCGCCAGGTCGAGAAAACAAGGCTTCAAGCTTGTTAGCAATCGCTATGCAGCCTGCACTATGGCCTGGAACTTACTTATTGCATGTCGCTTTGTTTTCTACGATGTCCCTCGCGACAGCGTCAAGTTTCGTGCTGGTGTTCGCGTCGAGTTCTAGGTCGGTAAGCTTCTCAAAATGCGACGCCGATGCGACGCCGTCGTATGTACGGGGCTTGAAAGTCTTCTGGCAATGCTGGCAGAGTCTGTTCGCCTTGCTGCAGTTCATCGCAATGCTAATGGCGTACTCTGGCAAGCACTGCTCGCACAGGTTCGAGGCGCAAGCTCCACAAATGTGATGATACGAACTTTTCTCTTCCTTGATTGTCCATATCTCTTTCGAACACGATGGGCAGTCTCCCTTTCCGGAAGGCGCACCTTCAGTGTCCCGCAGCGAGAACGGGTCCTTAGCGAATTCTGGCGGTGGCTTTTCGAAGGTGCCGTTGTTGCAGGTGATGCGCAGCCTTAGGCTTTGGCGTAAAGTTGACCTGTTGGTGCGGATGTCAGTTATTCGTGCGCTGAGGTTGAAGAAGTAGATCTGATGACGACTGCCCTTTTGACCAAAAGTCACCGCACTCGCGATGCAGCCCCTACCATCCAGTGGTTCGAGAGGGGTGGACGGACAAAGCCGTCTTTGGGAACGTACCGTCGTTTGTCACCCAGCGATTCACGACTTTGAGCAAGTTTGATCGCGTCGCTACACGCACTTTTGATCTGCTCATATCGACCGCGTTCTTCCTTGGACAACCGTAGCCGCTTGAGGATAACTGCGGGCTCCGGCACTCCGAATGCAGCGCGACGCCGACGGAGATAGACCCAGGGAAGCAGCTTCTGCAGGCTGGTGGTGTCTTTATGATGCTCAATGGGTAACAAAATGTGTTTTCGGAAGTTGGCACGGTCCTCGAGTTGAGATACTTGCAGGAATCGAAGGAGAGATCCAAAATCTTCAAGCTTATTCTGCATGGGTGTCCCCGTGAGGCACCATCTGGAGCGCGCCGAAATCACTCTTACTGATGCGTGCTGCTTGGTGGTGTCTGACCGAATTACATGCGCTTCATATACGTGAAATCAGCATGAAGAGAGAAGTCCAACAGGTGGATCGAGTGCTTGGTCTTACCTTCATCGAGCACCATCCGATACCAACACACCTTGCTCAAACACTTGTAGCCCCGGGCGTCGGACTCCACCGTTGCATACGTCGTGAGGACGAGATCGATGTTCTGCAGCCGGCCGGGATCGATTTCCTTTTTGGCGCCATGGAACCTGTGGATTCGCAGTGTGTCAGGGCGGATGTGGCGGCGGATTTCTGACTCCCAAGCCGCTAGAAGCAGCTCCGAGGGAACAATCACCAACGTTGCGGGACAACCGGGCAAGGCTTCTGCAGTCCTCAGATTTGTGTTTCCGGTGTTCTTTGAGAGAGACCGAGCTTCGTCAAGCGTTGCAACAATGACCGCCAGAAGGCTGGCAGTCTTACCCCCGCCCATTTCATCAGCGAGAATGCCACCGGGAGTCTCTGACTTCATCGGGTTGGTTTCGTGATCGCCGGTAATTGCGTGCTCATAGTAGCAGTGCCCGCCCTGAGTTTGGCGACCTTGCCACGGACTCATTGAGTCCGGCAACGTGCCCTTCTCTTTTCTCAGTATGAACGAAACAGCAGTTCTTTGGTGCCTGTGGAGATTGCTTGAGACGCGAGCGTCGATCGAAGCCTCATCTAACGCGTCATGCTGTGAGGTCGCGTCGAAGACAGACTGCAACAATAGAGGACTTTCTTCAGCTTGTTGCTCGCTACCATCTTCGAAAGACTTTTCAAACTTCGAGAAACTAGGGAGATGTAGCCAGTGCGGGTTAACCAAGTCAAGAGAATGATCCGGGCGAAACTCTTCTAGCTGTTGCAGGAAGAGCTTTGCATCTGAAAAGATATTACCAACCTCCATGGCCCTGTTCCTAGAGCCGCATACCACAACGCTGAAAGTGAACTCCCTTCCAGTCTTTGCAGATGGCCTCCAAGCCTT
Source organism: Arthonia radiata (assembly GCA_002989075.1). Taxonomy (NCBI): domain Eukaryota; kingdom Fungi; phylum Ascomycota; class Arthoniomycetes; order Arthoniales; family Arthoniaceae; genus Arthonia; species Arthonia radiata. The sequence goes on along the minus strand of PSQN01000004.1, from coordinate 1,141,595 downwards.
CACGATCTTGGTCCAGGAGTCTGCTAGAACGTATGCTTTATACAACAATTGACGATCCTGGAGCTTTTGCAGAGTATTGCATACACGCAGACTGATAAAGGCGAAGTTCTGAACTTTGTCATTCAAATAGAAGTAGTCTTTGTGGGATGCTATCAGGAAATATACGAAGTTCCCTTTTGAGAGGGTACGCACGTTGCTGGGATTGGTCTCAAGGCGAGCTTTAATGTTAGGTAGACGTCCATAGCACACCATCGCGTCACCGGCATCAGAGTCCATTGATACCAGCTGATTGCCAGGTTGTAATTGTGTCTGTGAAGGAGTCAAAGTGTCACAGAAACTGTATGCTTGCGCGTGGTCAAGAGAGTAGAGCGGCCGCTGGTCGACATTGAGGTTCCGGGGGTGCGTATCGAAGGAGCTTGTTTCCGGTGTCGTCGAGTACCCGGGAGTCAATGCCGGGCAACTGGTCGACGGCTCCACGTTGCCCTCGACACCATAGTCTTCTTCGAGAGATTGGAAACCGCTCAGCGAATCGGTACCCAGCGGACGCCCTTCGTTAGGCCATTGCCAGTCTGCGCAAAGACTCAAGGTCCTCCAAGATTCATCTTCAGCCATCGTGCGTGCTGTCAATAGCGCCTGAGACCGCTGGGAGTAGAGAGGGGCAGTCCAGCCAGCGGCTTGCAACAAGTTGCAGGATGTACATTGCACACAGTGTCAATCTTTCTGCGCCACTACAGCTCAAAGCACGGGATGCAGGAAAGCAAAAGCGCGGCACCTTCAGTGTGGGCTGCTTGACAGCACAACTGATATAAGATCAAGGTCGAGCAGGTACAAGCCAGTCAGGCGCATGTTATCGGCAACGTAATGCTCGGCTGCTTGCCAGCGGCATTAAAAGCAGTGCCCTCAGAAGGCTTCGGCTTGATCATTACTGCTGCGCATACGGATGAGCGACACATGGAGGATGAACAGAGGGCAAACAGGCGAGATGCCAAGCCACCTCGGGCAATTATACGCCAATACCTTCTGGGACTAGCGTCAATAGCTGCCGTTTTTCTAACCCATCTCCTTCACAACCACCCCATCGCTGTGAGCTGCGTTGTCGAACGCCCAAGTGTCACGCTTCGACGAGCTCCAGCATGGCGCTCAAAAGTGAAATGTATCAGCGGATCTGGTGTCAGCGGGTCTGGTGTCAGCGTCTCAGGATGCAAACCACTAGTGGATGCCTCGCGTCGCTCCTGCAGCAGGGCTGCGCAATCTGATTGACCACAGCATTCGCCTGCATCACCCCCCTCAGCCACCTTGAGGCTTCGCTGCCTTCCGACTCACGTCTTTGGGAGGAAATATCCTCCAAAAGACATGTGCGGTGGCTGTCGCCCAAGACTGTTCTCACTTGGAAAGGCCCGTGCGTAGCCATAGTATCAACATTGTTTTCAGAGGATCCTTCTGTAAGCCATTGTGGCTCCAAATTCTCGCGTCCGAGCTCCTTCACTTGCTCTCTACCTAGTTGCACTTTGCATCGTAACGTGTGAAGGCTTTGTTCACATGGTTCAGTTCGGCCTCCGCATCTAGGCTCAGTAGCACCTACACGCTATGGCGCGTGCCTTTGAATCTGAGGCGCTCAAGAAGGCTCTCGATAGCTTCCGAGCTGAATTCAAACATCGCCTATCTATCGATCAACAACGTCAGTTCCGATTCACAAATTTGCATGAGCTCGAAAACGCGTTATACAACATACAGCAGACCCAAGCAAAGAAAGGACTGTTGAGAAATTTACCGCGCATAAAAAGCTTCCTCGAAGCCATGCAATCGCTTGTAAGTTCATGGCGTCCAAGCGTTCGTAAATTGGCATCTTACCGGCGGCAAAGCCATCAAGCCATCTGGAAATAGTTGGCGCGTCGGCTCAAGCAGCGTATAGCTGCCGCCAGCAAAGATCTTCTACTGATGGCTCCCATGTAGGACAGGGTCGTAAAAGTGTTCTTGAACTCTACAGACTATCTGGGCTTCGTGTGGGGTCCGATGAAGTTTTTGCTTGAGGTAGCTAGTAATTTTGCCAACGCCTTCGACGCGATGCTGGAGATGTACAGCGACATTGGGCGGACCATACCAATGCTGGAACAGTATGAGATTTTGTTCAAGCATACGCCATATTTAAGGGACGCACTTGTTGACATTTTCAAAACAATCTTGGAATTCCATCTTCGAGCTATGGATTGCTTTCGAGAGAAAGCGTGGAAGAAGGTAAGTCGACAGCATGCACACATCAGCCTACGAAGGCTACGTGGAGGAGAAAGTAGAATGGTTCTCCCAGAACGGTCAATATCACTATCTGACGTGCAGAACCTGCGCACCCTACAAGCTCTGCTTGACTGACAGTCTTGTTGTAGCTATTTCACGCCGTTTGGAGCACGTTCAAGACTCAATTTAAGCCTTATTTCAAGAGCCTCCAGGACAATTTCGAAGTGGTCAAAAGGCATGCAGAACTGGAGCACTACAGGGAATCTCAACAACAATTCAACGAGCTTCGAGCGTATTTCGCGGACCAACGCGAACGATTTGAGCAGCAAAAGTTGCATGAACGCGATTACCAGCAGGCTGAAAGGGACAGAAGGCAGGGGTTCTTGAAACAATGGCTCTCCGTCGACGACAGTCTCGATCAGGAGCAGATAACGTACAACGAGAGAAGAGGCTCGCATGCCTCCGGCGGGCAATGGTTGCTGCAGAAAGTAGAGATGAAAAATTGGCTCAGCTCAGACCGGAGTGGTTCAAAAATTGTGTGGATGACAGGTCAGCCAGGCGCCGGGAAGACAATTTTAGCTTCTCTCGTGGTCCAACACTGCGAAGAACAATTTGAAAAGGAAGAAGGTATTGCAGTCCTTCGCTTCTACTGCAAAAATGGTGATCAAGCTCGAGATAGCCTATTGTCCGTCGCTCGCTCGCTCATTTGGCAAATCTACCTCCAAAAGCCTACACTCCTCGACTGGCTCTACGAGGAAGCCTTCAGGTTTGGCCAGGCAGCCTTGACAGAAAAGCGATGCAGAGACATTCTGAAGACAGCTTTCGAGAACATGGACAGTGTGTATCTCGTGGTGGACGGGGTGGACGAATGTTGCGTTAACGAGCTGGAGCGTAACGACAGCAACGAGCCGAGAAAGGTCATCAATTTCTTCCGATCATTTCTGGACAGGTCGTCGGAGGGTGAAAATATGTCATTACGTTGTCTACTCGTCAGTCAAAGCGACAATATCTGCCCTCCGTTGCTGTCGCGCTACCCTACCATCACAATCACGGAGCAAGACAACAGAGGCGACATACTAGAGTTTGTTCAAAAAGAATGCGCCCGTCTTCGGGCCATTTTCGATCTGGATGATCAACAAACCGACAGGATCGTGATGTTTGTCACCTCTCATGCTAAAGGGATGTTTCTTTACGCTGTTCTTGTCATGCGAAACCTCAGGCACCAGACTGATCGCCAGAGCTTGGAGAATGAAGTAAATATGCACCTTCCCACAGGTAAGTTTCTCCAGGTGCAGCCTGATGGCTGCTTTAAATTTCACAGCTCCGCTGCATCCAGGCATGACATCCTGATACATTTGGGAAAGTATCTTATACTAATCGCGTCGGCTAGGAGTTGGCGAAGCTTACAAGCGCATCTTACATCGTGTTGTGGACAGCGAAGTCCCGCGACGACGCGAGCGTGTACTACAGGTACTCGGCATTCTCGCTGCAGCTCGAAGACCGCTAAAGTGGCGAGAGATCCAAGGAGCTTTGGCGACAGTCACAGATAATCGCAGAGTTGACTATGAGCGCTTAGGTCTACTGCAAAGCGCCAGGCACCTCTGCAGCTCCTTGATCGACATCGCGCCAAATGGCAATATTGAGTTTGTCCATTCAACGGCCAAGGAGCATCTTTACACCGAAGGCAGGATCATTTTGCAAAGTCTACATTTCCATCTTGCTGATGTATGCCTTTCGCTGCTCACAGGGCCCGGATTTGATGCAGCTTTGCCCAAGAACGAGGCTGAGATCGAGGTGCACGCCTATTCGGGATACTACGCGTTCGCCGATTATGCTACCGTTTTCTGGGCCTTCCACGTTGAGGAATGTCTCAGACATCCAGCGGCCGAAGATACGATGAGCTTGCTCGGCGAGAACCTTGACGCCTTCATGCAGCACAATTGCGTTTCATCTGTCAAACGTTTAATGGTGAACAACACACTCCAAGAGCTGCGGTGGATAAAGGTGTGCAGATGGCCACGCTTGAAAGACATCATGGTGGCTGTGAGTGCAGCTGAGCACCAAAGGCAGTCGAACGAGTCGAACAATATTGTGAACAATACGACGAATTTAGCTGAGAAGCTGCAAGCTATCAGAAGTGTCGTGGAGAGACTCGGTCGCACTCCGAACAAGGTTCTTGAAAAGTTCTATGGTAGGGACCTTTTCAAATGCCCCCGAATCGGTTGCGTAGATTTTGTTGAGGGCTTTACAAGCGCCGACCGTCGACAAGCCCATCTTGAGAATCACGAAAAGCCTTGGCGCTGCACTTGGGCCGATTGTTCAAATGCAGAGCATGGATTTGGCTCTGAAAAAGACCTACGAGAGCATCTCCAAGCCGTCCATGGGGAAAAGCTTCCTCTCGAATACGATGACTTCCCCCCACGCAAGCGATTCAAGCTAATGCAAGCAGCTGGAAGTAGTGATGAAGAATCTGCAGCTGAAGATAACGCCGGAATATCGAGTTCGAAGTTTGCTTGTGACCTGTGTTCGAAGGCCTTCACCAGGAAAATGAACCTGGACGATCACATCAACTCCTATCACAAGGGTGCAAAGCCGCATCGATGTGCGTACTGTCCTACAGTATTTAGTAGGATTAGTGATCGCAGTCGACACGAGCACGGGTATCACCGTGACGTGTACCCTTTCGTGTGCAAGGGGAAGCTTGGCTCAAAACTGTACGATGGTGAGGAATGGGGCTGTGGTAGGCGCTTCCCCCGGAGCGACAAATTGTCACAACATTACATCAACCCCGATGGTACAAGCTCTGGCGCTTGCATTGGTCTGCTTGTAGATCAGTGTCGTTTCGTCCACGGTCGATCCCAGTACAAATGCACGGGCGAATTAAAATACGTCGATCCATCGAGAGACCAGCAGGAGAGAATAGTGTGGGGGTGTGAGAAGGAGTTTCGGACATCTGAGACCCTGAAAAAGCATTGGAAAAGCAAGAAAGGGCGGACGATCTGCCTCAAACGCATACTCGAAGGACGAGAAAATCTTCCGGCAGACTCTGGGCCTGACGAGCGTCCAACCTCTGGTACGTTCGAACCCTCGGGGAAATCCCCAAGACGGGACGATGGCAGAGCTGCAGATGAAGCAGCGTACGTCCCACTGCCGTCCATCGAGGACCTTCTGTCCAGGCGGTTTTTACATGAAGACCCTGCGACGTCTGCGTGGGCCCGTGCCGAGCCTTTCGATGTTGGAGCGGACTTTGGCTACATTGACGGCAATACCACAGAGACTCAAGCCTTTGGCAACTCTTGGAATGAGTTGCCACCTTTGCAGACTCACTCTTATGAAGACTACAGGCAATACTACAATCCTCCAACGGGTGCGAACTCGTTGGATGCGCATCAGCGCCAAGCTTTGGCTCCGCGCGGCACCAAGCGAACGTGGGGGATGTGAGACGGGCATTCCTAGAATCGAGAGCGTCATTTCTTGACGATTGCTGTCAGCCGTCGTGGGTTCAAAAGAGGAACGTACCTGTCTTAGGTGCGCCCTCGTGCGAAGCAAGTGTCCTTCGACGTATGCTTCATCTGTGCAGGCATTTCACTTTTTGAGCACCCGGAGATGCAGCCTTCTCGACATCAGCAGACTTCAAAAGATGGTGCCTTAAGTCTGTACCATACAAACTTGATGGGCGTCACGTGTTGAAAGCCTATGTGTCTGCAGGTGGAATCGGAAGGGCAGTGCCGCGCCGGAGTCACCGCATATAGCCCAAGCATCCGCCCATGATTGGACGCTTCCCGGCGGCAAAATGTGCAGAGATGCGTCTTCTTGCATCAGCACAAAATGGTCTGATTGAACCCAGGGTATGCGCGACGGACGTTTGCCTACCTTATCAGCATGAGGGTTCTATTGGTCCACGTAGCAATATTTGCGTAATTGAACACCCATTTCATCCTTTCCCAATACTTGCAGAAAACGCTACAGCGTGGATCACGTGTTTAGTGCTCCGCTGGCATCGCACGCACATCTGAGGGCAGTGAAATGAGCCAGCACAACCCACCAAGTCACTAAGTGTCGGCCCAGTCAGCGCCTCGTCTTTTCGAGCAACCCGAGCGAACGGGTGCCTTCCTCAGGAATGACGACTGCTCGAGAAACCAATTGGGTGCTTCTGATAGCTTACACAGGCTTTACGCTGACAAGATCACTGGCGCCCGCATCCACAAACTATCATTGTTCAAGAATGTCACGTGTTTGAAGTGTGGCCGCCGCAAATTCTCATTCACAGGGCAGTGTATCTCCCAACTTGGACAATTGACTTGTGATAGAGCTCTGCACAATTGCTATACGGGCAGTCCCAGTTGTTAAACGGGTATAATTGCCATTTGATGACAAACCCCGATTCTGCTTTTCCTACTATCTGGAGGGAGACGCGCGGCATGTCACGTGGTGGACGCTTGGCCTGCATTGAATGGACATCTGAGGGCAGTGTAAGACACGAAGGTCATCGTCACATGATGGCGCGAACAAGTGGCTGGCTTTTTCCGATAGAATGAGTCCGGAGATACGCGCACAGGGAGCTTGCATGCAGACGGAACTTTCTCAGGCCCCAGCGATTGTAGCAAGTTCATGCGTGCCGCGCGTTTGTTGCCGCTACCGTAGACTCAAATTCACAGCCTGGAGGTAGTGTTTAGTAAGAGACCTCCACGTGAGACAAACGATGTATATCAGTAAGAGTCACGTGTTTAGACCTGGCTGGCATCACACCAATTGCACCGGGCAGTGCCAGTTCACCGGGCGGTGACAACTGGTTGGCCCGAGCTTTATTGATCTACAGACAAGGCAAATGCTATCATGGGTTGTCGAAATTGGAGAGGGTTTGCCTTACGCTGACTTGAAGTAGACTGCCTAGTTGCCTGCGAGGCAAACATCATCGGCATCAGAGCTCTGTCGATTAAGTTAGACATATCACGTGTCGGGACATTACCTATGCTAAGCATATTGTAGAGGGCAGTGTATTCTCGCTTCCGGGTCGGGTGGCCATTTATCTTTGAGACTAGTTCCAGGCGCTATTGACCTAGCTGCGTCCTTGCCAGCACTGCCCTCCCATGCTTCAACGGAAGAGACAGGCACTGATGCACGTGACATTGCTTTGCATTCGTGTTTGACTCCAAAATATCTGCGACAGTAGCCTTTCCACTCTTTGTGTCTGTGTTGGCGTTCATAAACATGCTAGCCCTTGTTCAAGGCAATGTGGATGAAGTGGGGCCAGGTGGGCTCGCAATAGCAACTTCAGACAGAGCAGACGACACATCATGCAATGCTTCCGCCCAGATCTTTGCCATCTCTTCGTACCCCCTTCCGTTTGGATGCACACCTCCAATGACGGGCGAGATGAACTTCTGCAGCGGATGTCAGCAAACCCATTGATCTTTGCACACTTCATGACATCACTGACTGAGCCAACAACTCTTCGCATATCTACAAGCTTGATATGCTTCCTCGCCTTTGCCTTGTCTGACACCAGGTTCGGAATCAGAGCATTGAAGACATCGATGAGCTGCTGCTGTGGCTTTCGATCCTTGTCGTCTACAGTGCCAACTATCTGCGCGACCAAGATCGTAGCCTTAGGGCACTGCTCTATCACAGCATCTACGAACACGCCAAGTCGGGCTGCAGCGGCTTTTGCGTCTGTGCCCTGACGTGAGATACCTGAGTCGGGGTTGCTGCGCAGAAGCGTCAGCACTCGACCCAGTATTTATGACATATCTCTCGCCGACAACGCTTCTTATCATAGTACACACCAGTCATTGGTGCCAATATGCACGAGTACCGCATCCGCGCCCTGCTGCAAGCTTGGTCCCATCATGCCCTGCACTTCTTCAATCGTCTTGGCCGACCACCCAGCCATGTGATTGTTCGGCATGTTGCCATTGCGCTCTGTGCCCTTAAAGGTGACATTGACATGTTTGTCACGCTCTAGCAGCTTCTGCAATTGCTTTCGGTATCCATTGCCCTCTGGGCTTTCGATCCCGAATGTTATCGAGTCGCCCAGGGGCAGGATCTCAAGGGTCGATCTGTGGAACTCTGCATCTCCGCTACAACCCAGGAAGTCCTGCACTTGTGATTTGAATTTATGCATGATTTAGGGTCCATCGCGAAAAAGAAGCTGAAAGTAGGAGAGCGTGTCCAGAGAAGGGCAGTGGCAGCTTCTAAACTCAATCTCAGAAAGCCGCACCTTTCCCCATTCAGCCTAGTCGATTTTGTCCACACTCTGCAAATTCCCCCCCACACAATCCATCATCTACACACACTCACCACACCAATCATCACTTTGCCGTGGGCTCTTGACTGAGACGCCCGAGTCGTGACTGGAACCTCCTCCTTCACAAAGCCCACACACCCACAAACAACACACACCACCATCACCGCCATCAACAACCCACAACCAAAATGTCCTACCCCACCAAAGACGCCAAGGGCGACCTCGGCGAAGGCCCCAAGATCCACAAGATCCGCATCACGCTCACGTCGCGCAAGGTCGGGTCGTTGGAGAAGGTGTGCACGGAGCTGATCGAGCGCGCGAAGAGCAAGGATCTGCGTGTGCGCGGGCCTGTGCGCCTGCCGACGAAGAACCTGAAGGTCACGACGAGGAAGACGCCGTGTGGCGAGGGGAGCAAGACGTGGGATACGTATGAGATGAGGATTCATAAGCGTTTGATTGAGTGAGTAACGCCTGCGCGTGGTGGGGGTGGGGTGAATTGTGAGAGAGTGTGTGCTGACGGTTGTAGTCTTAATGCGCCTACCGAGGTTGTCAAGCAGATTATCATCAATATCGAGGCGGGTGTGGAGGTTGAGGTTACGATCGCCGCGTAGATGATGCTGCGCGAATGGTTGCAGCAACATGCGCGATCTGAAGATTACGCAAGTACGAGGATGCACTGCAGAACCCATTACATCCTAGAGCTGCAGGGCGCGAGACAAGCTAGCGAATACTGATAGAGCTGTTTAAGTTCAATCGGACTCCTCGACTGGGACACGTCACATCTTCAATGGGATTCTGCTCTTCCAGGGTTCCATTCCTTCAGTCGTAATACCATTATCAGGCCATTATACACCACTCCCCTCACATACACTCCAACGCCTCCACCTCCAGCCCCTTCAGCCACCACCGTCCCTTCGCACTCTCAAAGTCCACCCACCCATCAGCGGCTCTCCACCACACGGGTGCTGCTGGTGCCTTATCCCTACTCTGCTTCAACAGCGCCTTCCCAGATGGCGTCCTTTCTGCGTGGTCAATGCCTCGTCTCCACACTAGTCTGTCTTCATATTCCGACTGTGGCTTCAGGAATGCCATACACAATGGGTTCTCTTGCATTGCGTCCAGCGCTTGACGGTAGGTCCCTGCGGAACCAGTTTGCGTGAGGTAGACTCCGACGGTCTTGCCGCGTGAGGGATGTTTGGGGAGGTCGGGGAAGTTGCCTGGTTGTTGTAAGCCTATGCTGTTGCTATGATGCTTCGTGATGTTCCATGTGCGGCTGAGAAGGGTAATGTGAACTCACGTATCGAGACGCGCTTGCCCATAGGTATTTCTACGTATTCGGTCGCGTCTAATGATGGTGCATCAAAGGCTATGCCGACAGTCTTGACCACATCCTGCGGCACAAGTTGGGGATCATGCACGAGCGCGATTTGCGACTCGCTCAGTACAGTGGGTACTGTGAGCGCGCTGCGCAGTTCTAAGAGAAAGACGAGAGTGATCGCAAGGAATGACGAAAACATTGCGCCCAACACTCAAGTATCGTGAAGGATTAAATAGGAAGATTCTTGAATCCTGGATATTATAAGATAGAGATGTTGCTACTGCCTTTCCAATACACAACCAAGCACCACAACACAAACGAAGGAATGCACCCACAAAAACAACGGAAAGGAAGCGTGGCCAACCTTAAGGCCATCCATAACATGTCCCGCGATGGGGCGGGGTCAGCAACAAGCGGGCTTAGTCTGGAACTCTGCAAAGCTCGCCTGCACGTCGGCGGGTATGCACGGGAGAGATGGGATGAAGACGCCCGGGCGCGTGCGACCAGTTGCGACCAGACGAAACAACCATCACGACGAGCTCTTTCTGGTAGTTTCTGGCCGCCCCTGTCAACTGTTCGCTAATTCAGGCCTAGCGCGCTTCTTGCTCTGATGCTTCCGCTTCCCTGAAACGCTCTCGACTTTCGTCCTCAGCAGCTACCGCCGAACTTGGTCGTTCGTCCCTAGGTCCAGGTGTAGGCTGCTCAGGCGTCTTCAACGTTCCTCCTTTGCGCTGTGGAATCACCGCCATGAATGCCTTGGCCCAGTCTTGGTACTCGAGCCATTTCAGCATGATCTCGTGGACGTGATTTGTGGTCAGTACGTGTCGGCTTGATAGCATGAGGTAGTCGCCGATGGGTAGTTTCGCGGTTGTGACGTTGTGGTCGCACGCGCGCTGGTAGCAGATGCCTTTGTGGCGGTTCTTGTCGACGATGCCGCCGATGATGTAGGTGGTGTGTGGATTCAGGGTTTGTAAGGTGTTGGGGCTGTCACTTGTTAGGTAGATGACTTCGCCGGCGGCTGGGTCGTTTTCTGTGCTTTGCTCGATATGTGGTGGGTCTTTAGTTGCATCAGCAGCAGCCTCATCACCGTAATCCAATGATGGCGGAGAAGGCATCTTGCCACTGTCAGGTCCGGACATCCATTTCCTTGCTTCCCTAGCAACGTCCACGAAATGGCTCTCTCGAAACTTGACATCCCAAGACTTGTGCTGATTGTTTAGTATACCTTCAAAGCGTTTTCTCAGCGCTCCATCAAACGAACTGACCGCAAGATGAGTCCTGTATCGAGCCTTGCGATGGTCGGAATAGCATTTGGTCAGCTGGCTGCCCATCGAGATGAGCTCCTCCAAAGTCATTTGCTTCTCAAATTGACAGTCAATGAGCACCGTAATTGGTACTTGCTCGGACTCTATCCTAGCCTGGCACAAGCATTAGCTGTTAGCAATGACTACAAATTGCTAGAAGCACGATCAGCATACAGGTCTCAAAGCATCAGCCGGCAGCTCGCCATTGCGAATCTTCTCTCGCTTGCGCTCTTTTATCTGCACTCGCTTCTCCTTCCGAAGAGCCTTTCTCGCGGGCCGCTCTTCCTCCCATTGCTGTCTTCGTCGTAGCTTCTTTCGCTGATTCTTTGACAGCTCTGGCTGGTCATTAGTCGGGCTTGCATCATCCGGCTTCTCCTTTTCATCTTCTGCTGGCGCTGTGCTCGGCTCCGCTTGAGCTTCCTTGGGGCTACCACGCACTACGTTGTCGTGCAATTGATCTGCGATATCGGTATAATACTCGTTTGCTTCAATAATCTGCGCGGGTAGATACATTGTGCGCTCAGATGCACTTCTCTTTTTCTCGAGAGACATGGCCAACGCTAGATATTATTTGGCCTAGGCCAAGCTTTTCTTAGCATCACGCTAGAGGAATTAGCGTCCTTCCCCTGAGATCTATTGCGCAATCTATCGCATGAGAAGAATCTCGAGTGTACTCATTATTGCTTACCTCCTTGGCTTGCGACGGCTCTGGAGCTTCGTGCTATTTAGAAACCGGATGATTTTCGAAGCTGTATGTGCACGGTGGAAGAACCATAAACTTTTGTAGTGGACTTCGAAATATGAAATAGTATAACAGTGCTCATACTTCATGTAGCAGGCTTTGACACGCTGAGAGTCCGGTTTCCGCATCAACTCATGGGTTACCTTCACGGTGTTGCCTCAGTACTTCCGCAATCACTGGGTGATCTGCGCAGGCGAGCTCGAGAGCCGTCAGTCCCCGGCTGTCTTTCACGTCACCATCAGCTCCGCGCTTGAACAGTAGCTCCACCATCTGAACCTGACCGCCTCTCACAGCCTCGTGTAGCGCGGTTCCAACGCCCAGCCTTTGGTCGCTTACAGACCTCTCATTAACCTCTGGAATACTGTTGATGTCGACCCCTCGCTTTAGTAATGCCTCAATATTTTTTGACTTCCCCCAGTACGCTGCGTAACCCAGTGCCCGTCGATGAGCTATCTCGGCACCATAGTTTATAAGCGCGTCGATAACCTCGGGCCCACCTACCATGGCAGCTAGCTCTACCGCAGTATTCCTACCAAAGTGCAGACCCAGATTTGGATTTGCGCCGTTGTTGAGAATCAGACTGACAGCCTCAATGTAGTTGCGGCTTACTGCCATGCTAATACTATTGTGAGTACAACATGATCTGTGGTATAAAAGTGTTTTCCTAGCTTGAGCTAGGAGAAGCGATCGTATATTAATGCTAGGTAGACAGGTAAGATAGTCAACTTACATCAAGGCATCGCCCATTAAATCAAAGTCAAAGTTAACGTTAAAGCCAGCATTGATAATAGCTTGAAGCGTAGCCAGGTGCCTTCTGTTAAGAATGGCCGCTACGTTCTCTATAGTTTGACTTACTATCGGCGTCATATAATATGTTTAATAATTTAGCTTACGTTCCCTAACTTCAGCACCATGTTGAACAAGAAGGCCCGCCATCGCAGCGTGATCGTTTATAATGGTTATTTCTAATGCTTTGTAGAAAGGACGGATTGGGCGTTCGCGACCTGTTTGCCACAGATTAATCAGGTCACGCATGCCTTGCTCGTCTCTTTTGTTTGCAAGCTCGATTGCAAGCGCTCGGGCCTCCGTTGAGTCTGTATGACATCAACAAACAAAAATAAAGACAGCTTTACACTAGACTTACCAAGCATCATGGTCGATCGGTCGTGTCGCAACTTCTCGCAAGCTTTTGCTGAGCACTTTTATCTTCGTAGGAAGTCAGGGACAAGTAATGGTGAAGGACGTCTCAGGTACGTACTTTGAGGGGCACGTCACTTCGAGCAGCGCTTTGGCGGGTCTGGTAATCAGAAGTTTGCTGCCGCTTTGTTTCATCGGGGTCTAGAATTGACCAAGGCCAACAAAACTTCTGCGAATCACCACCGCCAAGCACGTGACGAAGATATCTTGAAACTTACCGCGCTTTATGCCTCACTACATGCGCAGGTCGTGCGGTTTCATCCCTTTCTGACTGTATTGCGACGTCTTTGTCTGCCTTTGCCTGCTTCTGGACCCTTAATCAGCGGTGTGCCTGCAACCAACGATCGGTTACAAACCACCACGGAGTGCTTCAATCATCAGCCTAATGGCAATGTTGCCATGATGATTGATAGTGTAAGCATGCTGGAAGTCTGGCCTTGTCAACTCCCTAGAATCTCACAGTCTTTTGGCGACCTCATCGTCAGTGTCAGTAGCGGAACAGATGCGCGGCCTTTGTTGCCTCGCCAGCTTAATCATCAATAAGCCGAGCACCTCATATCTACTGGAAATCATTCTACCGCTTACTCCAGATGGTAGGACTGATCCATGCTTGCATGATGGCGAGGACTACAAACATAGCATATTTGAGCTCTAAGGGCGCTGCTTATTGTGGCAATGTAACATTGAGTTGTTGGCTCTCGCGTCGCTTACGTCCGATGCTGACTTGGAGGCAAGTTTTGTAAGCAGTACTGTAATGACGATATGATATAAAAACAGCCAAAAAACTTTCGTGAAGCTTGAATTCTACATCACAGAAAACAGCAAAACATCACTAAGCCCAGCATACCAGCCACCAAACGTTCTCAAACATCAGAACCCAGCCTTCGAGAAGCCATCAAGATGCAGTACACCGTAAGACCTGCTCTTCTGTATTCTTGTTGTCTCCAACTTGCTAACAATTTCAAGATCCTCCCCGTCGCAGCGCTACTTGCACTCGCAGCCGCAGCCCCCGCACCAGTCTTAACAGCCTCAGACTCCGGCATCAGCCTAACCGGTTTCTTCGCTTCCGACCAATGCAAGTTCACCAGCACCACCTTCGACGCCGGCCTCGGCTGCCAGAACTTCCCGGCTCCCGTCCAATCCTTCACCAATCATCCCGTCAACATCCACCAGATGGTCATCTACGCTGGTGCGGGCTGCACCGGTGCTGGCACCACCCTCCATTTGGATTTCGAAGGTTGCCAGAACGCGAGCATCAATGCCATTGAGGGGCTGCATCAGCCTGGAAGCAAGACTGCGGCGAGCTATTGTTTGTTGCAGGAAAGTGTTGCGTGCCCTTGAACGGGCGGGCTGCTGAGTTGGTGTGATGAGTTTGAGCTGTCAATTCTTGTATGCGAGTGTCTTTGATTTTTGGATGAATGTTCTTTGGTGGTACGAGGACGGTGGATGATCCAAAGTCTTCCTCTTCCTCGTCTTTACTTCCATCTAATTTGTTTCCCCTTATTGAACGAAGACGTGAAGCGCAACAATATGCGCTAAAAGTTAGACATAGAGGCATCTATAGCCCGCTTCCCCTTCCCGACCTCAATTTGAGCTCCGTGCCGAACTTCGACAGTATCTGGACTGTTGGTGCGGCCATCAACGGTAGTCTGCTTCGACCGGAGTCCGTTGATGATGGCGCTCCTGTTCATGCCGTGTTGCTAGTAGGAAAGAGCCGAAGGTTTGTCAGTGAGTCTCTATCTCGGAGCATCATCAAAATGCCGTCAGTACGACACCTCTATAGAAGTTGTATACCGTGACGACGTGTTGAGCAGAAATGCCATAGGTAGGTATCATGCATGTAGTGACTGCGCGATTGCGTGCATCAGATAGATGCATAAGAGACGTTTCATATTCTCCTGCATGATTTTAGGGATCAAATAGAGGCTGCGCTTCGCCGACCAGGGCGCCGTTGTCTTCATCTTTTCCTTTGACGGTATAGAGCATTGCTCCCTGGCCAGCCGCGAAAATGGCATTGTTGACACAAGCCCATCCCACCCAGGGGAGCCACTGCGTCAGCAGAGCTGGCCGGGGTCCGTGTTCCCAGATGCCGCTAGGAATGATCAATCTGAACGGCCAAAGGACCGCAAGAAGCAAGAACGTAGCGATCTGACGAGCGATCGCTGACTTGCTCAATGCGCCAATATCATCGGCTGCGCTTGTCTCAGAGAGCTGGAATATGAAAGACGCAACGGCTAGCAAGGTGACAAGGAAATTGAAGAAGCAGAGGCCGGCCATGTCGAGGCCGAACATGATGTACATAAACCCGAATGCGCCGTACGTGAGAGCTGGAATGAGCAAAAAGATCGTGAACGCGTGCGCGATCCAAATAATGAGGGCAACTTGTTTGAGCCAGAAGTCGTCGCCAGAGGATGCTAAGCGCCCAGGTGGCAGAGCATGGCTTGAAGAAGGCATTTTGCATACTAGAGCGAAACTATCGCGGTGTTAGACGGAATTCTAGTTGCGAGAGATACTGGGTGTCTCACAGAACGAGCGAGCAAGCCCACTGGACCAGAAGCTGCGTGAGATTGACCCAATCGCGGAGTATAAGCGGCGTGGCAACGGGAACGTCGTAGTCCATTGCCGGGGCGAATCCGCAGAGAAGCCACATGTTGGCGACTTGGGCTTGCGCGACAATTACATTGAGAAGCACGCCTGGGACTGAAAGGCCGGCTGAGGAGCGCAGAGCGAGCATGCGGCGATATTGTGGAACGTATGAGATGGCTGTCATGAAGACAAGCAGACTGCACGTCGTTGCTTGTTAGTGCCAGCGGTGTGATTGTATTGTATTACAGTGAGCTTACATGCTAGCGACATTGATCAGGAACATGATGTGAATGGATGGACAGCTGCAGACGAAACAGCGTGAGCGAAGGAGTTTGGACCAGCAAGCCAATGGACGCTGGTGAACAAATGTCGACTCTTGAAAGATACTGATTCCATTCGAGGGTGGGTCTGGGTTTCCAAGACCGAACAGCACCATACACACGCGAGTTGCCCGGAGAAGCGGACAGGCTGCAGCTTCAGCTAGGCAGCTTTCATTGGCGAGGTCATCTCGGCTCGTTACGCTCTTCCCCACATTCCCGCTTCATACTGTAAGTAGAAAAGGGTAGAGTCGCCAGGATTGAAGATGCCGGGCTATGTTAAATATGCATCCTGTGGTACGGAGGCATTCACGTTGGACTTCGCCACGCCCGTGTTGGTTTGCGCTAGCATCCTAGAAGTAAGGGGCTGCCAAGCTGGGAAAATCTCTTCTTCGGGAAGACAATGATATCTAATCTCCCGAATCTCCTCGGGTTGATCCCCTCCATCTTGGAGTCCCATTCTTGCGCCACAACAATTCTAGGAAGTACATTGTTATTATCAGTACCAGCCTCATTGTAGTAAGCACAATGATCATGGGTTCTGAACGAGACGAGGTGTTCCAGACATGCTCATGAGGTCGCCGTCTCCTCCACAAAAGTACCTGACAAGAGTGGTTGTTGATCCAAGGGCATGCATCCACGCAGCTACAAAGTCATGTTGCTCGTAGCGACTTATCTGCTCTGAGGCGGACTCTCCCGTAGTGCAGTCGGCGAAGTACTACAGACTCCTCTGGTGCTCGGAAGCAGCCCTCAAGATGTGCCAGGCGGTTCGATCGTCAAGCTATGCCCGGAGTCGCGCAGTGATGACCTTCTGGCGATCGAACGCATTGTGAACGAGCCTCAGACACCGTACCTGTAAGCTTGCCTCACGATATGACACTCGCCGTGGAGTTGACCTATACATAGCAATGAGGAACAGGATGTATTCATATGGGGTGACTATCATGCTGTGCCCCCAAATCTGACGGGACGACTTACTTACCATGAACATACATCAGGCAACTTCACGCGCGACATTCCCGTAAACTCCACACTTGAGACCCAGTTCAACGCCACGGCCAATACTGGGGACTCTGGTTCCTACAATGGCACGTACCACATCTGCGACTGGCTCGAGAAGATGCACCAACCTCCCAACTCGAGCACGCCTGAGAAAGCGTGTCCTCCCAGCAAGGGTCCCGTCTTTATCGACTACGCAGCGTGGTTTGCGGACTTTCTTGTCGCGCCCGTATGTACTCTACGATAACCACGATTGGTTCTGAGAGCTCATCAAGTTGTCTAGGGATTGTGGAGTGTCAAGTTTGACGCAAAGACGCCAGAGGGCGCGCGTATCTATTGCCTGCAGACCGAGTTCGACCTTTAATGTCCCCCTTGGCATGATGGGCCAGAGTGTTTGCGCAACACCACCGATACCATTGACATCAGCCGGATGATGCAAGAAATGGCGGCGCGGATGAGCTTAGCACAGGGATGTTGATGCTGAACAGAAAGCCGCCGCGAGGATGTCTGAGACTGGGAGCAGCCTGAGTACTGGCGAACGGGCGGGGAGGGGTCTCACTGTGCCAATTTTGCCGTGTCTAGTCAACATCGCTGTTCATGCTGCAGCTTGAAATGTCAACGTCTCTCAAATTTCATACATCTCGACATGAAATTTGACTACGACCCCTGACGCTAGTGCTGTTGCGGTAAGGCCTTATTCTGCCCGGGTCGATAGTCTCAGCCCGCTCAGACCCTTGGGCGCCCGTGCGTGTTTACCACGCTATTCCCCTTTAGGAAGTAGACGCCTGAAGGGTCTGAGGCCCGATAGCAGCTTTTTTAGTCTCATCAACCAAACATTATTCTAATCGTTGAAATTTGATCAAAAAAGCGTGTCAACTAAGTTAACAATGCCTCGCGTTTCTAAGCGTACAAAAATTCCGACCAAAAAGGCTCAAGAACTGCCTCAGTCGCGTACAGCAACGCGTATGCACGCTAAGGACGCTAATACAGCGTCTGCTACCAATACTATTTAACCAACCCGCCTGTCTTCTGCCTTCGCACAGTTAATTGAACAGCTGTTTAGTATTTAACAGGTAAGAGTTAAGCAGCTTAAAGCTTTAAAGACATTAAAAGCTTAGTAAGACGTTATATTAGTTACAAAATGTAAGTTTAGGAAAACACTTATCTTTTAAGTATTTAACCTACTTTATATACTAAACTTAAGCATTATACTAATTATTAGCTCCTTAAAGGCGATTAAGAATAATTAGTATAAGGCGACATAGTAGCTTTAAGAGGTACGGCTGTTTATATTAAATAGTTTAACTAACAGCGAAAAGAGCCGTTAACAGATTATAGATAGAGAGTATATATATATATAGCTTAGTTCTAAAATTATATTAAGTAATATCTTCTTTTAAGACGTAATTAAATAGCCTTCTTTCCGCAAAGCTGTCTGTCTTCTTATTATTAACAAACTGTATGTTTATAGCGAATAGAGAGAGTCCTTTTGTTTTAAGTTTCTTAAACTTAGTACGCTTCGACGTTCGTTGCTAAACTACGTTGTTCTCTTTATAACTATAGCTATACTCCTAATTTTAATATTTTATAAGTTAAAGCTTAAGCTTGCGTTTAAGAACAGTATATATACTATTTAAACGTTAATTAATTTAAGTAATATTAATCTATTCTTTAAGGAGAAGCCTAATATAAGCCTTTTAACTATCTAGCGGCGCGTTATTTAACTACTATACAATATAGCTCAACAACGAGCTAACAAGTAGCTATTAAAGACAATTATTTATATACAGAAGGTATTAGAAGTTATTGTTCTTGTTGCTCGAATCTAAGCGTAGTTAATATAGCTTAAATTGCTAGTTTAGTTAATAAGTAGCATTATTCGGCTATATTACAGCTAACTATAGGACAATACGCAGGAGGCTATTTTAACTATATTTAACAGCAATTAATGCTTAATAATCTGTACAACGGTTGTATTTAGCTTTAGCGTCAATCCTTACGACGTTAACTATATTTTCTAAGTTAGACGAAATAGCTTAGTCAATATTTAGCAGAAGCTCGGTCGAATAGGCTATAACGGGCGTACAGGCTACTTTTATACGGTTACTGAGGCTAAGTTAGTTAGACCGCGGCTTAAAGACCTTAATAAATAGCAGCGGTAGAAGTTAATAAAACTCTGTAAGCAGCAACGCGGGCAGTTAAGTCTAGCTATTGAGGTCTTTTAAGATACTCTAAGCGATACTAATAGCGAGCAATCGAGCTAAGATAACGAGTAGGTTAATTTAACTAATTAATAACAGCCCTTAAAGTTGATAAAGAACGATTTTGTATTTCGACAGCGGCTTTTTAAGGCTAATTCTTAGAAATATCGGGTTTAGAATAGCTTCTACGTACGTATAGGTATGCTGGGCTACTTTAACAAAAGACTTTATTAAGAGCAGTGTAATTTAACGTATTCTTATTGCAATTCTCGGCTACTTAAGCTTCTAAAAGTATACGATATATAGCACCGTAATGTACCCGCTAACATACAAGCTTAATTTATTAAACAGCTTAAGGTTTGGCGGCAGACGGTTCTCGCCCGGCTGCAGGGGTCTATATTTAACCTCGTTAAAGGTTTATATAATAAGCTAGTGCTTCTTAAAAAGTAGATAAATAGCCTAGTATTATTAATCTATACTGTTGCTAAAGGTTAGTTTAACGGCTAAGCGTAGGCAATTAAGTACGGTACTAAAGTCTCCGCTATTACGAAATATATTCTTACTTAGAAATTATATTAACTACTATTAACGTCTGCTATTTAACCTACTTAGGCATCTTAACTCCTATTAACTCTAGTACAGCCTATCCTACGCGAGCTATAATCTTTATTGCTAAATATATAAGTAAACAACGAGATTCAGACTAAGTAGAGAACGCTAGTACGCTCTGTATCTAAGGAATTAAGTAGCGAACGCTTATTAAAACAACAAAGACGCTGCTAGTTAATGCTAGCTATAATTATTGTTAGAGCTTTAACCCTATATAGCTGCCTTATAGGTACTATAGCTTAATTAAGTAGATACTAATAAGGCAGTATATAGCGTATCTGCTTAGCTGTATAGCTACTTATACTTAAACGTTTTCTACCCTTACTTGTCTTTCTTTCAATATCCTTCTTTACTATCTTAATCTTTCTTTAACCTTTAAACTCTTCTTTTAATCTCTATAAACCTTTTTTAACATTAATATTAACGTTAATATAGCCGTACAAGTATAGTTGTTCGCCGATCGTACTACTTAGAACGCTTTTCGTAAGTTTGCTATACGTTAAAACTTAGAAACTTAACATTGAGCTAATACTATACAGTTAACGTAGACGTTCTATAAACTATAGCTTGTGTTCGTAGAATCTACGTCTATATTTAAGACGACAACGGCCCGTATTTTAGTATCTCTAGTCGCATTACTTAGGCTATTTAATAGCGCGTTCTTACCCTTTCTACCGTTAATAACGACGTTCGACTCTAAATTAACGCTAATGTAGCTCCTTCTGTCCGTTTTAACTTAAACAACTATATATTTAAGTCTTTTATAATTTAAGCTGCTAACAAATTTATTATCTGTATATATATTCGCTGCTAACAGAATTTAAGCAAGTTTGTAACAGGAAGAATCGCTCTTATCTACCGGCGCTACTACGGTCCTTATACTGCCTCTAGCTATCCTACCTAGTGTAGTCTCAATACTAGTACTAGCTCTACTCCTAGTAGTCCTAGTCCTACTGTCTCTACTGCCCTAATTGCTTCTATTGCTTCTATTGCTCCTAGTCCTTAAGGTATATTAACAATTTAACCTTGCTTTAACTTAATACTAATATATATTAAAATAGCTTTCGCTTAACTACCTGCTAGCTCTATTATAGTTATTCCTTCTCTAATTCCGTCTATTTAGCGCCAGCAAGGTACCTACCTATAGTTCTAATACGGACTGTAGCCGAGTCCGGTTAACATCCGTATCCTAGTTAACCTAACTATTGCTAGCAACATTAACTCTAGCGAAGAAAGTAAGTTAATATAGTTTAACAACGATACTTAGGTATAGATTCAGTAGGCTCGGCGTAGAATCGACTTCTTTAAGTAGCAGCTCAATAATAGTAACCGTCTTCGTTCTTAAGTTAGGCGGAACAATAACAATTTTAATAACCGTACTACTTAATATATAGTTAATAGACAGTTAATAAGTACTTAACGCCTGTATAGAGCTACTTTTACTTTAACAATATAATTAATATATATGTTGCTATATACCTGCTTATCTTTATCTTTAATGTTTTATTTAAAAGTACTGTTTAACTTCTATTAAAACTTATGCTGCAAGCTATATTACAGCGGATCTAAAGTAGACTTAACGTCCTGAAAGCTTTGCTCGGTACGCCGAAAGAACTTACAGTCCTCCGTAGTATCTTTATCTGCCTGTTAAGCGAGGTTCTTAAGTATAGCTTCGTTCTTAATATAAGCTAGCTTAAGACGTATTAAGAGTCTATTAAACTACGCAATCTTATCGCTAAGGCGCTAGAGACCTAGTTAAATATAGTCTAGAGGCTTGTTTAAGACTATTAAATTAGCCTCTAGACTATTCCGTACTGCCAGCAAAGATCTAATAGCTATAAGAAAGATATTCTAGTCTCTATACGTAGAAGAATATATATTAGACCGGTATAGTAACAGCTGCTTTATAAGCCGCTCGTTAAGCGGATTAAGAAATAGCTTCTTAATAGTTCTATACTTTATAACGTCTTTAAACGTCTAGCGGCTGTTACGTCTATTAAGCTAGATCTGCTTAATAAGGCCGTTAAAGTGCTTATTTATAAGATTAACCGAAAAGAAGCTATTAACACGCCCTTCAATATTAATAAGCATTACTAAAAGTAGGAGGTCTCGTATAGGCAAATTAATATACTTAGTAGTAAAGATACAAAGAAAGTAAAGTAATTTAATCGTATAGTTGTACGCGCCGGCGCCGTAGAAGAGGACGTAGCAGCGGCGTATATATTTAACAATTATTCTAACGTCGCTATACTTAATAGCCTACCGTAGATTAAGAAACGTCTTGGCGTCCCGAAAGAAGCCTATAAAGTATTAGAGCTCTTAATTAGTACCTTTGCTGCGAACTCGGTTATCGATATACTTTACCGTTAATTTAATTAAATGTTTAAACCGCTTAACTCTAAGACTTTAAATTAAGCTTAAGATTTACTATATTGTTGTTAATTAATTAAGCCCTTAATTAACTAGCTAGTATATAAGAAATTGCCTATTTTAGGTGTCCGTTAAGAAGTTCTTAAGCGCCCGGTAGTTACTCTCCTTACTAGAGACGCCTTTGTATTTAAGCTTCTCTCGGACCTACCGTAGGCGTCAAAGAGAGTTAGAGATTGAATTTAGGCCGTAATATATCTTTATTAGGTTGCGAGCAAGGTTTATTTGTAAATAAAAGAGGCTAAGCATTAGAAATAGATACCAAAATTAGTCCCGCTTATAGACGTTCTCGGTATATATTATAACAATTAAATAGACTCGCTAAAGGGTTTTTTAGTCCTTAAAGATAATATAAACGGGCTCGGTATCAAAATGCTCGTTAAAAAAGCTGAGTATCTTATTAATCTTATGTTAAATCTTAATGTTCCCCTTATTTGTGCTCTCGTTAATATTTATTAGGAGAAGTAGAAGGAAATTAAACTTAAAAGGAGGCAGGACGTTAACTAGTTGACAGTAGATTGTAACGTCTTTAATATTACTTAAAAGGTCGTTAACAGCCTTAAAAAACCCTACGTACAGCGCTTTAAAGCTCTAAGTAGCAAGGCGGTAGGTCGTTTATGCTAGTACGTCGAAGAAGCTTATAACGGCTATTATACTTAGCGGCGTCTTCTTATAGATTATCTGCTAGGTCGGTAGATAGGTTAGAAGATCCTTTAGCTAGTATAAAAGCGTAATCGTCTTAGAGTATATACTCTTTTAAAGCCTTAATATTTAGTACGTTAATTTAGTTAATTACTCTAAGTTATTGTAGCTATAGATAATAAGCCTACTTTATATTATAAGTTAACGCGGTACTTAATTAGCTCGAGTTTTAAAATTCTAGTAGTTCTTTATATATATCTTATAGCTTAAGTATAGTCTAAGGCGGTTAAATTGTATTATTAAGTCTATAAATACTCTATAATTGTGTATCGAAAGCCTAAGAACACCGGAAAGAAGATTGTACTTATGTAGTTAAGAAGTATATAATAGTATTAAAAGGATAAGGTATATACGCTAGTAGAGAGATAGGACGTGCTCCTCGCTTCGAGGTTAATTAACACACTTCTACTACGATAAACTAAGTAGCAGTTAAGTTAAGTTTAGAGCCTTTCGGTAGTACGTCTGCTTAATGTCTGTACAGCTAGGAACTACATTAAGCTTCTAAACTTAATTAATTTTATACTCTCTAAACATTAGCTGTCTTAAAAGCCTTGCTGCTTCTTTTTAAATCTTTATTAGGAACAATATAGCCTCTGTTAACTTATATTAAAGCTTAAAAACAATTAAGTAGGTCTTAATTGTTGTATAAGGCCTCCGTAAACTTACTAAAGGATGCTCAATAACTAGGTTAATTTAAGCATATAAGAGATAAAAGAGCGGTATAAAAGGTTGTACGCTGCTATTAAAGCTTAAAAAGAAGCTAATTAACCTTCTTCTCTTTATCTTTTATTAACTATCGCTTATATTTAAGTTCTTTTTGTTTAATTTATTCTTCCTTATTATAAAGTTGTTAAATATATAATAATGTATTATATACGCTCTTTAATGACTCTATACGGCCTATTTTGCTGTTAGAGAAGGAAAGAAAAAAAAGGGCTCTAGATCTTAAGATACTCTTTCTACTGTAGTTTTTTTTAGATCAATACCTGTTAATTTGGCTATAAAATCCTGTACCGGCGAAGGCGAGTTTTGGGTGTAAAAAAATGCTAAGAAATGCAAAACCCCGCCAAGACTGCTATCGGGCCTCAGGCCCGTGGGGCGAGCATTTCCTTATCGGGTAATATATCAGCCGAGCGCACGGGCCTGAGTGGACTGAGGCTACCGGGTCGAAGTTTTGATGCCAAACCAGTGCGCGTCTTTTCCCTCAACCCTATTGAACGATGTCTTTGCATCGATGCATATTTGATACGCGGGACGGTGCGCGGTGAAGGTCCGTTTGTTGTTCGCATGCTGAGCATCGAAGGACCTTGTCCGCCCAGCCACGTTTGGTGTTACACAGCATGCAGCTTCTGCGGGTACACAAGGCAACGCATAATTGCCGCAAGATTCACGATATCACCCTTCCGCGATCATTCGTTTCCCTAATGCCATCTTCAAGAGTATTCAAGAGTCTAGAATTACTTACAATGCCCATCTGCGCTTCTTTTTTGAAGCATGGCCAACCCGCACACAGCAGCAGCTAAGGTTTCCGTTTTCAAGAGAGTAGGTCGAGCTACCTTTGAGGGCAACGTGAGGACGATCAAGAACAAATATAAGATCCCTGGCGCCGCCGGCACTTGCAATGCGAAACCAACGGAGGAAGCAGACCCGGTTTTCAACCTTGCCTTGGAAGAGCAACTTGCTAACGATTTCGCGTTCCTGGCAATCTGCAAAAGCGGCCCTGACGCTGTCAGGGCAGCAACAGTACAAGCGTTATCGCAACCAGATCGACTTAACATCACGCTTGCTTCCAACGAGGGTGTTCCTAAAATTGTTATGAGCACGTTTATGGCCATGTCGACAAGTCTTTCGGATTGTGCTGTTGGTGGTGAGTTGTATGCCTGCTTGCAGAACTCACACTCAAACCTGACATAGATATTGCGCGTCAAAAATGCGAAGAGTTGTTGCTTGATCGTGTCATTCGTATGAACATAGACAAGCTGTACGGACGGCTGCGATCGCGCAAATGCAAAGTCACTACTCGTCTTCAGCTTGGACAGAACAAGGCTTCCCAACCGTGGTTGGTCGATCGTATTCGGGAGTGGCGCTGCGGAGCGGAGGTTCCTCAGTCAAAAATGTCGGCATTGAAAGCCTGCATCGCGACGCTGCGCGAACATCTAGTTTCTTTCGAGACTCTGCCAAGACACGAAGACATCTATGCGCTTAAAGTCCTCATCGCGACCACGTGTGCCGTTCATGAAGAGTTCGCCGACTTTTTGAGCAAGCTTCGAGATTTCAATTGTCCGCACAACAACGCTGGAAGTCGCCAACTTCATGAGATTGGCCAGATTGCCCGGTATGTAGGGGTCTGCCGCACACTGACGAAGCTAGCCCGCAGCCGTCCTTCTCTCTTCTCCAACATCGTGATTGCATCTGTTCCTGCCTACAAGAAATGCAAAGGCGTCGTCCAGCCTCAGTTGAATCTACATGTTCATGGCGAAGTCCAGCTCGTCGCGCATTTCGAGCTGAATGTAAACATACCACGGCCCAGAGTGATCGGGTCTAGCAAGGGTGCCTGCTTTCTATGCAACTCATTCCTCCGAGCGTACGGTCTATACCGCGTCACCAGCACTCACGGCGTGTTCTATACCCAGTGGACTGTGCCAGATCTCGGGACATTTAGCAGCGCTTCTAGAGAGAGAATCTCTAAAGCTCTTGTACTAGTCAACAAGGACGTATTGTCGGCCCAGAACGCCCTCAGGTCGAAATCTACTAGTGGCATGGTGTTTACGGTCCAAAGCGTAATAGATGTTGGCAAGCAGCTGTGGTCACCAATAGCCACAAGCGTTGGCTCGCTTGCACGAACAGCGTCTGTTGCGAACGATTTTGACGCAACCATCAAGGCCGATGGCGAAAGAAAGATTGCGGCACTCACGCCTCCACATGCGATAGTAGAGGAGTCAATGGAGCCCACTGAGCATAGTACTACCTTGCCGGATTCAGCATGTCTCAACGTCGATGGCCAAACTTGTTCCGATTCGGGATCACTGCCGGGACATGAGATTGCGGACTCACCCTATAACCATGACAAGACACCAATCCTGTCACTTTCGCATGACCCAAGCCCGCAAATCGTTACTGTCGATCGTCCGCTGAGGGTCATGGCAACATCGCACAAGCTCGAGCTCTTTTTCGAGCTTGGACCTCGCGGCATTGGCTCCAGAGATAGGGATGCTGGTGGCGAGGCTACCGCTACTGTCAGTGTGATCACTGACACCGCTCACTTCAAGCTGGACAGGGCGATTGACGTGTGTCGTCTTCCCTTCACCGAACCAGGCGAAATAATTTCACGTCAAAACGGCGAAGCAGACGCACTGACATTCCAGCTTTGCAATGCACAAAGCCAGCCAATAGAGATAGAGTGCCGATTGAGATAGTGATGAAGATAAAAAGGCAGACGCTAGAATTGTCTCGGTTGTTGACCAATCTTCTCTTCTAGAATGACACATAGAACAAACCGCAACGGTTGCCCAAAGGAGCGACTATATAACGCAGACTGCTAGACTTATAGCTGGTGTATATACTATTACGCCAACGTAATGCCTACAGCGTAAATTTGTTTAGAACACATACCGGCTACTTTACTCTACACTTGACTTCGTTTACATGTAGCAAGATTTACAGTCACAGGAATCAGACAAGCCACGCGTTTCTCTGCCTCTCATCTGTGAAACCCCTTGTCCTTGGCATCCAACGGAAGTCACCACGTTCGCTACTCGGATCGCTCTTGACCTCTGAGTGTACAACGAATGGACGCGAATACGGTTCTCTAAAGCTTTGTCGTTGACGCCGGGAGATATCCTCAGCAGCACCGAAGATATCGCATTCCTACTGTCACTTGAGCCTCTGAGAGATGCGCCGTTTCCTCAAAGTGTCTCTGATAAAACAGTGAAATTCTCAATGTCTAGACAACTGATGTATGAAAGTATTCGTGAATAAATGAGCGTGTGCCATACCATCCATATATTTTGAATCCGATGATACCTAGCATCTTCTTCGTCTGCGATGGCACTCCAAACCTTTGCGCTCCAAACATGATGCTCCGAACAATGACCAAGTGATCGACTCACTGGGCACTGACCACAGTTGTACAGTATCTGAACGTGCCGTCATTCAGGGGCCTATGCGTCACCGATCCACAGTAGTACGCCAAAGGGTGTTCAGTCACGCCTTGTTGCCCTTTCTTGTAATAGTACACCACGCGGTCGGGCCCGTCTGTCCGCACCAAATTAGCATCCCTTCTCTCCATGGATGTGGGATGGAAAGCATGATAAAATGCGAAGAGCACAAAGACGTACATTTTTGATTGCTCAACCCGCCATTATAAGGCCCATTGCCCTTCGCGAGCGGATACTCCTGCCGATTGTCGTCGGCTGGACACTCTGGTTTCAAATATTTGGTAGGGTCA
Organism: Arthonia radiata; assembly: GCA_002989075.1. Classification (NCBI taxonomy): domain Eukaryota; kingdom Fungi; phylum Ascomycota; class Arthoniomycetes; order Arthoniales; family Arthoniaceae; genus Arthonia; species Arthonia radiata. Next base: position 1,114,267 of record PSQN01000004.1, on the reverse strand, counting down.
GGAAGAGCATGCGGATAGCGGCCGTCTCATTGCCATAGCGTTAGTCACCGTGCCACTTAGTGGGGAGTCACTTGCATCCTACTAGGGTATCTGTCTTTGGACTTCTTGCCACGGCGTTTGCCGGCGTCTTGCAGATTCACAGCCCACTGGATCGCATCAGAGATGTCTTCCTCGGTGTATTCGACGCCCCCGCATTTTACGGTTTCGACATTCCTGAGGCCTTCGAGATCAACAGGAGAGGAGACTGGGTCGTCCGGCAACGGGCGGTTGCGGCTTGCTTGACGCTCGAGGAGGGCGTTGGAGGGAGCGGCGAGGACGAGGGATGTGGTGAGAGCGAGTGCAGCAACAGTGAGTGCACTAATGCTTTCATCTTGGAGAAGTCTGGAACGTTTTGTAAGGGTATCGATCTGTTGCAGGGCGTACCGGGATGAGACTGATCAGGTTGCTACAGAAGGGTGACCCTCGATCTGCCTTTATATCCTTGAGGGTGGCCTTCGGGGCTTTTTTGACACGGCCAGCTCCATTGCTCCTGGAATAGGTGGATAGGTAGGCTCGGGAAGCACCACTTTCGAAACTCATTTGGTGTCCCTTTGTGTCTCCTTGACTTCCATTCTTTCTCGATTTGTCTCCGCTGACGTCCCAGCTTAAACACTCCAGTGTCCGCTCCGCTGTAGCGCAAGTACAGCTTCTGAAACGCAGGTTGAGCGAATCGAGCGAGACTTGGTGGCACGCGGCTCGGAGTGCCTGCCGTGGGACTCAAGTGAGGGTGAGAATTGCGCTGTTGCATCAATCGTGGAGGTTTGACCTCTTCCACAGGGACGCACACCGTGTGATATTGATGTTCTTTTACCAGCACCGGTTGCCGTCACAGCAAGAGAGGTCAAATGACAAGCCTGCTTTCCATGGACGTTCACGAGCCATTTCCTCCGATGCGCGTCTCAAACACCAATCAATCAGCGCGACGTTCAGACTCCGAGAAAAGGAACGTGTCTCATCTGTCCTTCTGCGTAAGTTGACGCCGTTGTACGCTTTTTACAGACTAGGTGTTAACACGAGGGTTTTGGAGGTGAGCCACGATTAGACACGAAGAACGTTCAAAGCAAGGCGCAACCAAGCAGCTCGGAGATATCTCCATCTTGCGTTGCTCCAGGTACCTTTGTCAAGGGGAAATAGCCTGTCTAGTATATTTCTTAAAATTGGTTGTCAGCGTAAGGAGAAATCTGTCGAAAATGACCTTTGAGGAGACCAAAGGATGACATATTTGCCTCACCTTGCCGGTTGTGGAGACCCGCGCCGGCTGCGAAGAGGCATATGCAGGTCATCGGCTGCTTTGTAACGTGTTGTACAGAGCTACACGCATGTCAGCCTCATGTTTCATAACATCAAGCTGCATTTTTGCGGCTGAATGGGCGACGCATCGTGCCGCATTGATGTTTGACTTGACCGTCCACAAAGGCTGCTTGCATGCCATACCGTTTGCCGTCGTACACGTGATACAGACAGTAAAGTAGTCGCATTGCGTCGCACTTTGACAGAGTTTCTGGCTCTGGGTGACTGGGCGTGTAAGCTGACGGAACAATACCCTTTACCAGAATACCATGAAACTCGTTGCTTGATCGAGCATGTGTGTAGACACCATTGAGACGGTGTTGCAATCTTCCGCACGTATCACAAGGTAGGTGCAGCCGGCACGCTATGATGTCATGTGACTGTCTGCAACCTTGCGTGTGCTGCTGCCTTATTCGTGTTGTCGCTTTTTTGCCAGAGCTTTCTTCTCACACAGTCACGTAGAAAGGAGCATCGACGTCGATCCTGGTGAGGACTGTCAATCAAACTTTACCCTGTCGCGAGCGCGTAACCTCACCTGAACCTCATCGGCATCATCTCAGAGCGTGTTCTACGATGACTGATGCGTGGTGTGAGGCCAAGCGGGCTTTGGGTGACGACTGGCAATCCGGTAACGACTTGCACCCTAGAGAAGTCGACATCTGGAAACGATACCTGGCAGCAAATCTGACAGCAGAAGACGCTGCACGCGAGCTCACCGTCGAGCTCCTGTACGAGGCGGAACAGGAGTCTCCTTCCTGGCATCCTTGGGGTTTGCTAACGGATGCATTGATGGAGCTTCCAGAACAGCGAACCAAGGTAATCAGCCTGCTGCATGCTATCCGAGCCTTACATGCAGAACCGAATACACAGAGCCCTCAGGCAGCGTCGTTTGCGACAGAAAAGCTCAACTATTTCCGGAACCTCTGGGCAGATGAGTATCGAGGACACATTCTGGGACCGTTTGAGGCTGAGAGGAGAGCCAATACCCTTTCATCCCGGCAAGTACAAGACATCGCTCGTGAGAGTGAGACTGCTGGAAGAGTGGAAGCCGAGCTCTACCAGGAAGGAATCTTTCCCTTGTGGTGGGGCTGGGGATCGTTGGCTCACCTTGTAAAAAAAGATGGCGTAGCTCTGGAATTCTTCATTGGCGGAGTATTCGAATGGCTCAACATCGCAGCAGAGCAGCTGTGGCTCGAGCTTCCGCACGCACCACCGGATGCCTGGAGTGTGATCAAGCCCATGTCCCCCGAAGTTGCCATTGTGGAGCCCATCGAGCAGCACTGGGAGTTGTGGAAGCGGCGTCTCGAGGAGATCGAAATCGAAGCAGGGACCGAATATGTTCGCACATATGCCCGGAAATGCTTGGACAAGATGAGACACGCCGAGTCCAAACATCCTAGGTAGAGTACAGCACAAGAAAAAGTGCCGGAGACTGTTCGCGAACGGGGCAGTCGCATGCTCTCGGAGATCGAGCTTTTATCAAACAAGGTGCGAAATATCGTCGAAGCGCGGGTTAAGCAGTCTATAGCTTGCGGTGTAGCACAAGCCAGCAAGCTCGAGGACGTTGCTGAGACGCAGCCTCGAACAGAAGCTACCGGCTGGGCACCCGAACCCAAGAATCCACATATCGTTGATGGATTTGCCCTAGGAGATGACTGGATACTCGACATGCTACTTGGCGTCGGCCATCCTGGTGGCATTTAGCATGAAAAGCTGGTATTTTATCGCAGTGGCGAGACGATGCCTCTACGATTCGGCTTCGCCACGTTGTAGAAACGCAATAGCAATGGGCCAAACTCTAGACTTCGATAAATTTCACTAAAACCCCATATGAAAGAAATGATTAAGATCGTCGAAGAAGCCAGCCTCTGAGTGCCGGCTTTTAGGCTCATGGTCCGTCCATTTGCCAAGGGGACATTGATGTGCCTCCATCAGTGAAAAATGCCACGGCCACGTTGCGCTCCACTTCACTTCATTGTATGTAGCAATCGTTTTATTGCGACCATTGTCGTGGAGCGTAACGTCGAGCTCATCGCTTTTCAAACGTCTTGTGCTATGTCAGTAGAGCATCGCCGTGTATACCATTAAGAGCCGCATACGTTACAATAACGCGCATTTCAGCCAAGCAGTGCGTGTAGTGATGAGCTGCTTGGCACACGATACGCTTCAGCGCTTGTTGAATACGCTCTTTGTGTTGCTCAGTCTCCGTGCCAAATTGGCTTTTGGCCTCATCTTCGAACTCAGCTGGAATTTTGACTCCTGGCAGTGATAGAAAGTTTCCATTAAGCTTTAACGACATCTTATTATGGAATCGAATTGAGCAGACAAGCCTCAATATCAGGAGGACTTGTCCCAAGCGAAAATTTATTCCTTGGTTATAAGCAGTACAACATTTGGTCTCTGCGTGATCGAGCAACGCGACACGTGTGGCTTCATGACAAAGCAGACACGTCTGTGCTCGCTGCATTGCCTCTTTCCGGCAAACGCAATGTGAGACATGACGGGACTTGTACTTTGCTGATCTGGGGTGATCTGCGATGGATTACTGTGTCATCAGCAATATTGCCTTCGTAAGCAATGTCGCGCCGTTTGCTCAATACATTTTGCGTTCTATAGAGCTACAAAGCCATCCTGTGTATGGTAAGGTGTAAGCTGAGGTGCGTCAATCGTGTGCTTGGGTACCAAGGTGCGAGATGACTTCAAAGTCGCGCGTTGTTGCAAACACCCGACGTCGGCTATCACAGCTTGACCATTGCTTGCAAGGCTCCAACGTCATACTACTGTCTTAGTTGAAATGCCACTGTACAAGGTGGCTAGGATCGTCGAAGAAGCCCTCCTTGTGTTCTCCATTACCGTCCTTGAATATTTGGAGAGGACGGCGTCGGTCGCTGTCCCGCACCTCAGGACTTTCAAACCATCCCCCAACGGGACACTCGATCTCATGAAAACCATGGTACCAGTGCACGAACTTGTGCTGCTTCCATTGTGCACTCCATTCCACGCCTTTGAGTGAGGCAAGCGAATGCTTTGCGCACGGTTTGCGCGCGGTTTGCGCGGATTTTCGCTTTCCGTCTTTGCGAAGATCGTGGCGTCCATGGCAACATCCGTCAAATTTCTATGATCAAGTCAACACCGTATCGTGGTGGGAGGGTACACAGATCGCTGTACGTGAAGGCGACGCTGGTAGCTGTTCTGTAGCGAGACACGCCCTGACGAGCTATGCAGTGTTCTGCCTTCTCGATCAGGTCCTGTGATTTGGAGCCATTGCTGTATTTGCGCTCTTCGTATTCATCGTCGACGTCAATCTGCAATTTATGCTTGCCAAGGAATGTGTGCTCTCCGCGGCCCACAATTGACATGATGGCGACTTTAGGGTGTAGGATCGGTGTGAACCGTGTTTACACTGAGTGATTCGAGTTAGAGGTTTGTTGTTGTGGTGGCCTCGGTGACGTGGGATACGTAAGTCAAGAAGCGCCGCATAGAAGTGCAGATGGACACATGTGTATGCTTTGTGGGCCCATTTTGCGACGAGCCGGCTGGGGTTCAGCATATGGCCTCGACAGACCCTGCTAAATAGCAAGTAACTTGCGCAGTCAAGCGGCGCCCTCGCAGTGTCAGCTTCAAACTCGGCGACAACCATTGGCATTCGCAACACTGGCATACGGTCCCTGTGAGGAGCTTTGAGAAGTTGAGGCTTAAACAAGCACTTCAGACATCTCAGTATCGTTTTTCAACCGTGTGGCCGCCGTTCACTTCAGCCCCTCAATGACAGCAAGTTGCTTACGTATCCTCTCCCTCAGATATAGCATTTCCTCTTCTTGCTCATCAACAGTTCTGTCCATATCTGGCAGCGCCTCAATCTCTTTTCGCGCCTTATTGATCCTCGCTCTGACGCCCGAGACCTCGCCCGCGAGCTGGCTGATATCCAGCGGCTCCTGCTTAGGGAACGTGGGCTGGCTGGCGCCCGGCTGACTGTTTGCTCCAGGCACAGGCGGCAAAGTACGGCTCAACAGTTCGTGCAGCGCAGGCAAGATATCCAGTGTCTCTGGTGAGGGACCTGAGGGCTTTGGCTGCGGTTGCGAGGTGGGAGCTGCGAAAGGACCGAACATAGGGACCGTGGATGTTGGGCGAGTGGAAGTCGCGGAGGATGGGTAAGGACTGTTGATTTGTGACATGTCTGGCAATAGATCAAGCCACCTACCTCGGGGCCCAAGGCTCGAGGATAGATGCAAAGAAGTGGGTGTTTATTGTCGATTGAGCGAAAGTGGTCAACACCCTTCTAGTCACAGCAACTGGAGAGCTGGTCGGAAAAATTATGGCAGCTCTTTGGTAGAGCCGAGGTCATCCGGTCCCATGTGCTGCCATCTGGTCCAACATTGGACGCAGCAATGGCATGCTATCGTTCCTTGTTCGCCTGCACGGCTGTACTGCTAGCCTAGTCATTATTTGCTCATCTACCCAATCTTAAACTCAGTAGTATCAGCCAGGCTCTGAACGCCTCGCAGCCGTCCGCGTCACCTTCCAATCCCCCACCCCGCTCCTCACCCTCCACCAACAATGCCCGGCCAGAAAGAAGAAGTGCTCCCATCATGGGGTCTGGCACTCGCAGGCTCAACAGGCGCGCTGGTCGCAAACGCCATGGTCTACCCACTTGACATGTAAGCCACCCCATCCCTCTGGTCCTTCCCTCCTCCACCTCCACAGCACAGCGCCTCTAACCACCACCAGCGTAAAAACCCGCCTTCAGGTCCAAGGCAAATCCCCCTCCACCATCTCCACCGACCCGCACGCGCATGACTACCACCCACACTACGAATCCACCACTCACGCCATCACCAAAATCCTCGAAGACGAAGGCCTCTCCGGCCTCTACTCCGGGATCACCCCCTCCTTAATCGGCGTCGTCTCCCAGAACTTCGCCTACTTCTGGTGGTACGGCACAGTCCGCACCCTCTACCTCAAATACCGCTCCCTCCAGACCAACCCCAGCACAGCAGCCGAGCTTAGCCTGGGCGCCGTAGCAGGCGCGCTGGGGCAACTCTTCACGATACCAATCGCGGTAGTCACGACGCGCCAGCAGACACAGACAAAGAAGCACGAGCGCAAGGGAATGTTAGAAACCGCGCAAGAAATCATAGATGGGGAAGACGGGTGGACAGGTCTCTGGCGGGGTATGAAAGCGTCGCTGGTGCTGGTCGTGAACCCGAGTATCACGTACGGCGCGTACCAGCGGCTGAAGGAGGTGCTGTTCCCGCACCGGACGAACCTGGCGGCGTGGGAGGCGTTCCTAATAGGCGCGCTGAGCAAAGCGCTGGCGACGATCGCGACGCAGCCGTTGATTGTGGCGAAGGTAAGGCTGCAGAGCAAGCCGCCGCCAGAGCGGAATGGGAAGCCGTTCAAGACGTTTGATGAGGTGTTGACGCATACCGTGAGGCATGAGGGGTGGATGAGCTTGTTTAAGGGAATGGGGCCGCAATTGATGAAGGGGGTTGCGGTGCAGGGTATTTTGATGATGACGAAAGAGAGGTGAGTACTCTGTACAGGCAAAACTGGCGAAATGAGTGAGTTTGCTGACGAGGGTTCAGGGTCGAGCTGCTGTTTATATTGCTGTTCGCGTATATGAGGAGATTAAAGGCCGAGAAGATTGCGAAAGCCGCGGCGATGATGGCGGAGAAGGCCAAACAAGCTTCCCCCGTCATGGTAAAGTGAGCGGGCTGCAAGTGACGAGGAAACGACGTGAGTTTGGATGACGCTGCGCAGACCACGAGACGTTGGATGTCTCAGTGTAGGTCGACTATCAAGCGAGCAAATATCTAGAACCGATCGAGGTGTTGAAGTTGCGGGGAGGCTACATTGGTAAAGCATGTATAGGAAGATGACTGGATGATTTGATATATTGTACATTGATCTTACAGATGTACGGCGCTGGGAGGCTGTACTTCGATCTTTGATATCGATAGATCATACTGCCACGCGCATAATATGCGTTTCTACCAGTTGCTCTTGTTGCCCAAGCTTTTAATAGTACTTTTTACTCCTCCGGCATGCCTCCAGGCCCACCTCCCTTACTCATCTGCCTTGCCTTCAACAACTCATCACACAACAACAGATTGCTAGCGATCCCCTGACTACTCGATATGCAATTCCTGAGGACACGATAGCTATCCCACACACCACTCTGTGCAGGGTCCATAGCGCTTCCTGTCTTCAAATCCAACCCCACCGTGTTTCCCTCCGCAGCCTCATCCTGCAACTCTGCAAGCGCATCTTGGATATCATGCCCAGCATTCGCCGCCAACGTCTTCGGGATGACCAACAGTGCGTCTGCAAAGGCGGAAACGCCGTATTTCGACTTACCTTTCACTGTCTTCCGGAACTCAGGGCTGTTCAGGTGGTTCGCGCACGCAACCTGGAACGCGCCCGCACCTGGTACCACGCAGCCATCGACAACCATGTTGAAGACTGCCCTCAAGCCATCGCGTACCGCGTCTTTGATCTGGGTGATAGAGTGTGCATTTGGGCCTTTAATGAGGATTGTCACGCTCTTGGGGTTCTTGACCTCCTCAACGAACGTATACTTCTCCTCGCCAAGCGTATGCTCGTACACTAGGCCTGCCCAACCGAGCACGTCTGGCGTGAGGTCGTCGACAGAGTTCTGTGCAGTGCCGCCGCACACAAGCTGAAGCCGCTCCATGTTTCTCCGCTTTGCCCGGCGGAGAGCGAGAATGCCGTTCTTGGTTAGTACGTCTAATGACAGAGGGTCGATGCCTTTCTGGTTGATGACGACGAAGCCCTTCTTCGGGTCGTCGCCGCAAACTTCCTTCTTCAACTCCACGATCCTGCGTAGCTTCTCGTCGACGAAGCGCCGCTCAGACTCGACGAGCTTCTCGCGCTGCTCCGCGCTGTTATAGTAGAAGCCTGAGTTGACTTCTGACTTTTCGTATTCTAGCGAAACGTTGAGGGCAAGGATATTGGCGTTCTCGACGCGCTTGGGCATGTCGGGATGTCGTGCGCCATGATCAAGAGCAAGGCCACGGATGAGCTGTGTCTCAGCCGAAGAGCGGTGTTGCATTGTCATGATCTCGATCATATGGAGGTCGGGCTTTTGACCTGGTTCCGTAATGGTGAGGACTGCATCGGTAAGGGCAGGCGTGAGCTTGTTGGCGAGGGACTGGGAGAGTTTGGTGGAAAGGGAGGTGCGCGCCACCGAAAGGCATAGCTCGCGATCAATTTCCTTTGTGATTTTGAAATTGTCGAGGAATTTTAGTGCTTCTTCTTGCGCGACTTCATAGCCGTCTGTTATCACGCGCGGATGCAGGCCTTCTTCGATGTAACGGTCTGCTTGCTTGAGAAGCTCGCCAACCATCAGAACTACGCTTGTTGTACCATCTCCGGTCATCTCGTCTTGAGCGGTTGCTGCGCGGGCGATCATCACGGCTGTTGGATTTTGAATGGACATCTCTTTTAGCAGGACAGAGCCATCTTTCGTGAGTTTGATCTGGCCTGAGCCGTCTACTAGCATTTTTAGTGTGCCTGAGGGTCCCAAGTTTGATGCCAGAACTTGTTGCAGGCCTTCGCCGGCGGAGATGTTCACGCTGAGCGCTTCGCCGCGTCGCTGAGATGAGGTCAGTTTACAATGCTGCGCTGAATGTTTGCTACATACGTACCCTGGACTCGGCCTTGGGGTTGAGGAGTTGAGCTGCGGACATATTGGCGATATTTGAGACGGTCTGAATGTGACTGCCGTACTTGACTCGAAGATGAAGCTTACACGCCTGTGTCTCGGGTCGTCTGAAGCTGCTTTGCAAAAGTTCAGACACGCGTTAGTATTTCGCGTCCAAGCTTCGACGGGAGCCATTCCCAATACTTGCTAGCGCGTATCGCTGAGTCGAAGCAAGGACGTGGATCAGCAAACGCTTTAATACACGTGCGCTGGATCATACGCAACGACGTGAAGAACCTGTATTCATCTCGAAATACTCAAGAACGCATCAAAGGCTCATGAGGACGTACTCTGATCATAATGAGCTCCGATCAGCAAGAAGCGAGCAACACACCTGTTCCGACCACCGAGCAAGACCCTGCCGACGCCGCCAACGGTGCAGATGAGGATGGCCAGAGCAGCGAGCCTGTCGTGTCCACGGTCACTCCTCTCCAATGGCAGGCTTTCCAAGCCATACTCATGACCGTGTACGCGCACCGAGCGGAAGACGGCCATGACGCGAGCAAGGTCTTCCATCGAAAACCGAACAAACGTAACCTGCCCTATTACTACGAAGTCATCAAAGAGCCTCTGGCGTTGGCTACAATCAAAGCGAGGCTGAATTTGAAGCAATATACGAATCCCCAAGCATTTGTACGCGATTTCGCCTTGATATCACACAATGCGCAAGTATACAACCGGCCGGAGTCAGGCGCATATCTCGATGCGCTTGAAGTCAGACGCGTATTAGAGACACAGCTGAAGCAACTGGTTGATACAGAGGTCATCAGCGAGGAGGAAGCTAATCTTCCATACCTTGGCGAGATTCCAGAGCCAGACCCTCAGCCAGCGGAGGAGGCGGTCGAGGAAGAAAGCGAGGAAGAGGAAGAGGATTCTGGAGAAGAGTCAGACGAGTCGGGCGTTAAGAAACGAGGCCGTGGCCGACCAAAAATAAATCGAGCGAGCAAGAAGGACGAAGACGACCAGGGTGATTACGATCCACGGAAGAAGCGCGGCCGCCCTCCCAAGGTGGATACACCAGTCGAAGCGCGCATCAAGAACATCATGAAGGCTATTCGACGTCCAAAGTTGCAAGGTGGAGCGCTCAAGATCTCATACTTTGATCGTTTGCCAGACAAGGCGCAGATGCCAGAGTATTACACCGAGATTAAGAATCCGATGGCCGTCGATAGGATCCGGACACGAATGAAGCGTAAGAAATACTCGGACGTTGAGCAGTTCATGAAAGACATCGACCTCATGTTCGAGAACGCCAAAGTCTACAATGAGGACGATAGTGAGATTTATAAGCTTGCCGTGGAACTCCAGCAAGAGGCTCACAGAATGACCGAAGAGGAGAATGCCAGGCCGGACACAGATTTCGTCGATGAAGAGGGACGAATACCTCTACCGAATGGTGTCATGCACAATGGCGAGTTGTACCAGGTTGGGGACTGGGTGCATGTGCAGAACTCGAACGATCTGACGAAGCCGATTCCGACACAGATCTATCGGACATGGCAGGACGCATCTGGAAACAGATTCATCAACGCTTGTTGGTACTATCGACCTGAGCAAACAATACACCGATTTGACAAGCACTTCTACGAGAACGAGGTACTCAAGACTGGTCAATACAGGGATCACCATGTTGAGGAGATTGTGGACAGGTGTCATATTATGTTTGTTACACGATATGGTAAGGGTCGGCCTCGGGATTTCCCGCACGACAAGGAGATATACGTCTGTGAGTCGAGGTACAATGAGGACAAGCAGCGCTTCAACAAGATCAAGACGTGGGCAAGCTGCTTGCCTGACGAGGTGCGGGACAAGGACTATGAGATGGAAATCTTCAAGGAGCAAAGGCGCATGAAGAAGCTTCCTAGCCCAATAGCCTACTTGTTGAAAGATGAGCAGACAGAGACTGACGACCTGCCAAAGCCCATCTGGGGGGCTGACAATGCGCCGCCGAAAATCGGTGGTGTACACAAGCGACCACGCGATCCCAAGGTGAGTGTCCCACTTTTTCAATTTCACTTTCACCTTCACCTACAGTTCCAGATTTTGTGCGACGCGATCACAAAATTGTATCATCTTAACTATACTATCAGCAACGGAGCCGACTAACGGGTTTCAGGATTCACCACCACCGGAGCCTACGCCACCTCCTCCCCCAACACCAGAAGTCAAGCCTCAATCTCCAGCTAAATCATCTCAACCTGCCGCACAAATGTCTACCCAGCCATCAGCAAATTACCCCAATACACCCAACACTCAGCGGCCACCGTCTGCAACGATTCAACCACAAACCGCGCCGCCCCAGCCGCATCAGCAACGATCCTTCCCGCAGCCGGCCGGTACAACGTCTGCAACTCTCAATCGCTCTAACTCCAATTTTCGCAATCCAAGCACTTACAATACAGCACAAGCCCCAGGTGCTCGAATGGCGCAGACACAGACACAAGCGCAAACCCTTCCCGGTACGAATCGCAATCTCCCTCCAACGACTGGCGCACAGGCACCTGGAGTGCCAAATTATCAAGCACCGCAAGCTGTAGAAGTGTATCATTTGCAAGATGCCGTCAACAATGGGATACCTCCAGACATTCGCAGCCAATTCCAATGCGACGACTTTGGCCGCTTGTTGTTCTTCACAACGCCGCCAGTGGACGTGCGACCGCGAGAGAAACAAGGGGCTGGGCTGGCGCACAGCGCGCGTTACCTTGCGACGATGCAGAGACGGGCTGAAGAGTGGGGGCGGAAGCGCAAGCGAGCAGAAGACGAGCGCGAAGAATGCGAGCATTTGGAAGAGGAGGCTGGCAAACAGCGGGCAGCAGCTTTCCACGAGCGAGCGAAGGCGCTCAAGGCGAAAGCGGAGTGTGTTTTGAGAGAGCAGCTCAAAGCCGCGACGGCCTCCGAAATGCACTCTTCCAGCGACGTAAAAAACTCGTCTGAAGACATGTCAGCGACAATACCACACGCCTCCACCATACCACGGACGAAAGACATTGGGATGGTGAATGGGCACAGCTGAGATGATTATCCGTCTCACGGTCTTCACGTTGTCGCGACTTTTAACAGGTTCTGTTACGATAGACCCTTGATATTTTACGAATAGAATAGACGATGCTATGACAAATTTTATGAGTCTTACATATCTCTTGGACGGAAATGAGTGCGCAGTTCGGGTGGCTCAAGCCCAGGCTGGAGGCCCCCCTCGGGCTTAGCGTTCTTTCCCAATCGATACAGCCTTCCGACGTCACACCCCAGAGATGTCCACAACCTTACTCGCATGACCATCAACAAGCCTCACACCCCACGCTGCAGGCATCGTCACGCTTCTCACATCTGGAAGACGCCCATACGGACCACATGGAGGCAGAAGGCGCGCACTCCAATCGTTCACCATCGCTCCCTCGTCCAAAATGATGCGATCCTCGCCAGCCTCTTCTATGCAAAAGACCTACGACCAATGCTATATAATTTGCTCAACCGCCGTCTACTTCGAGAAACAGGTGAGCCAAGCACCATGCCTGCGCCGACCATCTTCTGGCAGCCCGCTAGCTATGAAACAATGCTGATAGCCTCTAGAACAATGAAGACGAAGCCCTTCGATCATGGCGCGAAGCCTTGGATCAGATATACTACAACAATGCCTTCCGCATACCTGCGAGCTACAAACCGAAGAACGAGACCGAGAAAGCGCTGCAAGACTCTTTGCGAGAAATGGAGGTGCAGTGCAAAGAGCGCGTAGACTTGCTCGAAGCTCTTAGGAAAAGCAGAGAGGAGTCAAGCAAATCAGCAGAAGAGTCCAACGGAGTCTTAAAGAGTCGCCATCATCGCCTTTCGAACGTCAACTCATCGACGGGCGCGTCTTCTGGCAGGCTTGGAGACGGTACTATACCATCCGTTAATTACCCAGACTTAGCTCGCCCAGCTTTGCCACAACGACGAAGTGCCAGTGGACCATTGTCGGGTATGGGCGCGGCTCAAGGTCGCGTTGCGAGCGCACCTGACCCACCTCCGCGACCATCATCTACAATCTCACCTCCTGTTCTCGATGTCCCGCAAAAGCAGACCTCGAGATCACCGAGCCCTGAAAAGAAAGGAGGGATGTTCAAGTCGACACTGCGACCTCAAAGGCCCGATGCCGCTAGGAACTCGACTGGACGACTACAGATGACAATGCGGAGCAAACCTCCTCCCAACGCTGGGAAAGCAGCAACACTTGCCTGGCCAAACAGTTCGCAGACTACGTTGCAAGCACCGGCAGGAGAAGTAGGAAGTGCACTACCTTCGCACGCCAAGCAACCAGCATCAATACCTCAGGTCCGAACTTCCAGCCCTGCCGGACCATCAGCGCGTAATACCGCAGATCCATCTCTAATGAGCAAGCCACCCCCGCCCCCACCTCATAGGGACGCTCATCGAGCTGTAAGACGCAAGGCCGGGGATGCACGAGGAGACCTCAGCCCAGATCGGCGCGCAAATGGCATGCTTCGAGATGCACCTCCAGCGCCAACCTCAAACGAAATGCCTTCGGCACCTCAGCCAGAGACTGCTTCGAGTCCGCCAATGTCGCAGCCACTGAAACTGCCAGACTTTCCCACCTACCGTCGTGAATACAACGCCAATACGAACGGCATGGATCCCAAAAAGGCTCAGGCGATAGCAGCGTTGGCGCACGGAAATCGCAGCGAAATCGATGGCGACAACTCAAATTCACCACGTCGAAGGAGATCTCCAGTACGACCAAGAGCACCAGGGATTGCGCGCAAAGCAGTACCTCCATCGCCAAGGTCCGAAAGGCCACCAGATTTTTCGTCTCCAGACTCAAGTGAAAATGACAAAGTTGGAAGCAAAGCGCGTCGCAGACGGGCGACAGATGACGCCAAAGAAGCGGCAGCAGAGCTTGTCGGCAGCGAGCCTGATACCACGTCTGCTGAAGCAGCTGCTTGGGACGCAAGAGCTGAGCACCTGCTCAAGAACCTTCCGAAAGGAGTCGACCCTCAGGCAGCTAAATCTATCCTCAATGAGATTGTCATTAAGGGTGACGTGGTGACGTGGGACGATGTGGCCGGTCTGGATATTGCTAAGACTGCATTGAAAGAAGCAGTAGTATATCCATTCCTTCGGCCGGACTTGTTCATGGGTCTCAGAGAACCAGCGAGGGGCATGCTATTGTTCGGTCCGCCCGGCACAGGAAAGACGATGCTTGCTCGAGCTGTTGCAACCATGTCAAAATCGACATTCTTTTCGATATCAGCAAGCAGTTTGACCAGCAAATTTCTGGGGGAGTCGGAAAAGCTCGTTCGAGCACTGTTCGCGATTGCAAAGGCGCTTGCGCCGTCTATCATATTTGTGGATGAGATCGACTCGCTCCTATCCAGTAGGTCAGGGTCTGGCGAGCACGAAGCGACGCGACGGATCAAGACGGAATTCTTGATTGGGTGGAGCGATCTGCAAAAAGCCGCCGCAGGCCGAGAAGAGAAGGACAAGGGTTTGGGCGATGCAACCCGAGTACTTGTTCTTGCGGCTACTAACATGCCTTGGGCGATCGACGAAGCAGCAAGACGGCGGTTTGTGCGAAGACAGTACATCCCCTTGCCGGAAGGGCCCGTGCGAAAAGATCAGCTGCGCCGCTTGATGGAACGGCAGAAGCACAGCTTGCGAGAGAGTGATTATGAGGTCCTAGTGCATTTGACAGATGGTGAGTTCCAATTTCATATCGCGCACCCAACGCACTTGCTGACATCAGTGCAGGTTTCTCCGGCTCCGACATCACGGCGCTAGCAAAGGATGCTGCGATGGGTCCACTGCGCAGTCTGGGAGAACAACTTCTTCACATGTCGCCTGAAGACATCCGTCCAATTGGTATGCAAGATTTTGAGTCGAGTTTGATAAACATCAGACCTAGTGTAAGCCGGCAAGGTCTGAAGGAGTACGAGGACTGGGCTAAGGAATTTGGAGAGAGAGGAGGCTGAGACCTGGAATGACTTACGCATGCATCCTTATCTAGCATGGCCACGGGACTCTCTGGGCTAGCTAAATAATCTAGTCAAACAGTGAGACCAGGATGCGCTTTGAGACCTTGCTGTGCCTAATAGTTCTCACATCATCTGTATCGGCATTCTCGATGGTGCTGGGATGTTGCTGTGCTCCAGAACACGCTTACTAAAATTGTGCCATGCCATTGTTGGCATTATTGCATTGCTAGCTGTCTGTACATGCGACCAATATATGTCGACTTCCCAGGCTCTTCCGTTATGCACGGTTTCGGCCACATGAGCTCTTCAATGCTGCGAAACGTCCGCACCTTCACTCCTTTTCCGGCGGTTGTCCAACGCTGTACGTCGGCCTCACAAACCTACTCCTTCGTCAGCAAGGCCCCACACATCTCGAAATATCAACAACACATACCGATCCGAACTATAAACACTACTCGCGCTCCCCAACAGGTCCTTCTCCCGCTCTTGGTTTGCATACCACCGCCTCACCTGATCGCGATCTTCCTCCGCCTGCAACATCGGCGTCAAATGTATTCGCGTCCACATCTTCTCCCGCGCCAGCTCGTTCCACTCCCGGATGCCGTGAAACAGCTTGTACCAGCCGTACACCATGATCGCGGCCACGCCGAAGAGGTAGTACATTGGGCGGAAGCCGCGCGCGGGCAGGTTGCGCTATTGCGTGCGTCAGCTTTCGGTGCGCCAGAGCGGAGGTTACGAGATCATGGGCAGGATGAGAGCAGCAGTACCTTGTATTGCACGGGGTCGTAACCACCCTCGGGCGGCATATCTTGGGGCATCCGCCGCCGCAGTGTTGCGCGCATGGCGGATGTGGGTGAGGCGCGAAGGCCTAGTATTTGCGATGGTCGCATTCGAAGGAGTGGGGATGTGCGCATGCTTGTGTGTAATATCTTGAAGAGAAGAGAGGTCTGAGACCGGACGCATTGAAGGTCGTAGTCTCAGTGGCCTCAGACGCTCTCTGCAATCACAATTATTCCTACCAGCGCGCGGGGGTCGCAAAGCGTAGACAATTTAGCGTGCGCACGGCTAGATATAGCCAAAAGTTGCCAAAACAGGAGGTCAGCTCTTCAATTCTGAGAGCGTCTATCAGAATATGCCAGTCCCAGCTATCATGCACCAGTCTCGGGCTCGTGTGGCGGGCTTGGCGTGCCAGAATTCCTGGTACAGACACCAGTCATGGCACGCACATATAGTCCGCTCAGCTTTGTTCGTAGCTTTAAATCTTAAGGATCTTAGCGACTTTTGACAGGTTATGAGCCCGGGTAGCTCTTTCAATAGCCTTAATTGGCTCTATCACAGTAACAGCAACAGTAAGACCCTAGCAACCTAGAGATCCTTCCGTTGGCGCTATAATACGGTAGTATCTTATTACTACCGACGACTTTTATAGTAGTACCTTATTAACTTATCTTTAACCTTCTAATTTCTCTTCTACCGAGAGCTTTATTAATAGCTATTAATATATTAGTAATTAAGCTAGATTAGTGTCAATAGCAGGTATATTTAGAGATAGAGCTTACGCTAGTTAGCGTCGCTAGGACCGAAGAACAGAAAGAGCAGGAAGGCATTAGATTAATAATAAAGAAGGTAAGATATAGACAAGACTTTACTAGCATAGAATAGTAAATACTAACGCTTAGATAGACAATTAATAATTAAGACTGGCCTTATTAGTAATTAAAATTAGACTAGGCTAGTATAGCGAGATAAATGTGACGCCGGGCGGCCGTAACCGCTTTGCTTGGTCTTATTCTATGCCAAGGGTGATGTGATCTTGGGAGGGAGATGATCACCAAGATATCCAACTCGGGAGGGGAGGTCAAGGAAGCAAGGGACAAACTGTGAGTCTTGAACGAAGGACTCAGCCGGTGATGTAAACAAGCCAGGAGATGCACTGAGGCCGCACAGGAAAGCTCTCTCGGGACTCGGTCGCTCTATTTGCACGCCGACGTAGCTGTAGGGTCCTGCCTCGCGCCAATACTTACGAGAATCGCTCGTAGCTCACTGGTTGCGTCACGGCAAGATGAACTGATCAGGTTCAACACCTCAGAATCAATATCAAACAATGATACCAATTCTGAATCTAAATTCACGGATGGCTATCTACTGAGGTGGATACCCATCCTGTCTATATAGTCTGCGTGGTTCGTTATATTCGTCCTGTGCTTTGTGTTTCTGTCGATCCAGACGAACAGTGTGTTCGTCTCGTTCGCAAGTGTCGCTTCGATCCGTGCGATCGTTGCGTTTCATGCACACGCTTCCTATTGTTCTTGTTCGACTTGTGTTGTACATTAGCGTCGCACATGCTGTTCGTTAGGATTGCCGATCTAAGCATGTGGTGACGTTCCTGCTTAGCGTGTTATAACAATAACGTTATAAATCGACTTAAGTTTCTTATTGGAAAGGACGTATAAAAGGTAGCGTAGATCAATTTTAGTTTAGCTTCTTTAGGCGCGTATATTGGTATTAGTAACCCTCCGGTATTTAGTTAATTTTTACTAGATTAAGATAAGAGCTAGTTATAGATAGATAAAAGGATAAGGTAAACAACCTTATTAAGATAGTAGAAGTATATATATAGGGGGTACTTTATAGAAGACCTTATTATTATTAGTATAGCTAAGCCTAAGGAAGTATATTAGAATATACTAGTTCTAGCTATTATATACTAGTTTTAGGCTTGTATAGCGAGCTTAGTATACTAGAATTTCTAGTATAGATACTAGTCTTAATATATATATATAGTCTACTTAGCTTTATTTATAGCTTTAAATTTTAAGAATCTTATTAACTTTTAATAGTATCTAAGCCTAACTTACAGTATTTTTAGTAATTAGCCTAAATTTTGTTAGTAAATTACTAATAGTCGGTACTTTTACTTCTTACTCAATAATATATTAGTTGTCTTAGATTGCTTATTGGCTAATATTATACTCTATATTTAGTATTTATAATTTAATTATACTTTTTAGATTTTTTCTTTCTCTTTAGAAAGCTATCAATAAAGGTTTTATATAATATAACTCTAGCGCTAAGAAATTAGAATATGTAGTACTCTTAAAAACTATATTATAATATACAAGCTTTTTTAAAAAAGAGTAATATTATAATTTTTATAGAAAGAAGAGCTATCTATATAATCTTTTAAAAATATAATAGATATAGTAGACGCTTAAAAAAAAGGAGAAAACGGCCTTATTAAGTATTTTAAAAGCTATAATAAAGCTTACTAAGCCCTTAGAGTTAAGTAATCCTAGCTAATTCTTATAGTTTAATCCTACTATCTTAAGCTTCTTGTAGAATACTTAAATAATTATAGTATTAGCTTATAGAGGGTAGCTAGAAGTATAGCTCTACTAAATTTCTTAGTAAAATACTAAGAGAGAAGGTAAAATAAAGCTTTTTTATCTCTTACTAAAGCTAAAAGTACTAACTACTAAAGTACTATAAGTTAGACTTAGACTCTAAATACAACCTTAAGTAAGCTTAAGATAATTTTCTTTTTTAGATATATATATATATAAGTACTAAATTTAGGGTCTAAGGATACTAAGACTCTAAAAATATTATAGAATTCTTAGATACTAGAATATCTAGGCCTTCTAGTAGGGTTTATAAATAGTAATAATTCTACCTTTATTAATATAGTATATATACTAAAATTATAGTATTAGTAGTATAATATATTTAAATTATAGGATATTATATTAAAATTAGTATAAAACTTTAATAAAGCCTATAAAAAGACCTTATTAGCATTAATAAGATAGTATAGTAGCTTAAAGTACTAATATTAAGTTACTACTATAATATAGTTCTTTCTTATCCTTATTTATACTATATTTAACTTTAAAACTACTACAACTTTTGTTAGAAATTAACCAACTAGCTGGTTAGCCGGAACCCCCAGGGGCCCGGAGTATCGGACAGGTCCTACCAGCTGTCTTGGCCTAGAATAGAACAAGCCTTTTACCTAAAGGGTCGGGCCTAGGACAAAAAGGAGCATTGTAGACATAAGCTAGCAGTGTTAAAAAAGTGCAGGGAAGAAGAAGGATACTACTACAAAGAGTAGGAAGATGAGACTAGCTTGAGACTAGTGCAATACTTAGGCTTGGTATAGGTACAATACTCAGTAACAAAGAGAAGTTGTTGTTGTGTTGTCTGTCTTGTTAGCTAGAATCCTCTAGAGGGATCCTAGCTTATATATCTAAGTCTAGCGGCCTGTACAGGACTTACTAGATATCTGTTCTTTTAATAGGTATAAGGATTACAAGCTAGATAAGTCGAAACGGAGTCGGAACGGAAAGCTCGGGCCCGCGCTAACATTTCCTACGCCGCGCTAGCCTCGACGCGGTAAATTATAATTGGCCACAGAGGTGCACGCGCTAGGCCCAATCGAGCACTCTTACCTCGAGCCTGGATATTTAGAGAGCGCGCAGCGCTTATAGATAGTTGTTCCTTATCGCAAGTCTTGTTCATAGAAGAATAGTAGAAACTCTAGCTCAGTACTCTTACAATAGGGGCCAGATAACCCGTAACTTACCGCACAAGACGGTAATTCCGTCTATCTAAAACTGTTAGTCTCTAAGTCTATTCCATGTTGTCTTAGACTACAGGCCAGCTGTCTAGGACGGGTCGTACAATGCTTCTTTTTGTCCTAGGCCCGGGCTACTAGGCCCGACCCTTTAGGTAAAAGGCTTGTTCTATTCTAGGCCGAGACAGCTGGTAGGACCTGTCCGATACTCCGGGCCTCTGGGGGTTCCGGCTAACCAGCTAGTTAGTTAATTTCTAACACACCCCCTTAATCGACTAGTTGTTTTAGCCGGATTGTAAGCTAATTTGAGTTCTAAACGTTAGTATTTTAGCCAAGTCAATCGGTTTTGTTAAACTGTCTGCTAATTGTTCCTTTATAGAAACGTATTTGAGCTCTATTTGGCCTGCCTAAACGTTTTCTCTAACATAGTAATACTGTATATCAATATGCTTAGATTTAGCTTGGAAGGTAGGGTTTTTGGTAAGTTCTTTTGCCGAATTGCTGTCGATAAGTAACAGTTTTACCGGCAAAACCGGGGTCTCCGGTCTAATTTGACCGGCTTGCCCGGGCAAATATGTGCTTGCCTGGTGCGTTGGAGCCTGCCGAGTCTTTTTATCCACAGACTTTTCAAAAGTACCCGCTAAAACGGTAGTAATCGAATTTTCTTCGAAAATCCCAGACAGTTCGGTTGTTACGGAACTGCCTCAGATCAACCAACTACCGCCTTTGGAAGCTATTAACACGCCTGCCGCATTGGGAAGACTGTTCTTTGCCACCAATCAATTGCCAGTTCACCTTCTCCCAGCTTTACCTCCGGTTACCTAGGCAAAAGGTAAAGGCTTAGCAAACCGCTTCAACTAACTAGATAGCAGTTCTAGTTTCCTAAATAGTTGTTCTGTAGCTTTAGAATTCTATCTGTTCCTCTGTGCAGTTAATAAGTTGTTCTCGACATCGCTCGTAACATTATTCCAAAGCTCTACCCCTTTTATTTATATATACGCAGCAGATATTAATAGTGTTAATACCTATTAAAGACTGTTGTACTGCACCCAATAAACCCGTCGAACTATTTAAGTATCCTTTAGCAAGATACAACTAACAGACGCCGAGCGAGGCAGTTAGTAGAAACCGAACCGAATTAAACCAACTTTGTAGAATAGATTCCGCTATAATAAAAAGTATTGTTAACCCTATCCAAGTACAAAGCTTTAATAGTTATATACCTGCTATATAAGATAGCACCCCGAGAATCGTTACTAGACCGTCTAGTTAGTAATAATAACACTAATGCGTAATTCTACAGAGACATTAGGAGCTACGCGACAGACAATAACATAATTAACCTAATAATGACCCGGCTAGAGAACTTCTCTGTATTTTGAACAGAATTCTACGTCAAACATATCGATACTTAAGCTCAATTACGTAAGCTCTAGACTAAAGAGGACAAGCGCTAAAATCGTCGTTAGAATATTAATTCCTAAACAATTAGAGAGAGTCGCGAAGAGACTACTAAGGAGACGCCTGCGTTAAGTTAGATTAGCAATAAAGAGAAATCTAAGAAGGTGCCCGACCCTCCTATTTTCGCTAGCGAAGCCTTACAAGAGCTTAAGTTATAAATACGTCGTATAAAGAACAAGATGCATATCAACGCTAATCGCTATCCGTTAAATAAGGCTAAAGTAGCTTATATCCTATTACGCCTAGATAAAACCGCCGCCTAGTACATAGAACCTTACTTAAACTAAGCTAAAGAGACTATACCGAAGGACGTCTACTAGGCGTTAGAGAACTAATATAGAGATCTGTTTTAAGAAGAAACTGCTCGCAAGGGCTACCTTAACCTACGCCAAGGACAGAAGAAATTGTCTAAGTTCCTCGCCTAGTTCTATAAATACGCGATCAAAGCTAATATCGATAAACTAACTTAGCTGTACGACCTACGGAACAAGATTAATATTCTTCTTAAGGAAGCTACGCTGCTGTATAAGCCTAGGACTGTCGCTAGTTATGTTAAGGAACTCTAATTCGCCGACCGAAACATTCAGCAGATCAATAAGGCGAAGTCTCGAGTAAACGCAGTTAAGGAGAATAACTCTCAATCAAATCGATCCTTACAGTCGCGGACGAACTTAGCCCTAGTAGAAACTAGAACTCCTACCGCTACCGTTAAGCTTTCGGCTGCCCTAGTAGTACGTCAATCGACTTTAAGCACAAACCCTTTTTAACGAAACGTAGAAGACATTACTTGCTAAAAGTGTTAGAAGAAGGGCTATTACTAGAGGAACTGCTCTCTTAAGAAGACTCTAGCGCTAAAATAGGGAAACGCGTAGCCCTCTACGAAGTTTAGTCGGAGCGACTAGTACTAAGCAGTAGTCAGGCTTTAGAGAAGTTTAACAAACCCTACTCTCTACCTCTAGAGCTGGTTAATATCAAAAATAATATAAAGATATAGAACGACCCGTTTATCTAGATACAGCTATTAATAGCTAGCAATTGAAACTAAACCTCGCTTAAGTTTTTAGCGATAATAGATATAGATTGCTAGATCGCTGTCGTTATAGATTATTGCCTTACAGAGAAGATTTACTAAACGTTCGAGATTAGCTTAGTAAAGCTAAATAAACCGATTACTACCCGAGAATTCGAAGGACAGCTAAGAAAGACTATTGGAAAGGGACTATTCGTGCCGGTACAGGTACAAGACTACTAGATCCTACGTACGTTGTTCTACGTTACTCAGCTAGAAACGTAAAAGATCTTGTTAGAGAAACGCTAGTTAGAAACGTACTCTATGTCGATAGACTATAAGAAAGAACTACTGAAATTCAGAAACGATTGTAAGTACGAGTAGAAGCCGGTTTAGAATTGGTTAACGATACCTAAATCTCTATCCGACTTAAGGCCAGCCCAAATCGATCCGGATCTGTCTTAGGACGGCCGAATTATAGAAGATAAGTGGCCCTTACTGTTAGCGAAGGTAACAATACTAAAGAGGCCCGAGGCTAACTAGCAGGCCCAACCTTAAATACCGATTAGCTCCGCTAGAACGAGCTCGATTAATTAAGGACAAGGAGCGTCGGTTGCCGCGGAAGGTGCTTAAAAGGCCTCCTTTAAGAAAGAGATATACAAAGAATCTAAGTCGCAACTTAAAAAGTAACAGGATACCTCTATACTCGGAAGCCCCTAGTAGATTAACTTTATAGATGCAGCTCTGTTTCGACACCTAGTAAAGTAGAAGAACGCCAAAGTATTTTCTATAACTATAAAGGACATTGAATCCTATCGGAAAAAAGATTAAGAAACGATTAATCCGAAATTAAAGCTACCTAAAGAGTTCTGGGAGTTTTTAAATGTGTTTAATAAGGATAGCGCGGACAAGCTATTACCTTACCGACTACAAGACCTAAAGATAAAGCTAAAGCCTGGCTTCGAATTACCTTACCAAGAACCCTTAAGGAGAATATTAACGGAAGAGGCTAGTCTTATTAAAGACTACGTACGGTCAAACCTCGCTAAACAGTATATCTCGCCCAGCGACTTTTATTACAGCTCTCTAATCCTATTTATTTATAAACTAGGAGGTAGACTCTGTTTATATATTAATTACTAGAGACTAAACGTAGTTACTTAGAAAGACTCCTATCCGCTTCCGTTAATCGAGGAAACCCTGGCAAGGGTTACTAAAGCACAGTAGTTCTTAAAGCTTAATATCCGTTAGGCCTTTTATTGGCTAAGAATAGCTTTAGAAAAAGATTTAAACCTTACAACTTTCGCTACCCGCCTTAGAAACTACAAGTACAACGTAGTTCCGTTCGGCCTATATAATGCTCCTTCGGCCTTCTAACGATTTATAAACAATTCCTTTTTGAATATACTTAACAAGTACGTATCGATTTATCTAAACGATATACTTAATTTTAGTAAGTTAAAGAAGAAACACAAGGAACACATTCGACAGGTCTTATTACGGCTGAGGTTAATCGGCCTACACGCGGATATTAAGAAGTACGAGTTCTACAAGCAAGAGGTTAAGTATTTGGACCTAGTTATTATATTAATTGGAACCAAAATGAACCTCAAAAAGGTCTAAGCGATTAAAAACTAGGAGAGACCCCGGCAAGGTAATATTACTGCCGTACGGCGGTTCCTAGGGTTTTACAACTACTATCGACGATTTATCTAGAACTTTAGTAAAATAGTCCGCCCGCTAAACAGCCTAACGAAGAAGAATAGCGGACCGTAGGACGATAGCTACGACAGAGCCTTTAAGTACCTTAAAGAGAAAGTTAGCAAGGAACTAGTTATAATACACTTTCGTCTAAACAAGTAATTATTTATAAAATACGATTCTTTAGATTTAATAGCGGCAGGTATTTTGTCGCAACTTAACGACGATAGCTAACTAAGACTAGTAGCCTACTAGTCCTCGAGCCTTAACTCCGCGGAGCTAAACTACGCTATCTATAATAAGGAATTATTGGCGATCGTTAAGTTCTTTAAAACATTTTAACCGGAGCTATAGTCTATACCTACTAATAAGCCAACCCAAATCCTTATCGATTACTAGGTATTAAAGTACTTTATGTCGACTAAGCAACTAACCCGACGACAAGCTCAATAAGCTAAGTTCCTCTTAGCATTCAATTTCGAAATTACGTACCGCAGAGGGGCGGCAAACAGGAAGGTAGACGCTTTAATAAGAAGAGCCCCGGGCCTAAGAGCAAAAGAAGATTGTAACGCCGGTCGCTGGAAGGACCGAACTAAGGCTCACTTGCCTTGTGTGCTTGTCGACCTTAGTGGTGGGTGTCTCGTATACTAGAGACTAAAAGGTAGGAGAGGCGAGATAGATTATAGAGAGTAAGAGGGGCTTAACTAAAGTAGATAGAAGGTAAAGTACGTTACTTAAATATAGTTAAGAAACTTATATTCAGATGTTAAGTTAATAGACTAAAGTCTATCCTAAGGTCGACTATTAGTTTAGCTATATAATCTAAGGTATATAAGGAAGTTTCTCTGTGTCCGTTAATCTTAATAATGCTTATATCGGGTTTATAAGGAATCTAGGCTCTTATAGCCATTTTGTCCGATAATGTCTACGGCGGGTTTATAGGCTTAGTCGGGAATAATGCTAGTAGGGCTGAGATAACTAGCGGTAATTAATGCTTGGGTACACGCTAGGCCGTCTAGGGCTGGTGCTCGTAATACAATCCCCCCTCTTCTAGTTAAATTGTTCTTAATTAACCCTTAGCCTTTTAAATACCTATAAGTTGCGTTTTGTCTCTCCTTTTATAACTAATCTGTAAGTCGCTATGCCTCGCATAAAGTCCGTTGCTGCGGGTCTTAATAAAAAGTATAGCCGATACCTGTAAATTGAAGCCTGCGGTATTAAAATGCCTCCTTGTTTTAGATGTGTGTCGACTAAGGAAAGGTGTGTAGTTTAGTTTAGGAAGGCGACGTGTTCGGTGTATACTCGAGATAGAAAGAGTTGTAATTTACGGGTATCGATAGTAGATAGTATACCCTATTGTTGTCTTTCTGTAATGCCTGAAACTAACTTAGTTGCAGCGCGTTCGGTTTATTCTCAATATTCCTCCCAGTCGGCTGCTCTTTAGCGTACGAAACGTTAGTTACGCGCGTCAAAGTCCTAGGTAGCAGCGTTGATTGCGGCTGTGCAGCGTAACCGATCTAAGGTCCGGAAGTTAAAAAAGAAGGTTAAAAAGACTTGTGCGCGGGTAGCAGCGAAGTTAGCTCGAAATAAGTTATTAAAGTAAGAGGAGTTTGCTGCGTTAATAGCTAGTAACGATATATTTAAATGTCTAAGCGGGTTATCTGTTAACTTTCGGGGTAACCTTTATCTAGAGTTGGGTAGTAGTTCTATAACGTAGTAAGCTAGTTCGTTTGTAGGTAACCTAGGTACTAGCGAGGCGCACTAGGTAGTAAATTAGAGTGTTAGTGCTGCTATAACCGACTAATATTCTAATTCTAATATCGTCGAATAGTGTCTTTATAGTTGGTTAGGTGTTACGGACACCAGCTCCAGACGGCCTAGCGTGCACCTAAGTATTAACCACCGCCAGTTATCTCAGCCCTACCAGCATTATTCCCGACTAAGCCTATAAACCCGCCGTAGGCATTGTCGGACAAGATAGCTATAAGAGCCTACGTTCCCTATAAACCTAACATAGGCATTATTAAAATTAACGGACACAGAGGAACTTCCCTATATACCTTAGATTATATAGCTAGACTAATAGCCGACCTTAGAATAGACTTTAGTCTGTTAACTTAATATCTAAATACAAGTTCCTTAACTATATTTAAGTAACGTACTTTACCTTCTGTCTACTCTAGTCAAGCCCCTCTTACCTTCTATAATCTGTCTTGTCTCTCCTGCCTTTCAGTCTTTAGCACACGAGACACCCACCATTAAGGTCAACAAGCACACAAGGCAAGTAAGCCTTAGTTCGGTCCTCCTAGCGACCGGCGTTACACTTTAACAGACTCGCTACGAAAGCAGAGAAAGCAGATTAGTTATGTCTATTACTTCGATACCCAATAGCCGCAACGCTGCGGATAGGTTAGCCAATAGAATAGCTAGCACGAGTAAGATATCAGATATCAACACTAAGATAGAAAAAAGCTTCTTAGATGAACGTTCCGAAGTTACTTTATTCTTAATACGCTTAGCCATATACTTTAAAACTTACAAAGACTAGTTCCTAAACGATACTACTATAGTTCTATTCGCTACCTCTTATATAGACAGAGATGTTTACAAGTGGGTTGAGTACTACCTCGACGATTTCTTGTTTACTCCGATAAAGAGTAGGCGCGAGGATACCGACGAGTTCTTTACTAGCTTTATCTTCTTTTAGAAGAAGCTTCGTAAAATCTTTAGACAGACCGACGCTGGACGCGTTACTATTAGGAAGCTTAGGAACCTTAAACAAATAGGACCAGCAAGCAGGTACGCCGCCGAATTTATACAGTATGCTAATTAAACAGGATAGGACAAGAAACCCCTTATTGAGACCTTTTACGAAGGACTTAAGGATTATATTAAGGAAATAATCTATATCCGTAGAAAGAAGTTCGATAATCTTGACAACTTTATACAACGAGCAAAGGAAATCGACGACAGCAACTTTAAAAGATAGATAGAAAAGAAGGGTAACCCTACTAACAGGTTCTATAGAGCAAAGAATCGAGCAAACTTACAATAAGACCGAGGCGATCCAATGGAGCTAGATTTTATAAAGCCTCGAGGGAAACTAAACAACCAAGAAAAAGAACACAGAATAAAGAACAAGCTATGCTTGTATTGCGGAAAACTAGGGCATTAAGTTAAAGAATGCTGTTCTAAGAAACAACAGTTCAACAGTACAGGACGAAACGGGCACAACAATCAACCTCGAAAACCCCGTTTCCTACGACAATAGTTCAATATAACTATCTAGACACAGGAAGACACTTACTAGGTTACTTCTAACGGGAAGCATAACGAGTAGAACTTATTTAATTTACACAAAAACTGGGATACAGACATTGAGTTATAGGAAGAAACAAAGGAACAACAAATAAAACAGGAACAACGAAACCTACAGGACTGAAACAATATTAACCGCACTATTCCGAGGCAGCAGGTACAAAATACCGTTACACTACACAAAACACTATCCTAGACTGCGTACTACAATAATAATTGCACGACTCACGAATCCGATAAATTAGGATTAGGATAGTGGCCGAAGAAACCAATATCTCTAAAACAAGGTTCGACACAAAAACTAGGCCTTACCCGAAGACAACCTAGGTTACCTTATCTAGAGACCTAAGGGGAATCTAAGGAAAAACAGACCGTAGAAGCTAAGCAAGATAGCAGCTACGATGCGTTATAGGCAAAATAACGACTCGAAGACAAAAACATAGATTCTAATAGTACAGAATCCTCTCTTAAGGACGATACTAACTAGGAAGAGCAAACCCCAATCCGTTAGGAAGGAATAATATAGAGACTTTGTTAGTTGGCCTTTTACGATAGAAAGTTGAGCGCTAATAGAGACATTAACAACATTCTGGGATATATTTACTTACGCCTACAACAACTAGTAGACCACCTTATTAGGGGTCTAGAATTACGCAGTTAGTACCAATATCTTCGACTAACAATATACAACCCACAGACACAACAAGTTTTAACTAGCGATAGTTGTATAATTAAAGCAGGGATCATAAACAACAAACCAGACGTTATAATAAAAGCAGTACTAGGACACCCCACACAGGCATTCTTACAGCAAATTAACCGACAATAGGTTCCGGTACCCAAAATACTCTAGAACGTATACAATCAACAGGAAAAAGACTAGGCCGACTACTTCGAGGGCAGCAGTACCGGCCCGTCCAACGGTCAGACCCTCTAGGAGTCTAGCTCTGCGCGAGCTCGGCTGCCTACAGAACACACCTGCACACTCGAGCAACAATAAACCACAGAAACATTAAAATTATAATCGATTTAGGCGCAACAGGCAACTTTATCTCAACACGCTGCGTTGAGGAGTGCCAGATACAAACACAAAAGAAGAAATTACCCTACGCACTGTCTAGATTTTAAGGGGCAGAGGAAAGAGTCGACTACAAGACTTTACTAATAGGTATAACTATTGAGGACTATTAGGAAGAAATTACTTATAATATCGTAGATATTAACTAGTACTACGCCGTGCTAGGTATACCCTAGTTGCAACAATATAATTTAGAAGTAGATTAGAGAATTAAGAAACTCCTCTTTACTAGGTATAAGCACTCTAGACAAGAGTCGTTCTACGGAACGGATACCCTACAAGCTATTTTTAGTAGTGAGAATAAGAAGCGCGATAAAGAACTATTGAGGTTTGGACAATTATTAATTCCAGACTGTATAAGGGAGAGGTCTAGGATACATAGTAATGAGCGGCAAAGTGTGTGCGCGTTCATTACGTAACTACAGTATATGCCTATTTAGGCAATTCTCCACTAAGCATCTCGTGTCTTGGCATACTTATCTAAACTGGCCGATCCTGTATATAACACACCCCCTCAGGATCACCAGCGTAGGTAATAACAAGCCAAAAACCTATTTTTGTGACAAAGGAGCTAGCCTGTCTAGGCGTGTAGGTAACAAAAGAACTGCACACCTTGTGCGGCTAGGTCCGGAGACCTAATTGTTGAATAAAGCCCTGCTACATTGGTAGTAGGAGAGGCTTTGTTAAGCTATCTGCGGCTTGCTTGGTAGTGTCGATCTTCTAAACCTTAATCGAACCGTTTTCGACTGACTGCCTGCAGATATAATTAGCGAGGTCTACATACTTAGACCGCTTGTAGTTTACGTGGTTGGTAGCGAGGTTAATTGCCCTATTGCTGTCCTTATAGATTGTGATGGGCAATTAAACGGCGCCGGTGAGGTGAAGTTCCTCAAGCAGGTTGTTTAACCACAGAACGTCTCGAGTCGCCTCAGCGAGGGTATAGTACTCGGCTTCGATAGTCGAAAACACCGCTTTGTTTTAAAGTCTGCTACGCCACACAACGGGACTTCCGCTCACCTTGATGACAGAGCCGCTTGTAAACTTACGGTTGTCCGGGTCTCCGGCGTAGTCTGCGTCGCTGTAGGCGTCGACGGTGAGGTGGTTGTGCTTGGTAAAGAGTAGGCCGAGGTGGCGTGTGCCCTTAAGATATCGAAACAGGCGTTTGACCGCCTCCCAGTGTGCACGGCTGGGATTGTGATTAAACCTCGCACACATGTTAGTTTGATTGGCTATATCTGGCCGAGTCTGGGTGGCGAGGTACTGTAGGGATCCCGTAGCTGATATATACAGGGTTACCTCCGCCGGAGACGCCTGGCCTACGGTACGAGCTTCAAGCTAAACGTTCCCGGGGGACTTCGTCTCATTACACTCATCCATGCTAAAATCACGCAGCAGCTTGTCGATATACTGCGGCTGAGAAACGGTAAGTCCCTGCGACGATTGTTTGATGATTAGCCCTAGGAAAGAGCTAGTAGTTTGGTCGATCTCTTTAATTTCGTATTTCTTTTCGAGATCCCTCTTCAATTTGTAAATTGCTTTGGTGTCGGAGCCGGTAATCTTAATGTCATCGACGTAGATAAGCACCAGGCATGTGCGGTCCTTATTGGCGTACAGACAAACCTCTAAGTATAGGCTAGTGAAGCCGAGTTCCTTCATTGTTTCTTTAAAATTATCTTGCCACAGCATTGCGGACTGTTTAAGGCCGTACAATGAGTTCCAAACGCGTAGAACTACCCCTTCTTCTTCAAGGCCTTTTAGAAGCTTTATATAGAGAGGTTTTCCGTGATTTAAGACGCCATTTAGATAAGTACCTACGACATCTATCTGTATAAAGGTCCAATCGAGCTGCACGGCGACGGCGAGAAGTACTCGAACTGCGGGGGCGCTTACAGTAGAGGCTGCAGTATCCCAGTAATCGATTCCGTACCGTTGTTCAAATCCGCGGGCGACTAGCCGTACCTTATATTTGTCGATTGTCCCATCTAGATGGCGTTTTAGTTTGAATACCAGCGTGCTGGAGATTGGCTTCGAGCCAGCTGGAAGACTCGATACTTGGTACCTGGTAACGGTGCCGGTGTCGTGGAGCTACTTGAGTTCGGCTCTCGCTGCGGAGTCCCAGCAGGGAGCATCTGCTCTGCTTATGGCTTCTTTGTAGCTTGTGGGATCAAGAAACAGTTCGTTTGTTTTTGCCGCAGAAAACACGTGCAAAGCGGATCCAGGCAAGCCGGTTTTGCTCATTTTATCGTAGTCACGCCGAACTGTGGTCCGTCCGGAGCGACGCTGAGCTCGAATTTCTGGAGATACGGCTCCAGTTTCTTGGTGAGGCTGTTCTCCGTTATCGACTTCACATCCGGAGGGGGCGTCATTGTCGCCTCCGTCACTAGTTGGCTGGTCGTCGCCCTCGGGGGGGTCACTACCAGGGGTGGTTTGACGACTTTCATGTAAAAAATTATTCTGTTCAGAAACTTTGGGAGATGTTGCAAGAGAACGTTCTAGTTCCAAAAGCTCGCTCCCGCTTATTTTCGGAGCTCTAGGGGTTGTATGAGGCACAATATCGTTGCCGCCAAGTTCGCCGCTAGGCGTGTACTCGGGGATATTGGACTCGAGCAAGGTCTCGAGGTCATTACCGGCGTAGTTGAACGACTACAGGCAATCCTTGAACACTGCTAACTCATTAAACGTAGCGTATAAACTTTAATAGGTCTTAAAGTCGACTGGATCGACAATTTGGTAGGTGTAAATAGTACCGGCGACGAAGCCTACAAATAGGAGCTTCCTCGCCCTAGGCACGAACTTCTGGCTCTTTGTACGTGTCTACACAGGCAAGTATAGGTAGGCTAAGCAGCCAAACCGGCGTAGATAACTCAAGCTAAGAGCCTTCGGGGTTTTGTCCTTAGGGTTATCGAAAATCTGCAGGGAACATCTATCCTCCTTACCGAACGGGATCCTATTTAATATGTAAGTAGCGTAGGACAGTGCATCCGGCCAGAGCCGACTAGACACGCTACTATCGATTATTATGCTTCTAGCTTTGACAAGGACGACCTTATTAGACAACTCTGCTAATCCATTTTCCTTAGGGGTATATAGAGCAGATATCCTAGCCTGAATCCCTAGCTCAGAAGCCTTCTTAATGACTAAATTGAACTTAGTACTACTATTAGCATGGCACTCGGAAATGCGTTGATCCGGATAGTAATTGCGGAGGTAATTGAATAAGTTAATGACCCCCTTAGCGATACGGTCCTTCGATAAGAACGTTATCGACCACCTACGCCGGGTGCAATCATCAGTAACGATAACGGTATACTTGCTAGCCCCCTGAGGGAGATCGTTGTCGTCGGTAAACGTTACTTAGCCAATTGTATCTGCGTAGAGACGCTGCATTGGCCGCTCGGAGCGTTCTAAAGTTCTAAATTGTGCTCTTTGGGATTTAGATATATAACAAGTCTCACACTAAGAAATGTCTGGCAAGCCAGTAAGCTCATTATACCGCTTATTAATCTTCCTTATAATAGACATCCCTGGATGCCCAAGACGCTTGTGGATTAGCTCCGGTGTGAGAGGCGTCGTTGGCACGGCCGGTGCAGCAGTTCCAGTCCGAATTGGCTGCTTGACGCCGGTAGGGATAACGAAGAGAAGGTCGTCGATAATGGTAAGCTTGGCATATAGTTTGTTTCCTACTATAAGTCGATTATTTTGGTGATCGAGGTATAAACTACAGGATTTCTTTAGCCTTTGAGCTGAAATAATGTTAATTGAGCCAGAAGGAACAAACAAAACGTCTAGTAGGCGGAGAACGTTGCTGCTGCCATCGGCGAGCTCAAGATTTAAGATTATATCTCCACACTGGGTAGCAAATACGAGTCCGTCTGCTACTTTTATTTGCTTTAGTTCCTCGAGTTTCCTAATAGTAACGAAGGCGTTGAGGTTTGTGCAAATATAGACAGTAGTACCGGTGTCGTACATCTATATCTTATTGTAGGAGAGCTCACTAAACGTTATCGCCGCCGTTAATGGTGTGATTGTAGATAATGTAGCAATAGCTACGCCTGCTATCTCGGAGAACTTGGTCTTGTTAGCCTTCTCCTTCTTAAGCTTAGCAAGCAGCTTGGGGTGCTGTTTGTAGTATTCATTGTTTCGATGCCCGGCTTCTGGATGCAGGTCGCATCTGCCTAGGTAAGTATTGCTCTTCTTTTTCTTCTTTTTGCCCTGGGCGCCTATAGTAGCTAGTAGGTCGTTAGTGGCAATAAGATTGTCTTGAGACTTGGCTACGGAGAGCCCTGGCCTCTTGTTTTTCATTATTGGGATCCCCTTATACTGGTACTCGGCTCGAATCCTGTTGATAACGTAATAAATTGCAGGCACTAGCTCTGCAAAACGTAGCTCCCTAATTACCTCGTTCATCCTTGTCTCGGTCTTTAATTCCCGTAGGAATAAGACACTGTCATAGAGATCTGGGTACACTTAATTATCCTCGCCCAGGGTACGGAGTTCTTCTCTACACTTAAGGAAGCGGTTAATGTAGTCTTCCAGGCTCTTCGAGCCCTCGAGCGTGATGCTTGGGAGCTGGTCGATAAGTTCGAATATCTTAGGTAAAGGAGAGACTTTGTATTGTTAGTTTATATGGTCCCAAATCTCTTGTGTAGTAGGGTAAGTCCCAACGATAACAGCGACATCCGTAGGAAGCTGGCGTAGAAAGATTTACTTTGCCTTGCTATTAAGCTGATCTCATAGCTCGTGTAGGGTCTTTTGCTTATTATATGCACTTTTCTTCTCTTGCTTAGGCTTAGGAGCCCTGTTTTGGATAAACGCTCTGAGGCCTGCGGCACCGAGGACATTGTCGACTTCGACACGGTATCGAGGGAAGTCGTGAGGTGATTTTATACGCCACTGAGGGACTTTGTCGTAGGCATTGTAGAACGATTGGGAGTCTATAGTAATAGCGAGACGAAATTACGGTTTTGGCAAGAGCAACAGTAAAGACAGTGATTAAATTTAAAGCTGGTAAATGCCTGCAATATAAGGTTTGATTCTGCTATCTATTGAACTGGTCTAAGAGGCCTTCGTGTAACGATACTTTGTGAAGTTTTTGAACACCGCTCTTACCTGCTTAGTGGCAGGTTCGAACGACGCCGATAATAAGGGTCTGAAGGCCCGAATTAACAAGGGAGAGTGCTTCGGGGATAAAGAGGCACGCTGAGAACGTTAGGATAACGTTTGAGTCTTAATATCTTACCGTTCGGCCTTGCTGTCGCCGGTGATGGGATTTACCCCTGAGCGGCTGGAGGCAGCTTGGGTAACAACGGCGATAGTAAGGCCGCTATTGGGCTAATCGCTACCAAAACTTTAAGGTGAAGCCTTCTGTGCGCAATGAAGCTGCCGGGCTTATAATCTGTTGAGGTTTGGACAATTATTAATTTTGGACTATATAAGGGAGAGGTCTAGGATATATAGTAATAAGCGGCAAAGTGTGTGCGCGTCTATTACGTAACTACAGTATATGCCTATTTAGGCAATTCCCTACTGAGCATCCCGTGTCTTGGCATACTTATCTAGACTGGTCGATCCTGCATATAACAAGAACTCACGCGGGTTAGCACCACCACACTCCAACATTTAGACATCCTACGAGAGGAGTCTAACGCAGTATCTCGTCTGTGGCCAGCTACACGCAAGTATAAACAAGAGACGACTGCACGCCAACGATTCTACACGACAACAAGTACTCAGTTGATTACTAAGATACTAGAGGAATACAATCAATTCCGATATCTATTCGAGGAAGCTGAGCCGAACTCAGCTCTCCCAGAACACAAACCGTAGGATTACACAATACCTTTATAAGAAGGCAAAACGCTAATATTCGGTCTAATATACTCCCTATTAGAAGCAGAAAATTAAGCGCTCTGCGACTATCTCGACGAGAATCTTAAGAAAAGATTTATCCGGAAATTAACATTACTAGCCGGATACCCGATACTCTTCGTATCAAAGAAGAATAGTAAACTACGACTCTACGTAAATTACAGACAACTAAATAGGGTAACTATTAAGAACCGATACCCTTTACTACATATTAACAAAATAATAGACCGATTGTATAACGCGCGATAGTTTACTAAGTTTAACCTGCGAGGAGCTTACAACCTAATCTGTATACAGAAAGGCGAAGAATAGAAAACAGCCTTCTGTACCAGATACAGACTTTTTGAGTATTGCGTTATGCCCTTCGGGCTAACGAACGCTCTAGCATTATTTTAGAAGCTAATTAACAACATACTTAGTAATTATCTAGACATATTTATAACTGCTTATTTAAACGATATTCTAGTATACAGCTGTATAC
The DNA here is from genome assembly GCA_002989075.1 of Arthonia radiata. Lineage (NCBI taxonomy): Eukaryota > Fungi > Ascomycota > Arthoniomycetes > Arthoniales > Arthoniaceae > Arthonia > Arthonia radiata. The sequence continues at coordinate 1,079,760 of PSQN01000004.1, read as the reverse complement.
TAGAAGAACATAAGAAATATATTAAGAAGGTATTAGAGAGATTAGCGCGTGCCGATTTACGAATCGATATCGAGAAAACCTAGTTCTATTAATAATCCGTCGAATTTCTTAGATTTATAATTACCGAGCACAGTCTTTAAATAGAAGATTTGAAGATCTAATCCGTTCTAACCTAGCCTACACCAAAGAATATAAAACAGTTGCAACAGTTTCTTAGTTTTGTTAACTACTACAGACGATAGATATCCAACTTTAGCCGAATTATAGCACCGCTGTCTCAATAGACAAAACAATCGATAGAATTTTTTTAGACGTAGAAAAGAACAATTAGTATTTAAAGAGCTTAAGGAAGCTTTTAAGATCGGACCCGTACTAGCAATATTTGACTCTAATCTACCGATTATTATAGAAACAGACGCGTTAGACTATACAATTGAAGCATATATAAGTTAAAATAACAAAGAAGGAAAGCTTAGACTAGTAGCTTTCTACTCAAGAAAAATATTACTCACAGAACAGAACTACGATATTTACGATAAAGAGCTTTTAGCTATTATAGCAGCATTCGAAATATAGTGAGCTTACCTAGAAGGAGCAAACTATACGATTATAGTATATACGGACTATAAGAACCTAACCTACTTTACAACGACAAAGAAACTTAACTGCAGACAGGTTAGATAGTCGGAAACTATAGCTCTATACAACTTTATTATTACCTACAAGAAGGGTTTAGAGAACGACAGAGCCGACGCTCTAAGCCGACGACTAGATTATCTTAATAATAAGGAACACGTCGAACACGCAATATTCTAAGAACACAATAACGAGATTAGATACAATCAATTAGCTATAACAACAGAGTTTGTTATTGAACCAAACAGCTAAATCTCAGACATCCTGAACGATCCTAAGACCTATCAGGAAAACAAGAAACGATATCTAGGACTAACAAAAAACAACAAGGGCTATTATAAATTCTAAGGTAAAATCTACGTTCCAAGGAATCTAATCCGACACATTATCAGTAACTTTTACGATAACCCAACAAAGGGACACAAGGGCATCGACAACACTATTAAAAAGATTATACGAACCTACTACATCCCGAGAATTCGACATTACGTTAAAAATTATATCCGAGAATGCGACGTTTGCGCAAGAACTAAGTACCCGAGACATTTACCGTACAGTAAACTACAACCACTAGAAATACTCGAGAGACTATAGCATATAGTCTTACTAAACTTTATTACTAAGTTACTAGCATCCAAGGATTTACTTACAGGAGTAGTATACGACGCTATCCTGGTTATATGCGACAAACTAACAAAGTACGCGTACTTCGTACCTTACAAAGAAGCTAGCAACTTAGAACAATTAGTATATACCTTCCTTCGGATTATCTTAGCAAACTATAGTCAACCACAAAGAATTGTCTCGGACAGAGACTAGAAATTCGTCTTACGATTTTGGACATCTCTAATACAACAGCTAGAGACAAAACAAAAAATATTAACGTTATTCTATTTACAAACAGACGGACAGATAGAGCGAACAAATTAAACACTAGAATAGTATCTCTGGGCATACATTAACTACCAGCAGAACGACTAGGTACAATTACTACTAGTAGCGCAAGTAGCGCACAACGATACAAAAAACGATACGACCAAAATAACACCGTTCTATGTCTTATACGGCTATCACCCTCTTTAGGGCAGACAACTACAAAACACTGCAGAAAACGACACTGCTATACGAATAGTAACGAATATAAAGACTCTGTACCAGTAGTTAAAGGCTAATAGCGAGTTTATTAACAAACAAACAAGAAAATAATATAATAAGTCGAGAACAACCCTAAATACAAGTATAAAAGAGGGGGGAAGAGCTTACTTACTTATAAGAAACTTAAAAACTATTAGACTAAGCAAGAAACTTAACTATACTAAGACAGAACCGTTTAAAATCTTATAGCAATTGGGACCCGTAATATTTAAACTTAAACTCCCAAAGACAATAAAAATATATTCTGTATTCTACGTAGCGCTGTTAAAACCAGCTTACTCCCGAGAGGTAGAACGATTCAACCCAGAAATCCTTTCTAACAACCAAGAACCCGAGTATAAGGTTAAAACGATTCGAGCCTATAAACAACATCGAGGCAAACGACAGTATCTTATAAAGTAGAGAGAATATCTAGAACATAAAAATTAATAGGAACTAGAACGAAACCTAACTAACTATAAAGACACTATTCGACGATATTGAAATTAGAATATTAGTCGGTTATAGCAGCACTAATACCCTAATTTACTATCTAGTGCGCCTCGCTAGTACCTAGGTTACCTACAAACGAACCAGCCCACTACGTTATAGGACTACTACCTAACTCTGGATAAGGGTCACCCCGAAAGTCAATAAACAACCCGCTCGGACATTTAAATATATCGCTACCAGCTATTAACGCAGCAAACTTCTCTTGCTCCAACAACTTATTTTAAGCTAACTTCGCTGCTGCTCGCGTACAAGTCTTCTTAACCTCCTCTTTTAACTTTTAGACCTTAGATCGGTTACGCTATACAGCCGCAATCAACGCTGCTGTCTAGGACTTTAACGCGCGTAACTAACGTTTTGTACGCTGAAGGACAGCCGACTAAGAGGAATATTGAGAATAAACTGAACGCGCTACAACTAAGTTAGTTCTAGATATTACAGAAAGACAACAATAGGGCATACTATCTGCTATCGATACCCGTAAATTACAACTCTTTTTATCTCGAGTACACATCGAACACGTCGCCTTCCTAAACTAAACCACACACCTTTCCTTAGTTGATATATATTTAGAACAAGGAGGCATTTTAATACCGTAGGCTTTAATTAACAGGTATTAGCTAAACTTTTTGTTAGGACCCGCAGCAACAGACTTTATGCGAGGTATAGCGACTTATAGATTAGTTACGGAAGAAGGGACAAAACGCAACTTATAGGTGTTTAAAAGGCTGAGGGTTAATTAAAAACGATTTAACTAGAAGAGGGGGGATTGTGTTACGGGCACCAGCTCTAGACGGCCTAGCGTGTACCTAAGTATTAACCACCGCCAGTTATCTCAGCCCTACTAGTATTATTCCCGACTAAGCCTATAAACCCGCTGTAGGCATTATCGAACAAGACGGCTATAAGAGCCTACGTTCTTTATAAACCCGATATAAGCATTATCGAGATTAACGGACATAGAGGAACTTCCCTATGTACCTTAAATTATATAGCTAAACTAATAGCCGACCTTAGAATAAACTTTAGTCTGTTAACTTAATATCTGAATATAAGTTCCTTAACTATATTTAAGTAACGTGCTTTACCTTCTATCTACTCTAGTCAAGCCCCTCTTACCTTCTATAATCTATCTCGCCTCTCCTGCCTTTTAGTCTCTAGTACACGAGACACCCACTATTAAGGTCGATAAGCATACAAGGCAAGTGAGCCTTAGTTCGGTCCTCTTAGCGACCGGCGTTACATTAGGTTTCGTTCCGGTTCCCATTAATTTTTATGTTCTGGATATTCTCTCTACTTTATAAGATACTGTCGTTTGCCTCGATATTGTTTATAAGCTTAAATCGTTTTAACCTTATACTCGGGTTCTTAGTTGTTAAGAAGGATTTCTAGGTTGGGTCGTTCTACCTCTTAGAAGTAAGCTAGTTTTAACAGCGCTACGTAGAATACAGAATATATTTTTATCGTTTTTAGGAGTTTAAGTTTAAATGTTACGGGTCCTAATTGCTATAAGATTTTAAATAGTTTTGTCTTAGTGTAGTCGAGTTTCTTGCTTAGTTTAATAGTTTTTATATTTCTTATAAGCAAGTAAGCTCTTTCCTCCTCTTTTATGCTTGTATTTAGAGTAGTTCTTAACTTATTATACTATTTCCTTGTTTGTTCGTTAATAAACTCGCTGTTAGCCTTTAACTGCTAGTACAGGGTCTTTATATTCGTTACTATTTATGTAGCAGTGTCGTTTTCTGTAGTATTTTGTAGTTGTTTGCCTTAAAGAGGGTAATAGCCGTATAGGGCATAGAACGGTGTTATTTTGGTCGTATTGTTTTTTGTATTGTTGTGCGCTACTTGCGCTACTAGTAGTAATTATACCTAGTCGTTCTGCTGATAGTTAATATATGCCCGAAGATACTGTTCTAGTATTTAATTTGTCTGCTCTATTTATTCGTCTGTTTGTAGATAGAACGACGTTGATATCTTTTATTTTGTTTCTAGCTGTTGTATTAGGGATATTTAAAATTGTGAAACAAATTTTTAGTCTTTGTCTGAGACAATTCTTTGTGGTTAACTATAGTTTACTAGGATAATCCGAAGGAAGGTATATACTAATTGTTCTAAGTTGCTAGCTTCCTTGTAAGGTACGAAGTATGCGTACTTTATTAGTTTGTCGCATATAACTAGAATAGCGTTGTAAGCTACTCCTATAAGTAGATCCTTGGAGGTTAGTAACTTAGTAATAAAGTTTAGTAAGACTGTATATTATAGTCTCTCGGATATCTTTAGTAGTTGTAGTTCACCGTATAGTGAATGCCTTGGGTGCTTAGTTCTTACGTATACGTCGCATTCTTAAATATAATTCTCGACGTAATGTCGAATTCTCGGAATATAGTAGGTTCGTATAATCTTCTTAATAGTGTTATCGATGCCCTTGTGTCTCTTTGTTAGGTTATCGTAAAAGTTACTAATAATGTGTCGGATTAGATTCCTTAGAACGTAGATCTTGCCTTAAAATTTGTAATAGCCCTTGCTGTTTTTTGTTAGTTCTAGGTGTCGTTTCTCGTTTTCCTAGTAAGTTTTAGGATCGTTCAGAATATCTAGGATTCGGCTATTCGGTTCGATAATAAACTCAATTATTATAGCTAATTGATTGTATCTAATCTTATTATTATATTCTTAGAATATTGCATACTTAACGTGTTCCTTGTTATTAAGGTAATTTAGTTGTCGGCTTAGAGCGTTGGCTCTATCGTTCTTAAAACCCTTCTTGTAGGTAATAATAAAGTTGTATAGAGCTATAGTCTCTAACTATCTAACTTGTCTACAGTTAAGTTTCTTTGTTGTTGTAAAATAAGTTAGATTCTTATAGTTTATATATATTATAATCGTATAGTTTGCTCCTTCTAGGTAAGCTCGCTATATTTTGAATACTGCTATAATAGTTAAAAGCTCTTTATTATAAATATCGTAGTTCTGTTCTATAGATAATATTTTTTTTAAGTAGAAAGCTACTAGTCTAAGCTTCCCTTCCTTATTGTTTTAACTTATATATACTCTAATCGCATAGTCTAACGCGTCTGTTTCTATAATAATCGGTAGGTTAGGGTCGAATATTGCTAGTATAGGCCCGATTCTAAAAGCTTCCTTAAGCTCTTTAAATACTAATTGTTCTTTTTGCGTCTAAAAGAATTCTATCGATTGTTTTGTCTATTAAGACAGCGGTACTATAATTCGGCTAAAGTTGGATATCTATCGCTTATAGTAGTTAGCAAAACTAAGAAACTGTTGCAATTGTTTTATATTCTTTGATATAGGCTAGGTTAGAACGGATTAGATCTTTGAATCTTTTATTTAAAGACCGTGCTCGGTAATTATAAATCTAAGAAATTCGACGGATTGTTGATAAAACTGGGTTTTCTTAATATCGGTTTGTAAATCGGTACACGCTAATCTTTCTAATACCTTCTTAATATATTTTTTATGTTCTTCTAGTATACAGCTGTATACTAGGATATCGTTTAGATAAGCAGTTATAAATATATTTAGGTAATCGCTAAATGTATTGTTAATTAGTTTCTAAAATAATACTGGTACGTTTATTAGCTCAAAGGGTATAACGCAATACTTAAAAAGTCTATGTCTGGTATAGAAGGCTGTTTTCTATTCTTCGCCTTCTTGTATACAAACTAGGTTATAAGCTCCTTATAGATTAAACTTAGTAAACTATTGCGCGTTATATAATCGGTCTGTTATTTTGTCGATATATAGTAAAGAGTATCGATTCTTAATAGTTACCCTGTTTAATTGTCTATAGTCTACGTAGAGTCGTAGTTTACTATTCTTCTTTAGTATAAAGAGTATCGGGTATCCGGCTAGTAATGTTAATTTCTAGATAAATTCCTTTTTAAGATTTTTGTTAAGATAGTCGCAGAGCGCTTAATTTTCTGCTTCTAATAGAAAGTATATTGAACCGAATATTAGCGTTTTACCTTCTTATAAAGGTATTATATAATCCTACGGTTTGTGTTCTAGGAGAGCTGAGTTCGGCTCAGCTTTCTTAAACAGATGTTAGAATTAATTGTATTTCTCTAGTATCTTAGTAATTAACTAAGTACTTGTTGTTGTATAGAATCGTTGGCGTATAGTTGTCTCTTGTTTATACTTGCGCGTAGTTAGCTATAGACGAGATACTGCGTTAGACTTCTCTCGTAAGATGTCTGAATGTCGGAATATAGTGGTACTAACCCGCGTAAGTTCTTTATTGCGCTTCTTATTCTTACTACTAAAAATAGCTTATAAGGTATCCGTTCCGAAGAACAACTCTTGTTTAGAGTGCTTGTACCTAGTAAAGAGGAGTTTCTTAGTTCTCTAATCTACTTCTAGGTTATATTGTTGTAACTAAGGTATACTTAGCACAGCGTAGTACTAATTAATATCTACGATATTATAAGTAATTTCTTTCTAATAGTCCCTAATTGTTATACTTATTGGCGAAGTCTTGTAGTCGACTCTTTCCTCTATCCCTTGAAATTTAGACAGTACGTAGGGTAATTTCTTCTTTCGTGTTTATATTTAGTACTCTTTAACGTAGCGTATTGAGATAAAGTTGCCTGTTGCGTCTAAATTGATTATAATTTTAATGTTTCTATAGTTTATTGTTGCCTAAGTATATAGATATATTCTATAGACAGCCAAGCTCGCGTAGAACTAGACTTTTAGAGGGTCTAACCGTTAGACGGGCTAGTACTACTGCCCTCGAAGCAGTCGGTCTAGTCTTTTCTCTGTTAATCGTGTACGTTCTAGAGTATTTTAAGTACCAGAACCTATTGTCGGTTAATTTGCTATAAGAATGCCTGTATAGGATGTCCTAGTACTACTTTTATTATAACGTCTAGTTTGTTATTTACGATCTCTACTTTAATTATACAACTATTACTAGTTAAGACTCGTTGTGTCTGTAGGTTGTATATTGTTAGTTAAAGATATTAGTACTAACTATATAATTCTAGATCTCTAATAAGGTAGTCTACCGGTCGTCGTAGGCGTAAGTAAATATATTTCGAAATATCGTTAATATCCCTATTAGCGCTTAACTTTCTATCGTAGAAGGTTAACTAACAAAGTCTCTATATTATTCCTTCCCAACGAATTAGAGTTTGCTTTTTCTAGTTAGTGTTGTCCTCGAGCGAGGATTCTGTACCATTAGAATCTATATTTTTGTCTTTAAGTCGTTGTCTTACCTATAACGCATCGTAGCCGCTATCTTGCTTAGCTTCTACGGTCTGTTCTTTCTTAAATTCTTCTTAAGTCTCTAGATAAGGTAACCTAGGTCGTCCTCGGGTAAGGCCTAGTTCTTATATTAAACCTTGTTTTAGAGATATCGGTTTCTTCGGCTACCATCTTAATTCCAATTTGTTAGATTTGTGGGTCGTACAATTATTATCGTAGCACGCAGTTTAGAATAGTGTTTCGTATAGTGTAGCGGTATCTCGTACCCACTGTCTCGGAATAGTGCGGTTAATGTTGTTCTAGTCCTATAGATTTTGTTGTTCCTGTTTTATTTATCGTTCCTTTATTTCTTCTTATAACTTAATATCTGTATCCTAGTTTTTGTGTAAATTAAATAAATTCTACTCGTTGTGCTTTTCGTTAGACGAAACCTGGTGAGTGTTTTCCTAGTTACAGAAGGCATTTTAGTAGATATTCTTCTGCTCCTTGGTTAGTCTAGTAACGTACTTATACTAGTTCTGGATAGTCTTCTGTGAGAGACTTAATTCTTGAAGAAGACAACCCTCGGTCGGGTCCTTCTGTTAGCGGTCGGAGAAGGCTGCTAGTAGTTCTATTGCCTTGTTGCGACTATTGTCCTCTTTTGTCTAGGTAGTTATATTAAACTATTATTGTAGGAGACAGGGTTTCTAAGATCGATTATTGTGCTTGTTTCTACCGGTACTGTTGAACTATTATTTCTTAGAACGGTATTCTTTAACTTAATGCCCTAGTTTTCCGTAATATAAGTATAGCTTATTCTTTATTCTATGTTCTCTTTCTTGATTGTTTAGTTTTTCTCGAGGCTTTATAAAATCTAGCTCTATTGGATCGCCTCGGTCTTATTGTAAGTTTGCTCGATTCTTTGTTCTATAGAACCTGTTAGTAGGGTTACTCTTCTTTTCTATATATCTTTTAAAGTTACTGTCGTCGATCTTCTTTGCTCGTTGTATAAAGTTGTCGAGATTATTAAACTTCTCTCTACGAATATAGATTATTTTCTTAATATAATCCTTAAGTCCTTCGTAAAAGGTCTCGATAAGGGGTTTCTCGTTCTATCCTATTTAATTAGCATACTATATAAATTCGACGGCGTACCTGCTTGCTGGTCTTATTTGTTTAAGGTTTCTAAGCTTTCTAATAGCGACGCGTCTAGCGTCGGTCTGTCTAAAGATTTTACGAAGCTTCTTCTAAAAGAAGGTAAAGCTAGCAAAGAACTCGTCGGTGTCCTCGCGCCTACTCTTTATTAGAGTGAACAAAAAATCGTGTAAAATAATACTTAACCTACTTGTAAGCATCTCTATTTATATAAAAGGTAGCGAATAGAACTATAATAGTATCGTTTAGGAACTAGTCTTTGTAAGTTTTAAAGTATATAGCTAGGCATATTAAGAATAAAGTAACTTTGAAACGTTTATCTAAGAAGCTTTTCCCTATCTTAGTGTTGACGTCCGATATCTTACTCGTACTGGCTATTCTATTGGCCAATCTATCCGCAGCGTTGCGGCTGTTGGGTACTAAAGTAGTAGACATAATTAATCTGCTTTCTCTACTTTCGTAGCGAGTTTATTAAAGTATAACGCTGGTCGCTAAAAGAACTAAACTAAGGCTTACTTGCCTTGTGTGCTTATCGACCTTAGTAGTAGGTGTCTTGTGTGCTAGAGACTAAAAGATAGGAGAGGCGAGATAGATTATAGAGGGTAAGAAGAGCTTAACTAAAGTAGATAGAAGGTAAAGTACGTTACTTAAATATAGTTAAGAAACTTGTATTCAAATATTAAGTTAATAAACTAAAGTTTATTCTAAGGTCGGTTATTAGTCTAGCTATATAATCTAAGGTATATAAAGAAGTTCCTCTATGTCTGTTAATCTCGACAATGCCTATATCGGGTTTATAGGGAATATAGGCTCTTATAGCCGTTTTGTCCGACAATGCCTACGGCGGGTTTATAGGCTTAGTCGGGAATAATGCTGGTAGGGCTAAGATAACTAGCGGTGGTTAATGCTTGGGTGCACGCTAGGCCGTCTGGGGCTGGTGCTCGTAATAAAGATCCTAACATATTTTAAACGTTGTTGCCCGCTAGCAAACTGTCTACGAAGGTCCGAGAAGACTGTTAAGTATACCTAATCGATGCGAAAGACGAGGTCGAACCCCTAGCGGTACTTAAAGAATTGGTAAAAGAAGCGAATACTAAAGATAAAGCTTTTAGTTATATCCGTAAAGCCCTAGCTAAATATAAAGAAGACAATTTAATCGATAGAAACGTTGAAGGCTATTATCTACTACTATACTTAAATGTTAATGAACTGCTATTAATACAAGAACGCTTAGTAGTGCCTAGTTTCTACGTTACCGAAGTAATTAACAAGATACATTCTTTAATGAAAACAAGACACCTAGGAGTTAAAAACACAATTCGTTAGCTCGCTAGACACTACTAGTTTTCCTAACTGTTAAGAAAGATAAAGTAGTTTGTCGACAATTACTATGTCTGTAGGAGGGCTAAGCCAAGGAACAAGAAGCTAGCAGGGCTCCTTTAGCCGTTGCTGGCCTCCAAGAGGCCTAACTTAGACTACACTATAGATTTTGTTACCGACCTACCGAAGTCTAGACCAAACAAAGACAATGCTATCTTGGTGCTGGTTGACAGATTAGCGAAGCTGAAAATATTCCTTCTCTGCAAGTTTAGACTTAGCGAAACGGATGCCGAATCGATAGCGAACCTAATTTACTAGAACGTATAGTACAAACAAGGACTCCCGAGGTTCCTAACGTCTAACCGGGATCTACGGTTTACTAGCGTAGTTTAAAGACACTTAATAAAGCGCTTAAAAGTAAATATTAAACTTACAACCGCTTATTACCCTTAGACCGATAGCCAATCCAAAATCTCTTATTAAGGTATAGAGGTGCACCTAAAAATATTTGTAAATTACTATCAAGATAACTAGTACGACAAGCTTCCCGCGGCCGAGTTTGCGGTAAATGCTACGGTATCTAAAACAACTAAAATGTTACTATTTGGTATAACCTACGGATACGAACTCTAAATAAGCTTCGAACCTACAATGAAACCTATCAATTAGGACTAAACTGCCTACAAGAGGGTTCAATCGGACAAAGTAGAGGCTATAAGCAACTATTTCTAGGAATTGTAGAAAGAAGGAAAATCGAATATAGAACAAGCTTAACTTAAGATAATGGAGCAGGCCAATAAACAGAGGTCTAATACAACCTTCGAAGTTAGAGACAAAGTATAGCTATTAACTAAGAACATTTAAACGGAGCGATTATTAAAGAAGCTAGATTACAAGTATATCGGACTATACGCAATTACGTATCGCCGAAGAAATACCTATATACTAGACCTTTTAGATTCAATAGAAATCTATAAAACATTTAATTTCTTAATATTGTTAAGAGACCCTAACGAGCCTTTAGAAGGCTAGGAGTACTCCGACCCAGAGCCTATCGTAATTAATAATAACAACGAATAGGTCGTTAAAGATATTATTAACGTACAGAAAAGTTAAAAACAAATCTAGGCCCGCGCAAAATAGTACGGCTACGACGAAGACCGAAAATAGTACCCGATTAAAGACTTTAAACACGCTTAGGATCTACTAGAGAGCTTCTACGAGAAATACCCGAGCAAGCCAAGACCTAGGTAGTTGAAACCCTCTGTTATCTCGCTGATTGAGGGCAACTAGCTTCTTGAAGGGGGGGATAGTGTTATGGAACTGCCTTGCTCGGCGTCTGCCGCCTTTGAAAGCTATTGACACGCCTGTCGCATTAGGAAGACTGTTCTTTGCCACTAATTAATTGCCAGTTCACCTTCTCCCAGCTTTATCTCCGGTTGCCCAGGCAAAAGGTAAAGGCTTGGCAAACCGCTCCAACTAACTAAATAGCAGTTCTAGTTTCCTAGATAGTTGTTCTGTAGCTTTGGAATTCTATCTGTTTCTTTGTGTAGTTAATAAGTTGTTCTCAACATTGTCTATAACATTATCTTTATTTAAATAATTAAAAGATAGCGTTAATAGAAGATAAACTAAAAGATTATATATAGTAAAGAATAGTCTTCTTAATATAATAGGTATATTAATAGCTTCTAAATATAGTAAATAACTAATTTAAGCTAATTTTATAATAAATAAGATATTTATACTAGTAGTTATATCTATTTTTAAGTATCTTTTTAATAATTATTAGCTTAATTAACTAGTTCTACTATTTAATTTAGCTATTTACTTAAAAAGAGTATCGTAAGCTATAAATAATCTTAATACTATACTATAGAAGTAAAAGTATAAAAACTCTTTTAAACTTACTACTACTATTGAACTAATTAATATATAAAGTAATAAGATACTTAATTTAAAGTTTATAGTAATTAGCTACTTTTTTATTAAACTTTATTTTTAATATATAAATATTAATATACTTACTAAAGTAGTTTTAAATAACTATAGTTTACTTATATCTATTTAAAGACTATAACTAAAAGTTTATTGAATTAATATATATCTACTTAAATATATAATTAATAATAATTAGCTAAATAAACGTAGTAGCTATTAATGTAATATTAAAAATATAGTAGTAATATTAATTAATAAGCTACTTTATTTTATTAATCAATATACTATAATAAAACTTATTAATAGTAATAAAAGTTTTATCTTTATTAGTATTAATTTATTTATATATATGAATAATAATATTAAATATATATTTAAGTAAAATATAGATCTTACTATTATTATACTATATAAACTAATAGTCCTTATAAAGATATTACTATTACTTTTTATTAACTATATCTTTTTTAGTTATAAAGTTTTACTAATTAAAAAGCTTTATATTAAAATTTTTAAGTTAATAAATACAATAGTCTATTTTATACTAAAATAAGTAAGAATAGTTAAACTTACTAGCTAAATAGTTATAAAAGATACTTATAATTTATAATTAAAAAAGAGTTAAATTAGTAATATAGTTATAAAATAGAATAAAAACTATTTATTAATAGTAACACTATTAGTAATAGTATAAATAGTATAGATAAGTTTACTACTATTAAGCTAGCTATATAGACTTAATTTTTAAATATTATTATTAATAATAAGGTTTTATAAGAGTAAAAAAGAGTATATAAACAACTTAGCTAAGAATTCCTAGCTTTACGTATCTTTACTTTTATTTTAGTATATATACTATATTAGAAAAAGCGGGGTACGGTATACCTAAGGATCCTAGGGTGGTGCCTCCGCACCTGCAGTTCCAGCTTCGAGGATGACTATCGATAATATCGATGCTTTAAGGTTAAGGTTGCATTAGCGCGTTGTTTGCTCATTCCCATTTGCAAACCAGCAACTTGACTCCAGACGAACAACAACGCGTCTTGCGCGCGTGTGCTCCTACTTAGCCGTCTAAGCAAGGTGTAGCATGCGTGAGAATTGAGATCTGGCCTCACCTGACCGACCTCAACCCATACACGCCCCCGGAGCTATACCATCCGCCAGACCATGGCGTCTGTCGAGCATGTGTAGACCTCTCGGCAAGCACATCCAGCTCTTGGCAAAGAATGGCAAGCCTCATCGACTTTGGCGATGATCAAGTGCCGAACAGAGCGTCCTCGCCTCACAATGACCTGGTTCAACAGCTTAATGTGAGTCCTTGAGTTGATACTTATCTTTTAAGACCAGGAAACTAGAGGGCAAACAGGTTATCAAGCAGCGAGACTTTGGCGAACTCACGAAAGATGAGGCTCTCTCGCTTGCTATCGAGGCCACTCAGCTTTCCATGAAGCTCATGCAGCTTGCTAAGACCAAGGATGAAAAGCAGCTGCACAAGGAGAACTCGAGTCGTCTCCTGACTCAAGCCGAGACCATTAAGAAGACTCAACAGTGGAATCCAAATGCTAATGGTGACCTCTTGGACTTCCAGCCGCTCAATCCTGTCAAGTCTTCCGTGCTCAACGTGCCTTCAAGCACAGCTGTCCATGTGATGACGCCTTCGTCAACGACAACAAGGTCAGCATCGCCGAGGGTTGCTTCTCCTTCACCGTCCCACCAAGCCGGCAAGGCCCCGTCTCCGGAACCCAGTCAAGTAAAAATGCTGAAGGGACCAATTCAAAGCCGAGAGCCTACAAGCACGGAGAAGGTTCTTCTGTGGCGGGGCTCCAAGCTTCATGGTGGTCCTTACCCACCCTGGGCTGAAGACAAAGGCAGGGCGCTTGATCATCACTCCTTTGCTCGAGAAACCCGGTTCGTCGACAAGACTGATTTCAATCTGTCTCGAAAGCAGCTGGAGATTCTGTCTGCTTGGGAACGGCCTCAAGAAGCTCTACCGCCTCCTCATATGCGTCATGAACATGTCTTAGGCCCACCTCTAATGCACGTGACTGGCCCGACCGATTTTGTACAAGATGCTGCTACAGATTGTTCAGTCGTAGCAAGCATGTGTGCTGGCATGGCTCGAGTAGAGAAGGGCTTCCCATCGCTACTGTCCGGCATCCTGTATCCTTACGACGAGGAAAGCAAGGCTCCCTTCATCTCTCCAAATGGCAAATACATTGTACGTCTCAACTTCAACGGCTGCTTTCGCAAGGTCGAGATCGATGATCGACTACCGGTGACTATCAACGACCGTTTGCTTCACATTATCGATCGGAACAACCCAAGGCTGCTTTGGCCGGCTTTGCTTGAGAAGGCCTATTTGAAGGTTCGAGGCGGCTACGACTTCCCGGGCAGCAACAGTGGCACCGACCTATGGATTCTTACTGGATGGCTTCCTGAACAGATCCTGCTTCATCACGAGGACACTGATGCTGATCGCGCGTGGGATCGAGTATACGCAGCTTTCAATCACGGCCAAATTCTCATCACTATTGGTTCCGGCAAAATGACTAGCAAGACCGAGCGAGAGCTGGGTCTTGTGAGTGAGCATGATTATGCGGTCCTTGACTTGAAGGAGAGTGAATACGGTGGAAAGCAGGTGCTGATCAAGAACCCGTGGCTGAACGGTCCAACATGGCAAGGTCGTTTCGGATCTTCGCAAGCAAGATCAGTGTCGCGTGATAGCAGCTCATCTGATTCGAAGGCTGATGACGACCTCGTGAGCTTGGCGTCTCGGTCACCGGAGAAGCGACTACCCCAACAAGCTGGTCTGCCTGGCTCGTTCTGGATGCCGTTCAGCGATGCCTTGCAGAACTTTGAGTCGCTCTATCTCAACTGGAATCCTGGTTTCTTCAAGTATCGATCAGACGTGCACTTCGAGTGGGATTTGTCACAATCGCGGAGCCCGATGAATTCGTTACGGACGAATCCCCAATATGTCATTCGCCCAGCCATGGACGGCGAGGTCTGGGTCGTTCTGTCAAGACATTTCAGGGATAATACGCAGACTGATGTTGACGGTGCTAGTTCTTTCAATCTTGCCAAGGTCTACTCTGGAAAGAAGGCACCTGAAGAGTGCTATGTTAGCCTCTACGCTTTCAAGAACAACGGCTATCGTGTGATAGCGATGCGCAACGCTGCGATCAGCAACCCATTTGTTGACACACCACAGACCTTACTGAAACTGAATGTCCGTGCCGATCAGCCTGTTACCATCGTACCGGCGGAACAACTGCTACAGTCGCTTGCCTACAACTTCACCTTGTCGGTCTTCAGCCACTACAAAGCTCACATAGAGAGGGCGCGATTGCGTTATAATGACAGTACTAGCTTGTACGGGCGGTGGACAGAAGAGTCGTCAGGAGGCAACGCGAAATGCGATACCTACACCCAAAATCCGCAGTATGCGCTACATCTGCCGGCGCAATCACAGCTTTCGATTGTCATCGAGTCAGCCGCGGAAGATCTCAGTATAAATGTCAAGCTTCTCCACGGTCAAGGCAAGCGTTTCGAGAGTGAACTCAAGTCCCGCGATATACTACTCGAATCTGGCGAGTACCGTCGTCATTGTGTGATTGCCTCAACTAGCAAAGCATATGCCGACAACCAGCTTGAGTCTAAGTCGGCGCAGGAAGGAGAGCCGTACATACCGGCCGGAAACTACACGCTCGTGCTCTCAACGTTCGCTCCAGGTCAGACTGGCGACTTCACACTCACTGTCGCTTCAAATGTCAATGCCTCACTAAACCCTATTGCCCGCTCAGGCGCAGGCCGCATTCTCAAGCGCTTCTCAGACATCAGCTTCGGGCCTGGTGTGCGACGCGTCGGCGCCCCCTTTTTGGTCCATCGTATCGTCAAGGTCTACTTCGTCGTCAAGGCCGTGCAGCGTATCTTTGATAAGACCTCAGATAACGCGTATAACGCCATGCCGCCGTCACCCGTACGACTGACCGTGGAAAGCGGGCTGGGGCCTGACCGTGTCATGGTCATTGCCTCAGGTGATGGAGCCTTCATGGACGCCACCTCCGCGAGCGGCGTACGAACTGAAGACTGTGACATGGCGCCAGCGAGGAAAAGCAATCGCTCCGCTGTCATCCAAGCAGGAGGCGCGGCAAGCAGTCAGATGTGGCTTGTCCTTGAGCGGATGGGCACCGACTTGGGACGCGGTGAAGAGCGCTTCCAAATTGAGAGCTGGGGTGATGTTCCGGAATGGGATAATCTGGGCGTTTGGCGTGATATTACGCCTGGTATCTGATCACTTTTGTACAGAATGTGGGCTCGGCATTGTGAGATACTGTAGATGACTGTATGAGTTCATGAGATATGTTAGTAGGAAACGGTAGATGGACACCCACATGAGCTCTATAATTGAGCTGAACCATCGAGTACCGAGTGCTGTACAGCAAGATGATATGACAATTTCGAATGGCCACTTGTAACGAGTCTATAAGAATGAGCCAAAGACCGAACTTCACATTTGGACGCGTCCATGATTTTCGTATGCGAAAGAATCCGCTTGCCGAATCAGTCGCTAGCGCTTCCGCACCCTCAAATCGACAAACCGCCTGCCGTTCCTTCCACACCCGCACCACGATGTTGCATCCTAGTTTTCTGAAATCAGCGCAAAAAGTCGACCTTGGCGATGTTTCCCAGTAGAATTAGCAAAACGGGTTGAGGATTCATAGAGTTACAGTGTTCTGGAAATGGCGCTAGGCGGAAGATGCTATTAGCGCGGATAGGGAAGCCTGCTGACGCTTTGCCCAGATGAGACAAGCGCAAATTCTAGCGTACCGAGCTTCTTCCCGATCAAAGCCTCCAGCTTCCCTTTTCCATGAGCAACCTCACGTAATGTTAGTACACTGGCATGCGCTTCTGATCAAAATCTCCTGGCAATTCTTCTGGCAACATTTGCAAATCGACAGTGTTTACGTGGCCTGAGCTATCAAGCGTTGATCATCGAATTTCAGGCGCGGGTCTGTGCGCCATTTGGCCCGCCTGCCACGTCTCTGCTTTCGTCCTCTGGTGCTCTTCTCCGACAATTGCATGACTTCTGTTCAGCCGTACATCAGCGGCTGGTGCTGGCCACTCCTGATGTCTCAAAAAGCCCATTGAACAACAGCATTACTTAGGCAAGCTGTGGCTGAGCAGCAGCTCAAAACGGTCGAAGGCGACGACCAAGCCTGTTGAGCGAATTATGAGTAAAGTCATCCGAGTGCATGATGAATACGATGGCCAGGAGTCCGGTGAATCTCGTATGGTCACCTTGGGCGACTCCGAATACTGGAGCAGAGCAGAGCAGAACAACGCCTCGGACTACGAGTTGGCGAAAAGTTACCATGCTCACAGCAAGCCACCGATCGCTCCACCAATTGAGCCTGGTGCATCTTTCTCAAATGATAGACGTGCGCAGATTCAGAGTCGGTTCTTTGGATTGTTGCCGCTGGAGATCCGGTTGCAGATCTATACGCACTGTCTGACAAGGCAAAAGCTCACGCTGCAGTTCGAGGACGAATGGATGTGCAGGAGACAGACGTTTCGGTCTCGGCTGCGCCTACGCAGTGGGGTTCTTGCGTGGATGAGAAATTCTGACAATTACTATTACCGCAAGCTGGCCAGATATCCGTCGTCGGAAGGCCTGCTTTCGGTGCCGTTGACATGCCAAAGAGCGTACGAAGAGAGCCTCGACATCATCTACGGAGGCAACCGGTTCAATATCTCTCCTTTATCTTTTGAACCACAGACCATGGAACCACGACCATGGCAATGCACAGAAGTCCTATCGGTCATCGACAAACTGCTCCCGCACAACATGGCTCAATCGCTCCGATATCTGGAAATGACCTGGACCATTCCAGCAGGGCTACTCACTTGCCGAGAATGTTACGATTACTCCGAACAGCTCTGGGACATGCTGGCAAGTCTCAAAGCGCTGCGGACGCTGCGTCTCGCATTTCGAGATACGGCGAAGCAGGGTGAAACCGAGACCGAGTATCTTGATGTCTGGAAGCCGCATCCTAACGGCTATTTCTTCTCGTGGTTTAAGCATAATGTTGAGAAACTTACTCAGCCGCGGTGTATTACGCTGGTGCTCCCTGGGCATATGAGACCTATATTCCGTGCATATCGGGATGGCATCGGCAGTGATAGGGTTCATGTGACTATCGATATGGAGTCGGTTGTTTTTTGAAGACAGAGCCCACATTAACCTGCTGCATCAGAAAGCCCACGTATGTCAACAATGAAGACTGGCAATCTAAAGACATTGCCTCTACGTGGCGGTTCTTTCTACATGGCGGTTCGAAGCAGGGCCGTGGGTGCGTATGGGTCACGGATGCGCGAATTAACGCAGCGAGGGCGTCCCGAAATCTCAAGGCACACGCATGGAATGTTGTTGTCATTTAATCGCCAAACAAGTGCCGTCGGATAATAGTTCACGCGATCCGAGCTCGAGAAAGAACCTTGGTGTCGAGGACGCCGAATCTTGACTGCAGTCTCCAACTTGAGAGGAAACACGGCAATAATGGTACAGACAACATGTTACGCCTGTCACGGGATTCGTGCTTCGCAAATTGGACGCTTTTACGAAATTGGAAGCTCGGTGTGCGCTTGGCCGACAACACCTTGAGCTTCTATGGGTTGTATAAGTCAAGCCTCTAGCGGTCGTGACCGTTGCATAGCAACAAAGAACCATGTACAAAGATCGCTGCGGAAACCTGGTCCACCCTGGCGGGTGTGGGGATGCTGTGGAGAAATTCAATGACACTTCAGACGTGCCTCTCTTCCTACGATGGTATCCGCCATTCTACAGGCGGGCATTGTCCGGAGGTATCAACATCAATTTAGACGCCATAGCTTAAGGCATAATGTGGGTCTTGTTCACAACTTTCACTTGGGCCGCTGTGGCTATGTCCAAGACGATCTGGTCGACTCGCCCAGCTGACGTGAACGCACTCATCCAAGAAGCATATCCTCTAGGAAACGGCAGGCTTGGTGTCATGCCAGCTGGTCTCCCAGGCGCCGACATAGTCAACATCAATGTCGACAGCCTTTGGACGGGGGGTCCGTTCCAAAACACAAGCTACAATGGTGGCAACCCACCCGATCCTGTATATGACGCTCTGCCAGGCATCAGGAATGAAATTTTCAACACAGGTCAGGGCAACATATCTACACTTTGGGTCAATGGTGGCAACTCTTATGGTAGCTATACTCCGCTCGCGAACTTGACTGTGTCGCTCGATGGTATTGGTGACTATAACGACTATACAAGAATGCTGGACCTACAATCAGCGACCCATGATACCCAATTCATTAGCGATGGTAACACATATCACACGACAGTCTTCTGCTCGAAACCAGACGAGGCTTGCATTTATAGCATCAATTCGACTTCGTCTTTGCCTCAGGTCTCTGTAGCATTCCAAAATTCGTACCTCAGCTCGTATGTCACCTTGCTCAACTACTCATGCGAGGACCAAGCTATACGCATCCAAGGACAGCTCAGCGAACCCGGGATGAAGTTCGATAGCGTTGCACGTATATCACCTGCATCAGTAACAGAGTCCCTTCAGACCACGTGCACTAACGACACGCTCATCGTTACTGGGGGCACAACGCCGACGATTACTATCATACTTGCAGCCGGTACCAACTACGACCAGACAGCTGGTGATGCAGCTCATAATTTCTCATTCGCCGGCGCAGATCCAGCTCCCTATGTCGAGTCTGCCACCGCCGTAGCGTCTCAGAAGTCGTTCGCAGATTTGCTTGGAGCACATGTGTCCGACTATCAGGCGCTCTTCAATGCTTTCTCCCTTGATCTACCAGATAACAATAATTCAGCAGCTGTTGAGACATCATCGTTGATCTCATCGTACAACTATGAAATCGGCGACCCCTACCTTGAATCTCTCCTATTCGACTATGGCCGTTACTTGCTCATCGCATCCTCACGAACTGGCTCGCTCCCAGCTAACCTACAAGGCCGCTGGTCCGTCGACCAATATGCCGCTTGGTCTGGCGACTACCACGTCGACATTAATCTACAGATGAACTACTGGGTGGCTTCCCAGACCGGCCTAGCTTACGACATCCAAGGCCCGCTCTTCGACTACATGTCCAATACCTGGCCTGGCTACGGCCAACGCACAGCCGAACTCCTATATAACATCACCAATGGCGGCTTTGTCCTCCACGGCCAGACCAACACATTCGGCTACACCGGCATGATCGACGGTGGGCCCGGCGGTGAAATCTGGGCAGACTATCAAGTCGGCGCCGCGTGGATGGCGCAGCAAGTCACTTCGTACCACGCGTACTATGGCAACGCAAGCTGGTACCAAACCCAGGGGTATCCTCTGTTGAAAGGTATTGCCCTCTTCTGGCTCGAGTACCTACAGCCCGATACTTTCTACAACGATGGCACGCTCGTCGCTGCACCTTGTAACTCGCCAGAGCACGGTCCCGTCACGTTCGGTTGCGCACACTACCAGCAAATCATCTGGGAGCTTTTCGACGGCATTCTCTCATCCTGGTCAGACAGCGGCGATACCGACGAAGCGTTCCACGGTGCTATCCTGGATGCGCACGCCCGCATCGATCGTGGCATCCGCGTCGGACCCACAGGTATCTTGCAAGAGTGGAAGATCCCCACCTTCGATGTGGCGAATGACACGCACCGCCACCTCTCCCACTTGGTCGGCTGGTACCCCGGCTATTCCATCTCCGGCACTCCTTACTCTTTGAACAGCACAATCACCGATGCAGTCGCAAGCACTCTATACTCCCGCGGCAACGGCAACGCCCCAGACGCCAACGCCGGATGGTCAAAAGTCTGGCGATCCGCGTGCTGGGCCGGTCTCAATAACACTGACCAAGCATACACAGAGCTCAAATACGCAATTGATACGAACTTCGCGCCGAACGGATTCTCCATGTACTCAGGCACGGATCCGCCGTTTCAGATTGATGCGAACTTTGGGCTGACAGCTGCAGTTCTGGCGATGTTGGTAAGGGATTTGCCGGTGCCAGTTGGACAGGAGGGGGAACGGACAGTAGTGCTGGGGCCGGCGATCCCAAGGAACTGGGCTGGAGGTAGTGTCAGGGGTTTGAGATTGAGAGGGGGTGGAAGCGTGGATTTTCGGTGGGATGGGGAGGGCGTGGTGAAAGAGGCGAGTGTGACGGGTGGAGAGGGCTTGAGATTTATCAATGTCTTGGGAGTGAGTGTTGGATGATGGTTTAAGGCACTGCTGAGGATGAAGACGAAGACTCGATTCACTATGAGTGCGATGAAATTCACATGAACCGGTTGTCCGGCTCTGTTCACAGCGCGAGCCAGCAAGCAAGAAAGACAACAATTGGAGCACCGGTATGTCAATATTCAGCCTTCAGGACGAGCAACAGATGGGACAACTGGCTCGTGGCATGTTAATAGCGACTGACAAGCTCGTGTCCTTCCGTCCTCGAAGTGCACGGATGCAGCCACGCAGTCCTCATCTCTTCCAGACTCGACCGTATCTGCGATCGAAGTGGCTCATCCTGCGACCCGTATTACTATACATTGCCCACATCTACAAGAATCAGAATGATCGCGCAAAAAGCTCACGAAGTGTTCACGGCGCTGTGGAGAGAGTTCACGCTCGTACGGGGGCGCGCAAGGTGGATCACATATTGGCATTGCTTTGGATCGACACGAAAGGAAGCTGCATTCACAGCAGCGCACATATCGATGAGGAAGCTCCAAGGCGACAAGGTTGCAATGCAGCTAGCCGGCCATCATTCCGTCCGTGGAGGAGGTTCCCATCACCCAGCCGAAGCTAAGAGCGATGATGCTGAACTGGTCAACGTCAGAAACGCCAAGATGGTTCGAAGGAACAGATGGCGTGCTGTTAGACGAACATTCACAGCCATAATGGACAAGGTGTCCTTGGATTGACAACTGCTATCCACATCACATGCATTGCCTACAAACCTCAACTTCCCAAGTGCTCATCAGACACCACGAGTATAAATGAGCGGCGCTGTTGCATACCTCACACGTCGGCCATCTGCTTATCAAATGGCGTTGGGCTGTATTAGAGGAAGAAATTAGACCGAGTGTAGCTCTAAAGCGAGCGGGCTCTCTGTTCTGACTCTTCTAGCCAACTGGTCAGATCACGAAATCTCGTTTGCTCTTCTGCTGTCTTGTTCTCAAAATCATTCCGTCTGGATTTGACAGAGAACGCACGTTCTAGCTTCTTCGAGCGTTCCGTCGATGAATTTATTTGGCCTTGAAAGAGGAGTTGTTGCCTTCTAGATGCGTGTGCAAGACGCGTCTCACGATCCGGGGACATCTTGCGGCGAAGCCACACATCTCAACGAATGTATGCGCACCTGTACAAATGTCTTTACTCACGCAAGCACTAGAGCTGGCCTCGATCTCCATCTCATGTTTGCGTCCTCCTCAGTGGTGTCAATGGAATGGAAAGGCTTGAAGCAAGATTTAATTCCGCTGGAACGATTCTATTGAATCAATATACTGTCTGAACGGGTAACGTATTTGTAGATAGTGGAACAAACAGAAGCCTGATCTGCCTAAGCTCGACGTGACGGAGCGATGGTCGTTGCGGTCGACGCCGTGTCATCCCATTGCGTCGACGTCGCTGGCGCCCCTCTGTTTCTAAATTGAAAAGGTATGTCCAAGCATGTGTGCTTCGGGTAAAACCCCAACCGCTTCACCTTGAACACCACGGATATGAAAGGTTCGAAACTTTCCTCCCCTTCTAGCGGTTCGAGAGCTACTTGCCTACTAACATTTTAGCTTGGCTGGCATGCCATCGCGAGCTCGAGCAGCCACTGCACGTCATGGTCACCTCCGAGAAGTGTATGCTTACGTTAACTTTGCGACCATTTTGTTCTGCGACGTCGCCTCCTCGGCGCTAGCAATCCTGCTACGTATTTCCTCCCACCGGGTGTTGATGACGTTTTTTGCTACGTCGACGGCCCGGCCGTCCTCAAGACGGTACTTGAGTATGACGTTTTCCCTCAAGTCCTCTCTGTACGATCTCAACTTGCGCTTGGGCATGAGCATGTCTTGTAGGAGTGCGACCTGGTGGTGGATCTTGTTGATCTTGCGGATGAATGTAAGTACACTCGACAAGTGAGGTCGGTCAGCTTAATACTGATAATGACAATACTAAGAACAAGTAATGCGTCAGCTCTGCCACCTATAGTACTTCTTCAACGTCCCATGCGGGGTTTAGAACGTGTCTTTTTCGCAAGTGTCGTGAGATGACGGACTCTGAGACGCGTCGTCGCTCTATCGCAGATTGCGCCTTATAGGAAATGTGCCGTGTTGGGAGCGGCACAGTGTGAGAGTATTAGGTGTCACGTGAGTGACTCTCCAGTACAAAGTTCCCGCTCGTACGTGCGTAGATGGAATGATGGGCGCCAGCCGCCAGTCTCCATCTTTGAATGCTGCATTTTCTTCGAGGCGGTGCGGATGGAATCGCACTGTAGCGATGAACGGCTCTTGCGTGTTGTTCTTGAATGTTGTTCCTCTTTCTTGCGCACGCAACACGACTATTCACCGTTCAATAATTGCATGGTCTTCACCTCTAAAATTCTCAAATGAGTGGTCTCCACAACATGCAATACCTTTCGAGCCGGTCACATCTGACCCCAGATATCGTTGTTTGGGGGTAGAGCGAACCTTTGACAACGCAGGACAGGCGGGGATCGCTGCGCTACGACACACCGCTCCCAGATGATTAATGACTGTAGAAGTCGAGTGTTCCTCTAGTGGCGTCCAAGGTCTTTGCAATGTGCTCTACGACAGAATGTGCAGCGTGCTCACCCGTGCAATAAAGGACACGCTTGTCCATTGTCATAGCCGATAAACAAGCTGTAAGCGAACCGCTTCAGGACGTCAACTTGCAGTCCACAACTATTTCCGCAGGGCTCGCCTATGCGTGATGGGAGGTCGCGTGGGAGACGTTTGCTCGAAACTGTCGCGCAGCCACACCTTACAACGACCATCCACGCAAGCGCCTGTAAAAAGTCTTTGGCCTGCAGCCCGCCTTCGCGGCTATCTCCCTTGAAACCCTACGGTCATCTTCGCGCTCTTCTTAGGATACGCCACCTGCTTGAACTTCAAGCGCGCTTTCCAAGGTTGAGACTTCTTTTCTACCGTCCTGCCGACGCTTCAGCTTCGCCTCGATTTACGCTAAGCTTGCAAGCGGCATGAAAGCACTGCATGCGACGGCTGTCTGGCCGAAGTTCTAGTTACTTAACTTACTTCAAACTCACAATCACCTTATTTTCCGCCGACACTTCTCCAAGTTCATCCTCGACGTCTTTCTTGAGACCTTTGTCCCATCGCCGAGTGATGGCGTCGCGGACTTGCGCGGCGAGCTCGTGGGCACAGTGGTATTTGAGAGTGAGGTTGTCGAGAACTGGCATGCTGTGCGCTGTCAGGCCGGGTACGGGCGGGTTTTCTTCGAGTAGACGAGCCATGGTTGTGTTTGCGATGGACCTTGGGAAGATAAGTGGGTTTAGGCGGGCTAGTGAGTTTATATGACGGATAAGCTTTGCCAGCTGTACTGTCTTGTACCTGTGCCATGGGAATGCCTGGACGTGTCCTTTCCTTAGTGTCGGAATCGGCCTATTAGGTTGCTTGTGCATGAAGCCAGATAGGTGGTCCCGCTTTGTCGTCTTGTAGGCGGGTAGTCGCAGGATGCACTCGATCGAGTATGGAGCTGGTCAGAAGTGGCGCATAGCGCGATTCTGTAAAGAACTCAAGCTCGGTCCCCACAAGGCTCTGACAAACATAGCGTGTAGCGGTCTTTGAAAATACTCCGGCTAGCAAAGCCGTAGGTGTGAAGGTGTCGATGCGAAACGACGGGGGTGATGCAAGAACGCGAGGTTTCCGATAGGATACAACTAGCTGGACAAAGGTTTAGATATGCTGTCGATGTTCTTATTCATAGACTACGAGCATTTTGAAAGGACTCTATTGTTGCCGATCTTGAGCACGCGTTCGTTAATGGGGCAACGTTGTAAGACACTTGCTGCTGTGTGAATATGCGAGATCACTGAGGGACTCCGCATAGAACGCATAACAGGGACATGCTCATACGACCGAAAAATCCTATTATCATGTTACATATTTTTGCACCTTGAGCGCCATGCTTTTTTCTTCGTCATTTCGGATCATATCTCGTAAATCATGAAATGTTACCTTACCCCCTTACCATAGCTCAGCAACATCACGGTCATCCATCTGTCCAGCTTGCCGCGGTCCTACATATGACTCTTTCTCGGAGAAGACTTGCCGGCGCCTGCGTTGCTCTCTGGCGACCGGTAATGGTTCCCCTTGTGTGCAACATCAAACAGCCACGCCCACGTCGTCTCTCCCTCTCTTCACGCCGTCGCTGTTGATCATCAGCTGATCTCCCGCGTCAAGCATTAAGACCTCCGTCTGTGTCCGCTTCGACATGGCGCGTGTCCCACTCGTGCTCCTCACAGCACCACTGCTTGCCCTTTTGCGTCCTTTCTCTGCTTGCAGCCCACCTTCGTCGAGCATCCACCTCACATCATCCACATGCCACTTGTTGACCCTAGTCCGCCTTGTGCTGATACCAGTATTCTTTTTATCTTCATCATGCGCACCGACCCACACTTTTGCGAAGAGCCGTCGTGCGATCTCAAGGCCACCCGGAAAGCCGTGATTGATCGCTCCGCCGAAGTACCAGGGATTGCTGATCTCGTCGAAAGAGTGGAAGAGGGCTGTCAAGGGTAGAGCGGAAGCGGAGAGAAGATGTGACGACGCATAGGGCTCAACACACTTGAAAGAGACGCCATGCGGACTGTATATAACAGACACGGTCTTTTCTCGGAGCAAAGCCAGAGGATTGGCGGTATGCGCAACATTCAGAGTGGATGATGATATATTCGAGATGCCACGCGAGCGGTCCGAGCCCTGCGTTGATGGCCTGCGGGAGGAGTTGCGCTTGGAAGAGCTACGGCTGCGGCTACGGCTTTGACTTCGGCTTCGGAGGCGATTAGGCGATGGTAGCGGAGGTGTAATGGGCGGTGACGGTGGAAAGATGTTGATGGGTGAGTGAGGAAGTATGATCGACGAAGGAGATTTGGGCAAGTTGATGACGGAGCCGGTCTTAATTGAGAGTGGACTGGAGGGAGGTCTGTATGTAATGCCGATACCGTTGTGAAGGCCTGTGAGATCTCGCTTTGGGGCCAGAAGTGCAACTGTCACCTCACCTGCCGCACCGTTTCC
The DNA here is from genome assembly GCA_002989075.1 of Arthonia radiata. Classification (NCBI taxonomy): domain Eukaryota; kingdom Fungi; phylum Ascomycota; class Arthoniomycetes; order Arthoniales; family Arthoniaceae; genus Arthonia; species Arthonia radiata. The sequence goes on along the minus strand of PSQN01000004.1, from coordinate 1,053,551 downwards.
GGAGAGCGGTGGGATGATGATGCGGTAGAGGGTGTCTTCTTTTCGCTCATCGAAACGCTTGAGAGCCTCTACATTTTCAGGGTAGAAGTGGTTCCAGGACTTGATCTTTTTGGCCGCTGCGGGTGTGCCGACTATCAGCGCGGGACTGTCTGGTGGGAGTTGGAGGAGGGTTTCGGGATGGCAGTGGTCATTTTTGTCTTGCGAGCAGATGATGAGGTCGGGTTCGCAAGGAAGGTCGTTGATGGATTGCACAGATGATGGGGTAGTGTGTGTGGTATGCGCGAAATGTCTGTTGAAAACGGTACATCCTCCGCTTAGCCAAGGGTCGAGGAGGATGCTGAAGGAACCGGGAAAAGTGCCCGACGCGTCATTAGCGGGTGCAAAAGGTGGAGAGAAGACCAGTAGGAACGAGCTGTCTGCGTTGAGGTGTGTGATATGTAGAGACATTTGCCACTGTGCACGCTTCTGTAGTATGGGCCGAGATATGGAGGATATGTCAAGAAGTCATTCTGATCTCGCAATCACATGAGCCCAACTTGTCATAAGATCTTGATGCTCAAGACATGCGAAGTGCCATGCAGGTGCAAGAGCGCGGATCGTATTGCATTGGATGGAGTCTAGGGTAAGGAGGAGAGGAGTGAAGGTCATAAAACGAAGAAGCAGGAGGGTAGGATGGAGATGGGGGAGTGAGGAGGTGGGCAGAAAAGCAAGGGTGTGATGCAGTGAGAGGTTGCTGAAGCGAGGAAAGGCAAAGCCCAGCCAATAGAGACCGGTACGCTAATGTGACCATGGCATAGTGCCCGTCACTAGCGCTTCTAGGCTTGGCGCACTCGTTCCGTCTTGCCCGTTTTCTTTTGAGCCTCATTATGACACGGGAGATCACTCTCAATGACTCGACCTTCCATTGAAGATACTCCACAACCAGTCTCTACAATCGTGAACAATCAAGGCCACGTCAGGGCGTCAACAAATATCACCAGCAGCTGAAAGGGTGGGCAGATCTGCATATTTGAAAGTGGAGGTTCACACAGCACGTGCTCAAATCCGCAGCACTCATCTGATAGCCACATCTGTCGGGACACATAAACAGTAAAGTTTGATTAGTGATTAGTTTGGTAGCCAGGCGATTGACGGCAGTAACATCGAAAAGAGTTGACAATGGGCGACACAAAGCCAAAAGTCGACCCCGACGCCCGCACGACTGCCGACAGTCTCTATGCAGCCTGCCTTGCAAGCCCAGAGCATCAATCATGGCGGCAAGAAGACCTCCTCGCACTGGAGATAGCCCCGGATGTTAACACGCTAATGCCGGCCATCTCATTGCTCATGCAAGAAAACAAGTTCCAGCCAGTGCAGAGCGAAGGCATGGCAGCTGTCTTCACAGTTCGAGGTCGCAGTGCAGCTTCCAAATACACTTTGATCAAGGACTCCAATGCCGTATCGATCTACCGGCAAATCGAGAATGCGGGTGCGAGCGGCATGTGGAAGCAGACTCTCAAGAAGAAGCTGAGTTTGCATGAGAACGTCGTGGAGAAAGCACTGAAGAACTTGATCAGCACCAAGCACATCAAGCAGTTGAAGGCAGCTCGAAATACTGCCAAGAAGACGTACATCTTGTATGAGCTCGAGCCAGCAAAAGACGTGACAGGTGGTGCCTGGTTCAGTGAGGGTGAGATCGATTACGAGCTCATCGAAGTCGCCAGTCAGCTTGTAGTAAAGTACATACGGAAGCACAGCTGGATGCAAGGTCCCCGGCTCCCACGGCTACCAAGCAAGAAGGCGGCAGAAGAAGCAAAGAAGAAGGCAGGCGAGAAGCGAAAGCGTGATGAGCATGACAATGGTGAAGACTCAACCGCGGCTAAGAAGGTTGATGTGAATGGCATTGGGACGCATGGTGACGACCAGCAATCAGCGGCGGGCGCGCAGGAGAATTTCGACCAATTTGAAGAGGATTCGGTCCGCGAATTGAGAGCTCGAGCTGCAACAGAAGGCGGGAAGATCTTAGTCCCTTATCCAGCAGGCTACGCAGACTACCCGACAGCAACGTCGATTCTGGACTATCTGGACGAGACAGGCATTATCCAGAAGGATCTGCAGCTACACGACGTCAAGGAACTACTGGAGCGGCTGGTGTACGATGGCCAGCTCGAGAGGATGAAGTCTAAGGCTGTCAAGCACGAGCGGCCACGCGACGAGAGCGAGGTCGAGGAAGTATCGGAGCGACAATCGCGAACAGCAGGTCGAGCGACTAGTAAGACGGTCGGTCGACTTGATGAAGATGACAACGATGAAGTCGGCTTCCGCTGGATCCGCAGACCCGATTCTGAATGGGAAGGCGTCGGCGGTGACACATACAGCTTCGACTTGGGCGTCAAGATGTCGAAGAACGGGTTCAGCGAGACACCTTGCTCAAGATGTCCGGTGTTCAAGCTGTGTACCGAAGGTGGGCCGGTAGAAGCCAAGAGCTGTGAATACTTGAAAGAGTGGTTCTAGAGTACGGGCGCTATAGGCGCGAACTACGTGCATTGCATTCGAAAATTATACTTTAGAAATTATACTTTACGACGACACGAAGAGCATATGCATGTATAACTATCAAAACATCAACGGGCGCAACTGCCGGGTATCAGATACGATCAGCAGGCTCCCCACGTTAGCGCTGCATACAGCTTGTACGTATATAGCATCAGATACAAGAAAGTATCATTTCAACACTGTATAACAATTCATCACGTACCACAATCATTAGCCACTCCATTATTGAGATCCACGATTCCAACCGCACCAACCACCATGCCCCCACCCTGGCCCGACGGCGCCCGCGCCGCCATCTCCATAACCCTCGACAACATGGGCGAAGCCGCCGACATCCACCGCGGTCTCTGGCCCTCCAATATACCCATCGGCTCCCACCACTCCGTCACCACCGCCCTCCCCCGCATGCTCTCGCTCCTGTCCGAGCACGCCATCCGCGCAACCTATTTCATCGAAGCCTGGAACTGCGGCGTCTACCCCGACACGATCCGCTCAGTCGCCGACGCAGGCCATGAAGTAGGCTTTCACGCGTGGCAGCATGAAGTCTGGAAGTCGCTGGACGCGGAGACGGAAGTGGGGCATTTGGAGAAGTCGCTGAAGGCGGTTGAGGGCGTGATGGGGAGGGGGTGGCGGTATAAGGGGTTCAGACCGCCGGGGGGTTTGGTGACGGAGCGGACGTTGGGGTTGATGAAGGAGAGGGGGTTCAGGTATTTGAGTCCGGCGGCGGAGAGGTGCGCGGTTGTGGAGGGTGTGGCGATGGTGCCGTTTCGGTGGCGGGAGATTGATGCGTATTACTATCTGCCGTCGCTGGCGCCGGTGAGGGTGAGAGATGGTGAAGGCGAAGGTGAGTTAGGTCCTGATGTGTTTCGGGAGAGGACGTTGAGGAGGGTGGTGGAGGTGTGTGAGAGGGGGGAGTATGCGGCGTTTTTATTTCATCCGTTCTTGACGGTGGGAGAGGAGAGGGTGAAGGTTATGACGGATGTGCTGGCGGAGGTGGCGAGGAGGAGGGATAAGGGGGAGCTGTGGGTTGCGACGTGTGAGGAGGTGGCGGAGTGGGTGTCACAGCATGAGGAGGAGTTTGGAGGAGATCCCGGGTGGGATGATGTTGAGTGGAAGAAGAAATGAGAATCTCGATTGCGCATCTGCAGAGGACATAACCGTCTTTTGATATGCTTGACAACGGGGATTGCATGCTCCCACATACGTGCGCAAATGTAACCCGTACTCCAGAACAGTGCAGTGAGTCTCTTACTTACCAAGCAATTGAGAGGCACCTGAGGAGGGTGATGAGTATGCACTCACTCGAACATTCGTACAGACCTTTGTTGGATGATGAGTCTTTGCTCTGCACTCCGGTCGCACTTGAAAAGCAAGACCAATCTTTACTGTCCGGACGAAGCGCTTAATTTCATTCAACGGTTTGTTCAGCTACACAGCTTCCATCTGTAAATACCTCCATGAGACGACTTCAATTTGCTCTAGTAGATCTATAAGTCTAATCAAGTCTGAGATGAAAAGCGCGGTACTAGACGCGTCTGAGATGAAAGGTATTCGATGGTTGCCCCTGGCAACGGCCGATCACTTCCAACGTTTGCGCGCGCGCGGCGCGTCGCAAGACTCGACATTGGACGACGTGTACGCGACACGCGCAAGTATACCTTAGCAATTGTACATTCCTCCATGTCAATATGTCTGCATTTGATGACCCAACGCCGTGTCCTCAGCCTCGCAGTGGCATCCTGAAAAACACGCGATTTTCTACATTCGGTGCTGCTGAAACCTCGGTCACGCTGCCAAACGCGCCCAGAGCACCGGGGCTATACGACGCAAAGCCTCGTCGACCCAGAAAGCGGCAGAGCGTAGGATGGGATCCCACGGTCGACATTTACGAAGACACCTTTGCGCTGAAGCAGCCAGCGCCGGCACCTGCGCCAATGCAATTAAACATAACCACAAACCAAACACCACAACATGTTGGTATACAAGGCGCGGCAAGAAGGACAAGTGCGCTATTTGCTCAGCCAGCCCAGAGGGTGTCGATTGCGCAGAACCATGCCAACAAAGGGAGCCCTAAGAAGCGAAGGCTTTCGGTATTGGCCGAGCCAGCCCAGCAAGAATACAAGATATACCAAAACGTCGGACATCAATCTAATGCGCTATCAAGAGGATCCATGTTGCAGAAGGAGGCGCGAAGAAGAACGATCTACGCCCCAAGTGACACCACCGTCCTTACAATACACCCCGGGGCGTCTCTGGAAAGCAGAGAGCGTGGAACCTCAAACCCACGAAGATCGGATATGTTTCTGGACCTGGCAACTTTGACAGAGGACCATCTTCAGGAGCAATCGCGTTCGGTGCAAGCGCGTGAAGCAGTCCCGAAGAAGCGCGTGCCTAGGGCGTCACTCGATGCTGTCCCTCGGCGAGGCCCGCTGCAGAATAGTGGTCGTCAGCTTCAGGCACAGGTATCGGGCGTGGATCTACCCGGTCAAGGTGGTGGCAAGGAGAATGTACCTCCGGGAGGCGCTTTTAAACACAAGGACAGCGCAGCAGGACCTAAGAGGCTTGGAAAACGAGCCAGCTTTATCATACCCGAAAAGACTACGCAGCAATCAGCGACAATACTTGCACCAGTCGGCGAAGACATCGAGGTGCAGATTGCACCAGAACCAGCAGCAAATCCTCCCCATCGACACCCAGCCCTCCAGTATGATGGGCAAGTACCCCAGCATAGACCTGTATCTGCCCGCCAGAGCCTTGCAGCGCCGAGAGGCTTCAATCAGTCGAAGTCTCTACACAATAGACATACTGATCACCGTCGTGGGTCTGTGTCGGCGGTCGGTGGCTTCAGACTCGATGCTGAGCGTTGTCAGCGGGTGCCCACGGCCTTGAGTGTGCCCGTAATTACTGCGGCCAAGACTGAACGCCATGCCGAACACCAAAGGTACACATCATTGTCAGAAGATATTGCCCATCCAGAGATGTATGAAGAAAACTGGCTTTCCCATCAGGAGCAATCCATCACGCAGCTCGTTAATACCCTTTTTGACAAGGCCAAGGGGACTCCAACCGTGTCACCAAGTGACAAGAGCGTTCGGCAGCAGCTTTTGAATCTATATCATAGCTCTGACAACGTCCTGCTTCATAAGAGGTTGCAGGCATCTCTACGGTTCGGTGCACTTAGCATCCCGCCACAGACTCTCGTCGAAGTAGCGCGTTTCAAGGACGACTTTGGACAGCGACAGAGATTTCTCGATCTCTGGACGAAGACCTACGACCTTGAGAGTCTACAGACCGCCGCTGAGATTGTGGTCGGTCGAAGGAGGGTATCCACACCTCGAAACTCTGGAGATGGGATTGCAGGCCAATCTAGTCCGTCCGCGCATCGCGCCAAGTCGACTTCCAAGTTCTTGCAGACTTTTCTTGTACAGAATCAAGATCTGGCCACGCGGGCTTCCATCACTGTTGCGGGTCCTCCAAGTCCCATCAGTCTTGCTCATGGCAGATCCACCGTGCCATCAATCTCTCACTGCTGGCGTCGCACCGCTCTTCGCAGTCTCATGATCATACATCTCCTCGACACTGCTCAGCGGACAGGTCTTCTTCAAGGTCGCAATCTATTCCAGGCGACATCACCGTACAAATCCTCACTTGCGGTACTCCATGGACTCTGCCGACTTCTCATCCCATCTGTCGGCGACGTCTCTCGTGTTATCAGCCACCTCGGATACCATCTTGAACATGTTCAGTACCCGCTCGAAGAGTTCCAGTACAACGTCACCAACCTTGCCACAGATCTGCGTGACGGTGTTCGCCTGACACGACTAGTCGAATGTCTCCTATACCCACCGGGCACACTGGATCTACAGAGGAATGGACTCACCACGACGCTAGCTGGTGGTGACGTGCTGACCAGTCGCCTCGACTATAACGGCAACCAAGGTATTTGCTGGCCACTCTCGCAGCATCTGAAGTATCCTTGCTTAGGACGTCCGCAACGCATGTACAATGTCGAGATCGCTCTAGCTGCTCTGAACAGTGTCAGCGACTTTGCGAGCAGATTGCTCAAAGACATCCGCGCAGCGGACATTGTGGATGGTCACCGTGAGAAGACTGTGAAATTGCTCTGGGGTTTGGTCAGCCGCTGGGGCCTCGGCGCGCTCGTTGACTTTGATCTTGTCGAGCTGGAAGTCGCAAGGCTGCGTCGCACTCATCAACGGCGCGTTAACACTCCAAGCAGTGACGAGTTCCTGGACAGCGAAGACGCCGAGCTGTCATACCTTTCCTCAATCGAGCGGCAATCGCATTTCCTGCTATCCTGGGCACACTCAGTCGGTTACCTCCACGGCTTGACCGTCAGCAATCTCACGACCTCATTTGCGGATGGCGCAGCCTATAAAGCTATTGCAGAGCAGTACTGCAGCTCGTTACCATTATGCAACAACTCCACAACAGGCGTGACGAGCCTCAAATCCTTACTCGTTTCGCTCGGCTGCTCCCGCAGCTTTCTCAGCCTCTTCACACGACCTTCTACATGCCCATCGAAGACGACTACGACATCACTGCTCGCGTTCCTGGCATCGCGCATCCTCCGAATCGCGGTTCCCTATCAAGCCGCGCTGACCATACAAAGGGCGTATAGGAGCAGCCAGGCACGGTGGGAAACGAAACGGCGAGTCGTCGCCAAATGCCTGGCTGAGGAGTGCGCGGCAGTAGTTCAGGCACAACAGCGGCTCGTAAGCGCTGTTGTTACATTACAAAGGTGGTGGAAAGGATGTGTAAAGGAGAGGAGGGAAGGGAGGAGACGCTGGGTATGATGCGGAGGATGATGAATTGTTTGAGTCGGGCTTTGGGCTTCTTGAACGTGGTCTAGGATAGAACAACACCTCTGCTACACGCATAATGTCGCATGACGAATGGTGCCGCCCAGCTATGGTGCACATAGAAGACCCCATAATGCGGTCTGTGGGCCAGTGCGCAAAAACTTATGTGGAAAACAATGTTGACGACAAGTAGAATTTCGTTTCATCACGTGATGCTCGTAAGAATTTTGGCTTCATTCATGGTATAGAGATGGTACTCCTGCAGGCAGACCACAAAAACGGCCACCATCGATGAGTTTGCAAGACGTTACTCGAGTGTGATGACGCGTCGATGATCCATTTCATGACACGGTTATCCCGACAAGATCCACATTTACTACGGTACAAGGACGTTGTCAGTTTGGCTCAGAGGATTCGATGGAAGGTGACCCTTCAGGCGGAGAGGTAGAAAAGTCCGAACGGAGGCGGTGATTGTTTACTTTCCGTGTCACGTGGCGCTGAGATATGCAGCTATCTCCTAACCTGGCAATTTTATTAATGCCTGAATACGTTTCTTGAGATGGAAACACTCCTCAGCATCAACTTTGGCGCAGTAGTGTGAATGTAAAGCTTCTTCCCATATCCGCAAAGCTCAGTGAGCGTCTCGTATCAGATCCTCGAGGATTACGATGATCGTGAGGGCACGCTCGATCCATTCTTGTCAATGCTCGGGTGCTCCTAGACTCCGAGACATGGCACTTGCTCCCTAACATTAAGAATCCTTCGACATCCTCTTTTCATTTGCGTAGGTACGCTTCCAGTCTGTGCGATACGACACCTGTGCAATTGGCCTGCTACGACATGTCCACGCTAGAGCAGAACCCTTCGGCTATGTCTCCTCCTTCGACAGGCGCGTACTCACGAGCGACTGAGAAGCCACAGCGGCTGCTTGCCTGTGTGCGATGTCAGCATCGAAAGGTCAAATGCGATCACAAATTCCCCTGCACCAACTGCCACGTTGCCAGCGCGCAATGTGTACCGGGAACGCCAGCCGCACGCCAGCGACGCCGCAGGTTTCCAGAGCGCGAGCTGCTGAAGCGTCTGCGTACTTATGAGGAGCTGCTCAGCAAGAATAGCATCGACTTCGAGCCTCTACACCCGCTGGCTGGGGAACGATCTTCGCCATCAGCCGGCGCCGCAAGCCATGACTCTCCGGGTAATGATTCGAGCCCGAATAATTGGATGGCAGATCAGTCGGCGAGGGAAGAGCCTGGTGTCGGCTCTCCCTCAGTGAAGTCGGAAACGGACTACGAAACCAAGTCAGGCTCCACATCGAACGCCACACGTCATGTTGACTAACTATGGAGCAGAAGTTTTTGGCAGACTCTGAAGCAAAGGGTAACGCCAACCTCACTTGGCAGATCAGGTGATTTTACTAACTCCGGCCTCACAGTACCGAGAGCCTCCATACGCCGGCGACAGCGATGACAGCGGCGATTCACCCCGCGATATCGTGAGTGAGCCTGTGGTCAGAAAGGCGTGGGAAACAATGTACGCAAGCAACGATCACCTTCTATTTGGCTTGCGTGGTCACGACATCGATCTCTTCACACTACACCCCAAGCAAAACCAGATCTTCCGACTCTGGCAAACCTACCTGGAAAATGTCAATCCATTGCTCAAAGTCACGCATACGCCCACCCTGCAAGCACGCATCATCGACGCCGCCGGTGACTTAGTTAATATCAATCCTACTTTGGAGGCGCTCATGTTCAGCATCTACTGTATGTCTGTCGTGAGCCTTAGCGACGATGATTGCCGGGCGGTCTTTGGCTCGCCAAAAGAAGATCTCCTGGCGAGCTACCAGCTTGGATGTCAGCAAGCGCTACTGAAATGTGGATTTCTCAAAAGCAACGATCGCGCCTGCCTGACTGCTTTGCACCTTTATCTGGTGCGTAACCCAGATTGCATCCCCTCATAAGTGTTCTAACGTCTCCAGATCTCGGTCGGATCTTGTACGGATCCGCGTCCGTTGTCGTCAATGCTTAGCGTCGCAATCCGCACTGCGCAACGCATCGGTATCGATAGTGAGTCAGCCAACGCCAAATGTAGCGTGTTCGACGCGGAAATGCGGCGAAGACTCTGGTGGTCTCTGGTAAGTCTCGCAGCATCCACACGCTTCCTCTTATCGTTTTCAAAGCTACATCCAGCAGCCGAGAGGCTGGCCGCACCTCGAGGAAGTGAAGTCGCGATTATATGTAGCTGGTGTCACTGCTGTATCGATGGCTTCGATTCAAGGTCTTGCGCGCCAGTATAGCAGCACGCACAAGTCATCTGTATTACTTTGAGACTTAGTGTCCGGCAGTTGATGCGCTGGCGTCATCTCGAAACCCTGTGTTTCAGATCCGAACACCGTAAGCGGTAGTGCTACTGAGGAAAAGTCGTGCTGACCTGTTTGCATAGGTCCTCTTTGATTCACGAATATGTGGGCTGGCCAATCTAGGAGGAAATAACACGTTAACTCCCACTTGGGATTGCAAAGTACCGCTCAACGTGGATGACTGCGATCTCTGGCCGGAGATGAAAACGGCGCCAACAGCGCGTGGAAGGACGTCAGAAGCCCTTTTTGCTGTTGTACGCAGTGAGATGGGCGATGCCGTACGCTTCAGTCCTGTCTATCTGTCCTTCACCAACCCTATCCTAAAGAAAATTGCAGAGACATCTCAACGAGGTTCAGCGAGGGTAGGGCCCAACGGCGAGGAGGTTTCCCTTGGCAACGTGATGGAGAAAGATTTCCTGCAGTACTGCAATCCAGAAAATCCACTTCACTTCATGACAATATGGACAGTAAGAAGTCACCTCGCAAGGAGTGGCATTGTCGAGGACTATTCCAAAGATCGAACGGCGCAGCAGGGCAACGCGCAACTCGACGGGGCTGTCTTCCACGCCATCAACCTGCTCGACTGTGACACAAAGATTATAACTTCACCCCTCACCAAAGGATATATCTGGCAGGTTCAATTCTACTTTCCTTTCCCTGCATATCTTCACCTTGTCCACCATTTGAAAAAGCGACCGGATGGAGAGCATGCAGCAATGGCCTGGAAAGCCATGACCGATAATTACAGAGCTCGATCGCTTGGCACAGAGGAACGCAGCAACCCCGTATTCGAGATTCTAGCAACAGCTGTTCTGCAGGCGTGGGAGGCGCGCAAAGCAGTCTTCCAGCAGTTGAACAAGGACACGGAGCCACTTTGGATTGTGTCAGACATCATGGACAGGCTGACGAAGACGAAACCCAAAGCACAGTACAGTACCTCGAAGCAGTCCGACGCTGCTCTCGACATGAGTCTCGACGACTTTGCGATGTCTATGCCGTTCGGTGTTGGGGGAAGTGGGCTGCTGTATGGTATGGACGGGCAAGGTCTTCAAGATGATTACAGCACCATGAGCAATCAAGCTACGATGGACATTGATGTGAACCAGTTGGACTGGACAAAGATAGATTGGAACCAGACGACTGGACGTGGCTGGTAGTAGCCAGTCTGCTTGTAGCAAAGAGCCTGTAGATATGGTGAGATAGCCGACAAACTCAATGATCGACTTCTTCGCCAGCCCTTCGGCCTTTTCGCATACGTTCCAGCAGCAAGAACATTGCTGTGTACATGCTGGACGCATTTCAAATTTAGACATATCTCGAGCGGGCAACTTGTCGGTCTAATGCTTAGGTAATCCTACATTATCATACCCCACCATAAATTCTAGCTACTCCTTCGACTGTAACTACTCGACAACTAAAACCAAAGGCATACCATCATGGATTCCTCTCTCGGCGCGGATTCCTCCACATGAGCAGTGATGATCAGCACACTGAGGTCACCAGTATCACCATCCACTCAGGAGATCGGGACTCCAACACTCTCGAGAAGAATCCCACCCCAGACAAGGATCCTCGGCATTCAGATGCACAGCAGGAAGCTATCGACAATGAAGCAGCGCTACACAGCTGTAGCAACGATGTTACCACCGCAAGTGATGGTAATTTCAACGATGACAGCGAGTTTCCGGAAGGCGGCCTTCGCGCCTGGCTCGTCGTCTTCGGGAGCTGGTGTAGTATGTTCACCGTTCACCGTTCACAGTAACTCCTCCATCTCTCCCGCTAACGAGCTAAACCCACAGCAATGTTCATGGTCTTCGGCATCGTGAACAGCACCGCCGCCTTCCAAGACCACCTCTCCACCCACCAACTCGCCGCGTACTCCTCCGCGCAAATCGGCTGGATCTTCAGCCTCCAGCTCTTCCTCGTCTTCTTCTGCGGCATCTACGTCGGCGCCGTCTTCGACGCGCGTGGACCTAGAGTCCTCGTCGCGGTCGGAAGCACAGGCTTGGTGGCGAGTCTGATGCTCCTCGGCTTCTGCAGCAGTGCGTCCCCTTCCAACCCCCTTACTCATCATCATCATCAACACCAACACCCCCATAACCCAACCCCCAGACGAAGCACCCGACTAACCCAAAAAGCATACACCCACTTCCTCCTAACCTACTCCCTCCTCGCCGGCCTCTCCGCCGCCACCCTCACCACCCCCGCCTACGCCTGCATCTCCCACCACTTCCTCCTTCGCCGCGCCTTCGCGACCGGCGTCGCCGTCACGGCCGGCTCAATCGGCGGCGTTGCCATTCCCCTGCTCCTGCGCGCCCTCCTGCCTACACTCGGGTTCGCGTGGGCGACCCGCGTCCTCGGCTTCCTCCTCCTACTTCTGGCCGTCCCCGCGAACGTGTTTCTGAAGTCCCGCCTGCCACCGGCGCGTACCCGTGTGCTGCCTGATTTCACGATATTCAGGGATCCGCGCTTCGCGCTGTGTGTAGCGGGTATGTTCCTGATTGAATGGGGCTTGTTCGTGCCGTTGGCTTATATTTCGGCGTATGCTTCGTCACATGTTGTGGCGCCCGGCGCGGTATCGACGTATCCGCTGGACGTGCTCGCGATTTCGAACGGGGCGTCGTTTTTCGGGCGGTGGATGCCAGGGTTAGCGGCGGATCGGCTGGGGCGGTTCAACGTGATGGTCGTGACGCTTGTGGGCTGCGCGGGGAGTGTGTTGGGGGTGTGGTTGAATGCGGGGGGGAGTAAGGTACGCTGTTCTTTTACCTCTTCCCTTCGTTTCCCTTCAGTTCCCTGCGGCCGCGTCCTCTACGCCTGCTCCTCATCCTCCTCTTCTTGGCTCCCTCCCTACTCTGCACCGGAACCCCCTCTGAACCCTCCGCATAGTCCCACGCCCGGTCCCATCCACTCTCACCCCCACACCCCTCACACCTCTCACCACCCATCACCACCTCTCACCACCTCTCACCCACCCCCTCTTCTCCCCTCACCCACCCCCTCTTCTCCCCTCCCCCTTGGCCGACCCAACTAACNCCCCCCCCCCCCCAAGACCCTCACAACCCTCTTCTCCATCCTATTCGGTTTCACATCCGGCTCCAACCTCAGTCTCATCCCCGTCTGCCTCGGCCAACTCTGCAGCACCAGCTAGTACGGCCGCTACTTCGGGACCGCGTACTTCGTCGCCGGCTGGGGGACGTTGATGAGTATCCCCATCGCGGGGGCGCTGGTAGAGGCTTGTGGAGGGGGGTATGCGGGATTGATTGTGTTTGCGGGGGTCGCGTATGTGGGGGCTGCGGGGTGTTATGTGGGTGTGCGGGCGCTGGAGGTGGGGTGGTGGGGGCGATTCTGAGGGACGGGGAGGAGGGGGAGGATGGGGGGAGGGGAGGGTAGGGTGATGGTGAGGGGGCGAGTTGAGGTGGAGGGGGGCGGCGGTGAGGGGGTGAGATGAGGTAGAGGAGGGTGAAACGGTTTTTGGGCGGGGTGGAGGGCAGTAAGCGGAGAGCAAAGATAGGTGGGTGTGATGAGGGGTGGAGAGGTTAAAGAAGGGGCGTTGAGAGCGGTGAAGACGCAGAGGGGTTTGCAACGCGGAAGGATCTCGTGTATCTGTTCTGCAGACGCGCTTTCAACAAGCGACAGAAGCGGTGTAGCAGGGTTGGACGATGATTTAGACTTGTGCAGCATACAGTCTAGGCAGAGAAGCTGGTGTTGACTTTGGTTCGTGCGCAGTCGGTCTTCAGACATCATCCCTTTGCGCCCGTAGCTGGAAATGCACGGACACAGCGAATACAAGTAACGATGAGCGGAAAGAAGGGAGTGCACTAAGCTTCGATGAAGGTACATGGAGTCGCAGCTACATCTTACAAGTTGGAGGCAAAAAAACATCCGCTGTATCGTGTTCATCAATCTGATTGAAGTCGTATCAGGGCGCTAAATCACTCTACACGGTGTAGCACCAAAGACAGCTCACCTACGACTCCCACATCTGTCCCCAGTATAAGTCATCCAAAGGGCCATCGCAGTCCTGCGCCTGAACAAGCAGAGGATTCTATCTCTTCATCCCATTCATGACGCCAAACCCCTGCTGGTTCGTCGGATAGTAAGTCGGGCCGTCATGCCTCCCGTCTCTCGGCAGGCCAGGTGGTGGCGGTCCAGGTGGTGGATAGCTATGCTTATGGTGTGGGTGGTGCGGAGGCGGCGGCGGATGGTGGTGGTAGTGTGAATGTTGAGATGGAGGTGGCGGCGGTCTGGGCGCTCGTTCAGGCGGATGCGCGCGGTAGCTTCCGTCGGGGTAGGCGCTTTCTGAATCTACAGGCGGTGGTCGAGGGGGAGGCGGCAGAGGCTGATGGTGGTAGCGCGGTTCGGCATAGCTCCGGTCGTGCTGATGAGATGGCGGGGGCGGTGGAGGGTAGTGATGGTGGTGGTGGTGGCTTTGGGGGTGTTGAGATGGAAGTGCAGGAGGCGGAAGATGCTTGTCAGGATGGTGTTCGGGTGCCCAGACAAAGCCGGAGCCGGAGCTGGAGCTGGTTGGTGCGTGATGGTTGTGTTGGCTTTGACGTCGGTGGGACTGCGGAGGGGGAGGCGGAGGCGGAGGAGGGGGAGGAGGAAGATGATGATATGGATGAGGTAGATGGTGGGCTGGGCTTGCGTGAGTCTGTACAGGTGTCTGACGAGCACTGCTGGGCTTTTGTTGACGGCTGGCAGACCTTGATGGAGGCTGAGACGGAGGAGCCGACGGTGGTGGCTGCGGTGGTGGATGCGATGGTGGCTGCGGTGGCGGTCCGTGTATGTGTGAATACGGATGGTGTCCCGAGGGTGGAGGGGGCCCAGACGGTCCGTATTGGACGTGAGGTGGGAGCCCGTGTGGCCCGTACTGGACAGGACTAAAACACGTCAGTGTATCTGCATGTAAGAACAAGCAAACCGGCAGATGAACACTTACACCCATATGCCTTTCGCACCTTTTTTATCATTCACAGGGGGTGCGCATCCTGCCGGCACTATCACGGAATGAGGCGGGCCGCGGCTATCTCTGTGCGAGCTGGGTGGCATTGCGTTCAGTCCGGGCGAGGCGGCGAAGCCAGCGCTGCCATCAACAAACGGCAAGCCCTTTTCATGCATTAAGCGCATCTTCTCCTCAGCTGCCTTGCGCTTGCGCTCAGCCCACCACGCTGTCATGCTCGACGAACGCTTTTCGGACTTTGCTTTAGGCCCTCTTGCTGAAGAATTCCCATCTGCATTTGCGTCGCCGCCGTCGCCGGAGCCCGGTGACTTTGAGGAAGGCGGCGCTGGCGTAGAGGAATTTCCCTTTGTCGGCGCCTGCCATGACGGGGGCGCTTGAGTCGCAGAGCCACTCGGCGACGTTTGCGGCATTGACTGAGGCACAGCGTAAGCGATCGGAGCAAACCCTGGCGCTGGAGGCGCTGCACTATATATCGTGTAATGAGCTGGTCGAGGCGCCCTCGATGAATTTGGCGGATATGCATGAACGCCGTTGGTGAGCACGGCTTGCGGAGTTGAGGTAGGATGTGCGATCTGGACACTTCCATCTGTACCCTCATCCTGGTTGTCGTCCTTTGCTGCCCGCGCCGCGTTGAATACAATCCTCCCACCTCTACCTCTGCCCCTGCCTCGGCGTCCACGAGTGCGTCTGCCGCGCATTGTGGGCGCTGGTGTGGCGGACACAGGGCGAGCCTTCTCGGGTGAGCTTGTAGTGGCTTCAGACGCGGGCGCAGTGTCCGGCTCGTCTTGTAGCTCGCCAAGACGACCTCGTTTGACTCGTCTTCCGCACTTTTCGTCAGCATCATCGTCGCCACTAGCATTATCGGCGGCCTCGGCAGTCATAGGCCTGCTTTCGCTTCCATTAAATCCGCCTCTCCTTCTTCGCTTACGCCCATTGATGCCATTAGAGCCAGCGTCAAATCGCCTCACGGGCTTCCTTGTCCGCTTCTCTTGACCTTCGTGGTCACTAGTGTTGGGAGCGACGCCGTCGATCAACTTTGCATCTGCGCCACGACGCCTTGCTCTTCTCCCTTCTTCGGAGGCTGCAGTAACAGCTGCTGGACGACCGTTTCCAAGACCTAGTCCGGCATATCCAGGCCGTTGGATCAGTGACTTTGAGTACTCCCTGCCCTCAACACCAAGCACGTGACCCCAGAGATCAATCTCCTTCTGAGCTTCATAGACTTCCTCGTCGAGAGCGACCCTCCCACCGTGAGCTGGCCGGCGTGGTGGGTTTTGTGCAGGTGCTGTCTTCTCGTCAAGTCTCAAATACTCGTTCTGCCACACTTTGAGGGCCTCGAAGGTGGAATACGCGAGCTTCAAAAGCGTCTCTGTCTTGCGGGTCGAGGGTTTGTGGCAGGTCAGTGGTCTCGTAAAAGACGAGAGAGGGGGCAATGGTAGGTACCGCTCATGATGCAACTTGGCGGCACGATCTGCGAAGTGTTGGGGAGTCGGCGGTCTAACGAGGAAGGCGGGTGGCAGATCTTCTTCAGTGATCAAGTCGGGATCTGTAGATGCGGGTACACCGGGTGATGGCGGTTGGGCCTGTGGTTGAGGAGATGCTGCAGCTGAAGGGATGACAGATTTCGCTTGCGGCGTCTGTGCTGTCGAACGAGCGACGCTTTGCCTTGTCGACTTTGGCGTGGCTCGAGCGCTTCCGCCAGTAAGTGCTTGCCCTGCGGCAACGGCTGCATTGTGTCGAGCTTCAGTGTCTTTTGAGCTAGTGCGTCTGGTCGATCGCTTACTCGGCGTGGCATCATTCTCAACCGTCAATGCAGGCGTCTCTTGTTTTCCTCCCGCTGTCTCCTCGGCGCTGACGATACCGTTCGAACGAGCACCATGTTCCCTGCCTCTCAGATCATAATTATCGAACGAATTGGGAATATTGTTGCTGACCTGACGGGTCGCTCGTGCGGGGGCACCTATTCGAGATGGTTCGAGAGAAGCGCCTCTCTGATTGAGTGGGCTTTTTGATCCAACGGAGATTCGACTAGACCTACGGGTCTGGTTGGGTGAGTCGGAGGCAGTTCGAGGAATAGGCGCAGACCGCTTGAGGCGTTTTGGAGAAGGTTCCTCAGTCTGAGGGCGGATATGGTTTGGCCACTGATGTTCCTGGATGTTGGAAATTACCAGATTGGGACTAATGCTTGAAACGTGTACAGTCGCATCGAGCCGGATGGCATTACCGGCTTGAGTTTTTGAATGCCGTGGTCTTCGATGCGAAGGTAGCTCTAGTAATCCATCAGGAACTTGCGCATCGCTGTTTCGCAGTCCATGGCGTAGGGATTGTTGAGGTGATGGCGGAGAGGTAAAGGTGGCTGGTCTCGTGCGTACTCGTAGTTCGACCATTAGAGCCGTACTTTACCAGTGGACGAACGAGTAGTTTTATGAATATGTGAGACTGTGTCTGTTCAACACTCAACTTTGATGTATTCCTCAACGCTCAATCCGAATACTAATTCATCATATTGAGAGCCATGTGTTAAAATAGATGGATGTCGCAGGACTCGGGACAGGGGACGGTTGGGCTGAAAACAAAGCATAGAGCGCCGAACGAATATTGCGGGGACTTGAATATCTTGTCAAAATGACCGAGTATCTTCTGGATACTCACACTCTCATATGATGCGGCGATTGGAGACACCGGAAGAAGAACGTTTGTGCCAGGAGTGGGCGCTGAGGTGCAGGTGCAGGCCGTGACCACCATCATTCTGCGATGCATCTAGCGGCCGACCCACCCTGACCCGACCAATCAGATGAAGATACCAAACTTTCTATTACCTTTAGTCTCCGCATGCTCTGCTTCAAGCGAGACCATTCTACCGTCGTTCTACATCGACGCAAATCTTTCTATGAGCGCGAATAGTATCGGCGCATGGTCGTCCGGCACTGCAACTTACTAGTAAGCAGTCTCTGAAGGGTCACGAAGGACACCTAGCCCCTGCTCGTTCATCGGCGCTAGTCATTCACCTTGGTCCTGAAACGGTCTGTCTAAAGTCCACTACCGCCGGCTGATCAAAGCGTCTGGTGCTCGACAGCAACCGCGTCACTCACCCCTCGCTGTTGCTTCTATGTCGGGCATGCCCGCTTCGCTGCTGTTCTAAGAAACATACGGCCACATGTCTGCTGCCATGGCATCAAAAAAGGTCGCCGCTTCTGACAAGGAGCTCGAAGACCTGTTCGCGCAGATCGGCGACGGGGACGCAGCACCATCTGACAATAACAACAACAATACAGCGCCGCCCACTGAGAAATCTGGGACTGCTGCAGAGGCTGACGATGAGGTCTTCGCCGACATCAAATCTCAATTGGTCGTACCAAGCAGGTCCAGCACCCCTCAGGCTCCCTCCTCCGCCGCCTCCACAAAGAAGTACACGCCGACGTCCTCCAACTCCGGACGAAGCAGCGAGGACAAGCAGCAAGCTCGCACCTCGGCTGATCTGCGGACTCCACCTACTACGATGCCGTCTCATCCCAAAAGCGCCGAGGATTCAAGTGCACAGAACAAAGGTGGATGGTGGGGCGGACTCTCTGGGCTTTCGAGCTTTGCGACCACGGCGGTCAAGCAGGCGCAAGATGCGGTGGAGCAGCTGCAGAAGAGTGAAGATGCACACAAATGGGTGGAGCAAGCCAAAGGCAATGTCGGCTTGCTGAAAGGACTGGGTGCTGATCTTGGCTCTCGCGCGCTACCAACGTTCACCAACATACTTCATACACTGGCGCCGCCCATCTCACAGCATGAGCGTTTGCAGATACACATTACGCATGACATTGTAGGATATCCGGCTCTGGACCCATTGATCTATCAAGCGTTTTCGCGCGTCATGGCGCAAGTCGAGGGCGGTGATCTGTTGGTGATCCAGCGAGGCTCCGAATCGGGTCAACGTCGACCGTCAGAGATCGGCTACGCAGGCTCAGGCTCGACAGGCTGGACTGACGGACCGTGGTGGCAGTCGGCGCAGACATCTCGCAGCTTGAATGCTGTGCAGGGACTCACCGAGGGCACAAAGCTGGCCCGCGCAAGCGCTGAAGCATATTCGCATGATTTCTACGCGTCGCGCGGTGGCCTTGAGGACGCCATGAAGCAGGCGACGAGCGTCCTGTCAGAGTCTAACCCCACGAGAACGAGCGACATCTTTGTGTGCATCCAGGCTATCTCACATGCTAATCCACAGGAGCTTTTTGCGGCGAGTAAAGACTCCAAGGACCAGACCGAGAGCGAAAAGATTGTCAAAGATGAATCGGAGAAGCCTGACCAGCTTGTTGCGTTCGCCATTTACTTGCATGACCCAATCCATTCTATCACCTTTTCAGCGCTGTCGCAGTCGCTTCCGCAGAAGTGGATCGATTGGATGGATGCTCAATCCGAAGAGGCTGTGCATGACGGTACTCAATTTGTGCAAGTCTTGCCAGAGGTAAAGTGATCCGTTCATATAATCGAGACTGATGTGCTGACTTGCGACCCTAGGATATCCGAGAAGTCGTTGCCAATGGCGGCGTTGATCCACGTGAATGGATTTCGGAGTGGATGGAGGAGCTTCTGACGTTGAGCGTCGGGTATGTGCTCGTCCCTCTGGCAATCCTTGACAGGAACTAACATGCCGGTGTAGTATCGTAGCGCAGCGCTATGTTGCAAGACGCATGGGCGTTGGTGAGGGAGGAATTGGTCGTGGCAAAAGACGAGAGGAGCCTGTTGAGAGTGGTGGCGGCGAGGCTGCAAGAGCGCTATGATTGTTTGAATGGGATGCGCTGAAAGGGGTTTAACTAGCATTTGGCGCCCTGGCGTTGCCTCTTTGGCCCATGAATACCGTAGCATAGTACTCGAGCCGTTCCCTGATGATCGATTGACAGGTCGCCTTGCACTCGGAACACGTCGTTGTCCAAATCTCTTATATTCTTCAACCCTTCTTGAAGCTCCCATGACCGGCACCAGCTCCGCCGCTCCTTCTCTGCTTCTCCAAGTCTTTCTTGCCCAGATCCCTTTTGACACCACCTTTTGAGCCGATCATCTCAGTATGTCCTGCGCGCTCTGCCAGCCTACTCTCAAGCTTAGCCGTGAGTCCGCTATGCCCTTTCTTGGCTTGCTTTTGGAGCTTCGCGACCTTAGCATCCTTGGGTGCGTGTGCTGCTAATTTGCCTGGGTTGGATCGCGAGCGGGCTTTGGAGCTGTGCGTGGTCTTGTTGCTGGCTTTGGGACCGCTGGCGGCTTTGGACTTGACGATGCCTTGTGGCATGTCTAATGACGCTTGTGTTTATGGGATTTCAGATACGACAACGATATGTTGTTTGAGGTAAATGTTCAGAAAGTGAGGGGATACATCACAAAGCACGTCGAATTTTGCGAAATCTTGGCATTGCCGCTCAACCCTGCTCAGTGATTGAAGGGTAGATCAGCTCTAATTGCAACGTGCAACCTCAAACACTCACGCCGGAGTCTTCACTATGGCTGCGGCAAGTGACAAAGCTCGCTTCTACATCGAGCAGACCGTGCCAGATCTGCGCGAATGGGAGCGGCGACAGCTCTTCACCAAGGTGGGTAAGAGAGATTCATTAAGCTTGCGCGCGGTCGCAACGCGCAAACCCTGCGCCAAAGGATTTTGAACGCTTGCTGATAACTGCTCAGCCCGAGATCCAATCCATAACATCACAGCGCACAGGCTTCGAAACCCAGCTCAACTCGCGCGAAGCCACTCCAGCGCTCTACATCCGCTACCTGACCTATGAATCGAACATCTCACTCCTCCTCTCCAAGCGACTGACACGACATGCCGTCCCTCAAAAGTCTGCACAAAAGCTGCGTACGTCTCAGCAGAGGCGGCTCTTCAAGATTCTGGACCGCGCGACGATAAAATTCAAGGGCGATCTGGGCCTTTGGGCGCAATATCTACACTTCTGTCGCGAGCAGGCGGCGGTGAAGAGAGGGCAGAAGGTACTTACTGAGTGCTTGCGACTGTTTCCGACAAGGCCGGAGGTATGGGGATATGCAGCTGGCTGGGCCGAGGGGTCGGGCGATCTGAGCGCTGCGAGAGGCTACTATTTGCGAGGCCTGAGGTTCTGTGGGAATACGAAAGGTGGTAAAGATCTATATCTACGTTTTGCGCGGGCAGAGATGAGGTGGATCAAGGAGCGCAGGAAAGTCTTGGGACTCGAGGGAAGCGAAATCGAAGAGCACAGGGGACTTGAGAATGGCACGACGCAGCATTCTGAACAGGCGCGGCGGGAAGAGGTGGATGCAGACGTGATTTCTGATGCTACCAACAACCAACGAAGTGAGTCTGATACAGCCGCCGCTGCATCGCACGATCCCAAAGCCTTCCACCACTTCTCCTCGACTCCAGCCATGACCGGTGCGATACCCATAGCTGTCTTTGATCAAGCTATGAAAGCGTACAGTCACTCATCGGACCTGGCTGAGACCTTCTTCGACAAATTCGCGCAGTTCTCCGAACTCCCTTGCACGCGAAGAGTACTCCAGCACGTCGTCCAGAGCATGACCGAAGCAGCAAACCCGGACCTCGCAGTCATCAGAAGCTGTCAATGCCGGATGCCCCTGATCGGCACCGCAGTAGATTCGCCAGACTTCCCAAGCGTTCTGCGGAAGACGCTGGCGGAGGTTAAGTCGTCTTTGACGGCACAGGAGAATGACGACGACAGGGCTAGGCTGCAAAGCAACCTTCTGACGTGGCTGAAGCCGCTGGCGGAGGACGAGAAACTCGTGCCAGAGCTCGAGACTATCTTGGATGGCACCGTGCGGCGATTGTCGCACCCACAAAGGAGTCATGGTTGCGCATCAGTAGCCATCTGACGAAGAGCTGCCACGTCGCGCACTCTTCTTGCTACTATGCGACTTCTTGTCCCTCACGCGGGCCTCATTCGCAGCATACTTTCTAAACAAAGGTCAGCCGGAGAGCACATTATGTGCACACGACAAGAGAGCTCACAGCTGCTTCACGCGCTGCTTAGTATCAGACGATGTCTCCCCAGGCACGCACTGGCGACCGACATCTTGAATCAGGTTCCGCAGCTTCGTCTCACAGTTCGCGCGATTGTCGTTCTGCTTGCGACTCTCGTCACTCGAGATGACAAGCAAGTCGGATCGGCTGGCGCAGTACGAGGATTGGCGGATGCCATCGTGCAATATTGGGGGAATATCGCTCAGCAGAGCATGGAGGTCCACTTTCAATGTCGCCTTCGAATTCACTCTGCAAAACCCATCAGCGTCCACGCACAGGACCATGGCGGCTGCAATCTTCCGACGGCTTGTTCTCGGCTCAGTGCGCATCGAAAGACCTACTTGTTCACGTTCTGCCCCCCGGGACCGGACGATCGACTGTATGATACATCGTAAACGTTAGCCGGCACGCCGGAGAAGGAAGCAAGCCATTGCCTCGCGTTCCTCAGGTCCTCCTCGCCAAATTGGTTCGGGCGCTGCGCATATGATCTCGATGCCGTCAGACTCTGTAGGCTTCTATGCCACCTTACAGATCTCCACATTACAAGTGGGATTCCATCTCGGGAGGCTGCGTGGCAGGTGGCACTATTTGAGTGTTTACATGCCCTTTTCAAGGAAACGAGGCATTGCTTTTCGCATGTCGGCCCAGCTTAACCGGCTCACGAATGTTTCCGCGATCGTGATCAAATATGTAGGCCTAAGTATTCAGGCAGGATTATAAGTTCTATGAGACGAAGAGCTTGTCACTTGTGTCATCTCCATCATGCAACATCACTCGTCTTCTCATATGTTATGTGGACTTTCCCAGTCATACTGCACAAAATCTTCGACATATTTTGACAGCGTGTATCACGACAAGTTCCTGCAAGCTGGTGCTGAATTCATCATGGTGGGAACACTTCAGCACCTTGACTTGAGATTTCACCACCTTTTTGATCGAAACCGCTCGACGCGTCACTTGCGTAGATCTAGGTAGAGGAGTCTCAAGGTTTGTGACGTGATGAAATAAACTACCCTGCTTTTGTACCTGATGCACACCCGTTCTAAACTGCCTCTGAATTTCTTATGTATCTGCTTGTCGACTGACTCAAACCTCAAACACCGCTATCAAGTTGATAGCGCGACCAACGCGTTTCATGATCAAGACCGGAATGCCCTGGAAGCAAGGCTTCGCGGCTTTGAGGTTGGTACAGCGTCAACCATCAAGCTTCACCACTCGTATCCCTTTGCGTCAAGATAGATCAGGCTTCAATATCCAGTCCACGCGTGTGCTCTCCAGCTTCATATCTCCGCCGTTTGTCGATAACTCTACCAGAGTCACTGGGTTCAAAGTCACATTCACAAAAGACATTCGAGAGCCGCTGTTCCGTCAACGTATTGCACAGATTAACGACATCTTCGCCTCGCTCGACAGTGATCAACAAGATCGGGAGCAGATCTCTCTGACGAAGCCTCGGATCTATGCAACATCGGTATTGGTGTTCTCAATCATAGGATCTACAACATGGCATAGCTAACAAAGTTTGTCTCTAGCACGCTGAACTTTCCGCAAGAGCGTACATCTCAAGGTTCGCACCACAAGATTCAAGGCACCAGAAATGTCTTGCACAGATTCGTCTACTGTCCGATATAAAGCATATCGAACCGACTGGACCACCGATGCTTCACGGACTCCCGACACCGAAGGGTGACCCAATGCCGACGCGCAGCGCCACCGCGGCAGAGTCTCAGGGCCCGATGATGTTTGCCTACATACTTGACGGCGGCATTACCCCCGACCTGCCGGCGAAGGTCGAACTTCTAGAGCTTTCCGTGAACGAGTACTTCAAGACCAACAAGGCCAAGAACCCACAGCCGTTGCAGGGTTCTTACGTTGCTTCGATACTGTTGAATGAGCTTCAAGGCGATGTAAATGTGACATTGGTCGATGGCGCCATTGAGAAGTTCGGCGCGGTTCCACCAGACGGTGACGAAGACGCAGAGGTCTTTCAAGCATGCCATCTGGCGCAGTGTCTGGAAGAAATCTTTCAAGATATCGTGAAGAAGGGCCGGGAGGGGCGCGCTGTGGTCAATATAAGCATTGTGGGTCGCCGGCCCCAGGTCGGTGCTTCTGCCGCCGAATTCGATCAAGAACAGGATCTACAGGATGCTGTTGCAATGCTTGAGAGTGTGGGGGTTCTCGTTTTTGTTGCTGCAGGAGACTCGGGAATGCCTGCTTCCTGGTTTAGCCCAGCTTGGCTTTCCAGCGTCATCACCGTCGGCGCTCACGACGGAACAGGTCGAAGGTGTGACTTCTCTAACTACTGACCTGCCGTTGGTGTGCTCGCATCAAAGCCGATCGACGCCTACCTTGCAGCATCTCTGGTCTGCGCGCCTGCTTGGGACAATCCAAGTAATCATCTTGCGAGCGAAGTAAAAGCAAAGTGGCGTTCAATTTCTCCGAAAACACTCAATAGAGAAGAATGAGAAGTGGAGTAGCACTCGCATGCGAGAAAACTTGCCTACCAGTCAGCAGGTGCCCTAAGAATATTTCAAGCAGGGTCCAGTAATCTCTACGGTCATCTGTTTGGGGCACATATATCAGAAGCATCAAGTCAGGCCAAGCCATTCTTCCCGCAAAATGCTTTTCATGTGTGTGTCGACTGTGGAATGTCACAATTTGTTACTCTCATTCCGTCTTCAATCCTACGCAGAATGTTTGCTTACATCATAAGCTTGACGCAACGCAAGAAGAGTATTTGCGCGTCAGGTCTCACTTTTCTCACCGCTCTTCGTCTTTGCTCGAGCCTGTTAGCCCATGGTATTCAACTCCCTTCTTATAGACAGCTCACATTCATCGCTAAGTAATAGTCGCGATGCTCATATGTTTTTAGCAGCTGAAGCTGAAGCTGGCACACAAGCAACTCGTTACTGTTTTTGTACAAGACGCATGTATCAAACATAGTCTGACTCTATTTTGGCCATCTCCAAGACCCCACTGGGCTGGAGCAGCCACGCTCGATTGAGGGTAGGGCTCAGGTCTTTTCGGTAATGCATCTTTGTAAAGGGATCGTTCGACTACATCCGTGTAGAGCCACCAACCAGCCACGTTGTATAACCCGTCAGATGCTCGGCAGCCCCTTGCGTCGATACTATTTGGTCGTTGCTGCTGCTTTCACGCTCCTACCGTTCAACCTAACACTGTCTAGAGCAGATGCTGAGAGATCAGCGCAAGTGTGGACGCGCAGCAGATGCAGAAAAATAAGAGTCTTGCTGTCGATACGGTCCAGGCAAGATGCGGCCTTGAACGTCAACCTCAGAAGCCGAAGCCGGCGCGGCGAACCAAGACGTTAGGCCGGCAGTATTGGCAATGGACAGGTTTCAACGGGGCAAAATGATGGGACGCGGCGAGACAGGACGGCCTCAATGAGCTCGGCGAGTTTTGGGACTGATGTTGACGAGTTGTTCCGTCTGAAATGGGGGCGCTCTGAATACTAAAGTAGTACATTGGGAATGGTGCCCTCTAGCTCGATCCCAGAATGATCTGCTTGACGGTGTTGGATGAAGAGTCTACCGTTCGCGCTGTGCCGTTTCGGAACGCCACGCAAGCTCACAAGCTTCGAGCTAGAAGTGCTTATTCGGAGATGGGCCAGTACAGCGGCACGAGACAACTATATATCGACTCACGAGTATCACTCTTTGGGGGTCGAAGATGCAAATCTTGCAGCGCGCAGCGGTGGCGTCCCGTATGGGAAGGTAACAAGAAATCGCCCAAATAGGCGCGTCATTTCAGGTTGCTGTGCGTCTCAGGTTAGGTTGCCGAGCACATAGGGGCCTTTTGGCCCTGCAGTTTCTTCTGCGAATGGCTTCTTGGGGGTTCTGCGGGGGACCCTTGGGTATGAAGCCCCAAGCCGAAACGCCCCCAATTACTCGGCAACCTAACCTGAGACGCACAGTAGCGGTGGTAACTCTCATGCGACTCATGCTCTGCAATTCTGCCGCAAAATGGCTCTGTCGCGCCTTCTCAACACCTCACCAAAACTTACAAGAGCACATCCACCTTCGTACGGTGCTCGTACTCTTTTCTCATCACTACCGTCGCTCGACTTGACTATCAGCCCTCGCTATTCAGCAACATCTCGCTTTGCCGTTGCGAATTACAGCGACTGCAGCGCTCGCGCCGCAACCCGCAAATCGTTGAAGTACACTAAGCAGACAGGTGCTCATCAGTCTATGGACTTCTTATAACTCTCGCGGCTCGCGGTTTGTCCGCATCCACGCTCTATCTTCAATGAAAGCTCCAGCCGAAGGACCCGAACACCGCACTGACACATTGTCTCCCGTGTCACCGAAGCCGCAGTATTTCCCAGCGCCTTCCAACATTGCCCTCTTAGAGACTCAGATGGATCCAGAGTTCGAAGAGACGTCGCACTGGCAACTGGAAGAGGCGGCCTTAAACGGAGAAGCAGGAACTGATGGTCAAGAGCTCAAAAATGGGTCCATGGAGTCCGTCGCGCAAGACCCGCAGACGAATACACAGAACCGATTCACCCACACCGACGTCAATACATTTCCATCAAACACTTCTCAGCCCAGCCCTGCTTTGAGCTATTCTCTATCTGAACAACACAATGCCTCCACTCGCTCTGAGCCCACTCCGTCCTCAAATACCCAGGCCACATCTGCAACGCCCATCAAAGTAGAAAGCCAGATCAATGGTCAAACTAATGGCTACCTTGATCACGTCGATGCGCCTCGCCACGATTTCCTTGTGCCCACCAATCCCTCTGCCACACCCTCCTCCGCCGGCATTGATATTCAAGCGCTGCTCGACGGCATTACTGCCTCGTCTAATCTGTCCACAGCTCCTACTACGGAGACATTGAATGCTACCACTTCCCAAACCAATGAAACGCATGCCACCGAGAATGTTCCATATCCATCAATGCCCCCTCCTTCCCAGGACGAGTCAGCATTGCCGCCTGCCGACAATGCGAACCTCCCTCCCCGCCCACCAGTCCAGACGCTTCCCGCATACGCGCAATCTCAAGAACTCGCCGGTTTGATCAACACAGAGTCAACGTCGTCTCCCACTGCTTCTCTTGCTCCTTTAGCGCACACCGCTCCTGCTTCATTCACAATTGCGGGCGCACCAGGCCTTCAAGTTGCTCCTTCCATATCTTTACCGCCTCCACCTATCCCTCATTTCTCCGGCCATCAGCAACACTCCAGTTTCACCAGCCCCGGTCAAGGTGTCACCCCTACAAGCGTACATCAAACTGCGTTTGTCAGTCAGCCCGGAGAAGATGTCAAGCGAGGCCCGGGCGGTGAGATGCCTTGGAGCCCAGAGACGCAGAAGAAATACGACGGTTTCCTCGAAGCAGAGCGCAGATACGTTATGGAGGGTAATTGGGAGAAGTTCCCCGAGGGCTCGAGGATGTTTTTAGGTAGGTCGCATACACTTGACTAATCCGGTCACCCCTGACAACCGCAGGCAACCTCCCATCTGAAAAAGTAACAAAGCGCGATCTCTTCCATGTCTTCCACAAACACGGAAAGCTAGCTCAAATCTCGATCAAGCAAGCTTATGGCTTCGTGCAATACCTCGAGGCGAGCGATTGCGCCCGCGCAATGAAGGCGGAAGAAGGAGTGGCCATTCGTGGCAAGGCCATCCGTAAGTGCTGTCCAAAAGGCCCACTTACCAGTCATATTTTGACATCTAGCAGATCTAGAAGTCTCCACCCCCGGAGGCAAGAAACGAAGTCAGCAGAACGAAGGTCAATCGTCACGCAACAGACGTCGATCGCGGTCGCCAGCTGGCATTCGTGGTGTTGGGCGGAACAGCCACAATGACAATCCATACCGGCCTCGCTCTTCGGATCGCTTCCGTACTCGCGAAGACCACTATGGTTTGCAACGCATGCGATCGCCCATGCTACCTCAGAGTATCATGCCGAGCCGCCCACCGCACGGTGACGCGCAACTACTGCTGCCACATCGTCGACCTGAGAACGTTCCCGATGTCCAGCTCATTGCGAAAGACCCGCTAGAGCAGTAAGTTTGCTCCACTCTTGACATTGAGTTCCAATTGCTCACACCTCTTAAGCCAGTATGTGGAGGACATCAAAACAAGGTTTGCCCAGCGTGGGCTTCGAACAGACTTCCTGTTTCTCGCAGGACTCGATGAGGCATTAGTCGTTCAGCGTCAGATACTCGAACGTGTTCTCGCCATTATGAGAGTCGATCGTCTTAGTCAGACGATAGGACGATACCATTTGACGGTCTTCGATCGGACCCAAGGTGAAGACAACATTAGATACGAGGGTAAGAATAACACGTCAAATGAAGATGTGCGAGGAGATCTGCTGACGAACCTCCTTTAGAATATCAGAACCATGAGCTAAACACCGTCATCGAGCTAGCGAACCGAGCAAAGCAAACCATGCGCCCTTCCTACGGGACTCCTCAACCTCTCGGTATGTATCCGCCAATGCCAGCTGCGGATCAGCAAGGACTGGGGCAAGGATTTTATAGTCAGCCGCCCCGACCACCTCCAGTCCAAGGCTTTGAACAGCTTCGGACGCCACCTGTTCCACCTCCACAAGCCAACACTTCTCCACATGTCGACAACGACCGACTTCAGCACATTCTCAACTCCCTCAACCGGCAGCCTCAAGCAGCGACCCCCAATGCCTTTACGCCTCAGCCTTCGTTGCCAAATCAAGCCCAACAGTCACAGCATCAAGCGCCTCAGAGCGCTTCCCAGGATCTAGCTCAAATTCTCAGTGTGATGCAGCGCACTTCCGGAGGCACACCCCAGAGCGCAATGCCGCCAACTGTTAATCAAGGCGGGCAATACGGCCAGCAGCTGACGTCGAACCCGCACGACATGTCGCAGATCATGGCTCAGCTCAACCGTTATGGACGGTAGATAATGGGTCGTACTACGGGAGGTCTACCAGGTTACGCGATTGCTATGGCGTCCACATATTTACGAAGGTTGATGGGATCTTCGACACTCAGGCGTTGCGAAACGGGAAAACCGGCATTTATGATACCCATCATGAGCAGCGGCCGGAATGTAGGAACAGGGAGAAATGGGAATGATGGTCAAGTTGTACAGATCGGAGAAGATGGAGCAGCACGTGGGTTCCTGCAGCTTGAGTAGGCGCGTTTGACGTGCGTTAGTGCGTGGAGAAGCTTTGAGTGCGTAATGTCAACCTCTTGCCAGATCAGGAAATTTCCCCGATATCTTCATCTGGTTTTGCATTGGCAGCCATTGAGCTTTCTGATGATTCAAAAAAGTTGGCGTCGTGTGGCTTTTTCCCCTCCCAACCCCATACGACTAATTCTCCTCTTGCGTGCGCTTTCAGATGCTCGTTGCAGTGCGCTTCAAGTATTCCCACTGAGAGGCAGCCGACTTCTCCCTCAATCTCGAGCGCAAGGCACCTACTTAAGACGATCCTTCCCCTAACGCCCGGCCTCAGCAATACGCCCACAATGTCAAGAATGTGACGTCCGATCTCCCATCATTACAATGAATCTGTCTATTGCAAACGGCACGCATCAGCATCTACGCTTCGCAGCAGGTACATAAGCTCTTTCCTTCTGAGCGTGGACTGGCAGCACCCGTCTTCCTCATTGCGCGAAACTTGAGAACCTTGCTTGCGCAACAAGGTGTACCGAGACATCATGTTACGGGCGACAGTCAACACAGTGCGAAGGGGCAGCAACAACGCACAGCCTCCCGCTGCGCCGAGCTGGTTCCAATCATGGTTGATACCTCGACTACAGTCCATCTCTCGCGCTACATGCACGCATCCTATCCACACGATCACCATAATTGCAATACTTGCTAGCACGACCTACATCGCTCTTTTAGAGAGCTCCCTGTTCGAGCCTCCAACGAGAGTGGACTTGTCCCCTGGCCAGATCGACGTAGCGAACTTTTTAGGAGGAAGCAAGACTCTACGAGCAGCCAAGGACACAGATTGGAAGTGGCAGAATGGCAACGACGACACAGAATTTGTGGCGAAAAGGGTATGATCTTTGATCAGCCTCCACACCAACTCATGCTGACAGTGGCAGTACTCTAAACACAATGCTTTAATGACCCTTGTATTTCCCGAGTATGCCAGTGATGGCAGCTCTCAGGCAGACATACCACATCAGCAAGCGGTCGCGACATACGCAAATGCTTCATCCGAGCTTTTGCCCTCTTCAAAGAATCTTCTCTCTCCGATTTCGTCCGACTGCACCCTGACATATTCGGTGCCATACGAGTTCGCAGGCAACTTCATAGCGTCAATACACGAGCTGCCCAGCCGAAAAGACTTTGAGAGCAAAGCTGATTTGGAGGAGGCCGCAAAGAACGGCGAGCCAAAATGGATCATGACAGCAATGAGATTCCCAGCCGACGGTGCGCAGAGGAGCTTCAAACGGAGAGTGGTGGACGCGTGGACCGCGTTCACAGACCTATTGAAGGTATGCGGTATTGTCTTGACCATCCACACATACTCAAGCTGACATATGTGCAGAACGCCGAAGAGCTTGACATCGTCATCATGGTTCTTGGCTACCTATCGATGCATCTGACATTTGTATCACTATTCATGTCGCTGCGAAGACTCGGCTCGCATTTTTGGCTCGGTACCACCACTATGTTGTCCTCTGCGTTTGCGTTGTTGTTTGGCCTCATTGTTACCATTCAGCTTGGCGTTCCACTAAACATGGTCCTCTTGTCAGAGGGACTGCCGTTTCTTGTTGTCACCATTGGCTTCGAAAAGCCGATAATCCTCACGAAGGCAGTGCTTCAAGCATCGTTGGCGTTGAAGCGGTCAGGCGGAGCCGGTGGCAATGCCGCGAACGCACATGCTAACGATCGTGCAAGTAGCTCATCACCTCACATTCAGTCCGCGATTCAGATCGCAGTAAAAGAGAAGGGATACGAGCTTGTAAGAGACTACGCCATTGAAATTCTAATACTTGTGGCAGGTGCAGCATCTGGTGTTCAGGGTGGACTTTGTCAATTTTGCTTTCTAGCGGCGTGGATTTTGTTCTTCGACTGCATTCTGCTGTTCACCTTCTACACCGCAATCTTGACGATCAAGTTGGAAGTTAATCGCATCAAACGACATGTTGCCCTTCGAAGAGCCTTGGAGGAAGAAGGTGTGAATCGGACCACAGCCGAGAAAGTAGCCGCAAAAGAAGAGTGGCCCAGCGTCACCGACGTCGATCATGTGTCGTCGCAGCATAGTGGAGAGACTTCCATTTTCGGCATCAAAGCTCAAGACAGCAGCGTGTCAAAGTTCAAGGTGCTCATGGTGGCCGGCTTTATTGTGATCAACCTCCTCAACTTTTGCACAATGCCATTCAGAAGTGGCGCGAGGAGTGCCGGCTCAGCTCTCTCCAGCGCGGTCACACAACCTCCCATGGATCCTTTCAAAGTGGCTGGCAATGGGCTTGACATGCTGCTCAATGACGCTAAGAGGAATCGTGTGTCCACAGCAGTCACAGTGTTGACACCTATCAAATTCGAGCTATCGGATGGACTGCTCGATGATGACAGCAGCTCAATGTTTGACATGGCATTCGCCGACCGACTGTTCACTGGCATGGGAGGCAGAATGGTTGAAAGCATACTGAAGAGTTTCGAGGATCCCTTCCTGAGCAAGTGGATCATCATCGCTTTGGTCATAAGTCTGTTTCTCAACGGGTACTTGTTCAATGCCGCTCGTTGGACGATCAAGGACCCGACGCAGCACCGCGTCGAAGTAGCACCAAGACACCAAATGGCGAATGGTGATCCGGTCGTGCCCCAAAGACAGGAAGCAGCGGCGGACAGGAATGTTCAGCGTAACGACCGTGCTCAGCGAGATGATACTAGAGAACACGAGGAAGTCTCCGGTGCTGAGCGGAACCTCGAAGAATGCGAGGCTATGCTCAGGGAGCAAAGAGGACGAGAGTTGAAGGATGAAGAGCTCATCGCGCTGGCCACGAGGGGCAGGACCCTCCGCGCGCAGGCTCTTGAGTCAGCGATTGGAGACAAGACGAGAGCAGTCAAGATTCGCAGGAGTCTCGTGTCTCGGACACCGGCTACGGTGGAGAACACTGGATTGTTGGAGACGTCCGAGCTGCCCTACAAAGGCTACGATTACGATCGAATTTACAAGGCTTGCTGCGAAAACGTTATTGGCTACCTGCCACTGCCTTTGGGCGTTGCTGGACCGCTCACTGTGGACGGGAAGAGCTACTACATCCCTATGGCAACCACCGAAGGTGTGCTGGTAGCCAGTACTAGCCGTGGCGCCAAAGCTATCAACATGGGCGGAGGTGCTATCACCGCTGTAACAGCCGATGGCATGACAAGAGGGCCATGCGTAGGCTTCAACTCACTTGTTCGAGCGAGCGAAGCGAAGCTCTGGCTTGACTCTGAGGAAGGGCAACGTACGATAAAGGAGGCTTTCAATTCGACTTCGAGATTCGCTCGTCTCCAAAGCTTGAAGACGGCGCTAGCTGGGACTTACCTCTACATCCGCTTCAAAACGACTACAGGCGACGCGATGGGTATGAATATGATCTCGAAAGGCGTGGAGAAGGCGCTTCATATCATGTCTACCGAATGTGGCTTCGACGATATGGCCATCATTTCAGTGTCTGGCAATTTTTGCACAGATAAGAAGCCAGCGGCGATCAACTGGATCGATGGACGTGGCAAGAGTGTGGTCGCTGAAGCTATCATTCCGCGAGACGTTGTGCAAGAGACGCTGAAGAGTGATGTTGACGCACTCGTTGAGCTCAACATAGCCAAGAACTTGATTGGTAGCGCTATGGCCGGAAGTATTGGTGGATTCAATGCGCATGCATCGAACATTGTGGCGGCGATCTTCCTTGCCACCGGGCAGGACCCGGCGCAAGTGGTCGAAAGCAGCCACTGCATTACCATCATGAAGAAGTGAGTGCACGCTCCGTGGTTTGATTACCGTTTACATTGCTAACACACAACAGCCACAACGGCAACCTACAGATCTCAGTCTCTATGCCATGCATGGAGGTTGGTACCATCGGCGGCGGCACATTCCTGGGACCTCAAGCATCCATGCTCGACCTTCTCGGTGTGCGCGGAGCGCGCGACGATGCTCCAGGCGAGAATGCTCGTCAACTTGCGCGCATCATCGCCGCCGCAACACTCGCCGGAGAGCTGTCCCTCTGCTCAGCATTGGCTGCAGGCCATCTCGTCAAGGCGCACATGGCACACAACAGGAGCGCAGTGCCGACAAGACAGGGTACGCCGCAACCTTCAGTACCTACGTCGCCTCAGAGTGCGGGACCATCGAGCCTGCTGCCAACGGCAGGATCGAGCGTTGCTGGATCAAGACGGTAGTGAGAGGCTTCTTTGACATTCATGGATTTGAAGCGCTTTAGCATGGCGGTTGGCAGCAAAGGCTGTCTGTAGACTTTTGTACTTTTATCATCCGGGGAAATGGCTTCAATAGCAATTCGATACCCTCGAGACCCGCGTTTCTGAGAAGCCGCTGTCATCCGCCAACATTCTCGGACATTGCCGAATTTGGGCATTGTGTATGGCTGGATGATTGCGACGTCTCTTGATCTCCTCTCCACCCTCGACTATCCCGTCTGTTTTGCGCTCGTCTCACACACATTGCTCCACCCACACGAGCCGCGACCCACACGAGCCGCGATGATGGATTTCGCTTGGCTTTGCATCGCAGGATGTGAACACATGCGTCGAAGCTTGGGGCCTTCCGCGCGCCTTCCGGAGTCATCACTCCTGCATGAACCGCGCCTCCGCTTATCGCGATCGTTATGATCGCGCTCTCTATGGTCAGCTTGACGGGACGCACGTGTATCTAGCGCCGCACCCTGCACTCGTCTCCAGTTACGCGTGATATTCTTGTTAACTGAACGGCTGAGATTGGCTGCTCTGTCAACTTTTCTGGGAGTGCGGATGCTCCGTGTGGGGCCGCCGCTGGCTTTCCACTTGTCCTTTCCGTGTGGGTTCTTGGTGCTGCATACTGCGCGACGACTGCGCGTACAAACGCCCATTCTGTGTTACTGAAACGGCGAAGTGTGAGCCGGTCTATTTACTGGCTGAGCTGGTTGCTGGAAGGGATCAGCGACTGATGGATCAAAACCTCATTGCGCGCAATGTATCATGCTGACTGGTATATGCAGTGTGGTACAAACTTCGGCTCAGTGTTGAGAGGGGTTGATGACTATTGAGAGCTGGCGTAGGAGGTTCAAACCCGTCTGAAATTCTGTACGAGCAGACAATCGTCCGAATATTCGTACGATTTTGGAGTCGCATCTTTCGTGTTGTCGACCTTTTCTACCGCAGCTGTTCTTGGACCGCCCTCATCCTAGACTGAGTGCTTGGCGACATACTGTTTCAGGCTATCGCACCCACGATACGCTGATAGTGCCATACGGCTCGCGGCACAACGCTGCCGTGCCCGCATTGACCACAGATCTTGGTTGGCGTTACGGATCCTACCATAGTAGCTGCCGGCCCCCAAACCTGGATCAGGACAGCACACTTGTCCTTCAGAATCGTTTTCGATGAAGGTCGTCTCGGTTATCGGAGACTTCTACGTGTCCTTCGCGTGAGGATGGCGATCCTGATCCCACTTACACGGCATACTGTCAAGTTGGCGCCTATAGCTTTTGCACGAGCTTAAACTTACGATACTAGCTCTCTACACTGGATTGTACAACGCGTCAGCGCAGTCCAGCTAAGTAGTGAACTGAGCTCTTCGGACGTCATCGGTGCAGCAACGGCATTGGGACATCAAGCGGATAGGCTGCAACGATGTGTTCGACCCTTCTGGACATGCTTGGTCTCTCAGGATTTGTGCCAAACCTGGGAGTACCTGTCGACGTAGTGGGTGAAGCTGATTGCTGCCCAATCTGTTGCTGCATCGAGTGCAACAGCAAGCGACCGATCGCAGCCAGCTGCTGCTGCGGTATCGCCTGTGTCGGTAAGTGTCTTTGGCTGCTCTTGATCAACTCCAACTATAGATTTGCCGTCGCCGTCATCATCCGAAGACCCGCCCGTCGCGCTTAGAATTTACTGTCGAGAAAACAGTACTCGCGACTGACGACACTACTTTAGGTCCGACTCTCGGCACAATATTGTGCTGCCTTCCTTTGTCGGTTTGCTACTATCCTCCGGCTTGTTGCGTGGCGTGCTTTGGCGGCGAGAAAGGGAGAGAGAAAGCTCATGAGTGAGTCAATTCTGCATTTTTTGAGCGGCTTTGGGATGCTCGATGCGGCCGATAGACATGTCACGGTGCTTGAACAGCTGATGGCGATCCCAGATTACGAAGCAAGCCGGGTGAAGTCGCGGACGATTGGTTCGGCTACGTTCCCATCTGAGCATATCCGACTCGTTCGCATCGTTTAAGATGAAGGTGAAGGAGGTGACTTTGAGGGAAGAGCAAAGAAGACGGTAATGACTCCACACCAGACGGAAGGTCCGGTCGCTTTATGTGCGAGTCTCGACTGCGTCCCAAGGATCTCAAGACGAAAGAACACTTGTCGCGCCCGGCTCGCTCGGGTTGCCGCCTTGGGCAAGTTTTTGCGATGCGAAGGAAGACGGCCGGATGCGGATGTTTCGGAAGAGGGCGAGCAATGCTCTTGCTCCGCTTATCTACATTGCGGATTATTGTTGTGGAAGTCTAAATCCATCAACCTTACACAGCAAACGTGTTCAGACCACAGTCGCTGTGAACCCACCTACACCTGTCCTCTGTTCGAAAATGGCGGTTTCCGCGCGAGAGTTATCTCCTTTTTGTGATCCTTCGTCACCCTGCGCGCCCGCTTGTCAATCCCCGCAAGCTAAGGACCCCATTCGGCTCCTTCTGATTGCGACAAACAGGTCTGGAAGACGCCAAAATCTTCGTTCCTAGCCATCGAGAACTATCAGCACGACTTGCAATCTCCCACTAGCCTACTAACACTAGCGGGAACGGCTTCCGTCCACCGTACAACAAAATAACAATGACTGACTGCGGCGGGCTTTTGCCTTGCAATGTCGTCTGTGTTGAATGCGGAGGTAACCGGAACTGTACAGGCTTTGCCGTCATAGGTCAGTGCCCTTTCTCTCGTCCTTGTGATCACGTCATGCGACAAAGTGATTGTTTAGTCGTGTCTCGTGGCGAGGCGGGGACTGGGATGTACAGACTGGCTGATACCCCGGCGTACAGGGCCGACAATACAGTTCTTCGTCTGGGCGCCGCTGGAGTTTATCTTCTGTCCGTTATCCGGCTTTTTTGGCTGCCGCACAACGGAAGAAGGGAAGCGGTGAGTGCTGTTTGGGTTCTCGACTATGCGTTGAGGAAAACGTGGTCACTGACAATGTGAACCAGGATACAAGCGAAGCCTGATGAAATAGCGAACGCTTGTTGTGGTTGGATATGTTGTTGAGGTGCCGGCTTGCGGACAGGTGCGATGCCAGATCGACGACGGCTAAATGTTTATGCAGCTCACGAACACTGCGACCGCTTGGAGGAGCACAGTTCGTTCATGAGCAGAGTTAAAATATTCTTTGCGAGCATCGGTGACGACCACAAAGATGCATATCCGTCTCTTCACCAAGATGAATGAGGCACATATCTCCACAGCATGAATACATGTCCCACTATAATGTCCCATAACAGCAGTGTCTTGATTCTCCAGATAAATCATCTACAAAACAGCAGCCACACCGAATATGTCCTTGTAACAACGTACATCATCGCTAACACCTTGTCCCTCTCCAACTCCTCCCGACGTATCATCGCACCTCCGAGACATGGTGCCCTCTCTCGCCGCCTCTCGTCTTTGCGCGTTTCAACCAGCTTGACGAACCGTACACGAGGCCCACAGATCATCAAGCGAGCATCAAGGATGTGTCCCATCCCCCTCCCCTGCCCACTCCCCTGCCCACTCCCCTGCCACTCCCATGTATTGCATCTGGCTAACTACATAGCTCTCT
Source organism: Arthonia radiata (assembly GCA_002989075.1). Lineage (NCBI taxonomy): Eukaryota > Fungi > Ascomycota > Arthoniomycetes > Arthoniales > Arthoniaceae > Arthonia > Arthonia radiata. The sequence continues at coordinate 1,016,913 of PSQN01000004.1, read as the reverse complement.
AGATCTTAAAACGGCTGATGAGATCAGTAAGCTAACCAGCACCCTTTGCGTAATCTAATACCCTTGTGCTAGCGTCGTCCTCATCTTATTCTAGGCTAGCTTTACTGGTAAGGTCCTGGGAATACTTGAGATCCGGCGGTTGTCTACTTCTGTCCCTCGGGGCCCAGTGATGCACGTATGTAACGAAGTCCAATAAGTTCTTTGTCAGGCCATAAGCGTACAGCACACGCTCAAAGTACGTACATTTGTTTTCATCGTCCTTTGTAAACTTGATCGTTAGTCGGGAGTTACACCACTCATGGTCCAATTGTCCACCAATACGATCTTCAATTTGCTCCACCATAAGCTTTAGATTGGCCTTCCACGTAGTTTGGATGGTAAGATCCTTGCAGTAACGGGGATGGTCGAGCGAGATAATGTAATGGCGTCCGCTGTTCCAGAAGCGAGCGTGCTTCTCGAGGGATGCTGCTTCGGGCTTTGATGGGGCTGCCATAGTTGTGCTAATAAGGCTGTAGAATACTGGAGGAGGTACGAAGGCTAATGTAGTAGAATTGGATATAGAGGAATTTGGGTAGAGGCATAGGGCATAACACGCCGTCTTAAATATGCGAAAACGCACCATAAAGGACAGCTCAGCATTTGTAGGGAGTATGCGTTATTAGGATTTTGGAACAGCTAGACAATAGCGGATTTATGCAAATCTGGAGAAGCACGGTAGGTAGCGGGACTAGTACTGTACCGATATGGTTGGGTGGCTACCCCAGGCTGAGGTAGGTAGCCACCCAACCATGTCGGCACAGTAGTGTTTCAGAAGATCACGTAGGATCGGGTATATGCGACCCCCTCAACCCCGACTGCAACTGCAATTGCAACCCCGTCAGCTTTTGCCTCAGGTGCTACTCGAACTCCAAAAATGAGAACGAGAAGGCATCGCAGGCCGATCGCGCGCGTGCGCCTTGTGGGTGCAAGGTTGCTAATGCGTTCGGCCCTTCGTTCGCTTGCCCATCTTACCTACGCCACCGTAATAGCGCGACGAAGCGTTCCCTTGCTATCGATTGCGTCCGAGAGACAGGTTGGAGGGAGTGCAGTGCTGACGAGACGCATATGTAGCGCCCATCATCGGCTTCTTCGCCGCCATCCCCTGCGCGCTCTTATGGATTCCTGGGATCGCTTTGGGTGGGCTATGTGGAGGGCCGGGGAAGGGGTCAGTCATCTTCGTAATGATGGTGATGATGATGTTTGCTAGCGCGGGGTCAGCCTTATGATAGCGCCGAAGAAGGTTATGGACTCGGTTGCGGATGGGTGTATACCCTTTTGAAGGCTGTGGGTTGTTGATATGGCGTTATTGGCAGGTTCTCCAGTGTTCAGGGATCGGCTATGGGGAGCCGTATGGTTTGTGGCCCAAGAAATGTGGTTAATGGCGGAGCACGTTCGACACATTTCAAGAGGCAATGGAGGGTCCGCTGAGGTGGGTGTGCAAGTAAGTGGTTTCAAGATTCATAGCGACGTGACACATCAACCATGCTTCAAGAGATCTTCTCGTCCGCGCCACTACGCATATCCCGCTCACGGCACCCAGTCATCCAGAGATGCAGGTAAGTCGTTGACCGCGCCTTCCCCATGGAAAAAGAGCAAGTCGAAATCACGACGGCGCGCCTTCCTAGTGAATCGTCATGCGCAGCTTCCAATTCCAGCACGGAGGCCTTTGTTATTTACACTTGGTCTTGCTCTGCTGTCTTCCTCACTCATCATCCATTCTCCCCCATCCATCATCAACATCACCATTGACACATTGTTATCTTTTGGCAGCACATTGTTCGACTACAGCCACCACACCTCTGATCGACAGCAACTTCGTTTGACGCTTGAGCAAGCTAAAGGGTTGTCAGCATGGCTTCGATGGTACGTGGGATCTTCTCGGTTGATGAGATGGCTGCCTTCAGTGTTGTGATACTTGAGACAAGATATGCTGACGCTCATGATACAGGCGGCCATCATCGCCCTTGTGACTCTTTCTACCTTTACTGCTTTGGCAGCGGACCCGCCGCGGGTGCTTTCGATGCCGATCTCGCAGCTCAAGACTGCTCCGTATCATGCGCTTTCGGAGAGAGATGCCGTCCCGGTCGACCTCCAGAATCATCTGCCCTCCATGAGATATTACGTCACGGCAGATGTCGGAACCCCAGGGCAGGAGCAAAGATTTCTGCTTGACACTGGAGCCAGTGACATCTGGACCTTTGCGCCAAACGTGTGTGAGAGCGCGCCCCAAAAGTCAAACATATACATAGAATCATGCTCTGGCAAATCTTTCAATTCCAGTCAATCATCATCATACCGTCTACGCTATCCTGACGAGGCCGATTTTCAATACTACTCGAGACAGTTTGCATGTGGCGATTACTTCACCGACAACCTGCAGATCGGGGACGTTATCGTGCACAACCTCACGATGGCACTCATCGAGTATTCGGGGGACCACTTCAGTGGCATTATGGGAATAGGCCCTCCGACAGGTCAGTCCCCAGGGCGCACACTAACGGGAACCAGTTCAAGTTGTGCGAAAGAATTCGGTGATACCACTGTGGGACCACCAGACCCTTTGCAGCGACGCGATTCTTTGTTGGAGAAGCTTTACCGTGAAGGCGTAATCAACGGCCTTGGATTTAGTGTCCACCTGAATGATCAAGCAGCACCGAGTGGGACACTCTTGCTGGGAGGGGTTGACCGCGCCAAATATGTCGGAGACCTGATAAGCGTTCCAGTACTTCCAGAAACTCTTTTTGAGGATCTTCCAGAGCTCAAAGTCATTCTCCACTGGCAGGTTGAGTGGTCATCTGTCGGGCTCACCGACGGGTTGGGCTCAAAGTTGCTCGAGATAGGGGACTTCCCCGGCAGCGCTACGCTAGATACTGGCGCCCCTGGCATCCAAGTTCCCAATGCTGTTTATGATCAATTAAGCAGATACTTCGGTGTTCGGGACGACGATATTTTCGATAGATCTTATCCTGAGTGGCCGCTCATCAATTGCACGCCGGTGCCCTCTATTGGCACACTCGACTTTCAATTTGGTGGTGCGGCCGGTCCAATGATTGCGGTCCCATTCTCTGAGCTCGTCTTACCTCTCTATCAAGGCGAAGAGCCCATCCGCTTTGATGATGGTAGTGAGGCGTGTCAGTTCGCTGTTGAACCCGTTGACGTTCTGCAATACAAGCTCGACCAGATGAGGGGTAGAGCCGACAAAGATATTGTGAGTCTACAGCTTTCCGTGCAGATTTCTCAAAAATCATCCGGGTTGTATCTGCCGCTGGTCTTGCAGATGAAAGCTTGGTGGTAGTCAGTCTTCGCTTTACAGAATAGCGGCTGACATACCTTCACAGAACGTACACCACCCTCGGCAGAGCAGAGTTGGCAACCCCAACGCACTTGTTCCGTACATTCTGGGCGCCCCGTTCTTGCGATCTGCATACGCCGTCTTTGATATCGCCAATGGCCAGATTGCACTGGCACAGGCCAACAACTCTGCTGGTGACACATCTGACGTGCAGGAGATTGGCGGAAGTCGACTCGCCGACCCCACAAATATTCCTGGTGTCCAGACCACAGTTCACGAAGCTTTCACGCCACCGCCTCCACGTCCTACGTTCGATTTTGTAGAAGAGTTAGTAAGCCTTGGGGAGAGCGTGGAAGCGAACAAGCCGTACAGCGAATTCAGTTCCCTAACATCACTGTTCATGGATGCGGCAACGCGATCCTTTGGCAGCATCAAGGGCTCACTAGGTCCGCCTCCAACTGCAAGAAGTACCACAGCGGTCGATGGTGTGCCAACCACGTACACACAAGCAGCTGTGACGAGCTTGATGGATAAGCCTGGAAGAGTGGCGGTCTCGAACGAGCTCAAGAGTCCAATGAGCGAGCCAGTGGCGACGGGGCCGCACGTGTCAAAGCGAAGCAGCGAATGGAGAGGTTGAGAGCGCACATCATCGGTTCGGTCAGAATCTGCGTCTGCGTCAGCATGGTGTTCTGGGAGATGGCAAGCTAGGCGTTCTTTGGCGTATCATTTCGACGCGTAAGCTGGATTGAAGTCCTGACCTACGATACCTACAAATAGACATGGCTGGCGTTGTCAACGCCACCACTAATACCTAATGATGATTTAATGACATTTTGCAAGTGTTCACTATGCGGTGATCTCGAGTGATTGCGCAGCGCTTCATGTACTTGCTTCAAGTCTTTGTGCCACCTTCGATACCCGTGGCACCGTGTATACAACAGTGTCTTGCAATCAGCTCGCCGACATGTCATTAGCACACTCACGGAGGAAACGTGCAAGTCTTCATCGCCCTTTATCCTTCATAACCGTTCTTCTATTCGCTCGCCCCCGTCTAGCAAGGTGCTGCCCACGACCATCTCGCAAACTCCGTCGGATACCAAGGCTGGCTCCAGTATGGAACCTTACATCGTGGACATCGTGGCCAGAAAGTCATGGTGTGATACATGCAGTCGACAGGCGTGAACTCGAGGTACAAGACAATTGGACACGGCCGAACGTGGAGATGGCCGCAGAAGTAGCAGATGAGTGTGTCGCACATGCGATGTTCGTGAGGTGTGTGATGGATGGTCAGTAGGTTTGGCAGAGATTGTGAATAGTGATCATGGAAGTCTGGGTCACCATTGTGTAAGACCTAGGGGTGAAGGTAATGTTGGCGGTGGAGTGTTGTTTGTCAGGCGTTCGTCAAGCGTCATATCGTTTGCCCTCCCTTTGCGCCTCTCATACCGCCGTCCTATCTATCCTACTCCACCCATCTCGACATCTCTCACATCGATTTCCACCCACGTTATTCCATGCGGTCTCACGGCTATCACTCTTTCCATAAAACCTTACCACCACCACGCCTCCTTACGACCTCACCACAACACACCCTTCATTCCCCACCCGCCCACAGAAATTTCACCCCCACACGAAACTTCACACCCCACACCACCTCACGGCTGTCGCTCCCTCCGGCACCGGTCCTCCGCCCGCCGCGTCGGCCGCCGCGGCTGCCGATAGTACTCGGTGCGGCAGTGCGGGCAGTGCGGGTAGAAGCGCTCGTCGTACGCGTTGCACTCCCAGATCTCGGTGTGGGTGTAGAGGACGATGGCGCAGCGGGTGCAGTGGTGCCAGCCGCAGTTCCAGCAGACGAGTTCGTTGCACATTTTGTTTTGTTGTTGAGGGTGTGGGGTGGTGGGGGGTGCTGGATGGTGCTGAGTGGGGTTGGGTGTTGTGGGGTCTTGCAGATGTTGGGTTGTGGTTGGAGTTGTGGCTGGTTGGTGAACGGGGTTTTGGTTGTGGACTTTTGGTTGATGGAGCGTGCGGCTTGGAGGGTTGTTGTGGATGATGGGAGTTTGGGGAATGGAGCGTGTGGTGCATTGCAAAGGGGTTCGTGTGGTTCACGGTGGAGGTGCAGGTGGCGGCTGGGAGGTGGATGCATAATAGGCAGAGGTCCAGTTGAGGTGGAAGTGCTGCTATCGCTGGAGGTGAAATTTGTGCGTTCGTCACGCCTTCCATCGTGGTGTACGTCGGTTCTGTTGGTAATGTTACTCATCTTGGTTGAGCATGCGCGTTGTATAGCGGATGTTAGGAAGCCTCATGACGAGAGATATTTGCGGTTGCAAGCGAGAGAACTGGAGGGAATACATAGCGCAAGCCAAGCTGTGGCTCCCATCTGCTTCTCTGACTTAGCTTGCGGTGCCCAGTGATTACCGCGGCCGGGCATTTCGCTTGCGGTTCGATAGGAGATGCCACAAAGCCTTGGTTTTACACTGGCTCTATGTTGCAAGGCGAGTTTTGCAGTTGACGCTCGGAAACCCATTCGCTGGGAGGTTAGTGACTGTGCACAGTGCGTACGCTTTTCCCATTTTACATCTAATACTCCTGATCACGTATCGTAGAGTAGAAAGCTGGCTCAGGGATGACAACTTAGTATGATATACTGTTATATAGCATCGCTTCACATATTCGTCAGTCATATCCAAACTTCCGCTTGTGCTACGAAAACAAATTGGAGTCTAGCGACATCGCTCCAGGCGCTGCATCGCTGTAGGGGAAGTCGACATCGTTGTCCAGCATGCTCATGAGAGGATCGAATATCTCGTAATTCCAGTCGCCAACCTCGTCCCCATACACAGACGGCGCCATTGACAGCATCGGGCCTGTTCCTGAGGGCACGACTGCTTCAGGCTGATTATTCGAGATGGGCTCGTTACTAGCAGCGGCCGCTTCGTCCCTGCTGGCGCTCTGGCTCTCGATAGCCGCTGCGTTGCTAGCGTTGGCATCTTTGAAGACGAATTGCTCACGCCACCGCCATACAGAGTCGTAGACGACGCTGAGGCTCATACGACATCGCACACGAAGCTGGAGGGAGTCATCGATCTCGGTGGGTGCTTCGCGCATACTTGCGCCGTAGCTGCGCCAGAGCTGCGTGAGGACTTCTGCAAGCCGTGCAGGAAGGTCGTTGTTGTATATACTGGTCTTGCGAATTGCTGTGATGGTCGAGTTGAAAAGGTTACGAGCGTATACAATGTCCGTATGGGGTTTGAAGAAGCTGTTAAGAAGTTTCGTGAGGGTGAAGCCTCCGCCGAGGATCATCTGCATAATGTACGCGCCGACATATGTAAGGTGCGGAGACTGCAGGACAGTTTTGAGGAAGACGATGGTAGCGCTGTAGAGCTCGTGGAGGTCTTGTTTGTAAGTGCGTGTTGATGGTGAGTCAAAGAAGGCGCAGAGCTTGAGATGCAACCCGACAGTTTGTAGATGGAGATGAGCGATGGGGGAGTTAAGGTCTGCTAGTTGCGCCTCAAGGTCACGATAATCTTCTGAAAGAATACTGATCAGGGTGGGTCGCTCTTCGTCTCGAGCAAGGCCAATGGGGTCGCTGCGGTTCATGTAGACCAGTCGAGATACCTTATTACAGAGGCGCTCGATCTGCAACCGCCAGTAGAGGTCGGGTGGAAGCGTTCCGATACTGGGCAACGTGGTCAACGTGTAGTCCCACTGAGAGCGTGGCGGTTGACCAAAGCCGGTTGAGACACTGCGAAGGTAAGATTAGCATGGCCTTGATGCCCAGTGTGGAAGTAATGAGACAATGAAAACATGAGTGCTAACGTTTGTGATACGATATTGCAGCCCGCCCAAGTCTTCAAGCGATCCAAGACATCCTCATCCCGCAAGTCAAGCTTGACTCGCGAATACTCTTGCACATGTGAGGGACGATGCAACCCAGTCTGCAACGCTATTTGCATCATGAGGCCCGAGAACATGAATGTAGGATCTTTGCTCGATGTCTTGGTGGGCAGTGGCCATGTGCATAGCAAACACAAAGCCTTGACTACGTGGTAGTTCTGTGGTACATCTGCCACCGTCGTCCAAACGAGATTCGTCAGAGGGGTAGCAACGCCCGTCAGCAGCGTCGGGTCATCGTCATAGCGCCGTGCTGCCACGGCAATAATGGTCCAAAACAGCAGCTCCGAACATTGAAAGAAATAATCCGGGGGCTTAGTGGGGTCTAGGATAGGAATGAAAGGATGATAGTGTTCAAAGTATTGCTCGAACAGCGCTTTGATCTGCTCAGCATTCAATACCACTTTCTGTAGCTTTCGGCTATGCGGCGGGTCTGCTGAGAGCTGTGCCTCGACCTGCGCTGTGGCACTCGTCGTTGAGTGCCTCAGCTCGAGCAGGGAATCAGCAGCACCTTGATGCAGCTCGCTCAAAGACGGTGCGGACGGCGGCGTCGGTACACCTAAGTTACGACTTGAGTCGCCATTGCTCAAAGCCGTGGCTTGAGAGGCCGAACCTTGAGGTTCTTTTTCAGCCAGGCGTCGGCGGAGATCGTTGAGCTCTTGCTCCATCTCTACGTGGCGATTGCGTTTGTCGACGCGGCGAAAATTGGCATCGATGCGGCAGCCCAAGTTCAAACGCCGACATCTTGAGCATGTCTGATACTCGGGCTCGACGACAACATCACAACGCAGCTATCCACATTAATACTGCTATACGTAGCAATGCGATTGCTCCGGTGCTTGCTCACCTTCTGCTGCCGACATTCGTTACAGGCGCGCTTCGCTATATTATTTCGACCCTTGTCACCCGCGTTATCGCTAGTCCTTCGTTCATGACTCGGTGACGCTGGATGGGATGAAGCAGCTGGTGACTCATGACTTTCTACAGTTCGTTTACGCTTCCGACCGCCAGCGCTGGTCGGAGCTTGTGTGTTGTACGGTGACTGACTGCCGTTGTGGTTGATTTCATGTTGCTTTATTGGAGACAGGGGCGAGGCCATTGCTAGCGGAAGGTTGGCGCGGGAGACAAGATGGGTGCTGCGATGTCGGAGTCCACGAAGAGGTGCAATCTATGCGGCAGGGTAGGAGGTCTTGGCGCTGATTTTGACTGGAAAGTTCGCACCAGTGACATTCACATCGCCTTCAATGATGCTGAGATGGCAGAGTAGTCCGTCTGAAGCTCAACTGCTTGCAGAACACAAGAACATTGCAGAAGTAAGCTCTGACTGAGCCTTGCCGTTCTTTCCTGGCATTCGGGACCCTGGCAACACCCTCCCTTCGCTCAGGGGCGTGATGCTGACGCCAGCTCTGAACGAAGACCTGGCTATGCGAGTATCTATTCGTCTAGGGCTAGCATTTCTGAAAAGGCTATGGTTCACTGGCTTCCAAAAGAGCTGCGTCCCCACATGCCAGCTTCGTAAGCGAAGTGCAGTGAAACATGCGACATAATTACGCCAAGCGGCGGCTTTCTGACATGACTGGTCTCGTTGCTGCTTGTGGGCACGCATTGCTAGGAGCAACAAAGTGCCAACCAGCGAGAATACCCGTCAACCTTCTTATTTTCTCTCCGGGTGTCATCGAGCACTACTCAGTCAGGCCTGTCGTGGAGTAGCTTGGCCTGGGGAAGATGAACGTCGTACGCGTTCCAGTTGAGCATACTTTTCGTGTGGATTCCACCAAGCTTGAGGCTCTTGAATGCTCGCTGATGCTGACTCAAGGGTAGTGAGCTTTCGAAACCAGGCCCCATTGACACTCATAGAATGCTATAAATCCCTGACACATGCTCGCGCATCCTGTGGCGTAATCCTGAGCACCGCAATACCATCTCTACCGGCGCGGACCAATACTAAAGACGCTTTCTGGGCTAGAACACTCCTTGCATTTGCTCCCAAGCTCCAGATCTATTCAATCTTTGCTCCGTGATCAAGTTCTACGACAAGGAGGGGATCGAGCGATTTATCGACAAAAGGGCTGTTTCGGTTCAGCACATTTGTTGAAGTGATCGAGGCGCACGACGATCTGCTACTTGGGAGTGAGATGAACATCTGTTACAAAGTGGAGACGATTGTTCCCTACAAGACCCAGCAGCGGGCAGATGAGCCAGGTAAAGTAGTGTCAGCGAAAGACATCGAGAAGCTGAACAGATTTGACGTGCAATCATTAGTTGTATCCTGACACGGTAGAAGGACCCAACTGCCAACAATCGAAAAACCCATTGCTTCAGTTCATGAACGGCAGCGCGTGCACACACGTGCAAAACATCATGCCAATACTGATCATGTCGTCAAAAACGGCCACGCGCCTCTCCCACCCCGATGAAATCAAGTGCAGCCGCTTCTCGCTGCCGAAACCGGATCGATGTCAGCGTTGAAGAAGCTGCCTCAACGCCTGGAAGCGTTTTCGAGTCTTCTCGCGAGTATTATGTAGTCGTCTAGGGCTTGATTAGGCTGTGTAGACATGGCTCATCTTGGAAAACGCCGCCAATGTTCCGCCATTAGAGAAGTCGCCACAGTATCTCCAATTCAATGGGTTGCTGCATCGATTGATCTTCAAGGTGCTTACAAGTGCTATCTTCTCCCAGTGCAGCAACGCCAAGCCACACGCCGCTGTTGAGGTCCTCGGTGAAGCAGCTGCCTTCGTCAAAGGGGGGATTGCGAAGGGTGGAAGAAGTCGTGAGCCCGACCGGCGCTGCAAGCGTTGACTTTCATTATCCGCCACTTGGAGGAGGTTCGGCTTCTGTGCACACGGCTGTGCGGAACAAAATGCGCCATGAGAAGAAAGGCCTTGAAGTTCGTGCGTGATGGAGAGATGGGCATGAAAGCCTACCGCAAGCAGTGCGCCGTTATAGGTAGATGGGGCTTCCGCTCCCACCTTCGTGGCAATTGTCAAACAACACGAAGCCGTCGTGCCCGCTCACCACTTCTGACACTTGCGAAGCAGCTCGTGCTTCGGGTTCCGCTCGAAGCAATAGTACCCCGCACTTGAGTCATCCGCCTGCACAATTATTCTAGTAATCTTTTTAACATACGAAGCAAAGGTCACTCTTCATACAGACGTCCTAAACAAGCTTTGTTTATAGTAACGCGCCTACTATGGAACATCTTGCTCTCTCTCATCCCTGGGGCTACCCCGCGAATTTCGAGACGTGCCGTGGATGGGAGGGACATGGAATCGAGCTGCTAGGGGTCGTTACAGGGACTGGCCGGTATTGGTGGGACGGCATGAGTTTGGCAGGACAGCGACTTTCGAAGTGAAGCAAGAGACATGGTTCGGCAACGGCCTATCACCAAATCCTGCGGTCACAACGCTTATGCCCTGGAAGGTGTGTTTCAAGAATGGTTGTTCTTTGGCCAGCTCGACGCCTTTTTCGCAGACGACTTCAGCGAATCGGATTTCACCCGTCTCAATGAAACGACCCATGAGGTGCATGTTACCACGACAAAGCTCGACGAACTCGTCGATCGATGGACCTGGGAACAACAAGACGAGCAGAAGCCCGCCACGAATGAAGAGTGCCGGTACCTGCATGCTTGCCTCCAGGTGGTGTATTCGTTTGTACAAGTCATCAACGTACCCGCTTTCGATCAGCGCATATGCATTTCTATCATTTCCGTTGCAGAGATCCTCAACGAGTCTCTGGCTAGGGTGAAGAATGCCAATACACTGCACCTGGGCCTCCAGTATGACGTGGGTGATTACAACTCAGAAGCTTTTCCCGCGAACGTATCTTGCTGGTGGCGCTATGCGGGAAAACGTAATGTTGGCTAATGATTGATGCCCTTACAACGCGCGAAAGTCAATGCAGCTCATCGCCTCCCCGTCAGCGGCTCTATATGTAGCGTGCCCCAGGAAGACGTCTCCACGAACGCAACACCATAAGTGCTCGTCACAAAATTGCGTCAGATCCCAAATCTTCTACCATGAGCTGCGAGCCGAGAAGCTAACGCATCGCAGTTCGTGCACCGGCTGTGAACAAATCGGTGTTGAAGGCGATCTTTGGAGAAGATGGTGTCCTTGTTGCGTCAAAATGGCATTCCATTGCCCCAGGTCAGCTGTAAACAGGGATACGGCAAACTCGATCTTTCTTTCGAAGTCGTACTTGCCCGACCCGACACGAAATTCGTGGCGATCTCGCACGTCTGGGCGGATGGCATGGGCAACTCCAAAGCAAACATGTTGCAGGAATGTCAAGTGCTGCACCTGCTAGCGCTCATAGGTATGCTAGACCAGCAACAGTCCTTGATAGATCCAGAAACGATTGTCGATATCGTGCCGCGCACTTGTATCGTATGGATAGACACGCTCTGCTGCCCCGTGAGAGATAAGGCTGCAACACTGCAAGTCATCACCAACATGCGATCCATCGACGAGCGGGCATAATCTGTTCTTGCAATCGATTCCGAGCTCTTGGAATGTGATGTCTCTGAACAGTCCACGAACGAAAACACCGCCTTCGACTAGCAGCACAACTCTACACTTCAAACCGGGCCCGACGTTTATGGACCTTGCAGGAGGGCATCTACGCAAAGAACCTTTACGTCGCCTTCAAAGGCCTCGTCCTGAGACTTTCCGAGCTCACCGATGTCATCAGACATGCTGCCACCGAATCGACACGACGATTGCCGCTCCTGCTTTCTTTTTATGTCCACCTATTTGACCGAAACCCTGCTTGATGCCGCCTACGCACGAAAAGTCTTTTCATTAGCGAAAGGACGTTTAGTAATCAAGCGGGACGACCAGCCGGTGTGCTTAAGCCCTCTACTTGACATTGACCGAGTGCATGTAGCCCAAAAAGACAGCATAGCTCGCTTTGAGGTCTTCTGGAACCTAGTAGCCGAGCGGTGGAACCTCCTGAGCGACGTCGTCTTTCATCCGCATCAAAAGTTGAACTTACCTGGGTATCAATGGGGTCCGAATACGCTTACACAGCCTTCTGTCTTTCGCTGCTTCGGCGTGGAGGATCGGACGGAGAGAAGTGCCCAGGTCATACCCGGCGGGCTTCGTGTCCATCTTCCGGGCCTGGACGTGTGTGCGTCGCCCACAGAATGTGCTCAGGTGCGCGCTCACGTCACAGAGATGTTCGTTTGCGATCCCGGGGGCTGGTGGTTCCGACTGCGGGTCGATCGCGCCGCCGCAGAAATTGCAGAAGCGTTCAGCGCCGCCAACGGCACCTTGTCGATCCTGCTGCAACATAAAGCTCTCACTTTAGACGAAGAGTACGTCAAGTGCATTCTTGTATGCGCCGACGCCAACGGACCGCGCGAGGTCCGAGTCCATGAGGTCGCTCGTCGACATGTTCAAGTTCTTGGAGACGAACGCCTCGGCACTTGAGGGTCATCTCCACAGCTGTCGAGGGCATGTTTCAAGGCCATCGTGTCGTTGCAGGCGATCCTCACGGTAGTTTCGACAGCGACGGGCAAAACCGTCTGTTCAGTCTCGTTGCCAGCCTCGTGCGTGCCCTTTTTCCTGATATACTGACTGCGCAAGCTAAAACAAGTCTGAATCGGGACGACAGAGTGTAGAACATCGGCTATTAGAAGGCTTGCAGCCTCTTGCTTAGCTAGCGATTGCTTCTACGTGTCTTCATAGGTATGGGTACACGAGGACACGGGTAGGCAGGAATTAGACCCTCACTCTTCACCCGAGTAAACTCGCGACGTTCGAAGCATGAGGTCGGACGTTAATTACAAACCTTGAGCTCAAGGCGACCAATAACCGCGATACCACAGTTCTACGCCTTATCCCAGTACACACTCATCCCCATCACATCCCCAAGCACAGACCAAGCAAACCCACCCTCCAACTCAAAGAAAAACCTCTTCCTCAACACCCCGCCCAAGCGGCGCATCAAAGAAAAGTGTTGAAGTCCATCAAAAATTGCGCCGGTCTCGCCTGTGACAAGTCAGCAAACATGCCCTGTCAAAAAACGAGGAAGGGAAGAAGTACGCACCCCCGAAAGAGAGAGAAAGCCCGACCCCACCGCGCCGTGCGATGCAGGGGATCGGACCAGAACGGCCCTCTGCGTGATCAAGGCGTTCCCAACAAGGTCTGTTTCGTATTAGCCAAAGGATTTTAAAGATCTGGGGAGGGGAAGACATTCAAGTATGGAAGGAAACAGAATGAGAAGTGCGGGTGGGAGCGGCTTTGTAGGATGGGCGCACGGGCCAGGGGAATTTGCGCTAGACTGATTTGAGGATTGTGGGTGTTGGGGGGAGATTGGAGGCGCGTTTAGCGCGTTTGGGTGTTGGGTGCTGGATTGGGGAGTTGGAGGCGCGTTTGGATACGCGGTTGGATACGCGTTTGCTGGTAGGTGAGGCTGGTGTGTTTTGAGAAGTGGGTTTGAGGTGATGGGGTGATGATGTTTTGCTTCATCACTTTCGCTTGAGCTCCGAAGACGCAGCCGGTTCGGCTGGTCACGGGCTGAAACAGTAACGAACGAACGATGATGAGACTCATCACGTCAAAGGAGCGTCACGCATCACCAAAGAAGTCACAATTATACGCTCAAAGCTCTCAGAGGCATGTTCACCATTTCATAGCTATCAAGATGAAGAGCCGTAAAGCGAAATCCAAAGTACGTATCGTATATCGTAGCAATCCATCATGATCCAATATCTCATATATCGTACATACATGTTCATCCAAGCGCCCGCGCCTGGACCCAGATCCCGTGAAATATAGTCGTCACATCGTTATCATTACAATCTTGCCGTGCTCGAAAGAGCACTCACTCCAGCTCAAGATGGCGCCGAAGCTCAACTCGCGCCGTGCTCAACGTAGAACCGCGTTCCAATGCTATGCCGAAGCTTCTCTTGCCGCTCTTGATGCCGCTGCTCTTCGCGCCGCATGTTGCGTTCTTGGAGACGCTGCCGGAAGCTGGACGCGAAACCGCGGCGTTGACTGCCCAGTCTCTGTGTTGCGCCCGCCTTCTCCGATAAAGGACCGCTGTACTGACTTTCGTGGTTACTGACGGCTCTGTCTTGTTTCGTGCTCAGCAATCGCCGTAAGCTGAGGCGACGGTCTCCTTTGGTCGCATTGGTCGCGATTGAACTGGGCGCCGCGTTCTCGGCGGCCGCGAAATCTTCGACTGATGGCTTGTGGTGGATGCGCGCTGGGTATGTCATGCTCCTCGCAGGCGTGTTCGGCTCGATGTCGTGTAGGAAGCCGCGAGGCCTCCAGGTTGGATGCAGGGACTCCCCGAGTATGTCTGCTCTTGAGTCCGAATCGGGACTAACGGGCTGAGTCGAAACCACGACGGACGACCTCTTGCTTCGGTTGCCTCCGGCAAATCTTGAGAGCGAGCCAGTCAGGGAGTCAGAGTAGCGCTTGGCCCGCCGTGAAAGCGAAGATTGACGCGTGGCAAACGAGCCCTTGAAGTCAGGCGAGACGGGCGACGCATCTTCCGCGTCGTGGTGTTTGGCTGGTGCAGGTGGAATAACCGAGACAGCCGGCGGCTCAGGAGGTCGACGGGGGTTCGTGAGGGGAGAAGACACGTTCCGGCTGTTTCTTCTGCCAGCCTTCACCGGAGTCAACAGCTCAGGCTGGGAGTCCTCGACGTCCTGTGAGTTGATACGGCTTAACACTCCCTCCGCATCTTTGGAAGTATTGCTCGAAGAGCCAGGGTGTTCGACGACCAAGACAGAGTCGTTGTTGTGCGGGTAGATGTTGACAGCCGTTGCGTCACGTACCAGAGCGTCAGACGCATCAGATACAGGTGAAGACCTCGCAAAGGTATTGCGAGACGACATTCGGTCCATGTGGCGGTCAACGCCAAGTCTGTTCGGGCTGCGCTCGCTTGGAGCCATGGAGTGCTCAGAGCCTCGCCGTGGAGAAGCGACCGCGCCTTCACCCGTGTCGAAAGCCGCAGCGGGTTGAGGTGACTCTGGAAGGGGCTTGTCTTCGGGAACAACTTCCATTGTATTTCGAGCAAGACCGCCAGGGGCATCTCGAGCAGAAAGGCCGGGCGCGGACCGTCGCCACTTTGAGCGGACGCTGCTGTGCACACGAGGCGACAATAACGATCGCGTCCGAGATGGCGGGGAGCTATCGCCAGCATTATCCGGTTGTTTCAACTCTTCTGCTTTTGGTTCGATGGCTGCGCTTTGCGCCTCGTGAGTTTCGGGCGCTTCCACTGAATGCGATGACCAAGAGAATCTGGATCCGGCGACATTGCCTAGCGTTTGAGCTCGCTTGCCCTCGGGCGGGGAACGACGCAGCTCAGCGTTTTTGCTGACATGACGCAGCGGGTGATGATGACGCGGTGGGCTGTCTACGATTGAGGCTTCAACCATAGGCGAGCCGTCGGAACTCGAAGGTAATATCTTCGACTCGGGAGTCATGAGGCGTTCATCTTCACCAGTGTTCAACTCTGTTTCCTTTGTGGTAACGGGCGAGCTCTCTCCAGATGATGACCCATCAAGCCAGCTTGACGGGCTTTCTTGGTTGGTGGGGCTCTTGAGTGAGAGTCCTCCCGGATCTTCCAAGAACGTGAGCTCTTTCGGCACCTTGTCGACTTTTCGCCGTTTCCGCATGGAGCCAGAGTCTTTGGAGCTCCTGACCGAGCCCAGCGTGTCCAAGTCTTCCTTTGAAGGCCGCTTGAGATCCATAGTTTGCAACAATCGCCGGTGGGCCACTTCTGTAACTCGATCGAAAGATCTGAGTCCAAGTGCATACACTTCCATTCGCGAATCCGCGCTGTCATCGATATTTCTCGCACCTTGCAGCGGCAGATCGATGGGGCTGTCAATATCGCTGCGAGGCGATGAATCCTCTTGCGCCGTTTGGAAAGACTCTGCTCGAGAAGAATCGTAGCTCAAGCCGCGTGGCTGCTTGATGCTAGAAGGTGCAATCGGGCTAGGAGGTGTGGAATTGGGAGTAGGAGCCTCGAGATTGGTGAAAGGGGTACCATGTCGAGTATCGGGAGTAAGTTCAGGCGTATTCAATCTGTTGGCGAGGCCGAATGATGGATCCGGAGGCTCTGAGCCGGGAGGTGGTGTAGGAGGGAGGAGGTGCGTTTCAACACGGGGACTTTGAGGCTTGGATGACTTGCTGCTATCTGGGATGCGTAAACGTTCTGCGAATGACCTTGACCGGGTTGAAGCAGGCAGAGAGATGGGATAATTTGGGGTGGCAGAAGGTGGAAAGGTCGGATAGTTTGTGTCACCAAGCGATTGCTCGAAGCGAGCATAGGCCTTCGTGTAGTCTCTGCCCGGCATGCTTTGAATGCGTCCGACCAAGCGTGAGTCGTAGTGCAAAAAGCCTGGGCTAGATCGACATTGTGTGTATGATAGAGTATCTGATGCCCTGATGGATATAATGACTGGACTCCTAACGCTGACTCAAGCTCATGCTTGATTGATCTGTGACTCGTACGATGTTTTTCAGCGTGATAGCTGAAGTGAGGCGAGGTGATCGGACAGCATGCGCCTCGAGGCAGATGGAGCTGATACTAATAAAAGATCGTTCCCTGCTGCGGAGGCTGCGTTCGATCGGAGATTAACAGCGCAATGGTCGCGCGGTGGAGCAAGTTCTAGGATAGCTGTGACATTCCAGCGCCTATTTGGGACAATAGTCTGATGTTTCAGATGATGCTCAGACAGATGGCATTCGAGCGAGCGCGGGTGATCAGTGTCGCGCGGCAGCGGGACAGCTCGAGAGTGACAAGGACCGAAAGGTGCATGTCAGCATGATCACGAGGTCGAGAGGCACCGCAGAGGAGGAGGGAGGTAGGTGTGTCGTCGATGCAAGAGTAGGAGAACGAGGTGCGGTAACGCTGAAGTCACGAGGAAGTGAATGGTTAGGTGGTGGTGAGGTAACAGAGGGGAAGGCGGGCGGGAAGAGGTGTTGAGGAGGGTTTTCGGGGCAACGAGGGCGACAGGGCAGAGGAGAGAGAGGAGTCACGGGAGTGCCTGAGTGGGCGCTGGGAGAGGGGCGGAATCCCCTCCCGCAGCTCAACCAACAAATAATCCACGCCCTGATTCAGAATGGAACACCAAACGACGGCCCGCTGCCACACTAATCCCACTTCTCCCAGATCGACTCTAACTTTCTGGCTCTTCAGTTCACACTTCATCTTCTCTCCGACGTCTCTTCCCCAAACCCACAGGTATGTACAGATCGTCCGTTGGCAACATCGAGCGCCGCTACCCGATAAGCTGCTCATCATCACTGCAATCCGACTTGAGGCATGACCAGCGAGACCGGGGAAGCCTCTCTCTCCAGACCGGAGCTTTCGGGTTCCTGAAGCCTAAGCAGGCCAGCACTGCACTACGCCAGTAGCTTGCAGGTTCTGCCTGCGGCTGCCTGTCCTAGCTGAAACGATGTCTCGCTAATGTTGCCGACGAACTTGCGCTTGTTCATCTGCGATAGATCAAGATTGTCGCTGATAATGGGTGCATGGCAGTGTACAACGCCTCCCGAGGAAGATGTCGCGCCGCAACGTGTAGGCGCCGTGGCAACTGCATCGCCCTAAGTGTCCATGATCTTCCGCATGCTGGCCCGGAAGCAGCATGTAGATCGGCAGCATCAGCATCGGCTTGATGGCGCCTTGGCTCATCCTGGCAGTCCATATCGCACCAGCCTCTTTCTGACCTCGGGACCAGCGTCTCCGTTGACAGCCTCACCGGGGACAGGGATCTAGACAAAGAGGTGAGCAGAACGGACGTATAGCAGCGTGAGTCGACCTCCCTTCAGACTCGATACCCCTGCATGAGGCATGAGCAAGAGGCAGATGGAGCATCAGACAAGAGTCGTTGAACAGTTGAATGGTTCACACGATTGAACGGATAGGACCCGACGGCCTGGCCCGTGCACCGGATGGGGATAATGCGTATACACTAGTGGGCGCCATAATTGTCACATGAGCAATGTCACATCGCCAACTGACTCTCTTCTGGGGTTACTTTCAACGCGCCGACTAGTCAACGCTGTCCTTCATTATTGATTGAGGGTGCGGGGTACGTCTTCACTCCGCCAGCCCTCCATACAGCGTTCATGTATCTATCAAACAGGCGCGCGGCCCTTCCCACTTTTGTCCCATTTCCCCCCGGCCCGCATTAGCTCCAGATCATCGGTACTCTACATTGGCTTCTGAACGCCTCGCCCGGGAAAGCAGAGCGACAGACGCAAGCTCATCTGCCCAACCTGCTGCTCCACTCGAACCCCCCCCCCCCCCCCCCCCCCCCCCCCCCCCGTCATCCATTTCCCTTTCAATCCTTCTGCTTCCTCTCATCTTGTGCCGTACTTTGGGTCCTTGCCGTCCCGGCGTCTTCCCCATCCTGTCCTCCCGCCGCCACTGCGAGTCGTTCCAACCTTCTTTCTCCTTCGATCTGGGTTCATCAATATTCGCCAATCAGAGCCTCACCTACTGACAAGACACCTATACAAGCTTCACGTGCCAACATTAGATCACACATGCGCCTCTGCATACCTGTGTGGCCAAGATTATGACTTCGAGCAGGGCGCGTTGGACCTCCGACTTGACGAGTGCTTTCGTCTGATCCTTCATGTACTCCAACCCAGCCTCTTGCACCTTGTGAGCGTCTGACCATCTGGGGGTCGTGGTACGGGACCATGTCGTATGTCATCCCGCCGCGTACTGGTACCTTTGTTGCTTCATCTCCTTGCATGGTTTGCTTACACGTGTGACTCGTTCACCAGCTCCCCAGATCCGTCGGAGCGCAAAACGTACCTTCCATCCACGGCTACCATGGAGTCGGCCCAACTCGGCATGCCCGTAGACCCCCACGCCGGCCTGCGGCCGATGCCACCCATGCCAGGCTATCAGCCACAGCGACAACAACAACACGATCCGTACGCCTTCTTCCAGCCGCATCCACAACAGCCATCGCATCCGCATCAGCACCAGCAAGGACCGTCGCATCCGCACGCGCACGCAGGTCCCCCCCAACCACAACATCATCACCACCACCAGACGCCCCAAAGCCTGCAACATCCGCAGGGCCTGCAGCGAAAGCGACGGCACTCGGAAACCGAAAACCTTACGGGTCTCCCTCAACTGGGCAGCCCGCCGAGCGGGGCCTTTGCCGAAGGCCGATACGGAGCACCAGGTCCCAGTGATCCCGAGTCGGTGTCTCCAAGCTCTTCACGAAAGAAGAGTAGGACAAACACACCTTGGACTCCAGCCGAGGAGCAGAGGTTGAAGACGATGAGGGAAGCGGGACAAAGCTGGAGCGAAATTGCAAAGGTATTGAGCCCCGCCACGTGCCGCGGAAGCTCTTTGATGCATACAGAGTGTGTTGGGGGCTAATAAGGCGGTGTGCCAATACAGACTTTTCCTACGCGAACGGAAGGGAGTGTGAAGAAGCACTTTTACAAGGTCAGTCACATGCCAATGGACCCTCACCTTGTTACATCTGACGTGGCGCCAGGACATGCATTATGCAGAATTTGCTGAGGACGAGGTGAGTGTGCCTGTGCGTGTTGCGACCCGGGGCCACAAGCGGTACTGACGTCCCGGAATAGAGTCAAGCGCTGCTTGCGGCTATCAAAGAGTACGACGCAAATAAGTGGAAGGCCATCGGTGTAAAGCTCGGCAAACCAGCGAAGGTGACACCTGCAACGAACGGCGTCCACGATGTCAGCTGACTCCGTCCTGTAGGCATGTGAGCAATACGCGAAGGACCATTTCAACCAGAAATAAGCAGTGACGCAGTTCTTCGTATTGATGCTGGAAAGGCGTTATGGTGGATCAATATTGGCCTGGCTGAGGCGTTCGGACATTGACCTGAGGTTTGGCGAGGGATCGGTAACGAGTCGCGGGATGCAGTGGAGCGGGCCAGTGCATCGTTCGCGGGGTGACCGGCTATGGCGTTATCTGCGGGCTGTTTCAGGTTATGGGAAATCCACGGGGTCCCACTATATGCCGTGGTCTCGCCGTTCCGCAACTAAGGAGTGCGGGTGGACAGGATCGACGTTGTAACCATGGGAGAGACTTCTCACTGATGCGTCCGGGTCGAGAAGTATTGATGCAATATGGGGAGGGCCCTCGCCTCCGTGCATGCTGCACGTCGCAGTCTGATTGGGGTCAGCCGCATTCACAATACATTCTGCACGTGTCAGCAACTTATTAATAGCTTTCCAAAATGCCTTCAAAATCAACGAATCAAGTCATGAGATGCAGAAAGCACAATGATGACGGCGGTTGAATCATTCGATGTCCTCGTGTGTGACCAGCGACACCGCAGCGCAGCAGTGCGAGGCGCGCTAGACGCTCGCGTGGTGGAATGTGTACGATGACAAGCATGAAACTGTGGCCTTTGCTGCAGATCTCCCATGCGGGGTTCCCGCGAGGCGATCCGTCAGCGAAACCCGCACCCTCATGCTGGTGCAGCGAATCATTTTGTCGCAGCAAACAGCTCGAATTGGGGGTCTCTGTCCTCTTGGGGCGGATAGTGTCGCGAAGATGTCCATCCGAGGCAGATCTTCCGAAAATCGTGACGACCAACATGATTGGACTCGGTTCGCAACGCCGAAGGACCCCAATACGGACCAGCTTTCTATGGTTGTCCGAGCCATTTGTCATACCTATGATGAATCTCTATCAGCCATCATCCTCCATTGGACGATTCGGCGACGTACCGTGTTTCAGGCTTGCCAATCCAGATACCCAGTTCAAAAAATGACTGTTGAGGTGAGCCTCGGTTTTGATGCTCTGACACATTGGTAAGTGGATCTGTATCTTGCAAACGATCAACTCCACGGACGTGTCTCGTGTCATGCATGGTACGACGATGCGAGGAAGTGAAGAAGCATAGAAGAAGGATGAGGATTGAGGCGGAGCGCATTATTGCAGTCAGCACACGGACCCTTAGAAATCGTGGATCAATAGTGATAAATATCGCTCGTTATCGTCTTCCTCCACCACCACCACCACCCCTTACTCTCTCCTGACTTCATCTCGTGTCATATGCGTGCACGCCGTGCTCTTTGTTGTCAATTGCTAACAAGTCTCAGCTTTGCCGATGGCTTGCCCATGCTGACCAGCATTAACATATGCCGGGATGTGCTGCAACACTATTCGCCGACCTGGCCCGCCTATTGCTGCAATAACGAATGCATTAAGCGCTAAAGCTGAGACTAATTCTCCAACACATTCACTCGGAGGGCTGCAATAGCCGCTGGGTAAAAGTCAAGCGGACAACCCTCTTCATTCACACAGCCCCAATGCTGCTCTGGTAACGCTTCGTTTTCCGCCCCTCCTTGCCGGCCGCGTCGCCCACATGGTGAGGCAGCATGCGATCTGTCCACACGAGTGATTCGTTCGCCAGCACACAACGGCTCAGGTAAGCCGTCGGGCCGGATCCAGACGCAGGATCAAGATGTCGCGGATGGTCCGTGATGGCGTGCCCAGCTTCGCCCTCTCTCGTCCCCTTCATCCTCCACACTGCAAGAGTGTGGTGCCCGCCGCCCTAGGCAAACGTCAAACCATTCCCCGCAAGCATCTGCATGATTACTCGCTTGTTCAGGCAGTTGCACCTTCCTTTGTATGCCTTATGGGAGGCCGTGCCTCATGTTGGGCCAAGCTTGACCAGATGTGCTGAGATTCCTCTTGGCCCGAATCCTCCGGGCCATTAGTGCCCAAACTTTGCAAAGAACGGCAGCCGTATATCTCAATAGTGCTCAATAGCATATCAGATAGCATTCTGCAGGTGATTTCGGCGAAGTCTCAGTATCAGCCGATCTTTCAAACGGACATACTTGTGGCTGATTGAGAGCCGTCGATCATTCTTCGGTATATTCCAGATGCTGGCCCCCTTTTTAACATCAGCACTCGCAATAATTGCGCCGCATTTCTAGCTCCAAACACCTGGCTTCGTCCAAGCGTTTTCTAGCCGCATCTTTGGTCCAATTTCCTCGTCGGTGCTATACGTGGCGACGTCCAATTCGCTTCCACCACACATCAGTTGGCTATAGATCTCTTCCCGTCGACCTAGCTTCAGACTCGATCAGACTCTCGTTTCAACGATTTAGAAACTATACCGACGACCGTCATCGTGGCTCAGAACAATCGCCCACCGTCTTATTATCCCACATACATTCCTCCAGACGAAAGTCAGGAAGGTCAACATTCTTATTCAAGTTCTACTGGGTATCCACCAAGCACGCCGCAGCCAGGCGCCGGCTACTACGCACCGTCGCCGGCGCCACCTTCTCATCATGGATCTTATCAAGGTGGCTATCCACCACCGACAAGGTTGCCATCAATGAACACGAATTCACCCGGTGGTGCGCAAATTCCCCCTCACTATGCGTCGCCACCAGCGAGCTATCCACAGCCGCAACCGCCTGGGAGGCTTCCGTCAATTTTCAGACATGAGCATGTGCAATCACATCCGATCTCGTATTCTGAGTCGCCGCCACCAACTTGGCATCCTTCATCTCGAATGACGCCAGAGCGTCCCTATCCAACCCAGTCATTACCACCTTTAGGGCATGTACTCGAACGGCCCGGACTCATTCGCTCGAACACGCACGAAACTTTTGTGGGTGCTATGGGATTCCCCGAGCCTATGCCTTCTCGGGGACCTAAAGCCCGCTTCACCGCCGAAGAAGACGCCCTCCTCAAGCGCCTCAAAGAAGATTACACGCAGCCCAAGCTCTCGTGGAAGCAAATTGCCGATTTCTTCCCTGATCGCAAATCAGGGACGCTTCAGGTCAGGTACTGCACGAAACTCCGCCGGAAAGACGATTTCCAGTGGAACCCCGAGATTGTGCGTTTACCTCCTATCTCTGCACTTCCGCCACTGACATCGGTCTACAAGGACAACGAGTTGCGTCAGGCCGCTCAAATCGTCGAGGCCGAGAAGTGGAGGCAGATTTCGGCCAAGCTGAACGGCAAAATTAGTCCGACTCAATGTCAGGAGCGGCTGGAAACGCTGGAGGCTGAGGAGTTGAAACGCCAAGGCAATGAAGAATACGAAATCGCAAATCAGTAGCCGTTACACGACATCATCTAATCCTTCTAATTGAGTCAAGTCCGACGTGGAGCGTGTCCTGCGACCCAATCCTGGATCTTCACCGCTCTGGAACCAGACCCTCAACCACCAGCACCTCTCAGACGATAGACGCAAAGAGCGGTGACCAGCGAGGACCTTACATGAGATCTCGGCGTCAGCATCGTTTTCATTTAATAGGCTTTGTCTATAACTACTTCAACAAAGCTGCCGCTGACTGCGTCTCTCTCACGGTCAGCTTCCACCCGGAAACGGTGCGTAACACCGAAGTATAAGACCCCGATAATCGATCGATCAGGCGAACGTATGGATCTTGCAACCAACTATGCCGACCTGTTTTTCATTCCTGCCCGCCGCTACAACCATGCCAAAAGGACAGCGCACGTCTAAGCGCACGACACGGTACCCTGCATAAACAGGGGTACGACCAATGTTGCGTAACCCTCGAGGCACGAGCAAGTGGAGAACACGCTCACAATCGCGGATGTACAACCCTGCTTCCGTACTCTGACTCTGTGGCGTTCCGCCAGTCGAAAAGTTCGTTTGAGCAGTCCAAGTATCACTGCCAATAGCACAGAAACAATACCTGATCGAGCACCAGCGCTTCACTTCGAGCTTGCGGACATGATCGAGGAGCCCAGCCTGCAAGGCAAAAAGGTGAGGTGCCTTTTGGGGGCCCTCCCTTTTAATCATGCTTACAGGCGCTGAAATCAGCGATCTTCCACGACCTTTGCAACTTCTGCCGACCATCATTGAGCGAGAGTATCTAGAGAACGGCACACCTCCAACTTGATGTCAGCAATAATGTCAACACTTTACTTGAGAGAAGTAGAAAGAGACGCGCTATATCACAAGCCCGCGGGCGATGTAATGGCTCGCACAATGCCAGTGTGCGGGATCTACCGGATCTCTGCCATGTTGCGAGCCAGTCCACGACCAAGTTGTGAAAGGCACAATCAATTGAGCATCGGAACATGCTTTCAGCGAACAGGCCGCCGCATTGAACAGCCTTACTTCAGCTTCAACGCTTGTTGGTACCTCGCATGATCTCTCTCGAAATATCAGAGCCGGGACAAGCTCGAGAAGTGCTGTCCTAGATGTTCCAGATATGGTCCTAGTTATACGACAAAAGCCTTTTGACACCTTAAAAGATCAAGTGGTAGATGAATAACAGAGGGTTTATCCTCAGCGGGCCCCCAATCTTAGGAAAACGGGGTCTTCTTGTACATTATAATAGGGAGCAACATACTGAGGACAGTACATATGGACAAGCGGGCATTTGCCTCAGGCGCAAATCTGGGCGCTTGGGATAGAGTATTTGTATAGACCCAGGTACCTGGTTCTGATTGACGTGTGTAATTATTAACCCAATTTCGATTTTGTCAACTTCTTCTTCCTTAACCACACATCCTCATCGAGGAAAGGCATTGGCGTTTGATCGCTCGAAAAGTAGATTACTAAATGTGCAGATAAAAGTCAGCAGATGGACATAGAAAGGTAGCAGCAGCCGCACAGACAACGCATAGTTTCGCGGGCATCTAAACACATTTGGATGGCAACCTTCATGGCGGAGATTGGCTACGGATAGACAGCGAGACCCAAGCTGTCTTCCACGCATTGTGTCCAACGACAACTCACCACCTTGTGCCTTTCCCTTCTTCGCGGTCTTCTCACTCCCATCTGGTCCTTCTACATCCCGGAGAGGCACCTCATCTTTGTTCCGTTGCTGCACATACGTTCCCTTGTGAGCCAAACTTTGTTCTGTGAGCGCCACTGCTCTCAGCGGGCCCTTGTCACGAAGCTCTCTTGTCATTGAAGCCCCTGAGTCGGCTTACAGAGTCCAAGATTGCTCATCGACCCAGTGCGGGCTGCGGATGGTAAGGCATGCACTCGAGTTGAGGGTCGCACCCACGTGACAGAGGAAGTAGAGACCAACCAAGACCCCGGGTAGGCGGCGTCGTGCATCCGGCAGTGGTGGACGTTGGTGGGAGGACAGAGCCGTGCAACGCAATGTCAAAATTCGCGCCAGCGACTATAAGGTTTGACAAGCGCGCTGGGCGGCCCGTGCGCAGATGAGGTCACCGATTCGACTAGCTCTCGTCTTAATTTCCTCGCCTAGGTAGGTACATTATTGACATGCCCTCACGCTGTTTGATCACCATTGGCAGGTATATCTCCCCTGATCAGGGCGTAAACAAAGCCTATCGCTCGAGAGCATCTATCCATCGTAGCACCAAAATGGCACAATCAGCACGCTCCTCCCTCGCACGACCTCTCCTCCGCGCCCTCCAACAACAAGGCCAACGCAGAGCAGCCTCGGGTTCGCTTTCGCGTCGAACCCCAGCTATCACTGATCTGAGGTCCTCAACACCTGAGACGACCAGACAGTCAGCTTGTCTGCCTACCGAAACCCTTCACGCCCGCCATGCCTCCAGCCGAGCTCGTCCAGCCACACACCCCGACCGAGGCCCCACTTCCTCCGAACACACCCAAACAGATTTCAACACTCTTGACGTCCTTGGTGCCACCGCCGCTCCTACAAGTGCAATAGACGAATGCAGCGACATCGGCTTCCTCCTTGACAGTGGCCTCAGAATCACGGACGGAGACGGCGTCATGCTCATCGGCGGCGAGGCCTTTGTGTGGAGACCTTGGATGGCTGCCTCGCCCTCACCGCAGCCTTCTGTGCAACCTCCGTCGCAGATCTTACGTGGTGTAGACCTCGTTCGAGAAGGCAACGGCACCGGCGGCCTGATAGCAGGCGCAGGCACATTCAGTATACCTTCCTCCGCATTAGGCCTACTGGGGCTCGTCTGGCCCAAACCAGATCTCTTAATCATTGGCACTGGTGCACGAATTGTGCCACTGGAGAAAGCGACAAGAGAAAGATTGCAAGAATACGGTGTGAGGATTGAAGTTCTCGACACAAGAAACGCCGCGAGTCAGTTCAACCTCCTGGCCACGGAGAGGGGCACCGCGGAAGTCGTAGCTGCAATGGTGCCCTGCGGATTTGGTGTCAGGCAGATTCGGAAGCGGTAAATATTCAATGGCATGGCAAGACCCGCATAAAGAAGACGTTGCGATGAAGAGAGGCAGTGCTGTCTCAGACTATGCTGCACAAACGTTGCATGGTCCACATGCGACCACGATTGTAGGATCTGGTTCCTCCGGAGATAGATCGACGAAAGACTACGCCTTACAATATCCGGCCCTGCCCAATGGTGGCCTCTGTATTCGCAGCAGTATCCATAATAGATCCTGTAGGAAGTGGCTGATCAACCAGTCCGCCTGGCACGCTATAGGAACCGGGAGGATCCCGAATCCCACGTGAAGGCTTAGCAGCAGCCCTTGGGTGTCTCGAAAGATCATCCTCCAGGATGTGGACAATCCGTATAGTGAAGGAATCAAGGAGGGTGCAACCTGCGCCCGATATATCGATAATTGATATTGACGCGTTGGAAAATCATTCAAATTCGACCGAAGTAATAGCTCGTGGCCTTTGCTGAACCACACAGGATGAAGGTGGCTATCACGGTTGAGCTGCGTTGTGATGATTGCAAGACCCATCGCACATCCATCTTACTCGACCTCACTATCTCTTGGAGTAATACGATCCGCAGAACCGCGACTACATACACTTAATATTGCGTCGAATCAATTGGAGACTTCACCACGCGCTCACGTAATCCTCAGAGTAGATCAGCTACCGTATAAAGCCTGCTGGCGACGGCGACGCACGGTCAGCGGCCCCTTCTGCTCAAGTTCTTAGGGTCTCTCAAAAGTCCAAACTCCACTCCCAACTCCGGCCAACACATCCGCTTCTGGTCTTTTTCCGCATATTTCCACCACCGCTCTCTCGGTTCGGTCATCTTGTCCACGCCAAGCTTGAAAGTCGAGTGATGCGCAGCGACAAGCGTGCATCCATCATCTTGAAGCCCCAACTTACGGACAATCTTCACAAGTTCACGCCCAGAAGCGTGCGAACCCCTCATAGCCCCATGTGGAATACACGGTCCCACCGCAACGAGCGCCGCGTCAATTTTGTTGTTGTACAACTCGCTGTACACCTTGCTGATTGCCTCGAAGCGGCTCTCCTCCCAGGCGCTATCACCGCTGAAGTAAATATTATTCCCGCCCTGACTGAACATCCAGCCACCCCACAGGATCTTACAGATGTCGAAAGCGCCGAGTCCGCTCCAATGCTTCGCTGGCAGGAACGTCACACTCAATGGCGGCACCCTTCCGCCCTCGCGCGAATGCTGGAACTGCTCCCACCACAACGCCGTATGTATATTGTCTTCCCTGAAACCCATATGATGTAGGACACGATGGGCTCCCTCCGGTGCACATATGTGAACCTCATGATTGTGCTCCTTGCGATTGTACTCATGGATATATCTTAGACTCCTCTCGTCGAAGTGGTCGCGGTGTCCATGTGATAGCGTAATCAGGTCGATCGGCGGCAGCTTTTTCTTCTTAATGTCGATACCGGGATGCGTTTGGCGTTCATACGGCGTCGTCTCGATTACTTTCAGATCTTCGCCGCAGCGCATCTTAGGGATGGAGAACCACGGCCCGAAATGAATATCTCCAAGCACGGGATCTGTAATGACGTTGAAGCCGTCGAAGCGCAGCAAGAAGGTTGCATGCCCAATCCATACAGCTTTGATGTTGTTCTTTGCCGGCGGAGGGTTGTCGGGTTTCCCGTACGTCGGCTCCTTATCCGGTTTCTTGTCTGCTGAGGCGCCCCTGCAGAAGAACCAATCCCATATACTCTTCTGCTTCCCTTCCTCCGCCTTCATGTCCTTCTGCTCATCAGGCTTCTCATCACTTTGCCCATCCTTCTTTCCCATCTCCTCTTTCTCCACTTTTACCCCTTCCCCCGCCTTCTCTTTCCCCCGTTCTCCCATCTTCTTTTTCTCCTCCTCCTTCTTTTCGTCCCTCTCTCTGGGCGTACCCTTATCATCTTTCCACCACCCTCCTTCTACCGGCTCCGGCGCCCGCGGATCCACATCCTTGCGCTCCCGCAAACTGGCATACTTATGCCAAGTACAGCATTTCGTCGCAGCCCCGATGTACGCCGCAAACAGCTGATGATGGATCACCCACTCGATGCCATTATTCGCGAACCCGCCCCACCAGGTGCGGTGCGGCTGTATCATATACTCAGAATGTGTCGAGTTTTGTAGCGGCGCTTCATCCCACTCAAGTTCGTGCTCACGGTCGAAGAAATTATTCTCCCTCGTTTTGGAGATTTCATTGCGCTTGTCATCCGCGGAGAGATGCGAGGGAAGGGCATTGTGGCGGCACTGGTAGGGTTGTTTCTGCACAGGGCGCTGCGCGCTACGGAGGGCGGATTTCCGATGCGGTTCGTCCTTTGGTTTGTCGGTGGAGTTTTTGTTGGGGTTGCTGCCTTTCTCTTTTTTGGAGGTGTCTGAGGTGCTGTCTTGCTTGCGGTTACCGGCGTCGGGGTGCTTGGGGTCAGAACCAGGATTGGACATGCTGAGCAGCCACGACGATGCGCAACGACGGGGGCAGCGGTATCGAAGACAGCGTTACGGCGAGGGCGATGGGGCGGGCGCGTTCACAAGCACACACACATGGCGAGGCATACACGGTTTGTATAAGTCCACGACGCGCATACGTGTCCAGCACTCGCGCGGCAGAAGGAGCGCCATTCCCCCGCATACAAGACGCGCACGAACGTTCACATTCAGCAGAACCCCAGTCGAGGGATCCATGGCGAGCCTCCGGGGCCGGCGTGACTCAACCATTAATTGTGCGAAGTGGATAGGGACGGCAGAAGAGGAAGAAGTTTACAAGCAGGATCGACAACTAGTCAGATGGGACAGTCCATATACCAGATCAGGTCGTCCGGGCGATGTCGGGGCTGGCGTGACTCAACCATTAATTGTGCGAAGTCCATAGGGACGGCAGAAGCGTACAAAAACGCCTACAAGCAGCGTTGCCGATAGTGAGATGGGACAGTCCAGATACCAGATCAGGCCATCCGGGCGAGGACCGGGGGCGACGCATTCAAAGGTCAAGTAACAGCGCAGTAGAAAGACGGCAGAAGCGGAGGATAACGCCTACAAGCAGCGTTACCGGTAGTGAGATGAAACAGTCATAGCCGGATTAGGTCGTCTGGCGGATTCGTGCGTCCTCTTTGATCCCTCCTCCTCCTCCTCACTCCGAGCTTTGCACCTAATACTGCGGCACTACGGCGCATCTCTGATACGTGGCCAGATGAAGCGCATCGCTCCTCCATGTTCCTAACCTCTAACCCATATCAATCAAGACAAGTTCAAGATCCAGTACTGATGCTTGCCCACCGCGCTTACAAGCGATTGGGAGCCCGGCACCCCGAAATCACAGTTATTATAGAAGTACCTGCGATCGGGGTGGGTTACCTGTATAAGTGAGCGTGTAAGCATGGCCCCGAAGAGGGTCGTCTCGTGTCATTATGAGGATTTCGCGGCACAAGATGGGGCTGCTTACTGTATGGGGCGGAGTGATGAGTGTTGGAAACAGCCTACGGAGGCGATGTCTCCTGACAGGAAAGTCTGGGGCTCGTTGTGATTCTGTCGTGCACAGGAGCGTTGAGTCATTTGTGGTGTAGGTTCAATGGCTTTGGCATTCATATGTATACACCGACGCCTCCAAAATGGCTCTCGTAGACGCCATCCTCCTTGCTATGCTATCATGCATTCATGCTGCTCAGAGACCCTGCTCCAGACTCCGCGCATGAATGACCCCCACATAACCTCCTTGTTCCCTCCTATTAGACCTCAAGACCAACTCGCCCACAGCAATCTAAGCGAACACATCCCCCCGGTCCACCCAAACGTCCTCCATCTCACTGAAGCTCTGGAAGTGCACCGGCCTATGCACACCGTCATAGAATCGCCTCGGCGTATCCACCTTTACGTCCACCTCCCTCCTTCCCACGCTCTCAAAGCTGCTGCCCATAAAGCTGTAGTTCCACACGTCGCCTTCAGGGACTAGGAAGTAGCCCTTGATCCTGTCGCTCAGCAGCAACTGGCACTTCTCAGCGTACCCACTCGTCTGAAAGCCCTGAGGCGACTCGCTATTCTTATCGCGGTTTTGCGCGCCCCAGGCGTAGCCTTGTGCTGTGAGCGACCAGGCAGATAGAGAGACAGAGCCAGGCGTGAAGGACACGGTCATGGTGACGGTCTTGCTGTCCCATGAGTCATGCTTAGCCATGAGTTGCGCGTGAGTCGTGACATCTTGCGCGGGTAGGAATTGTGGTTCGTTACCAGACACGGTGTGAATGACACCGAGTGGCTGCAGGCTCTTCAGGCTCTCGTGACGTGGAAGATGCTGTGGCAGCTGGACGTCGCGCGTGTTGCCAAATTGCGGGATCAGCACTATCGTCTTGATCTCTTTGACGGACGGCGCGTCGGGCGGCGAGGATCCGTAGAGATACGCAGCAACCTGCACCCGCAGATCTGCGATAGTGATGAAGCGTCTCAAAATGTTCTTAGGTAAGATGTACGTATAATGATCGTCTTCTCGGATGTCCTCGGACGAGACATAGATGTTGTTGGCGCGAGTTCGGAGATTGCTGGACGCAATGGCACGCGTGCGCCACTCAGTCTTGGAGGCGAAGGACTGTTGCTCGTACTGTGAGGTTGTCGTAACCACAATGTCCTCGCCCATTACATTCTGCGTCTTCGTGGTAGTGGCAGTGAGCTGTTGTTGCTCCGCACCGCCAGACTTATCAAGCTCGGCAGCCTGCTGGCGCTGCATAGACGGTGCAGAGATCTCCATACCCAAGATGATATCGCGAACTTCGGAGTTGGTGAGCGAGGAGACATTGACATTGTTCTTCTTTCCGTAGTCGTTCAGGATGAGATCTTTAAGCTGGGATTCAACGGCAACCCAAGCTTCATCAGTGAGGGACGGCCAGATGTGATGTTCCTGAGTGATGACGGTCTTGTCAGGGCGCAGTAGGAGCTTCGTCTTATCCGGATTAACGTGAAGAGCACGGAGTATCAGGATGAGGCGAGAGAAGGCGGTGTAAGATGAGATTGACTTGAGCCAGTCGTCATACAGGTTGTAGAGCACCATCTGCGGCTCTGTGGCTTTCAGAATCATGTCGCCAAGCTTCTCAACCTTCATGGCGGCCTGGAAGGGGAGCTGCAGCTCAGATGCCCGAATTGAGATGTTCGGGAAGTCGAGCAAGTGGACCTCGAGCGGATCAAGCAGACCTTTGCGGGTGACAATGAGCTGCTTAGGTTGCTCTTCGACTGGCAGCGATCGAATGAGAGCAGCCACTTCTTCAGCAGTCTTCCACTTCGCGAGTTGACCGAGACGCTTCTGACCTGCCCATACAGACGTATGAATGATCTTCAAGAAGAGCTGGCCAGTCCGCGGGTTGAAAATGAAGATAGCTCCGTTGATCGGCTTCGTGGTCAAGTTGCCCTCAAATGTCTTGTGAATCGTGACTCGGTAGACGTTCGTATCATCGATGAAGAGCTGGGTCTGGTTCGAAAAGAGCTCACTGTAATTCTGGCTGTTCAAGAACTCTTGGTTCGACTCAGAAGCGTACAGCTGCAGACCCTTGCGAATACGCTCACGAAGCACATAGAGGGCTGGATTGGCTTTCATGACCTTGGCCATGGCTTGCTGCACCAGCTGTTTGAGACCCGGGAAGTACTGACCGTATGCGGAGTACAAATTGTACGCAAGGTCAACGCCGATCATGAGCCCAGTTGCCGAAGGGTAAATGGACATGCTATCTGTTGTGTAGTCCAAGTACTTGGCGCGAACGTATCGCTCAATGTCGTGAGAGTCGTAATCACCATACCTCAGCTGAATGTCGATCCAGAATTTGTTCGTAGTCGTCGCCTCCATGGTGTCTTTGGTATCGAAAAGTAGTGACGGCCTCGAGACATTCCATTTGTGGCTGGCGAACAGCAAGATATCCGCACAAGAGCTGTTCATCTTGTACGACTTACGCGGGTGGATTGTCTCCTTCTGTACTGTCTCAATCCCAAGCGCTTCTAGCTCTTGATCAAAGACCTGGCACATGTCCATCGTCACAGACTCGTGGATCTTCTGCCACAAATGAGCCCGGAATATCTGAATGAGCGAAATCTTCAACGTCGGAATCTTGCCGTGAAGGAAGATGCCTGTCAGATCAAGTTGCACCTGGAAACCAACGTAGACGTTTGCTCGGTTGATGGTCGGTGACCACCAGAGCGTAAAGCGACGATTCGGAATCTGATTCAAACCTGATCGCTGGGCGTTGGTGAGCTTCTTGAACTTCATGGATTCCTCAAAGCCTGAAGCCTTCTCCCAAAAGAGACCTTCCCATGACGGAAAAGCTGTCGCCTTGAACAACGTGTGCTCAAGAATGGTTTCGACACCGCCCAGAGCCTGGATGACATCGGTTCTGTAAGCGTTCAGATTCCACAGCTTACCGTCATGCTGCTGCTTGGTCCACCAGAAAGGATTACTCTTCATCATAGTGTACTGCTTGAATTCAGTGCGAGCTCGGAAGCCCTTGTCGAAACTGAGTGTGCTGCGATCTTTCTGGAACAGTGTGTTGATACGCGGCAGACCACGATCCCAGCTGTCCTCAAGATCCTCAAGGGTCAGTCGTCTGTTCTGCTGATTGGCCTCCAGGCGCTTCTGTGAATATTCGTTCCACACGCGTTGACTGTCGATGAATTCGGCTTCCCATGGGATGATGTAACGGAAGATGTTGGGTATCAATGTCTCCTCGTCATGGGACATACCAGCGCGGTAATGGGTCACACCAGTGTCGGTCTGCTTCGACCATCGCTTGTCGCTAGTCGGGATCAAGATGTGCGACCCAGAAATCATACCAAGCCCACCCAACTCCTTTGGTGTATAGAACACCGCAGGCGGGAAACGAGACGGCATCTTCGAGTTCAAGCCAATCTTGACTCGGGTCTGGATCTTGGTCTCGCACTTTACAATCGTGTCCAAAAGATCAACAGTCGAGACAGCCGCTTCGCGGTAGTACGTGAAGAGGGCAATGAGCGTCGTGTTCCACTTGTTGGCGATCTTGGTAAACGTGGTAGAGCCCGAGGACATCAAGATCTGTCTCACACGGTTGTTGAACTTTGCCACGTCATCTTCCGTCACCTGCAAGAAAGCATGGGCTGTCCGCTCTTTGGTGGCGTTGTCGGTCAATGACCAAACACTATCTTTGACAGGGAACTCCTCATTGATGTTCCGTATCTTAGGCAGAATGCGCACCTCAAAGCCGCACATGCTGAATAGTAGGTTCGGATTGTCACGACTGTAGACACTGGCGAAGGTGTCATCCCATTCGATCGTGGTCATAGATCTAGGCAGTC
The DNA here is from genome assembly GCA_002989075.1 of Arthonia radiata. Lineage (NCBI taxonomy): Eukaryota > Fungi > Ascomycota > Arthoniomycetes > Arthoniales > Arthoniaceae > Arthonia > Arthonia radiata. The sequence goes on along the minus strand of PSQN01000004.1, from coordinate 983,270 downwards.
TGTTCTTCAACTGCCAGAAAACTGCACGACCAAGATTGACGTCGTGCCTCATCAAACGCATTCGCGAGTCTCGAGGCCAGCACTTCTTGTTGTGGTATCCAATGACGTTTTCGAAGTTCGGATCCGGCTGTTCAGTCAAGAACCGCTGGATCAAGTCCTTCGACTCGTCAGCTGAAAAGCGGAAGAAGACCCAGATCTTGTCGATATATCGAGTGTACAGACGAATCGGATGCTTCGTCTCGGTGGCGCGGTCGCGGAACTGCAAGAAGTCGTTGGGGCTTGATGGTGGACCAGCGATCTCACTAGCTCGCTGCAGACCAAGCAACAGCAGGTCGATGACCATGCCGTAGTACTGGAAGACAAAGCCAGAAAATTGCAGACCGCGAACCAAGCCGTAGCTGTTCGTGTGGTTCATGTCCTTGTAGTTCAGATTGACGTTATTCTTACTTGTGATATAGTCAGCCAGATTGTGGTCCATGATGAGGCGTAACAGACGGTTGAGCAATGTCAAGTCGATCTTTTCGTAGACTTTAGAGAGCTGAGTCTCGATCATGACGTTGCACTCGCCATTCTCTGTCTCCCATACTTTGTGCAGGTTGTTGATGCCCTGGCACCACTTGTACGTGAGAAGTGGCGGTACTTCGGAGTCTGATGGCTTGATCCATGCTGGGAATAATCGGTGCTGGTCTGCTTGATACCATAGATATTGGTCAAGGTAAGCATCCGTGATCTTTTCGATAGGCTCTACATCATAGACTGGATTGATATGGCTGTAGTTGTCGTTCATGTCGATACCGACTTCTTTGAAGGCGCGCTGTGTCAGCAAGAAGCGCTTGATACGAGCCAGTGTCGTGCCAGGAGAGTCGTAAGCTTGCTCAATGAGCGCCAACTCCTCTCGCTGGCTCTGGTTTAGACGGCCCTTGACTGAGTATGCTTCTCGTAGTCGCTCAAGAGCCAAAATCAGGATCTTCGTGTCGTGCTTGTATGAAACGCTTGGGAAGGGAATAGGCTGGAACTTGCGCGACTCAAGCCAGTGTACCGTAGTCGTGTAGATGGCAACCGCTTCCTCTGACGACACATATGGACCATCCTTCATGTAATTGTGCTGCCGTTCTTGTTCAGCCTTGAGCCATAATCTAGTCAGACGGCCCAAGTTCTTCTTCGCTACTGTCTTGTCGACAGTCGCACCACGTCGAATACGCTCACGGTTATAGTGCGCAACACTGATCCACCAGTCGGCCTTGTTCTTCACGTATCGCAAAATGACATTCTCAATAGGCGCAGGCAATCCAGGCACCTTCCAGGGAATGTTGCTCTTCCAGCATCTCCACGCCTCTGACAGATGCTGAAGCACGACTTGAACCTTGTTCTGTCGCACACCTTCAGGCATCATATCCATCAGATCTGACATGACTGATGCTCGCAGCTCGAGGTCAAAGTGAGATTCCACACGCTGTTTCGTAACTGTCTTGGCCACACCCTTGCTGTGTCGACCTTCGAATTGTCGCGATAGCAAATTGCCCAACCATCGCTCCAGTAGTGGGATGATACCACGCAGGAAGAAAAGCCAGACTCGCCATGCGGGTGCCCAGAAGCCGCAACCGGGACCTTTGCCCACGGGTCCTGAGTTGAAGCGGTAGTAGATCAGGTGCTTGAGGTCCTTGCAAGATCGAATCTGATGCATGAGCTTATATTTGTATCGATACATGCCAGTGAGCTGTCCAACGTGGTTGAACGCATACAAGATGCCGTCTGCGAGCTGATAAGCGTCGATATTTCCGAGCCGGTATTGCACTTGTGCATCGACGATGAGCTTGGTCAGTCGTAGAATCTCGCGCATTAGATGAAAGGCGTTGCCGAACCGAGACTTCTTTCGCTCTTTGGTTGTTAGCGTTTTGATAGGCTTCAGGTTGAAATTGTAATCCAAGTGAAGATAGGTAAGGTTCTTCCGATGGATGAGTAGGTTCAGCATGTTGAAGCCTTGTCGGCAGACTTGCAGACCAGCCTCCACCCAGTCGATGGTCGTCTGCTGGAAGAACTTTGTCGACTTGAGACTGGTCGTCAATTGTTGTTTTCGCTGTGCTTTGCCGTTCTTCTTGTGCAACTCGTTCAATACGTACGACTTCAGCATCTTCTGATACGATACTCGCACTTTGACCGGCTGACCTTGTTGGACGTGCTCGAGGTACCATTGCTTGACGAGCGGCACGTCTTGAGCTCTAATCATGTGGCCTGATCGTTGATTGAACGGGAATGGTGCCCACCACAATGCTATTGCCGGTGCCGTATCGTTGTTATAGAGCTCTTCTTCTTCCATGAAAGGAGCCGCCTTTTTTGGCAGCTGGAACTCCTCATCTTCGTTGTTGTTCACACCAAACAGCTCGTCTTCGTGGCTGATGGGCAAATTCTTCGGCTGCACTGCTCGGGACGAGATGGGGTTGATGATGGGATCAAAGTAAAAGGCAGGCAGATCGGGGTTGTCCGTCTTCACGTACACGATCTGAGGATGTGAGTACCAGCCAAGCTTGACGCTACGTGGTAATGAGTTGTACAAGAAGGGGAAGGTGACACGGTATTCTGTTCGCATCGGCGCTCGGAAGATGATACGGTCAATGGCGTTGAATTCGCCAAAGTCCTCGTTGTTGGGATCGATGTCCTTGTACAAAGGCTCGAACCTAGGTCCACCAGGTATGGCAATGTTGAGCGCTTTGGCTGTGAAGAAGCTATCCAGATCGAACATGTAGTATGAGTTTGGATCCGCCACGTCACTCAGCAATTGACTGCTCAATCGATTCAGATTCGCCAACTGCTGAAGGTTAAGATTCCATGTCTTGTAGCTCGGCCCATTTACATGCTCTGTGTCTGTTAGTGGCCGGTGGTCGTACAACCAATCGTAGACCGGTTCATCGTCTTGCTCATCCAGCTCCATCTGGATTGGCTCCAGTGGCTCAACGTCTTCCAGATTCTCTGACCACGAGAGTGGCGGCTCTTCGTCATCAAATGGCGGGAAGCGCATTCTCTTGAAGTGTCTTCGATCCGCTTTTTCTCGTCTCATACACATCCACATGGTTGCCCACTGAGCATGAAACACCGGCTCGATCACCCTCGGCGTTTCGTTCACCAGCGTCAAGCATCCATTCACATGATACAGGACTTTCACGTCCCGCGTCGCCTCCCATGGCATGGGCATGTTCTCCAGCAGCTTAAACACCGCGTGAGGCATAAACTTCAGCGCGCCGAGATAGCTTCTTTTGTCGCTGCTGAACTTCTTTTGTGATACGTCGCCGATGTCTCGTACAATCTTGCGCAAATGCTCGGGTGGCATGTCTGCTTTCTGCGACTCGACGAAGCCGCCTTTCCGCTTCTCGCCAAATCGTTGTTTTTGGAGTTTGAGCCATTCGCGCTTCTTTGCTTGGAGTTTCTGGCTTTGTGGGTCGGGCGCGGATTGATAGCCGGGCGGTGGAGGGGGTGGGGGATTTGATGAGTCTGATGGTGCCCAGCCTGGAGGGGGTGGTGGGGGAGGAGCGCCGTTCGAGGGGCCCATGCCCGGCGGTGGCGGCGGAGGAGGAGGTATGCCGTTCATTTCGCGAGGTGGGTAGAGGCAAATCCTCCAATCGATAGCGAGAGCGCGCACTGCGGCAATGCGGCGATGTCTAATGTGCGTTGATGTCGAAGGTACGAGTGGCCAATGTCAATGATTTCAAGCGCGCATAGACTTTGAGGTGCGCGGGGCGGGCGAGAGTCGTGAGCGTGGCAACCAGCAGCGGTGGTGAGGTTTTGAGAACGTCGATTGAATTCTTCCAGGATTTTAAGGACGTGCGGCCGGCGCTCGCGCTCTTCGAGGGAGAAGATTGATGCTTGGAGGCGGCAAAGACACCGTGAGAAGATCTACCTGCTCGTCCGAAGCTTTGCAGGTAGAATTGAGTCACGTGCGGTGATGCTAGCTCAAGGTGGCTTAGCTTCCGCCGGCATCTGCCGCTAACATTCAGACTTCAGCACACGAGCGACACCCCGACGACGGTCAAAATTGATTAAGCACCATCAACACAGCCAACTATCACAATGGCGTCCGGAGACCACCGCCTAGTATACGTGCGCATCCTAGAGCGAAGCCTGACAATGTTCAAAGACTGACAGACCGCAGCGCCGCCGCCTCGGGTACCGCACAAAATCAAACAGTCCGTGGCTACGACGCTTCCAAACAGGTTGTGCGAAATTGACATCCATGTAGCTGTGCGCATCTCCCGAACACCGGGCAACAAAATTGTCTACCTCCACGAGAAGAAGCGCGGCACCTCGCCCAAATGCGGTGACTGTGGCACCAAGCTCCCCGGTGTATGTTCTTTCGAAGCTGCGTAGAGTCGAAGCCCCCAGCAAGATTAGCGAAACCGCAAAGTATGAATACTGACCTTGTTCGCAGATCCCGGCCCTCCGACCGCGCCAATACGCCACCATCTCGAAGCCGAAGAAGACCGTCCAACGAGCATATGGCGGGTCAAGATGTGCCAACTGCGTGCGCGACAGGATCACGAGGGCGTTCTTGATTGAGGAGCAGAAGATCGTGAAGAAGGTGCTGAAGGAGAGCAAGGGCGGTCGACGATAGATGACGATTGAGCGCGGGCATGATGAGCGGGGATTGAGGGATGCAAAGAGGGATCTCAGCGCAGAGATGAGGCACTTCAATGTCATAGTCACGAATGGCAACTGAATGAACCAAGCGGCTTCTATTAATCTTAGCTTTACCTTTGCTTCCGATCGATGTCAGTGAATTGTTGCACAAACGTCGAAGACGAAGAACGAAGCATAGATCAAAAGCAACATTCCGTCGTGGAGCACTCGTCATGCCTTTTACTTCCATAAGCACATCTATATCAACACAACCTACCGCACAGTAATCATGCAAGCCATGTCAATTTAAATCATTCAACCACATCACTTCTTCTTCCCCTTCCCCCCCTTCGCCCCCGCAACCCTCACATCACCCCCCAACTTCCGTCCCCCCTGCTGCTCCATACCCGCCGAACTAATCAAATCCATCAAATTCTCGTCCTCCCCGAAATCCTCTCCCCATGCCCCTGTCGTTCCCATCCCCTGCCCCTCCGGATCCGCCTCCTTCTGCCCCTTCACAGCAGCAGACGGCGGTGCGTCCTCTGGACTTTCCACGCTCTCCTCCGCTTCCGCCTCCACGCCTCCCTCCGCTGTCCGCCCTCCCTCACTCTTCCTCCTCCCCACGTCCCTCATTACAACCTCCTTAACCACACCCCCCTCCTCCTGCGTCGCCGCTGGCGCCTCCGCGAATCCAGTCGCACCGTCCTCTACCTGCGCAGGCGCCGGCATCCCCTCACGTGCATCGAACGCCCTGCCGAACTTTCTGCGGAATGCGCGGAGCCGGCCTGCCTCATCTTCTTCGACGTTCGCCATGCGTGCGTTACTCGGGTTCCAAAGCGGCGTGTTGCGCGTGTCGCGGGTGGAGCGGTAGATGGGCGCGGGGGAGGTGGTGCGGTGGAGGACGGTGGAGCCGTCGGAGAGCGCGAGGAGCTGGGTGAAGGTGTAGGGCCGTTTGGGGCGGGGGATGTAGGTTGCGTTTCTTGAGTGGATGAGTGGGGTGAGCACGGGGTGGTGTGCCGACTGTGCGGGGTGCGCTGAGAGTGTGGAAGAGACGGATGTAGAGATTCGAGTGCGTGAGGTGGATCGGATGGTTGCCATCGTGAAAGTAGGCTCGTAGTGGATGATGTGATGGTGATTGGGCCTCGGGGTTTTAGGCCTAGCGATGAGGGTGCGGTCGGGGAGCGTTATTGTCGACTCATTGCCGATCTGTAGCTTGCGCTTTGAGTAAGCTGGTCGATCTGGCTTTTGATGTGAACTGATTGGTTTCGAGCAAGAAGTAGAGATGTTCGTCAAGTTCAATGCCCGTCCGAAAGAGGAAAAGCTGGACGATCACTGCAATCTGAACTCTTCGAAAACCAGACGACTACCACAGCACCCTTACAGCACGAGGGTTCTACTGTTGCACGCTGAAGAAGTGATCATGGAGGTACGACCGGCAGCTGGTCGCTTCTACAGAGCCCTGTACGAGTGGTCGAGGGTCACCACTCCAAGCAGTATGAAGCTGGAGATCAGCCAAATATGACCATTGCTAACGCTTCACAGCGCATTGCTCTCGAAGGCCACACTCTACATACTCTGGAGTCCCGACACGTTCAGCACACCGCGAGCACGCCACTACTCCTCCACGACGCTCATACTCCACGGCACCCCAGCCCTCCCCTTCCTCAGACCCATCCACCATCTCCAAAACCCAAGCTCGCCTCGGGGCCTCAACCTCCAACATCAACACACACCCTGACCTCTCCACGCACATGCGCCACATAATGCGCAAAGTCCCGCATCCAGTCGTCGTGATAACTTCAGCCGCTCCTTCGTCTACCTCCTCCTCCTCAAACTCCCCAGACACAGCGCCGTCCCCAACAGATCCGACAGCGTCTCCGGAGTCAACTTTCAGGGGCATGACCATCTCCTCCTTCAACACCGTCACGCTCTCTCCGCCGCTCATATCGTTCAACATACGCCTGCCCTCCGCGACATACACCGCGCTCACCTCGCCCGAGCGCAACGGCACGTTCCTCGCGCACCTCCTCTCGTCCACCACGCCAGGCGCGAGGATAGCCGACGCCTTCGCACGCGGCGGGAACAGCTCCGGCGAGGTATTCGCAACGCTCGCGACCGGTTTCGCAGCGAAGAACGACGAGCTCAAGATCTTCGCGGGCAGAGGCACGGCTGGCGCACCGTTGCTGGCGGGGAGGGGCGTGCTACAAGTCCTGCGCTGTCGGTTGCTAGAAGGGAAAGAGGTAGACGTTGGCGATCATAAGGTCGTCATGGCGGAGGTGTTGGGAATACTGGCGCAGCCCGGGCGGAAGACGGAGGAGGGTATGGGGTTGTGTTATGCGGACAGAGCGTATCGAGGCGTGGGTGAGCGGATAGAAGTTGAGACGAGCAGTGCTGGGGAAGGGAATCATGGGGAGAGGGTGCCGGAACAGGAGGATGAGGAGGTGCAACGGACGATGGGGCTGAATGTGCGGAGAGGCGATGAGAGGCCTTAGGCTTGGAGTGGCGTGGATGAGTTGCTGTTCCTCGAGGTCTTCGCTGGTGTTGGGTCTTGAAATCTTGGCCCTGCGTCCACCGGTTCAACCTCCCACATCTTCTGTCTTACGATCCACGTCCATGCCCTCGCCCTCCCCATCTTCACCCCTCCCACCCTGCTCCCTAACCACCCCCTCCAACATCCCCCTAGCCTCCCTCCACAACTCCCCCTCCTTCCCCCAACCCACCTCATCCCGTCTCGAATTCAACCATCCCACATCAAAACCTCCCAATCCCCCATTCTTTACACCCTCACTGCCTACCCCACCACCAGTTGCTCCCCTGGCCCCACCAACACCTCTCACACCCTTCGCATTCACGATCCTCGCCTCCTCCAGCGCATACGCCTGCCGTCGCAGCCTTGCCTGGATCGCCTGCACAGTCTGTAGAAAGGCTTTGTTGTGCGCCGTGAAGGTTGTGCGGATGTCTGTTGGTGGCAGTGTTGGGAGGAGGGACGTGGGGTCGTCTGAGGAGCCATTAGGCTTATCTTTAGAGCTTTCCCCGGCGTCGTTGGGACGATCTGCAGAGTCGGCAGGGTCTGGAGCTAGACGCCCAGTCAAAGCATGCACGGCGAGGCCTGCGTGGCGGGGGAGCGAGGCGATCGCGGCGTCGATGGAGGAGAGGTCGGTTATGCGATCGGAGGGGGGGATGGGGGTGAAGTCTGCGGTGTCGTGCGGCATTTCAGGTCGTGGGAAGGAGCTGGAATGAGACGGCTTGGAAGATTATGTCAAGACTACAATAGTCCATGGGTGCTGGGACAGGTGAATCCCGACAATTGAACGTGACAATCGGTCAAAACGAGGTGATTCGTCACACCCTGCCTATGCGACATTTAGAGGGCGACGCGTTCCACCGGCAAAGCGAGAAAGCCGCGGCATATGTGGAGAACAGCGAGTGCGGAGGTGTAGAATACCAAAGTCACAGAATCAATTCAAGTAGTAGAGCAGTTATCAGGGTAGCTTGACCAGCATCATCAAGGCTTGGCGTTGCGTGGTGAGTGTCTACCAGTACCGATCGGGCTCAGCTTCGGCGGCGCGGGGCTCGTAGTGTTAGGACGACTGCTGCTTCCCGGACGCTGCGAGCCACCGCTACTACCGGTGCTGCCCTCTCCGGCTGGAACATGGGAGTTGCCACCGTGACCGGCTTGATTCCCATTAGGAAGCGGACCGGGCACAATCTCGTCCTCAGTAAAAGCACTCACATTGGAGAGCATGGAGCTGGAGCGTAATCTGTTTTGCTTGAGCAGAGAGCTCCGACGGCTCTGGGCTGGCGGCGTGCCGATCGGTAATTGTTGCGGAGGCTGTAGTCCAAGACCTGGTGGTGCGCGATTGGGACCAAAGGCAAGACCGGAGTAAGCCGACTCAGGGGTGGGAGGCACTCCATAGTCGGGTGCAGGCTGGCCTTGCTGGGAGAATTGCAGCTCTTGTTCCATCGCTGAGATTTCAGCAGTAAGTTGGACGCGTTGGAGCAACTGCTCGCGCAGTTTGGTCTGCAGAACACGCTCATTGACGCGTTCATTGGCGGCTGACCTTGCCATTTCGGCCTGTCGCTGCTGTTCGCGGGCTCTTTGAACATGCAGATTGCGAGCGTTGGCAGCGACATGGTCGTCGCGCAACGTCGTGAGCTTGGCAAGCCGCATGGTCAATTTCTCTTGGTTTCGCTGCAGCGAGGTAGTGTCCGCACGGGCTTTTTCGAGACGCGTGTCGAAGGCTATTTTGGCGCTCTCAACCTCACTGCGTAAACTGCTGTGAGCCTTTCCCTGAGTAGTACATCGATCTTTGCTGGCAGCAGCAGCCTGTCGTTGAGATTGAGGTATGCCACCGAGATCAGTTGCCTCCTGCATGAGAGTTTCGGTAGCGCTCTCTGCCTGCTTGATGCTTTGTTTGAGCTGATAGGCGCGTTGACGTTGTTTATCATCAGTGCTACCAGTTGACGCGAGAGAAGACTCTGCTTTGGCAATGTCTCTCTTCAGACTGTTGACGGCGGTCTGACGGCTCTTCTTGGATCTCTTCGAGCGGCTGCGAGACTCCTGCAAGTTCGCCTCTGCGGATGAGATCGACTTTTTAAGCGTGGAGATTGGCGAGGATGGCCTGAACGAACCTTCGATCGGAGCTGGAATTTCTTAGCTTACGAATTGAATGGTGTTTATGTCTTTGTACTTACCGTGATCCAAAGTAGTATCTGGCTGTGTGAGCAAGGTGACATTATGGAGCAGAGTGTCGTCACGTGAATCACGAAACTCGATCACGTAGTTTGTCAGCGAGGTCAGGCCGTGTACGTTGCCTTTGAGCAGCGTCCTATCGCCGATTTTGCCCTCACTGATGATTGACGTTGAGCTCCAGTCCGCCCCGTTCACACGTACAAGAATGGCAGGATCGTCGTCTTGCTCAGCCTCCCGATAGTGATCATCGGTCGACTCTGCAGAATCTTTGTTTGTTGAATGTATTACTTTGAAGCGTACCTCGGTGTCCGTAACGCTGGTGACCCAGATCTGATATTGATTGACAGATTTGCCCACGCGACTGGCGGCACTCACTCCGGACGCAATTGAATCTTGAGATGTTTTTGACTGTTCTATTTCTTTCAAAACTGTGACTTTGGTATTAGCAATGGCAGCCCAAAATGGCTGCTGGCTTCTAACGAATGTGGCTTGTTTCTTCTTTCTTTTCGCTATCGAAAACGTCTTCTCCCTCCCAACTTCCCGACCTGCAGGTGACGGCCCTGGTTGGCGACCATCAGAACTAGTATTGCGACCTCCCTCAAGGACAGCCGTATTCATGGTTGCTGCAGGCGACCCTGGAGGAATATACGCTGGATCCGAATCACCTCTTCTAACGGTACCGGGGCGCAAGAACATCCGTCGGACGATGCGAAGGATGCCTTGAGACAGGATATGCAACTCAACCAATCTTCGAAACCAGTGTCGGTCAGTATTGGGGGAGATATCAAGTCCGTCGAAGATATCCTCGGGCTCAAAAGGACCAAACGATGTGTTGGACGTCACAATGTTCAAGACAGAGCATAGCCATGACAACGTCTGAAAACGTATGCTCCAAACTTTCTGGCCTAGCAAGTGATGAGTGGCGACGATCCCAAAGCAGAGCAAGCTCTGAGTGTTCCTGTTTCTTCCGGATGTACCTCCACCAAGCGAAACTGCAATGACAGCTTGAGCCAAGTCGAGTGGAAAGTCTTTCGGCGCCATCGGGATGGCTAGCGCCAGAAAGAAGATCGTGTCGACAATGAGCATGGTGATTATTGAAGGACTTCCGCCATGGCTCTGTGACAAGTCGTGCAGGATCGAAGATACAGTCCAGCCGCTTGGCATCGAGCCAAAGGTGAGAAACGCAAAACAGACTTGGGTGGCACCCAGAACGCTGTATGGCAGCTGCATAAGGACCAGTAGGATCGCAACGACGTCCAAAATGGAGAGCTCAGCAATCACCGTTTTCTTCGCATCGAAGAGGGACGCTACAAAGCCTGCTCTTGCGTGGCTGTCCGCAGCATCGTGACTCTTGGCCGTTGTAGGACTCTGGGCGTCGCTTGCACCAGGTGTTGATTTCGAACGATTGCTGGTGTGAAAGCTGCTTGGCTCGGGCTCGACCACCGCGAGGAATGGCGTCGTTTGCGCTTGCAGTGCCATGGAGTTGTCTTGACCGTTGATAGCGATGTCGTTGATTCCGGCAACGGCAGACGAATCGCCTACAGAGCATGAGGCCGCAGCGGCGTTTGAGGTAGGCGAGGACCTGCTAGCGTGCCCATTGAGCTGGTTGTCGGACTTCTGCTTCTTGACCTGTTTGGCTGGAGGGGCAAGGCCGTTCTCATGCCGTCTATCTCTGGGATTGGCGCTTTTATTCTTGTGCTTCGGTGGCATCAATATCGGAGGGGCCGCATGTATCTGACCCAGGCCTGGCCGGCTAGCGAAGCCACACCAAACTCAGGCAGGGGCAGACAAGGAGCGCTGGTGTTGAAGCGCGTATGCGGAGAAGGAGGATTATGGATGATGGAGGGGGGAGACGAGGAGAAGGGTGAATCATCAAGAGAAGGTGCTGTCTCGTGCGTTGCTGCTGCAGGCGGATTCTGCACGGAACAACCCTAAGCTTTGATGATCTGAGGCGCTAATCCGCACTAAGCCTAAACGTCAAAATCTCATCCGAGCTTGTGCAAATCATCCCAGCTCAATAGTGTCCACACCGTCACGAGTGATAGCATTCACTCTAGCTTTTGTGGCTGAAAGAGAATACGTAGCACAATCCGAATCACACGCTCTTTCGACTCGTCGCAGCGATGTCGCAAATAGACAATGTTGTGGAACGACGCTAGTATCCTCGAAATGTGAAACAAGGTCAACTCACGACCGGCAGAATTTGACGAAAGTTCATGTCCGGGAATTCACCTAGTAAAATACAGGTGTGTGAATGCGATGGACGGCGCGTCGATATGGTAGAGTTTTGAGGGCGTTCAGTACAAACCTGGCGACTTGGCTGTCATGGTGTACGACGACTGGAGCGCATGGTGCATGTAGCTTCCCTGTCTGTGTCTTACTTTACAGCCCAGCTCGCTCGAGCTACCTGAGCTGCGCGTGACGGAGCATTCGGCAAGGGTATGCGAGGCTCGCTGTGGTGGACTTTTCATCAAACTCATTACTATGTACGTACGCTGGGTCTACAATCTACAAAGCCGAGGTGCTTTCTCGTAGCACAGCAGCCAAGACTCCAACAAATGCCCCATACCCAATGCTCGAGTTCGGTATTTCTGTGTTACCGCTCAGAGTAAAATCATGCCCGCTCCAGAGATGAATGCCACAATAACATAAGCGCCCATGGAGAGCAGACCCGTGCCGAAAGCTGGTATGCTGAGGGCTGTGGCCGCGGCGGAAGAGCTTGAACCTCCTTGCCCGCCTGAAGCGCCTGAAGCGCCTGGAGCGGCTGAAATACCGGCGGCGCTGGCTTGTTGGGCAGAGTTGCCGGTGGGCTGTGGTACAGTCCCACGGCCATTCGTGCCCGCTGCTTGAAGCAGAGGCGAGCAAGAGCCACTGGGAGCGGACGTCGATCGCAGCGAAGCGCGCCCGCTGAAGTCGCAGGCGCTGGATTGCGCCGCCCCACGCTGAGCCTTGTAGTACTTATCCATCGCGAAAGAAAGCTGCTGCTGGGGAGAGCACATTCCGTACGCGCCGTAAGGGCCAGTAGTAATGTTGGTGTTGATGCCGTCGCAAGCACCTTGCGCGTTGCCGCAGATGAAGTCGAAGTCATCGGCGTAGGTATTCACATTGTTTGAGGTGGACACGCATTGGAGCTGGGACGCCTCGCAAGAGCAGACTTCAGCGTTTGGTGAGGGTGGGAGGGGGGTTGCCGGAGCAAGCCAGAGTACGCTGTTGGAGTCGGTAGCGGTGGATGTGGCTTCAGTAACGATTGGAGGGCAGGAGGTGGGCGAGAACGTTGGGTTGTAGTCGTTGCTGTTGATGCTTGAAGGACTGACCTTGGCCATTTGGGATGACAGCGCCGTGAAGTCGGCGAGTGGCGAGACGTTGTTACCGTCCACGGACACAAGACCTGAAATTTGTCAGCCAAGGTGGATAGAAGCTACCATGTATTCTTTGATACTCACCGTAATCATTGGCCTCTTGAAAGTACATGTAAACAATGCCACCGGACCAGGTGTCAACCATGTCAGGACCGAAGATGGTGGGCACATCGGTGAACTCGCGCGGCTGGACCTGATTGCAGCCATACTCCGCGAAGAAAATTGGCACTGAATAGTCGGAGAAAAACTCGGTCCTCGCGCGGTATCCCGATTCGTCAAAGTTGGAGTCTCCGCACCAAGAATAGACGTTGTAGCCCCAGAAGTCAATCGCGGCGTCTTGATCGCCACAGTTGAAGTACTCAGCTAGTTGATTGCGTATAGGTCCATCGTAGGTTGCAAACCTGAAAGGAGGGGGAAAAAGTTAGCATTTCTCCAAACCATCTACACCAAAACCGACCGCATCCGAGCTGGATTGTTTACAGCAGTGCCGGCAGACGTGACCCTGCAAGAATGATAAAGAAGTATAGGATGGAAGTGCGTGCATGGTCTGAGACCTACCCCCTAAGAACATGTTAGCAAAAGACGTTCTGGATTGTAAAGCCGTCTCAGGACGGAGAGCGTTCACGTCAACACTCACACTCCTTTGCTTCCATAATTCTGAGCTTTGATATACGCCTTAGAGTCTCGTACAGCAGCCTTGACGAAAGCACTAGCCTCAGTGGTGTTGCCGCTGTTTGAGACCTCGTTGCCGGCAAAAAAACCCATAACATTGTTATATTTTGCCAGTGCGTCAATAACACTAGTGTATCGTTGGTAGAGAGAGACGTCCCACGTGGGATCATCACGGTTGATGGATTGATTGGGCTCGCTCAGATCGGAGACGACGTAGATGCCTGCGTCGGCCATTATCTGCATGCACTCGTCGTGGTCTACCGTAGGGTCGATGGCGTATGTTCGGATAACATTGGTACTCAGCTCTTGAAGATACGGAACATCTCTGCGGCACTTGTTGGGGTCTGCGAGGGGGTCGATGTATTGAGTGTTCGTGGAGGGTCCGATGGTACCGTTGGAGCTGATGCCCTCTGTTGCGCATGTTAAGCACGGTCTTGGACTAAGGGAGGGAAGAAGTACCTTGGTATGCGACACCACGTATGAAGAACTCACTCCCGTTTGGGTAGAAGAAGTGCTGGCCCTTGATCTCTCTAGACTTGCGCGTTAGTATATAATCATAGTGGTGGTAAGCCGGTTCTTTCGTACAGAGATGGAATGGATTGCCATGATTGTGCGAGAGTCTGTGAGGCGCTGAGTGCTGCGACGAGGCCGCTAAGGATGCTATGACCCTTCAGCATGATTAAGTCGTGACGCTTGTGAGACAGGTATCGGAATTATAGATGAGGTTGAGGAATGTTAGGAAAGGTCAGGGCGGGGTAATAGCTGTTTGGTAGCTACAAGGCGCCCTGAAACGAGGATGCAGGAACAAGTAAGAGTAAGAGACGGCCCAAATAGGCGAGAGTCGAAAATGAAAGAGATGGGTTGAAGATGGGATCTACTGTGTATCGTGCAGCAGCGGTGTTTACGTGGCCAGGGCGCATCTGTAACGAGCAGTAGTCGGTTTAGTATGAGGTCTTTTTGACAAACGGAAGACGCAGCAGAGAACAGCTTGCAGAAGGGTACGTAATCATCTTTTTCGTCCCGGATTTCCGAACGCGTCGCCTTGGCCCTCGCATGCGATACAAACTTTGCCGAACATCTTCCATGCAGAGGCTCTGCTTGTTGATACCGTTAATGAGCCAGGGCGAGGCGGCAGCAAGTTGATGATACTGGGTGCTCAGCTGCAGGCCTTGAGCGTCCCCGCAGGAGTCAAGGCTGACATAAGTAAGCCGAAAGAACACTCGAAGGAGGGCGCGATAGAAAATTGTTTGATTATGATTCCTGATCAATGACCGAAGTTTGCTGTGGCTAGCAACGTCTGTAGGCGCGGGGATGAGGACGTCGAGGGCAACAGCAGGGGTGCTTCTTCTGTTTATCGATTGTGCAGAAAGTGTGCACGCTAGCTAGTCATTTCCTTCCTGCATCATCCGCGTAGTGCCGGACATCTGTGCACTTTCTGAGCGCGCCGTGTCGCTGCGTATAGGTGGCTAACGAAGGCGAGACGATAATGGACGATCTGGACATTTCAATGGCAAGGCTCTGGAGGAAGTTGGCTTGACAGCAGACATCGAAAAGCGGTTTTGCAGTGTGCCGTCCAAATTTAGACGGCTTCGCCACACGCTATTCACAATAGGGTCTCTGTAGATCCCTCTTGCGCGTCCTTTATGATGTCGGCTTTGAATTACGGTCCATGACCTACACGACAATGAATGCTCATGAGAGTACATGTGTTGGAGCAGAAAGAGTAGCTTGATAAGAGATTGATAGCTGAGGGAAGGGGAGCAATAAAAGGTGAAACGGAGCAGAGATAGACGGCATAAGCTTTTCTAGAACCGGACGCCGGGGGCATCTTTCTGCTGGAGGTGCAAATAACAAGCCTAGCGTGTCCGTCAGCAAAAGGGAGCGATTTGTGAGAGAAAGGGGGATAAGATCGCCGGAGAAACTACGGTCCTTCCGCTTTCGGACACGACCCCCTGATTTTCCTCTCAGAGCTTTTCTCCGTCTCCCTCCTCCATCTCCCTTGCGCGCTCTTTCATCCTCTCTCCCACCCGACGTCCTGTCTTCCTCTCTTGCCAGCCACTGTCATTTCTCAGCGATTGTCCTTCACTCGTTGCAGAAAAGGGAGCGTAATAATTCCTGACGTTTGTCGACCTCTGGGCGACGTTTAGCGCCTCCAGCTTGCCTGTCGCGCTTACTCGTTCACACGGCAACCGCTCTTTCCACTCGTTTACATCGCATCTCTCCCTCTCAAAACATCCCAACACCCTTCGACTTCGTCGAAACGCCTTTCTCCATCACAAAGTCAAGCTCAATACTCGAGCCATCTAATACATTAATCCTCCGTCCCAATCTCATCGCTGGCGCGTTGTTTGGGGCTGTGGCAATCGCTCTACATCCACGTCGTCCCACAACAACCTCCTCTTCATCCGAACCCTCCATCATCAGCCATCGTCACAGCGATCGATCGAGGCGTCTCTTAATGGGAATCTGATTGTGAGTACCTGTATCCAAAATGGAACACCAGAATTGTTTGCTCACACTCGTCAACAGACTTTTCACTCCCCACTGTTGAGTCCTCAAGCATGGCCGGCTACCACCAGGGAGGAGTAAATTACGGCCAAGGCCACTATGATGATTCTTATGGCCAGAACCAAGGCCATGGAGAATACTATGACGAGAACCAGTTCTATCAAGGCGGAGAAGAAAACCATGGTCAAAACGACTACTACGACCAGACGGGTGCAGGCTATTATGAAACTGAACACGCTGGAAATGGATACGATCAATACGGCGAGTATTATCCAGATGAAGGGCAAGACTACTCCCAACAATACTACGACCAGGGAACTACTGGCGGTTACGGGCAAAACTCTCGCCGACGCCACCACTCCGACGAGGAGTCCGAGACTTTCAGTGATTTCACCATGAGATCTGACACGGCTCGTGCCGCTGAGATGGACTACTACGGACGCGGTGATGAGCGATACCACTCCGGCTACGGCGAAGGCATGGGCGGTGGCCGAGGGTACCGTCCCGCTTCCAGCCAAGTTTCCTATGGTGGCAACCGCTCTTCTGGTGCCTCGACCCCGGTCTACGGCATGGACTACACCAACGCTTTGCCAGCTGGCCAGCGCTCGCGTGAGCCATACCCAGCTTGGACCTCAGACGCCCAGATCCCTCTGTCCAAGGAGGAGATTGAAGAGATCTTCCTCGACCTTACAAGCAAATTTGGTTTCCAGCGTGATAGCATGCGCAACATGTTTGACCACCTCATGACACTGCTCGACTCTCGTGCCTCACGCATGACTCCGAATCAGGCGCTGCTTTCACTCCACGCGGACTACATCGGCGGCGAGAACGCCAACTACCGTCGCTGGTATTTTGCCGCTCATCTGGACTTGGATGATGCCGTCGGTTTTGCCAATATGAAGCTCGGCAAGGCTAACAGAAAGACTCGCAAGGCTCGCAAGGCAGCCAAGAAGAAGGCACAGCAGAACCCAGAGAATGAGCAAGAGACCCTTCAGCAGCTCGAAGGCGATGAGAGCCTCGAAGCTGCCGAGTACCGTTGGAAGTCCCGCATGAACCGCATGTCTCAGCACGACCGTACTCGTCAAATTGCCCTTTACCTCCTCTGCTGGGGTGAGGCCAACCAGGTCCGATTCTGCCCGGAGACATTGTGTTTCATCTTCAAATGTGCCGACGATTTCTACCACTCGCCAGCCTGCCAGAATCGTGTGGAGCCAATCGAGGAGTTCACATACTTGCACAACGTGATCACCCCGCTTTACAATTTTCTCCGTGACCAAGGTTACGAGATCTACGACGGCAAGTACGTCCGACGCGAGAAGGACCACAAGAACATCATTGGCTACGACGACGTGAACCAGCTCTTTTGGTACCCCGAAGGTATCGAACGCATCGTGTTCGAAGACAAGACGCGTCTCGTCGACTTGTCGCCCGCAGAGCGATACGAGAAGCTTCATGAGGTTGCATGGAAGAAAGTCTTTTTCAAGACTTACAAGGAGTCTCGATCATGGTTCCACTGCTTGGTCAACTTCAACCGTATCTGGATTTTGCACATCTCTATGTTCTGGTTCTACATGTCTTACAACGTTACGCCGCTATACACTCCCCACTACACTCAAGAAGGCAATGAGTCTCCTTCAGACCCGACTGTCTGGGCTGTAGTGTCGATTGGCGGGCTCATTGCCTCTTTGATTCAACTCTTCGCCACTTTTGCTGAGTGGTCGTATGTTCCTCGCCGCTGGGCTGGCGCACAGCATCTTACGAAACGCATGTTCATCGTCCTGGGGTTTGTGCTCGCCAACTTGGTTTCACCCATTGTCATCTTTGGTATTGGGGAAAAGGTCATTCCGGCGAAGATTCTGCTCACGATTGGCATCGTCTTCTTTCTGGTCGCAATCTCGACATTCCTGTTCTTTGCGGTTATGCCACTTGGTGGTCTTTTTGGCAGCTACATGTCAAAGAAATCGCGTCAATATGTTGCCAGCCAGACCTTCACCGCCAGCTACCCTCGCTTGAAAGGCAATGAGATGTGGACATCCTATGGTTTGTGGGTCCTCGTTTTCGCGGCCAAGTATACCGAGTCCTACTTTGCTTTGACTCTGTCGATTCGCGACCCAATTCGATTCATCGCCACCATGAAGCAACAGATTGCACCATGCATGGGAGACGCCATCATTGGTCCTATTCTCTGCAAGAACCAGCCATACGTGCTGCTGGCCATGATGATCTTGACCGAGTTGATCTTGTTCTTCTTGGACACTTTCCTGTGGTACATTATCTGGAACATGATCTTCTCCGTCGCTCGATCATTCTACCTGGGTATCTCGATCTGGACCCCTTGGAGGAATATCTTCTCCCGCCTGCCGAAGCGCATCTATTCCAAGGTCCTCGCAACAACAGATATGGAAATCAAATACAAGCCGAAGGTCCTCATCTCACAGATCTGGAACGCCATTGTCATTTCTATGTATCGTGAGCATCTGCTTGCGATCGATCACGTCCAGAAGCTCCTCTACCACCAGGTTCCCTCCGAGCAGGAAGGCAAGCGCACGCTCCGAGCTCCAACGTTCTTCGTCTCGCAGGAAGACCACTCTTTCAGGACTGAGTTTTTCCCGCAGCAGAGCGAAGCCGAGCGCCGCTTCTCATTCTTTGCCCAGTCTCTGTCTACGCCGATGCCTGAGCCACTCCCGGTGGACAACATGCCAACATTCTCAGTGTTCATCCCGCACTACAGCGAAAAGATCCTTCTGTCCCTTCGTGAAATCATCCGTGAGGACGAGCCATACTCTCGTGTCACCATGTTGGAGTATCTCAAGCAGCTTCACCCTCACGAGTGGGATTGCTTCGTCAAGGACACCAAAATCCTGGCTGACGAGACATCTCAATTCGATGGCGACGAGAAAGGGGAGAAGGACACTGTCAAGAGCAAGATCGACGACCTTCCATTCTACTGTATTGGATTCAAGTCTGCGGCTCCTGAGTACACTCTCCGCACTCGCATCTGGGCCTCTCTGCGATCTCAGACTCTCTACCGCACGATATCCGGCTTCATGAACTACAGCCGTGCCATCAAGCTCCTGTACCGTGTCGAGAACCCCGAAGTCGTTCAGATGTTTGGCGGTAACTCTGACAAGCTCGAGCGTGAGTTGGAGCGTATGGCTCGCCGCAAGTTCAAGATCATCGTCTCCATGCAGCGCTACGCCAAGTTCACTGCAGAGGAGCGTGAGAACACCGAGTTCCTTCTCCGTGCCTATCCCGACCTCCAGATTGCCTACCTCGACGAAGAGGCGCCCCTCAACGAGGGTGAGGATCCTCGGCTGTACTCTGCTCTGATCGATGGCCACTCCGAGATCATGGAGAACGGCATGCGTCGTCCCAAATTCCGTATCCAGCTCTCCGGTAACCCGATTCTTGGTGACGGCAAGTCTGACAACCAGAACCACGCTATCATCTTCTACCGCGGCGAGTACCTCCAACTCATCGACGCTAACCAGGACAACTACCTCGAGGAATGTCTCAAGATCCGCAGCGTGCTCGCTGAGTTCGAGGAGATGACCACTGACAATGTTTCACCCTACACTCCTGGCCTGCCCCCGAAGAACTACAACCCTGTCGCCATTCTTGGTGCTCGCGAGTACATCTTCTCTGAGAACATTGGCATCCTCGGTGACATCGCTGCCGGCAAGGAACAGACATTTGGTACTATGTTCGCTCGTACGCTTGCGACTATCGGTGGCAAGCTCCACTATGGTCATCCTGATTTCCTCAACGGTATCTTCATGACAACTCGTGGTGGTGTTTCCAAAGCTCAGAAGGGCTTGCACCTGAACGAAGATATCTACGCTGGTATGACCGCTCTTTTACGAGGTGGCAGGATCAAGCACTGCGAATACTTCCAGTGTGGCAAGGGCCGTGATCTCGGCTTTGGCTCCATCCTGAACTTCACCACCAAGATTGGCACTGGTATGGGCGAGCAGATGCTTTCCCGGGAGTACTACTACATGGGTACACAGCTCCCGCTTGACCGCTTCCTGTCCTTCTACTACGCCCACCCCGGATTCCACATCAACAACGTTTTCCTGATGTTGTCCGTGCAGCTCTTCATGTTCTGCCTGCTGCAACTCGGTGTGTTGAAGCATGAGAACATTGTGTGCCTGTACAACAAGAACACGCCATTCACAGATCCACTGGTCCCGACATACTGCGCTCATCTGATCCCCGTCTACAATTGGGTCGAGCGTTGCGTCATATCCATCTTCATTGTGTTCTTCGTCGCCTTCATACCCATGGTCGTTCAGGAATTGACGGAGCGAGGAGCGTGGCGCGCCTTCTCTCGCCTGGCCAAGCATTTCTTGTCTGGCGCACCTCTGTTCGAAGTGTTTGTCTCCCAGATCTACTCCAACGCTATTTTGAACAACTTGTCAGTCGGTGGCGCTCGTTACATCGGTACTGGCCGTGGGTTCGCAACAGCCAGAATTCCATTTGGCGTGTTGTACTCACGATTTGCCGGCCCATCAATTTACCTTGGAGCTCGCCTCATCCTCATGCTTCTCTTCGCTACGGTGACAGTCTGGGGTATCTGGCTTATCTATTTCTGGGTCTCCCTGTTGGCATTGATGATCTCACCGTTCCTCTTCAACCCTCACCAGTTCGCTTGGCAGGACTTCTTCATCGACTACCGCGACTATCTTCGGTGGTTGTCCCGCGGCAACTCGCGGTCTCACGCATCTTCATGGATTGGCTATTGCCGCTTGTCTCGTACTCGGATCACTGGATACAAGCGCAAGATTCTGGGTGAGCCTTCGGCAAAAGCCGTCGCTGATGCACCCCGAGCTCATTTTGGCAATGTCTTTTGGAGTGACGTTATCGGACCGCTACTCCTTGTAGTCGTAACACTGATCCCTTATCTTTACATCAACTCCATGGTCGGTGTCGCTGTCCGAAGCGGGCCTAACGCTACAGACTGGAAGCCAACCAAGCTCAACCAAGGAATCAAGATCCAAGGCGAGAAGACGAACAACTGGTCCAAGAAGGCACCGAACGCACTCATCCGCATTGCCATCATCGGCTTCGCGCCTGTTGGCATCAACGCGGGTATTGCTATGATGTTCTTCGCTATGGCTTGCTGCATGGGTCCGCTGTTTAGCATGTGCTGCAAGAAATTCGGTGCGGTGCTGGCAGGAATCGCTCACGCCATCGCTGTCATCGTCCTTATCGTCTTCTTCGAGGTGCTGATGTTCTTGGAGGGCTTCAGCTTCCCAAAGGTCTGCATAGGCGTTGTTGCCGCCATCGCGATCCAGCGATTTGTCTACAAGCTCATCACGTCGATGTTCCTTACCCGTGAGTTCAAGAGCGATAATGCCAACATCGCCTGGTGGACCGGCAAGTGGTACAACATGGGCTGGCACTCGATGTCTCAGCCTGGCCGTGAGTTCCTCTGCAAGATTACCGAGCTGGGCATGTTCGCCTGCGACTTCCTGCTTGGGCACTTACTTCTCTTCCTCATGGTCATCCCACTCCTCATCCCCTACATCGATAGGTTCCACTCGATCATGTTGTTCTGGCTTCGACCAAGGTACGTACCAACACCGTCTTAATCCTCGTTCTGAACTCAAGCTGACTCTATTTCAGTCGTCAAATTCGTCCACCAATATACTCTTTGAAGCAGAGCAAACTTCGAAAGCGTCGCGTCGTCCGCTACGCGATCCTGTACTTCTCGCTGCTCATTCTTTACGTCGTTCTCATCGCTGCGCCTATCGTTGCGAAGAAGTTCTTGACGCCCACACTACAAGGCATGAACGTTCTGAACCTCATCCAGCCCGTCGGCTTGCACAACAACTTCACGACGAACGACCAGACTGGCACTCGTATCGCGCCTCAACTCAAAAAGGGCGCAACGCCGTCGCCTAGCAACTACAAGCTGATGCTGCGGAACTTCTAAGTACGCATCTCTTCCGCTTGAGATGAGCATACAAACCAGCTTGTGGCTCACTATGATGCATTACGGTAGTACTCGATATTTACGGACGGCATAAGGACGCAGAAGTGATCCTTGTGCAAAGCAAAAAACGGAGACTCGTCTCCACATTTACATTCTCAAGGCGAGAGAGCATTATGGGCGTTTTGTTCACTCCTTTGTACGATGTAGCGGCTTTCTGCGGATGGGTTGCAATGAACAATTTGCATTGCTGGGTACATAATTAGAGCAGCACTGAATGTCTGCAAATCTGAATGTAAAAATGGGCCATCAGACTCTAGCTTCTTACTGTTTTCCACGCTTTCACCTGCCGCTATGTCCCTCCGGTCTCTCTGTCCCTCTTATGCCACCACCTAGTATGCACAGCGAAGGCATGCACATGGCGTGCCAAAATCAATTCCGTTCAAGCTGCATCCGTGACTGCCTATGCGGGAAGTACCGCGACTTCCTCCAAAACGAAAACGAGCGCTCCTGTACATCTTCATGCTATTGAAGTTGGACGACAGTACATACTGCGCAACTTAATGCGATGGACTGGCACGAGATTCCTGCACAGTTCCAATCAGTATTAGACAATCTTGCGCTACAAGCACAAAAGATCCCTGGCTCGGCGATCGCTCTCCGCTACGTCAAGTCTAGCTACCAGGACGACCCCATAAGATCCGCAATCGAACTCTTCCTCTTCCTCTTCTTCGTACGGTACCTACTCGCGCCATCATATTCCGTGCGGAAGCAGAAGGGATATGCCAAGCTGACCGAAGATGTACGTACTGCCCCCGGAGCACCTTCGGACATGCGCCTAACCGCACTGCAGGAAGTCGACGAGCTCGTCGAAGAATGGACGCCTGAACCTCTCGTCGCGCCGCTCACGCCCTTCGAGGAGGCAGAGCTTGAGAAGCGGCCCATCATAGTTGGGTTTGTCTTCCACTGCTTCCCTATCCCACTGCAACCTCAATGCTGACGCATCTCCAGACCCACCTCCCCGAAAACCAAACTTGCCAATGGCCGAACCGTCACCAACCTCGCCTCCCTTAACTTCTACAACTTCGCCGATCAGCCCGTCCTCAAAGAGAAGGCCATCGAGACCCTACACGCCTACGGCGTTGGACCCTGCTCGCCGCCTGGCTTCTATGGGACGCAAGACGTGCACATGAAGACCGAGGCGGACATCGCCGCGCACATAGGTGTCGACGCCTGCATCATGTATGCACAGGCTTTGAGTACGGTCAGCAGCGTGATACCCAGTTTCAGCAAGAGAGGCGATATCATAGTGGCGGACAAGGCCGTGAGCTATGCCGTTAGGAAGGGCATACAAATTTCGCGGAGTACGGTCAAGTGGTATGAGCACAATGATTATGAGGACTTGCAGACGGTGCTGCAGAAGGTCACGAGGGAGCAGGCGGGAAGGCCGTTAACGAGACGATTTATCGTCACAGAAGGCGTCTTTGAGAACGTCGGGGACATTGCTAATCTCCCTAAGCTGGTACGTCCTCCCCGCTTCGCCTCTCCCCATTGACCCCCAGGCTCCCTCTTTGACCTGAATCTTCACACTCGAGCCTCTACACATCAGCAGAGTGAACATCTAATTTCCCACAGATCGACCTCAAACTCCACCATAAATTCCGCCTCATCCTCGACGAGAGCCACTCCTACGCCGTCCTCGGCCGCCACGGCCGCGGCCTGACCGAGCACTCCAACGTCGACCCCACGCTCGTCGACATGATCATCGGCTCGCTCGCGGGCGCACTCTGCGCCGGCGGGGGCTTCTGCGCCGGCGCGGCGGACATCGTCGAGCACCAGCGCATCAGCAGCGCCGCCTACACCTTCTCCGCTGCCTTACCCGCGATGTTGGCCACGACCGCCTCGGAGACCGTTGGAATGCTGGATAAAGACCCGAGCTACGTGCGC
Source organism: Arthonia radiata (assembly GCA_002989075.1). Classification (NCBI taxonomy): domain Eukaryota; kingdom Fungi; phylum Ascomycota; class Arthoniomycetes; order Arthoniales; family Arthoniaceae; genus Arthonia; species Arthonia radiata. Next base: position 959,548 of record PSQN01000004.1, on the reverse strand, counting down.
GACCTGCGGGAGTTGAGCCGAGTGATGCGCGCGCAGCTGGAGCGGTCCGAGTGGGTGGAGGTGACGAGCAGTGCGGAGGTGCCGATGAGTGTTCTCTGCGTGCGGGAGGAGATTGTTGCGGCCCGCGGGTGGAGCAGGGAGGAGGTGGAGCAGGTGCTGCAGGAGGTTGTGGATGAGTGTTTGGGGCAGGGCGTGCTGGTGACGCGGTTGAAGAGTATGCCTGTGCCTGTGGGGGTGGGCGCGAAGGATCAGGGGTGGAATGTCAGGCCTGCGGTGAAGGTTTGCGTGAGTTTGGGGTTGAGTAAGAAGGAGGTGGAGAAGGCGGGGGGTGTGGTGAGGGGGGGTGTGGGGAGGGTTTTTGGGAGACGACGGTGAGGGGTGAGGGGTGTGTAGGATATTGTTTGGGAGGAGGAGGGATTGTATTGCTATACATACAATCTTTGCTCCTCGCTTTAAAGCCCTTCGTATCAAAAACTGAGGAATGTCTGGTCCTCTGTCCGGCGTATACCCACAAAGTCTTCGCGGCGAAGCAAGCTGCACTGACCTTTGATCTAGAAGCCGCGTCTACCAACCTCTTACGGCAGTGGAAAACGAGTTACAGGTTGGATAGTCGCGCAGGTAGTCTTCAACGAGCTGCGAGCATGACCCCCTCCTGAAAATTTCTGCTGGATGCATCGTGTTAGGTACAACAGAAAGTTGTGATAGAGATTCGGGCAATGAATGGTACTGCTGATGTTCAGAGACCTCCCAGATGAGCAAGCGGTGAGCACTGGGCCAGTGACAATGAGTGCAGTGGCAGATTGTCTTGGGCATTGTGCTCACTTGGTCTGGTCGAAACTGCCAGTTTGGTCTGTCTGCTGTGCCCTGGGCTTCTCAAGAGAGGCGTCTTTGTCGGCTGCCATGGTAATCGAGTCGAGCGTGCCTTAAGGGGCCTGCTTGGAGCTGCTGAGAGCATTTCAAGAGGCAGTGGAGTACACATTCACTGACGTAACAAGATGGCGTAACGGCAAGACACTTCGACTGAAATACGTTGTCAGACGATGTGACGGTAGGTGTGAGCCTCCCCACGAATGTTCGCATCTTACACGGATAACACAGCTGGGAACTGACTTACAACTTTAATGGTTGATTGGTGAGTGAGTTTTGTGGGTGACGAACGGTCAAAACAAGCAGAAGCAGAAACGGAAAATGCTCTCATGTTGCGTATTTATGTTGCTCATGACGACTGTTGAGAGAGCACTGAGTTTCAGCAGAGGTTGCCTTTGATAAAACTCATTACCGCCGATGGCAGGTAAAAGCCAGCTCAAATCCAATCTGAACACTAGAAAATCTCCAACGTCGTCTAGATCGAGGCCACATCGTAGACCAATGGAGGCCGGCGCACTTTTGGCATGTCAATCATTACCGGACCTGGCCGAATACAGCGTTTGCACTTTCACTCGTTTCGCCATCATCTCTCACCATGCACTCATACATGCTGGAAACGATATTGCACTTTCGTAAACCCGACCAGCAGCAGCTCTTTTAAGCCGGTATGCGCGGGTGATGCGAGCCAACAGGCAGATGCTGGAGACTGATACACGACAAGGGGCTGGAGGGCCTATTGCACGTCTGTACGCTTCGCGCGATTGGTCGTCATCAGGTCTCGTCAGCGACCTAGGCTTGGCAGCAGTACGTACTATTTCGTAGGGCTACTGCACGTTTGAACCGGTCGATGATTGGACAAGTAGGTTGTACAAAGACCAAGCTCTTCCATTTAGTGTGCGAGTGGGCCCCTCGTTCAACTTCTGTTGTTCGCCTGCAAAGATGGTTCAATTTCGCGACATTGCTGCCTAGGCGTTGGTCCGCAGCGTGAACCCGGAGCAGCAGCAACAACAACAACAACAGCCGCAGCGAATGCGTTGGCTCAGGGTCGTAGTAACCCCAATGAGACTCGCCAGCGTCACACAACGGAGGAATGGAATTCTCTCCAACCTTTTGTGAAGCGGCTATACTGCGACGACAATAGACGTCTAGAGGATGTTATTCAAATCGTGAAAGCCGAGAAAAACTTTCATGCAGGGTGGGTAGTGAGAGAAGCTTCACCATTTTGTAGCTTTCGAATTCTAACGCACCCAGGTTGCGACAGTGGCGCAACAAAATCAAGCATTGGGGCCTTGATCGGAAGTATGTGAGCAAAGAGGATATGCAAATCGTTGTTGCCAAGTGTCAGAAACGGAAGCATGCGAGCGGGAACGACACAGTTGTCCTCCGTGATGGCGTCAAACTGGAAAGGAGTACAATGGACAACTTCGTCAAGAAAAGCTAAGAGAAGGTCAGCACTTCTGCTAGTAGGTCCCTGCTCGATTCCATGGTCTATGATGATAGCTCATGATCGCATAGAAACGCCTGAAGGGATACATTTCCTCACCCCTTCCGCTGGCGGCTATATGCCTGAAGAATTCGAGCATAGGAGGATTGACACAGAAGGATTACATGAGACTTTGGAGCGACTTTCCCACGGTGATAGGTTCATTACCCAAGCTCTCTTCCATAATACTGAAGTGTCGGACGTCCAGATTTACGGAGCTGCCGATGTATCTGAAGATCTAGGGGAACGAAACCTTTGGCACCGATGGCATCTGGTGGGAAATACACTCGTTGTAGGCAGCAGGCGATTCAGCGCTCGTCCTCGTGGCCAAAATTGGTTGAACAAATCTCTGAGCTTTGCAAACGACCTTCGACCATGCGCTTATGGCCAGCCTCAGTTTCAGCAAACCCCCATTTGGAGCGGCGCACGAAGTCTTCGGCATGATCAACCCGGTCTTCACCGCGACCTCGTCCGGAGCGATTGTGCCTAATGGCAGTTTGCAGCACATTGCGGACCTCATCAAAGCAGCCAGCTTTATACCCGAGCTTCTGGATCTGGGAGATCTGGATCGTTGGCTTTGGTCGCAGCCTTGGCACTTATCGGTCGACAATAGTGAGCTGATTCAGCTGGCTGATTTCACGTTCGGCGATGTGCAGAAAGCATACCAGGACACATACTTTGTTACCATCATCGTGCGCTTTGAAGGCGCATCTGACACCTCCTCGACCTTTCTACGCTGCGCAATCGGCACTTCGAAAGGGTCTCGATCGCCGTGCTCGTTCTTTCATGACTTCTTTTGTGTTTTCGACCTTCTCGCCCACTCTGGGGCGTTGAAGATCGTCCTCTCGGGCCAGTCCAGTAAAGATTGGGAGCCAACCAAACTGAGCAACACTTTTGAGGAAGCTTTGCCCGAAGACCTTCACTGTTCGGCTTGGGGCCTCCTGGCTCCCTTTTTCAAGGGGTCGACAAAGACACAAATGTTTGCAGAGTGCAAATGTCGTGGAAAACGTCACGCGACTTCCGAGAAACACTACGTGGACCTTTGGCAGGAGGATGATCGCGACCGGGTGGACTTTTTACTCGAAAGCGGCCCAGCCGAGCTATTTGACGCGCTTCCCAGTCAAGAAGGGTCTAGCAAGCGTTGGCAAAACCCGGTCTGCCACAGATGCAGACTTATGCCTTCGCTTTTGACGAGCTACAACGAGAGCAGCATTTGATCCAGATTCCGTCGGGCAGGAAGGGATAGAATAGCAATCTTTACCAATTTGTCTGGACTCTTATGCATGGTATCCTTGGTAGTTGAAGGTAGGGGCATGTAGGTAAGCTACGTGGATGCGGCAGCGGAGTCATACATTGTTGTTTATACCTATACCTATACATCCATGCCATCCCCATACTCTACTATATACGAAATATCGTATCGAAGCATTGTACGGCCCCTGGCCTCTGACATGTACTGACATTAGTGATACGTATCCCAACAGTAGGCTCCGGTTGCCGTCCCAATGTAGGCAACCCAGTTTCCGCCTTCTGACGCCACCGAGGTTCAAACTTGGTGTTACTAGACAGACCTATTATTATGAGACTCGGGAGCTATTGCAGGCCTACGCAGGCTTTACGACTTAGGTCTGTCATCTTAAAGGACATACTTCAATATCCATTTGTTGAAAAAGAGGCGGGCTGGGAAGGCTTGGCGGTATCCCGCCACCCGATCTATATGCGAATATATATAGGAGCAAGGTAGCCTGCTACCTTTCTCTTTATCGATTCAACCTTTGATTTTCAACACCATTGCACTTCGTATGGAGGTTCGAGGCCTCTATACTCCAAGGTCGTGATTTGGATGCGCCATAAGGTGAGTGCCAACGTTGGAAGTCGATGCTTGAGGGCGCCAATTCTGCGCCAAATCTGATTATCTCTCGAAAAAGCCAGGATGCAGCAGCGAGTTGAAAAGACCAGCGGGCTGCGTCGTCTGTGGGTCTTCGGGCTGTGCACTTCCTGCAACAGACTGCGGTCGAACCCGTTGAATGCACGTGAGATTGGTCAAATGCGCCCATAGACCAGAGTAACGATCCATGTTGATCTACGCCTCGGCCGCGCAGATGAGCTGGACGACCTAGCGGCACCGTCACATTAGCAAGATCGCTCACCTGCACTAACGGTGGCACGCAAGCGCATTACGATCATGAGGGACTTACCTCCAGAACGTCCCTGCCCTCCGTTACGATTCCCGTATACCTGATCACCTGACGCTTCCTCTTCAGCGGACACGTCGTGTGCTTCCATTTGTCCGCTTTTCGCACGTAAAGATCGACATCGGAGCTTCCCGGGTAGTCTATGCGGCAGCGACATCCGGTCCCCCTTTCAACGATCAGCTCGACGGACTGCCCGCCGGTGCCGTCGGTCGCGGCTGCTTTTTCTAGCTTAACGCTACGAGAGTCCATATCAAATTGGTAGAGAGTTCGTTTGGGGGCGGTGAAAGCTATGTGGTGCGGACTCATGTGGTAGGTGGTGCCAATCCAGTGGTTGTTGGGGAGGCCAAAGTCTAAAGGTTTATTTATTAGTTTGGGGAGAGGTTGCTTTGAGTGATAGGCGTGAAAAGAGGACGAACGTGTCTCGTGATTGTTTGCGGTGCCGGTGACGAGTGTTCCGGCTTTGTAATGGCCCTCGAGGAAGAGCTCGGCAGGAGTTCCGGTCGTGCTGCCTGGCATGGTAGTCAAATACGCGGTGATTCTGGCGTCGAATGTGTCCTCCACAACGAGCAGGTTGACCGCATGGTTGAAGGTTGTAGGTGTTGCCATTCTTGGGACGTTTAATTGTGTCTTGTTCGAACTCAAGCGGTCCCTTGCAGGACATCAACGGAACAATATGCGAAGAGAGAGTATCCAGTGGAACGCATGAAATGACTTATCACATGAAAATCCAGACTTCGAAGGCACGTAAAACCTGTCCTTAATAGACGCGTCGCATTCGCGTCGCGCATGTCTGGTCTACCAGGCGCAGCCGTCGCGGTTGCCATTCTATCAGAAGAGCTAACTGTGCGAGCCGGAAAGAAACGCTTCGTTTTGTTAGTCACGGGTCACGCAATCATCCAATTTGGATCACACATCAGTAGAGGCTAGGTGTGGTTAGATCTGGCTGTGTTCAAGTCCGTCTATTGCTATACGACCTCAACGCCAGTGTAGCATATGCAAACGAGTACTAGGCTACTGTCCTACGTGTTGTGATTATCAGCCTACTCCGAGGTTGGTGGAGCTTCGGATATTGTAAGACCTTGAGCGGCCGGCGGATAGCTAAGCTGCTCGAAAGCTGTTAGTTCACAACTTCACATCGGACAGATATAGCTTTCTTCAATCTGCTCGTGAGCGTTAGGCGTAGCGAAGATGCGTGCAGCACCTATGCCTTATCTTTAGCCATACAGCTGTCATCTGGATGGCAACAGCGATCAGGTGTAAGTTGACCTTCAGTCTACGGCTTCGTATCGTCTTTGTGCACCCGCGGATGGTGGAACATCTCGCGAAAGAGATCGTTCGGCTGCACTGCACCGCTGGTAAGATCTCGAGATACCCGCGGATGAAACCAAGAATGAGGCTGGACTGTACCGCTGGTACAATCTTGAGATACCCGTGGGTGGTACCAGGAATGAGGGTGGCTTGCACCGCTGGTAAAGTCTTGAGATACCCGCGGATGGAACCAAGAATGAGCGTCCTGATCCCCTGACTCCGTAGCGCTTGGACCGGCAACTGGCTGTTCGCTCTCTGTAGTGCCAAGCCGTGGTATACCACTGTGATTCTTGAGATGCAGCCAGTCATGGTCCTGCATATCGAGACTGAGTTCGGCTTCGGCCGCTGAGATGAGCTGCACGATCTTTGAACAGGCAAAGAGAATTAGCACTTGTCCAGACTCCAGGAGGCCTAGTCGATTGGAGCCTTACCTCCACAATATTCATCTGCGCCGGCACATCTCCTACGTAAGTGAGCGTCCTCTCTCGTCTGATACTTGGGCCTCGGCGCTGATCTCCATGCTTGGCGCGCCGATCAAAGTAAAGGAAGTCGTCCCTTCCCAGGTATTTGACGTTGCAGTAGTTTCCCTTTGCTCCTTTTTGACCTCGAAGTTCTATCGTCACGCGGGGCTCGCCGCTTGTCGTACTCGTACTGCTGAGTTGGACAATGTCGGGATAGGGCTGCGACGCAGTGAAACAAATTGGTGGACTGGCGGTGTTGATGAGCCAGGTGGAGTTAGGGTTGCTCAAGTGGTTCACGGCGCCGATTTCGGAGCCGTTATGGTAGAAGACTGCACAGATTATATTTAGCGCGGGTGGCGATCTCTCTCCCGCTGGCGAGCATCTGGGAAGAACAAACCTTTTGTTGGCAGTATCACAATGGCCGCTCGTCGGTGTGTAGACCTTGTACTCCCCGGAGATGAGGGGCGACCCTGTGGAATCGGTCTTGCTGCCTTTCTCACTGACATAAGCTGATATCTTGCCCATGCGAGTCTTCTCGACGATGCGTAGCCTGACCGGATGGTCGAATGTCACTGTTGTTGCCATGTATGTTTTGGCGTACTTGATGGTCTCTTCGATGCAGATATCCGCCTCTGGACACCAAAAGAATTACAACAATGAGAGCGGAGGAAAACTTGGTTAAATACAGAACCAGATAGTTCACTTCATTCCACATCGAAGCAAAGGTTGCAATGAATACGTTTTTCTGTTCGTGCCTAGCCGGTTAACGGTTACACATTCGACATCGTGGACACATCACGGCTGACAGAAGATGGTGGGAACAACTATGGGAACGTCAGCTCAGAAACGCTTTGCGACCTTCTAACAAATTGGTACAACGTGTCAACTTGGTCAGGAAGGCGTCGCGTGTCCCGAGGTGAATCACGGGTCGGGCAACCACCCTATCTAGGCTTGCCGCGTCCCAGAGCCCCAGCGTAGTCGATATTGGCATTGATCAAGTACCTAAGTGAGCCGTTAACACTTAGCATCAGTTGTTTTAGTGCCTGTGAGGCCTGCTTCGGTAGCAACGATGAGATATGGTTTTTTGCTGATAGTTTCTTGACCCCCATGAACGCAATGCAATACGTAGAGCGCGGACTTACAAATACTGCGGCACCGAACTCTGCAGTTCTGGGGCGATGAATTGGGCTGGACTCTAATGACAGCGTCATGCTGGGAAAAGTACCTCTAAGGATGATCGTCATGAGCGGCGACTTTGTAGATCATCTCCAAAGCTTATCACGCTGTCTCGTGGACACGTGATCACGCGTACCACGGCTAGGAAGCTACCGCACACCTTCTCCGACTGCTATGGCCTGTAACATGTAGCCACAACTTATTAGTATGCTCCTTGCTCAATGCCGCTTCTGCTGCGCAGATGAGCTGAGCGACCCGAAACAGATTACGTAAGCACGGAGCGAGGACGGGAGTTGTGTCAAGACCTCAGCGCCAGATCTGAGCGTTTTACCTCTGCAACATCTCGGTCCTGCACAGCCGTACGGGCATACTTCAGCCAGTCAGCGAAATGAGGTCCAGTGGTTTGCGCTAGTATTTGCGCTTTCCAAGCGGAGACATGGTAAGCCGGTGCCAATGTTCAGCTCTACAATTCGTAAAAGAGTACAATTTGCTGCAACGTTTAGCAGGCGCAGAGAGTGGTTACTGATTTTGACACTAATGTGTGAGAATTGTAGCTGGCTGCTGACGTTGCTGATCCAACCAGAGCGCATCGTAAGCCGGGGTATGAAAGCGTTTAGTATCAAAACTGACGGAGGCGGTATGATTCGCGTACATGACTAGGTATCTGCTGACTATTATGTCGCTGGACCTGCTGCGCTGATGGTTCTACTGACGCCGCTGTGGTTCGTCAGGTGTGGCCAGCCAAAGCCGCCGCGGGCCATAGTTATCTCTGCCTCGGCCGCACACACGAGCTCAACGGTCTTTCGAAGGTGTCAGCACAAGTTTGATGATATCCGGGATTTCGTGCGCAGAGAGGGATTTGTACCATACCTGAGCTACGAGCTCATGGCGGGGCGCCACGCCGGTATACGTTAGGACCCTAGGATTCCTGTGATGCATGTACCTGGGTAGTAGTTGCTCATGACGATCAAAGTACGAGGGCTCCGACTCTCCATGACGCGTGATAGTACAGTGCCTGGTACGCACAAAGAGCGCTACTCTAAGCTCTACCGTGGTAATTGGCATTCCGGCTATGTTATCAGTGCTCTCGAATCGCACGCAGTGATGGTCAAGATGCGTCATCTTGAAAAACAAGAGTGGTTCTTCATCATTATTGGTCGTGATGGTGATAAAGTTGTTCTCGTTGTGAAATACTTGACCCACCATCTGTCCATCCTGATGGAAAACTACAAAAATGTTAATGATTGTGTTCCCCAGGGATGACGTTGACGAGGATTCACCTGTGTGGTGGTGATTTGCACAACCTTCGACAACCGTTTGCTTTGCGTAGCGACCGTCGATGATTGTCTTAGGATCAGCTATGCCCATCTCGTCCTCGCCGCCACCAACGAAAGCCCGGATCGTGCCAGTATGAGATACCTCCGTTATCATTAGTCGCGCAGGACGGGGAGCGGAGGTAAGTTGTCTCGCTGTGATGCTTGATGGGCCCTGAGGTTCGGGTGTGATATTCGAGGCCACTGCATGGCTTGAAGGTTCAAACATTTGCTTCACACCCTGATGGTTCTTCAGATGTTCATATCCAAATCCGCTATTAGCCATACTAATGCGAGCTTCAGCAGCAGCTATCAATTGCACCATCTGTAGCGGTTTTTACATTAGTGCAAGGGGTCTGCGACGTAGAACGAGAGCGACAGGAGGGCACTTACCTCTGCAATGTCTATCCCCTTCTCAACAGTGCCCTCGTAGCGCGTTTTGCAAGCGCTTGTTCTTAGGCCTTCTTGGTTACGCCTGAAATGTACCGTCGTAGTATGACCCTCTTGGAGGACTGTGATGTCGCAATACTTCCTTGACTTGGGCCCAGACGTAGAGAGCGTGACTGTAATCGCTGGATCCCTGCTTGTGAGGCGTACAAACTCTTTGGTGAACTCACTAACGCTCAATTTGATAGTTCGTCTCATGGACTCTAGTATCACTTCAGCATTCTTTGCGTGGGTGACTTCTCCGATCTTACATGCGCCGCAGCGCCTGTCATCATGACCGCCGCACCGGAACACTTGAAGAAAATTGATTAGCAGCCTCGTTCAGACTGCAATATGTTGTAACAGCCAGGATCGTACTCACCAGTGCGGTGGTTGTTGGCGAAGCCTGCAGTCTCATGCTGGGGCTCATATTCGCCCATCAAGGTGTAGTCGTATTTGAGCCTGTTACGGGGGTAGTCCTGAGGTAGAACATGGACAGTACGCTCCTGAAAATTTTCTTGAATGAAGAGGCGTACGTCATGGTCATAGATGTATGAAGGCGGCATTGGACTCGGAAACTCACCGGTGGGCGGTAAGCACTCAGGCAAAGCTTCCAGATCTGAGGGCACGAAGGGGAAAATGAGATCGGGAAACAGTGTCGGACCGTACGTGGGGAGTCACAGGATGATTGAGCTTCGGTGAAGAGATAATATGCCTAGATCTTTAGTTTTGAAAATTTGCGATGTCAGACATGTTAGACATGTTAGACATGCCAAGGATTGACGGCAAATAAGTCTTTTTCTACACCACTTTGCTCCTAATACGTTCTTGATCCGCATGACAGCCCACGTAGTGAAAGATGCGCGCCGCTGTTCAGATCTGTGGCAGGAACGCAAATGAGGACACGTTGCGCAAGTGCGCCGCCCTAGGCACGATCAATAGCTACTACGAAACGGGATACGCTTCAAGAAAGTATTGCTACAAGTAAGGGCCATGAAGCGATGTGGATGGGGGAAAGCCGGCGCGCCAATAACTTGCCGTCATCCTCTACTGCGGCAGGCGGTGGAGCTGCGGGTCGCAGGAAAGAACTGTCTCGATTGCGACTCGTCGGAAGCTTATAAACAAACGACCTGGTGCATATGAATATTAAGGAGCTGGAGTGGAAGTCCTCTTCGTGGGAGGAATAGTAAAGATTTACAAGGCGTTCAGGGTCCTGTAACCCTAATCTGTGCCATCTTTCGAAAATTTCGCCCGTGCCTCTTGACTGTATGCTAAGAGTTTCTCTCACGAGACAATTATGTTACGGGGCCTTAGTGGCTATTGCGACTAGCAGAGCTATATGGAGAACGCTGCTGTGGCTACACACAAGCTTTTGATGCTGCCGTCTACCCCTTCTGCAAGTATAACACTTTGTACAGAGTCTCACTAAGTACTCATGCTGCAAGCTTATAATGTACCAAGCAGCACCTCGACAACATTACAAGGTGTAGCAGCATATAAGCTCTGTCGCACGTCTGTCTTGTCGAGACTGCTGCTGCCAAGATGATATATCAAGCGCATGGGCTCGAAGCCGCCGCGCAGCACTGACAGCTCGCTTTTGCAGTAATGTTCGGCTCAAGTACCTATTCTGCAGCCTTCCTCGATGAGTCCCCCACCGGTGGTCTTCCGAGGCGATACGGAGCGGTCGAATTTAATATGTTGCTGCGACCAAAAAAGCTTGTCGCCTTTCAATCGACATATCATTCGCTGGCTAAACATCATTTGGGACCTCCCTCGTTGTCCTCTTCTGTATGCGGAATCCATTGGAAAAATGTGGCAGATTCATGAGATGATAAAACGTGTTGTGAGTATGCCGGATTGCAAACTCCGTTTCAGCGGCACATATCAGTTCGACTATCTGTTATGACCGTGCGTTAGCGTATGGTCCTGCGGCAGATCGGAATATAAGCTTTGCAAAGCAGACTTACCTCAGCGACATCAAAACCAGCTGGAACGGTGCCATGGAGCGTTACATATCGGTCCAGGGCACGAACGGAGTTTCTCACCGTGCGTGAATTGCGTTCGAAGCGAACGGCCACCGTGCCCCCAGCAGTAATGTAACTGACCTCGCAATAGTTGTTGATTGGTATCATCGACAGCAAAATCATGATCGATGGCTTTCCTCCGCTGCGGTTGTCTACTGACGTGAGTACCAAGAGGTGAGCTGAGTCCTTCGTGACGCCGTCTCTTATAACTTCGCTTTCCGGGACTCCCTCTTGCACAGCTCTGTCCTCCGTAACCTCGAGCTTGAGTGCCTTGTCACTTTGAACCTCAGTCCCCGGTTCAATGGATACCATGTGCCCAGAGTGGTGCTGGACATTAGCTACGACGGTGCCATTACGCTGGAACTCTGATTTTGTCTTGTTAGCTATATTGACTCGTTGTTTAAACGCTCGAGAAAATGCTTACCAGTGCGATAATGATTAGCCGTGGTTAAGTGGGGATACCTTGAGAAGGATTCATACGATGCTTGCAGCAGTGGTTCGAAGTAGGCGGAACCAACTCGTTTGGCCATCACATTGATAGTTTTTGCAAGGTTCTTTTCCTCAATAGTGACTTCCACATCGTGGGAGAAAACAATTCTGTGGTTGTTGGCGGCCATGTTAATGCTGATTGAGTTTTAGGAGGTCGACAAAGAACGGAGGCGAGGCTACTAGCGAATCACTTGCAACTTTGGCGACAGTTAAGTGCGGGCGCAGTGGCATCTAATTGACTCATTGAGAATGCTCATAACCGAGCATGGACCTTCTCTAACGAGAAACATGCCAACTCGATATCTTCGCTGATAGAGGTGCCGCTGATAAGGAAAGGTGAGGTGTTCATTGTTGAGGGGGCTGTTTGGCTATTATTGTAGCACGCGTGACGTACTTAAATATTTCAGTGCCGTGGCAGGTGAGCTCGTGTTCAATTTGTTAAAAGGTGGCTAAAGGGGTGGCCTGTGATCGGGACTGGTACGTTTCAGGTGCATTATGCGACGGAGTCAATTCGCGACGGAGTAGTTGTCTTCTTCGCACAACGCTTCGTGGGCTGCCGCAATTTAGCAAGGAACACGTAATACACCGTACTGAGGCCTAATATATCGCGGACTCAGCAACAGCTCACAGAACGCCTTCCATACCACGAACTTACCACCACGCCCTCAACGAGTAACAATATAGACCCCGACATCTCTCACACCCCGAAGCACTTTCACGAACAACACCCTCAACATGTCCACGTCAAAGCTCTCGCAAGAATTGAAACGCATCCCCCACCCGCACCTTCATCCAAATTACCACCTGAACGTTATGCACGATTTCCAGCTTACCTGCAAGCGCTCCATGGTCGAAGAGAAAGTCGCCGAGGAAATCAGAGAAGCCATGTTCAAGCAGTGGAACCAAGACCTCAGCAAAAAAGTCGGCTTCGGCGAACCGAGCCCGAAAAAGCCGTTCCATGCGGAGTTGTTGTGAGTACTCGATCCTGTTGTCTCTCTCACTTTCTCTCCTTCCCCTCTCGTATAGACACATGTATGTTTGCTGCTTCTGTACTAAGTGCCGGTAGGGGAACGGACAGGTTCGCGAACGACGACGGGGTGATGATGCTTCGAGCGCATATTAATGTTTCGGAGGAACCTGGGGAGGACGAAGAGCGTGGGAACGACTATAAGCGCATCGAGGTGGAATTCAAGAAGGCCTAGAAACTGCCGTCAAGGGACTGGGTGGAAGAGGAGCTTGTTCTCCGCACGTTGTAAGCTTGCTGAGGAGATAGGTCGTGCTTGCTACTCAGATACGTTTGGGGTGCATTACGCGACCGACTCGATTTACGAAGGGACTGTTGTCCTCTTCGCACAAAGCTCCTTAAAAGCACAAATACACGTACGCCTTTCGAGGCGTGATACCATACAAACGCAGCACAATCTCACATCGTGACCCTCCTTACTAGTAGCTCTTCACAACACCCCAACGACCGACGACACGACTAAGAACACATCTGCACCTGTATCATGCCTGAGGGACGCCTAGAGAAATTCTTCGACCATTTCCGCCACCCCTTCTCACGCGAGTCTCCCAGTCTAGAAATAATGCACAACTTTCGCCTCGGCTACGAACACGGCGTCGCCGACGACCAACTCGCGGAGCGGATCGCCAATGCCATCTCCCAGCAATGGAACCTCGGTTTGAAGACCAAGATCGGCTTGGGCGATCCCGGCCTCAAGAAACCACTGCATGCGCAGTTGTTGTGAGTGCTCCCTCTGCATCTTCGCGGTGGGTGACTAGGTCATATGGATCTGTACTGAATGACGACAGATCTGTGGACGAGTACGAGGCCCAGGGCGAGAAAATGATCAGAGCGCATGTTATGTTTAGAGATTTGCTGTCGGATGGAGAGGGCGAGTACACGAAGAAGCGTGTGGAGGTGGAGTTCAGCCCGCAGTAGAACTTGTCGCGAGAGGTTAGACGGAGGGGTGGGTGATGCTTGTGCAGCTGTGTGATAGATGAATTTCGAAAGCGTGATGAGACCGTCGTTGAAGAGTTGTGTATTTGTGCGCCGAAAGGTCGTGGTGAGGTCGTCATCTAAGGTCAGAAACAAGCATGTGCAAGTGACTGGCACGGACTAAAGTATGAACTTTGTCTAGGCTCAGACAGGAGTAGCCTTCAGTGTGTCAGTCCGGCAGTGTTGCCTGTTAGACCTCTACACAAGGTCATTGGCGATGTTGGGATGAGCTTGAGTAGGAGCATATGCGCACGCGCAAAGATGCTGAATGGGGCCATGTGCCTCCACGATCTTGCGCGGGAGCAACGCTGGGAGTGTTGAGCGACCCGCGCCGCCACGTCGAGTCCATAATGCGATAGAATAGTCAAACTGCTTGTTGATTCGCGACGAGACGCTTGTTGGCTCTCTCGGGGCGCGACTGCATACCTGGTCTCATGGCTGGTTTGAAAGTGAGTTTGGCCCTGACATGGGGCCAGACCTTCCTTTTTTCCATTCAGATAGCCTTTCAGACTAGCCAAGACCACGGTGGACAGAACCCCAGCCCAAGACATCTAACAGTATTTGATGCCAGCGAATAAATTTCCTTGGTTCAACTAATAGACCCACACCGTATCAGCGCTGCGCAAAAATGGCCACAGAATCCGGACAATATCACACAGTGCGCATCCATAGATTGTCCAGTTTCAAGCTCAAGTACAAGCGTCCTGACGAAAACCCATTTCATCACGATCGAGCTGACGAGGAGCTCGCAAAGAAGATCGTAGCGACGATCAAGGAGAAACGGGCTGGGAACCTGAGGCAGAGGCTAGGGCGTGAAGAACCAGGGTTGATGAAGAATCAGATCGAAGTGACCTTGAGTTGAGTCTACCCTTGGTTTCACGCATAGTGGCGCTAATAGTGTCGTAGGAAGGTCGAACCGGCTATGGGCAATGACGGATCCGAATGGGTGAGAGTGAATATGGACTTTATCCAGGAGTCGACGGGTGGAAAAGCGATCCTGGTGCCATACACAGTTGACCTCAGAACTTAGATAGGAGGTAGGAGAGGGTACCGCTCAACGAGTTGTGATGGATGCAGCGATTGAGGCTGGCCCTGTGATCCAATAAGATCATGCAACCAGCCTGAGTAATCTCATTATAGCTGCAGTACATGGAAGCTGAACACAATTCTTATACTTACAGGCCAACTCAGTCTGGGCGTGGTAAGATGTTTGGGTGTCTCGTGCAGGCTTTCCGCGGCCGTGTGGAGACACACAAGTCCAAAACTCCAGTCTTCGCATCATGCGCTGTTTCGAAGGGCCGTTTGTCGCATGAGGAGCGATTTGCGAGGAGACACGTAAGTCCTCAGGAAACCTCGAAACGAGCCGACCCATTTTCCTGAATCAAACATTCAGCTCTGATGCCAGAGATGGGCTTTGGTGCAGTGAACATGTGTTCATTCGACCCCAGCCGGCACTATAGTATCCAGCCGGTGCCGGAAATCGAGTGGATCCCCTCACGAGTCCTTTCACAAGCGCGGTACGAGCGTGCCCCACACGATGTCTTCTAACCACGTCATAAATATTCACGAGTATGCAAATGCTCACCACCAGAAGCGACATAAGATACCTATCCCTGGGGTACCGCATCTCAAACTCATCTATCATGCTGCCTCTGAAAACGATACGTATGCGCAGCAGGTCGCCGACGCTATCGACGCGCAATGGGACCGTGGTCTCAAGGATACGGCTGGCTTCGGAGACGCAACTCTGACAAACCAGTTACGTGCGAGCTTACTGTAAGTGTCGCTTCTTCTGCTTTCTGCTTCAATCGCGCCGCGCCACTCAGGTCCGTTCCTGAAGCTGGTCACAGCTGCCGTGGTATGTATCGGGTTGCCATAGTGGTGCTGAGATTACCACAGCAATGTCAAAGAATACAAGACTCCGGCGGGTGACAGGGCGCAAGCGGAAGCAGAAGTCGTCTTCGAGAAGAAATGGAGCCGTACTGCTGGAACGCGAAAGATTGTCAAGTTCTGGTCGTCATGAAGGGGTGCCCGGGTCTGCCCACTTGCTAGGCGCAGGCAGATCTCTTATCTTTCTCGTTTTCAACGCCCGACGGTCAGTACACGCGCATGGCGCACCGACCGTCGGCCGTCAATCTCGCAACAGTCCTTGTGGTACCGTACCACTGGCCAAGCGAGACCCAGAAAGGCCGTCGGAACCACGGCTCGATATCTTCAGACTCACTCACAAGCCTGCCAAGGTTTCGCCACCGCCTGTCTTCAAATCTCCTCGCCACGCTCTGTTGTCCCTTCAAATCGTACACTGTGTTCAGTTGTCTGGACACTTTGCCGATGGACCACGCAGCACGTTTCCATTCACGAGTGAAAGGAATACTTCCGTCACCGAGATCGACCCATCGTACCACTCTGAGCACGTAGTGCGGGTACGGAAGCCATCGCGTCTCAACGCGGACAGCATATTCGGATGCGCATGAATGGCAACGGTGGAGCCGATTGCAACGCGCGCATGGGAATGGTAGAGCGTCAGATGTTGCGTGCCCCATGGCGCACCGGCAGATGCTCTCAATCTCATTGTAATAATGAGTGCACTGCGCAAGCCATTGAACGTTGTTGAACAAGTCCAAAACTTCTCGTCTGCGGAACGATTTGGAACTGTCGATCCTCAGCAGCATTCTTCCGTACACAACACGCGTGCTAATGGTGTATCGGTATCCGTCGGGCACGTCCCTCGAGCGAATCTTGGCAGTGCATTTACGGCCGTACGCACTTCCAAAGTTGTGGTGTTGGGGGTGCATTTGTACGTCAGTGAAGCTCAGCTTCAGGAACATTGGTATGAGGAAAGCTTGACTGTCGCTATGAGAGGCAGCACCAGGTCGACCTCGATGGTGAAACTTGAGGCAGACGGAGCAGAGGAGGTGATATGGCAGAGATGGGTCCAGTACGGCGAGGAACGCGATCCTTTGCTTGTACTGAGTGCGAATGGCTTTATTGGCCGTGTCGAAAATGAGCGAGTGTAAGCGATGACACGTCAATGCCAAGCTCATTTGTGATGCTGGCTGCAAGCGGTCTGCTATATTGAGCAGAAGCTCCGCCGGCAGTTCCAGTAGTGGAGCGTTGAGATTGGCCCCTGGCCGGAACATTGACCAGAACTCGTTGAGAAGACGCATGATCTTGTATGTTTGAGGTTGGACTTGATATGGAACGTTCAATGTTCGTCTCCAACTAATCGATTTCCTTGCAAATGGGTCGAAGTTTTCCTATAACAGCATGACTTGATAGCGAAAAGGAAGCAATGTGAATGGCGTGGAAGTTGTATATGATTCGATCTCAAGAGCGTGCTCTGACATTGTTTGCTACGCCACTATTTCTCTGACAGCCACGCCGTCAATATGATGTTCAAAATGGACTCGTACACACTTCTGAGCGCAGCAGCATCGCTAAACTTCCCCAAAGGATGAGCACGCGGTTCATACAAGTTCGCGAGGTCCCCAAACAATCCCGTTTAGTGAACCGTAAGGTCGAACGTCTCAGGCAGATGACTGCAACCATATGCGATTCGAGGCAACCTACGCTGACCTTGAGGCCAATCCCATGACTTGGCACGGCGGAATGACGATTGGCTCGTTTGAACAACGATACTCAGACGCCCGCATCCTCTGGCGCGACGTTCAAATCCCTAGAGTGATATGTCAGCAGGTTGTACGGGACTTCAGTTACTATTCAGACAGGAACGCTTGAGAAAACGAAACGTTGGTTGTCCAGTGACCCCACCCAGTGCAAAACCAGTGGCGTAAAATGTGTATGCTCACCAATCAATTTGACCCTGCTCGCCATATCTCTCCTTCAACCACTCATTCGTCTTCTTAAAATGTCCGCAGTCGAAAAATCCTTTGGCCGCGCTGAGCGGGCTAGGATGTACGGACTTCAGCACTGTGTGCCTGTTGGGTGCGATCCGGTCAAGCCCCACGGTCCTCTCCTGCGCTGGCTTACCCCATGCGAGGAACACGACACCATTGCGACGCTCCTTCGCCACGACTTCAAGCACACGCTTGGTGAAGCGCTCCCAGCCCTTCTTCTGGTGGGAGTTGGCTTCATGAGCCTTGACTGTCAGGCAGGTGTTTAGGAGCAAAACACCACGGTCGGCCCACGGTGTGAGGAGACCGCCGTTCCTCGGTGGTGCACTGAAGTCGGGACAGTCTTTCTTCAAAGCCTATTGATGGTCTCAGCATGGGCGTAGTTATGGAACAGGAGGTGGGAGATTACGATACCTTGTAGATGTTCACCAGAGACGGAGGCGCTGGTGTTGGCGGTCTCACTGAGAAGCACATGCCATGAGCTTGGTTGATGTTGTGATATGGGTCTTGTCCGATGATCACGACCTTCACATTCGTCAATGGCGTATGCCTGCTCCAGCTGTACACATCCTCCAGCGGCGGGAAAATCTTCGTGCCAGCCTCGCCCTCCTTCTTCAGGAATTTCTTGAGTTCGAGGAACGATGGCGCCGTCAAGTCGTCCGCCAGGTATGGCAGCCAGGAGTCATGCAGGGTTTCTATCTCGAGCTTCAAGAGCTCTTTCTTGTCGTCGGAGAGTGAGTCGATCCACTTCTGCTTGTCGAACTTTGCTGCCTTATTTGACGCTGGCGGTGCATCTGGCTTGGAAGCATTGGGGTGCTGAGCGGAGGGAATGGTCTTCGGCGCTCCGAAGAAAGACGTAATTGCAGAATTCTTGGACTTCTTCGAAGGGTCTTCGTTGAGGTCTGTAGCTTTACGCTTGGTGGCTGAAGTTGCCATTGTGAAGGCGGAGGTTCTTTGACTCACACGACCTGAATGTATTGTAAATTCAGATGTTGCACGGGTAAAGAGGCGAATGTAGGCCACGATCCACAGTGTAGTGTTGGAAGCGTACGGCAGGGAGTAAGTTACTTATTCACAAGACGAGGCAGACGCGTGCGAGACGCGTCGGCGGATTGATGAAGTCTGATTTCACGCTAATTTCAGGGGTACAGTGTGATGACCGCCCCGAACTTTTCAGGATTGTATCCAGAACAGCTTGACCATTGCACCTATTGCATCGAATACACATCCCGTGATGCAGTCAAGGTTTCTGCCATCATGCTGAAGTGAGTAACTCATACTATTACACATCCATTCTCTGTAGACCCCAGCGCCTCGCTAAAGACCATCAAAACATCACTTCGTAATCTCACATTCAGGATGCAGCCTCTGCACCGGCCGGCGAGGCTGCTGTTGGGCC
Organism: Arthonia radiata; assembly: GCA_002989075.1. Classification (NCBI taxonomy): domain Eukaryota; kingdom Fungi; phylum Ascomycota; class Arthoniomycetes; order Arthoniales; family Arthoniaceae; genus Arthonia; species Arthonia radiata. Next base: position 940,554 of record PSQN01000004.1, on the reverse strand, counting down.
AGCTCCATTTTCTTTGGCGGGTGTTGGTGCATTGACCGAGCCGAACGCGCTTGCGCCAAACCCTTCGGCTGGCTTCATAGTGCCATTGAGCATTGGACATTCCCTAACATGAGCAAGTCAGCAGATGTGTGGGTGAAGGAGGGGTGGTCTATGCCTAGTCGAGATAGATCCGTAGCGGTCCTATGTATTCTTGTCTCTTGAATATTTTTAATCTTCAGTTCAAGAGATGTGGAAAGCGAGATAGGTCTCGCCTACGGAGATCTTGCCAGGGAGGCGGACCATTCGAGCTTCAACCCGCTCTCGTGAATGTTCTTAGGAGTAGTTGGACTCTTAATTCATGGCTCTTGATCTTCGAACGGATGCCACGCAAGTCCATCGTCTCTTACGTCCCTTAGGCAGCAACCCAATGGGCGTCGACATTTGCTCACACACAACACAAATGAACTTTTGTGGTACCAACCTTTTGTTGGTCTTAATATGACCAACCTGACCGCAATTGGCGCACTTGCGCTGAGTTTGGCCTGTTGGCTTCTTCTTGCCTTTGCCCTTGCCGGGACCGGTATCAGGCGTAGTTGCGACGTCTGGCGAATCGGCGCCGGCTTCGGGCGATGCGGCGTTCGTGGTAACGCCTTTGGCGCGGGCACGGGCGTCATGACGTTCGGCGTTGCGCTTCAGCCGATCGGCCTCTTGTTGGAGTCTGTAGAACGTTAGTACGAGTCCCTCAAGACAGGGCGAGCAGGCTTACTTTGCAAGCCGTAGGCTGTCCTGGTCTCTGTCTCCGGTTGGCTTGAGCTCCGCAAGACTGCGTGAGTGTCAGCAAACTTCAAGATAGGTAAGTGACGTGTCACTCCGCACCTCATGTTGTTCAAGTCGGCCGCTGCCTTGCGCTTCATGTACTCTCGGATCACTTTCTGGTCGAATATCTCTTCGAGGCCTTGTTGCCCAGGAAGTTGCTCAACTTTGCCACTATACGGATCAATCTTAGTACGGCGAATTTTCAGACACAAGTTCGTTCCACTGCGTCCGCTGTTCCGACTGAAGATACTGCCAACGTCATCGTCACGGCGTGGTTTCCCGTGCACGAAAAAGCTTGGGGTGCGACCACGCTCGTTGAAGCTGAGATCCATATCATCTGGATCATCCATGTCGGCGTCGTGTAAATCGTTGGAGGACAAGCTGTTGCGCTGTGCATCCCAGATCTTGCGGATAGCTTCATGGTACATTTTGTTCTGCCTTGCGACGTTGTAGGTGTGACCGCCAAGTTCCTTGGAGCCCTTACCAAGGCGCTCCTCAACACTCTCTCCTTGAGGTTTAAAGCCACCCTTCATGGAAGTTCGTACGAAGTTAAATGCTTCTCCTCGCCCAGTCGGGTCGCCCTCGCCGTGTAATTGAAGCATTGCTTTGCCCTGACAAGCGTTCAAGAAGTTCTTGGTAGTCTGCCATGGAGCCAGCTGCTGGTCCAACGTCTGAACGTTACCATCGTCATCGTCGGTAGCTTCGTCGTCTTTGCTGTAACCAGAGTCCTTGAGCTGCCGGTCGCCGACCTGCATGGATTCCAATAGACAGATGTCTTCTGGCTTGATCCAGCCGCGGATTGTCGCTTCGTCTGGAAGCTCGCTCTCACGTGGATACCATCCCTTATCTTTATCGTAGCCCATGAAATCCCGCATCTTCGAACGGTTCTGTGCAATATCAGAACCAGGCAAGTGCTTCTGAATCATGTCATTCTTGAGCCTCTTGTGCTTGCGATACATTCGATAGCTGAGCATTCGCAACCGCTTCTTTGATGCATCGGTGACTTTGCGGGAATGTGTGCCGGGTACCTCGACGGATGGGAACTCTTGCCCAACAACATGTAGGTTCTCGATGTTCTTGAGATAAAGGCTGCGCGACTGTCGTGTAGTCCTGTTGCTGATGAGGAGGAAGTCTTCGGGTTGCGTATTGTGAGAGAATATAGGAGCACGATACATGCCATTACTGATGGTAGGTTGCGAAGTGCCTGGATCGACATCGCCGAAGATTGAAAAGGGGCTCTTATCCTCTCTTGTCAACACTTCAGTTTCACCGACATCATGCTTCGGTCGTGTATGGTCTGCATCATCTCTTCGTCGATAGTAATTGATCAAACGATTACCCATGCCGAAGCTCGACATCATCGCAGGATACTCCTCGGAATACTCAAGGAGCAAGACATGTGAGTTATCGGCGTGAGAGAGCTGCAGGGTCGTCGGAAAGAGGTCTTGAGGAGTTTTACGTCTCTGGTCCTTGCGCTTGTAGCTACTGAGAGGTTTGAAGCGATGGATAATTGGCTCGGGGGTGAAGGTCGGGCGATGGAACTTCCTGGCCTCTTTCTTGCTGAGCTGGACTTTGTAGAATGGATACTGGAGTCGAGCAGCGGGAAGTGAATGCTCGATTGCAAGACCCCCCAATGTGCTTCTGATCTTGCTCTGGCGGTTCTCTTTGAGCAGATCGTAGGCTTCATCGTTGGAAATATTGTACCGTCGCGCAAAATCCTTGGTCAAGCCCCGGGCGTTATCTCGCTTGAACTGACCGTACTTACGCTTGCCGTTTGAAACCTGGTTGGGTTCTTGAACATCCACAAGCAAATGTGGATCGTTCATGTCGAGTCGTACCTTCTTTGCAAGCTTTGCTGTCTCATGCTCCGGGTCGTCGAACATGATTTGAAGACCTTGGAAGACCGGTAATAGATGTGAACGATCGGCTGCAAGCCTCTGCTTTTTGCTTGGTGGCTGGTCGAAAAGATCCCCCGCGCCATCGTCCCCGAATATATCATCAGGTGGCTGATCAAAGCCGGAGTCATGGTCCATGTCATAGTCAACGATGCTTGAAGACTCCATTGGAATGTCCCAGGGTTGGCAGACAGCCGTCAGGTCCGACCACTTGTAAGGTCCCACATCTGCCTCAGCTTCAGAACCAAGCGATTCAAGCCCATCGTCATCACTCTGTTCTTGCTCAGTCTTGGGCTGAATAGTGAGGATCACACCGCTGTTCTCGGCTTCGGCTAAGCGAGAGGCGTAGGAGGCGACAGCAGGCCCTGGCAAGCGGAAGCTCTTCTCTTGATCTTGTTGCAGGTCAAGATTGACCTTGGTGGGATGCACAGGCTTTGGCGGCTTCAAAGGTTGCTTGCTCAGGTATTGCGCTCGCTTTCCGGGTATGAGCTCATTGAAGTTGGGAGGCTTGTCATATTCGAATTGAGGGTGGATGACGGAAAATAGCTCATCAGCGGTCTGCGGCGCTGGTGGTAATTCTCTTCTCTCCTGTGCCTCTCTGAACAAGCGCATCTGCTCGAGATAAGCAGGATCCTGGTCGAGATTATCATCTTCTTCAGGCTGCGAAGGCTGCTTGTCCTTTGAAAACGATTCTTCAATAGCAGTCGCGGAATCGAAAGAGCCTTCTCTTTTCACCGTCGGACGTAGTTGATCACCACCTGTTGTGGGCTTTTCCACATTGGGCGACAACCCATCGTCGTCCCCGAAGCCCTGATCGTTGAAGAGATCATCGAACGGATCATCGTCTCCATCAACTGTAGGGAGAGGCGCGTCGTCTTCTTGTACGTTGCCGTCGGCCAAAGCTGAGAGATCGAACTCGTGGTTCTGTGGTACAGTGGTATCGTCCTCCTCGTCCGGCAAATCATCGTCACCAATATCCTCAAAATCCAAAGCGTCATCCGCCTTTTCACCAGTCTCGAGGTCTCGGTCGTGCAAGTTGCCTAGTTCTTGTAATTGATCACCACTGAGTAGACGGCCAATGTCAACGCCGTCCTCGTCATCGTTGACGGCGTGAGGCATAGTTGTGGTGGTGAGTGAAGAGGAGTGGAGACGTTTGGGATCTGCTGGTCAATCACAGACGCGGCGCTGAGCGCTTTGTCGCCGTGATTGAGCTACAATCAGCTCCATGCACTGCAAGCAAGCGGTTGCCTAGCTGTGATGCGCGATGGTCGGGAGTCTTGACGAAGAAGTCAGCAATTGTTAGAGCTTGACGGTTGGAGAAGTCGCGAAGAGGACCTGCAGGCTGCAGGCACGCAGGCGGAGGTAGCCAGTAAAGCCGAGGCTAGGCTATTTGCGGGCAGGCGCGGCTGTCTTGTCTTGGCATACAATCTGTCGTCGCGTCTGCCGACCCCATTCACCTTCTGAACACCAAATAGCAAAAGTGAACGGATGATAAGGGTTTGATGACTTCAGGAGCGTCGTCATTTGAGAGCCTTGCATCTAACAGCGCGGCCCTTTCCCACTTGGTCGCCACCAAAAGTACGAAACGCCACACCTAGAGATGCGGTGATTCTCGTCTGGTCATTTTCAGGAGGCTATCTGCCCTGGGCTTCGCGGACATGTTGGAGTCGTGCACTCGCTGCAATCGAACATTTCACTCGGTCAATGGCTTTTTACATCACCAGATCGATTCCGCGCGTCATTTCGTTTGTCATCCTTGCAATCTGGACTTTGAAGCCGCCCATGACTTACTTCACCACGGTCGCGTTGTCCACTTATCATGCCATGCGTGTGGAGCAGCTTTCGCAAACGGCGGCGCGGTTTATCAGGTAATATCAACCTGATTCAGCATATTATTGCACCTGGAAGTCATCGAAGGCCACCAACACGGCGAGCCAGCGTGCCAGCTCAGTGCCCGCTGTCCACACAAGCATCAAACGCCACAACATCCGACATTTGCACTGAAGTTCGGTTTGGCCGGGCTAACATGATGTTCCTAGCATGAAATTCAGGAGCACAACATGTGCGCTGGCTGTGAGCAGCACTTCGATACTCCTTCAAACATGCTATCCGTAAGTCTTATTCTGAAGATTCATCGCACTTTAGACACTAAAATGCCCTGCAGCATCAGATCGTGCATGCATCGCCTGACGTACGATGCTGGCGATGCCCAGCACAATTTCGATCGCCTTCGCATATGTTCATCCATCTTGAGGCGGGAACGCAATGCTCGCCTGGGATTGACAGCGCGACTATTATGGAGCTCCTCATGGATTGCAATGGCGGGTGGCGAAACGACAAGCTCGGCAACAGGGAGTGCCCTTTGCAATGCCCAACTTGCCTGCGACTGTTTTCCTCTGTGAGCGCCCTGCTTCAACATGTCGAGAGCCCTTCATGCACAGAAAGCTACTTCGGTGATGGCAGTGGGGCCATCTGGGATCTTCTTGCACAGTTGAGACATGGGTTAGGTTTGGAGGAAGTCAAATATAATGACTGTATACCTTGACTGTTTTGCGTCGCTGAAACGGGGTGGGACTGAGGGCTATTGCACGGCACAGTCTTGTCATCCACGTGCTTGCTGACCACAAGACTCGTTGCGGAGCGCCTTGTAATTGACAGTACACAGTAAATCGAGCAGTGTCTCGATCTGGCTCCTTGTTCTACTCTCCATATCCGTCGGCTTTCAAAGAACTCCTTCGGGATTTCCTATCTTACTAATCAACAAGCGATCTCATACTAGCTACAGCCCGCAAGATTTGCGACCAGCCCTGCCTTGCAGCGGTGCTGCTCTCGTTTTAAACAGCACTGTCAGTTCGCGAACTAAGTGACAGCGTACTCAAGATGTCAAACTTGATGACACGCAAAGCAAAGAACAGTACCATGAAAAGAGTCGTACATCTCTTCTGTTCAGTCGACGAAGCTTTTACAAATAGCTCTTGATACCAGATCTTCACCTTTCGCTTCATTGCAGTATGACTCGTGTTCCCAGTCTTTTGGAATCGCTCGAGCCAAATCATGACCATCAGCTTCGACTTCCGTCAAGCTCAGTGGGTGGTTCTCATGGTGTTGAAGCCATTATCTCTCCATATGTGGACGTAAGATTGGAAGTTAGGCCGCCCTCAAGCTCAGAGTACGTTATCAAGCTCTCGGGAAAGTTCGACGACCATGAGAGCCCAGGTCACTCCATGGCTCATATCGGTGCGTAAACTGCCATCTCGATACTCGTGCAGATCTGAATGACGACCTGCGTTTCCTTTTCTGCGCGCGCGAACGTCAGGGCAACCCATTTAGGCTGACTACTACACGGCTGTGCAGATCTTCACAAGCATCCCAAGCGCAACACACGCGCGAGGTATCGCATAGACTTCGAACACAATGGTCATATCACAGTATGGCAATGCCACTACATACTCTATAAAAGCAAGGCTATCTACTCCTTGAAGCCGCGGAGTAATACTCAGCTACCAGAGTATGACAATATCGATGGAACGCTGCATACTGGTTTTAGATACGACCGGCGTGGTACCTCCAGGGGAGAAGAGAATGCTAAACCTACTGCTTTCTACACCGCGAACGGGCGTGCGCCTATTGAGACGACGTTCTCACTTCACAATTACGGCCCCAGGATTAAGCCGGACAGTGCATATGAGTTCTCAGTGAAGCATGAGACGGAAGCGGTCGAGGTATGCTCAACGGCTCCACAAGAACTCACGCATATCAAAATACGTCGCATGCTGACCGCGGACGATATTAGATGGGCATAGCGATACTTGCTATGCATCTCAAGGCTGCTATCTTGAACCCTGCAATTTTATCAAGGACAGCAGAGTGATAAGGCTTGGAAGGTGCGATGAAGCTCTCGTTTACTCTGGAAAGCTCCTTTGATGTCGCATGTCAATAAAAGACCATCTTTCTTATTGCTTGGCTCAATGTCCGGTCTGGGTCATATGTGCGATCCTTGCCGCTCTTGCAATATGGCCACGGTATGCAAAAATCTTCCCGTGCAAGCCCACCTACAAACGAAGAAAGCTGCAAAGATCCAAATCTGAGCTGAACGTGAATTTGCGACACATTCAAATCATCAAAGCGTTTGCCCAGCCGCGCGCAAGCCAACGCCTTGTCTTCCGGACATACCTGCTGAAGTGTGTCAGAAGAACGCGAACAGCAAGCATGTCTTTCATAGATCAGATGCATAGAGTGCCTCGGGGGTGCTGGCCATTTCGTTGATGCTCTACCTGAAGGTCCCGTAGAGATCAAAGTCTCCGTGCGTGCTCACGAGTTGGAGATATATATTAAAGGAATGGTCTTCGATACACTGGACTGGTCGCCAATACTGGTCGGTTCACTGAGTCGTAATGGCATGGGCAGTACCCATATCAGTAAGCATTCGACTCAAACACCCCAAAAGCCATCACATGATCATAGAGGCTAACGCCCGCCCACAACAGAGTTTCATGAGCATCACAAGCGCATACACACGCACTACAAAGTAGACTACACTGAACAGGATTTCAAAATATTAAGAAACGGCTGGTTCGGACAACCGCTGCTGCGGGACGAAGTGATCCTTGCCGTCGAGCGCAATAAACTCAGTCTCCTTCCTGAATATCACACCAAGGATCGGTCGCTTCACATGGGCTTCTTGAAGGGGACTCGCGAAAACCCCGAGGGACACACAGCTTTCTGGACTGACTCGACGCCTTTCAAGGAGAAAATGGTCTTCAAAGCTGAGTGTCGTCTTGAAAAGCATTGGGATCACGATCAATTTGTTCCGTTCTATATCTTTACTGTGCCTAGTAAGGCCGATGTGTACAGGGTGAGTTCATGTCTTGAAGGAGACAGCCTGAGTAAATGCGCAAAAGCAAGATCCTGCTAACTGTTCTGGTACAGATGGGCCTCGCTGTTATTGCAGCTGAGACCGCCTTCAGTGTATTGGACGCCAAATCACGAATGCAATTGGCGGCCGTAATACGTTTGCAGCTAGACGAGATTGCCTACTGTGCATGTGAGGAGAGGTTACCGGTCTGGTGGTGGTATCAATTGAACATCCGAGGAGGTGAGACAACTGACAGTAGAGCTTGTCCTCTCCTTTTTTGTCTGTAACGCCATTCAGTCGGCGTCAGATGAGAGCCTTTCGAGAACCCACAGAACCAGTCCATTTGCTGAAAAGACTCCGGCTTGCGAGAAAGGCTGGAGGCCAGCATCCTATCCTGACGTGCGCAGTACTTCTGGTAACCAAGGACGTCGGCAGCAATATTTCAAAATAGACAGTCTGGGATGCTCATAGCAAGAGAATCTGATCCGACCTCCTCTTGGTGCAGACCACTCTTCTGCGCTGATCTAGCCACCTGTTCTCAAATCGCTGCTAGCGTCTTGGCGTTTCATACCCCTGTTCGTGTGTTCACCCTTCATATACCGGGTCACCAGCGCTGCTGCTGAAGTAATGTAAGTTGACCTTTGCTGAGATGTAAGCTGGTGCAATATTGACCTCTAGGCTTCATTCAGCCGGTGGTGGTGGTGGCTCAGCGAGAATTTAGTAGGCAAGTCCAGTATTTGTGTTATGATCACGTAGGCTATCAAGAAGCCCGACGTTCTGGAATATGTGGTCATGGTGCGAGCGCTGTCAGCGCGATTTTGTATCCCCACAAGCTCGAGCGTAACACATGAGGGACTCAGCCTCTCACAACCTCTGCAGCGACTGTGACGAAGACTTCGCGGCATTCGAAGACCTGGCGCCTCATTACCGAATTGACCACAATACGTGCTCACGGTGCGATCTACGCTGGAACTTTGCGAGCGGGATCGACCAGGTAAGTTGAGATCGCGAGCGTTCCGGACAACCAGATCACTGGACTGAAGACGGCTTGTACAGCACATGGAGAATGAGCACGACATGTGTCTTGATTGCAACAGGTTCTTTGACACGCCAGCAAACTTAGCAGCGGTATGTCAGACACGTTGACGAGGGAACCTGCAAGCTCATGAGCGATCAGCACCGTGTAGTGCACCAAACGGCAGATCTCGAGTGCTGGCAATGCTATACAAAGTTCAGGACGCCGTCGGCGATGTTCCTACTCCTCGAAGCTGGCACGCAATGCAACAATGTATACATCAATCGTCGTGTCATTCTGGACAACGTACTCAGGTGCAACAGGCCTTGGCGTAACTACTCAGACACCAGCGGCGGTTGGCCTTTCGAGTGTCCGAATTGCAATACAGTGTTTCTCTACGTTAGCTCCTTTCTGCAGCACATAGAGTCGCCTTCATGTGCAGAAGGCTACAGCGGTGGGCGAGAGGCAGTCTGGGGTATGCTGCGGCAGCTCAGACGCAATCTGCATTGGCCTGAGCAGCAGCTTTATGGTCGTTGGGTGTAGCTGCAGAAGAGTGAACGCATTTCTGGATCGCGGCTTCGATGTGAGCCGTAACAGTACCGAGTGTTGCTAGGTCGTGTTTTCGGACTCTGGCGATGGCCCGTGTCTGTCTGAGCACAAGGCAATTCTGTTAGATCAAAGCCACGCGTCCGTGTTCGTCCACAATCTGCTCGAACGTCAGCTCAATCCCATCACACACCAAGACGCCGTCTTGCGCCGAGCGAGATAACAGCGGAAATCAACCGGTACCCGATTTGCAAGCACGTTTTGCGACACAATATAGGAAGGAGCGACGGCTGGGTGATTGACGTGTTTGAAGACACCAGCTGCGCCTTCCGAAGCAAGGCTGTGTACCCCATCATATCTGGCTAGCAATTACGGCCATAAATCCAACACGGACGTGCTTACAGCGGTAGTAAACCTCTAGCAACTTCATCAACGGCCATGGGGTCAGCATCAGCGTCGCATTCGCTTGGCAACCTCGAGCGCCTTCCCCTTGAAGTGCGAGACTCTATTTATGAGCACTTCATGCATTGGAACCTAGGCTCGGAGAATCCACGCTACCGCCTTCGTGGATCACGGTCCGAAGCAGCATCAGCTTGTAACAGCCTCGCACTACTCCGCACAAGCTGTGCCATACATGCAGAAGCTACTCGTCTCATGTACCGTGACTGGGACCTCACGTTTGTTTGTTCTCACGATTTCGCAATCCACAATAGTCACGCACCTCGGGGATATCATCCGGACATCCAGGTCCAGGCATCACATCCGCATCATGGAAGAGTCAATTTACCTCCTTTAATAGGACCTGCAGGTACCACAAGATGCGGTCAAGCATACCGGCGCATCCCGCATCATCGCTGGAAATCTGTTGCGATCAAGCTCCATCCGCCTAACGGCTCAGAACCCGGAACGTTCATGATGTCCTGGAGAGGAGCAAAGCTCCTAGCCGATGTTCTTGCGAGCAGGCCTCCAGCTCGTGTCAACATCCAGGCCATGGGTGAATGGCACAAAGATGGTGAATGGATCACTCTGCCAAGTAAATGGATGAAGCTTCACGCTGGAATTCTTCAGCTTCTACTTACACCTTTTGGGCGTTTGAAGCAGGCGTCACCAAGCACTACCATTACCCTGCAAGCGTCGTCAACAACCATTTCGGCACTGTCAGTTATGCGTGAGCACCAGTCATCTATTGCATTTATTTCAGAAACAATATTGCTCATGGACCTGGCTCCTGATGAGACAACCGACCAATCTTCCCATTGGCCAAGCCTGCTAGGCACATTGGGCCAGCAACAATACTACGACCTATGTATTGATCGACTTCATGACCATGTGCCTGGACGAATAGCTGCTCACATCCGAGACCAGCGTTTCATCCAGTGGAAACACAGCTACGAGTGTGTCCTGGTTTCTGCGGCAAGCTCCTTATCGGAAAGCACACGATCCGATTTCCTTGCAAAGCTTGTTGAGAGATGGGCTGTCTGGCGCGCCATGGACCCTAATAAGCTCAAAAAGGACGTTCGTCAATGAGAAGGACGGGCGAGCGTACGATGGGGTTCCTGTGAGCGACCTAGATGTCCAACCCCGGATGATTTCGACAGCTTCCCGCACCATTCCAGGTCACACGAGAACGGATCCCCGCGACAGAAGGACCTGCGATGGCAACAACTCAAGTACGACGGTCTGTTCTACCAGCGACGCATCCTCATCATCTTGCGTGGAGGTCATTGGGGAATACTTTGGGATCCAGATCATACTCAAGATGCCCGCAATCTGCCCATGCGGCCGCGGAGCGACGTACTATACTGCCACGAGCGTCCTCAAGCCCCGGCAGAGCGACCGTTGCAGGGCCGACGAAAGCGTCGGTTCTACTATTGAACGTCGCCTGTACTAGGTATGAAGGAAAATAAACGTTCGTCCTACCCCTGTAGCTCAGCCAAAACGAACCCATTCACATAACGCAATGACTCTGCTTCAACACAGATGCGAATATTGCTCCATCCCATCATTTTGTATACACTAAGACCTCGCTCGTCAGACTCGCTGTGCTAAGGCCAACAACCCGCGTGGTCTTTGCCACCTGTCTTCGACGCAGAAACTAGTTCCTTGGCGTTTCACACCCCTGCCAGTGAATAGGTATTCCATCCCAGTGTGCAGGCGTCGAGAAAAACTCTTGTGACCATCCACGATCTTGAGATTCCGACTTTGGCGGGCGAGCTTAACGAACTCCGTAAAAGAGCAGGCTATGGTGACTTGGTAGAGCAGACGACGACTTTGGCTGGTCTCCGCCAGCGCAAAGATAGACAGCATTAGGAGACAATGTCATGGTGCCTAGGGCAACCGCAGGCGGAATGTGGACGGTGCCAATTGACATTCTCAAACGCGCGACTTCTGCGTTGGCATCAAGAGCAGTCGACCGCTCATCATCTCTGCGGTCATTGTCATCAAGACTTCCCGGATTTTCCTGCGTTGGTCACTCACAGTAGACTAGATCACGGCTTTTGTGAGTTTTGCAAGCTAGATTATGGCGCTGAAGACATTGACGATGTGAGTCTTGTGATCCAAGATCCATCTACGAACACTAATGAGGGTCAACACAGCACCTCTTTGTGGAGCACACCATGTGTTTGCATTGCGCACGGCGCTTCGCCAGCTCAGCGAATTTGACGGCAGTGAGTAGCTCCCACGCTCTTGGGGGATAAATCGTCAGTTTAACTTGTCTAGCATCTTGTTGTACACCAATTACCCGACGAGCCGTGTGGGCAGTGTGACAAGGTCTTTCGATCACCAGCAGGCTTGTGCGTTCATCTTGAAGCCAGCAAATCTTGTCCCGCTGGTCGTGGTCAGACCTTCATCTTAGACCAGATCTCGCAATATGAAGGACCATGGAAAAATCACTCACCTAGCAGATGCCAGAAGCCTTTGGCTTGTCCAACTTGCAATGGAAAGTTCCAATGCCTCAGTGCATTGTTGCAACATATCGAGTCTCCGTCATGCGGAGAAAGCTATGAAAATGGTCAGCGGACAGTATTGTATCTGTTACGTCGGATAACGCAGAATTTGGTGCCAATCCAGAGGCAAAGTGTTGTATACGAGGGGCATATCGGTTCGGTATGGCTAGCCGATGCTCCAGCTGAAGGTAGCGAGCCCAATCTGAAACCGCGGAAAGTGTGGGTGTGAGTTCGCACTCTGGATAAATATGGTCGAGAGCGGATTCGAAAGCGCTATCACCGACTGATATACTTTCGTTTGCGTTTGCCATAAGGCCACAACATGTGGGATCTACATCTCGCCAGAGGCGATTAACGATTAGGAGACGGCCTAGTGAACGAAAGCGGCAGCAATACTGCATCAAGTGCATTTAACACAGCCTTTTGCTCGGCTGCCTCCTTCTGCGGACGATATCGTTCGTCGCAAGGGTTGGCAAAGCCGGCACAGTAGCTCAGACCTCCGGACTTGTCTCAAGCTCATGAACGACCCCAAATACACCATTTTGGTTCGTTTGACGCGCAAGTTTTCTACATTACCTCATTATTCCTGCTGCTGAGAGTCTATTGTTTCAGACCCATGCCTACAACTTGATGTTGTGTCACCGCCAAACTGCATAGCCTGCGTGTTAGCATAGCTTGCCGAGCAATGCTCAGAGCCGTCAGCAGAGCCTTTGTGTAGCACAAACGAGATCGTCATTCTAAGAATGTGTAATCACACAAGCTCTTCAGCATCTCTACGGTCATCCTAGGCATTGAGATGCCTTTGCGTATACGCTCGAAATCTGGCACATCCCGTTGCGCAATAGCCCAGCATTTCGAGCATTCTGATTATGAGTTTGGGCCTCGCGGTCGGCAACCTGTTATGACATGCACGGAAATAGGCCGAAATAAAGGGAGAAACAGGCAATCTGAAGGTCTCGAAGCAAACAGGCGGGCATTCTACCTTCACCTTGTCCGTCTCACCTTTTCAGGACCCTGCCACGTTATGAGAGTTTTAAGACACCAAAGAGGCAGTCAAGGCGTCTTTTCTTTTGGACAATTGAGAGACGACTTGCAAAACTTGTAAATCTTGCCAAACTTGCTTACCGACATGCCTTACTGCTATCGCTGTGAGCGCAGTTTCAGGACTGCGCGCGCACTCCAGCAGCACCTTCAGGACTCCCAGGCGCATCACATCTGCGACGACTGCGACGATGATCTGCCTACGTCCTCCGCCCTGCAGTATCACGCTTACGAGTGTCACGGCAAGTGCGAGCTATGCGACGAGTATCTTCACGACCAGGACGAGGAGATTGAGGTGTGTTTTCCTCTGGACTCCGCTAATGGCGCCTGTCATGATAAAGGTTACTGGGGTTCTCTGCTGAACAAAAACGACGCAGCACATGGAAGATGTTCACAACATCTGTTCTCAATGCAACACGAGCTTCGACAACCAGCATAATCTGGAAGCTGTGAGTGCCGCCCTCCTTTCTGTGTAGCCCTTCTGCATGCTAACAATCTTCGAGCATCAAATCGTCCACCAACCAGCCGATCACGAATGTTGGGGCTGCTATGCGCGCTTCAAGTCGTCGTCAGGAATGTTCATTCATCTGGAAGCTGGGACGCGATGTAGAGCCGATATCAATGACCACGTGATCTTATCGAATATCAGCAAGTGCCGCGGTCCATGGAAGAACTATGGCGACGATTCCGATGCCTTTCCGCTCAAATGCCCAACCTGCGGTCGCAGATTTCCCCGCATAAGCGCTTTTCTGCAGCATATTGAGTCGCCGGCATGCGATGAGTGGTACTTTGGCGGAAGACAGGCGGTGTGGGGGCTTTTGCGGCAGCTGAGGCGTAATTTGGGCTGGACTGAGGAGACGTTGTACGGGCAGCGTATCTGATGCTCGATGCGAGAAGCGCATGGATTTGAGCATCATAGCTAGCGAAGACGGAAGCAAGTTTGAACAGAATGAGAACAACAATGCATGATGTGGTCTGTGATTCAAGCTTACCTTTTCGAAGCCATGTCTTTGCTCATACTCATCCTACCTTATCACCTCCCTGCAGAATTTCAGCCGGCTTCACTTCCTCGAGCGATTCGTGAGACGATCCAGTGTCCTACCTTAAGTTGTACCTCAGCCTGTGTGTGGCTTGGTGGCCTTCCACACCTTGTGCGGAAATCTTCGTGGCAAGGCTGGGCCGCTTGGTATCTCTTCTTTGAGCCTCTTCACAGCTTTGCCAGACGGTCGTGTGGAGGCATCGGGACCATCGTTGTAATAAGTTCGATAGTACTTGTAACGGTTGCGATCGGTATGCACAGGTCCCTAACCTGAGGCCAACGCACCACTGTAGAAGCATATCGCCTGCTAGTGTCAGCAAATTATAAAGTGGTCCCAGATCAGGATTGGATTTCGACAGACCTTGCTGGATCCCCATAGCGCGTAATGCACGACGTCAAACCTCTCATCTTTCTTCGCCAGCTGCGCGATCTGCTCAAGATCCGAGTTTCTGGGCAAGAATAACGCCACATCTGGTGAAGCAGTCTTGCACGCCCCATACAGCTCTTCCAAACCGTACGGGCTCATCTTGTGCAAGTCAAAGACATCACTGTCAGTGTAGCCAGGCCCGCCCCATGGAGGACTGGCAAAGATAACACCCTTCTTGGCTTGCTCCTTGAGCTGGCTTTTCAAGACCGTGAAGACATCACCCTTGATGAACATAATCTGCGGTGAGACACCATATATCTTTGCGTTGTGCCTAGCGCATTTGATGGTAGCGTCGTCTTTCTCAACGGCCCAGATGGCTTTCCATCGACCAGAGCGCGCGAAAGCTATTGAGTTGCCGCCTACGCCGCAGAACGCATCGATGAGCACTGTCTTTTCTTGCGGGGCGTAAGTGGCTATCTCTGAGGCGATCTTACTGGCCTGGGTGAGCCAGAGAAGTCGAGAGTTGTAGATGCCTACTTACTTTGCGACAGGCTCGCTTGTGACTTCGAACCAGGCGCTGTCTGTCATCCAAATGCCTTCATCAAATCTGTGGAACATGTCACGGCGCTGTGCCCAGTATCTAGTGCAGTTCAGCGATCGGTCTCTTGAAGGCTGTGAAATTGACTCACTTCTTGCGGTCTTCTGGCACGTCTTTAGCGGAGGTGTATTGGACGACACCAGGCGGTGGCTCCGCTGTTGAGGCCATGTTTTGGAATGCGCAGCGATCAGCAATCTCCTGATCTCAATTATATATCAGTCCATCGTTGCAGTGAAGGCTGTTGTCTTGTCAGGTGACATGTTGGTGTATCAAAGCAAGTTCGTGCTAGCCTAGCGAGCTCTTGGCACGAATGAGAACGAGAACGAGACGACTTGTTGGCAAGCTCGAGAGTGCGCTGGCAAGTATTCTTCCCTTTGCTACACGAGAACAATATGTTTGGTGCTCTCAATCGCTTCATATCCCGGCTGGACTCAGAGTCCGAGCCTCAGGCAGCTAACAGCGGCATTTCTCGCAGTGCTTTCGGCTTTCAAGTCCTCCGCAACAGCAACAACGAGCTGCCCATTGAGCCCTGGTTTGACTTCATTATTGGCATCAATGGTCGTAACATTGATAACCCGGATCCGAACCTTTTACAGCAAGAGATCAAGAATCTCGCCGGCAACAGCGTGAACCTCGGTCTTTGGAGCGCGAAAGGGCAAAGGCTACGCTCTACCTACGCTACAGTACCCAAGGATGCGGCTTCTCTTGGTCTTTCCTTGCAATGGGCGCAAATAGCAACAGCTGAAGACATATGGCATATCTTGGATGTTGCCGCTAACTCGCCGGCTGATATGGCCGGCCTACTGCCATACGGCGACTACATCATTGGCAGTCCAGAAGGCCTGCTAAGAGGAGAGTCCGGGCTTGGAGAGTTGGTCGAGGACTTCCTCACGCGGCCGCTGCGCCTATACGTATACAATCATGACTACAACGTAACACGCCTCGTCACTATCCAGCCATCACGCAACTGGGGCGGAGCAGGAGCATTGGGCTGCACACTTGGTTACGGCGCACTCCACCGCATTCCTGCACCGCTCGACGAGCCTCCGCCGGGTCCTGGCGAAACCATGTTCGAAGCCGTTAGACTCAGCACAGACGGCGAGCCGGGACCAGAGCAGACGACGCCAGCATCAGCGTCAACCCCACAGTTTATTGTGCCTGCCGAGATGCAGACGAGTGCACCACCCATGAGCGGCCCGTCAACAGGAGGTGCGAAGAGGTCGCGACCACAACATCATGGAAAAGCGGATCTGGACGCGTTCTTTGCAGAGGGTGAGGCAAAGAGCAGGGAGCAAGACTATGGAACCAGCCCGAAGCCTGGAGGTAGTGCTGTTGCGCCTCCCCCAAAGGGTGGGCCTCCCAGGGCCGGCACGCCGTTAAAATCAGATTCCAAGCCAGACGAGGCATCAAAGGAAGAGCCCTGAAGAACATTTGAAAGCCGTATACTCACAGTCGCACACACAACATCTACGTGAGGCGTAACGCCTGCGCTTGAGCTCGATAAGGCACACTCACAAAACCTGCTTCAGACTTATGTGAGCAAGCGAGGCTCGCCTGCAATCACCCTCACTCCACGCTTTCCGATGGCCGCTCAAGCTGATACATCACCGCGTCCCCACCGTCCCTCGGCAGCTCATGCTCCGTCTTCGGCCGTCTCCCCACGACCTTAAACCCATTCTTCTCCAGCACGCGCGCGCTACCAATATTATTCGCGTCCACCTCCGCCTTCACATAATCAAACGCACCCAGCTCCGGCCACGGCTCTTCGACACCTTTCCTGACCTCTGATCCACTCACACCCCCTTCACCCTCCTCGACATCCTCGCCGGCATCCCGCACGCTTGGTACAAACCGCCAATACAGCTCCAGAAACCCCTTTAACATCTCCGTCCCGTGCCCGCGCCCGTGGTAGGCAGGATTCAAACTATACCCAACCATCGGCGCGCCGCGGGAACAGCCGACGGATCCTATCACCGGCCAAGACTCGCGCGGCGTTGATCCGTCGACGAGCAGCACGACGAAATAAAAGCGATGGGGCCAGCAACGAGCTGCAAACCAGGCGGGCGCGGCGGCTTCGTCGACCATGTTCCTTGGGAATATCTAGTGAGCAGTGGAGAGATATCACGGTTCGGGGAGCTGTACGATGGCATGGACAGATGTCAGAGGGCGTAGCTGGGCGAGCTCACAAGTATTTGCCGGCCTGGGGATGTCGCCGGACTATTGAGACGGGTTCGAAATCGTCAGTGCTCACGGGCCGGAGGAAGAGGTTGGGTGTGCGGGCGGTGGGGTGCCAGAGCGTGGCCATGATGTGTAGATGTTTAGTAAGGAATCAATGGAGCGAGCTGGATATGACTGAAAGTTGAAAGGCGTTGTTCAGACACGTCAGATGAAAGTTTCCTTAACGTGCGTATTATGCAGATCCTATATGTTTCAGAGCTTCCTGCGTGAGTCAGCACGATCCTGCAGTCGGACGCTTGCATTGCAGCTAAGCAGCCACGGCGGCGTATATGTGCAATAAGCTTTATAGATCGGGCTGCATCTCTCGTACGAGTCTATTGCTCCATACAATGTGCAAAAATCACCCATCTTTCTGTACACTCACAAGAAGCCTGTACAGAACCACACACACACAGACCCATGCTAACCATCGACGCGTCCACTCCACCTCCTCTACAGCCCCACCCCATCCCCCAACCCCCCGGCGCCCCACCGTCCCACCTCCCTCATCGCCCCCTCGCCCCCCTCTTCCATCCACGCATACCTCTTCCCCAACACATCACCCACACACCTCCACGGATCCCGCCCCCCACCCCATTTCAACACACCCTCCTTATACCTTTCCCCCTGCCCCCTCTCCAGCGCCCGCCCACCACTAAACACATCCTCCCACACCTTTCCCGCAATCGCGCGATCAAACAGATAACTGTAATACACAGCCCCATATTGGTACAGATGCCCGAAGAACCCGTGCCACGCTGTGCCCGCCGGCTCCGGGACAGAAGCGAAAGTGGGATCGTTATGCACGGCGTGGTAGACGGCTGTGGAATCCCAGTTTGGTGTTGCACTGGCCAAAGGGGGAACGGACGGTGAGTGCAGCGCCTGATCCAGGACCGACAGCAAGATCTGGGACTCCGTCTCCGCGCCCGCGCGGAACCGGCGGTTCCGCTCCAGTTCCCGCGCGATTAGGGAGGGGTCGAGGGGTTTGTCACTCTCCCAGTGGCGGGCGTAAAGGCCCAGGACTGAGGGGTCGACGGCGAAGTGCTCCATCAGTATACTGGGGAGCTCGGCGAAGTCGGTGGCGCAGCGTGTGCCTGCGACGTTCTGAAGGGATGTACGGCCGAGGATTGAGTGCAGACAGTGGCCCATTTCGTGGAAGAGGGTTGTGAATTGGCGGAATGTGAGGAGGGTGGGTGTGTTCGAGGAAGCGGAGGGACGGGGGAAGTCGCAGATGAATGCGATGGTGGGGAGTTGTTTCAGCGCGGAGGTGTCGGGGTCGATGTTCAGCGCCATGCCGTCGTTCAGGACGTTACGTATATCGTCAAAAGACGGGTTAGGGGAAACAGCGCCGGATGCAGCGGCATCGTCAATCTCTGAACGCGAGATCTCGCGCGAGCACCGCAAGGTAAAGTGTGCGGGGTTGGGGGACTTGTTGGCGCGCTCGAAGAGGTCGCAGTAGATGACGGCGATGTGGCCGTCGCGCTCGTCGTACACGTCGAGGCGGCGGACGTCGTGATTCCAGGTTTCGCCGAGGCTAGGCTCGCGGGTAACGAGGCGGACGCCGTAGAGGCGGGTGAAGAGGCGCGAGAGGCCTTGCATGACTGTGCCGAGGGAGAAGTAGGCGGAGAGGTTGTCGGGTGGGCGGGTGTCGGCGAAGAGACGGGTACGCAGTTGCGTGCTGTAATAGTCGCGGTCCCAGGCATTGATCTGGGACGGGATGTTCTGGCGTTGTGCGTTGGACTTCTTAAGTTCTAATATCTCGGCCAGATCGGCGCTTGTGTGAGACTTGTTGTCTGTAGCCATTGCTCGCAAGAAGCTGTTGACCGCTTCTGGCGTCTTCGACATCTTATCACCAAGCGCCATGTGCGCGAAGGACTCATGTCCTGACAGTTTTGCAAGCTCAGCCCGAGCCTGTACGAGCCTCTCAACGTTGTCGACGCTTGACTTAGAAGCTGTACGCATAGCCATATATATCTCCCGTCGCACTTCTGGATCTGCAACTGTCGACATAGCCAACCTCGCGTCAGAGCCATACGTAGGCAAAGTCGTCGTGCCCCAGCTCGTCCGTCCCTTCACAGCCACAGGATCCATACCCTTTAATCTACTGCTCGGAAACTTAATGCTCATTTGTTCCGGCGCCATACTGTCATTAAGCTCGACACCCAGGTCCACAACCTCATTCGACACCTTGACGAAGCGCTCTCGATGCTCCTCAGGCCCATCGATCGCAGACTGCTGGAAGTCCTTGAGCAATATCCGCGCCGTAACCTTCTCTTCCTCGCTCCATTGGCTAGTGACCTCCGGTGTTGCACAGGCCTTCTCCAGCTGCTTGTGCAATCCCGGTGTGGTGTTCAGCACGTTCATATATTCATACATCCTGCTATGCGCAAACGCCGCCGCATGTTGTATCTGCGTACTCGGATGGACATTGCGGATGAAGTCCACCAAGTCAATGACTCGGCAAAGCTGATCGCTGAGCCTGTCGAGAAGCTTTACGATATTGCGGTATTCCTCGGTCGTGCTCGCAGCAAGTATCGTGCTGACTATCCTCTGGCACTTCTTCCGTCCGTCTCGCGCGTAGTCTTGGAACCCTTGCGGATCCGTTAAGTACTTGTTCTGCAAGAGTCCAGTCTTCCGCCCTTGAACCTGTCGTGACGCATTCGTAGAGAAGTCCTTCCAAAAGCCAGGTGAGTCGAACACCCGGCGCAAGGTCTCGTCATCTTTCGTCGCACTCGGAGCTGTGTGAGAGGCGAATGGGTGCTTGTCGAGGACGGTCGCCGGCGCCGCTGCGGCCTGACTGAGAAAGCCGCGCCGTCCTTTGACTTGTAGCTGCTGCTGCCGAAGACATCGCGCGCATATGCATGGTTTCTGCGTCACCCTCTTTAGCATTGTTGATATCAAAACGATTACGGTCGCTGCTGGGAAAGAGCATCTCGGCCGAAAAGCGCGCTTTGCCCCTTTCGAGCAGCTCCAGTGGAAAAGGCCTTTGCTTGTCCCATTGACCATTCACTTCACACAATACCTACTGCAATGCCTATGAGAGCCGCCCTGAGGCCGGTAAGAATCCGCACACGTCTCATCACACAACCAAGCTAACATTATCCAGCGCGTGGTCGCGCCCATAGCAGCCGGCGCATTCACCTCCGCCCTTATCCTTCGACCACGTCCAGCCTTCGCTGAAGAGCAGCCAGACACGACCGTGAGCTCCACCTCCACTCCCTTTCCTAGCATCCCAACACTAACACCCCCGGCAGCGCAAATCCCGCAAACCAATCTACGACGATCCCACACCACCGCCCGCATCCCGGCCAACCGCTCCCTCCACACCCTCCGCACCCTCCGACACCAGCACACCAACCCCTCAAAGCCCCACACCAACCGACCGCCTCGCCTCCCAAATCCGCCACGCCCGCCTCTCAACCTACCATCTTTCCCTCTCCGCCGAAAAATCCCTAAACGCCTTTCTCGCACGCGCCTTCGCCGCGGAGCAGGACTTCACGCACACGCTGCGCTCGCTCGCGCCGCCCGCGGACGCCAATGAGGCGGTATTGCCCGGTACGATCTACGCGCTCGTCGCCACGCTCGCCGGGTCAATCGTCAGCCGGAACCGAGGGATTATCCTGCGGACAGCGGTGCCGACAGCATTCGGGGTGACGGCGGCGTACGCGGCGCTGCCGATTACGATGCGGAATGTGGGGGGCTTGTATGAGCGGTATGAGGGACGGTTTCCGGAGGTGAGGAGGGTGAGGCGGGAGGTGGGGGAGCGGGTGGGGGGTTATTGGGAGATGGGGAGGCGACAGGGGGCTGAGGCGAGGGAGCGGGGGGAGGGGATGATGGTGGAGGCGAGGAGGAGGATGGAGGTCTGGGTTAGGCAGGGGAAGTGAGATGGTGGGGTGGGGTGGGGGGTAGTGTGTTGACAGACTTGAAGTATTGATCACGTTCTGGTGTGTTGTTTAGGCGTGACTTGTTTAGGTGGGTGGCACTCGCTGGTCTAGTATGTGAGAACACCTTGAAGCTACCTGAATGCCGTGGCAAAGCGCAGCACCGAGCTCTGGCACGGTCACACGCGTTCAGAAGCACAAACATTAGAGATGAGAGCAAGCTTGAGTGTCATGAGAGACTTGTCTGCTTCAGGTTTCGCTATGGTGCTCTCTGTTCCATCCGAGTGAACAACACCCAAAGCGCGTGAGCGTGCAGCTATACGTCCATATTTGAACCATGATGCATGTCCAAGCCCCACACCAACAACAACAAAAGGACCAGGTGCTCGTCCGTACCGACAAGTCGACCAGAATTAATATCACTACAACCACGTCGTCCATACAAGCAACCATAAGCGCCAATTGTCACGGTATGCTTCCAGCCTCCAACACCTGCTGTGGCAGTATCGCAAGCGCCGCTAAAGTTGCAAAGCGGATTCATCACGACATGATGGGCGACGCCGAGCAGCTTCAAGTGCGATTGCTTCCCCGGACGTAGATCAGATGGGTCTCAGAGACGCCATACTGACACAGTCCGGACGTCATCAACGGAACCCCAACAAGTGACTCTTGCGCTGCGTGGGACTTTCCCCGCTGCTCAGACACTTCCATCTACTGCCACGCCTCGAAAAATTTGATCGGGTAAACTGTCGCTCTGACATGCAAACAAGAGCCTTTCGACGACGCGCCTGCTATAACTTTGATGAGTGAAGGACTCGCGTGGAACGGTGGGAGTGTGGAACTGAGTATCCAGCTATTGCAGTCTGCCTGTTGTTGAAGGTAAACAAACCGTGTGGTGAAGAGCGCGACATTAGAACTTTCCACGACCTGAGTCCCGCCCTCAAAGCGCCGTAACATTCGCCATGTCGCAATTCTGGCGAGCAGCGATAGAACCAGCGCTCTTGTCGTGCAAGCGCGATAAGCCAGACAACGTAGTGCCAGAGGATCAACTTCAGTACGGGGAGGAGAGCGAAGACGAAGGCTCTGAGCAGATGTCGACAATCGTGCGCGTCCAAGCAAATCCGCAAGGTCCGTCAGCGCATGCAGACCTGCGCTCCATGTACCACATCCTCTCCATCAACGGCCCCAACAAGCGCATATTACGCCAACTCTTCAAACAGCCAGCACCGAACGCAAGCCTCTTCCATAGCGGGCTGAAAGAACCTTGGCCCTCAATCAAAGCGTACCAGGCATCGCAAGGTGGCCGTCCCCAGGTCTTGGCGGACTGCAGGCAGCTCGCGTTCGGGACCATCTGCAAATACAACTACTGGCTGCAGCTCGTGTACGGCGTCGCAGATGAGACTCCGGACGGTCGACAGAAGATGGCGGATAAGTTTTGGTTTGCGATGTCGGAAGTCTTTGCAGACATGGCGAGGGGTAAGGTGAGGGTGTTGCTGCAGAAGGATATGAAGCTGAGCGGATTGAAGGAGGAGCGAAGCGTCTTCTTGAAATATGAGTATCCAATTTTGAAGGCGAATCGAAATGTCACAGAGATTGTGACTGTGAATTCGGAAACCCACAAGGAGACGGCCATCTGGACCAGAGTAGCTTCGATCGACGATGCGTAGTGGCGTGCGTGGCGTATGAAGCATTACGCGGTCGCCATGAGTCCGCGAATATAAGGCGCCTATGCCCCACCAATGCGCAATGCGCAATGCGAGGTCTCCCAAGGCTTCCAAAAGTATACTGGCCAAGACTGTGCCGCCCTAGCGTTGCTGAAGGTTCAGACAAATCCCTGGACCGGGCTCATAAGCTCTGCGCTTGGGTATATGTGGTCACTGTATTTAGTCGATTCTGATCTGCTGGTCCAAGCCATTGTGAGCATCCTCCGCACGATGGTGGTTGCCAACGACGCCTGCAAGCTTTGTGCCCTCGGATCGGCCGCGCTCGACATTGACCCAAGCAAGAATGAAGCCTGGCGTGATGATGAGCACTGTCAGAAACAGGAAAGACGGTCTAATCTCTCCATAACGATCTGTAATCGCTCCAACGACTGCTGGACCGAGGACGGAGCTTCCCTTGTCTGTGATGGCGTATAGTGCATAGAACGCGGCCTCGCTGCCAGGGGGGATCAGCAAGCCAAAGACGCTTCGGCAGTAGCTTGAAAGCCCTCCGAGAACGAGCCCATAGACCAGAGCGACGGGATACATCTCCCATGGATTTTTGAGGCCAAGCGGGAAGCTGTCGATGAAGCCTAACAGCGCATAAATGGGGATCGTCGCGAACAACACCAAACAGGTGAGAATTGTCTGCATCGCGGACAGACCGTAAGCACGCTCGACGATTCTCCAAGCGAACGCGCCCCCAACGCCAGAGAGCATGACTACCTGGAATGAATGTGTCAATGGTTTGTGTCTAACTTTGACTCGGGACGCAAGCGGGACGCGAAAGCCATGTGAAGCTCAAACGGCACATTGGGAACTTACAACGTTGATGAATGCCAGCGCTGTGGGCTTCATTTCGAGGGTTGTTTTGGCGAACAGGACTGCGGTTCCGGACACCGTGGCCATTGCGTCGCTCAGTAGAAACCAAGCACACAAGAACAGCAGCACATCCTTGAGTTGACGAGCTCGCGCGATTGTCTTTCCCAGGGATTTCCAAGAATGTGCAACATACGCGAGCCAGAGTCGGCGATGACCAGCAATGTCTGTGTCAAGCCGCAAGGGTGGGCCGGGACGGTCACGAAGCCAGAGGGCAGCTGGTATCGTGAACAGAAACCACCACAGGCCTACGAAAAAGAGCACGACTCTCAGGGAGAAGAGTGTGCCACCCATTGCAGAAACAAGGCCCATAGCGAAAATCTGAAAAGCGAATGCCGCAATGTATCCGATACCTATACCATTGGCTGAGAGTCTCGAAGTCATCTGTGACGCTTTCTTTGGGTCTTCGTGAGGTAGCATGTCTTCACCGTCGTCTTCTTCTATATCATCTGTGGCAAGGAGTGCAGAAGTTGAAGAGTCCAGGAGGTCAGCCTCGTGCAGGTCGCCATCTTGATCTTGACTGGGCCCGGTTCTGATGATGTGGGGCGGCCGTTGAAGTTGTACGTCGGGGTGTCTCCTCACCAAAAGGGGTAGAAAAGAGTTCAGTAACACGTACGAGGCTCCAAAACACGTGTTGGATATAATCGCGGAAAAGGCGCCAAGGATAAATACATCAGCTGTCACCGGTAAGAATGCCATTGTAAATGCAGCGCCAAGAAATGCGAAGATGAGGAGCAGTGATTTTCTGTAGCTGCCATGGTCGGCGGCTCCCGACATTGAGATGATCAGCAACGCCTGAAGCATCACGCTGATCGAAAAACTGTACTAGAGTGCTGCGTGTCAGCACAACGCGTTCTTGGAGAGCAAACACACGAGTTTGTTTTGCTTTCATAACGGGCTTGGTCAGACATCGTCCCCATGCGAACGACTAAAAGCCCCTCAGAAAACAACACAACAACCGGTGTGAGGGCTGTACACTGACCTAGAACAATACGTGTCAGCACAATGCATCTGCGAGAGCACCACGCGAGTGCGTCGAGCTTTCAGAATGGGCGTATTCAGACAGCGTCTCTGTTTCAATGACTGAGAGGCCGTGAAGGAACAACAGAAATGACAGTGTGGAGGCTGTAGACTTACCATTGCGAATGATGCAGAGTTGATTTCTGCACCGAGAATGGACACCACGCATTGAGCATTGCCGCCTTGTTTGGAAATCGAAACGTCGGTGCAAGGCGTAGCGTGGTCAGATGCAAGGACACCTCTTTCGCGGGCTAGTTGCTCGAGAGTGATGGGAATGAACGAGCCTAACATCGATGAGCATGATCGCGGACAGTAGGCGCTCAGATCTCAGCCTTGTTCCGGACAGAATTCGACTCACCCATGCCACAAACCACGAAGACTTCGGCAGCGAAGCCATAAGCATACCAACCCCAGAGTTCGCGGGTGGTGGTTGGGCTGGTGTCTTCAGCCTCGTAGTGGGGCTTCATGATGGAACTGTGGGTACGCTACCCTTTCAAGGCGGTTGCTGTGATCATCAAACGGTGGAAGGCAGGTTCGCCATGGCTGTAGACGTCGAGTCTGCAACGGCGAAGGAAGGAGACAGCTGGTCACGGAGACGCGCCGCAAGACAGCCACAGCCTTGCCGCCCTGCGCACTAGTCTGACTCGTCCAGGTGACATCTGCCGCACCAATCACATCCCCGGGGCCCGCAGACAATGCCGCCCAATCTCCCATGCACTCTTTAACAATTAATACTGGACTCTTCTGGAAGACTGTCGATTCTTCAACGCAGCGCGTGGCTCGCGATACGTTCTATATCTCGCGTTGTCAACATGATGACAAGATTTGATCCACAATGTTTGAGGTCTGGGGTTGACCATCTGCCAGAAGCCAACACACGATGGACAGATGAGGCTCTTTGCGAAGCTAGTAGGCCCTCGCAAACCATGTAATTGAATAATGTGCAATGCGCGGATGCAGACGTTCCACAATAACAGAATTAGCAATTGATAGAAGCAGGGACCAGTGAGATGGCGCGTTGATTGATTGAGAGGATCGTCAACGGGAGAGCTGCTAAAACCACGTGGAAGACGAACCGTCTCTTCCTAGGTCCCAATGATGAATGAATTGAAGATTGAAACACTTGAACAATCACTCTTCCTCGGGTTGGTTGGCCCGCCAGTGGAAGTGTCGACACAGGAAATTGTTGCCAGTAGATCGGACGAAGTAGGCTAGGACTGGGTCGTTATTGCAAAGACAGGAGCAGGTCGCATGCTGGTTGAGAGGTGGGCCCAGCGGTCGGTTCCGTCTGGCGTTGCACAGGGTCTCGACGATGCCTCTGATGCGGCCCTGTTACCTACCACGATGATGGTAGCTATGCTGGTATTGTGAGCATATCAGCGTTCAGTATGCTCTCTATTCTTATGATTTCACAGACTTTGATAGGTCCAAAATGGATCAATGGAGGGCAGGGATGTGGTGGTGACCGCGCCTAATTCTGGCACTAGTGCATTAGCGCAAAGCTTAGTGAAGATCGGGGCATTCTGTGACTTTGTGCCTCGCTCGTCCTCTTCCAATTCACTCACACCTTTCTCGCGTTCCCGTACGCCCTTCACCCCCCACCCACCACTCTGCCACCATTGTCAATTATCACATTCGACTAATCACCTCCGGTGCAACCATTGAATGCGCAATCGCGCCTCTTGCCGTCACCTCGTCCTCACTGGCTCGGGAGACTAGCGTCGCTCTGATCTCAGCGCTGCGTCACAAGCATTCCACAATCTCCCTCCGCAATCGAGCAGCCTCCTATCCGCGATCACAATCCAGTACTCGACTCCACAAAGGCAGGTGCGGACACGCAGCTTTTGGCAGGACTCTTCGACCGTCACAGCATCCACCGAGCGATTGCCCGCTTGCTTGCGCTACCGCCAGGATAAAGAAGGCTCCTTCCATGCCATAAGCGCAGGTTATTTAATGCAGCATACACTTCAACTGGCCTCGCGTTCACCATATCCTCAACACAGCCTGGCGCGCTGGGGGGAGGAGCTGCGGGGAGCGGGGGTCAAGAAGTGTCGAAGAACCAGCAAGAGCGGTCTATGGCGGAGCCGAGCGGCAAACAAGAGCATCGTCCATCACCTGTCAAACACAAAGCCCCGCAAGAGCTCGCCGCAACACCAAACAATGCTCCCAGTCCTGCGCGAACGATGGATGTGGCGCCCGAGAATAGCAATGCCGCAAGCGCCTTACCTCAACCTGTGATGAATGGCGTTTCGCATGAAGATTATGCGAAGCTGCGTGAAAACGAGGTTTCCCCGCTAAGACAACTACCCCCGGAGATCGAACACATCACGCAAGCATTTCACCCGCTGTCAGAGCTTTTCGGTCGCGTATCGCAAGAATGCTTCAACAGCCTGAACGATGTGATATCCGGGCTCTCCAATCTCGGCGACCCTCCACAAGTCAACGGTGCTTCTGCCGGAGCTGCGTCAAGCGGCAGTCCTCAAGCGAGCGTCACGAGACGACTCCGATGGTTGGACTGGGCGCATCAGCAGCGGCAGAAATTTCTACAGCTACTTGTCATCCTGCAGTGGAGTCGACGAGCACCTGAAGTTTCCCGCTTGATCGACGTTAATTGGTGGATCAGCACGCAGCTGCGCGCGATTGATCAGGCTTGGGACGACTTTGGGCTGGTAAAGCGTGGTGCTTCCAGCACAGTAATACCCGGTCCCGATATTAACACCGCATTGGACATTTTGCAAGGTCACCAACAATCACCATTTCCTGATCTGAACTATCTCCCATCAAAGCCTCTTCAAGCTTCCAAGATACTCGACACCATACGTAAACTGGACGTGCTGCTTCACATCCGCCTGAATCTACACGAAGACTTGCCAAAGTATCTTCAAGACTACAAAATCTGCGATGGAAAAGTCACGTTCAAAGTGCCTAATGAGTTTGAAGTTGACTTGATCATTGCCGATGAGGACCCTGCTTCTCAATTCTGGTTTGTCGACTTTCGGCTGCTCTTCTCATCTGTTCATGATATTCCAACGGGCAATCTCGCAATGTCCATCGAGCAGCGCGTGAACGGAGCGCTATCGACGCATGGCTTGCGAGGATGTTTTGAGGTACTGCATGAGTTCTGTATAACGCTTAAGATCAGCGTGCTCCGGCAGCAGGGTGTTGGTCTCAACAGAGCGGCGTGGGCAGGCTTCTTGAAGATTGATCAACTCAACCGCTCCTTGGTTGTGCAGTATTGGTGCGATCGCACAGGGAAGAAGTCCTGGATCCAAATTGGCGCAAAGCGTGGCACACCAGCTCGCGTGCAAGCCCAAGATGGCTACTGGCCTTCGAAGCTCACACTGAAATGGATGCGCAATGGCAAAGATACTCAAACGCCGTTAACAGTGGATCCCGCGGTTGATACTCTTGAGCAAATTTTGAAATCCGTCATCGCTCACCATACCTCCGGTCTTCTCCTGGCTGTCAAGCAATCATTCGATCAGTCGTCCAAGTCTCTTAGCTCAACCTTATCACCTGTACTTTTCAAGTCCGACATTGAACCGTCCGAATGCGCTCTGCACTTGTCACTGCAGTCGCGACGAAATGTATCGGTTCTGGTGGAGCCCATTAGCGGCAGATTCGTGCTTCAGCCGGCGACTTCGGCTGCCGCTCGCTTCGAGAACGATTTGAACGCGGCTGACAGTGCAAATGCGCAGTGGGCTAACATCATTGAGCACTGGCTTGCACATGAGGCATTGGACAGGATTCGACAGCACATCGATCATGCTGAATTCATTCTCGAAGATCCCCCAGGCGCGACCAGAGACTCCATTAAGAAGGGTTTCGGTAGAGATACGATTGAAGTGATATACGTAAGAAAGAAGTACTGGAGGCCATCAAATTGGTACATCGCATTTGCAGCGCATAACAATCTTGAGACTGTCTGGGTCGTCCGGATGACGCAGCATAACAAGATGGTGCATATGAATGAGAAGTACCGCCTTGATGGACTCAACCTGGACGCTGCGCTCAAACAAGGGCCAGACTGGGCTGCTGAAAAGCTTGAAGAGATTGCGGTAGCCAGGATATCACGCGAGGTACTGCAGCGGCGGCTTAGACAAATGGACATGGGTGCCAGCATTGCCCAAGGCACCGTTGCGTCTACTTCTGGTGCTGCTCACATTGCCTTCGACATTGGGGCACTTCTGCGCAGCCACGATAGAATCGGCAATTCCTCTGTTCTGGCGAGCAATAGAGTGATACTGATTCTCTGCGGATTTCAAGACTCGGAGAGAGGTGCTCGCGCGCTCAGCTTCGTCGCAAAGGGTCGGCTACGCAAGTCTGTTGCGCAATCTGGCGCCCTCAGCGGCATCGAAGGCGGCGGGCTCTCATTCGCAGCTGACGGCCTCTTCTCGTTCACCATCGCCACTGATATTGGGTCTGTTGAGCCTGTTGACCGCGTTACGTCAAGCATTAGGGCGCTTGAACAGCTGGGCATGGTCCTGAATATGCTGTGGCGACATCAGCTGCGCTGGGACTCTGCTCGCCTGGATGGCGTCACCTTCAAATATGCTGGCGACGACTCTCTAGCGCGTGTGGCCTTTACTAAGAGTGGGATCCCACGGTTGGAGCAGTTGATGCCTCCGTTCAGCTCGTCGAGTCGCATCATGCATCGTCTGAACGAGCTGTTCAGCACAATACGCGACAGCCCAGCGTCTGCCTTTGGAATTCTCCTTCGCACCTTGATCCTCACACTTCCGCTCGTTCGCGCCCTCGACGCTCTTGGCGCCTCGGATCCTCGCGCCACCCGTGTCAGAACGTTTACTCGAGACCTGTCGTCCTTCAGAATAGAGTTTGTACTGCTTGCTGCAGATATCCGCATCAATGCAGTACAAAATCGAGGTCAGGCATACTGGGCATTGCAAGCGAGCGGCTTGCCTCAACACGCTATCAACTTCGATCGGAGTCGGCACTTCTTGCAGGCATTCATGAAGCTCTGCGCGACAGACGGACAACGCTGGCGCGGCACACGTAATGGGATCATTGCGAAGCCCAGTGCTATCGACGAGATCATACAGAAGATAGATGCTGCAGCGTTGGAGGCTGATGGTGGTGTGAAGCCAGCTGTGAGCGGTGGGCGCCCGCCGGTGAAGCAGCCAGGTCTCTCTCAACAAAGCGGCAGCCGTCCAGGTCCGCCGTCGCAAGCGCGCCCACCAGCGCAGCAGCAAGGACAGCAGGGACAACGCCAGCAGCACCCACCAGGTCAACAGCAAAACCAGCAAGCGAACCAACAGCAAAACAACCGCAATGCTCCCAAGCAAAACAGGGGCGGTAAGCAGGGTGCGGAGGTGGTGGTCATAGACTGACCAAACCGTTGACGATATTTGGATGCAGGCGTTTAGTCGTTTTTCACATTGCGTTTAGCGAGGCGTACAGGGAAAGATTTCTAATGATACGTACTGGATGTATCCTCAAAGACTGACGGCAAGTAGATTCCCAATGAAGGCAAGAGGGTATACCCAAGCTGAATGATGTAGCAATGTACTTATACACAAATACAAACATCCTGACAGGAAGATAAGCACACTATCTCTGTGATCTGCCGCTAACATTCACAGCTGATCTGCGCCTACTTAAGACATGCACGGATTTGGCCTAATCGGGAAGGCGCGCCTGACCTTACTGTAGCATTCCAGCGCGCTTGAGGAACGTCGCTCCACGCGCTACTGTCTGCTTCGATGCTGAAGTGTTGAGACTTACTGGGTAATGCCTTCGCTTTGTGCAATGACGTTGCACGCGCGTGCAGGAGGTCACGCACCGAGGTCAAGGGTGCTGATATGGCACCTACCTCCCTAGACGAGCTGATATTGTAGGAAGGCATAATGGAGAGTATACGCTAATATGTCCCGATGATCTCACAGCCTCTTCTATGCAGGTTGAAAATCCATAGCTTTACAAGACCCAGGCAGCGCTCCTGAGAACGCACGAAAACAATCACCGCGGCCCTTGAACACCCAAACCAACCACTATCATGGTGCTCCCAATACTACTGCTGGCTGCGCTCGCCATATGTAGTGCTGCGCTCAAGTACGTCCAACTCACCTTCACAAAGCGACCTACATCATCCCCACAACCACACCCTCCCCCTCGAAACACACCCACATCAACCCACGCCATCCACCCCACCCCTTCAACACCGCAACCAAGCACCTTCCATCCATCGCATCTGCTAACACCCCCAGAATCGACGGCGCAATCCAACTTCGTAACAACTTCCGCCTCCCAGGACGCAATGGTGCTGCCCCAGCGCGCATGGGCAATGCCACGTTCAGCCAGTTTATCGACCATGACAACACCGCTTTAGGGACTTTCGAGCAGTTTTATTATTGGAATGATGAGTTTTGGAGTCCTGGGGGCCCGGTTGTGAGTTTGTTCATGATCTGATGGGGAAGGCGCGTGTGGGGATCGGGTAGGGGAGTAGGGGGGCTTGGGAAGGAGCGATGGGCTAATGAGGATGGGTAGGTGCTGTTTACGCCTGGTGAAGTGGAGGCGGCGCCTTATACGAGTTATCTTGGTGAGTTTGGTTGTGTGTCCCTCTAGGCGGGTGCTTAGGGCAGCTGCGGCGAGCTGTGTGAGACTTAGAGCAGCTGCGATATAAGTTATCATCCGTCTAGCACCCCGCATGGAAGCAGCGCCAGCATCTGAGCACCCGAGGCGGCGGTCAAAGACCTTCACTTGACAGGCGTACGTGCTGACAAGCGACGCAGGTGTCAACCGCACAACAGGCGTGATCGCGCAACGCATTGGTGCTGCGGTGATAGTCCTTGAACACCGCTACTGGGGCAAGAGCTCGCCGTATGCCGACCTCACAACATCGAACTTGCGCTATCTGACGCTTGCGAACTCGATATCCGATCTCACGAACTTCGCGAACACCGTCGACTTACCCTTCGATCCTACGGGCTCTAGCAAAGCTGATGTCGCTCCATGGATTCTCATGGGCGCCTCTTATAGCGGTGCTCTGGCGGCCTGGACAGCCTCTGTGCAGCCAGGTACGTTTTGGGCATATATTGCGAGTAGTGCACCGGTGCAGGCGGTGTATGATTATTGGTCAGTGTCCGCTCTCAGCCTTCTTGCACGTTAATTTGTGGTGTGAAAGGCAAGATGGCGGAGTTGCTCAAAAGCAGCATCGCAATGATCTAGCACGACGAGTATGGCTGCTCTTCAAAGGTGCGGCTTCGGTCGAGCCTGAGCATGGTAGAGGCTCGAACGTTGAACCTTACCTTTAAGCCAGCGCAGCTCATCAGAAGCAAGATTGGGACATGGTTTCGGCCATGAGCTGGCTCTTGACCGAGGCTGCCCTTGTCCAGTCTCTACGTAGCAGCACTGCGTACTTCGCAGCTTGCCGTTGCTCCAGCTTTCACCAGCGGCAGCAGTATCAAAGCTTGTGTCTGGTCGGAACCGTATTCTTGGAAAGCAGCACCTTTAGAGCGTGTGCAGGGCGTGCCTGAGCCCGAAAGTGCAGCACTACTCTGGCGTTGAGAACAGTTCGATGCTCTCAAGATACGCTGACAGTGCATCTGCTCTTTGACAGCAGCGCCATCGCTCAGCGCGCCCTCTTAGCATTTGTTTCCGGACCTTTTGAAACCACATGCTGACACTGGAAACACTCAGGTCATATTTCGCCCCAGTCCAGCTCGGCATGCCCACGAACTGCTCTACGGACGTCTCGCTGGTAATCGGTCACATCGATTCAGTGTTCACAACCGGCACTACAGAGGAGCAGCAAGCGCTCAAGGATAGCTTTGGTCTCGGAGAGCTAGAGCATAACGATGACTTTGGAGCTGCCATCGAATGGGCGCCTTGGCTTTGTATGATGCTGACTCCTGTCCTTAGAGCATGATTGTGCTAATGCTGGCATCTAGGGTACGTCTTGCAGCGTTTCCCAGGTTCTTCTCTTCTTTTTGTAGCGGTCTCTGCCAGCTCGGCGCTGGGGCTGCTGCAATGGATGCTCTTGAGATTGCGTTGTCGCTGAAGCAGTTGCTGCGCAGTATGCCGTATGCTGACATGAAGCGCGCAGGCAAAGCAACCAATTCTATGGCGGTGATGGGTTCTACGAATGGTGTGATGCCATCGAGAATGTTAATCCGAACACGACAGTGCCCCTTCCGGGTGCCGAAGGTGTAGGACTGGAGAAGGCGCTTGCTGGTTATGCTACAGTAAGTCGTGTGTACCGCTACTCAAACGTAAATGGCAGCAAGCTGATCAGCTCTCTTCAGTGGGTCAATGACACCCTCATACCGGATTTCTGCGCCAGCACGTACGACTACTTTACTGATCCCCGTGACGTCTCGTGTTTCGACACCTACAATCCTCAGAGCCCGCTGTTCACTGATAGAACAGTTACAAACACCATCGATCGCCAATGGCAGTGGTAAATTCCTCAAGCCTCTCGCTAACAGATATCTTTGAGCTCACTGCTTCTCTCAGGATGCTCTGCAACGAGCCCTTCGGCTTTTGGCAGGATGGTGCGCCAGCAGGACAGCCCAGCATCGTGTCTCGGCTCGTGACCCCCGAGTACTGGCAACGCCAATGCGACCTCTATTTCCAGCCGGCAGAGGACGGCTTCACGTTTGGGTACAATCGCGGTCTCAACGAAGCTGGCGTAAATGCCTATACTGGCGGTATGTCCCAGCTTTTCTTACATTCACTAATCTGCGCCAGCCAGTTCACTGTGATGTCCAAGGGCCGGCGCGAGTCTTTTTGCACCCTTCTTCCAGGCTCAAGCGATCATCGTAGCGGCTGTGAATACATTTGTTAACTTTTGCCTAGGCTGGGATATCACCAATACAACGCGCCTGATCTACACGAATGGCGAGTTTGATCCGTGGCGTGAGGTAAGCCTTGGAGCATCCACGTATTCCGTTTTGTACCTCCAAATGTACTGCTTGGCAGGCAACGCGGTGGCGCTGCCCGAAATCGCTTCGGTTCAAGCATGGATGGACTCCAGAAGAGGCTATGCTGGTTGACGTCTTGTTTCTAGGCCAGCACGAGCAGTGACTCCAGACCGGGCGGGCCGCTGCAGAGTACCGCGCAAGTGCCTGTGAATGTCGTCCCGGGCGGGTTTCATGGAAGCGATATGGGTGAGTTCCTTCTCGAGTTTTTGAGCAGCGTCCGGTCTTGAGCGATGAAAGCGGATTTGCGCACCGCCGCCATGCGGTTTGAAGAGATCATCTTTCCAGACCGTACGGTCGCATGGCGGCGGCTATAGCGGGTGCTGCCCGCTTTGGCGTGTTTTGCTGCTGGCGAGGCTGACTCTGGGTTGCCGCTGCTGTCGAAGAGCAAACCCATGAGGGCCGAAATGTGCGATCACACAGATCCGTGCTGACATAAAACTACAGTGACGCGCAATGGTGATGTGAATGCAGGCGCCAAAGCGGTGATTGATAGGGAGGTGCAGCAGATTGTGGATTGGGTGGGAGAGTATTCTGTGTCTTGATCTGGGCAGGTCAACAGGCTGACTGGGAACGCTAATCGGAGGCGTGGCTGTTAGAGAGCCGAGTTGGGATGATACAGGTGCCTGCGAACGGCTGTTGTATAACCGCGCAGCGCGCGATAGCTACTAGGCTTCTGCGAGGTGATATATTCGTAATGCAGTAGCTACTCACTCAATGGCGCCCTTCACACGTTGTAGCGAGAAGTCAGAAACCTCCTGGTCAAATGACAAAGCACTCAATTCATAAGCGCCAACACGCCACCTGCATACATTGACACTGGTCATGACGTTTTCCCAAGTAAGCCCACCCCAAACGTGAACATAAGCATCATCGCACCACCACCTCCACCGCTCAACCTATCTTATGCCTCGCGCACACAAGCATGCTCTACAACTCATCATGATCATCCTGATCATCATCCCCACCCGTCCCCGCCTCCATAATCTTCTGCGCCGCCTCCCCCGCCGCCTTCGCAGCCCCCTTGGCCTTACTCGCCGCCGGCGCCTGATGCTGCATCGTCTCACTCGCTCCAGCCTTCGTCTGACTCTCCACTCCCTCATCCTCATCGTCCACGTCCGCAAGCTTATAGTCCACCTTATTCGACCCATTCTCCTTGACGAACTGCGCCAGGTCCTGCACCGTGCGCTCGCCGTTGTAGTCGATCGGGCTGTCTTTCTTGCCGGCGGGGTAGAGCTTGATAGTGGGGAAGCCGCCGATCTCCTCGGGGACGTCGTTGGCGGTGGCGTCGATCTTGGCGATGGTCGCGCCGGTGTTGGCGAAGAGTTCGCCTAGCTCGTCGTACTTTGGGGAGAGGGCTTTGCAGTGCTGTGCTCGTGTCAGTATGCGTGCGAAGCGTAAGACGAGGTAGCAGGTAAGGTAAGGCTACTCACACCACACCACGGCGCATAAAACTCCAACAACACATCCTGCTTATCGTTCAGAACGACGTCTCTGTAATTCTTCGCCACCACAATGGTCACAGGTCCATCCTGGCTCTTCGGCACCGGCTCGCTCTTGACGCTCGGCTCGAGCTTGCCGGCCACGAAGTCGTCCACGAATTTCTGCACGTTCTTGGCGGTCAACTTGGTCTTCTGGTCGAGCGGAAACTTCATCTGCTTGACCATGTCCTGGATGGCGAAGGCGGGCCACTTGCCGACCTCGAGGTTCAGGTTCTGGCCGTGCTGCCCGAAGGCTTTGGCGTCGATGGTGGCGAGGTTGATGACGCCTTTGTGCTTCTGGGCGACGGATTTGAGGTCCGCGGAGAGTTTTTCGCGCTCTTCGGGCGTTTCGGCGAAGATGTAGCCTAGCGGGATTTTGGCCTGAAATGTGTTAGCAGGTGGGATCAGAGGTTGAAAGGTGCGAACGTACGGCCATGTAATCCGCGTACGTCTCTGGGCCGACCTCGCCGACCAGCGGTGTAGCGCTGGACTTTGCGAACGCCTCGATGGCGTCCTTGTCGAATTTCTTGCCTTCAAATGTGTTCTTGCCCTCGTCGAATTGCTTGTGTAGCACGATCGCCGGGGTCTTGACGCCGGCTTCCTTGGCGAGCTCGGGGTCGGAGGTCGCGCCAAAGAGGTAGTTGTCGCGCATTGTGTCCGCAACGGCGGAGAAGGTCTCGTTAGAGGTCTTGTCTTTTGCGTCGTAGTAGGCGACTAGGACGACCTTGTCGGCCGTCTTGAAGTCTTCGATTGAGTCTTTCGTGATTGTGGAGACGGCGGGTAGGGCTTGCTTGGTCATGTAGGAGATGATGCTATTGATGTGTCAGCATCTAGACACCTGGAACAGCTCCCTCACAGGTTTAGATGGTTCTGGATCCAGCAGGCTAAAGGGATACTTACGCAGGTGCTTTCCGCTGACCGCCATATGGTATGTTATTTTCAGGTCCTCTGAAGACCTTCAAAGTCGGGTATCCCTCGACGCCATACTCCTGGCACAGGTCTGCTTCTTCTGTGCAATCGACCTTGGCCAGCATGATCGACTTGTCCTTCAACGCGGTTGCGGCCTCCTCGTACTCTGGCGCCAGAGCCTTGCAGTGGCCGCACCACGGCGCGAAGAATTCCGCGAGGACGAGGTCATGCTCCTTGACGAATGGCTCGAAGGTGTCTGCTTGAAGCTGTGTAACATCACTTGCTGCCGACGCCGCAACAGCAGCAAAAGCTGCGAGCGCAGCACTGCGGAGGGAAGGCATGTTGGTGGTCTTCTCTCGTCACAGTGGCCTAAGGTGATAGTCTAGAAATCGATGTGGTGAAGCAACAAAAAATTCAGGGAGGACTCATTGAGAGCTGGCCCGGGCGTGGTCTTTGTAGGATTCGGAGATAGGGAAGGGCGGGTGGTGTCTGAGCGTTTGTCAGCCAGTGGTTACGATGTTCTGACAGCCTTGCGGTGGTAGAAGCATACTGTGTCCTCTTCTCGTGCATGGTATATTAACCCAATTGAGCGATTTGTGTCTATACGCAGCCTTGGCGGCACCACCTCCCCAATCAATGCAAGAGTCGTTTCCTCTGACCTGCATATCACACCTCACCATGGGAAGCCGCGGATATCGCGCACTAGCAGCGTCGGCTCGACGAAGGATGTGGGCAGCAGCACTTTCTGCTCCGCTTTCGCAGAGCATCACGCCCTCCCAGCGCGTGCTCCCGCCCCAGGTCGTTCAACATTACTTATCTCCTACACGTGCTTGATATTATAGACACATGTCGATGCCAGTTCGACGATGCAGAGCACCCTCGGAGCGTCACATTATCAACAGATATTGCGTCTCATATTCTGGTAATGTTGACATTCGTGTTTCAGGAGGCTATACCAAGCTATGGCGCCAGCCTCCTTTCCAAAGGCCGAATTTTGGGTTTCAGACTCCATCCGTGTCCATGGCAGCCAGATAACGTCCCTTAAGCATAAAATTAGAGTTCATAGAAGGCAAGATAGCAATTGATTAGCCTTAATTAGATAAAGTAAACCGGGCAGGGACGGTCTGAACAGAAACGTCCAAGCCGCCATAGAACTTAAAAGTGAACCTCTTCAGCCAGAGCGGCTCGCGCTCAGAACTGCTTCGACAGCCTAAACCACATACCCTCTGCCGCCGCCACCGCGACCACCACCGCCGTAGCCGCCGCCACTATATCCACCAGCGCCTTGGTTACCACCCCCATATCCGCCAGGTGCAGCGTTGTTCGGGCTGCCATAGTTATTGCCCGGTGCTTGATTGCTGGGGGCGTTATACCCATTAGCAGGCTGCTGCCCATATCCTCCTGGCGCCTGACCCCCCGGTGCTTGCCCGTAGCCACCAGATTGTGCGGCTTGAGTGGGCTGAGCCTGGTAGCTGCTGGCGGCCGGCGCAGTGTTGCCTCCGTAGCCAATCGTGTTAGATGAGACAGGAGCTGCCGCAGAATACGTGGGAACTGGAGCTGCTGAGTACGTAGGAACTGGGGCCGCTGAGTACGTAGGAACTGGAGCTGCTGAGTACGTAGGAACTGGGGCCGCTGAGTATGTAGAATTTGTCGAAGGAATTGGGGCTGCTGAGTAAGTTGGCACCGGCGCGGCGGTGGAGCAGATGGACGTAGTGATCAGGCTGTAAGTGGGAGAGTTGGAAGTCACAGGAACATAGTGCGTGTTCGTGCTGCTTGTGACGATGGACGAGGGGATTGTCACAGTTTTGGAGATTGGACAGATTGAAGGCGATTGGGTGGTGCAGGGGAGCATGACAGTAGATGGTTTGCTAGTCGTGCACATTTTGGAAATGGTCTGCGGGACGGTGATTGGAATATCGGTTGTAGAGGTGATGTAAGCGGTCGCTGTGGACGTCAAGGTCACGTCGCTGGTTGTGGTGGAGCCATAATCAACGATAGTCGAGCAAGAAGTGTATGTGGACTCGGAGCAGGGGGTTGAGATTGCTGTACTGCAGGACGTGCTGACAGAGTTGGTGGTGATTGGACAAGCGTACTCGCTAGGTACCTGGGTTACGCTTGGCGTGGTCGTGGTGTAAGGTACCATAGAGGTGGTTGAACCTGTCGAGATGGACGTAGAACTGGTGGTGATGGTGTACGTGACCTGTGTTTGTAGTGAGCATATTTGGCCATCGACATCTTTATCTAGACAATCTGTGACCTACCACATCAGCCACGGCGCTCGAGGAAGTTACAGGCATTGAGGAGTTCTTCGTGATAATGGACTGGCTGCAGACTGGGGCGGCTGCAGACGAGTATGGAGCTGGCGCTGGCGCTGCTGCTGAGCTGTAGGCTGATGGGCGAGCTGCACTCGTGGCATAAGGGGCCGGTGCTGCGGCCGAGGATTGAGGTGCCCCGTAATTGTTGCGTGTATTGGCGTTGTTGTTATTGCTGCTGTATCGCTGTGGGATCGCAGCGACGAGCGCGCTACGTCTCGTCAGTATGTTGTATTTGTCATCTAGACAATACGTTCCTTGCACTTACCTGCTGGCAAGAGCCAGAACAATGGAGGTGTGCATAGTTGACCGGGTACTGCTCAGCAGTAATGATCCGGAAGGGGATGAAAGAATGAATAGAGGAACGAACGACTTGTTGATAGACTGGATCAAAGAATGAATGAGATTAGAATTAGAAGCTATTGCAAACGAACGAAGAGCTGAGGATGAGGCGATCGCTGTCAAAACAACATGTTGACGGTGGGTGGAGGCAAGAAGATATACACGTCTAAGCTTTTCACAGTACTATTGACCTCTTGTTTCAACATCGGTTCCTTTGGCCACTTCCAGCAGGAGGACGCATTGACCAGAGAAACCAGACCATGGTGTATGCAGACCGCGCGAAGGGTGGTGAACGACTCGGTCGTTTGAGCCTTGGAAAGTCGGTCGAGGTTTGGCACAACCGCGCGGGTGAAGCACGCAAAGCCGTAAGGCTCTTGAGACCGGAAGGTGAACAAGGCTTGCTGCTCATCTGTTGGTGTTATGAACTGGTGCTCGGGAAGATGTTGGAAATTGATCAATTGACGCAGTCCGGAGCCTGAATACCGGTCAAAAGTAGCCGCTTAAAGTGCGAATTATCTGCACAGCATGATCCGCTTCGGGTTCCATGCAGTAAGTAAGCTGTCCTGTTTCGGGCTGAACATCTGAAAACCATCATTTGGATGTGGCGGACGTTAAATGTGTGGATGACAGTATCCCCATTGACGCCCGTTCTATTTGCGCCGCTCTTTACGTGGCTGGTGTAAGATCGCTTCGGACACCAGATTCACGTAAAGAAAGCGAGCATTCCTACTCTGTGAGACTCCCTCCGTGCTCTTTCAACGCAGATCAAGTCTCAAGGGAATGATATAGCGTAGTGGTGGTAGTAGAAGAAGAAGAAGAAGCAAGCAAGTGGGTGATGGCGAAAAAGCGTCTAAGCTTTCACCGTATACCAATGTTCGCTTCGCTTAGTATGTTCTCACTAACTCCGAAGAGGATTCTTGCGAAGCGACTGCTCGACCATCTGCAATTTCGCCAGTTGATCCAAGGGAAGCAAAGGATCGCAAGCCGCTCATTATTGTCGCAGGTCAAAAGTTTGCTGTTGCAGCCTCAGCCTTGTAGCACGGCGGCCTTCCGTGAGCTTGCCAGTTGGAAGTAGAGTACCAAGGCATGGGCAATCTAGTAGGGTCCCACAGTCACATAACGTTCGTCGAACGATCTGAAGGAGTGGAGTGTAGGAGTTGGGAGAAGCTTTTCAGTGAGAAATTGATGCGACTCTAAATGCTCTTGGCAGTCTCAGACCTAAAACAGCCTACTGCGCACATCAGGATAGGTTGCCGGCGGGAAGTATATATGGCGACTGAACTCACCATACTCCTATGTAGAGCAGATG
Organism: Arthonia radiata; assembly: GCA_002989075.1. Classification (NCBI taxonomy): domain Eukaryota; kingdom Fungi; phylum Ascomycota; class Arthoniomycetes; order Arthoniales; family Arthoniaceae; genus Arthonia; species Arthonia radiata. The sequence continues at coordinate 900,469 of PSQN01000004.1, read as the reverse complement.
TGTTGCATTAGGTGAACAGCTACGACTGTTGCAGCATGCCTAAGAAGCTGGCGTAGCTAGAAACACTCGGACTTTCATTTCTGCTGACGCTGCGCTGAGTCTGCTAATCGGCGATGACAATGGGGCGGCAAGTTATCCTGAGATGCGCAGTAGTCCGTAATTAGGTTTAGCACCCCTCGTTGAACACTGCTAGAAAGATAACACAACAAAGTATTGTATAAGGCATCAGTAAGACTACGAATCTAGTAGTACATTGAAATTTTGACCATGTACGTATCCCAACGCTGGATCAGCAGTCGCGGAGAGTTATCATAGTACGCCTACAACGAATGAAGCTCGTCCGCAACAAAAAAAAGGCAAATTCAGTAAGATGGCGAGAGCGAAGCATCAGCTATGTTGCCGAATGTCTTACTGTTGAATACGTAACTGCATTGTTCCGTCCCGTTTGGGTCCAGAGCGATAGCTGTGTTAGGGCTCTCGAGATGGGGGACAACAAGCGAAAATCGACATCCGCGTCAACTATATATTGAGCGGATGTGTCATCGAGAATGGAGACCTGAATGCGTGATTTTTGGAGAAACTGTTGCCTGAACATACTTAAGGCACGCAGTCCAACCGATTTAGATACTTAGGTATCCCTGCGATTAGACGATTGACGAAGCCCTTCGTTGTCCTTGTACAAGTCCAGTGAGACGTTGCATCGACAACTCGAGGCCCCTTGGCTTACCAACCAGCCGCTTCCATTGACCAGATCATTCTTATCCCTTGGCCATGCCCTCAACATCCTTGCTGATAGTCAAAACGATCAGCCGATGCTCGTTAAGCAACAGCAACTCGCCTTTGCGTCCGAAACAGAACTGTGAGACGCCGCCATCAATCTTGAATTTGCCCAGAAGGAGGCCTCCAGCATTCCAGACGCTGAGTCCATCTGCATGCCCACTGTAGACGTTCCCTACTGCATCGCATTTGACTGCGTTCGGCACACCACTTTCCACGAATGCAAAGAGCCGACGATTGATCAAGAAAGGCGAGGCGCGACGGATGTCGACATCAAACGCATATCTAACACATTGTCAGTCATCTGCCCAAGACGCATGAGAAAGTAAACGTACATCGTAGATCGTCTCATATCGTCAACAGATTCATCGCCGCGCATCTTGCCGGTATCCGTCACGTAGAGGGTCCCTCCATCCGGAGACCAGCAGAGGCTTTTTGGCATGTCGAAGGAATCGGCCATGGCGCGCACGTCGCCAGTCTCATCGAAGCGATAGACCTGGCATGGGAGCTCTGGATGTGGCCGAAGACCCTGCTCGTAGCCGTATGCTGGATCGGTAAACCATATCGAGCCGTCGCTGGGGTGTACGGCTACCTCGCTGACTGAGTTGAATTTGCGGCCATTGAAGCTGTCGAGCAAGACCGTAGGCGTGTAAGGTGGCAAGGAAGGGATGAAGACAAGTGCGCTTGGGTTCTCGAAGTTTCCCCGCTGTGCAAAAATCAAGCCCTTTCGATAGCTTGCGCAGCCGTCGGGAAAGCAGATGTCCACTGGGATGTCGTTACCTGCCCATTGGCCATCCTTCCCACGCTTGCACTCTGTGATGATCACGCTCTTCCTCTCAGGGTTGGCTGGGTCGAGGCTGGTGATGTTGCTTGTTACAAGAACGCAATCCTCATGAGGGAAGTAAATGCCGGCTCCATGTGCAAAGGCAATGTTATCATTGGACAAGGCGACTTCAAAGCGCGGCTGGGATCCTGAGATAGCCAGGAACTCTTGTTCCCGGTAGGAGATGGATGTTGGCTGAGTAGACATGGCATGCACGATAGCGGGGAAGCCAATTATCCAACTAAAAGATGCTTCAAAGATACTGTGAGATGATTGTGTTAGCTTGCGCTGCGAAGAAAGAATTATCGAGAATGGCGCCGCTCACTTGCGCTGTCAGTTATTTAGAGAAGTACGTGGTTGTGTCGCTTTGGGCAGGCGGGACTGAGCGATTGTTTATGTGCAGGCGCATTCCCTAGCAACGCGAAGCTCGTTTTTGAGAACTTAAAGTGCTTCTTCTCTGAAAGAACTCAGGTGACAGGTAGTAGCTTGTCTTTGAGGCAAGCTTGGGCAACCTCATGCAAACAGCCAGAAGTGAGGCGCCATGACTTCCACTTGAGGGTGCTTTCACTTTACGGCTTCCGTCTGAATCCGACCTCGCTGCCAGACCTCTGGGCGAAAGATGTTAGCAACAAGCCATTTCCAGATCAGATTTCCTGGTATGAGAACTCACCCTGCACGGCATCCCAGTACTTTTCACGGTCCTCCATCAGATGCGCGCAATGGGCGGAGCGCTTGAATTCCACGAGCTTGACAGAATAGCCCGCAGCCTCAGCCAGCCCAGCATGATTGTACACGTTCTCGGAACCAGTGAGTTTGTCAGCTTTCGAGAAGATGTAGGTCCTTGGCACAGCACTCGCAATGAAACAATCAGAGTTGATCGCATCGTAGTTCACGTTGAACTGACTATGGCTACCCATGATGCCAAAGAGCACTAGCAGAAGTAGCCAGACGTGAACGAGGACTGATCCAAGAAAGTGCACTACGGGGTTGGTCGGAAGGTTCTGGGTGAACCCACTATGTGCACGACTGTAGTGCGGCACGTTCGGGCACGAGTCGAGGACGAGCGCTCGGATTGGCATCGCTTGGATGTGGAGCGCCTGCTGCAGAAGAACGGCAAGATTCATGCCGCTATTACATCCACCGTCCGACTGTGAAAGATGTCAATACAGTTCAGCGTTCAGACTGGGCCCAGGGTGCCTCACCATCGCGACTAACAGCACCGGAGACGACGACGCGGATGGTGCGTCAAGATTGCATCCAGATAGAGCCGCATTGATCACGCCGACTGCCTTTGTAAGGCGCTTTCGCTGGCTTGCTCTCGTGCGCCAGACAAAATCAGCCTTTCGCCCTGTCAACACTCACTTCCCTGCGACAGAGCTAGGTTCTTGATGCGCATACCTTCTCTGACTCAACCAAGAGGATATCGCTCGCCGGAAACAGCGCCTGGTAGCCTGCGGTATATTTCTCAATGTATCGCCTTAAAGCCCATCCCCAACTGCAAAGCACAATAAGACCTGGCTGGTCTGTGCTGCTGCTGTCACGCTTCCCGATGGCTTTGTAAATGGAGGTGTTGGGGCTTAATGGCTTGAAGTCTTTGATCAACGAACCGGATGCGGTCGTCATTGCTGGCGGATCTCGACGTAAACAAGATGCAGAAAAGCAAGGTCTATACAGGGAAACAAGAGCGACAGGCACATGCGTTGAAGCTTATCATTACTGCTAAGGACGCTATGGTCGCGGAATGTGCCCACTTCTGACCATATTTGTCTGCCTAACAGCCTTCCGACGGGCTGGCCGAGGAATAGGCAGTAGGAAGCGATTGTGTGCAAGAAGCAAGTCAACAATTTTCAGCCATCCGTAAACACATCGGTCATATCGAGGTCAGACAGATACGCTAGCTTTATATGGTAAGACACATCGCTATGAGGCGAGAAGTTGGCTGCCTCTATCGACGCCGACCAAAGCCACCGAGGCACGTGAAAGCCATCACTCAACACCAATGCTCGTCGAATGATGGGTCAGCCTGCTTGTTTAGTCATTGTTGACTCTTCAAGATGTGTTTGTGGCTAGACTGTGTTGTTCCAAAAGCCACCTTCAGCGTCTCCCTTCGACTCCTTGTTCTCTGACCACTTCTGTGGCCATCACACCTCGTTGATTTACATTTCGCTAATCTCATGCATCTGGAACATGGCTTCATCTTTGGCAGAACAGACTGAGATCGAGAGGAAAGAAGGATCTGAAGATGGCAGTGATATCTACCAGTCTCGTTTCAATCCTGAGCGCATGTATGTGTTCCTTGGGCCACGAACCTGTGTAAAGATGGTGAAGACATGCTCACAGTCGCGTGCAGGGGCAACAACCAACCCATCGCATATGGCGGGTGTACAATCGGTACTGCCATTCGAGCAGCTGTAGAGACTGTGCCAGACAATCTTCATCTGTTCTCTGCGCAAGGTATTGCGACATCTTAGCAAATACTTTGCGCTTATTCTGACAGGATACAGGAATCTTTTTGGGCCCTTCACTCACAGATCGCAAATATATTCTAAGGGTCACGAGGTACAGAGACACGAAATCATTCGCCACGCGTCAAGTTGAGGTATCTCAACGTCAAAACAATGGCACGTTACGAAGTTGCATGGTAGTCATTGCAGACTTTCAAACCAGGGAACCGCAATCCGTCCTTGAGTATTCGACTCCGCCATCACAGAGTTTGAGCTCCGTTGAAAATTCAATGGCCCTAGATGACATACGAGAGGACTTTGTGCAGCAAGGCCACATAACCCATGAACAGGCTCAAGCTCATGCTCGAGCATTCTCGCTCGCCGGTCGACTGTGGGAGTCGAGACAATGCAAGGACAGTTTCTTTGCGCAGACGCTTTATGGCATGGTAAAGACGGCAAAGACGTCTCAGGACTCGCGTCCCCTCGTCGATCGTATTACTGCCGAATGGTTTCGCTCCCGCCACCCCCTCAACACTCAGGCCGAAAATCTCGGCGCTCTTGGGCTCATCACTGACGCAGCGGTGGCTTTCATGCCTCTAACGCATAGCCACATGTATTTGGATGATGTTGGTGCTTGTTCCACGCTTGAGTGAGCTTCATTATCTCCACCCTCTAAGAGCAGAGGCGACGGCGCTGACAAACATATCAGATTCTCGCTCAGAGTCATGGTGAATGACATCGACCTCAATGACTGGAATCTCAAGGAGCTCAAGACTCACAGTGGCGGCAATGGTCGCACGTTCTCATCGTGCACAGTCTGGAATCATCAGGAGAAATGCATCGCGCACATGAGCCAGCAAAGTATTCTTCGACCTCGACCGACGAAAGCAATTATTCAGGCAAAGATGTGATTAGCATGCCTGCGCACACAGTGTGAGCCCTGCACTTGTCGCAGATGGACTTGTGAGTTCACTAAGTCGCCGGCAAACCGCCTTGACGTGTGGATCGGCTGTCAAGCTTCACGACAACATTTCTTTCTGCCTATCCACCACCACCATCGCTATGTAAGGAAAGGCGCACGCGCTTAGCCCTATGTTGAAGACTGCATGGGGGCGACAGGGGCCATTCGTGCCGTGTTTAGTCAACCACCGAGGCGCTTGGCAGATCTCACCCAGTCAGCAGTGTTGACTAAATTCCCACTGCGCGTATCATTCCAGTTTGTCGTTTCCCATCCAAACGTCCGCGACCCGAGCTCGAAGTCGTCTTGGAGTCGTATCACATTTGACAGTGTCGCATCGGTGAAAGTCCAACTGCAGAACATGCCTGCAGCCAATGACTCAGACAGCCGCAGTGATGCAGAACTACTACGACTTCAGGTGAGAATGATCAGGTGATCTCACACTTGAGATGCTGACTGAGCATCAAGAAAAGACGACTGCGGATGCGCATAGCGCAGAGACGCCATAGAGATCGGCAAAGCAAGCGAGTAGAGAATCTTGACGATGAAGTCTCAACTCTGCAACGACGAGTTACCAACTTCGAAACACATTTCAACGAGCTCGAAGCGAAGATACTTGGCTCCACAGTCCAGAACACCCTCCTGGCCTTTCAACTGAGGTCAGCTATGTCTGACTTTCGTCGCTTGTCCAGTCTGCAGCCAAGTCCATACCAAGATATGTTGCTGGTGCCGGATAGTCTGCCAATAAACTCTGGCGCCGGCTGGCTGGACCTGTCCGGGATCGAGCCACTTTCATCGTTCAGCTTCCAACTGTTCAGTTACTGCGCAACGTTGGCCCTCCAGATAGTCTCTACTCGAGACATATCGTCCCTCCGCCTAGCTCACCGTATCTTCCAGTACCGGCTGGCTTTGGATGCTGTGAAGAGCGGCGAAGAGCGGACTCTGAATTACCTGCGAGATACCATGAGCTGGTGGTGTAGCAACCTGAATAATCAATGGATCGGTCCTCGCTTTGCTCGTAAGAGCTTGGACAACCCACGATGGCCGGGCTATACGCAAATGCTTGACGCAGCAGGCGTTGAGGATCACCTCAAGAAACGAGGTGCCATAATTACACCTGAAGGCGATGAAGTCTTGCTGAAGGTCGACATGGTTCCAGAGGATCCTCCAATTGCTGCTCACACTTCGACAAACGATTTCTATTTTGACTACTACAAGACGGCCGGTACGAGCATGCTGCCTTTTGGTTTGCAAAGTCTGGAAGGTCCCCTTCCGGGTGAAATGCAATCTTTTTCGGACTACTTCTCGTCCGAAAGCACCCCAGACGAGGCAAGTCTATTGCATTGAGCTTCTCAAATTCATCGAGGACAAGCGCTGACCCGTTCCAGTCTCGCTCTGCTGCTATCGGACCTGACACTAGTCGCCATCTCGATGCGGAGCCCAGCACGTCGTTCGTGCGGGTATCTACGAGCAATCTCGTTCAACGTCTTGCGTTCCAGTCAGTGTGTATAGGCGCCCCTGGTCCGGGCATCATGCCTGACGAGCTCGACAACCTCGTGGAGAACCTGATCAACACAACTCCACGTTCGATCGCTCTTGCAGCTTAAAAATTGCAGTCGATTGAAGCGAACTTTTCACTCTTGAGCCGAAACGACCTTCTCCAGCCATGCGCACATGTCTCGAATAACGGCTCCGGATAGCGTATGCCCAAGCCCTTCGTACTCTTGCGCTTTTAACAATTCATCTTTAATACCAAGGTCTCGGAGCTTCTCAAGACACATTCGGTAATAGCGCTTGGGCACAAGCATGTCCCGACCTCCACGCATGAGGAAAACCGGCGTACTCCCAACTTCTGCACCCACGCCGGCTTCTTTACGAAGACCCGCTATTCGATCAGCCAGAGGCAGAAATCCCGCAAGGCCGCATATACCGCCAAGCTTGCCAGAAAATTTAGATGCAAGTCCGATCAGCAACGAGATAGCACAGCCCTGGGAGAAACCGCCAACAACTATGCGCTCAAGCGGGACGCCCTTTGCTACCTGCTCATCAATCAGCGCGCTAATATACGAAACTGTCTGTATCATTCCTTGTTCATCCTCTGGGTCATCTAGCTCCGGTCGCTGCCTGGGAAACGGTGTAAGAGGCGTAGGATAGACTTTGGTATCAGAATATCAGCACATTGTTTTCTGAGGCACAAAGCGGCTTCAGAACATATTGTGTGGATAACAGTACTTACACCACGCATTTTGCATAGCGTCGCGGTTCTCGAGAGCTGTGGGGAATATCCATGTCAAGTAAGGCAGTTTGCCGGCGCGTTGAAAATGCTGCGCGAGATCTACGGCGGTAATGAGTAGGCAGTAGCCCGTGGACTAGACTGTAGCTACTCACTCTCGAGCGCAGCGCCGTCGTCTCCAAGTCCATGCAAGAAGATGAAGGTTGCTCCTTTCTCAGGAGATTCTGGAGGTGATGAAGGAGGTACCACAATAGGCGCCTGCCGCAACTGCGTAGCCATGACTTGATTTGCGAGAATCCAGCCCCTGAACCTTCTAGTCGAATTATATATGCTTGAAGCTGAGTGATGGTATAAGATGCACCTCGGTGCAATGGAGGCTTCGATTCCAGAGCGTCATCCCAGCAATCTGGATTCTGCGGGCCGTCCCCTGACGCTAATCTAGCACGAGCCTCGTGCTGGCCCCGAGCCTTTTCTCTCATCTCGACGCGTCCGACCTTACCTGCGTGCGTGCTTTCTAAATCCCCGCTCAAGAAATGCCACTCATTGAAGAGCTGCCGACCGCAAAAGCGGGCAGCAAAGCCCCTGGTTGGGCGCTGGTGCCCGAAGCATCAATTGCAGATCCTTCAAAAGCAGCTATCGTACCATCAGGATCTCGAAACCGCAAGAAGATCAACGCGACTTCTGGCAATGAGATATCCGCACGCCAGCAACACAAGATCGACCAGCATCTTGCGTCGCTAGATCGTGAAAATCACAGAGATGTCCAAATAGTAGTTCCAAATAGGGCTAAGGATGTTGCTGCGCGAGGTCAGCATTCCCTGTGCTTTATGGTCGACATTTTACTGACTCTTATGGTTGCAGGTTTGCGTAATCATATGACTCCTGGTGTCAAAAAGATCCTATTGTCGCAGAAGACGTTCGCAAATCACCTTGCAGATGAAGAGGCTGCCATTGCGCTCAAAGAAGAGGAGACTGCCGCCAGACAAGCAGCCAAGCAAACCGCCGGCAAATCCAAGAGAGCAGCCGCTGCGAGGCAATCCGTTTCAGCTCAAGATGATGTCGAAATGTCCGACGCACCGCAAGATTTTGCACAGCCAAGTGCTTTAGGGGGTGGGACAAGTTTACAACAGGAAGTCCATCCACTCCTCAAGGTTGAGGTCCCGAAAATACCTTCAGCTGAGGAGATTGAGACGTTGCTGTCGGCACCGCCTCTAAGCTACAATGCTGCACGTGCGCAGCCAAGTACCACCACCGCACCTCCTCGGACTTTTTGTGAGATCTGCGGCTACTGGGGTCGTGTGCGCTGCATGAAGTGCGGTACGAGAGTCTGCAGTCTCGAGTGCCAAAAGGGTCACGAAGAGACCAACTGCGCCAAGTTCTGGGCTTGAAACAGCAACAACATGGCCCACAAGATGCAACAAAAAGGCCTCGAACAGGATGGACGACTTGAAATGAAGCTAATGTGGACTGCAGACCTCGTCGATGGCCTTGACCAACCCTTCGACTTCGCCAACGGTGTTGTAATGTGTCATGCTGACTCTCACAACGCCTTCATCGTCCAACCCCAGGATATTGTCACACAGTCGCTTCGAGTAGAAATGACCCCATCGAAAGCCGTAGTCGGTCTTCTTCTCGACTTGTTCAACGACGTCCTTTGAACTTCTATCCTTGACTCGAAAACTAATCACAGGCACACGCTTGTCCAAATCTTTCGTTGGTACACCGAGTATGCGGTAAGTATCTGGCTTGCTCCGGAGGTATTGCAGGAGAGCTTCCTGGATTTCCTCCTCGTGAGCAACCATTTGTTCCCAGTCCTGTTTGGAAAGGTAGTCGACGACTTGCGGTACTGCTGCGACCAGCTCATAAGAAGCCCCAGCTAAACCTACCTTATCCTCCAAAGTCTGTCCGGTCTTGAAGTAGTGGCCAAGACTGCGCATACATTTGTCCTGAACCTCTCTTTTCACAAAAAGCTGCGCGATGTGCGGTCCGTACACCTAAAGTTCGCGTCAGCAGCAACAAACGTTATCGGGGTTCGCCGAATAGGAGGTCACCTACTTTGTACCACGAGAACGCATAGAGATCCACACCAAGTTCTTTCACGTCGATCGGCCTGTGCGGCGCATAAGCCACAGCGTCTACGCAAAGAAGGCCATGTGGACATTTCGCATGGATCAGATCAGAGATTTGTCTAATCGGTGTGATCGAGCCAAGAATATTGGAGGTGTGCGTGCATGACACGAGGCGGGTGTTCTCAGTCAGCAAAGGTTCCAGAGAGTCTGGCGTTAGCTGCGGATTCGAGGGATCCGCATTTCCCTTCCACCATTTCAACGTCAAGCCCATGTCCTCCGCAAGAGTCACCCAAGAAGCGATGTTAGCTTCATGATCGAGGGATGAGCAGACGATTTCCGAGCCCTTCGGAAAGTGTGGTCGCAACGCTGACGAAAGATTGCGAAAGAGCTGAGTCGTCGATGATCCAAACACTACTTCATCGGGCTGCGCATTAATGTACGCAGCGCCCGCCTTGCAGCCCTTATCATACAGCCCGGTTGAGTCGACGGACGAGGAATAAGTGGCGCCGAGCTGGACATTCGTGGTAAGGAGATACTTGCGAATGCTATAAACGTTGGCTCGCAAACATTACTCCAGTGGACAACACTCACGACTCGACTACAGTTTCTAGGGTTTGAGATCCACCAGCATTATCAAAGAAGATCTGGGGTCGCTGAAGGGCTGGGAAATGGTTGCGCGCTGTGGCTACATCGAAGCTTTGTGTAGCCATCGTTCAAGTAATCGAGCTACTAGCAATCTACCTGCCTTCCAACAGCCTTTGTACACCTTCTATCCCATGACCTGCGTCCCATTTTCTATACTACATTGATGCTCCACCTTGTGCATTACCTCGTCATTGCTCGGAAAATTGAAGACCGAGACATTTTTGAGTCTACCCTGTTGGTATGGGCTCTATCTTGGCATGTGACAGCTATCCCTTTGTATGAATAGCCATGTGACTGTTGGGACCCAATCAGAATGATGTGAACCATTGACAGAATCACCCAGATCCGGGTTGTTTCACTCCCTTCGCACCAACTATACACAATGTCGAGACAAGACCACCCTCTCCTCGCACGCGACAATTCCCAAGACCGCTCCTCCGAGCAGGATCTAGCAGAAGAAGAGGAGCTCCTCACCGGGCGAAGGAAAACACTCTCCGCCGAGAAGCGACGACAATGGCGCGAGATCGCGCTGTTCGGCTGGGCGCTGGTCGCTACAGTCGTCGCTGTGATCTTCGCGGTGATCTGGGACGTATCGACTCGAGGAAAGGGCTCGGGCGGAGCGCGACCAGAGGGCAAGAGAAATCTGATCTTCATGGTCTCAGATGGGATGGGGCCTACCAGCTTGAGCTTGACGAGAAGCTTCCTGCAGTATGAGCAGGGTCTGGACGAAGGAGATGGCCTCGTGCTGGACAAATACACAATCGGCCAGTCAAGAACGCGGTCTTCGTCAAGCTTGATCACGGATTCTGCGGCAGGCGCGACCGCCTTCTCATGTGGCGCAAAGAGCTACAACGGAGCTATCTCTGTACTTCCGGACCACACACCATGCGGCAGCGTCATGGAAGCTGCAAAAGCAGCTGGCTACATGACCGGTCTGGTGGTCACCACGCGTCTCACGGACGCAACGCCCGCGTGCTTCGCCAGCCACGTCAACGTCCGCTCGGAAGAAGACCGCATAGCAGAGCAGCTCCTGGGCGACTATCCTCTTGGTCGCACAGTCGACCTCATGCTAGGAGCCGGCCGCTGCCATTTTCTCCCGAACACCTCATCCAGCTCATGCAGGGCCGACGATAAGGACCTCACCCAAGTCGCCCGCGACCGCGGCTTCAGCTACATCGAAGACCGGAAGAGTTTCGACGGCCTAGCCAAAGGCGCGCGTCTCCCTCTCCTCGGTCTCTTCGCGGACGATGACATCCCTTACGAAATCGATAGAAGGTCCCAAAAGAACACATACCCCGCGCTTGTAGAAATGGCGCGACAGGCGCTCACAACCCTCTCGGAAGCGACGCGCAACTCAGACCAAGGCTTCTTCCTCATGATCGAAGGGAGCAGAATCGACCACGCAGGCCACGCGAATGATCCCGCGGCGCAGGTCCACGAGGTGCAGGCGTACGACAAGGCGTTCCAGGCTGTGCTTGACTTTCTGGAGAAGGACAAGACGCAAGGTCTGCTCGTCGCGACATCAGATCACGAGACGGGCGGCTTGAGCACGGCGATGCAAATGGAGCGCTTTGAGTACCCGAAATATGCGTGGTACCCTGGCGTTCTTGCAAATGCGAGCCACAGCGTCGAGTTTGTGACGCATGAATACGGGCGCTTCTACCACCGCGACGACAGCGAAAGAGAAAGATACGTAAGACAAGCGCTACCCGAGCACCTGGGCATCCACGACGCCAGTGAAGACGAGATCAGCGAGCTGGTGCACGACCCGGCGCACTCGCCTTACTTCTTCGCGGATATGATATCGCGGCGGGCGCAGACGGGTTGGAGTACGCATGGCCATAGTGCGGCTGATGTCAATGTCTATTCCAGCGATCATGAAGCGGCGAAGGAGTTGATGGGGAATGTGGAGAACACGGATATTGGGAAGTTTTTGCGGGATTATCTGAGCGTGGCGCATGAGATGGAGGAGGCGACGAAGAAGCTGCAGGGCATGAAGTTGGGGCACGGAGGGGAATCGGATGGGCCGAGCCATGAGCCGGAGATCGATCATTATTCTGGTGATCACCGGAGAAACAAACGGTGTGTGGGCTGCGATTTGAAGTGAAGATGAGTGTGATGATGTGGAATGCATAGCGAACGGCGCACTGGGTGAGGTATCCCCATCTCCTGACGGAAGGGTATGGGAATATCTGGTGTTGGAATGAGACGGGTATCTGGAGTCAAAGAGGTATCATACGACTAGACTCATGAATCCTTGCCTTCTTCGACGTCCTGCACCTGTCCTACCGCTGGGTATCCCTATCGTACAGCTCCCTCCCTTTCATATCCTCCCCATTCGCGCAGGTGTCTTTTCGCTTCGCCCTCAACGGCCCGTCTCCATCAATCTTTCCAGCTACTTTCCAGCTACTTCTTCTCCCTCCCCATCTGCGCCACCCGCTCCTCTAGTGCACGCACATACGTCTCCGTCCTCTGCACCGCCGCCTGTAGCGAGTAGATGTCTTCACTTAGCACTTGGTTGGATACCCTGTTGTGTCTGTTAGCCTGTTACTTCTTCTCCCAAACATTCAATCTCCTCTCCCCTCTCCGTTCTTGTACTCCCTCTCCGTTCTTGTACTCCCTCTCCGTTCTTGTACTCCCTCTCCGTTCTTGTACTCCCTCTCCGTTCTTGTACTCCCTCTCCGTTCTTGTACTCCCTCTCCGTTCTTGTACTCCCTCTCCGTTCTTGTACTCCCTCTCCGTTCTTGTACTCCCTCTCCGTTCATTCCCTCTTCTCCAATCCCCCTATAACCATCCCGCGTCCACTTCCACGCCTCCACATCTCCAAACCATCCAACTCTTCTGCCCCTCTGCCCATCTCACCCTCCTGCCCCTCTTCTACCTCGTTCACAAACCCTCAACTCCACCCAACCACACAGAAATATAGAGGCAATAACTCACCGATACTCATCCAAAATATAATAATAAACCCCCGCGCCGGCTAACGTGCTGCCCGCAAAGAACCCCAGCATGCCGCCTCGGAACGCGCCCACGGGTTTGCGCACGGGTGCTGCATCAGCGAGTCGTGGGGTGGTGGATGTGAGTGTGCGGCGGAATGTGCTGGTCGTGGCCATGGGGAGTGAGAGGGCGAAGGGGGTGCGTGTGGGGGTGCGTGTGAGGGTGCGGAAGGTGCGTTGTAGGGTGGTCATTGTGGATGACGCTGTTCCGCGTTGTTTGGGTGTGTGAGAAGGGTTTGCGGCGTGGCCTGTGGGGGTTGTATGGCGACCCCGTGGCGTCTAGAGAAGTTTCAGGTTCGAGGCCTGCTTTAATAGTGTGAAGGGGGTTGGGAAATGTTTTGATATGGTGGTGGAGAGTTCGGATGGAGGTGTTGGAGGTTGAGCTTGGACCACTTTTTGCGATGGATGTTGGAAAATGATGTCCTTCTTCTCATCTCTGTTGCTATGCTTGCAAGATGCTGAAATCACCTCTCAGCCGATCAGAAAACAAGCCGCAGGGAATTGGTACACGGTATATAATGCTACTTTACGGCTGCAGCAGCACGAGGGACGAACGCCTACTACGGAGCGTTTGATATCTCAAGGCTGCAGCCGCGCGAAGCATGGAGACACGAGAGAGCTGCTTTTCCTGTTGAAACCTGGGACGCGAGAGACAGTCTCTGAGCATAGGCTGGACGAACAACGTGACGCACGGTGACTGCAATGAAGTAAAAGTGGGAAGGTGGGCTGGCAGAGGGAGGGCTTTCACTGCGAGTGAGATGGAGTCGCCGGAGCGAGACGGATGTGCGACGTCCAACGCTGAGTCGCAGCAAGAGCGTTTGAGCAAGATGTCTGCGATGGAAGCCAATACAGTAGAGCGGCGGCGCATATTGCAAAAGTCATTGTCAAGGGCAGGCAGGAGGTGCCGTGAAAGCTGCTCAGACTCACAAGAATTTTGAAGGCACGCGGGAAGAGATATTTCAATGCTTACGAAGAGATTATTTTTTGGTGCAGTTAGAGTTCAGCGAAGGCATCAAAAAAACCTTTCGAGGGTAGGAGTATGCGGCCAATTGCACGCTTGCGTGAGACACTGCAATAATTAAGCCGCGGACGTTAAAAGAGGGAAAGCTACCTGCGCACCTGCAGGTGTACGGCGTGCTGGGAGAGAGGCTATCGCAGTGGACGGAGAAGTTCAAGCCTGCTATATACTGTCAGATGAATCAAGAGTGGCGACAGCCTGATTCTGATATCTTCGCATCTACATGATAATGCAGGCCATTAGCACGAAGTTTCCAAAGACAATCCCTCAATCCCTCATAAACTCCGTAACATTCTCCACCACCTCCCCGGGCACCTCCTCAGGCAAATAATGTCCCGCCTCCAACGCCCTCGACCCCTCCAAATCCAGCATCCCCTCCTGGACCACCCTGCCCCACTCCTTCTTCGCATCATACAACATCTCGATCACGCCCTTCTTTCCCCAAAGCACCCTAGTCGGACACTGAACCCTCCTCCCCTTCTCCAGATCTTCCCTCTGCTCCTCCAAATCCTCCTTCGCCGCGGCCCGGTAATCCTGACACATACTATGCACCGTCTTCCAATCTCGGAACTGGTTCTCATAGATCTGCCACGCCTGCTGCCCCATCAGGTGCTTTCCGCCACCTAGCCGCTGCGAGCCCATCTGCTTTGTTGCGAAGACTTCCGGGGCGGCGGTGATGGCGTCTTCGGGGAAGGGCGCGGGCTGGATGAGGAAGAACCAGTGCCAGTAAGCGGTAGCGAAGATTTGAGAGGTCTGGTCGTAGTGCGCGAGCGTGGGGCAGATGTCGAGGATCACCAGTTTGGAGACTGCGGCGGGGTGGTGCGTGGCGAGGGCGTGGGCGACGCGGGCGCCGCCTGGGTCGTTAGCATGATCGTTATGATCACAACAAACTCCTCCCTTGTGATTGCCACGACTGTTGGATCTGAGATGGTCACGGGGGTAAGGGAGGTGGTACGCACGGTCGTGTCCCACGAGGTAAAAACGCTCGAAGCCAAGCTGCTTCATCGCCTCGACCATGTCGCCGGCCATGGCGCTCTTGGTGTATTGAGAGTGATCATCCGGGTCGTTTTTGTCGGCTTGCGGCTTTGAGGATTTTCCGTAGCCACGCAGGTCGAGACATATTACTGTGTAGTGCTCGGAGAGCGGGCCAGCGACCTTGTTCCAGATTTCCTTGGTTTCTGAAGAAGACAGAGGTCAGAACCGTGGGCATTGGGAATGATGACAGGGAAGGATGGAGACTGGATACGGCACTTCTGCCATATGTCCATCTTGCCGATATGCTTGGAACGACTTTTTGAGGAGATACGGCAAAGGGAAGATGCGCGCACAAAGTGAATCAGGGAAAGGCTTGAGTTACGAACGAGGAAAGCCGTGCAGCAGTAAGAGCGGCGGACCTGCACCGCCCTTCACACCGTTGATGCTGATGTTTGGTGGGACTTGTAGGTCGAAAGTTTCAAAACTCGTTGGGAAAAGCATGAAGTCCGTTGCAGAAGCCTTTACTGCCACTAGGTGCTTCTTCACTCCTTGCGTAGTTACTGTAAGTAAATATTGAAAACCGCGGCAACAATTTCTTGCTTGAGATGGATTGAGATCGTGCAGTCAGACCTGCACGTGTTTGAAGCTCGAAAGGGACGTCACCTTGGGCTCCTCGGGTCTTCTCGACGGACGACCGAGGACCTAGTAGCTCGGAGTGCCGAAGCTCGCAGCTTGCTTCCGATAGCGCATCGTAGCCTTTTCGTTCTTGTGGCTAACGACGCAGATTACGAAGAAGGATGAAGATGAACACGAAGTCGCTTCGCTTGCCAAAGACGTGCTTACGAGTCTGCAAATGCCTCGCTCGGCAATCTTTCGGAAGACTTCGTCCGTATACTGTAAACTGTAGAGGCTGCGACGCGATGCAACGTTCACAATTCTCCGTCGACGTCCATTGCGCCGTTTGTATGGCCGTTGCTGTGCCCGTTTGTGGTACCATTCGCTTCCAGTCGCGAGTTGGGCGCTGAGGCCTCCTTGTCGATCATCTGACGCGAGACCGAAACGATGTTGTCTTCGATCAGTTGTTGACCGACGTCCTCGATATCTGCAGAGCTAATTGTTAGTACACGATTCTGGAGCAATTGACGTGGGCACTCTTACGCTTCTTCGGATCAACACGACCCACATAGCGTGTTTTCAATTGTTCTTTCGTCAACTCATTCTCCTCCTTGACTCGCTTCTCGTACCCCTCCGCGAGAGACACCAGCCGCTTTAATCGCTCACCGTTACGCTCACCTTCGCTGTGGAAGTCTGCCATCGTCAGAGACTCTGTCCAGACCTGCTTGTGCAGATTCATCAGCATGTTCTCTTCCAGGCCGCTCTTCCGGTAGTTGATGCCTATGCTGTAGTAATGCCGATTAAGGCCATGAATGAGCGCCTGTATTGAAGGTTTGTTGAGATGACCAATATTTGAGGTGGTTTGTCGCGGCTCGTGGCCCATCATGAGGGTCTGCGGGTTGATGAGACGGAATGCGTCAATCACCACCTTGCCTTTCACTGACTGAATCGGATCCACCACTACGGCAACGGCGCGCGGCGTTAACTGCTCGAAGGATTGTTGAGTATTTATATCGACAGAGGAAAGCCAGCAGCCGAAGCCAGGGTGTGAATGATACCAGCCCACAACGGTTTCTTGTCTGTTGCGCACGTGTTAGCTTCCCTCCTCGCGTCGAGCTCAGCATCCGACACTTGACTCACCGGCCAGTCTGCCGCAGCATGTCCATCATCTTGGTCTGAAATACTGGATCCACGGCTTCTACACTAACACCGGTACCGCTCTGAGGCATCGCAAATACATCAACAACGCGGACGGTGTAGTCATCAACGAACTCTCCAAGCATCAGCCCCATGACCTCCATCGGTACTCCGGCGCGGCCGTGCCGTAGCATCTTCAGTAATGCGAGTGATGAGATGTAGACAGTCTCTGAGTTATCGACGAGGGCAGTGTCCTGTTGCAAGTGAGCTCGTGAGCAAGCCATCAGATGGCTTCCTTGGCAGGATAGCTGGGGTTCCGGGCTGCGATGCTCGAACCTACCCCAGATTGTCCTCCGAAACCACTCCCACCTTGCGCCGACGACAGCATGCCCCGTAATCTATCCATTGTTCCTAGGGCGGGAGTTGCGAAGTATGTGCTGGCTAGAAAGATGCTATCAAGGGGAAGGTTTTTGTAGGACCAGCTTGGCCGTGGAGGAACTCAGTGGCTCAGGTGCTGAGGTAGAAAGCGAATACGCAAGCGGAGCTGATGACGCGGTGTGCGACAAGCTTTTAGATGCACAATGAAAGCTGCGCGTTGGGTCTGGAGGTGATAGGGGTGTGTAATCTTGTCAATGCGAGGTGAATCGGTGGGAGCGACCTTGATGTCGTTGATGCAAGTGAATGAAGGCCATTTCGTCTGGTCGGAACCAGAATGTCTTTCGGTATAGCGGGTGTACGTTGGAGATTTGTGGCACTCCATACCTGGGCATTTGTGGCCAAGATGAGCATCAATCCGCGGAAGCGCCCTCGAGTGCCAAGCTTTCCACCTCGTAGGGCGCCTGCATCGAGCGCTTGCTTCAGTCTCAATTCATGCCACATCACGACATTCACGTTGATTCTCCTTCGCCCATACCAGCATACTTCTATTCTTCATCTGCTCATTTCCCCCACGAACGCTATCGCCGTGAAAAGGTGGCTTCACCGCGGGGTCTCTTATCAGTGTCGCACGACGGCTACCCGCACCTCAACCGCTACGTACAAACCCGCCGGCGCGCATTATACACCACGAAAGACCAGCTAGCATCGCACCACCCTCAAACAGTCGTCTTTCAGATTCTTTGCGCAGAGCAAGAGCTTTCAACAGCTGAATTCATCCCGATCCACACACGTCTATCCATCCGCCCCAAGTGGAGCAGAACTGCTGTCACGGCAGTCTCGCCGAGCCTTGAGGCTTGCTCGTACTCAAGCCCAATGTGCAAAAGAAGAAGAGCTTCGAATCCCTCTAGCACTCCTCCACGACAGCTTTTACCAATCTTTGACACTCGGCAGGCCCCGCCTCCACCAGCCTGCTTATCACGGTTGCGATTGTAACTCACAAGCATCGACTAACTGTCATCTCGACTCGTTGTGACTGCTCTTCGCAATTGGCTAGTCATCTGCGCGACGTCGCCGCAGACATATCCAGTGACGCCCTAGACGATGTACGGACAAGGTCATCAACAACAAGGCCACAATGTTTTCATGAACGGTGGCCACTCACAAACACGCTATGGGGGCATGCACATGAACTCGAAACCTTACCAAAACTCTGGCCAGCACTCCAGTCAAGGACACCGAAACCAACAGGATCACAACGGGCACCACGGGAATTTTGTGAGCCACCAGCATAACTCGTCCACACCCGCTTTCGCGAACGCGACGCCGCATTTCAACGCCAATCAACTCCGCAATGGCACCCCGAGTCATCTGACTAATGGCGCAAGTCGGCCCTCTACCGAGCACTGGGCAAAGCAACTCGAAGCATACGCGCAATCTAGAGACGCTCACGGCGGTCATTATCACGCGCGGACAGCCAATGTCACGAAAGGTGCCGCAGTTGGGTTACCTGAAAACAGCAAGAAAGATGGCGACAAGCTTCAGGAAGAAAGGCACCGGGCCTCAATAGCCACGAGTGACAACCAGCAGCAATGGAGTGAACTGGACATGGGAGGGCAAGGCCTTAGGGCGCTCGCGCCGCAGCTCTTTTCATACCCTTTCCTTACAGCCCTGCACCTGAATGGAAACAAGCTGTCATACCTTCCGCCGGAAATTGGCAAGCTGCGGAGTCTGCAACATCTCGACCTATCCGGAAACGACCTTCAGACATTGCCCGTCGAGATGGGTATGCTCGTTGGTCTGAAAGCCTTGCTGCTTTTTGACAACCGCCTCACGGAACTACCCTACGAGCTTGGGTATCTGTACCAGCTCGACATGCTAGGCATCGAGGGAAATCCATTGGATGAAGAAGTAAAGAGCATCATGATGGAAAGTGGCACCAAAACCCTCATCTCGACGTTCCGAGAGCATACCCAAGCGCCTGAGATAGAAGACCGGGAGACGTGCATCATCAGCGAAATTAAAGCTAAAGGTGCTGCTGCGCCGACTGACACGATGAGCGTAATGACATACAATATTCTCTGCGACAAGATGGCGACTCGAAACCTTTACGGATACTCACCTCAAGTTGCTTTGGACTGGCATCATCGACGGCAGCTAATTCTGGACGAGCTTGAGGCGCGAGAGCCAGATGTGCTGAGCTTGCAAGAAGTTGATACAGAAAGCTTCCACGAATACTTCAGACCGCAATTAGCCGTCAAGGATTATCGAGGCGTCTTCTGGCCGAAACAAAAGTCAAAAACAATGAGAGAGGAGGAGTCAAAAGCAGTGGATGGATGTGCCATCTTTTACAAGCACAGCAAGTTTGTTTGTTTGGATAAGCAGCTGATTGATCTCGTTAGCACTGCGATTCGGCGACCGGATATGAAGGGCGAGCAGGACATCTTCAACCGATATATGCCAAAGGACAACATCGCGGTTGTGGCTTTCCTCGAAGAGCGGCAGAGTGGGGCTCGTGTCATCATCGTCAACGCACATCTACACTGGGACCCTCAGTTCGCGGACGTCAAGATAATCCAAAGTGCTGTGCTTATGGACGAAGTGTCCAGGCTGGCTGAGCATTGGGCAAAGCATCCGCCTTGCACTGACAAACAACTTTTTGCGCACTCGAGAGCTGAGGGCGAAGTTCTCGACGCACCAATACCTCCCGGCCCATCGCAGGAGTACTCGAACGGCGCTTCATTACCTCTGATCGTCTGCGGTGATTATAACTCCCTTCCAAATTCGGGTGTACATCAGCTGCTGAACAACGGTTCGCTTCCGCCCGACCATCCAGAGTTGAAGAATTACCACTACGGCAACTTCACGAAACAAGGCATGGCGCACCCGTTCCAACTCAAGTCAGCTTACGGCAGCATCGGGGAGTTGAAGTTCACCAACTACACACCAGGCTTCGTCGGGGTCGTGGACTACATATGGTATGCAACTCAATACTTCCAGGTATTAGAACTGCTCGGCGATATCGACGACGAGTACCTGAAGCGCGTGCCGGGCTTTCCAAACGTTCACTTTCCTAGCGACCACATCGCACTGCATGCGAAGTTTGCACTCAAGCAAAGGAAAGAGCGGCAAGATCGGGACAAGGCGACTAATATCTAGCACTAGCCATTCTTTAGGAAGAATCACGTGTCCGTTGACGGCTGTATGAGATTCGACCCAAGTCTGTTGGCGCAGTGTGTAGCATCTATGAAGACGATTTTCGACGACTTCCCGCATGACGACACGGGCTTGGCGCAGCCGTAAGGGAGTCTGGGTTGCGATTTCCTTTGGAGTATTATGAGTGCGTTGAAGTCGTTGACGGCGACTACAGGTTTTGATACGGAAAGCTTTTGATTCACGCTTTTGTAGACAGATATCGTGGTTGAGTTAGAGAAGACGCGTATGACACGCTGAACACCTCACTCCTCTTCCTGTTCCCCAAAACCCAGCCATTGTGGTCTCAACGATCGCGGCTGGGAAGCGAGCATATGGTCAAGAACTCGAGCAGTATCGAGTGAGGTTGAGTATCGTGATTATTAATCATGCATATGAGTAAGGATCCACACACCAACAAACAACCCCTATATCAGAAGTCCAAGCTCCGTAAAATGCACTTTCTGTGGCGCATAACAGATGCCGGTACCTGGATGCTGATGACAGATCCCCGCATTTACACAACGCTTTCTCTTGGATCATCTGCGGCACGCACCGCTTACCCGCTGCAGGTGAAGGTGGCACTCGGGGTGAGACACGTGTGACTCTTGCATTGCCTTGGCGTTCCTCTGTATTGACCTGAGTGTACTGCCGAGACGCTCGACGATCTTAATAGCGTGCTTGCTGCACATCTTTTATGTTAGTGTTGTAAATTAAGACAAGTCATAATTACCATAGCCCTATAGCCGGTGATACATCCTATTGCAGTCAACGTTTCCAAATCGCCTTTAACGCCCTTTGCCACCAAGCTTCGTCAGCATTGTGGCCTTGCACGAAGTCTAGACGTGGTACCAGTCCTGGTCAGTGCCGACATTGCATGAGCTCTGGTGCACCCGCGGAAATCTAGCCTTCCGCTTTGCAGCCTTCGGAAGCGGTCGAGTGAAGACGCGCATCGAGCAGGAGCATCGGCGCATCCGAGCTGAGTATCAACGAATAAACATGCGGGGAATGTGGTCGCCTTTGGTGCTCGCGTAGACCCCGGCACCGAGCCATACTCGCGAGGAGATACCGCTTCAGGGGCAAACCAAAAAGCAGATGGAGATTCAGGATTTTAGAAGAAACGAATTACACCGTCTTTCTGCTTACTCATGAGACTGACCTAAGCGTATCCGGCGGTTCCGCGCTAATGTATATCTGCACACAGCCCCTGCTGTTGCTACTGCATGGCAGAATCACGATTCTGGTGCGGCTCCAAGAGCCAACGACACGGATCTTGTTATCGAGACGGCCATTGCATGCATGCGGCTCCGAAGGCACTCGGACGGAGCGGCTTAATTCCATCAGGCTTTCCCCAGCAGCCTGTCGCGGGGTCCTACGGCACTTGGCTGGTGCAGGGCGTTTTGCGTGCATGCGACATCGGGACCTACGGCATACTTATCTTTGCCGCACCAGCGCGAGAGCGGTGACTCAGAGTTCGCGAGCTCACGTATGGCGACCGTAGAATTTGTCCGGACGAGCTTAGCGAGCTCAAGAGGGAGTGATTCCTAATTGTGTAGAGTTGCTAAGCAAGAACGTCAGACGGACGAGCAAGTGTTGCTCAGCTCCAGGGGATGACGACACTGTCGTGCACGGACCCAGTCTGAAATAGGACAAGCGCCGCACGCGTTAAAGCATCAGTGTCCGTCCACCACCGTCAAGGTCCGAGCGCTCCTATTCTATCCTCTCACGCTCCTGATATGGATCTGCGCGCGGATCGCTCTTATTCGGACGAGAATTGCTCACCTTTACCCAAGCAAATCTATCTACTTCCATCCACCACTTCAGACCGCGCCCTACCGACCACCTTCTCGCCGACGTCCGAAAAGACTCACCTTCTAGACGTCAGGCCCCTGCTAAAGTCGCATGAGCCCGTATGATCTCGAAGGTGACGATGACTGTTCTCTCATGTTGACACGCCAATGCAAGAGCGATGTATACTGTATGCTGTGGCAAGTGCTTATTAGAGGAGCGGCTCACGCTGTGGCTTCCTTTCCTTTTCTGCATCAAAGCACCTTGATCCGTGTGGCTGCCTATCCTCCACTAGTCAGGACACCACTACATCTTAGCTACTTGCTCAGCCTTACTTCTCTATACATGTGGTAAAACCCCCGTCCATTACACGACCTCTCACAGTATAGATTCCTCATCATATCCTCTCACATCGTAGATTCAGGAAATTCCTAGATCCTTGTGGAGGCCTGTGATCGCATGACCTTTAGTGTTGTTGTTTCTCAATACAGACTTGCTCTTCCACCTGCCGTCATTCGCAGCGTTCCATCATGACGCCCCCAAGAGCTTCAATCACCTCAGCTTCGGGCCCGACCACGGCGTCAGGTGAACTATCCCCGCAAGAGGGCGAAGCTCGCAAGCGGGTCACGAAAGCGTGTGATCGCTGCCGACTGAAAAAGATTAAGGTATGTTTCCCCTCCTATTCAGCTCAACCTATCCGCACATGTGACTAACCATGCAGTGTGACGGCCAAATGCCGTGCTCCCGCTGCTCCATCGAGAACTCCGTATGCCGTTACGGAGAGCGGAAGGCTACCACAGAACGTCGAATACCACCTGGGTAAGTTTTCCGTTGCTCCACGTGTTTGCCAACACGCTCACGCTGATATACGTAGCTACATTGAGTATCTCGAGGAACAGCAACAACTGCTAGTCAGAGCTCTCAGGAAATCTTACTCTATGACTGAATTTTCCCAAGCACTTTCTGGTGATGAGCCCTCGGTACATACGATACTTGAAAATCTAGGCGTCCTTAGTGATTTCCCTTCGCGCCAGCATCGGGACTCCACTTTCCAATTTGAGGAGGATCTGGACGCTCTCTTGGAAAGATGTCAGGCAGAAGCCGTGTCAGGATCATCCGCATCTGCTATGACCTCGCAGGCGGTCTCCGCCGAGCCAACCCCTTCCCGACTGTCCCCGGAGTCTGAAGCCCCTACTGGATTTCCTTTTCAACAAAGCAGATCACAGACATGGTCACCTTCCCAACCCTTCCGTTCCCAACCATTCCAGCCAATGTCGGCGCAAGCGGTAGCTCGGCAGCGGCATCCGTCACCCGCTGTCACGTCAGCACCGGGAGGCTTCATGCCAGGTAACGCTAGCGCGCCATCTTCTGTGTATGGTGGATCGACGACGGAAACTTTACCCGGCTCATGGCAACAAACGCCACTAGCTCAGGTACAGAGCGAGCCCACCCTTTCCTATGGCTATTGGCCGCCAACTTATCAACCACAACAGTGGCCGCAAGACCAGCCCCAACCCCAACCCCAAGCAGAGCAGCGATACTCTACTGTCGATCCAGCCGCTCTTATGCTGCCTTCAAGCCAAGACGCTTATCTACATTCAGCGGAAGCTTGGGCGGAGTACTTACGTGAGCAGGAGCGTCGGCAGCGGTAAGATTGCCCCTTCTTGCAAGTCATCTCACGCATTGCTTGGTCGGCGTTTTTGTTTAACGAAGAATATGTACAGCTGCATTTTTGGATAGCGTAAGAGACTAAGAGTCCATTAACTACAATTGCTGGGACAAAGCGCTGGCGCGCCCCATTGTGGAATTTCAGAAGCAACATTTACTTGACCGCTTCATCAATTCCTTCCTTCTTTCGTGCGGTCGGTGTCGATGCTAACGTATGCGCTACTGTTGCAGCAGCCCACAAATTCCCCTGCAAGTATAGTGCTCCCCAGCCCGCCGCCTTCCGCGGGCCAGTGTGAGCCAATATCCGAGACATCTGCAATCCGGATCATCCACATCACCCCTGAACGTCACTGCACGGTGCTTGATGTTCCCGCGGCGACCCGATCGAAGGGATCTCTCCATAGGGATTTTCTCCTCTGTGCCTGTTTTCCTCAATGCCAGCCGTCCGTCGCCTCAGTGCGCGGAATATTCGGAACAGGCTTCAAATCTGTTATTGGTCACAAACCGGAAGCAGCAGTTTCGAGAGTGCAGCCCCGGTTATATTGCTAGATCTCAACGATTTCAAGCCGCATATCTATCCTCAATGGAGAAGGACGACCGCAAATTGAATATGGATCCAACCACGCGAGTGATCGAATGCTCAGATGTTTTTCGTTTTCGGTCCGCATTGAAAACGAATCAAAACTGCCTCGGCCATTGATGGAACACGCCGTCAAGTTGGTATTGTATCCCTTGTTTCAGATTATACTAGACCGACAGCCTGGCAAAACGTTGAATGGGAGAGTCTATCTGCACCGGAAGCACCGGAAGGGGCGATCGCGGCTCGTTGCCACTAGACGTGCACGGGGTGCTGCGCCATCACTACTCTCGACGTTCTTTCTCTGGTCCACGGGGTCGGAGATGAGCTCTAGTCTGTCCTTGCATGCGGAAAGCCTGCAGCTGCGAAGCTCTAAACTTACTTTCCGTCTTAATTTGCCACGTGGTGGACGCTTTGATTTGCCGGTAACATCGTCGTGGCGGATATATGCCTTGTCGGATCAAGTTCGAGGTAAGAACACCTCTCCCTCATAACCATAGGTTTTGACTGCGAAGTGCGACCTGAGGTTGAAAGGTTGCCGCTTCGCAAGAGCTCTATGTAGTCCAGAAGGCCACATGCCGGCACTTGCCGGTACCTGCATCCCCACACGTTGATCGCCCGAACACCACCCGAACGGTGGGGCTAGCTTCAAGCACTGCAAACGCTTGTATTTCGAAACCAGATCGTCTAACGAACATCAATCTCATCTGACCGCGAGCCAGCACGAAATTAGTACCATCTGGAATCCCGAGTCATGGCATCTTCAACAAGCAAGATCACCATCGAGCCTCAAGGCGCTCTCATCTCGTCCTTCATCGTCGGTGGGCAAAACATCCTCCAGACCTTCTCGTCCGGCAGTCTATTCAAGTCCCACAATGCTCCCTACTTTAGCGAGACTATCGGCCGCGTGAGCAACCGCATCGGTGGTGCGAAGATCCGCAACCTCAACGGCAAGGACTACCCGCTTTTCGCCAACAACGGAACCAACTGTCTACATGGCGGTAAGGAAGGCTGGGGCAAACGCATGTGGAACGGTCCTCAGGAGACGACCCGTCACGGCAAGCAAGCCCAGCTCTGGACCTACACCAGTCCCGACGGCGAGGAAGGCTTCCCCGGCACCGTAGAGACTCGAGTCTGGTACACAATCGAGCCGCTGTCAAGCAAAGGCGCGGACGCCATACAGTTGGACGCGGAATACGAAGTCGAGCTCACGGGCAATGAGGTCGAAGAGACTGTCGTCGCTGTGACCAACCATGCGTACTTCAATCCGAGCAACAAGGCGACTATTGACGGTCTGCTCGTGGACTTCGCCACTGTTGATCACTTACCTGTGGACAAGGACCAGATCCCGACGGGCAAGATCGAACCGTTTCCTGGACTGCAAGGACCCAACGAGGAGATGAAGTTCACCGATGCTGGACCGGAGGTGGATCACTGCATGATCCTTGATCACAACGCCTCTGGTGTGCCCTTAGACACTCGTAATCGCGAGCTAAAGCGTCTGGTCACTCTTAAGGCGCCTGACACGGGCATCAAGCTTGAGATTAGCAGCAGTGAGCCTGCCTTCCAGTTTTATACGGGTGATGGCACGGATGTGCCTGCTACGAAGGGTGATGCGCCAGCAGGGCTTGGTGGGGGTGATCAACATGGATTGAAAGGCGAGCCTCGAGGCCCGAGATGTGGTATCGCGATTGAGCCGAGTCGGTACGTGGATTGTGTGAACAGAGACGAGTGGAGGGGTATGGTACTCTTGAAGAAAGGAAAGTTGTACGGGAGTCGGAGTCGGTATGTTGCTTGGAAGGAGTGAGCATGTTTAGATCCTCGTGTTTAGTCTGCGATTTCATTTTCATATGCATGAAAGCTTTGGCCAAGTATTTGCAGCAAGTATATTATCGTCGTCGTCGCGCGGAAAGGGGCAGTGAGATGTGCAAGGTTAAAATATGTGACACTCCAGCACAAGCTATTCACGTGCTGGTCGAGTATTACGATACTCAGACTGGTGTCCCTGACCTGCCTATTTCGACCAAATGTCCATCCCGTCTCTTTCATCCCTTCTTGTTTACCAATTCTCATGATAGGAGCACTGTAAGTCTTTGAAAGCCCGCGATCATGATGTTGAGTAAAAAGCCCACCTTGAGCACTTGCAAGGCTTTGAGATCATCAGGCATGCGGCCTGTAAGCTCTAGATATACATGCTCCTTTTCCACGGTTACAAATGTTCCCAGAAGACTTCCTCAGAGTCAATCGAGACAACAGATTATCGCACGTTCATCGATACCAAATGCATCAATATCAACCGCAAGACAATTCACCGCATCATCAAATGACCGCTCAATGACGGAAGACGACGTCGAGCAATACTCTAAGGGCACCCATCCTGCATTACAAAAGCCAGCTCATACCAACGCACGAAACTCGCTCATCGTGGATACTTACAAGGCTCCAAACACTGGTTTCATCAAAGTCATCACGCTAAACGAGCTGCGGACGCTCAATGCATTAAGCAAACAGATGATCGAAGAGCTCAGCGAAGAGGTCGAAGAGATCCACGCAAATCCGAAGCTTGCTGAGACGAGAGTGCTCATCATGCGAAGTGCAGCTGAGAAGGCCTTTTGTGCGGGCGCCAACCTCAAGGAGCGAGCGGATATGAGCCGGGACGAGTAAGGCCTATTCATTTGGCTTTCTAGGTACTATCCGACCTGCTAACGACACGTAGAGCCAACGCTTTCCTCTACAAACTACGCAGCACATTTCACCGCCTGGCCACTCTGCCCGTCCCAACCATTGCAGCAGTGCACGGTGTCGCTCTAGGCGGAGGTCTCGAGCTAGCTCTCTGCGCTCATCTCCGCGTCGTCTCCCAATCCGTCAACATAGGTCTACCAGAAGCCAACCTCGGCATCATGCCCGGCGCAGGCGGCACGCACCGCCTACCAGCGTTGATCGGCAAGACGCGCGCTCTCGAGCTCATGCTAACGACGCGCCGGATCGGTGCTATTGAAGCACTCAGCTACGGACTTGCGAATGGCATCGTCGAGCATGAGCCTGCCGAGGCGAGAAACGCAACTTTCAAGCAGGCGCTAAAGCTTGCGGCGAACATCGCGTTGCGGGCGCCGCTTTCTACGAGAGCGATTGTTGAGGCTACGCAGGACGGTGGTAGTCCTGAGGCTGAGGCGCTGGCGTATGATGGTGTGATTGGGACTGAGGATCGGAATGAGGCGTTGGCTGCTTTTAAGGGGAAGAGGCCGCCGGTGTTTAAGGGCCGATGAAGGCTTCAGCCGGCGCTGCCGAAATGCTCTTTCGCATCTGGACGGCCCCAGCTCTCCTTCTCCACTTCGCTCAGTGCATCATCCAACCTATGGCGCTGCTCAACCCGCCTGTGCGACTCCTCCTCCTGAAGCCTCAGCGTTTCCTCAAACGCCTTCAGCATGAACGGCAGCTCCCCCATCTTCGCCTTCTTACCCGTCTGATAATTATACAACACAATGTCCTCCACACACCGCGCGCTCACCCGCCTCTCCTTCTCCGACAGGATCATCACGTCCAACACGAACGCATCACTCTCTTCGGTCGCCTCGCTCGCAAGCTTGTGGAATACGCTCACACAATCCGGATATCGCATCGGGAACTTGAAGTCCGTCCGGATACTTCTCAAGATCATGCCCTTGCCTGTCGGCGTGGCCAGCTCCCGCCATTGCTGCGCATGCTCGCGGTCGAGACTGCGAGCGTAGTTACCGACCCAATTCACGCGCGCAGACTCCGCCCATCGATTATAGACCACGTTGTTCACATGGCCCATGCTGTCTTGCTCACCCCATTGAACGGCATGACGGAGCAGGCCTGCATGGGACGGAGAGGTGAGGTATCCCTCGGCGCCAGCGAGGAGGGCACGCCAGTCATGTGCCACTTCTTGTGTGAGGTAGCCGATGCGATCAGCTTGCGGTGGTGTAAGACCGAAGTTGATGCATTTTCCGAGACGTGCTCGGAAGGTGTGGAGCCAGCGGGGATCGGGAGTCGGGTTTTGTGAAGTGGTGGATGCCGTGCGTGCTAAATTGCAAGCAGGGGACGCAGCTCGTGGACGCTGAAACTGCTGTGTCGCAGCGCGTACGCGTGAGAGCTTCGATCTGGACATTCGAACAGGTATCTGGGCTGAAGAGCTCATTCGTCCGGCTCGGTATCAAAAGTCGAGCTTTCGAACGGAGCTGTGACGTCATGTCTTGGCAGTACGACGCGTTTGTGGACGCGTGGTGGTGAGAGCTCTCATGGACTCTAACACCTCTTCATGCTATAGTCTCAAGTTGAGCCTCATGCTAGCCTTTAATCGGTACAGAGGCATATGTGCGAAGCGAAAAGATGCTCATGATGTTGGCGACCTCATCTGCGCGCTGGCAAATCAAGTATTTACCGGTGCCCATCACAGTGTCTTCATGACGACTTGCAAGCCTATATCAGGCCGCACCGCATCACTGTCGTGAGACCCAGATCGTGCAAAAGTGAAGCTGACTCGCGACTCATACAGCACGCCGTTGCCCGAATCGACCTGTCACTCAAACAATGGTTTGCTTCGCTTACAGTCGTGAAAGCCATGCGGATCTGTTTCCCCTGCACATTCCAAGATTTGAGAAACCTCTAGAAATTGCTGCATCACTTCCACTCACTCTGCAACAGGTCAATGAGTCGATTGTCTCCAAGGATGTCGAAATGTCCGCCCGGGATCTCGTATATTCTCGCGTCTGGCCAGCTCCTATGGGCGCCTAGGTCTGCCCACTCAGCTTGGAAGGACTCGGGAATACTCTTTTTCATGCCGTCTGCCGCTAAGTAGACAGACACAGGGGCTTTGAAGGTATGTTGCCATTTCGTGAATGAAAACAGGGCCGGGCTAACTGCGGTGGCGGTCACACCGTTAAAATCTTCGCGGAGCATGAACTCGACCTAGGTGATATTATTAGCGATGAAAACAACGTGCCGCTTAAAGAAGGGCGCTAACCATAAGATTGAGAAAATGCTCGACAGTACGCCAATAGGTCTTTGAGAATTCGGGCACATCGGGCTTGCCCTCGAAGGCATCGGACTATACGAAGGGAAAAGTCAGTCTAATAATCTTACGCAGACAGCTTACGTCACACTCACGAGTTCCTGAGCGAGCTGATGCCGTCTCGACACCCGCCCTCCACCATCGCGTCGCAGCAAGTCGCAGATGCCTTCGCAGCAGATGCGATGGAAATTGTGCAGCTGCACTGAGTCCGCAAGGATGTTTTTATTGACGCCATAGAAGGGGCACGCGTAAAATCCGGGCACGTGATCAAGTAGGGCGAGCTGAGCGACGACTGATCCTTCCTCTTCGAGGCGCTTGGCGATAGCTACGGCGACGATCGAGGTTGCTGAGAAGGCTGAGAGCCGATAGGGACCGTGAGGCTGCTCCCGCTTTATGGCACCGTAGTAGAAGGAGACCAGATTATCCATCGAGTCGAGAGGGGTGTCGGGGGTGACTGGTACAGAAGAAGATTGATCAGTGCTGAGTTCGTCCACGTGAGGGAGGGCGGTATTGTCGTTTCTACGTACCTTGGATGGCCCACAGTCCGGATCGAAACTTTTCCTGCAAAGGGGGAAAGGCGTGTATCGTGCCGCCGGCGCCGTGGATGATGATGAGCGGACTCTCTCCCTCACGAAGCTTGACAATGGTCTCTCCCACCCGTCCGAGCTCCGGCCAGACGAGGGCCTGCGTCTGCTCAGCCTCTGTAGACTCGTTAAGTGACGAGGGATTCGAACTGCTGGCGAGACTGAAGCCGAAGAGGAAGGCCGCGAGCTGCTGGATGGCTGGAAACTGGAAAACCTACGGAAGTCAACGATCAGAAAAGGGAGACGTTCGGGAGAAGTCAGTAATACACTTACGAAGTCAGACGGAATAGTGTGTGTCTTGAAGCTGGCCTCGCGAAGAACGCGAAGAATAGTGTTACGAATCCACGTCGCCTGCAGACTGTCCGCACCGTGATCAAAAATGTCTCCATCGATTGGCACTTCCTGACTGACGACAGTGCGAACAACAGTGGAGACAAAGTCTACGGTATTGTTGATCGTCCAGGCTCCGACGCCAGGTCCGCGAAGGTCAGGAAGCGTGGAGCGCTCTACCTCGGCGTAAGCCTGCTCGATCTGCTCGGCAAACTCGTTGAGAGCGTAGCGACGGCGCACAGTGCCTTTGCCGGTAAGCTGGAAGGGGCGACCGGTGATGAGAACTAGCTCAGGGAAGATGACACTGTGTGATGGAGCAAACTTGTTGGCTGCAGCGAGAGCGGGCGAAATTGTTTGCCGGAAGCGAGCCAGCTGTTCGTTGTCGGAGAGCAGACCGGCCGCTTGCTCAGACGCGCGATGACTTGCCGATGGCTGAATCAGGGCCCCATTTTGCTGCTTGCCATCCCCAAAAAGGACGACAAAGTCGATATTGTCGTCTTTCAGAAGTATTTTCTCAATCGGAATGGGGTTCGTCTTCTCTCCGGTCGAGAGCAGCAGCTGATCGTCGTTTCGGCCATGAAAGCGGAAGCACTGTACACCACCCACCATTTGCCACACAACCATGTCACCTGTCGTATACGCCGGCTCGCCTTCGTAGGTGGTGTTGAACACAGAGGGTGTGTGGTGCGGACCCTTGAGAAACACGAGTTCTGAAAGACCGTCTTCTTGCTCACCAGACTCGTTGGAGCGTTGGATGATGCGAAAATTGCAGTGAGGTGCCATACGAAAGTAAGCCCATCCGCGGTTTTGCGGCACAGACCGATGCTCAGGAAGGAAAAGTGACATGCCGCCTGTCTCGGTAGACGCAAAGTAGGGCTGGAGGTTGACGCCCTTGGAAGAGAGAAGATTGCCGACATCAGCGCCAAGCGGGGCACCGCAGTAGGCAAGAGCCTTGATCTGCTTCGCCAAATGCACGTGCGTTTCTGGCATAGCGGCCCAACGCTCGATGTGGCTAGGGACGCAGAAGACGTAGGAAGAACGCGAGGCAACAATGCCGTCGTATACATTTTCGGGCGTCGGACGGATCGGCGGACTGACTGGTGGGAAGATAGCGAGCTGCATTCCGGAGCAGGCACACCAGAGAGGGGCGATGCTGTGTTGCCGAGGGGATATCAATTAAGGTCTCGAGATGCACACCAGCTGGACTGTACTCACACTCCCATGGCATGGAAATAGGCCAAGCTGTGACCTCCGAGAACTTCTCCTTCAAAATTACGCTCCCCATGAGCTCCGCGTCCCCACTCGACGAGGCTACGATGAGTGAGCGGAATCGGCTTGGGGAAGTTGGTCGAGCCGGATGAGTGAAGGATCAAAGCGACCGAGTCGGGTTCGTAGCTCTTAGGGAGCGGCAACAAGGTTTCTTCAGGGGTTTTGTAGAGCTGCTCGTAGGTGGGCATCGGCTTGATAGAGACGGCGAGCTTTTCCTGTTCGATGGCGGCTTCAGCGAGCTGCTGCATGCCCTCATCTCTGCTGACCAAGATTTGCTTTGAGCTGGTCTTTTGGAGAAGGTAAGAGACGGTAGAAGCAGAGTTGCGAGGCGAGATGAAGAAACCCTGCGGCAAAGAAGGTAAGCCCGGGTTAGAGAGCGGAGGGACTGACACGCACCTGGACTCCGGCCCTAAAGAAACTGAGCATGGTGGTAATGAAGGTAATAGAATCTGGGCAAGAAACCATCAGCACTCAGCAGCGATTCAGGAGGATTGTGTGACTCCCAACTCTACTCACCGGCGATTGCAAGCACTGCGACTGGGAAGTCACCTTCACCAGCAGCGGCAGAGACGAGTTCGGCGCCACGTTGAGTAGCGGCTGCGAGAGTCGAGTACGAAATGTGATGCACCAGATCGTCCTCGGCGTAACGGAAGAAAGAGAGATCGCCGTTGTGTTTGGCATGGAAATCGAATATCTCGGGGATGCTGAGCGTCCTCGGCGGAGCCGTGAAGCTTAAAATTGGGCGGCGGGCGATTATCGTGTAGTAAATGGCATAGCACTCATGAGTCTCCCATCCCGTTGCGACGTCATCGAGAAGCTTGTCAAACTCCTCTGCGCTACTGACAACACCGTAGCCACCGTCGAGTAGGACGCTGTCGCGCATGCCACGAAAGGCACCAATACGGCATGCGGCCGCCTCCAGGCCCCGCAGACCCCCAGCACTGCCGAGACGAATCTTTGTGGCTTTCTTGCTGATATCTACAAAGCCACTTTGGTCCAGAATGGCAGGGAGTTGCTCACCACAATCAAGGAGGAGCTGACGCTTGCGACCGATGCTGGAAGAAGATGAGCAAGAATCGTAATAAGCGCTAGAGACTCGGCGAGACCTACGACGAAAGCATGACCTGGAATTTTTCTTGCGCGGGACCTGGATTGTCGGTAGGTGTGAGGACCTCAGTAAGCTGTATGACCCCCTTGCCGGGGATGAGGGTGTTCTTGATGGAAGTGATTGCGCGACCCCACTCATGGCGGCGTAGTGCGTAGATGAGTAAGCGCTGGTGTGCAAGGCTAGCTCGAGACCGAAGATTGGTTGGTAGATCAAGAACGTTGCCCGTGGCAAAGGTCACGTTGTGCGAGCTTGGAGGGAAGAGACGGTTGCTGATATCAAGCCCCTGAATTTTGATCTTTGCTGGTACGCGGCGAGCCAGATCAGATGCCCAAGCGCCAGAGCCGGTGCCCAGGTCAAGGACGAGGGCATCGTCCACGAGTTTGAGATTGTCATCCAATATCAGACGGCCGCTGCAGATATGATCACGGATAAAGGCGTGCTGCTGATCGAGCCGTGATTTCTCGTGGCCATCTGCGGGAAGGCAATACGGACTGTCAGGATCATTGTGAGACTCACGAGGTAGGTTTACCAAAGAGCTAGCGGGCGAGTCTGTTGAGGCATCAAAAGGTGAAACCTCGTTGACGCTGCTGCCGTCTTCAGAGGCGCATAATGAGGTTGAGGGGGAACAGGCCAAGGTTGTGATGACAGAAGCAGTCTTAGAGAGAGTCAGCCCCTGCGCTGTATCGTGAAAGGGCTCCGAAGCAGAGACGCCGTGGGGAGCAGCGAGCATCCTGGTGCGGTTGAGTCACCGTGAATAGTTTCTAGGGTTGAAGAAGAGGAAGGGAATTGGGGAGCGAACGACCGATGAATATAGAGCCGGGTGCGACTGCTTCACATACACTGCGACGCAGAGCAGCAAGAATAGGACTGACACTTTGACTTTAAGTCTTCAGCTTCCGATCCCGAGATTGACCTACTCGCTTCTCGCCCAGATTGTTGCCATCATGCGCTGCTCCGGGCACGATACCCCACATGACCGTCAGGCAAAAGCAAAGTCTCGAATGGAGCGAGCAGCATGTTGAATCTGCTGGCCATCGACTGCAGGGGAGTGAGACGAGGTGAGAAGTGGAACAAACGATGCTCACCGACTATTCTCGTATGTAGAAGTCATGTCCGTAGGCAACAGTTCAACGGCCAAGCTGCAAGAGCCCAATGCACACCGCTTGAAAAGTGCAAACATTCCACGCGAATCACAGTTTGCATGTAGTTGCCTGAAAGACACTTTGTGCCATACCTCCGAAGTAAGAGCATTGCTGTATTGAGCTTGTTGCAACGATGTGGATCCTGCGGTATCTTTGCTCTTTCGTGAAGCTGATGTCAGCTGAGTGCGAGAATAGGCTAGAGCCACCTGTTGAGAGAATGGCGTGATAGGCCTTGCGAGCCTTGCCAGGCCACACAGCAGATCACAGTTCGCTTCACTTTCGTCCGCCTTATAGTACGTATGGTGCAGTTCCACGGGTCTGGATCGGCCAGGGAGAGGTACTTCAGGAACGAGGTCCCACGTGGAACGATTGCACTCCATGGTTATTGACGGTGATTGGCTGGGGGAATTTGTTGAGAAAAAATTAGGCCCAACCAAAGCTCGGTATCTAAGTTCCACAGGCACACGTCTACTCTGAGGAAGGCAAGGTAGCAGTCGCACAAAACAACACTACGGAGTAATTCGATATTTACGCTACAGCGGGAGATCTACCATAATTAATAACCATATCTGGCGAAGCTACCGCGGCGAACCGGCGCAAGTGGATCGCCGGCAACGCCGTCTGGGGACAGTGCGGTGCCATGTGTAAGCGGCCTGGATGGCGCGATGTTGCAACAGGCCCTTGCACAAGTTCTTGCTGACGCATCAGCACGTGGCTCTACGTACTCAAGCGGTGACTTGACTGTTGTCCGTGCTTCACAGCTGAACCCGTTCTGCCGCTGCTACAGTAGTCCATTATCTTTGCTCGATACCTCTACTCTTACAACCGCGATTGCGAACACATTGCGAACGGATCTGTCATGCGCTCTCAATCTCAAGACATCATCCCGTCCGCGCCAGATCGCAAGGACTTGGCAGAGCAGCGCGAGGATAAGATACTGGCAACGGTGGAACCTGTGATGATACCCGCCCCAAAGAAGGGCTCGTTCTTCCAGAATGTCGATGGAGGGACAAGAGGTTGGGCAGCCGTCCTGGGAGCGTGGCTATTCCAATTCTCTATGGTCGGCGCAATATCAGCGTTTGGAAGCTATCAGACCTTTTATCAAGACCGATGGTTGAATGTAAGTGCGCTCTGGTGGATGATGAAAAGTCAGAACAACGCTTGATCTAATCGCGATATCCATCTGCAGACGTACTCTGAATCGACCATTTCTTGGATTGGGAGTCTGCAGCTCTTCCTGGAATTCTTGTGAGTTCTGTCGGAAGATCGAGTGCAATCATGTTATGATCTAAACCACTAATGCACCGCTCTTACTAGCCTCGGTGTTTTTGGGGGTCTACTCCTCGACGCTGGTCACTGGCGCTTCACTGTCGGAGGCGGTTCCATCCTCTTCGTTTTCACTTACTTCATGCTCAGTCTTTGCAAGCCAGGGCAATATGCACCTATTCTTCTAAGCCAGGGGTGAGTGAGCATCAAGTCTTTTGCCGCTTATGCGACACCCTCTGACCACACGTGTTGCCGCTGCAGCATCGGCATGGGCTCTGGTCTTGGCTTTGCCTATCTTCCTGTGTCTGGAATCGTATCAAAGCATTTCACGAGGCGGCGCGCCCTTGCCATGGGCATCATAACTACTGGAACATCCCTGGGCGGTTTCACTTTCTCGGTGCTGGCCAGCAAGCTTCTGACTACCGATCTGAGCTTCGCCTGGACAGTCCGTGTAGGCGCATTTATGGCCTTGGCTTGCATACTAGCCGGTAACTTGCTGGTGACGCAGCCGGATAGAACGATGGCGGAGAAAGGAACGGAGTCAACCAGCACCGCAGAGAGATTTGATGAGGACGACAAGCCGCGCAGCGTTTCGCAGCTGCTTCGAGATCCGGCGTACCTAGCTATTATCACCAGTGGCTTTGTCGTCTGCCTGGGTCTCTACTTCCCTATGTAAGTCCGCGAAAGAAGCAAGAACTAGGTGCTCGTGATGGTCTGTGCGTCTGATCTGTTCCCGTTGCTAGGTTCGCTATACAGTCTTTCGCACTTGAGCATGGCATCTCTCCTAGCCTTGCTGCTTGGCTGCTTTCTATTCTCAATCTCTCAAGCGTCTTTGGCAGGACTATACCGAACTGGCTGGCCGATCGCTACGGAACCTTGGAGGTGAGGTCTACCGGAAGACCGCCTAAGCTTATTGGGACTATGCTTACAATACGTGTTTCAACTCCAGCTCTACGTTCCTTGCACAGCCGCGGCCAGCGCTCTGGTCTTTGCTCTTGGAGCCGTCACCAATCCTGGCGGTATCATCGTGGTCTGCATACTGTGAGTCAGCAACAGGTCGCGCGAGATAATGTTCATCACTAACGCCATGCGAAAAATTCTAGCTACGGCTTCTTCTCTGGTTCAAGTTAGTAGACGCTGTACAACTCTACTTCTTCAATGACTGACCTCCCTGGCTTCTCACAGTTGTGTCTCTCTACTTTCCCACGGTCTGCGCTCTGGATCCACATGTCGGTTCTACAGGCGTGCGCCTCGGTATCGCATGCCTGCCTGTCGGCATCGCCTCGCTTGTGGGCACGCCCATTGCCGAGGCTCTCATTGGTCGGAACAATCACTGGTGGCACGGCCTTGCCTTCGCTGGCACTGCAGAAATGGTCTCTGCAGCTCTGTTAGCGTATTCGCAAGTTGTGGAGAAGAAGAGGAAAAAGCAAAGGCGGCATTGAGATGCCGCGAGGAAAGCTGGTATCTCAGTCGTAATGGTTATTAAACTGTTGCAGATCTTGACCGTAGATTGAAAGATCAAGGAAAAATGTCATAAGCATGTGTCCGACTCGAGCAGATGTTCCCAATGGAGCAAGAGGGATTACAAAAAGGGCGCAGCTTCTGCGTCTCGCGCGTGGCTCACGGCAGTCCGTCGAGAAGCCGCACACGGACCGGGCAAAGCAAGAGGGCGAACCGACTCGCCAAGATACATGTTGTTTGATGAAGATGTGAGTTCGTCCTGCCTGTGTCCCTGGCCCAGCACGAGCTGGGCATTAGCAGCGAAGTAGGTGTATGGCAGATATCTTGATCGCAAGGGTCTTCCATGTCGGACGATGCTCATGGAATCGAAACTGTTGTGGATGATCTCGCGTTACGTATGATGTCTGCAATCGACTCCTCAAATAAACATTTCTGTGGGTGATTACCCTAACTGAGGTCGTGGATCACTGCCTACACTCGTGGGACTTGCTTATCGGAATCTCTTTGTTGTATCGCCAAGGCTAGGACAAGGGTTACTAGCCCTATTGTGAATGCGAGGATAGCTTGCCAAGCATTAGGGGTCTTTTTGCCCCAATCACCCCTTCTGTGTAGCGAGCTTTAGGGGTTTCAATGGGGCGCAGTTCTGGAGAAGAGGGTCCCAAGCGGAGAAGGTTCCGCGACCCGGCAAGCTCCTGTATCCTGACATGCACAATATTCTCTGATACCGATTGGTGGCAAATCTATTGATCTTGGTGCAAAAGGTTTGGGCATCGGAATCCCGTCGGCACGCATCAAACAATATTTCCTTCCTGAACGCTTTTCAAAAGCCTTGACAATTCAATTGAAGCTTCTCCACCAAAACCTAGTAGTCTGGCGTAACAACGGGGAGCACTGGACTCCACCCTGAAAAGAAGCGGTGGCAGGGCACAAAAACCTCTTGCCCCTCGCTATCTAGCAACCATTTCTTACCTTCACGCTGCTGCAAGCTCTCAGCCTTCAGATTGAGACACCGTCCTTTATTGACCGCGCTTCCAACAACCTGGACTCTCTTAGCCATGGCGCTCCGTAACGAAGTCATTCGAGTCTACAAAGGTATGACTGTGGATTCATTACGCCGCAAGTGACGCTTACATCGACGCTCAGAGCTGCTCAACCTCGGCAAAGGGTACCCATTGGGCTTTGAATACTTCCAGCCGCGATTACACAAGGCGTTTATGAGCCAAGCGGGACTACACGATGATGACGAGATAAGAAAAGGAATTGCGCGGGCGGAGTATGTAAAAAAAGGTAGGTCCGAGGTTGAGCGAGATGAGATGGGAGTGATGTGCTGACAGTGGCCGCTAGAGATTGAAGCATTGTAGGAACGCCGCTGGGAAGTCATGCGGAGTAGAATGCTGACATTCTCAAGGTATTATCTCAAGCGATATCGAGCTCTTCGCTCGCGGTATGGTGAGAATAGATGAGAGGTGCGGATAACCGGCCTTCGTGTGCTTCTTCCAGCCCGTCAACAATCCGAGATGCACCCTCCACGGTCGTACCATCCTGACAGCTCCGATAACTCTACACGACGTAAACGAGGCAGATTATCGAGCCAGCAGTGCGCCGGCCCATCCTCAGCGAGCACGTTTCGAGGAGATCCCTGGACATCGGACTCGCTTACAAATCCATGAACGGCTCAGGGTATGCAAGGTATCGCATCAAGGCAGCTTTCCAGTACTCACAAAAACAGCTCCGAACAGCCGCGATTAGGCAGAGCACGACATATCACAATGCTTCTTGGTCAGCAACGCAACACCACAATCGCCCAATGTGGCTTAGCGTAGCTATTGACGCTAGTCGGCAAGATGACCCCTCGGCCCCTGGCACCCTGGAGGCATCTCCCGGAGAAACGTCCCTAGCCCCGCCGTGGGGCAGATCGGAGCGAGCACGCAGATTGCATCATTGCTTAACAAGCAAATTCGTTTTGCCAGCATTGGATATCTTTTGCTCGGCTATATCAAAGACTTTACATCGTACTTCTTTGAACAAAAGGCTTCCGATACGTCTTAGTCAGCGCCAAAGCATCACAGACGTGCGCGACCACACTCGTCAAGATAGTTCTCATTGCATTACAGCTTCGGTCAACATGAAAGAAGCCATCGTCTCCGGTGGCCCCAAGGTCGAGATCAAAGACTCGCCGGTGCCCAAGCCAGCACCCCACCAAGTCCTCATCAGGATCGAGGTCTCCGGCTCCAACCCAAAAGACTGGAAATACCCGGAGTACTTCGGCAAAGTCTTCAACAGCGGCGATGACATGGCCGGCTACATCGAAGCCGTCGGCAGCAACGTCGTTGGCTTCCACAAGGGCGACCGCGTGGCAGCCTTTCATGAGATGCGCACAGACGCTGGCTCGTTCGCTGAGTATGGTCTCGCTTGGGCGGACTCGACGTTCCATCTGCCTGCCAGTACGACTTTTGAGGAGGCCGCGACTATTCCGCTGGCGGCTATGACTGCTGTAGTGGGTCTGTACCAGCGCCTCAATCTGCCTGAGCCCTGGACTGGAGGTCGCAACGATGGCGGCATCAAGGACGCCTCGAAAGCTACGGACACCGGTCCATTGCTGGTTTACGGCGCAGCAGGCGCAGTCGGCGGCTTCGCGATTCAACTCGCCAAGCGCTCCGGTATCTCTCCCATCATCGCCGTTGCAGGCAGGGGCATTCCGTTCGTCGAGACTCTTCTTGACAAGTCGAAGGGAGACGCCGTCGTCGACTACCGCGAAGGTGACGAGGCTGTCGTCTCCGGGATCAAAGCCGCGGCGAAAGGTAAAGAGATCAAGTACTGCTACGACGCAGTCTCTGAAAAGAACTCCTACGTAAACGCTGCGAAGGCCATGGCGAAAGGCGGCAAGATCACTCTAGTGCTGCCAGGCGGAGAGTACAAGGACATGCCCGGGCATGTGGAGCATAGCATCACAATGGTCGGTGATGTGCACGGTCCGCAGAAGGATCTTGGGACCGCCTGGTTCAAGCTGTTTGAGAAGGGTTTGAGAGACGGGTGGCTGAAGGGACATCCGGTCACTGTCGTCCCCGGCGGGTTGAACGGCGTGCAAGAGGGTCTTGCAAATCTCAAGGCGGGCAAGGCGAGCGCGACGAAATATGTGTTCCGTATTGGTGAGACCAAGTGATCTCTCGTTGAGCATTCGCTTGCTGAATTGTGGTAGGCGATGGGTTGAGAGATCGTCATCTGTGACATAGCTCCGAATGAGTACGAGCGCGTCAGCTGATCGCGGATACTACATTTGTGCATGGCAGCACAGTCTTGTCTTGACCTCTTCGTTAGTCTGACGCGTTCTGCGACATCTACAATCTTTGTACCCCTGGTACTTCGTAGAAATCTCCCTCACACCTCTTACACCTCTTTGTTACACTTCCTCCTATGCTTCTTACCACCCACTACATCCTCACACTTCAACCTTATGCTCCTCGCCATAGACGTCATCATATACTTCATCTATATACTTCAATTTCTTACCCCATCCTCAGTCCTCCTCCCTGGCACCCGTCAATCACACCTCCCACATTCCCTTATATCCTACATTGCCGCCACTACATCTCCACTCGTCGTCATCTCCGAGCTGCATACGGTCGAACCAGGCTTCTGGCACCTCCACCACAATAGCGCACGTTCTTCCCTTGACAATTACGCTCATACGCTCGCTCTTCGGGCCTCCGAAGCCTGACAGCAAGTTGGATGAATGGAGGGTTGCGATACTTCCATGTCCACCAGCGCTTCCACATCATACCTCCCCACAATCCGAAACATCACGCAAGAATCTTCCCAAGCATAACCCAACAGCTCCCCATCTCGGCGTCCCTACGTGCTCACACCCGAGCTCTGCAACCAAGCCAACGAAACAGCCATCGCGGCCTTGGCACCAGGACAGTAGACGTAGCACTCCTCTCATCTGCGTTCCACAAGCGAAGCAGACAAACAACGAAGTATTCACTCGCATGCTCGATCCTTTCCGGCACTACTGATACCCCGTCCGCTTTTCAAATTGCTCGACGTCTTGTGCTAACGGTCGTCAGCGGAGACTAAGTACAGAGCTTGAATGGCCTAGGGTTGGGGCAGTGGCGTCATACATCCAGCGCGAGAAATCCTATAGAAGTATCTCAAGCCAGCAAAGAGACTGAGAATCCCGTTCGAGGGGCGACATCGCTGGCTTGCTTGACTGGGACATACAAGATATTGCAAGATGTCGTAAGGCCGCTCCTTCCTTCAACATCTTGCCAGGGCGCTCCTTCCCTCAACATCCTGCAACTTGCAATATCCTGCAACTTGCAACTTGCAACATCTTACCAGGTCGCTCCTTCCCCCAACATCCTGCAATTTGCAACTTGCAATATCCTGCGACTTGCAACTTGCAAAAGGCATCTTGCTAGGTCGCTCCTTCCCCCGACATCCTGCAACTTGCAACATCCCCAACTTGCAACTGTCTGCAATTTGCAACTTCCTGCAACTTGCATCTTCCTGCTACTTGCATCTTCCTGCAACTTGCAACTTCCTGCTTGCATTCTGCAATATTCAGCATTGCACGTACAGATATGGCTGTCAACAATCGCGGTCAGCTACAACACAATACTACCCCATCACACTCACCACCCCCAAGCCAGCGGACATCTCAATCCGTTTTCCGCGGCCGTAACAAACACCTCTTCCCCATCGGCGCCATCAAAAAATGCATCTTCATCTCCATATCCGCCTCCCCAAACCCCTCTTCTCCCCACGCCACCTCCAGCCCGTGTGGACATCTCTTCAACATCCCCACAGTTGCCAGCCGCATCTCCATGAGCGCCAGATTCCTCCCGAGGCAGATTCTACTGCCCCCACCCCAGGGGCGGAACGCGTCTTTCATGGCTGGCGTCAGGTCGTTCCAACGGTCGGGGTTGAAACCCTCTGGGTTAGCAAAGGCGGAGACATCACGGTGGAGGCCGTACGCTTGGCTGGAGACGACCGCGCCAGGAGCGATGTAGTGGCCGCAGGTTTGGAGGCCGGTGTCGGGAACGAGGCGGGGGAGGGTGGAGGGGACTGCTGCGTGTAGGCGTAATATTTCGTTGATGATGTTATTCAGCAGAGGCGCTTCGTCGCGGAGCGTGGCGGACGTGTAGTTTGCTGGTAGAGCGTTCACTTCCTTGAGGAGACGCGCTTGGATCTCGGGATTGCGCGCCAGCTGCCAGAAGAGGTACGTAAGACTGCTAGCGGTGGTGTCGGAGCCCGCGATGATGTAGGCGCGGCTCTCCATCGTCAGTTCAGTAAGCGACATGACCTCGTCGTTGTCGGCTTTGGCCTTTTCGTGCACGGCGTACAAGTTGCTGAGGAGGGTGGGCTTGGCTTCTCTGGGGTTGTCGGCGACTTGTTCTTGATGGCGAGCGATGGACTGGCGGGCGTAGCGGGACATGCGCTTGGGGAGATCTAGAGAGAACTCCCAGCTTGGGACCTTGAGCAAGCCGAGGAGGAGGGTGATCTTCGGGATCGTGAGCATGCGCACACCAAAGGTGCTGATGGCTTCGAGGTCTCTGGTGTATGAAGTTTTCTGGCCGCTTTCGAGGGTGTTGAAGGAGGAGCCGAAGGAGAGCTCGCCGATGACGTCGGTGGCCATGAAGAGGTTCCATTGGAAGACGTCGCTGTAGCCGTGGGTGGTGAAGTCTTCCATGATGCGATCGATGGCGAGTGTGACCTTCTGGCGGATCTGTGGCTCGAAAGTGTCCATGAGCTGGCCCTCGGAAATCGGACCGCCTAACAAACGGCGTTTGCGAGCGTGTATCTTCAGATCTTGAGCCGTGAAGATTGAGAAGACGCCATTCTCGACGCCAAAATTGCTGTAGAACGGCGACTTGATGAATTTTGACCCCGTGGCGTAGATTCGTTTGACGCTGTCGAGGTCCGTGATCGAGGCTTCATGAGGCGAGA
The DNA here is from genome assembly GCA_002989075.1 of Arthonia radiata. NCBI lineage: Eukaryota > Fungi > Ascomycota > Arthoniomycetes > Arthoniales > Arthoniaceae > Arthonia > Arthonia radiata. Next base: position 858,038 of record PSQN01000004.1, on the reverse strand, counting down.
TCCGAACGACAGGGCCATACTTGGCGTGAAGTGCGTGGATGTATTGAGGACGTTTATGTTGCAGATCCGCTATTGCTAACGGCCATAACGAGAAGCGATTGAGGAAGGGTCCTGGAATGGATGAGATGGGGCCGAAGAAGGCAGTACGGATGAGTTTCTGCAGCGGATGTTAGTTCGTAAGTAGAATGGCAAACGTGGTGCTGAGGTAGTGCTCACAAAGACGTAGGAACCAATGAGTACGGCAACTACACCCGCAAGGAGAGGACTTTGTGTCAGGTTAGGTATGACAGCCATTAGTGGACTGCACAAAGGTTTGCTAGTGAGTCTGCTGTGGATAACGGAGTGGTTAGGGAGATGATACGAGACGAGGCAAGGCCTTGGGGCTCTTCTTTAGTCGTTCTCACAATCCTAGGCGCTCTTCACCTTCAACAACATTTTGACGTATTTTATAGTGGCTAAAAGTAGTTGACAATATCCCTGCAGACGGTTGGACAGCTCCAAAAGCCGCCGACCCGATTCGACGCTACCCGAAGGGACGCATATTTCTATAACAATGGGTCCAGGACCTGCAAGCTTGAAGATCATGTGCCGTTTGTTGCAGCACTGACAGAGATGGAAAATTATTCATGGAAGCCGTCCTGGCATTCAGCCTCAGTCTTGCATGAAACAGTAGTCCGGTCTTTCGGTCTCCAGCCACAACTGCGGTGTTAGAAACCAGTCATGCAGAAGAGCATGGCCACATTCTCATGAGACATGTGCAAGTTCTGCACTGCTCAGTGCAGTCTCTCCTTGAAAGTTACACAATCAAGCTCAGAGAGTCGGAATGGGCAAGTACAAACAGGGCCATAATGTCCAGCTGCAGCGGGCGATCGAAGTCTTTAGTGGCTGGCGAACGAGTCAAGCCGGTACACATGTTCGCGCGGCCGAGTCTGTTCTCTGCTGGCTGCATGTCACTATGAGTGGTTTGGCTCAGCTTGTCCGCTGCGAGAGCAATAGGCGACCCGTGAATGCATGCAGTTGTGAAATCGAGGAAATAACGGTACGACGGACAGGCCCCGGGATTCTAGCGCCAGTCGCGGGCGCCTGTTTAGCGGTCAGGGTAGAGTTTCTATCGGCTTTAACGGCTTTAGAGGACTGAAGTATTTACTCCTACGACTCACGAGACGTATATAGCGCTGTATCTATGACCGTGAAATATAAGAGAGTACAATAATCTAATGCGAATACCACTACACTGATATAATACATCATAGACATTAACACTTAGTGAGATCGGAGGGGTGGATGAGAGATATCATTGGAAATGTTATCACAATAGTTGAACGTCAACGAAAGATGAACCGGCAACAGTATCACTCCTGGGCTTCTAACGAGGCTCATCATTCAATGTCATTTGCCTTACACGTTCGAGCATGTCACCGCTGTGCGCGATTGTCTTATTCGGAGTCGGTTTCTTTGTCCCTTGCGCGCCGTTGAACAACGGAGCAATATCATTCTCTCGGAACATACCATTGGTGCTGAGCTCTCGTCGTCTGCCCGTTGCGAGCATGGCCTCGTGCATAAATCTTTGCAGTCCCCACCCATGACATCTTCGTGTGCGAACCACATCGACGCTGCCGGCGCGAATGGCGGCAAGAACGAAGCATGTGGCGGCTGAGATCCACATCCTGACGTCGTCTGTCGAACGGCCTAGTGGAGGAGGTTAGCTACGGTTCCCATACGACCTCTGTCCTCAGTCCGGACTGATAAAATGCTCATTGATGCAATCGTCCTGAGCTGCTGCGGCAAGGAAAATTGAAAACTTCACAAGGGGGGTGATGTCCCGAAAGGTTGCAGGCTATCTGCTGCTTTTGACCGCTGTTGTCAGACCGCCTGAACCAGGCCGAGTCTAGGTCCGAATCTCTGGCCGGTCATCCATTGTAAAGGACGATCGTTCCTAGTCGCACTTCAGGTCGTATTTCACTGCCGTCCTTGGCTCCTGTTGTTCAAATGCGAGGTGCATGACTTATCTTGCGCATAGCACTAGCATCACAAGACGGGTAGCGGTGGAGGGGGTAGGTAAGGAGAGCGAACTTACTGTGCGCACCTCGACGGAACTCAATGGTCCTGCAACCTCCTTGCACATTCATGAAATTGAAAGCCCAGTGCCTCCTATTGTTTACGTCAGCTTCAACAGGGTTCATCAAGTTCAAGAGTTCTTGTTCATTGGTGGTTGCTCCAATGCGATCGATCGCTTCATCCCGTGAGCTAGGCTGCTGTATGTTGCTGGTCACTGTGCTATTCGAGATGATCTCTTGATCCGTGCGACCTGGTTCAGTGAAACGCGGGTTATCGATGTAATTGCTTCGGGCATAGCGGTTCCCACGTCGGTCCTCGGGCACCACGGCTTCCCATGCGGGCTCCCAATATATTGCAGCCTGCGCAACAAGTTTCAATTCATCGATGGTGTATGGTTGCCTTTTGGAAATGTGAACGTGGGTACTGCAGTTGTCATCTCCAGTGATTTCATACTCCCCCTGAAGCCAACCGATGGTTGTCTCGATAGTGTTGCGCCAAGCCACCGGTTTCATGGCAGGGGAGATGATCTCAAGTGCCCCTGTGAGTGGTCAGTGTATCTTGAACCGAGTCTGTATGGTCAAAACTACCACCATCCAAGAAAGCATGACAGGCAGGTGGACGATACACTGGGGCTGGGAAATGTGTTACGGGGCGGTCTCAGTATGGCTTCGCAAATTTCAGTACACCATTTTCAGAGCCTCAGGTCTCTCTTGAAAAGCGATATCTGGTGATTGCTTAGATACCTTTGGTAACAACTCGCAATCCAAAAGGAGTTGCATTACGCGACTGCGTACTTACAGGGAGGACTGGTTTGGTTTTGCGCCAGCGACTGATCCTCTTCAAGGCACCAGAACTCGTATTTCGCCGTGCTCATCCGGTCGGCCCAATTGAGGAGATTCAGCATAGGCTTGCAGACGCCTCCCGGTTCCATAAGGGCGACGAAAGAACTGTACTCTGATTTAAGATTGGCTGCAAATCTCGCAAGAGTACGAATCCTCGTGGAGGAACGTCTCCTGTTCTGTCTCAGAGACCTCGCTGCAAGCGGTTGGTCTGGCCAGCGTTTGAGGTGCACCTCAAGCTCGCAGCCCAGTGCAAATTCAGGTTGCCGACCTTGAGACAAGTTTGACGTCGATGGCGTTCAGCTACAGAAGGCCTGCGTTCAGAGAAAGCGAACAAGACCTGCACCGTAAGTTGCACGAAGGAAAGGAACATAGTCAAAGAAGTGACACCTAGCATTCCCTTAAGCAGAGTTAGGCTTAGTTCGTAACGTGGTGCCATGAAAGCAGGCAACTTACTGACATACTCGACAGAGTCAAGCTGGAGAAAAAGTACGTGTCAACATGTTGACACTTTTTACCCGAAGTCGGTTGATTGACAAAGAGTATCAAATCCTGTTGCGCTGGTGAATCGTGGTCCCTGAAACACCTTCTCTAGGACAGCATCTTAGCTGCCAGATTTGACCAGTGTACGCATTGATAGTATTAGACGGCATTTGCGCTCTGACAAAGTTGCCTAAGAGACAATAATTGTGAAAGTCGTTTGATGATAGCCTCAAGCAAGTTTTGAGTTTTCAATGTCTCACTGCGTCTTCGTACCTTGAAATCTCTCTGCCTCAGCTCGCCGTCACACATAGTTCGAATGACAACATCACTCAAATATTGAGCCGGACATGGATCCATGAATAGCCATGATGAGAAGATACTATAATAACTTAATTTGGATGATTCTCACTTGCCTGATCTGGGCCGATGATGAAGACGAGGGGCAGTTTGTGAACGAAACGCGCTTTCTGACGCGCGGTACATACAAGTGCAGCACCTGCGTGACAACTCGTTTTATCTTTTCGATTACATCTTCTTTCATGCAACGTCTCCATCTCGAATGCTCGCCCGACCACATTGCTGAACGGGGCTCGCCACACGAAAGCGACGAAACCATACCTTCTTACGCGTGACGAATGGACTCACAATTACACGAGCTTGCATAGCTCCCACAAGCCCATTGTTGACGCCAGTCGAAATGGGGGCGGGCCAGCAGAGACCGCAACAAAGACTGCAACGGAGAACGTTCCGCCTCAGTGGTTTCGCAAGGAATATTGCCGGCCTGCCCAAAAGTTGGTGGTCCAGAACCGAGAAAGCAGCCCGTCACGAGCAGGGTGAAACAGGCAGCTACAGCTCGAAAGTTGTCTTTCTCTATGGCGATCTTGACCGGCGTCAGCGTCTCCGGTCTGTGCTTCATTCTTGGAGACCGCTTAGTATGATAGAGACGCGTCTTCACGGCTACACAATGCTGGTGCAGGACGGAACGCGGTTCTTATCACCCGTAGAACGTATGGATCCGGCAACGCCAGGTGTGAGCGTGCGTGTACTTTCACAGAAAGTAGAGGACAGGCTGCGGCGGCACTATGGAAATGACTACGATCTGGTTGAGTGCCATGTGTTTGTTGGGAATACAGTGGTCGATGGTTGGGTTTTCTTGTTGAGAAGAGTCGTCGAACAAACCAGACAAAGGACACACAGCTAAGGCCCAGAATCGTCAACGGCACCGGGCGGTAGAGGCATTCAATCGTCCTAGATTGCCATCATCAGGTCAGGACAGAGACGACGCATCGTCTGGAGGGTACGGCACACGGTGACATTCGCGTCTGGGTGCGCCGCCCAAGCCAGTCTCAAGACGAGCTCCCATCCTCACTCTGAATGTACGATTAACGACTGTGTTTCCAGTAGCCCCTACCGTATCGCAGCGCCTATGTTAGAGAGCGGAGAATGCAGATGAACATAGAGATGGAGACGCTGTACCAAATATTTGGAAACAAAAACCAAGCTAATATTCAGCCTTGCTGGGCGTTGACCTCGTGTCTCTTTCGCGTTTTGACGCGTGCTCCAACACATAACTAGTAAACACTTCAGGCTACAAAACGTGTATAAACGGCTGGATGTCCATTCAAAAGCTATGTATGTGGTGTAAAGAACTTCCCAGTACTCATTGCCTTTCTCTCGAGCAGATGTTCGCACAATCTCGCCCCCACTTAACGTTCCTCATCCGAGGCGCGTCGACAGCCGATCATCATTTCCGGACATTTCTTTCTTCATTACTCTATTGTGTGCCATTGACGCTGCAAAAAGTGAATATTCATCATCACGATACCGCAATTGCTGCTCTGCATCATCAGTTCAACGCAGTGAACCGCCAAGGTCAATGCCAAGGTCTTCTCGTTTGCCGGGCGTGATCTCGCCCACGCGGGGGCTAGCGCCAAACATGAGTCGTCTGCGGGTCTCACGAGCCGCACTGGGTGTTTTCAAGCCCCCAGGCGTTCGTCCAGGCGTCTTACTGCCGAAAGCCCCTTGAGCAGGGCTCGGTGTGACGTTCAGAAAATCACCAAGATTGAAATTGGCGGAGGGAGTGTGCGGATTCCAACCGAAGAGCATGGCCTGAGCTCCGGGGGTCGACATCATCGAGGACGGCAGGGGGGTGTGTTTTGATGGTGGAGTCTGTGGCGGGTTCATGTGCGATGTCTTGTCAATTCGATCCAGTCGCTCGTGATCGATGTGGGTGGACGGGGACGATGCAAGGAACATCAGGAGGTCAGCACCCTCCTTTGAACCTTGGATATTATGCTTCGATGATTTCTCTTGCAGTCGAACCGACCGGGAAAGAGTTGAGGGTGGGGTGCGAGGGGGTGAGGATGTAAATGTAGGCTCCATGACTTGGAACGAGTGGAGGGGTATATCTTGGTCGTCATCCTCGGAGATGCTGGCAGAGTCGACGACGGTGGATGCAGCGGAAGCAAACGATGGATGAGATAGTGATTGTGTGGTGGCATTGAAGCTGTGTCGGAATGTGGGTGAAGATTCAGGTGGCTGGTGTGCGGTCTTCCATGACATGGTCGAAGCACGGGACCGCTGGCCCCGAAGACGAGTCTGGATGCCAGAACTGCGACGAGAACGATTCGGATTGGGCTTCAAGCGTTTGACAGATCCCTGACTACTGCCAGAACGTGGTGGAAGCTCATCGGAGAAGACTGGTGCTGTGCCGGGAGAGGACGTTGGAAGCGCCGAGGAGAAGATGCTGGAGGAGGTGTCGGAGAGGACGTCAGAGGCCGTTCTCTTTCGTTGTTTGAGTTGGAAGTCAATTTCGGGTTGTATCGAGTCTAATGACCTGTTTTCCCAGCCTTTACTAATCTTGATGCTGGCCAAAGCAAGTCGATCTTGCAAGGCTCGGGTCATCTGGTTGGAGGGTCAGACAACGGGCGGGAGTGAGACGAGATGAGGCTCTGCGGTGCTGCTTACCATGGACACTCGTGCTCGACGGAGGACCTTGTCTGCAACATCGTGCGTTTGTTCCATGTCGGCTGGGACAAATGTGGTCGTTGCTATGGGCCCGGGCTGTGGCTACGATGCTGGAAAACGTTTTTCTTTGTTTAGCGCCGTTTGTCTGGGTGGAATATGGGTAATGTCTGGTGGGAGCTAAGACAAGACCATGACAGTATTATGGACAAGACATGCAGTACACAACTCCACGCTCTGAATATGCAAATTGGTAAAGCAGGCTGGGGTGGTGTGAAGGGAAGTGTCCTTTTTGCAGGGAGGGGAGGGTCAGCACAAGCGTCGAAGGTTGGCATGCGAGGCCCAGCCTCTCCGGGACCCGTTCTGGGTTGTCGCGATGATACAACCCTAACCCTACCAAGCACTAGCCTCGCAAGGCGTCGGCATCCACGGCAGAACGTGACGGCGCCAAGACGCGTATGCAGCATGCGAGATGGATCGCTACTAATCTTTTGACAGACCAGCATAATCACCTCAACACTGCCCGCTCTCCTTGCCAACATACTCCATGACCTTTCCCTTACTTCCTCTCCCGTAGCAGTCGTTTCAGCTTCATCTCCTCGCTGACCTAATCTTACAACTCTTCTTAATCCGCTCGTTCGACCGCAGCACCGGCCGTTTCAGGTTTCCGTTGTGCCTGCCAAGTCTGTCGCATTCAGCTTTCCTCGAATTCGCGTTGTCACTTCCTGAGATTGCGAGCACTCCCTCTAAACAAACCCTCCACGTTTTACTCTGACGCTGTCCTACGTACACTCACTGCAACGACCTTACCGCACTCCTGGCGACCCGGACAGTACCAAAGTGATGCCTACTTTTCTGAAAGATCTACGGCGTTTGTCGAGAAGTAACATTCGCGGTCATAAAGACAAAGGCGATCATTCGAGTGGGTCGTCTGAGGCGCCTTCAACAAAGACCAATGACTCCTCAGCGGACAGTCGAACAACGGCCAATTCCTCCCCTCCAAGCTTACCACAACGGGACAAGTCTTTCAACGACGCGCCGCCAGTCCCCCAGCGTCCTTCTGTACATCCCTCGAGAAGCAATCGTTACAGCATCATCGTGGGTTTTCCATCTGTAATATTAAAGACATGGATTGGGCTCACTATTCTGAGCAGGGCGCAAGCTCCGCTACGTTAGCAAATTCCACAACCTCCTCGAATGGCCGCGCATACGCTCCCACATCACCATATGCACCTCAGGTCCACTCTGTCTCAGACAACTCTTGGGTATGATCGTTATCGTAATGAGTCATTCGGGCCTAGAAGCTGACATCTTTCTCAGGTCCATCAGAAGGTTCTCCTCGTTTATGGCCAAATCGGTGATCCCGCACAGCAGCCATTCGATGGCACGCTGTGGGTGTGCCATCATCAAGACAGTTTCCCAGCAGTCGCATGGCCTGTATGTGACTCACACTTTAAAGCTCTGATACATCTGCAGCCTGGACCGAATAGATTGCGGTTGGACTTCATCTGTCCGAAACTGAACAACGGCGCGCCTCATTCCTCGTGGATCAATATCAACTATCTACCATATGTCTCAGCGCCTCCTCTTGACCTGGTCATTTTGCTGGGCAAGGACTCAAAAGGCGAATTTGATGCAGTGCCGGAGAGAAAGGCACGCGAGGGCAATGGCTTGGAGACTGCCATCAGGAAATTCAAGATGGCTGCATACCTATGGCAAGCATTCACAGGCGAGCAAATGAATCGAAACGGATTTGGAAGGAGGTGCTTCCGGTTTGACGAAGACTGGCAGAAGGGCACACTTTCGTGTCGCGACGCAGAGGCCGGTGTAATGCGAAACGAGGCACGCGTACACGTCGTGAGATCGGACAAGACCGTGAAAGAGCTCAGAGACAAGGAATTCGCTCAGCAAAACAAGAATGCGAATCGACAGGGCGATTTGTTCACATTTGCAGGAGAAGCAGTCAGGAAATACTTCAGCACTTCGATCGGTAACGGCATGACCCGCTACGTGTCTGTGCTGTTGCTGGACACGCATTGGGATACAAAGTCCCAGCTCGTACTCGGCCACGCAGCATTGGGCGGTGGTGGTGAGGGGCTTCAACTGGCGGTGTTTGGCTCGCATGCATTGCAGAGCTATCCGACATGTCTGGAAGAGGTGGTGCCAGCGTTTACCGATTGCACACGGACAGACACCAATCACGTTGCCAACGATCTCAACGAATCCGGTAGTAATTGGGAGGCAGCGAATATTGGCATCGGCGCGCATATGCACGAAACAGGCCACTTGTTTGGCTGCCCCCATCAAGAGAGTGGCATCATGCTGCGTGACTATGTTCGGTTGAACAGGTCGTTCACAACACGAGAGCCTTACTCGACGCGTACCAAATCTCCTGGCCAGCGATTATGTCTACCAAAGGACGAGTGTGCGTGGCATCGCCTGGATTGCCTTCGCTTTCGTTTTCACCCTTGCTTCCGACTACCATCGGACGCTCCAATCTCAACAGACGACAACGTTCAGGTATGGTCCGTGGACAATGGCAACGTCTTGGTAACGTCTTCGACGGGCGTGGGTTTCATTGAGATCCAGCCAGAGGGCGACACTGAGTGCCACGCTTGGATGGAGTACGTGGCCGAGGGTATGAGCTCTGCTGGCTTCCCGAAGCAAGTGATGCTCACTGAGGGCGAGCTCCGACAGCGCATACCTGGTAAAAATTCGAAGAACAAGCTGAAGATCGAAGTACACTCGGCTGGTGGCAGCAGTCACACCGTCGACGACTTCGGCTCCCTTACTTCGAAGACTGCCAAGGTCAAGCTCGCTGATGGGCGCACCGGCTTCAAGAGCAGCAAGCTTGGCTTTTCTCAGATGGATGGCAGTCGACCTGATGAGGTGCAGTGGTGGAGCTTCACAGATCAGCGCAAGCTCATGACAGCCATTCGTGTCTACGCTGGGTATGCCTTTGACGGCGTTGAATTCTTCTACGAGGATTCGACAAGTCAGTTCTTCGGCAAGCGTGGCGGCTCTTCCAGTGATTTCGTGCTTGACACACGCCGCGGAGAGATGGTTATGGGTTTCTATCTCCGAGCCGGCGTCTGGATCGACGGCTTGCAGGTCTTGACGAACTTGGGCCGTCGGTCTCAGGTTTTTGGCAATGCCAATGGTGGCTCGGGGTAAGTCGAGAGAGTCTGCATCGCCATCTCTGACGATTACTGACATCTGACATAGGCATACGCTTATCCCACCACGTGGCTACAGCATTGCAGGCATTTCAGGTTCCGTCGCCCAATGGGTGGACGGCTTCCAACTCATCATCGCCCGATAGACACACGCACAGCTACAGAAGCATTTTTTGCATGAGCATGAGCATGAGCGGCGCAGGCGTTGGCATTCATGCGGCATTCTCTTTGTTGATTGGGGAGACATGTCAACGCGCATCTTAATGAGTAATGAGGTGGTAATGACAGTACAGCGCACACTCGGCAGCATTGTTTGAGACGCATCCTAGATCGACATTGTGGTCACAATCCTATTGACTCGCATTGTAGCATAGGGGCAGATGTTTGGGCGCAGTAGCTGCTAATGTTCAGAGTGATACCTATGCGTGCCATGCATTGACAGCAGCTCCAGTTTCATTTCTTCTTCGATCGCTAAGCCATTACGGCGTTTGCTTGAGCTGTCTTTACCACAAAGACGTTGCCAATTCCCGACTAATAACTGTCTCAGACGAGCAAACGTATTGACTTACCATAAAGACATTTCTAACCCCTGCTGACAATTGTTTCAGACGAGCAAACACATTAACAAAGACAGCAAACCCACCACCAATCCGGCGATGGGACAAAGAACACACCCCTCATACAACACGCCGCAAACCCGTTCATCGTTCACACTCTCCAATCTTCTCCACGAGCACACTCACAGCCCAGTCACAGCCCTCTTGACAACCACCGCGCCGCTACCTCTTTTGTCGCATCAAGACCAAAGCATTACCACTTCGTCCACCACACTCCTACGCACCAACTATGCCACGCAAAACCATCCCACCCACACCCACGCCCCGCCGCTCCGCCCGCCTCGCCAAACCCGTCCTCGCACAACCGGTCTACACGACGCACCGCCGCTCTATCCACGTCCAAGTGCGCGTGCCTGTTCCGTCACCACGCACCGTCGCCGCCGTCGCCGCTTCAGAAACAGCTGCCAAACGCCGCCCAGGACGCCAGCGAAAGCATCCACTGTTTGTCGAGGATGTGGAGGATGTGGAGGAGGTCCAGGAGAGTGTGACGCCAAACTACGACAGCGGGGACGTGTACAACGATCCCAACGTGGACTACAGCTATATGGATCACGAGTATCCGTATGAGACTGGGCATATAGACTTTGGTCCGAAGGAAGGGGAGGAGGATATGGAGGGAGATATGGAAGGTGAGTATGTGGAGGGTCCAGTAGAGGTGGTGGATGAGACCAATGAGACGACGACAGTGATGCAGCAAGCAAACAGTTTTCTGAGGGCGATGGTGAGGTTGTTTTTGATTACGCTGTTGGCGGTTGTGACGTTTGGGCCTGTTATTGAGCCGGCGCGGTATTTCCTTGGGGTGGGGTGGGGAAGGGCGGTCACTGGGTTTCTGGTGGTGGGGTATTGGGTTTGGTTGATGAGGGCGCAGTGGGTTTATTAGATGGGATGGGTGGGCGGTGGTGGTGGTGACGGTGGTGGGGGGAAAGAGGCGGTGGACGGTGAGATGGGATAGGTTGGAGTGTGGTGAGATGGGATGGAGTCCAAGAACTATAGTCCGATGTTGAACGTGATCACATGGTAGTCTTGAGAAATGCGGAGGAATGGTTTGATGAGGTGGGATGGATCGGTCAGGGTGTTTCTTTGTGGCTCGCTATGGCTCAGTTGTGAAAGTATCGGGAATGGTTTGAGAAGGCGAGAGAGAGTGGCACGATGTACATACTGCGCCAGAGGTTAATGTTCCTGTGACAAGCACATATTTTGTGGGCCTGTAGCTCGCGCGATCTTTCAATGTTATCCTTGCGTGTAGCCTTCATAGTCACATCGCCCGAAACGGTCATGACTGTACGTACGTAGACAAAGCCAGCCTCTCCTTGTGTCGGTAAAATGAGCTCTTTTGGTGACTTTCTCTGCCTTGATTTACAGCCTAGCCGGTCGAGCGCAAGAGCGGTGCACTGCCGCATTCTCTGTAGGTCACCAAGCGTGCTGAGCAAGATCATGGTCACTACCCTCAGGAGTCGGCGTTTGCCGGCTCCAAGAGGTGCCGTCTTCGAAGCCTACGAGATTGATGATGCACCTTCGGCTGCTGTATCGATTCGCGCGAGTGAGGCAAAGTCATCTATACCGATGTCGCCTCGATCGAGCAGGTGGCCTCGGTCGGACTCTTCAGTGCCGCCGACATCACCGTCACATCAGCCTCTCACACAGCTGACGGCGGGCCCGGAGCTACTACACCTGGAGTCGGACCTGGACATACCGGCGCGGACCCGAGCGCCTTCAGCAGCGTCGGCCTCTGTGGGCGTACAGAACGCAGGGACATCTTCTCGACCAGAAGTAAACTTGCTTTTGAGACTAGTCGTACGACTGCTCGTACTGTACGCTGGCTTATATCTCATATCGGCCGACGGCGAATGGCTATCATGGCGTCCTCATGAAGACCTCGTCAGCACCGATATTTGGATCCGACAGAACCTCTCGTGCGTCCTTGAACATTTTCCATGCGGAAGCTGTCTTCACACACAGAAAGTGTGTCGCGAGCAACGATGGAATGCATTCATGGAGTTCTACCAGGAGTCCGTGCTGTCCAGACCTGGCACCGAGCGGCTCGGAAAAGACTATAAACGGATACTATTCCCAATGGAAGCGGCTTGCGAGCCCATCGAGACCTGGGGGCGCCTGCTGGAGTGGATGGGCTGGAATTTACTGATCCGCGTGATGCGCCTTGTTGGATGGGGACTAGTGATGTGGCCGGTATTGGTGCGTGTGGTCCCATGCCTCCACGGATGGTACATAATCGCCTCAAGGAGCGATCGAGTGAGGAGTCTCGCCCAGTCACCGCTCACTAAAGTTTGGAGGACGGTTCGTTGGCCCACGATGCTGTTTTGCTTTTTGCTACTCCGAGACTGGACCACCCATCGGAAGGCAGCTTTATTAGCAGCGGACTACCTCATGCCCGACGCAGATCTGCTTGCAGTAGAACAAAATCATTGGTCGGTTGTGGGGTTGTCTCCGTTCGGACTCTGGCTCAGTCCGAAAAATGCTTGTCGACAACGACTTCGTCGAATGGATCCAGACAAGCTTTTTAGATGGGGAGTGGGTCCGATGGAGCATGGAATGAATTTGGATGACCATGCTCAGCTGAGCTTAGCATGTGGGATCATACGTAATCCGAAGCGCGTTCTAGGTTGGCTCGGGTCATATATGGTCCTCGGAGTCGCATGGCTGCTGTTATTGGGTCTCGTCTGGAGCCAGGTGCGGAAGTTGTGGCGGTCTGCAGTTCCGTATCTGCGCCGCGCACGCCAGGCTTGGGGCAGGTAGGATACGCATTCAAAAAGTGCACGAAGAGAGCTAGGAGTGATGCCTTCTTGTTTTCGCGGGCTATAATCAAGTCTGTACTTACTGCGCAATGGCCAGTTCATCTCTTGCAATACACTTCAACGACGTTGGTGTACTGCCAGATACTCTTGCAATAGACAAATCCCGGTGGCTTCAAGAAGTCATGTTTTGCCACTCTTCCTTATTGACTATGTTCCTTTGCGGAGGAAACAACGCAGCGCTTATGGCGTGTGTCTGAACCTATGAGAGCGTGTGATAACGCTGTGGCTGGTGTCAGGAATGCTGCTCATGTGGTCGTTGGGGATGTTCTTTGCTATACACGCGACACCCGTTCACGGCACTGATATGCATTCCTTTGTGTTCGCATACCCCGAAGACGTCTATTGCTGTACAACAAAGCCTATAAGTAATTGTAGAATCTTCATATCGTCTTGAAGTCTTGCGAGCGCAGTATGGTCGTGCTGACTGTCTCATTCATGGTTTTTGCATTCAAGTCGTCTTGCCCCGGCATTATCGTTAGATATTGATAAAGAGCATTTCCAGCCCACTCCCAGATCGTAACATTAGTTCTGTCGCTGCTGACGTCGTGATATAAATTATAGTAGCTTACTTTGAGCCATGATGACGCCCTCAACCTTGAAGCACATAGGATTTCAAAGAGCGGCGATGTCTGCATAGAGGGGGGCAAAAGCAGCAAAAAGAAGAACTTGAGTGGCTGGGATATAAATTATGCGCAGCCAAAAAAAGATCTTCGATGAGGACTCTCGATCGCTTCTAAGTGTTAGAAGGCTTGCTAGTGGTGGTGGAAGTATTGTCTAAACATACGGGAATCGACTCCGCAATGTTAGAACGATATGTGATGATTATATGAGGGGAAAGACATACACCCCGGTCTCTGTTTTGACGTTAACAATGAGGTCTGAACGCCCAATAATGTTCACTTACCCCGCGCTTGCAAACACGAGTGTTGACAACTAGACTTCATCAGTGTTCTGGTAGTAACAGAATACATCACTAATGTACGCACGCGGAAACTGGACTAGTTAGTGCTGTAAATAACATGCACAACTAATGTACGCACTCATGACCACTAGACCAATCGAGATGATGAACCCAGTTTCAGAGCTGATCGTGAAGGACCGAAATTAAGTACAAAATATAATCTGTCGGATATTTGCGGGCCAACAGGGGATGGGAAATGCCCGCTCGGTGCACGGTGCAGAAGTGGCCGGCTCAGTAGGGAGAAAAATTGTATTTTACACAGTATTTTACTGAAATGGAGGGCCTATTATTTACGTAAAAAAGACGGTATTGAGCAGGCCCCGCCACATTTACGTCTGTGCACGATCAATTACCTAAAGAGGAGAAAGATATACATATATCATCTCCCATAATTGTCCCCCAATTACCTTGTTTTGTTACTGCTTTTTGTGACTCAGGTTTGGGCGAGATTAACGCGACCCTGCCAGGATCTTGGCAGAATCTTAGCAGGAGAGGCCCGTGCAGTCACGTGAGTGTGTAAGTAACGTGTACTGAGGTCCAGCCCCTTTTTGACTGTAATCTACATGAAACGGAGTATTCTTTACGTAATCTTTAGTACCCTACGGCTCAGACGTCTTACTGACGAGCATCGGCAGTGAGATAAAGCGGGGCTATCGCCAGGCTGGATTCTGGTGGGGTCTGGTGCGTAGTGTCAGCGTTACGTCGCATACACCCACGTGACCCATTAGGAGAAGCTCCGCCCACGCTAGTCTCAGGTAGGCGAATGGAGTTGGTCGGCTTCAAATGCGCCGAGGCGATCTTCAATGACGTTCTACTAGTGCTCGCATCCATACAACATATGCATTGAAGACCGTATATAACAACGCTGTTCTGGATTACTGACGAATACGGGTGTAGGATTCATACAACACGCAGCACCCACAAGATTTCGATCGCTTGGATCAGAGCACCTCAATACACTGGCGTATACCGCCCAGGCTACCGAGGACAGTACATCCACAGCCAGCAATTCGAATTGTACACTGTTGTAGCTCAATCTCTAATCTCCAAAGACAACCTCTGAAATCAGCATGACCACCACCTCCCCCTACCCCTCCAACGTCCCAGCCCACGGCAACCCCTCCCACCTCCTCCCAGCAACTCTAGCACCATTAATCCAATCCTGGCTCGCCGAAGACACGCCCTCCCTCGACTACGGCGGCTTCGTAGTAGGCGCAGGCCAAGCGACCGCTAAGCTTCTAGGCAAGTCCGCAGGCGTGGTCGCAGGCATTCCATTCTTCAACGAAGTCTTCCGGCAACTCGAGTGCAACATCCAATGGCATGTAACCGAAGGCCAGTCCATTACACCTGTCACGGAGTGCGCGACCGTTACAGGCGAGATACGCAAGATCCTATTTGGAGAGCGTGTGGCGCTGAATTGCTTGGCTCGGTGTAGTGGCATCGCTACGAAGACTGCTGCGATGGTGAAGCTGGTTAGGGATGCGGGGTATAAGGGCGTGTTGGCGGGTACGAGGAAAACGACGCCGGGCTTTAGGTTGGTGGAGAAGTATGGTATTTTGGTTGGAGGGGCGGACGGGCACAGATATGATCTGAGCAGTATGGTCATGCTGAAGGATAACCACATCTGGTCGTGCGCGGATTCTTCGACACTACTAGACGGCAATGCGAAAGGGGCGAGTAAAGAGCAGATCACAGCACAAGCTATTACGAATGCTGTACGCACGGCGAAGAGCGCAGCTGGTTTTAGTCTGAAAGTGGAGGTCGAGTGTCAGAGCTATGACGAGGCGAAGATGGCAGTAGAAGCGGGTGCGGACGTCGTCATGCTGGATAATTTTGGGCCAGCGGAGATGCGGAAGGCGGCGAAGCGGTTGAAGGAGGAGGTCCAGGGGCCGGGTGGAGGGAGCTTCTTGATTGAGGTGAGTGGAGGGTTGACGGAGGAGAATGTGAGGGAGTTTGTGTGTGATGAGTTGGATGTAATTAGTACGAGTAGTATACATCAAGGAGTGAAGCATGTAGACTTCAGCTTGAAGGTTGTGAGACAGTGAGTGGACGGCGTTGATGGGTTGAAAGATCAAAAAAGATAAATGAAAGGGAGAGCTCGCGGCATTAAGTGCTCTGCAGAGCCACATCTGTTTCAAATACTGCGTGTCGAAGGTGTCCATCTAGAACGTGCACCGGTGTGATCGAGATGTGCCGTGCTGTCCGTTGAGGTATGCTTCGTAGTCGCGGCGCGCATGGTTTCAATCTCAGGTATACGCCGGCCATGGCCTTCATGAACGTCTCGCTCTTCCATCCAAGCTTTTCGTCTCGTCGAGAATCGTACATCTTTGCGCTCCCCGCCACGCCATCATCGCAGCTTGCTCTCCCTACAGCGGCTTCCCTTCGAATGGTCACCAGGTTGTGTGGTTTCCAAGGTGGACCGCCCGAATTTTGAGTTTATGCTGTCGCGACCAGCCTTGGGATTCATACTCCTCACTTCCGCGTGGGCTCCGGGCTTGGACTCCTCGTTACACTCCTAGCGTCCCGACCTCGCTCCTTCTTCCACTTGCGGGTACCCATATCCAACTCTCGATCCAGCTCGTCGCTTGGGTTCTTTCGATGTATGAAGTTGCAAAAGCCGCCGCGCACGCAACCATCGCCGCTGTTCAGACGACAGCACGCTTCTCTGAAGTCGGTAACGGGAGAGAGCTCGCAATATATTGGTCGCGCCGCGTACCATCTGCTGTTGAGGGCGTTGCATGCGGCTTGGGCTGAGTCTTCGTATTTGAATCGGGCGTAGACGTTTCCTATCAGATCTGCAAATCCCGTCAGCACAATATGTTACGGAGAAAGCTACGCTGGGGGCCTACTTACGGTCGTTATTGTTGTCGCATACGACGACTTCCTCGATCTCTCCATAATTGCACATCTCACACCAGATATCTTCATAGAACGCGTCGAAGTGGTTTTGCATCTGGGCCGGATTCAATTTGTTGCCTTGCTGGTATGCTGGGTTCTGGTAAAGGTTGGGTAGAAGGACGGTTTGCGAGTATGACGGCTTGACATGTTTTCGCGAGCAGCGATCGCCGTGGCGGCATGCACCAATCTTGTAGTAGAAACTGCAATTGACCTTGTCTTGCTCGGTGCCGAAGATGGAGGCGAGATAGTTCGCCATTGCGATGGGTGTTATTCAGAAGCGGAGTTCACGCTATGTGTGACTTGGGTTGAAGGCAGTGGTGATGCGATGACGAAGAGACAGTGGCTTTGAGTAATATCAAGAAAAAGGCTGGCGACGAGATAAGTGATTGAGCCTGCGATTAAAGAGGGAGTTATCTTGAATCGGCGGTCGTCGAGCTTTCTAGATGGCAGTGTCACGATAGCTCACGTAAGCACCTTTGGAGGTCAGCAGAATAGGGTAGCCTCTGACTCGCGATTTCTGCAAAAAATAAATCCGCAATGAAGCAATACCTCGTCGCCATCATGTCAAAATATCTCAAGCATTTCCAGAAAAATTCCAGAAGATTGTTCCTGGCAAGTTCCAGCTGGTGCACATGATACACATGAAGCTTTTCGGGCTTGCATTGTAATGGCTACTGAAAAGAAGACAGCGAGAGGCACACGCGGAAGCAGAAAAAGAAAACAGCGTACAGGACAAGGTAATCTTCAACTTGGTCGAATCAATTTACCTAGGTAGGTCGGAGAACTAAGATCCTGCTAGTCGAACACAAGGCTCCATCGTCTTCCTCTAGTAGCTCGTCTTCGGACACGAGCTCCGAGAGTAGCGAAGCCAATGATGGAACACCGAGAACGTCGGCTAAGCGTCGCACTGCCGCTGTAGATGGCGTCCCAACAAAGAAGACGAGAGTCAATGGCAAGGCCCATGATGTCGCTCCACCACCGACTTCATCTCAGTCCACGACCTCATCCAGCTCAGAGCAGGATTCATCATCTGACGACAAGTCAGATGCGTCGTCCGACGGAGTCGAGGCTCAAGCCGAGCCCGCTGTTCAGCAGGAGCCGCTAAAGCCGGAAGCGAAGACTTCAAAGCCTGACTTTGATGCTTGGTACTTGCGTGCCGTGACCAAACAGTTTGGCAGCGACCTCGAGAAGCTACGGCAGGCGCCAGACTTCAAAGACTCGTCTGTGCCGATACTAATAGATTTTCTGAAGCAAGGCACCACGCTGTTTAGCGACGAAGAAAAGAGGACAGTGACGGCTCAAGTGAAGCCATGATCTATACATCTCGCGGAATCCTAAGCCAAAAAGTCCGGACCATGCGGCCAACAACCCAGACGTCGTCTACAGGGACGAACTTGCGCCATGAATGAAACCGTACGGAGTTCCGCCATGCGCAAGAGAACACTTTGGCTGAAGCTACGAAGTTCGCTTCTCTGCTGACCTTGAAGAGCTGCCACCAATGGCATCGACGCTAAGACGTCATCTCCGCCCCGCAATGCACCTGCGTCCGACCTCCGCGATTATTTGACTCGACTTCAAACATTATTGCAGTCAGTCATCCAGGTCCTCAATCAATCTGCCAATACCTCCAAAAGCTTCACCATGGCAGCCGCATGCATCTTCTGCAAGATTATCAAGGGTACGCTCTCCATTTCCCAACCAACTCCCCGTACCCCACGCTCTACACATCTCACAGCATACCCAGGTGACATCCCCTCAATGAAACTCTACGAATCCGCCCACACCCTCGCCTTCCTCGACATCCAACCGCTGTCACGCGGTCATGCTCTCATCATCCCAAAGCACCACGGCGCGAAACTCACCGACATCCCCGACGACTCGCTCGCCGAAATCCTCAAGGTCACGAAGCAGCTCGCGTCAGCGTCAGGCGCGGAAAACTATAATATCCTGCAGAACAATGGGCGGGCGGCGCACCAGGTGGTGGATCATGTGCATTTTCATATGATACCGAAGCCCGGGACGGAGCAGGGGCTTGGGATCAGCTGGCCGGCGCAGGACGCGGATAAGGGGGAGTTGCAGAAGCTATGTGAGGAGATGAAGGCAAAGATGTAGAGTGCAGACGATAAAGAGCCATCATTTGGATAGTGGGAGAATCTGCATGGGCACAAACAGACACAAATCGTACGACAGAGCACACCGAGACAGAAGCGAGGTAGTGTGCAAGCAGACATCAAGTCCACCAAAGCTTGATACCAGATCAAGTGTTTCAAATACCAAGCTCTTCAATGAGCCTGCCATCATACGTCAGTGTATTTCTACAGCGTAACTCCCATTCCCGTCATGTCATGTCATTACACTTCATGCTATCCAATCTTCCTCAGGTGCCGTCTCGGGCATCAGCCCATTCTCAAAATGCCCATGCTGTATTCCATAGTCGTACGCGGCTTTTAGTTCAGCTCGTGGGCCTTCCAAAGGCTGCTGCGGCTGGGCCGGCGTACCGTTCATTTGCGGCGACTGATGAAATCCGTTGGGTTGCTGTTGCGGTTGGCCAAAACCCGCCGGCTGCTGTTGCGGCTGTCCAAAGCCATTCGCTTGCTGTTGATTTTGGAACCCGGTTGAAATCTGTGGCTGCGGATTGGCAAAGAAGCCGCCGGGTCCTGACTGCCCGAAGCCGTTTGGCTGCGTCGACTGTGTTGGGTGGGTTGGGCTTAGCATGGCGTCGTCTTGTGGGATCGCTTGTTGCTGTTGTCCAAAGGGAGTCGTCGGGCGTCCAAATGCGTTGTTTGCTGGTGATTGGCCGAATGGGCTGCCGTTGAAGGGCGTTGCGTTATCTCGGGAAAAGACGCCAGGCGTTTGCTGAGGTTGGCCAAAGTTGGTGAAGCCGTTTGATTGCTGTTGCGGTACGGGCTGAGCGAAATTGGTGGGCGGTTGCTGGGCGAATGCATTGGTGTAAGTCGCGTTGAAGTTGCCAAACCCATTGGGTTGCGGTGGTGGTGCAGCATTCGAGAAGCCGGAATTCTGCTGCTGTCCGTACCCTCCGAAGCCACCTTGATTGCGTCCCCGTCCTCGGTTCGGACTGTCCTGGCGAGGCGGTCGTGGTTGGTCTGCGAATACGCCTTGTCTTCTTCGCTGCTTGTCTCTTGTGAACTGACCCCACCGGACTTCGCCGGGCTTGGGATTCGTCTGCTCTATTATGTCATACCGGTTGGGATGTTCGTTGATGCCGTTCAAGATGTATTGCATCGCTCCAGCAGGATCACTGCCGATCGCATTGATACGCTTTGACATCTCCTCGCTTAGCGTGCGTTCGGTATTCGCCTTCTTCCATTAGCTGACAGATAACGACAAAAGTCACGTGCACATACCGCTTTCTCCGCAGCATTCTGGCCATTGGCCACAGTAAGATAAAAATCATAGCGGAGCTCTTCTGGGCTGATCTCCAGGTCCGAGCCATCGATGAGCTGAGTAGGAGCATCTCTACCTGGCGCATAGGCTGAGCATACCCATTGAGGCTTCTCCGTGGTGACATCGTTCACGATTTCCTGCGGTGTGATCATATAGTTGCTGCGCAAGTCAGTATCGTTCTCAAGCTACTGACCATGGGTGGGAAAGCTTGCTTACTCTCGAGGTCCAGTAACATCATTCTGTCGATTCTGATTTCGGCCTTGAAATCCGCCTCGTCCACCTCCCCAGCGCGGTCCGCTTGGCGGCTGGTAGGTATCTCTACCTCGTCCTCGACCTTGACCTGAGCCTCGGTTGTCGAAGTTGTTCGGTTGATTGAAGGCCCCCTGCTGATTGGGATCGCCTCTACCCCCTTGGTTGAAGCCCCTACCACCCTGGTCGAATCCGCTTTGATCTCTCCCTCCGCCATCGAAGCGCACTTGATGGTTGCCGAACGACGCAGCGTCGCCACGACCTCGACCTCTCCCTCGCTGATTAGATCCTCGGTCGTCTCGTGGTTCATATGATGGTGCAGAGTAGTTGTTCCGGTTGCTTGGCTGACCGCCGGGATGCTCGTTGCGACACTTGTCTCCGAATCTACAGGAGCCTTGCATAAAGAACTTGCAAACAGCCATTGCTAACGGTGCAGGCGCGCAAGCCCGTCTTTTGATTTGGTGCTATGATGATGGTTGGCTGACGATGAGTCTAGTGAGTGCGCTGATAGCCTAATGAGGGTATTTGAATGGTTCTTGCAGCTCTGTGGCAAGTTTTCGTTGGGGTTCCAAGAAGGTGGCATTGAGAAGTGGTCGAGACTCGAGGTGTTCAATGAAGGCAACAAAGGTCAAACGCCTTGCGGAATCGGGATGGCTGGTACCTCGGACGAACTTTCGGCAGAGCTAGTCCACATTGGATGACCTCCCGGAAAACAATCGCTTGGCGCGTCCACACTTCCTCTGTGGAACGTGCATTCTTACGCTTGACAGTGATCCAACTTTTGATCAAGTGCGGGCATCCCAGCACCAGACTGCTGACGTCTGGCGAAGATGCTTCGTCGTCCAATTCAAATACGGCACACCTCAGGTTCCGCGACGCAGCGCGATCTACCATTCGTTCGCTTTCAGAACCCCACGCCGTGCATTCAAAATATCCTGACTTAATCCTCTTTATCCATTTATGTACCCTTCCTTTGGGCTTGTGACTTTCGGCATTTTCATTGCCGGCTACATATCGGCACGTTACGATCTTCCACTTCGGCTGTACGAGCTTGCCATCTTCGCCTGGTATCACGACGTACTGGTTCGCAGCATTTACGGATTCGCAGGCCTAAGTCTGCTGTTTGTTGCGGTAGCTGGACCCGTGTCATTCCTTGCAATTCGAGAGACAGAGAAGAGGCCGCGCTCGGCAGAAGGTGGACTTTCAGCGCGAGAGCAGCTGAGGCGCAGGGGCTCCTTCTGAACAGCATGATATGACCGCGCAAGATGGCTTGTTGCGGGTGTTTTGGCCGCTAGAAGCATCAAGAGACACTGCTCATGGCGTCTTAATAGGATGGTGCAACTCGGTGACAGATATCTTGGTCGCCTCAATCCTCTATGAGTGCGAGCCTCGCAGCGTTGAAAATGCGCTGCGTGTGGGCACGCTCTATCGAAATGCACCACATCCAATGCAACACCTGCTTGATCGCTGTGGCCCTGCGCAACTTCGAGTCATAGGTACGATCAACAGAAAAGACGAAAGTGAAGCTCCAGCAAGCAATCATCTCGTCACCAAGCGTGGTCGCCATACTGCATTGCCAACCGTCTTAGCACCAACGGCGCGAGATGTCCAGATCATCATGTACACGCGTCCGCGACCGGAGAGAATGCAATTCATGTCACCTGATCCCATGTCGCTCACGATACGGGACAACAAGCAGCAGATCGGATTGGAAGTGCCTCCGTTCGCTGAGATCGAGGAGGCTGAGAAAGAAGAGCTTGCGAGGAAAGAACACTTGGTGAAGAAGTTGCAGTTACACACCGTGAAGAAATACCCTCAGACGCAAAAGGAGCTGGCGCTTCCGACTATCATCACGCAAGTCAATTGCTCATACGACATCGACGTGGTCCTCCAAAAGAATATTAGCCTAGTGAGGCAACGAACCCGACGCGCGCTCAGTGTGAGCGAGCGAGTGGTAGAGTCCGCAAATAACCTGTGGGACTACATTGACTTCATTATTTGGTTTGCGTTCTTTGAATACGCTTGGCCGACCGTCAAGAAGATCTTCATCTATGGCTTGATGACCTACCGGACCATTGGCGAGGTCGTTCTGCGCTTGGTAGAGACACCATTGCTAACGAAACAGAAACGCATCGCTTTGCGCGAGATATCCGCATCTGCCCAGCAAGTCGATTTGCGGCTTCAACAGTTCTGCTACTGGCCAGTGCAGTACATGACCCTCAAACAGCGCAGGAATGACTGGGAGAGCTGCTCGAACAATCATTCCGAATACATTCGCTTTTACAACAGCCTCTGGCTAGTCGCCAACGACATCATTATCGGATGCGCATGTGGATCTTATCTCATCGACAATGCCGACTTTGTCGCAAGTCTCGTGGACCGACTGATAGGACAGTGGTCCCTCGAAGGCTTGCGGCGCATGCTCGGATGGCTGATGGTGTATCCTGCGGGTCTCAAACTTAACAACGAGCTCGCTGCCTTCCTGGGAGACCTCTTCATTTGGGTCATCGACTACTGGGGTGGTGAGTCTAACGTCCGTCTCCACACCACACGCAAACACGTGATACTAACACTGCCACAGCCTGGCTCTCAACAATCCAACCGCACTTCCCCACACTCATCCGTCTCTTCGGCGTCGCCTCCTTCGCTGGCGCCACTATGCCCCTCTCTCTCGCTTCCGACCTCCTCTCCATCTGCACCCTCCACATCTACTGCTTCTACATGGCCAGCGCTCGCATCTACGGCTGGCAACTCTCCATCATCCTCTCGCTCTTCCACCTCTTCCGCGGCAAGAAGCGCAACGTTCTCCGCAACCGCATTGACTCTTGCGACTACGAGCTCGACCAGCTCCTCCTCGGCACGATCCTCTTTACACTCCTTTTCTTCCTTCTGCCGACGGTGGCGGCCTTCTACATCACCTTCGCGGTTGCGCGAATGGCCATCATCTGCCTCAAGGGCATCTTCGACCTCCTACTGGCCTGTCTTAACCACTTCCCGCTTTTCGCCCTCATGCTGCGGATCAAAGACCCCGGGCGCCTCCCCGGCGGTATCCGCTTCGAACTCCAACAGGCCGTCCCAACCGTCACCAGACAAACCTCTCCCCACGCCAACGGTACCGCCCACCCACCCACTCCCTCCACAGCCAACGGCACATCCCCGACCACACCCGCCTACATAACCCTCCAATCCACGCCGCTCTCCCTCCGCAGCATGTTCCACGAGTACTTCCAGCTCGGCGGGCACATCCGCAAACACTACGTCTCGTCCTCCGTCGTCAAGTGTCTGGCCACAGGCGTGCTCGTCCCGCCGCTGCACCGTCGGAACCTGTATAGTCTGCAGTACTCCAGTCTGCCTGCGCAGCGCATGGGGATTGTGGAGCTGTGGAGGCGGTTGACGGCGCCTGCGGGGCCGGCGGAGGGGATGAGAGGGTGGGGCGTTTGGAAGGGGGGTGGGGGTGTTAGGAGAGCCAGGGCGTAGATTGAATGCGATAGGTAGAGTAGGGTCAAGAACAGGTTTGATCTGATGAGAAGGTTTTTGAGCTTGTGAGTTTGAGGCACGTGTGCTAGAGTGCAATGCGGTGCGCCCCCTTCGATATGCGTGTCATTGGTTCTCGTTAAGATACCTATTCAGCTGCCTCAGCTGCCGTAGAGCGAACAATGATTGCGATTCAGGGCTAGCCAGGTATCACAAGACACGCAGCTAGGTGAGGACGTGGTCCCCGTCACGCGCGTATTGTTCTCAAACACTTCCACTCTCACCTGCCCGGCACGTGCCAGCTGCGTCCCGCAGATGAATGACGTCCGTCGAATGCTGTAGCCTACCCTTGTACGTCTAGCTCTTCCTATTCTCTTTCGCCTACGCTGCTTCGCTCATGCACACTATAGCCTCTGCCTTGAACGATCGTTTGTGATGACGACTTTGAGACCGTTCTACGAGCGCCACTACACATGATGGGCAACCGGCACGTCAAGCACCCTTACGCTATCAACAAACCCAACGAAGAAACAGTAAGTATAGTCTATAACGCCATCGTTAATCGCTAGTAGTACCTAATGCGCTATGCTTAGGCGAGTAGGCCATCTTACGCCATGGCTATGCAAAAGATGCGCGCTCAATGCAAACCATTACCAATAACCCACTGCCGATATTATCGCCGTTGCCATGATCTCTGTCAAAAGATATCATGATAACGAGATCTTTGCAAACGACAATAGTCGAATGATGGCACCGCCCGACGCCAACATCGATTGAGATGGCGCTGAAAGATCTCACGCTATGATCTACTTCAGCTTCTGGGGTAATCGATGGGACGCCGCTCGCTTGAAACCAGATTTTGATGATCCAAAGAATGAGCTTTAGAAGAATGCCGATCCGAAGTCTTCGAGCTGGAAAGATCAAGGCTTCGAAATCACCAAACCGTCGACGTCGAAGTCCAGAAACTTCCTCAAAGCATCCAGAGCCCGGTTTGTCGGCTCAAGAAGACATTGGGAGGAGACGTCAAACCCCTGTCGCCATAGCATGAGCGCCGTTCATTGCACTTGCGCCGTTCGTGCCAGCCACGCTGTTGATCGGGTTCCATCCATTTACTCCACTCGGTCCATTTGGGATACCGGCGCTGTCAAATCCATGACGGCGCGCGAAGTCGTCCATCGCGGCTTCGCTGCTGAAGCCATTCACGCCATACATGTCGGCATCGCTAATCTCACGATTGAGGTCAATCGCTCCATCGAAGCCAGTGGCGGTGGTGGCATGAGTCTCATGAGTCTGTGCGGGCGCATACGCGTCACCTCCGTCGAACGCCCTCCAGACGCTCTTCGCAATCTCACCTCCCTTAATCTTACGCTTTTTCCGACTCTCACCACTACCAGCGCTACTCTTGCGGCTCCCTCCACTGGACACAGCTTCACCCACCTGCTCGAAATCATCCTGAAGCGCATCTGACGACCTTCGCCGCTCTGTCGGCGCAGCTCGCATCTGCACGCGACGGCTCTTCTTGCCACCCTCCTTCGTCAACATCTCGTGACCTGTCTTGCCGGCGCCGAATTTATAGTCGATGAAGTCCCAAAGCGCGGGCGTCATGCCGAGTTGGGCTAGGGTGAAGTTGCGGAGGATGCTACCGCCGAGGAGATCGCCACGGGGCCCGAAATGGCCTTTGATGCCTTGACCTTTGAGTTCGTTGTAAATGGCTATGCGAACCGGGCGGCGGGGGTGCTTTCCTGCTTGAGGGGTATCAGCAAGGCGAAATTATATTAGCGGCTTCCGAAGAGCAACAAGGAATTAGGGAGGGATGGTGGGTCTTGCGCAGCGACGCTGCTGTGGAAGAGAATGAATGAAACGCCGAAGCGAAGAAGAGACTATTGAACGTGAGCGAAGAGAGGGAAGCAGCCTACCTCGATCACCAGAGTAGTTGTTCTTGATCGCATCGAGGACACGGTTGACCTCCTCTGGCAGCTGAGTACGGTCTCGCTTGCGGAGGTCGTAATCGCCTTCCAGAGCTTCCGAGTCGTCGCTGCTCTCTTCCTCATCAAAGCCAGGCGGAGTCTCCAGGTCATCTTGCGGGGAAGACAGACCGTCATCAGGTGAAGTGTCTGAGAAGATTTCTATGACTCGAGGGGAGGGTTCGATGGCTGACGATGGTAAAGCCGGCGTATCAGCAGCTGGAGGGGTGGGAGCCGCAGTAACGTAGTTGGGACCTGGAGGCGAGGGGGCGCCATCATACATGAGACCTGGCTGAGGTGGAACGGACTCAACGGCAAAGCGACTCGAGTTTCCGGGACCGCGAATGGCCACGGAGAGGTTCTTCTTTCTGCCTCGACTGGAACGGACCCCAACAGCACTCTTAGCTGCTTTGTGCGAGGCGGCCTTTGCATTAGCGGGGCTGAAATACTGGGATCCGTATTGAGCGACGTGACCGTTGCCATAAGGAGTGAGAGTTTGTTGAGGAAACTCGGGCATCTGCGGCTGGTACGGGTGAGGCGGGAGACTATGAGGCGGCGGGTGCGGCATCGGCGCTAGACCACCTTCACCATGAAGCGGCGGGTGCGGCATCGGCGCTGGACCACCTTCACCATGAGGAACGTGCGAAGACGAGGGATCAGAGCTTGGACCGTACGCCGAGGGCCCGTTGAACGAAGGTGTAAGGTACGGGTGTCTTGCCATGCCATGATAGTACTGGTGAACGTTGGTCTCGGGGAAGAGATGGCTCGGCCTCATCGGACCATCGTACTGGAGAGGCTTCGGATATCGTCGCAGGCAGGCCTCACCACCATTAGGAGTGCGAGCGATGAGCTCAACACAGTCGGGCTGGTGACCAAGGAATGCCCACTGACGTGAAGCATGCATCTGG
The DNA here is from genome assembly GCA_002989075.1 of Arthonia radiata. Classification (NCBI taxonomy): domain Eukaryota; kingdom Fungi; phylum Ascomycota; class Arthoniomycetes; order Arthoniales; family Arthoniaceae; genus Arthonia; species Arthonia radiata. Next base: position 831,229 of record PSQN01000004.1, on the reverse strand, counting down.
TCGCGGAGGTCATTGCCGGTTGGGATAGGGATGTCGTGACATGAGAACGGAACGTGGTGCTGGCCATCAGGCATGACAACAGGAGGTCCGAGAGGAGTGCGATATCGACAGAACAGTTGGAATGGGGTCGCAGCCCGCGGCGCAGGCGGACCTTGCGAGAACGGGGGTGGTTGCGCGTCCATGGTCGCTGCTGAGTCGAGGACACGCTTTTATCAGCAGATGCGCAGGACCAGTCGGTTCTCAGATGATGCGAAGCTTCACCGTATCGCCTGGTATGACGCGTAGGGATGTTCTCTCACGGACCTCGAGAGCATGCAGTGAAGTTTCAGTCTCAAAGCAAAAAGGTCTTGGCTCGCAACGCGCCTTGCCTAATGAGGAAGGATCGCCCGATTTTAGGTGAAATCGCGAAGACCACCCAGGTCCGCTCAGACGTCGCTTGATGGAAGTCGAAAGCGGCAGGTGCTGGCAAGACGCGCTGTATATTGTCGTCAGCATTTTTTCGATAATAGTATATGCTAACAAGGGGTTGCTCGAAGTGTGGGTGCTCTGTTGACGCATGATTTGCCTCGAGTGGAGGTTGGTTGCAAGTGTGGCGGGGTTGGACAGGCAGGGTCGCCAGTCAGGAGCCCCTTTGTGAGCAGCAACGTGTTCGAGTATACTACATGTGCGTGCGGAGACGGTTGCTATCATGGAAGCGTTGGTGCCCGTGCTCGTCTCGCCACCATCATGTTACTCCTGCTTCTGCTGCTCAAGAGTAAGCCTACTGCTTGCAGCACTTGTCTGGGTTCGGTGACCCATGCGTTGAGGCTTGGTCAGTGCCTGAGAAGCAAGCCAAACCGGCGCGCCATTGGCCACTCAAGGACCAAAGTAGGCAGGGAGGCACTTTGTATACAGCCACGCGATGAGGAGTAACTGTGCTCGCCAGCACCAGGTTTGGGCAGTGTTGTTGAATGGAGGCGTTTTTCAATCCTCAGCGACTCCATGGGGGGATTCTTGACATATACAAACATCCCGAGAGCTCTGGTATGCGATTGGTTCTCCCCAAAATCGTATGAAGAACGGTGACTAGGTGGATTGTAACAGTGTCCGGGAGGTGGGACTTTGAAATGGAATTAGCTGCACATGCCACCTTCTTGGCTTTTTTGCGTGTGCTACGAGTTGCAGCAACGAGAAGTGAAAAAGCTTGCTCTTTCCTTTGATAGTCCAATCCAGAGGGTCGATTGTTTCAGCATTTCTAGGAATTTTCGTTCGTCTGAACAGCATACTTGGCTACTCAAATCTGGTCCCAAACCTGTCATAAATTGGCCTTTCACCTGCGCTGGTCAAGAATTTACATGTTTCGTCGTATCACATCCAAATCGCGGGCGCTGTAACTGACGTTACCTATTCAACGCCCTGTCCCAGAGACCCTTACTTGTCTCCTGTATACGCCGTTGCTGCTCCCTGATCATCTCCTCGGTTTGTCCTCTGCCATGACCTCGCGGGTCCATTTCGAGCTGACCGAGGCCTTGACTTACATTCTCCTTCTCCGGCATCAAGCCTGCTTGCTCGGCGATTTGACCCTTACCTGTCGCCACTACACCTTCCATAGGATCGCCGTCTTCCTTAGCGCTCTCCTTGGCGCCAGGACCAGCGGGGCGCTGCGGAACGGGGGCATTCATAGCTGCAGCACCGCCAGCCCTTAATTGGTTGATAGCACGAATCGTGTCAATGGCGGCGTGCAAAGTTCTGCGAGCGTTGAAGTTCTTTTTGACCGTGGGCAACAGGTCAACTTTGCCAGGATCGCCAGGCTTGGCTCCTGTGGCAGCGTCGCCCTCACCTTCACCAGTGATCCACGGATGCGCCAAGGCTTGATGGGACGTCATGCGCTCTACCGGGTCGATGGTGAGACACCTACTAATGAACTGGCGTGCGCTCTTAGAAACATGTCTCCAGTATTCGAGCGGTGTAAACGAGTAGTCCGCAACGAGGATGGCTTGCATTTCTTCGAGGTTGCTGTCGCGGTCGAAAGGTGTGTAGCCGCAGAGAAGGAAGTACGCGATAACGCCAATTGCCCAAACATCCCTTGCGTACAGTCAGCCGTTTTCTATGCACTCACTCGCGCACTTTCCACTTTCGAGGTCTTACAACCGAAGATGAAGACTGCGTTGCAAGGCAGGAGCTACTCACACTGGCTTGCCGTGACCACTCTTCTTGAAGATCTCGGGTGCCATATACCCCGGTGTACCACATGTCGTCGTCAGCACATGAAATTGCTCCTCATCCATGATGCGGCTGAGGCCAAAATCAGCGATCAATAGGTCGGCGTTGTCTTCAGGCGTGCGAAAGAGCAAGTTCTCGGGCTTCAGATCTCGGTGTACTATACCGTGGTCATGAAGATACGCTACAGCGGAGAGTGTGGCACGGATGAGTTCAGCAGCGTCAGACTCGTAGTAGGAGCCTTTGCGACATATCCGGTCAAACAGCTCACCGCCAAGAGCGAGATCGGTCACGAGGTAGACTGAATTCGTGGTTAGCAGGGCTTGCGCAGACTTCGGAGCAAGACTTGATGCTTTCTCGACGAGCGTCATATGGTATATGGCCGAATGTCGAGGCACCGTTGGCAACCTCTGAGGAGCAGAGACACTCACGGTTGTTCATGGTCTCAAAGTAATCAACAAGCGTCAGAATGTTCTGGTGTCCCATCGATACACGCTTCAGCACGGCGATCTCGTTCCTGACCTGCAACCTTCGTCAGCTGGCTTATGCTTCTGCGACCCAGCTGAGGCAGGTAATGGCTCAGGGCCGGGACGTCGAAAAGCGCACCATGTGCTCTCGGCCTGCCATAAGTCTCTTGTTGATGACTTTGGCCGCATAGTATCTCCCCGTGTCAACATGTACACACTCTTTAACAACCGAGTAGCTCCCCGCTCCTAATGTCTTGCCGGTCTTATATCTACAAGGCTGGACTTGAGGCTGCTGTGCGCGTTGCGCGCTTGAGCCGTTAGAGGCCATTTCAAGATTTGCTGGTCCTCGATTTGTGTGGCAGACTCCCATGCGACGAACGCGCCTCTCCCAAGGTTTCGCTTTTGTAATCGCTCCGCAAGTTTGAGTAAGCGTGTAAGTTTCGCGAGATGAGATTGCGCGACACAGTGGGTGGGAGATGTGTGTGTACTGGGTGGAGCCACCGTCAGCCGAGACCTCTGCGCAAGTATGGTGTTTCTTCTCCGAAATTCGGGCGCTCAGCAGATCATGGAAGTTGAGCGATGTACAAGACGATTGAACGTACAAATGAGGCTCAAAAGTGGGGCGAGGGCAGAAGCTGCAGCGGGAGGTCCACGTTTCAACTTTCTCGAGTCACGAGGAACCAGTCGTTATTTGGCATAAAACTCAGAGCTCCCAGTTTGCTAATTGATTGAGATACATTCATGTAATTGGGATGCTATGCGCTCATGCTTGCTATGCAAGCGAGATGGTGGACACCGCCTCTCCTCAGCCGTCATGAACTTGCAGTCATGCTCAGAGCAGGACTGCTACTCCCTTGATCGTCATTCATATCTGCATTGCCCAGTCCAAAGATGGTCGTCGTCCAGTCTGCGAAGGTGTCTGCGTCCCACACCTCATCCCCACGTCCCTTGCCCTTCTTGGCCGATGCCGCGCCGTTCACTCTGTCCTTTGATGTGTGGCGGTCAAAGAAGTCTTCGTAGTTGGACACGGTCTGATCTTGAATGGCACCCGCGAGCGTATCTTTCGTCCTTGCGTCGTCCACGTATTCGTCCAGCTTGCCCCTCAAGATCTTGACCTCGCGTTCTACCGCCTTCCGCAATATGTGCATCGCCTTGCTGGCGTCGAAGCCCGAAGCGGACGCAGCCGACTCTGACAACGCCGCTGTCATGCGACTTGCAAAGCCGTTTGTGAAGTCCCCAATCACGGTTCGAAGCTGCGCGTCGAGTTCGGCTTTCGCATCCAACATGTTTTCTACCACCTGAGGCATGAGACCGCTGCCTACAAGCCGGACGAGATTGCCCGCATTGAAAAGCCCGCCTCTCTCACGTAGCTCCCAGAATGTATTGGTAATGCTCGAGAAGTCAAAGCCAACCTCAGGCGTGACAAACTCGATGTCGAATGCGACTATCTGTTGTTTGAGGATTAGTAGTTGTCGAAGAAGGAACAGCTGGCCATCTGCAGGGGAATTTTTGGTGGATATCGTCCTCGATGCGTTGACTAGGGAGTGTGTGGTCTGATGCACGATCTGATGAGCTAGATCATCAAATACAGACGACTGCCATACGTCAGTTGCGGCTGACAAATGTCCGGCAGGATGCTCACATTGACCAAGCGGTAGATCTTGCTCAGTAGCCATATTGCCTTTCGCAATGTTGGATACCATCCTTGAAACGACTCTTGGGAATCATAGATGTCCAGACCATCCAATTCCTCGCCGTTAGCAGCCTTACCGGAGTCCTTGACAGGTGTCTGGGGAGCTTGTATGGAATTTTTGCGGCCGGACATTGCTGGTCCCTTGGTCTTCGTCCCGGATAGAGGCACGCCGCGGGTGCGAGCTGGATAGTTGAGATCATCTGGCTTCGGCCTGAACCTCTCGATGTCGTCACGAAGCACTGCCAGAGCCACGAATACTAGCCTGGTCTGCGAATCTTCCAGTGCAGGCTGTATCAGGGCGGAAAAATCGAGACGTTCTCTGCCATCATCATCTGACTCTTCGTCTGGCTCTTCGACATACCGAGCTTGGATCAGAGTACACATCTCGCACAATTTCGGAAGCTGCGTTTCTCTGATTGTACGCGGTCGGAGATAGTCATAGAGCGGCTCACAAACGGTTTCCAGGAATGGGTAGAGGCCGTCTTCGCCGTCAAACCATTCGTGCCAGAGCTCGCACTCGTCCATGCAGATACCGCGTATGTAGCTGATGCTGCTCCGAGCGAATGTGACAAGATCCTTGGATGTGCTTGGTGCTACAGTGATCTCGTCCATCTTCCGCCGCACCAGAGGTATTATAAGTCGACCTCGTGCCGCGCCATAGCTTTGATGCAGCTCGTTCACGAGACTTTGATATTCTGCTTGCGTGTTCTCGCCCGCTGCAGGATCGGGCACTGCTCTCTTCTGTATTTCGAGGGCAAGCCTTTTCAGCTCTGGTGCATTCACTCTGAACTTTGCATAGAGCAGAGCTGGCATAGTTGTGTCGTTCAGCTGTCTGTCCGCTATGCGTTGCGAGACCTCTGCGGCCGTTGCTCTCAAGCTATCTGTAAAATACACACGTATTAATGTTAGCCCACGAGTAAGCAACAGTCTGTATCGTGCTCCGTAAGTAGAAGCTTCGCGTTGACCTGGCTACTCAGCCCGTTAGCCTGCAATTGCTCGTTCAGTCCAGAAAGGACCAACTCACATGAGACTTCATGTACTCCAAACATTCATCGAGCTGAGCGAGCATCTCGGTGAAATCATCACTGCGGACAAAATGCCGTACACCAGGTGCATTGAGTCTTCGGGTGATTGGATCTAGATAATGGTAATACTGTAAGTTCTCTCCGACGTCGTCGGCAAGAGAAGCAAGTCGCCGTTGGTCCGCAAGCAAGTTCTCGCATCGCGCTTGGAAAGCTGATGCCTGCGCTTCTACGTTGTTGAAGGTCTTCGAAAGGTTGGACAGGAGCTTCAGATTGGAGTCGGTGTCCTCTAGCAGCAAGTCTAGATGCCGTCGAGATACTTCTAGCTGGTCTTGATACAGTCTTGGAGACGTGCCTGGTCAGCACTCTGCTTATATATCAGTACCACCCGAACTCACTGATATTTTTCATGGCCAGTATCAAGTAGCTCATCCGACATGTCTCCATACCAATCCTCGAAGCTGAAGTCATCCTCGAAGATTTGCGAAGCGCGGCGTTGCGCAGCCGCCCTAGTATTCAATCCGCCCCTGGATCCTGGATCTCTGCTCGTGTCCGCTCGTGATGCGCGGTGAAAGTCGGTGTAGGATTTGGCGCGTCGAGGTACTGCGGCTGACAGAGGCTGAAGAGTCTCGTCGACTTCTACGGTGGGTGGTAAAGGCACGTCTGGAGCGGCGGCATCAGCATGGTCTTCCTCCTGCAAGGCGCATTAACAGGTGAAGGCGCCCAAAGAGCGGCGCGTTGCTCACATTGGGCTGCTTGAGGAGGGACACGCGGCGTGCATGTCGCACTTGTGAACGAGCGGGCGCAGCTGGTACCGTGGCGAACCAGGCATCATCGTACATATTGATCTCGTGGTGGATGCTCGAGGTTTGTTACACGGCTTGTGTGCTTCACATCATTGGAGGCTCGCCAAGATTCTATCACGCTGGGAGCGATAAAACCAGTACATGTGGAGCTAGCAATGCTAGCGGCAGAGTGAGTCGGACACAACATCGCGGTCAAATTACAAATATTCTGTGACCTTCCTCGCACAACCCTTCCTCAATCTGCAAGTGACTATAATCCATATCTGCAACGCTGCGCGACCAGTCGCTAAAATCTGCGTGCAAATATGGCACTATCATGTCCCGCAACGGACCGACTCATCGTTATGCGCGCGAAACGTGCGCGAACCCATGCACGAACTGGCGCGGTGGGACGGCTTGTCCAATTGCTGCTCGGTGCCTGAAGCATCTTAGAGGCTAGGTTTGTGGGGGAGAAGCGAACGCTCGAGTCACGGCGGCGTCATTGTTGACGAGCCAACACTCGGCAGACGAAGCTCCTCTTCTTTCTTTCCTGATGGCTGACAGTCGGTCCGACTCAACTAATGATCAGTCGTCCTCATTGATTGCTCTTTTAGCCGGACGCCAAGTGCAAAGCCATATTCTCGCTTTACCTTTCGCCCGATCTAGAGCACCATTGGCAATGAGCGGTAGACACTGGCGAACACTATGCACGGTAAGACCGCACAAGTGACGGAGATGGCTGGCGAGCACATAAGAAACCCCGCAATGCTCGCTCTTCTCTCTTCCCTCAGATTTGATCGCGCGACGCCGTAGATTGCTGTACACTGTGAAGATGCTGCAACTACTCACCCTCGTAGCAGCGCTCTGCGCGAATACTCTCGGACAGAGCAGCACGTTGCCGCCAGTACCGTCCGGCACTCCGATTGCGGGCAACTACACCGGACAGTATCGACCACAGATTCACTACTCACCGCCAGTCGACTTCATGAACGACCCCAATGGTTTGTTCAGAGACAACAACGACACCTGGCATCTGTACTACCAGTGTATGACACGTCTGCCCTCAGTACACAACGCGGTAGTCCTTTTCTAACTTCACCATCCAGACAATCCAACGGGCATTGTAGCTGGCAATCAGCACTGGGGTCACGCCACTTCGCAGGATCTGTACTCGTGGACCAATCAACCCATCGCAATCTACGCGGTCAACGAGTCGTCCTACATCTTTTCTGGATCCGCCGTAGTAGATTCAAACAACACGTCCGGCTTCTTCCCAAACCAGGACAACGGCGTGGTGGCGATCTACACCATTGCAACGTATGAGCCTATCCTGCTGCAGACTCAGGGTATTGCCTACTCTTACGACAACGGCTACACGTTCGAGGTGTATGAAAACAACCCAGTGTTAGACATCGGTTCCAGTCAGTTCCGTGATCCCAAGGTGGTCTGGTATGAGGATCACTGGGTCATGGCCGTTTCGTATGCAGCAGACTTTGTCATCGGATTCTACACTTCGCCGGATCTCAAGAATTGGACACACGCCTCGAACTTCACCCGCTATGGCCTGCTCGGTGTCCAGTATGAATGCCCCAATCTCGTTGAGGTCCCCGTGGAGGGCACGGAGGACACCATATTCATGCTGCTGATCTCAATCAATCCGGGGTCTCCTCAAGGCGGATCCTCTTCGCAGTATTTCCTAGGAGACTTCGACGGCTACACCTTCTCACCTATGGACAATGTAACACGAGTCGCTGACTTCGCTAAGGACTCGTACGCTGGCCAATTCTGGAATGATGTTCCGAACGGACAGGCGGTCATGATTAATTGGGCCTCAAATTGGCAATATGTTCAGGTGACTCCTACAGGCGAGAGCGAGGGCTGGCGAAGCACAATGTCTGTGCCGCGCAGCATCTCTGTGCGAGATGTGGACTTGATTGGAATGACCGGTATCGCTAGACCGTACGATATCACGCCCATTGTTGGAGAAACGCTCGCCACGCGTACGCTGGGCAATGGCTCTTTTGCCGTCGACTTCGCCGAGGTATCCTCTCAATCGCTCTGGCTCTCGGTCAACATTACCAATTTGCCTGCCGTCGCGAACATCACAGGTGGGACCGTCAACTTCACATTCATCTCACCCATTTCTGGAGAGTACCTCCGGTCAGGAATGTATTTGAGCAGCGGTGCCTACTTCTTTGTCGACCGCAGCGGTCTGCGAGGTTTCGACAACATCTTTTTCACAGACAAATTCGCGGCCAGCCAGTTCATCAGCGGTGACTCGTTCCACTTTGATGTGATCATCGACCGCTCCATATTCGAGACGTTTGTCAATGACGGCGCGTCGACGTCGACTACATCCTTCTTCTCTACGTTGCCACTGACGCTGATGACGTTTGCGAGCAGTAATATTCCAGAAGGTGTCAGTGTGAGCGCAGCTGTATACGAATTGAAAAGCGGATGGGCAGCGCAGGCAGATGAGAACGGGACTGTTCAGGGTAATGTGACTACTCAAGAAGGCTCAGAAGGGTTGAAGCGACGACATCCACGCAGGTTGTACGAGTCCCGATACTAGCGGGTATGCAGGACTGCACATGTCGTTCTAGTGCGCATCGAGCAGTGCCGAAGGACCAGCCTGCGTGCACTACCTCTGAGAATATGATTAATGCCTGAAACCGCGCTTACGGCTACTGTATGTAATGCTCCCTTCTGCGTCCTGGGCCCCTGGGGGGGATCGCAGGATGTACACAGCTTCCTGTCGCGCTGGAAAACAGCACCTAGCAGCCCATGTGCCGGCGTTGCTTCAATAGATGCCCATTCAAGGATAGCAGTCTCAGGGTGATCGCTCTCCAGCGTGTACCGTATCTGCGCGCATCGACCGAAGCTGATTCTGCCTTACGGCGAATGAATGGTGTCGGAGTGTTCTCGAGTAGGTGTCCACTCGGCGCACACACTGAACATGTACTGAATAAGAGGGAGTGATAGCTGTACAAACAAAGCCGCTTCGGAATTGAACGCGTACAGAGGCCACGTTGTGATGTCAGCGCCAAGGCGTTTTAGCCCCCGCGGCTAAAGCATGTGCTTCAGAGCTTCAACCCAGTTGCGACCAGATCGTGTTCCACTGGACTTTTCGACACGCGTCTGCTGACTGCTTTCATCCTTTCTCTTGCTTTGATATCCGCGGCTTCACCTCGAGCAGACCTGCCCGACCAGGGCTGTCTGTGCGACCACATCTCCAGCTATGTCTTCTGCACCGTCATCAAAGCCAGTCTCGCAGAATGCGACACCCAGCACTTCCAGAACACCGTCCCAAGATCGGGCCAGCACATCCACCCCACAGCCTGGCAATCAGATGGCAGGGCTTGAGAAGACCCCTGACGACCAGTCTAAGTTCAGGACATTTCTAGGCATCCTGAAGAAGTACGTTATACCTCAACATTCGCGTCGTCACAGCTGGACGTGGGGCTCGGCGTTCGAAAAGCAAGAGCGGTGCTGATATCAGTGCGATTGTAGATTCATTGGCGTCTCCGATCTGGCGGCTGTGCGATTCTCATTGCCTGCTCAGCTCATGGAACCCATTCCGAACCTAGGTCTGTAGTCCGCGCCCAAGCTCACAAGGCTTTGACGGGCTGACGAGCGCGTACAGAGTACTGGCACTACCTCGACAGACCGGAGGCTTTTGCCAGGTAAGTAAGAGCTCATCATACTATCAACAACCATCTGACGAGACTAAGCATTGGTGACTCTGACGAACCATTGGGCCGCATGCTCGGAGCTCTGCGCTTCTGGTTCACGAAAGATTTGGTATGGACACCGCTCATGCGCTGCTTGTGGTGTTCGATTCTGATGGCAAGATTGCAGAAATACGTCAAAGGCAAGCCTTGCAAACCATACAACTCTACCCTCGGCGAGTTCTTTCGAGTACGTTTCATTCCAACTCAGCACTATCCCCGCAAAGCTGACATACACGCAGTGTAATTGGCAAATTGCCGAGACGATGCCTCCGCCTGTCGGCAACAAGCCTCCTAGGGCTCCGCAACCAGCCTCTCAACTCATCAACAATAACAACGACAATGTTCCTGGGAGCCCCCAATCCGCATTCTACACTCCGTCCGCATCCCCGACCGATCCTTCTGGCAACCCTTCTACGACCCCGCAAATGACCTCAGATAACCTCCCGGCGACAGCCCCACCTCCTTCCCAGAACACCACCACAGTGTCCTACTTTACAGAGCAAACCTCCCACCACCCGCCCGTCTCGGCTTACTACATCTACTGCCCCGAAAAAGCCATCTCCGGCCGCGGTTTCGACCAGCTCGCGGCCAAATTCACCGGGACAAGCGTGCGCGTCGCACCCGGCGAATTCAACAAAGGCATCTACGTCACTCTCCACGACTACGACGACGAAACCTACAATCTCACCCACCCCATCGCACAACTCAGCGGGCTCCTCCGCGGCAGCCTCAACATCACCGTCGCAGACACCTGCTACGTCACATGCCCCAAGAGCCGCTTAAAAGCCATCCTGCACTATCTTGAAGAAGGCTGGCTCGGGAAGACCCAAAACAAGATGGTTGGCGTGATCTACAAGTACGACCCAAACAACGACACGAAGACGCGGATAAAAGACGTGTCAGACTCCGACATCGTGGCGCGAGTGGAAGGCTGCTGGCACGAACGGATATACTTCACGCTCGGCTCCAAGGCGTTCGATAAATCTGTGAGTCGCTCGCATCACGGGCTACACTCCAAGCACACTCCGCTCACGGCCCCTCAGGACAAGCAGCTGCTCGTCGACCTTAACCCACTGAACCCCATGCCCAAAGACGTACCGCCGCCGGAGCTGCAGCTGCCGAACGAGAGCAGGAAGTACTGGGCAGACGTCACGAATGCGATTCTGGGCAAGCAGTGGACGGAGGCGCAGCGGGCGAAGCAGGAGATTGAGGATCGGCAGCGGGCGAAGAAGACAGAGCGGGATGCACGGAACGCGGAGTGGCAGCCGCGGTTCTTTACAGGGGCTGTGACACCGACAGGTCGCCCAGAATTGACAGAAGAAGGCAAGGCGGCGATCGAGAAGCAACATCGGGGTGATTGGAGGTTGCAGGAGAACGCGGAGATGGCTGCTTAGGAGGCTGGTGAGCCAGCGGTGCGCACGAAGGAGCCGCGTATTGAGAAAGCTCAGGATAATCAACTAGGTGATGCGAAAGAGCCGTAGGCCGGACGACTGCATGAAGGACTGGAAACGATCACTGACGCCAGCAAAGGCGTGGCCGTCTTGGCTATACGCGGCGTTGCGGGCGTCTGCGAGGGGCTTACAGATTTCTGCATCGATGCGGCTCGGAGCTGCTGCTAGCGATAGAGTCATGAATACGGTATCTTGAGCGAGCGTGACGGTGGACGCTCTCATTGATCAGGACGTTGGCTTCTCGTAATGCCACGGTGAGCTTCCTTGCAGTATGGGAACCTCAAGTCTTAGGAGACCGGATTACGCCACGCCTACTTCCTGCTCTTCCCCCGCTCAACTCTCTCCTCCCACTGCACACCCACACACTCCTCCCTCCACTCCCACTCCCCAGCATCACCAACACAATCCCCCGCACAAACCCCCAAAACCACAGCCCCCCACTCCATCCCCTCGTTCAACTGCACCGCCGCGTCCTCCTGCCCCTCCAACTCCGCAATCGCGTGTGGCGTCAATTGCAGCTCGAACACCCTCGGTGACCCACAGTGCTGACACCGCGGGATCCCGTTGCCTCCGGTCTGCGCTGACGAAACCTGGATTTTTGCGTTTGTCTCTGGATGGGCAGGAGGGTGGTCGGAGAAGAGCCGGCCGATGGGATCCGTGGACGAGTAGAGTAAAGGCTGGCCCGAAAAGTCGTACCGCAGGACTTGCTCGGGGTTCTGCGCGATTGTGTCGGCGAAGTGTTGGAAGGTTTTGTCGATGCTATCCTCGTATAATACTTCTTTACCCCCCGTGCCTCCGCCGTCGTTGCCGTCGCTGGATGTGTCCATGAGCCCTTCATACGCTTTTGAGGTTTCGCCGTTCTGGGCTGAAGGGGACGGGGAAAGGTACTCGGCCTCGGCGTCGATGTGGAATGTGGGGTAGGGTTTTGTGACGGTGGTGGGCCAGGGTTTGCATTCGGGTTCTGGTTGGGGAGTGGTGGATGGGTGAGGGGAGGAGATGCGGACTTTGTCTGCGAAGGTTGTGGGGAGGTCGGATGCGTCTGTGTTTGTGTTGGAAGGCGAAGGTGGTGGTTTTTGGGGGGGCTTTGCGGCGAGGCTGGATAAGGGTGCTGGTGCGGTGGCGAAGGGTTTGGACTGTGCGGTTGTTGTGCTCGGAGGTGATTTGGAGGTGCAGAAGGGGTTGGACTGCTCGGTAGTTGCGCTCGTGGTTGGTTTGGAGGATGAGAAAGGGTTGGCGTTGCTGTTGCTGCTGCCCGACGCGAATGGGTCGGAGGAACCGCCGAAGAGGGTGGCGCCCATGTTTCCCTTCGGCTTCTGCTCCACCTCTTCGTTCTTCCCAGATGCCTCCGAGTCACCAGGTTTGGCGGCCGCAGTACGTTTCACACCCCTCGACCCCCTCACCGCTCCCTCCTTCCGCCTGCACGCACGCTTGCGACAGCCCCAGATATACAGCCGTCTCTCATGGCCGGGAAAGCGGTCTGGAAGGTCTGCGTTCAGCTGGAGGAGCAACGGCATGATGTCGCTGCAGTTCTTGCAAGAGGCGAATGATGCGGAAGGAGGCGTTGCGGACGGCCATGTTGGTGTCCCGCCGAGTTGGGAGAATGGGTCGTCGGTTGGCGTGGTGGACGCGTAGCCGAGGGTTACGACTGTTGCGGTGGCGGAGGTGATGGAGGAGGAATCGCAGGAGTCGTCATCGGCCATTTTACAGCACTTGAATCAAGTATGAGTGTGGAAAATCGTTTGCAGATGGTCGTGGGGAGAAATTTGCATTGAAGGTTCCGAGATCGGTCTCGGCCGAGACGATGAGGTGGGTTCGTCCGTTTGGTGGTGGTTGGGTGTATCCTTGGGACTGACTAGTTTTTAAAATATGTAGCTTCGCTTATAGCCTCAATAAACACCAACGAAGGCTTAAGCCAACATGTATGTACAGGAAGAGAAGTAGCCCATCAATCATCATCCTTCATCAAGCATCACCCAGGAGATCTTCCCTCTAGCTTTGGCAAAACAAGCTCGCCAACGTGAAGATTCCACCAGCCGGCCCGCCAGCTGCGCCAACGAAAGCAGACATACCGCTTCCCAGCGTCGTCAGCTCACTGCACAGTCCGCTGTCACCCTCCTTCTTGATATTGAACTGCACGGAGATGAAACCCGGTGCCGCATTTTTGTCGACCATATCACCCGAGAGTACGACAGCTACAGACCCAGGAGCTGTGTACTGATCCATGCACGACTTCTGCGGCTGCGGGCAGTAGGCCATGAAGTTGCAAGAGCTGGTAGCATACGGGCTGTAGCAAACGTTCTGAGAGGTTGTCTGATTGTCGTAGGCCCAGGCCAGCATCTCGAGAAGGCCATCACGCTTGTCCACTGGGTAAGCGCCATCCACGTTGTAGCTGACATCGAGAGTGTCATAGAATCCGCCTTCGATGATGCCGGATTTGTTGGCCGTGACATCGTTACCGCCGACGCAGGTTCCGACGGAGGTGCACGTCTCGCCGATCTGATTTCTGATGAGGTCGGAGGGCTTTGTTGCTCCAAATTTTAGGCCCTGGTCGGCGTAACCGATCTATGAGAGATGTGAGTATGTGTCCTTCGCTTTAATGTTGGGCAGGTCGAGCAGCCTACCTGGAGATTGCCGCCTGTTGGGTTCTCCCACTGCACCTTGTTGGTGCTAGGTGCATTCTGGCGGCGTATGAGTGGATTGGCAGCAGCGCTGATGGGATTGGCAGATGCTGCGTGAAGAAGGCCGGACGCGGCGAGAATGAGGCTAAAGACGTACATCTTGATATGTGACTTGTGTAAGGACTGGCTCAGTATTTACAATGGAGAATGGTATCTGATGTGCAATGAAGGAATTATTACTTCTGATAGCCACGAGTAGCAGCCAATCCGTGAGAGCAACCAGCGATTCTTATAGTCCACAGCTATCCCCTGCAGCCTGCTTGGCTGTGAGGAGGTACTACCTTCAAGGCTCCATTGATTGACATTGCTCCCGCGCCATTGACCATGTGGTCCCAAAGTAGTCGTGTACAAAGTTTAGTAGCCGCGATCGATCATAGTCTACTACCGTTTAGAGGATCTCTCGCTCGCTCTGTGCCACGTCAATGGCATGAGGAAGGGGTAGATGGAGAACTTCATTGGTACGCTTTTGCAGGATAAGCACTCTTTCCGAGAGCTTCACAGAATGTTACTGCGTCAGGCCGTCTATAGCCTTGTTTCCAGGATCGCACGACGTTGGGAATGTCGCCTAAGACGATGTCTAAGACGTTGAACTTGGGGGCCGACGAGCCTTGTTGACCGGTATCAAGGTAATGTGCACTCCCAGTAAACTTCCTGCAAGCCTGAGAACCGTTATGCTTACCGTCTATGGCATGACGACGACGGCTGCAAAGTGGCTGTAACCCGTGATTGTGGTCGGCGGTGCGGCACGTGGATCATGCTTACCTTTCCGCAGCACTTTAAGCTTCAATGCCGTTGGAGGGATGCAGGGGAGATGAGACGCAAGCTCTTCACTTTGAGGACAGCAGTCTCTGGGGAAACCCGCGCTGAGCGTGAACTGAGCGACGTCCTTGGTTCTGAAGACGCAAGAGTAGTCTATGCGTTAACAGGCACGTACATTACGATTGAGGCTCGTTGCCTCGCGGGTGACGGCCAGGAATCGAGATCGCAGTGGTATGCTGGATACGCCAAAAGACCCGATCTGGTCATCCGAGACGGCCAAAAAGCGGGAGGAAAGCTTGAAGCGGCTCGTATAGGGGGAGGCTGCTCATGTGGTCGTCCCCGAATGGTGGATCTTACATTTGGACAAGGCCGTTGTCAATGAGATGCTATATTTGATACAAGATCGGCCCTTCAAAGTGTAGATCTGATGGGCGGTTGGCCGAGAAGATTGGATCAACGATTTGGAGCGGGAGAGAGCAAAGGAGTTGGCCGGTCTCGCCAAGAAGGGAGTCGGTTTCTAGAGACGGAAGCCTTGTAGCCCGGTCGGATGACCACTTATATGTGTCACATATTCCGACGTGGACACCGCTACAGCCTCGGTGGCGGCCATGTTTCGCTGTGACACCGGGAATTACACTGAAGAGCCAGTGCAGGACGACGACCGGAGAAGATAAAGATGATGGATGCTAGTTCGAACAAAACACTCTACTTTTAATGGATGTTTTTAGCCCAAGATGCAGTGATGGGGATTTCTTATGGAAGCTATACAGTCCCCCTTCACAAGCGGTTACTGAATGAACCCCTCGAGTTGGAGAGCATATGGTGCCATCAGTGAAGTCCTGATTCCTGCCCACGCACATTCAAGCAGGCTCTTCACATACTCACCCCGCAGCAAACGGTTCTTTATCCATTCTTGCAGGCTCATGGCCCCTCCCAAGCGTAAAGCCGAGTCTGTGACCTCGAAGCAAGCAGTGACACCCAGCAAGAGGTCGAAGACATCTGCGAACGACAATACAGTGCCGTTGCCTGAGACAAAGCCATCGCCAACAGACTACTGCACCGTCCCTCCACGACGTGATGCTGAGGGAGATCCAGTATGGCCAGCGCCCCGAGATCAGATCGAGAACATCCAGAATGCCATCCGCCAGTGCGCGTCGTCAAAAGCAACCACTGTCATATGTCCGGATAAGGATGCTGATGGTCTGAGTGCTGGTGCTATTCTTCATCACACCTTGACAACGCTTGGTGCAGACCCCTCGAAAATCCACGTGCACCTGTTGCCCAAGGGCGAGAATGTCCACTACGAATCTCAGCGGGCCGCAATAGCTGCATTGCTCTCCGATGATGCCGACAGTCTCTCTGAAGAGCCGTCTAGCCAGTCTCGCTTTCTGTTTGTTCTTGATCATGGAAGCGCTCGTTCGCCGGCGTTGGCGCCTCCTAGTACGACTAGAACGCTCATCATCGACCATCACTCGGCTATCGGCGACAGTTTCCCTGAACATGCCGAATGGGTCACCGCCTACGACTGCCCGCCTGTTGCAACATCCGCGTTACTGACGTATGAGATATGCAAGACGCTCCACCCCTCTCTTTCTGCTCCGACTCACCGCATAGCTTGGCTTGGTGTGATGGGCACGCATGGTGATCTGGGTACATCTTTGAAGTGGCGGAATCCCTTCCCAGACCCGACGCCTGTCTTCGAGTCTGCAGGACGGTCGGCCATCAATGACGCTGTCTCGCTCGTTAATGCGCCCAGACGTACCGGAACGTATGATGTGAGAAGCGCATGGGACGCTGTCTTGCCTGCTGAGTCACCTCGTGACATCATCTCTGGCGCAAAGACTCAGCGGCTCAAAGAAGCCAGAGCTGAGGTCAATGCCGAAGTCGCTCGTTGTCAAGCGTACGCTCCAAAGTTCAGCTACGACTCGACCGTCGCTCTTGTCAGGATTGAGTCGAAGTGCCAGGTCCACCCTGTGATTGCGACGCGCTGGGGAGGCACTTTGAAGAGCGCTAAGAAGCTGAAGTACGTAATATGTGCGAATCCAGCCTACCTACAAGGAAAGGTGAATTTCAGCTGCAGGATTGCTAAAGGGGCAAATGAGAGGATGGCGAAAGCGCGAGAGCGTATCCACAGGGAAGAAAATGGTCTGAGCTCGGACGGGAATGACAGCGCCGGTGAGACAGATGATGTCGAGGTCAATATCATATCGGAGCTGAAGGCTCTTGCGAAGCGGCACCCTAGCGGAACGTTGATGGAGCGACTTGGAGAGGAGTTTGCGAGAGGCCATCCGCAGGCGAGTGGTGGGATTGTGCCCGAGGAGCAGTTTGAGGAACTGATGTCCGTGCTGAGAATCGGCGAGAAGTGAGTGAAGCACTCCTACCCTTGTTTCACGACTGTTTGACCGCTTTGAATAGCTGGCGCATTCTCCGTGCGGTGATCAAGACTAGAGGCGAACAACGAGAAATACTGAAATGAGGCTTTGCACTGACACAGTATCTGAGTAGACCACCTAAGGACGCCAAAAGCGAGAAAACTTCTCCGCAGAAACAAGTCCAAGCAAACAAGCTGACAGGGTACTTTGCCAAAGGGTAGCAAAGTGATAGGGCACCTGGCGCAGTTTCTGTCACCACCTTGACTACGCAATCTGCCATTTTGTTTATTTCGCCCTCAACATTTTCGCTCGTAAAAATCTTACCAAGCTTCACTATCCTACAGTACCGCATCGAATTACCCACCATCAGCCAACAATACATACCTTGCGCGCAATCTACAATGCCCAAGAAGAAGAGCGGCAAGAAAGCAGCGCCAGCTGGCGAACCCTCACGTAAGTCTACAGCTTCTGCACATTCTTCAAAGCGCCGCTTTTTTACATTGGTTTTGCTTGCGTGATCTGGCTCCCACTCCAGATACTGGTTTGAGGACGACCATATCACCGGACAGCGCTGACATTATGCCATCAGCCTCGTCAGCAGCAGCACCATCACCAAGACCAGTTCTTACACGGGGGAAAGTCACAGCAGATACAATGCCGGAAGACCCGCAGAGCTTCCGGAACTCGCTACCAGCTGGATTCCAGCTGAGCGCATGTGAAGAGGAGGCGCTCAAGGACTGGGAGGAGAAGCACAACGACTTGAAGGAGAAGCAGAAAGATTATGAGGAGAAGCTAAAGATCATGAAGAGGACGGAGGCCAAATTGGAGTATGAGCACTGGCTCCAGCGAGAGCAGAAGAAGCAGGTGGAGTCGGACAAGGTGTGGCAGTGGATCAGCGGGTTGGGGACCGTGGGTGGGGTGACGACCGAGGAGATGCTGGAGTTGCGGGAGCTGGGCAGGTCGAGGATCATTCGGAGGTAGATAAGATGTCCTGATCGCTGATCATGCTTGATAAGAGCGAGGTCTATCAGTGAGAGTGGTTGTGACAGAATGAATACTCCTGGCAATGCCTGCCCACATCTTCTGCTGTCTTCACAAAAGCCATCGAGCCATATACCACTGAGCTGTAGTAAAGTTCGGCCTCTTCGAAGCGATCTCTATACTGGAAATGCACAGCTTTACATCTGTGTTCTACACCCGGGCTGTGTGCCTTTACTACGCCGCAAACGGCCCCGTTGAGTGAATATAGCTTGCCTATGGGGCTCCTGTCTAACAGCCGCGTTCAACTGTCCGAATGGATTCAAGGATACCACGAGTGTCCTGGTACTCCCTGCATCGGACCTTCTCCCACCTGTTCGACACACAAGGAGAAGGCTGAAGGAAACATGAGCGATTAAAGAGCAGGAGAGGAGGTCCCTCAGATGAAGGAACTCGAGCCAAAAATGGCGCGTTACAAGCCCAGGTTGGGGCGAACCATGGCTTCATCTCACCTCCTGATTGGTCGAGATGGTGGTAGCGGCCGAGCCAGTTCATCCCTTGTCTCAACTCGATTGCGACGACTTGCCTCCCCTCTCCACCTTCGTTTGCATTTCCATATGCATTCCTCACCATCTTTCCTACTGCATATTACTATTCTTTGTTTGTTCTCGTCACTCGCTTTCTGTACATACTCGTTCTCGTACTCGGCGATTGCTTGCACGCCGCACCTGTCCGTCGCTTACCTATTTTTATAGCCTCGGAGGACAAAGAGGCTGTTTTTGGCAAGGCTAGGCTTCAGCAAGACTGCCTTCATCTCGTATATCATCGGCGAAGGATCCTGCCGGCGCCTTCGTTATCACACGATTTATTCCGTGAGGGCGTGAAGTCCACCACCTCGGCCTGGTTCGGCAATATCAAGAGCCGGCAGTGCCACCAAGAAGAGACAGCAAAATATTCCTAAGAGGAGGCCGAGGAAGATGAAGCGATCGACGAGTCTCGCAGGGGCACTCGCAGCCGGCTGCGCACTTTTTTCATTCGTTGTCAACGCCCAAGTCGGACCGAAATGCGGACCGAACAGTCTTTGCCCCCAGGACGCACCGTGCTGTTCACAATATGGACAATGTGGTGCGGGCGCATACTGCTTGGGTGGATGTGATCCCTTGTTCAGTCATTCGTTGGATTCTTGCGTCGCGCAGCCGACGTGTAAGAGCGAGGATTACAAGTTGACATCGTTGGATGATGTCATGCCGAATACGAAATATCTGGGGGACAGTAGCAAGGCGAATTGGTGAGTGGACAATTTTGGTTTTGGTGAAAGCGCAGGTCAGAAGGCTCGCAGTATCCTCAAACCGTTTCGTGAGGCAACAGCGAACATGGCTGCGTGCTGTCCAGATAAAGCCCTCACGCACCATACTTACACCCTCGATGATCGTTGTTGCGCGCATCAGCCAGGCGGCGCAAACCCCAGAGCAGATCCCACACCCATTTCGCACCCAACCGAAAATGCTAACACAATTTCCAGGGTATCCGAAGGCACACCCCAAGCGTACGACTCCGGCGTCCTCCTCACCATGCCGCCCAACTCCGTCGGCACGCTCCTCTCCTCCACGCACTACGTCTGGTACGGCTCCATCGCGACCACCATGAAATCCAGCCGCGGCCAAGGCGTCGTGACCGCCTTCATCATGATGTCCGACGTCAAAGACGAAATCGACTTCGAGTTCATCGGCTCCGACAACCAACACGTGCAATCAAACTTCTACTGGCAAGGCACGCTCAACTACACCAATGAAAACAACATCACCGCCCCCAACACCGACGAGGACCTGCACACCTACACCATTGATTGGAGCCCCGAGGAGCTGACGTGGTCCGTCGACGGCCACGAGTACCGCAAGCTCGTCAAAGCGGACACCTGGAACAGCACCACCAATTCCTTCCAGTACCCCCAAACTCCTTCCCGGATCCAAATATCCCTCTGGCCCGCCGGTGAAGAGAAGAATGGACCCGGCGTATATAACTGGGCAGGCGGCCTCATCGACTGGAATAGCCCATACATGCAGAATGGGTACTACTCCGCGCTCGTCACGGAGGTCAACGTGAAGTGCTACGACCCGCCCCCCGGCGCCGACATCACAGGCACGGGCTCCTACCGGTACAAGAACATCGCCGGCCTGAACGACTCCGTCGCGATCACGAATGACCCCACCACACTGTCGTCTTTCTTCGCGACAGGCGAAAACCCCGGCGTTGACCCCAACCCGCCCAAGGATCCGAAAGACAATAAACCCTCCTCCTCCGCGGCCGGGCCCGTGAACACGAACGTGGCCACTGTGCCGGGCGGCAGCGGCACAGGCGGGCAGGGCACGCAAGCGAGCGAGGGAAATACCAACAGTAACCAGAACCAAAATACAGGCTCGAACAGCAGTCCCGGCGGCGGGGGGAGCAGTACCAGCGTCAACGGCGGGACGAACGGGGATTTCTCGCAGGGCTTAAATCAAGGTGGTGCGGATGGGGGTCATGAGGGTGGGAGTGGGGGGAACTTTAGTAATCAGGCGGAGAAGGTGCAGGGGCTGGGGGGGAGTGCGTTTGCGGTTGTTGTTGCTGTTGTTGCGCTGATGGTGCTGTGAGTAGATGTGTGGGGAAGGTGGTGTAAGTTATGAGGAAGAGATTAAAAATAAGTGGGGAGGTGTGGGGAAAGTTAGATGATCTCGTATTGTACGATATAGCATTGCGATGGCGTTGGAATAGACCATGTTTGCGACGTTGTGAATATTGGATGGTATGGGAGGCTTAATGATGCATAATTATGAATATATTCGCTCATACAATATGTGACAGTGTCTTGGCATGTAGCCGTATGAAACGGACATCGTATCATGCGTCGAAGTGATTCACAGTGAGTCGTTTGATGCGTATGTGATGCTGGAGAGTCGGCAAGACCACGGTCTTCACGCTTTGATTGTCAAGGTTTTGTGGAAGTCAGTCACTTGCCTTCGCGCCCCGTTTGCTGAAGGAAGCTAGTGTGACTGCCTAGGGAACTGTTGAGCACGCTGTTCAAGACCTTTTCGGACGACGCTGGAGTCGAGCAGGTGCCACTTCTCTCCCAGCTCGGCGCAGGTCTGCTGCCCGCTCGTAAATGTAGCTCAGTGGCTGCGGTTGCCGATCCCAGCCTTTGTGTGTCAAGAGGCCTCCATCCCTTTGCAAAGCGTAATGAAACCACCAAGGGAGCCTTCTCCCCGCCCTCGGTGTGGCCACGAGATGTGCTGGGGATGGCAATGAGGTACTCGCGCAGGAAAGGTGTAGCTTTCCTGCTGACAAGGACATGTTTTCAGCGCGCTTGATCTTGCAAAGGATCATCAGAACGAGATCGTGCAGGTCATTATCCGCCGCTGCGCCGCGAGAAACATGCCTGCAGGGCTGGCCGTCCGTGGTTTCAAGGGTTGGATGGTCCCACGGCTACAGGGATGCGGGAGATGTCGAGGCAGCTTCGCCTTGGTGGGTGTTTGCGCGGCGGAGAGTGTGAGACTGGTGGACAGAGGCTGTCTGATGAGGGATTTATCACTGTGATGAGCACCAGTCGAGTGAGGATTACCGAGGTAGGAGAGTGGTCATCTGAGACATACCTCGAAGACCAACGCCTCTCAGTTTGATCTTCTGGAAGAAAGCTGGTCTTAGATCATGCTGAGAAAGACTGAGTTCTGAGGTCGCAATGGGATCATCAGGGTTTCCTTCGTCGAAAATCATGGTGACGGCTGAGGTGATTGCAGTGTCATCGAAGCCATGTTTTGCAATGGCAGCTTTGATTGATGATGAGTAGGCTTTGTTTGTCGAGATTGTTCTCTTCAGTAAGTGTTTACTGATTCCCTGAATGTGTGCTTTCGTAAGTAGTGAGCGCCAAGATGAGCAAGCCGTTCTCAAAGTCACACGTCGTCAATGCAATGGCAAAGGATGCTACGACGCGAAACGCCGCTGTGAGAACGGGCCGCTTGGGCGATAGGGGTAATAGCGAACTGGCTCAAGAATAGCATCAGCCAGCACACCAGTGACCTCCGGCAACGAATGAACGAACGTAAGCAGCCATTGCCGAGACAAGAGGTGGCAGATTGCGGTTACAATGTGCGACAAACGAGGCGTCCCCATGGAGGCTGCGGTGTCCCACAAACACAGATGGCGGACCTCGGGTGTTTGAACGATTGACGCGGTTGGCTACGGGAGGTGGCTTTATAGCCAGCTATGATGGAGGTGAGAAGCATTGGATAGCTGCGATGGACGAGTGCTCGCTCCTGCATTGGCGTCGGGACCTGATGAACAGTGAGATTGTCGGCTCCGGAAGGGCATATCCCTGAAGCCGAACGTCGTGGCTCATGCAAGGGCCCGGCGGGCGGACGGCACGGTCAGAAGTCACTGAGACGAGCACTCGTTCTCAGTGGACATGATCTTCCGACGGAAGGGTGTAATCCTTCTTCAAGGTGGGAGAAGCCTCGCACGTTGATATTGAGCGCTCAATGCAGGCAGCGTGACGGATGTCACTGGCGCGCTGATTTATGCCGTCCTGAAGCAATCTGATTTGAATTATAACCGGCGGTGTGTCACCGCCACGATGGCCCGACGTCCCGGCGGCTGCTTGCATAGCCGGCATGCACGTGGCTGAAGATAGATCGCCCACTCGCGCACTAGAGCCCACTCCTTACTCTCAATGAACGCGGGATTCTGTGCACGGTAGTCATCTTGCTGTAATAGTCACGTCTCTTGCTAGCCACATTCTGTCCTCGCGCATTGCGGTATATTCTTGGTGGGGGAACGCGATAGCGACGTTGAGAAGTTGTTGTCTTGCTGCGATGCTTGCACATCAGTCTGGCTTGATGCTTGCATCCAAGCGCTGATGAAGCAGAGTTAGACAGTGACCACTTGGGCTTGTTAGTTGCTATGCTGATCAAGCATAGCATCAGACTTTGCGAATGTCCAAAGCCTCGCGGGTTTTGGCAACAGTGGAACCGACGATTTGCCCACACGAGGTGCTTGCCACGCAGAGAGACAAATCAAAGTGAGGTGATGGGAAGCGTCAATTAGTGTCGCAGAAATCGGTGACAGCCAGTTGTTTCCAGTAACCGAAGTGAGGCCCAGGCATGAGAATGAAGTTGCTCGCTTTGCCGTCTTGCTTCAAGCAATGGAGCTATGATCAAGCAAGATTACCATGCTTGAAGGTGTTAGCAAGTGGCAAAAGATGCCCCCGTTTTCATTGAGATCGCTGATCGACCGCACTTGGCTAGCAAGGCGACGTTTGCACGCACGAGCCGCTTCACGCATTCTAAGTATCTGCCAAAAAGCCCATCCGTAGCCCCTTGAAAGTCCCACAACTTTCGAACCGCTCGACCGAAATCCGTATCTTTCGTGATAGCATTAACACAGCGCGCAGCTTTCAATGTGTCAATATCGTCAGCGCCGATATGCTTGCGGGCATCTGTCAAGAAGAGTGTACGTCCATTTGTTCTGTTGGAGGATGCGGGACCAACTGATGAGAATCAGTAAGTGAATCCAGCATTTAATCTAGCAGTTGAAGAATTTTGCTGATCCCAGAAGACACCGATGAATCTGGTGTGCCGTTCTCGGAGGGCTGGGGCTGTCATGAGCACAATTCCGCCAATCTCACCATCGTGCCCACCTACAGTCTATGCCAACGATGTTGGGAGGAGCAGCGTCGGAGGGAAGAGCAACGGCGCAGGGACGAACAGCGCCGCAGAAATCAGCGAGCGCGGAGATGATACACCTTGTTTTTGCAGCGCGTGTCTACGGCATGAAGACTTTGCGTCAACCAGGAGGGGAAGTTCTCGCTGTGCCTCGGACAATGAACATCATGGAATTCGGAGTCGACTGAACGCGCAACAAGTGGTGTGATACGGCAGTGGGTGATCAGGTCATCTTGAATCACTAGCTTCATTCTTGAACGGGATCTCCTCAGAATTTTCTCTTCTTCTTGTTTTGCGACTTGGCTCGAGCCTCCAGCTCGCGTTTGAGGGCTTGCCTTTTGTGATCCGCGTCTTGCTTAGGATCTGCGGTATCGTTTTCTGTGGCTTCTGTAGCAGATTCCGAGGTTGTGTTTTCGTTTGGAGTCCGACTTGTTGGAGCGTGTGGCGCTACTGGTTTTGACACGGTCGAACCCTCATCCCGGTTGATTATGTTCTTGGTGGAGGGATCTGGTGCTACTTTTGATTCATCCGACGTTGCTTTGGCAGCCTTGCGGCCACCGATAGCACCAATCTTACTTTTCTTAGGAGATGAAAGTGCTGAAGCGGGGGCGGAAGGACCTTCATTCGCGCTAGAGATAACGGCTGGTGTAGCGTCCCTCGAAGAGGTGTCAGAAGTAGGTTGCTTGGGCCCACCTATAGTGCCTAGCTTCTTTCCACCGTGCAGTGTTCCCCGACTAGGTACTCCGGCTTCATAATTATCTTTTGGCGGGTCGAGCGTCGATTGTGCGGGTTCGGGAACAGGTGCACCAACCACATCATTTTGCGGTGCCAAGCCGGGGGTATGATTTCCGTCAAGATCATCGTCCGTCTCATCCTCTGTTGTGTCATCTTCCAGCTTGTGTTCGGCCGCTCGCAAGACTGGCGTTGTAGATCTCGCGCTTGACCTTCGGTCTTCTGATTCTACTCCATCTTTGGCCTCAGCCGGCCGCGTTGCTGCACTGTGTTTTGCTGGAGAGTGTCTTTGCGGAAAAGTTGTCGTCGCTGCATAGCTCTCAGGCTCCGAGTTCGCCACACCTCCGGATCCCGGCTTTCCTTGTGCTTCCCCAAAAGCTTGGGATAGACTTCTCGATTTCTTATCAGCACTTCTGTGCTGCTCGAAGAAGGCGGAGGAGTCGAACTGCTGAAGACCCTTGACTGTGCGCTTGATGTGCTCTTTTTTGTCAATTTTCCGACCAGTACGGTTTGCACTCGCGGTGGGAAAGACTGTGGCAAGATCGATACCGGACGAATCCACTTTGTCAATGAGATTTGCGATGGCGATGTCTTTCTTATTCAGGAGATGAACAAGCTCGTCTACCAAGCCCCTCTGTGCATTCACCTTTTCGATGAGAGGCATGACGACGTCGTTTCGAAACGTGGGGCTTTTCTGCCCTTCCAATGCGAATGACCATTGCAAAGGCTGCAAACCCGCTGGTAGACTGCACTCAACTTCTATATCCAGAGATTCGGCTGCCCGCGTCAGCTGGCACTTTGTCACTGTATCTGCGTCCGCCAGCAGCGCCTTCTCCAGATGCCTGATAAGAATGTCAAGCTGCTCATCATCTTGAGAGGGATCGATAGGGCAATTGCTGCCTTGTGCACGATCTATGATGTCCCGCTTTGTGAAGGTCTCGGCCCAAACGTTAGAAAGGTCTGAAACTTGAAGAAAGTAACCCCCTGAGCGTGCAACAAATTTGAACACAACAGGCTCTTCATCTGGCGTACCTTGCGCAGCAAGCGAGGTCCATTGTGAAGTTGACATTGAGCCAAGGCTACGTTTACCAGTGGCGAGAGAATTCAGCGGAAGACATGGATCTCACTAGGAAAGCTCGTCTCCAAGGCTGCAGGAACATCTTACGGGGAGCAGAGGCGCCAGGCTGCACCTTGGTCATTCGCACATACGAGCCAAGAGCCAGAGAATGCGTGTCTCGCAGTACTTCCTCATATTTCGCAGACGAAACAGGATCGAAAAGGAGAGAATGTGCGAATGCGTAGCAGCTGCAAATAGTCTTTGAGAGAAGTGTCCCCTGAAGCAAGAAATGTGTCCTAATCTCCGGCACCCTCCGCGACAACGCCCATTTCATAGAAGTTCGGAATCCCCGACACTTCACACCTTGAAGAAATAAACACCGATTTCAGACACTGTCGACATAGTGTCCGCTCCAGTACGACACTCCTTGCCTGCAGGCGTACGATTTCAGGCTCGCCCTTGCCAGTCTCTCAGCGAGCTGAACATGAACGCAAAGAAAAGAAACGCAGACACTCAAGAAGCAGCTTGGCTGGCCGACGAAGATGCGTTCGTCCTCAGACAAGCATACAAAAAAGCTCAAATACGAGTGAAGGAAGGTCGGGCGAAACCGGTTGACTGGCTCGCGGTCACGCTTCAGTTCGTTGACGATACCAGGGATACCTTCGACTGCGAAGTCCCAGATACCGATACTGAGGTGATTGATCCCGGAACATTACTCGATGGTCTCGACCATGACCAAATGCGGGAGATCAATAAGGACCTGGACGTCTACATCAGCCTCGAGCGAACGGAGTCAAAGACCATCAAGAGAGAGTTCTGGCACGCGGTCCGCTCTGTGTGCAGATCAAGACTACAAGAGCTTGAACAAGGCGCGAGGGGCGCTCGAGGTGCGCAAAGCGTGTCCTCAGATGTTGGCAAGATCTTCAAATCCAAATCATTGGATGAACTCATAGCGCTTGAGAAACAGATAACCTCCAAGCTGAACTCCGATCAGCCGATCGACACAGAATACTGGCAGTCATTGTTGGATGGCGTGCGCCTTCACAAGTCCAGGACGAAGCTCGAGCAGGTGACAGAGCAGGCGACAGCGTCACAAGTGGAAGTCCTTCGCAGGCACCAGGCAGAAAGAGCTCACCGCGCTGTTGGCAAGCTTGCCGTCAAGCCAGGTTTTGATGATCTTCAGAACACCTCTGCGGGTATAGAGAAGCAGACAGGCGTGGATCCGGAGTCTCTGTTGAGAGTTCCCCAATCCTGCAAGGGATTTCCTATCGTCGATGAAACGACATGGCTAAGTCAGGTAGTGAGTTCCCTCCATTGCATATGTTTTGCTGCCTACGAAACTAACCCCACCCAGGCTGGCAAGCGCCAAACTATCATCAAGGGTGGCTTTGTACCTCGCAGCAACGATGCCAAAACTTCCGAAGAGGACGCGGCAAAGCCGCGCTCGCCTATGAGTAAGTCGGGCGATAGTCGTGCCAACAGTCTGGGACAGAAGGACGATGCGCTTTTCGCACGAGAAGCTGCAAAAGACATTGGGGAAGACGAAGAGGTGTTCGCGGACGAAGCAGAAGATCCCGAGCAGTCTCGCCGATCAACGTCAGTCGAGCGGCGCAAGCCAAGATATTTCAACCGCGTTATCATGGGCTACGAATGGAACAAGTACAATCAGACGCACTATGACCATGACAATCCCCCTCCAAAGGTGGTGCAGGGCTATAAGTTCAACATATTCTACCCCGATCTCATCGACAAGACCCAAGGACCAACGTTTAAGATCATCCGAGAGTATGGTCGCAGACGTGGCCAACTGACTGCGAAGGCTGGAGAGGACGACACTTGCGTTATTAAATTCATCTCCGGACGTCCCTACGAGGACATCGCATTTCGTATCGTCGACCGGGAGTGGGACCATAGCGCAAGACACGAACGAGGTTTCAGGAGCACTTTTGAAGGCGTAAGTCGGGACAGCCGGACCTGGTAATTGACACGCGCTGACGTTTCCACTTAGGGAGTTCTGCAGCTTCATTTCCAGTTTCGAAGGGTATGTCAAAGTACTTTGCACGACTTCGGTTCGGCAGGGGCTAACCTCGCGCGTAGATGTTCTACCGGAAATAGGTACCTTGCAGCTCGGTCCTATCACTCGATCTGGGTATGTGCAGCATATTGAGACAGGACTGCACGCACTCGCCGGTCACGATACTTTTGAGATGGTTTCAAGTTCGGCACCGCTACTGGACCCTTTATGCACAAAGACCAAGATAGCAATACACGGCGTCGATTCGTGACCACCTAGAAGATCGCTCGTTGCGCACAGGCCCTTTTCACGTCCATTTTAATACGTCAAAGACTACCTACCTCAGTCGAGCAGGTGCTCTTCCCTTCATGTTCACATTCTCTTCGGCCTCCCATACTTTCCACCCGGTTCACACGCCCTCTCAAAATCGATTGGCTATGCTTGGTCTCACAGACGAATCTGCTTGCTTGCCCTGGGCCAAGCCTTGTCTTCCCTACACGGATTTAGCGCGCCTCACCGTGGAGCTCAGGCGTCTAGTCGCGTGAAGAATGCGCGATGGTCTGTGTATCAATCTGACTAGTAGAATGGGAGAGTGTGGATGACGAAGTGCTTGCTCGGCAGACGGCAACTTGCAGTGCCACTCTCGGCGGTGAGCTATATGGCCGGGAACTTGCACCAACAAGTGGTTGGCACCCAAAATCTCAAGCGATGAGCTGCTGTTCAAGCTCGGGTTTCTGTTTCAAACTGTGGATGTTTTTGAGCTCGACGGGTTCGACGGGCCATCCCGCTGGACGCTGATTGCCATTCGGAAGTATTCTACAAGCGTTCCGCCAATACTTGCTAGCAGCAAAAGGCAACAATCAGATTTCACTTACAATTGACCACCTATTTGCTTGCTGGACAATGCGTCAGGGCCTGAGCTTAAACCCCTGCTCGTGTACTTCAAAAGTGAGTCTACGTTCGACCTGCATACCAGCGCTGTCCAGAACCTCTTCACCGCTTGTGGGCGCCTGACAACTTTCGTCTTAAGAGGAGCCGCGTCCATCTCACGATCACGCTA
Organism: Arthonia radiata; assembly: GCA_002989075.1. Classification (NCBI taxonomy): domain Eukaryota; kingdom Fungi; phylum Ascomycota; class Arthoniomycetes; order Arthoniales; family Arthoniaceae; genus Arthonia; species Arthonia radiata. Next base: position 802,541 of record PSQN01000004.1, on the reverse strand, counting down.
GTCAGCTTTGATCCTTGGAGTGGACTGCCTTCAACATTTGCACTGCACTCTTCAAAGACACCTTACCACTCACTCTTGACCTTGTTCCCTTCACCGTACACATCTCAGCCACTGTCCTACAGTGGGGGTGGAGGTGGCATGCATGTCGTAGATACGCAAGCCTCACTACATAACACCTAAACTTTCAGCACTCTCTGAGCCATCTTCAACCCAAATAGAATCTCCCTTCCCACCCCAATCCAGCTTTCGTTTGATCATAGTTGCGCCCACACCGGCAACTCATTACTTCGGACATCTCGCAACTCGCTAGCTACCCCACGACTGCGAGGGCCATTTACCGGGCAACACGTCTAGGCATCGTTACCCCTTCCCGCTCCAAAAGAAACCAGCGCGTTGCCACTCCATATTCAACATGAATCAGTACGGTGATTGGAGCTCTGACATGAGCCACGTTGATAGCAACAACAATCACGCGCCCCCATCGTCATATCCTACAGAGTCTGCAATCTGGTTCGCACAGCAACATATCAAGCAAGACCAGCAGGATCGCCACTCGTCATCACTCAACGACTGCCATAGCAGATGTCTGGATCCACGAAACATGGATCATTTGCAGAACAACATGCGGGCTCCAAAGTCAGGTATGTTACGACTCAGCGGGGCCTCATCTGACATTAAAGCACTAACGTTGACGCTGTCTTGCAGCAGACTCTCAATGCTCCTCCCCCTTCCTGGACCAGCACAACACCTTCACCAGTCATTGGTCCGACTACTCCGGCTCTCCAGAGCTCGGGCAGATGATGGCATCAGCTGGTTCCTTCGATGACGAAGAGGAAGAGGAAGAAGATCGAGACAAGATTCCCTACAATCGACTATTGTTCGACTGCTTCATGTCCATGCCAAATCAGGAGTGTTCACTGAAGGACATCTACGAGTGGTTCAGACGAAACACAACCAAGGCTGCAGACCCGCGTGTCAGGGGATGGCAGAACAGCATCCGCCACAACCTCTCCATGAACGTCGTAGGTATCATTTGATTACATGCCCTTGTCCTAAGCTAATGGCTCTTTAGGCCTTCGATAGAGGGTCAAGAACCAATCCAAACAACGCGGAGAAAACCTCGTGGTATCTGACCGACAAAGCTATCAAGGAGGGGGCCGTCGAGCCCACCACGCGCTTCCGCCGCAACAACCAGCGCTCAACGTCGAAAGGGCGGCATGCGAGAGGTCCCTACCCGTCTCGACAACCAGCAGTTCCCAAGGTCAGGTATGTGGCCCGTCGTCCCGCTCAGCTGCGCAATGTGGCCAGTGGTAGACGGAGCCAGAGTCCAGCAGACCCCTGGGTCGACGTGAACTCTCGCCACTCGACACCCGTCCTCGATGACGACCTCACAGGCGGCTCTCATCAACAGGGCAATCTCACATCCGGTATTGGCCTTGGCATAGGCAGTATCGATTACGGGGACATGTTCGGTGCCAGCTGCCCAAGCTTTGGATACACAAGCTCTCCAGCGTATGCACCTTGGCACCATCCGACCGCCGCGAACATTGCTTTCGATCCACCAAGATCTGACCCGGAACATGTGCATGGCTTGATGAATGTGTCGCAATATGTACAGGCTGGTGTTCACTCCGATCAATGGATGTGTCCACCCCAGCGTCTTCAAACGAGCGCATCCCTCACACCTCCAACAGAAACGTCATCGCCCGAGGCTTGCTACTTGGGCGGTCTGCCATCAGACGTCAAGCCCGCGAACATATTCGAGGATGACGGTCCGGCTTCGTCCCCGACAGGTCCCATGAGCTCTGGAGCACCGCAAGCCAACAACTTGGGGTTTGAGTTCCCTGATGAGTTCTTCTCGATTGGAGGATCGTCTAGCCAGCAATCCTGAACCTGCACTCGGTCATGGAATGTATGACTAGTTGTGGAGGCTCACGATCTACTGTGGAGGCATGTTGAGTGTGCAGAAGCGTGACGCGGTCTTGTCGGTATGGTGCACGTATGAAGGTGTAATGTGCTGGGAAGTCCTGACTTGAGAGACTTTGGCAGCTCAGCGTCAGAACGCCTGTTTGCATATTCTAATGATTGCATACAGCTTGAATACGATGTCAATGTGTCTATACCTTGCGACTCTGCTATGTCACTTGTATCGCCTTGCTCAAAGCCACATTCGTTTGACCCTGTTCGAGTGTTCACCACGCTCAGCTTCAGAGGTAATCTTCTTTCCTCTTCGGCTCGTATGCCTTTCGCAAGTCGCAATTCCGTTCACACGAATCTTGTACCACTGTGACACCACCAGACTGGGTGGGGTAGGTCGAAGATACATCACCTTACTCCAGGTGAGGCTCCGCGTCCTACGATACAGTTCACCGAAGGCCGCTGAACAATCACACAAGGCCATCGGCAGATGTTCGTACACTTTTCGGATACACGTTATCACTATAAGAGCCTCACTAAGAAGGCGAACGCCCGGCACAGGCACCTGACTGGTATTGACAACTGCAAGTCGCTAGGCAGAATTCCGAGCCATCTCGCCTCAGGCCTGTACAACGGCCACACAGCATTGCCAAATCACCACAGGCAACCGTTGATTGAGCCTTTAAGAGCACCGTGCTGATTTACCGACGTATTGTGGTATGGACGTCTACAAGGCTGTCCGGTCCCTGCTCGACACCGACACAAAGTTGAACCCATCAACGAGCTTGCTATCTCCAGTATATCTGGGTCTGTCCCTCGTTGGTCTGACTAAGGTCGTGTATCTGCTGACACAGCTCGTATCGTTCGTCCACTTGCATTTCATTCACTCATCACAGTTGCCTCGTTATCGGCGCCCGGGAGCTTGGGCGCTCGTGACCGGATCTTCCCAAGGGATAGGTGAGGCCTTTGCTCGCCAATTGGCTGGACACGGCTTCAATGTTGTGCTGCATGGGCGCAATGAGGAGAAGCTGCGTGACCTGGCTGGCAAGTTGGAAGATGAGTATCCGCAAGTGTCATTCAGATACGTTGTTGCAGATGGAGCTACATCGCATGGCATGAAACAAGCCATACAGAGGATCGCACAGGAGATGTCCGCGTTGCCGGGACCTCTTACAATCTTGATCAATAACATTGGCTCAATGCATGGTGTTTATGGAAACAAATCGCCGATGATGGCCGTCCAGGATACAGAACCAGCTGATGTGGACGCTATAATCAACATCAATGCGCGCTTCACCGCTCAGATAACGCGAGCCCTTCTGCCGATACTTGCAGACGAGACTGGCAAGTCGCAACATAACCAAGAGAAGCCCAAGCCGTTCCTCATTCTCAATCTCGGTTCCATTGCAGCCATAGGCTTCCCCTTTTCGAGCGTTTATAGCGGCACAAAAGCCTTCATACATGTGTGGTCCAACGCCCTCAATCAGGAACTCGACATGCAACCCCGCTACTCCGCTGGGGAATGCCTGTGTTTTGTGGCCGGCGAAGTAACCAATGCGTCGGGCAAGACGGAGCAGGCCAGCTTTACGAAACCGAGTGCTGGTACCTTCGCCAGAGCCGCGCTGGGCAAGGTTGGCTGTGGACGAACGTTAATCAGGCCTCATCTCGGTCACGACATTCCCGGCATCTTGCTTGACGCACTCCCAGAATGGGGCGTAAGAATGATCGGCAAATCTGCCACAGCTCAGCAAAGGGATTACTGGCAGGAGCGGGAGGCCAGGCTCTCTAAAGCTGAGTGACTTAGGGGAGAGCGTCGCGGCATCCCTGATTTGTAATGAGCATCCCAAGATTGGCAGACCATTTACGGGCGTCTACGCGCAATGACCGCAACGAAGCTCAGACTCCCGGTCACGCGTGCTGTCAGTAATGCGAGCCTCATCCGCCTGGTGCACTTTCCAGCACTCTCTTCCCGTGCTCTCGGACCACCTGATCCAGCGTCTTCAGTATACTCCTGCATCCATCAATTGCAACTGCCAGCATCCCCTCTACTCTCTGCATCTGCACTCTCGTCTCCATCATCAGAACACTGACCTGCTCTGTCCCACCTACCGTCGCGACTGTTAAGAACGGCAACTCCTGTTCCTCCAAGCTATTTAGATCCAGCAACGGATCCGCCGCCTCTTCATTCGAAGAATACGACGATGTCGAACCCGCCGTACATGCGCTGATATAATGCTGCATCGGTATACCCGCATCAATCAGCGCCAACGTCGCCGCATTGATGCACGCTGCCAACAGACTCCCATCCTGAGTCAGCACATGCAACATGACATTGATGCTCGAGTGCGGATACAGATGTGTGAGCAGCTGCGCGCTGAACGCCTTGCTGATCGTGTGCTGCAACTCCGTATTCCTCTTGTCGTTCCTTGTCCTCTTCACGCGATCGTTCCCACTGAAGCCTGCCATGTTCACGTCCACAAGCACTGTTGCTTCGCCGCTACCTCCGCTGCCTGCCACTCGCCGACCCTCTTCAGGCCCGTTGACTGTGCAGATGACCTTGGTGTTGCCCATCTCGAGGTACGAGGAGCCATCGGCGGCGGCTTGCGTGGAGATCTGGCCGTAGATCGTGCGGAGCTCGTTCCAGCGGCGGCCGTCGAGGCGGAGGAGCGCGAGACTGTAAGAGGAGGTGTCGAGAGGCATGCTCGGGCGAGCAGCGCGTGACGACGCGTTTGAATTGATCTGATCAATCGAGCGACAGAAATAAACGCGTGTCGAAGATTTTCAAGGTGTGCGACGAAAGCTTGTTGGGCTCGTGCTTCATTGAGCTTGGCGGGACGTCGACCTTGAGATGTGCATCATCCCTTTGCTTCGCTCATTCACAGACATCGTCCATAAGTCAGTTGCCATGCTATCACAAGCCAGTCTATTTTCCCATCAAAAATCCAGCTATGGCTCAGCGCTGGGCCAAAAGAGACGCATACATAGACCGCATGGAGGGCGATGCTTCATCAACCGATGACGATGACTTGGATGCGGCGGTCCTCAGAGCGAAGAAGGCTGGTGAAAGGCAACTGCAGAAAGGTACACATAGCTCAGCAACAGCTTTGACCCACAACTCTGAAGCGCTTGAAGCTTATTCATGTCGTCTCAGATCTCAGTCCTCCCACTTCTATCTCCGAAGCCGAAGCCGATGAGCCTGATCCAGCGTTGAGGAAGGTGAGCAATGACAGCAAAGAGAGCGAAGCAGGGCAGCGTGTGGGATGGTCGGATGAGGATGAAGACCTCGGGCAAGAGTACAAAGAGTTCAAGAATCGCCACGAACGCAAGCGGAAGGGTACGACGTCGAGCACGAGCACGAAGCCGCCAAAGAAGAAGGCATCTTTTGCACCCAAAAGTGCCATAGTGGGCAAGAAGAGGCCGCGAGGACGCCCGGCTAAAAACACCAAATGGAAGAACAAGCAGGTCTACGGACTTGAGTCCGATGAAGACGATGAGGAGCGCATTGAAGCCGAGCTACCTCAATATCTCAAGACACGTCGCGAGGAGTTCGAGGAAGATCGCAAAAAGCTGGAAGATGTAGGACTTAAGCTGCCTCCCCACTATGAAGATATCGATTTCTCCGACGATGAGCGCTTGCAGCATCTTGAGGAGCGGCCGTGCTTCGCGCAGATCAAGCCATGCGCTGAGTACAAGGAAGTCACGTTGCCATTGTCAGGCGGCATCATTCCAGCGCCTATCGCGCAATGGTTGCGCGAGTATCAGATCAAAGGTGCCGCCTTCCTGCACGAGCTATTTGCATACCAGAAGGGTGGTATACTTGGCGACGACATGGGTCTGGGCAAGACAATCCAGGTAATCGCATTCTTGACTGCAGCATTCGGAAAGACTGGTGATGAGCGTGATGCCAAACGTATGCGGAAGATGCGCCGTCATCCTTCACAACCCTTCTATCCCAAAGTCTTGATTGTGTGTCCTGGCACGCTGATGGAAAATTGGAAGGCTGAGCTCACGAGATGGGGTTGGTGGCGGATCGACGTCTATCACGGGTCGCCTGCTGAGAAAGAGAACGCGCTTCAAACCGCGAAGACAGGCCGGCTGGAGATTATGATTACCACCTATACGACATACCGCTTGAACCGCGAGAGCATCAATCTGGTAGAGTGGGACTGCGTCATAGCAGACGAGTGCCACCAGATCAAAGAGCCTACCAGCGAGATCTCTGTCGCCATGTCTGAGATCAATGCCCTTTGCCGCCTTGGTCTCACCGGCACCGCCATCCAGAACAACTACGATAACCTCTGGACCCTCCTGAATTGGACCAACCCGGGTCGCTTCGGTCCCCTCAAAAGCTGGCGGTCTGCCATTTCTGAACCTCTCAAGATTGGTCAGTCCCACGACGCCACCCAGCAGCAACTTGCCAAAGCCCGCTCCACCGCCCATAAGCTCGTCACCAATCTCCTTCCGCGGTTCTTTCTTCGGCGCATGAAGACTCTCATTGCGGACCAGCTCCCCAAGAAGTCCGACCGCGTTGTCTTCTGCCCGCTTACCGCAAAGCAGCAGGAAGCCTACGAGAACTTCCTGGATTCGGAAAAGCTTTGCGCCATCCGTGAGAGCACCAACTTGTGCGAGTGTAGCTCCGGAAAAAAATACGGCTGGTGCTGCGGCGTGACCCTTAGTGACGGCTCGCGCTGGCAGAACCACGTCTTCCCAGCCATCGCCTGTCTCCAGCGCCTATGCAATCATCTTGCGTCTCTTATTCCCAGCTCCAATGAGGACCTGGAAGCCCAGGGGAAAGCGCTCGAGAACCTCAAGATCTGCTGCCCAGACGACTGGGACGAGCTCTTCAAGACGCGCGACAATATTATGAATTCCGCCAACACGGCGTTCTGTGGGAAGTGGCGGGTCTTGCGTAAACTGCTTGAGTTCTGGCACGCGGCGGGCGACAAAGTGTTAGTCTTCAGCCATTCGACGCGCTTGCTGAAGATGCTGCAGACGCTGCTATCGACCACATCCTACACAGTCTCCTACCTCGACGGCAGTATGTCCTACGTGGAGCGCGACACCACTGTCAACACCTTTAACGCATCTCCCTCGCATTTCCTCTTCTTAATCTCTACACGCGCTGGTGGGACGGGGCTCAACATTACCTCCGCCAATAAAGTCGTCGTCGTCGACCCCAACTGGAACCCGGCACATGACCTGCAGGCGCAGGACCGCGCCTACCGCATCGGCCAGCAGCGCGATGTCGAAGTCTTCCGGCTAGTGTCCGCCGGCACCATCGAAGAGATCGTCTACGCGCGTCAGGTCTACAAACAACAGCAAGCCAACATCGGCTACACCGCTTCTCACGAACGCCGATACTTCAAAGGCGTAATGGACAAAAAGGAGCAGAAAGGCGAGATCTTCGGGCTAGAGAACATGTTTACCTTCCACGGTGAAGAGGGCAACGTCATTCTCCGTGAGATCGTGAACGCGACGAACGTGGCGGAGAGCAAGGCGGGCGTCGCGGTTGCGAATGTGGACATGGGGTTTGCTGAGTCCGAGGACTCACAGTTGGATTTTAGTGAGACGACCCGGCGGAAGCGGAAGGAGGAGGAATGGGGAAGCGAGGAGTTTATGAGTCAGCTTGCGGAGCAGATTACCTCTGGTGAGCATGACGATGATGGCCCTGATCCGTTGGAGAAGGAGAAGCCAGACGACCCACCTGGCAATGAGAAGGACGAGAGAAAAGGCAACCCCATCCACGCCATCCTTGCCTCTGCTGGCGTCGGGTACACACATTCCAACACCGACCTTCTCGGCTCCTCGCGCGTGGAAGCAGAACTGGGCCGCTTTGCGGAAGAGGCTGCCGCCGCCGCTGGATCTGTGTCAGGAGCCGACGCGCTGGGGAAGAAGGTGTTTGCGAGCCAGAGTCAGTCGCAGACTTCGCGGCCTACGAGCAAAGGCTGGGACGAGGGGAAGAGATTCAAGCCGCCTCAGGATGTGCTGCGGAGGCAGTTTTGTGAGATGGCGAGGTTGCTGGGGTGGGGGGCGGATGTGACGGGGTTTGCGATGGCGGTGGAGGGGTGGAGTCAGAGTGGACGAAGGGCGTGTTTGGAGAGGTTTTATAAGATGAGGGAAGAGGGGGGCGTCGTGAAGAGTGTGGAGGGTGGAGAACGGCAGGAGTTGGATGGGTGGAGTGGCGACGATGAGGAGTTGTGAAGCGGCGAAGGAGGCGAGTGGGATGGTTGACGATGTATGAGTTTATGAGTTTATGAATGATGGGATATAGATCAATCATGTCTGACGGTATATGGGTCTGATGACTATCGCTCGATGAATAGAGGCTTGATACAATTGATTCGCCCGCGGTGCTGATGATAAGACCCGTCAATACCTATTTGGAACGGTGTGCACAATCTAGCAATACATATGCCACTCTGGAGCAGCAGCAGCAGCTAGGGTTGACTTTCTGACGGTAAGAAAGTCCCGTTACAGGTAAAATACTGTCATAAAGTCCTAAGAGACGTTTTACGATAGATTACACATATCACGTGCTCTTGGCAGCGCACGGATCGCAAGGAGCTTCGTGCACGGCAAAAATGGCAGGGTAATATAAAGTTCTAAATTTCTGGGCGTTCTCTACTCCTAAACTCGAATAATCTAGGCGGTGGATAGGTGCCCGTAGACGTAATACTGAGTCAATATATCCTTCCCGATTAGGCAAAATCTTGTCAAAAATCCCGCCGTCAGAAACCCCGGAGGCCATACAGTAAAATACTGTGTAAAATACACGAAGCATCCCTAGCAGCAGCAGCAGCAGCAGCAGCAGCAGTGAAGTACTACAAACATTCCAAGCAGAGCATATCAGCGGCAAAACCACCGGCAATGCTCCACATGAAACCCTTCAGAATCTATCATAACCCCTGTGAATGCTCCAGCAGTGATATGTAAACACCACAATCAAAGACGGAAGAGCGACTATAGTAGGAGACAGAGATCAGCAATAAATATGAGATAAAAGCAGGCAGGATTTGGCAACGCGTCATGCATCCCATCATAAATTACACTAACACAATCACGAATCGAACCACGCTATGCCAACTACCCCACTACCACAACACCCCACTCTCCTCTCCTCATCGCTACACACCTACTTCTCCTCCTCACAAGGCTCCTCAGCACCAGCCGCACCCGTCTCAACAGCCGCAGCACTCACGCTGCTCTCCGCAGCCGGCGCACTCGCACCAGGTCCATACTGCTGACCAGGCATATGCCCATGCCCGCCGTGTCCATGGTGCCTGTACGGAAAGCCGGGGGTGAAGCGGCCGCCGAAGGGACCTGCGGGCGTAGGCGTGGGTGTGGGCGTCACGCCGCTGGACGCGCCTGGCGCGGAGGGGTTGTACGCGGGGAGCGTGGGCGCGTTGCCGTAGGCGGGGTTTGTGGCTGTTTCGAGCGGGTTTGAGGCGCCCGGGGCGGATGCGCCGGGACCTTCAGACGGGGAGTCATCGCCTTCGTCGCATGAGTCGTCGCTGGAATCGTCGCCCTCATCGGAACCTTCCGCTGGGGCGGAGGGAATGGGGTTGGATGCCATCGGTGCGGAGGGCACGGGGTTTGACGCGCCCGGAGCGGAGGGGACGTTGGTAGGCTTGTACGTGGGGAAAGTCTCGAGATCCGTGACAGAAGAGGCAGACTGCGCGATCACGGAGGTGGTCGGGGCCATAGGAGCAGTCGTCGGCTTCGCAGGCTGGGTAGAGGCCGGGACAGAAGGTGCAGCGACAGAAGACTCAATAGCGTTGCCAGAGCCGCACTGGATCTGCGTGGCCGTACCCTTGCCCGCACCGACAGACGTGAAGAACGCGGTGTCCGCCCCGGTGTCGGAGCACAGGTCGAAGTGGACCTGGCCGCCGTGCTGGTTGGTGCCGCCGGCGGGGATGTTGCACCACTCGTTGTTGCCGTCGGCGGGGCAGAGGTTGTTGACAGTGACGTTGACGGTCTTCTGCGTGACCGGGGCGCCGTTCTGGTCCGCGTTGATGGTGAGCGTCCAACAAGTGCCACAGCCTGGGCCGGCTCCGGCACCGGGGCCTACGCCGTAGACTGAGATATGTTAGCGTGGCGATATGCATGGAGGGGAGATTGGCGACGTACCGTTCTGGGAGATGGCGGCGGAGTAGCCTTGCAGGCCGTTGGTGGACTGGATACCGCAGGCGAGGGGTCGGTCTGCGGGGGGAGCTTTGCAGTTCTGGCTGCCCCAGCCGTCGCCCGCACCGTAGTGGGTGAAGGTAGCTTCCTCAGCGGCGGCGAAGGCCACGAGGGGTGCCAGAGCAACAAGAGCCTTAGCGAACATGTTTGCTATTTGAATTGATGAACGTTGAAGATGTTGATCTTGTAGTTGACGGAAAGTACGTCGGCGTGAATGTGGTTACGAGAAGACTGGCTTCTGCTGAATTTGAATTCTTAACGAATGGACGACCTCGAATGAGATCTGCTCAGTCAATGAGCTGGGTGTTTTGTATGAATGAACGTGGGGAGCTGCTTTTGCGCTTGAGGAGAAAGGAATGGAAGGAAACAGAGGTACATGGGCCTGATATACGAATCTGGGTTTAAATTGCTAGTGGGGAGGGGGCTTGCGAGCGGAAGTGTGGCCAATACCGTTGACATGGATACGGCGACACGAACGAGTCGAGAACTTTATGACTCGGTGACACCCATTTCCACAATCTCACAATTACGAAATTGATTACTGTGCGATGCGGGCGTAAACAGTGAGCGAGCTGGCAGTCTGTGATGGGAATTGCCACCTCTGTGTAACAAGTAGATATCTAGCGAGTGCATGGACGATACTACAAGATACATGCTTGTATCATGTTGTTGTTGATAAGATGGGATGAGGTCGAGCAGGAGGAGGGAGGTTAGGGTTTTGCGCATTTGCCATCTTGAAACGCGCCTCCTGCCCGATTAAGCTTAATTTGACTTTCTCCATTTCGGGCCAGCCCTACTAGAGCGCCTCTTTGCTACAGACCCCTGCTCATCGTGAAACAACGGTCTCCGGCGAGATTTGACAGCTGCCAGGATCATGAGCCTCCTCCTCAGCGGCTGCAGGTTGAATTCCGTTGTACTGCGGCACAAGGGAAGACTGTTGTAAGTGCATGTTGGTATGTTGACCTCATTTGATAAATTTATAAGACTTCGGACGAGCGCATGCCTGTTCGATTACGCCCCTCTAAGTTTCCGGGTGGTCTTGTTCCTGCTAGCCAAGGCAGAAAGAAAGACTCCGAATCTTCGATCCAGAATCGCCGTTGCCGCTGGCGGCTCGCATTAATAATTGGAGTCATGTCGGTGGACCTTCATCTTCTTTCCTCCTTCCTTTCGCCTCGTTTGCACGCGGCGAGACGCTGTCTCACGGCCCCGCTGCGGCTCAGATTTGAGTCGGCGTCATCCACTCATCATTGACTTGGTCTTTTTGACTTTTCGTTTCTCGGGCGAGCATTGCTCATCATATCGCGGCATACTGATGACAGCCAACTGACGAGAAAGATCTCTTGATTCTGTTGATGCCGTGTTTACTATCCTCAGGATCGGAAAGATCTCTTGGCCTTTTGGAAAAATATTCGTTAGTTTTTGCTGTTGTCAAGAGTCGGCAAGACAAGAATGTTGGGTGTGAAGATACTGCAATTCAAATCGATTGTAGGATAAAGCCAAGTGTAAGGCAGTCCTTCGCCGATGTTGCAGAGACTGTCGACAGGCTGTACAGAAAAGCCGCTTGCAGGATACTGCTTGGTATGATACTAGTTCAGTGTGGTGCTGGACGTGGAGATTACCTCTTGCTGGAGCACGTTTGCGTCGAAGTCGTTGACTTGATTCGACTTAACTTCTTTGAGCAGGCCACAGTAGTAGTAACATTTTCGAATGCCTCAACTTGAGTGGAAATTCACTAACTTCATGCATCTCCGCCGTCAACACACCCCCCTCTACGGACTCCGCATCTCCACACCCTCCTCACCCCCACCCTCCCCCGTCCCCCTCTCCAAAAACCCCTTCCCAACCAATTCCCCCTCCGTCCACTCCCATAACCTCCACCCATCCCCTCATCCTCCACCCACTCCCTCCTCCATTAACCTCCCCCACAGGATAATAAAACCGCCCACCCACCACCCCCGCCCCCTCGGACAAGGACTTACTAATCGCAACAAGCACCCACCCTTCCCCTTCCCCTTCACCCATTACCATTCCGGTACGAATCACACAGCCCCGTCTCGATGATCCCGGGGTGGCAGACACGCATGTAATCCTTCGGTGACTGCGCGCGATTTCAGAAGCGCACATGATGTGGCGACCTTGGACTGGCCGCAGCGCGAAGGTGTCGGTGTCGCTCATATCAGTCGTGACCGCGGAAGACAATGTCGCCTTTGTGCGCGGTTGTAGCCTGACGAACTCACTGACGATACGCAAGTCCGCGGCGCCGTCTTCCGCAAAACAGGAAGCAACCGTCGCGTCAGGAGTGCATGGCCCATGATTCGTGCCAAACTACACCTCATACCCATTGACAGTGATTTCGACAGCTGAGCCACGATACCCGCATTATTGATCAAAAGATCCAGCCGGTCCGAAGACGCGAGGGAGGCGTCCGGCGTCTCAGACGGATGAGGTTCGCCAGATCAAGGGGGAGGACGCGGATATGTCCGTCAGAGGGGGTGCGCGCGGCGAGGTAGAGACGAGGGGTTGTGCGGGCGAGCTGGTGGCGGTTTCTTTGCCAGGCCTGTATTGCCGACGGATTAGGGCGACTTTGCCGAGAGGCGGGGATGTCGCGGATGGAGAGAAGGAGGGGGTTTGAAGAGGTCGAATATGGTGGGGGTGGTGTTGCTCTTTGGGTGGTACGGGTCAAGGAGTTTTGAACAAAGAGATGGGAGTTAGTTGATGGTTCAGCGTATGTAGGCTTTTGATCTGATAAGGCAGCAAGTGCTATGAATGCTCTGGTATGTGTATAGAGGCGTAACATGGAGCACTTCCTTGCGGCGCAATGATCTCCCTAAACCTGCTGCCTACAATGCTCATGTCCGAGCTGATGGTCCATGACGATGTCTAATGAAATAGATCAAGCACATTGACTGCTTGCTAATAGATAGCCAGCGCAATATGCACAAGCCGGAATCCCGTTTCCGGACATATCTTGCGAGCGTCATGCAAGGCCACGACGGTTTTGGTATTACAAGTTGACTGACCACAAGACGTATCAAGGACATCGGCAAATGTAGACTGTCAGTATCCAATCAGTGGGGTTCGGACGATAAGGATATGTACCGATGTATGAGATACTGAAATACATCGGCCTTTGTATATCCCACGTGCTGGTCGTTATACATGCCTGAAACGTCGACTCGCCTACACCGCCCTCACAACGGTACATGTGATTAGCGAGGGGCGATGTGCATGTGCAGGTTGTAGTCAGAGACGTGCATAGACACGATACCAGGTTTCCGCAGAACGAAAGTAACTTCTGTTGAAGCTGGCAGGTGACGTCGTCGCTCTCTTCGCCTTTCTTAAGATGCCCTTCAACCGTTGACCGCGCAGCAAATCCTCCATGCGCCGATGACCCTCATCGCTGACACTTATATCAACGGCCCGGTCTGAGCTCGTGACTCTAGGTAGAGACCGCTATTGCGCGGACTCGTCCGATTAAGCCTGCAGCGAGATCGCCTCCACCGCACTCTCCAGCGCCTTCATCGGCACCTGCACAGGCGTATGTATCGTGCTCGCAGCCTCACTCAGCCGCTTCGCCTCCTCCTCCCATCCCCTGTCCGGACCATACGTAATCTTCTTGCCCGCGACGCGCGCCTCCCATCTCAGCTCCCGCATAAGCGGTCCGTCCAGCTTGACGCTCTCCCAGCCATCAAATTCAATATTCTCCAGATCCGGCGTCAGAGCACAAACGCGCTTCAACAGCCCACCGCAGAAATCCGTGTAGAAGCGCTCGTCGATGCGCCAGCCGTTGAAGATCGGGTGGCTTGGATCGACCTCGACGAAGACTTTCAGCTGCCGCAGGGCGCTGCAGTCTTCCAGGCCTGACTTGTCTCTTTTGCGGCCGCCGCGTGATTGTCCATATGATAGCGTCCAGCAGCGTGGTGGGTCTGCCCAGTGAGGGCCCAGTCGCAGATCAACGCGTGTGATAATTGCTCGATACCGCGGCGGCAGTCTCGTCAAGAGGATGTCTTCGGTCTTGAAGAAGTCTTTATGTATAGGGAAGAGGCGGAAGATATTTCGTCCGTAGAAGATCTTGTAAGCTTCTTCATGCATGCGCTTTGAGACTTGGAAGATCTGAAGGCGTTTCGCGATCAGCCTGTAGTTGGTAGGCTCAAGATCGACGACGGTGTCGAGGACGAGGATATTTGAGAGAATCTGCCGACGCAGCTCAAACGGCAGCGCGAAGAAGGCGAAAGGACCCTTAGGCTTCCAGCGCTTGAGCTCGCGACGGCGTTTGACTGCTTCGAGCTCTTCTGGTGGCGGCGCCGGAGGGTGGACGAGTGGGTAGCGGGGCATTGGCAGAGGAGCGTTTTAGGAAGAGAAGACGTGAAGAGGTCGTCAAGATCGTCAAGGTCGTCAAGATAATCAAGATCGTAAAGAAGGAATTGAATTCATGAGCGCCATCGTGGGACGGCGCGCCTAGACGCTCATCTCGAATGACTACGGGAAGAGACTGTCAGGCGATAACGGGAGTCAGGATTCAAGCGCCGTGGCGTCGTCCTGCTTCTTGATACGCCTCGGTGTCAATCTCCCCCACTAATACAACAATCAGTCCACTGCTATGGCTAGCTGGAAAGACCGTCAAATTTTCCAGGGTGAACTTTCGATGAGGAGAAAGTGAGGAAGCTGCGAGTGGCTTTGAGAGAGGTGATAGATAGGGTGCCGCGTAGAGTGATCATGACAATGTCTAGGCGGTATCTTCGATGCTTGAAGTGCTATGAGTATTTATAATGACACTCTACTAGCGGTTTCCCGTTGATGCGTCAGAATTCTCGAGTGCAGAGCAGCCACGAGCATGAGATTAGGGTCGCAAAGTTTGGTTTTTGAGGGCGCGCCGTCACGTTGGCAGTAGGACAGGTTGATTTTGACTATAAATAAGAGGGCGTATACGCTGTTGACTGAGTTCAGATCAATTGGACATTCTATACATCTGGGTATCATATTGTTACAAGCTCAAGAGCCTCCCCATTGGGAGGGTTCTGCCTCCGAACGAAGCAAAATCTAAGAAAATCGCCGGCGCTATGCAATTGTTCGAACAAGCTTCCACCCTCTCACAAACCCGCGACCGCCTTCTTCACGGCCTCGCTGTCTTCGAGCTGAACAGCATCTTGCTTCACCTCCTCGCCAATGCCCGCGACCTCTCCCTCCGCCTTACTCTTCTTGCTCGTCTCTGCTTCCCGCGCGAGCTGCTCTCTCCATGCTCCTGCCTTGCAATCGCACATGCACTTGTCCACTGGGCATATGCCCTCACCCTCCGCGAACCACGCCAGACTGCAAGCCATATGCAAGACATGGCCGCAAGAGCCACACGCTGCCATGAGCGATGCTGTGCGGGCGCGCTGCTGTTTCTCAGCGTGTTCCACATCTAGGAAGTGGTCCGCAACACAGCTGAAGAGCCGGCATGCGGAAGGATCTCTTGATACGCTGCCGTCAGCCATGTCTGCGGTCGGGCTGTCATGAGGCGGTGCTACACTCCAGCAAATAGCGCATGTCTGATAGACCCGGCATCTGGTACAGTATCCGGCGCTACTGTAGTCCCCCTCGCAGTTGCTGCATACGAGACCGACGGTCACATCATCCATACAGCCTTCGTATATGGATGGAAATTGGGGATAGACAAGCTTCCGGAGCGACGCCGCCTCCTGGTGCAGCTGCAGGTATATTAATTGATCATGGTAGGTGCTAAGCGCGCTCTCGAGGAACAGCGGAGAAACTCCCGTGAGAGACTCGAGTCGCGATAACGTAGTAGACCCGTCTTCAGACCCTGCTGTCGCTTGTGAAAGCTCTGAGAGCAGCGGCGCTATGGCGGTAAATAGCTTCGTAGCACTAAGTGTGTCACCGCCGGCACTTTGGTGTTTCAGTATGTCTGCAAGATGCTTAAGCGACTCTAGTGGCTGCTGTTCGTCTGTAGCGGATTCGGCATGGTCGGAGGTTTCGCGGGCGTACTCCACTGTCAGAAGCACTTCAGGGGAAGATCCAACTTCGGCCACCTCTTCTTTATGATTAGCATCGGCGGTCGTTGAAGAAGATGTGGCCATTCTCTCAAGTCGAGGAACGTTCCGTGGGTGAGACGCTTCGACAGAGTGGCCCAGGTTTTCCTGGATACCAGGCGCAAAAGAACCGTGAGCGGAAGCAAGTATCGCTGCCTGAGATGATATTAAGGACTCCGAATGCTCAGATGGCGTCTCGTGGTCGAAGAACGGTCTTTCGGATGAGCTCGAGGTCAGCGACTGTGATGATTGTGACTGATGGGGACCGGCCGGATAATCTTCGGCTGAACTCGGCAGATGCTCTTGCTCAGATGAATCTACACCACCAGTAGTCCTTACCGTCGCTGGACCCCGCACGGCTTCTTCGTCCCCACTCAGCTCATCTGAGAAGACTCGCGACAGCATCGGCCGCGTCTGCTCAGGACTGGGATCCAGAGCTCCAAACGCCAAATCCAGAGTGGGTGTCGACGGCCCGCTTGATGCCTGCTCTGTATCTGACACCGGCTTTGCAAGAGGCGTCGCTGCGTCAGATGTCGATCGAGTATCATCGACAGCTTGGAGAGCCTGCGAGAGATTGCTGATGCGTGACTGAGCGCTGGAACGAGGGCTTCCTGAACTGTCGACAGTCTCTAGTGGTGCAATAGTGTCCACCTTGTCTGTTAGAGCTGACTCTGATAACCTGCGGAAATACTGGTGAGACGTCATGTTTGACCGCTTCATGTCTTCTATCAGCAGATGCTTGAAGACATCAAAAGTCTGAGCTGATTCATACTCCCCAGCTTGGGTAGCCGAGTGGATGTAGCCCGCGAATACTTCCTCGAGCGCCTCAACAACTTCCTCGCCAGACATCGGGCGATCCGTTACCATCATTGCCCACTCCCTGGCGGCAGCTTCGAAGCGTGCAGTAGAGGAAAAGCCCGGCAAACGGCCCGAGAAGGCGGACTGAAGCGGACGGGCGACGTTACAATACCGTATAGTCTGGTCCAGCTCCGTGACAGCTCTGCCAAAGTCTTCGTACGACGGCGGCGTTGACTCGATTGATTTGACGGGCTTGGCCTTGCGACGTCGCGCCTGCCGGGCGCCGGGCACTGAGGAGCTGAGAAAGTTTTCGTCCAGACTGTCGTCGCCCACGAGTATCTTGTTTCCATGCGAGCCTTGCGCCTTGGATGGCTTGGACAATCTTTGGCCATGAGACTGCTGCAAGATAGGACTGCAGTCATCATCATCTAAGCCAGTTACCCGTCGAGCGATCCTTCTCTGCGAGAACACGACCAGCTCCCCACGTGCGGACAGTGAAAATGTGCTCATGGGTCGCCGATCAAGCGTGCGCGGCAAGTAGCGTATGTCACTTTGCACGAACTCACCCTCAGGACCCACGGTCCACAACAGGTCTTTGGATTGCCACAGCATATCGGTAGTGCTGTCGTTGACCGCGTGGTGGTATTCTTTGAATGGCATCTTTGGCCGCCTTAGGTCCCAGATGTGAACGACTGGATAACTTCTGTACGACGTGGCAAGGTGAGTGCACTGCTTCACGAGCTGTTCGTTGCTTCCCGAGGCTGTGACATAGCAAGGGGGCCTCCAGCGTACGTTTTGGACACCATTCGGCACCCTCATTGACACGAGTGGTTTCTGCTTGCGATCTCCTCGCAAATCCCAGACTTTGACATCTTTGTCCAAGCCACCACTAACGAGATGGCGGCCATCCGGGTGCCAGTCGATGGAGCTGCACGTAGCTGTGTGAGCGAAGATTTTTAGTAGAGGGGTACGCGTTTGTCGAATGTCCCATCTCTGCACAGTGCCGTTGTCAGTTGCTAACGCGAATGTAGCGCTCGACGTGGGGTTCCACTTGGTATGCCTGACACCATCGCTGCGTCCCGGAAAAGTACCTTTGCTCTCACATTTCATGACGTTTTCGAGACTCCGAAGGTCCCAAAGTCGCACTGTACCGTCTTGACTGGCAGAGAGGAGAAGCTGCCCTTCTATTGGACTGAAGTCAACCTTGTGTACCTGCCGGTTGTGCTCGTGTAGACGGCCAACCTCGACGCCCGGGCGGTTAAGGTCGTAAAGATTGACCTTGCCATTAGCCGCCGCCGTTGCAACCTGTTGAGACCATCTACCGTTGGACCAAGCCACGTCCTCGATGTCAAAGGTTTCCTGCTGCAGCACTGCGGCATGGTGGACCTGCTGTAGTTCATCGGCCTTGTCTGACCTCTTCTTGGACGTCGATTCGGTAAGCCGAGGGTAGTTCACGGCTGCGTTGCGAATGTTGATGTCTTCGATGCAGGTGGCACGTTCTACCTTTACGGTTTTGAGAATCTTTCCTCCTGCAAGGACTACGTGCGTCCGACTCTCATTGATGTCGAGAGCCCTGAGACGCAGGCCAGTCTTGTGGCTGGTTGCTTGGGAGGAGGCATAGCTTCAGGAATCATGTTAGTCATGGGCGCCACAGCTGCGAAAGATACTCTCTCGACTAGGTAGATTCTGAAGCGCGTTGCAATGGACCCAAGGCGCGTGATGCAGGTTATTAGCGACCTCGCATCCGATGGCTCGCGAATCGAGTAGCGTGAGGCACTGAAGACGATGAGCTTACCCAAAATTCGGAGTGAAGAGCAATTGCCCCTTGAGTTCTCGCGCTGTTACCAGAGGCTTTGAAGTAGACTTCCGCGGCCCGAAGATGCGGTCGAAGAGTCCAACACGCGATTTGGGGGCTTGTATGGAGACACGTTCAGGCGGTAAGGGCGGAGCGGGAGGGACGACGGCGCGAAGGCTTGAGTGGCGCCGGGGAGCATCAGAGCTCATGGCGGCACGAGGATGTCAGGAGCAAGGACAGGGCAGAAGAGCCGACGTGGTCGTAGATGCATCTCAGAGAGATCCCTGGATCGTGATGAGGCGTGCGTTAGTTGGGTGTGCTCTCGGCGCGAGGAGCGATCGTGCCAATTCGAGGTCGAGTAAGAGGAAAGCTCCAACTGAGGACTTGAGCAGAAGCTCGAAGGAGCTTACAGCGATAGCGAATCAGGAAAAGAGAGAGGTTTGTACGACTTGTGATGAGGTACGAAGGTGCGTCCGGAAGCGGAGGGTTTGATTGAAATGGCAGAAGCGCTGACTGGGGGGCAGCGGATTAGCCCGGCCGGAAGAAGATCGTTGTGCCGCAAAGGCGACGCGATCCTGGGCTTGTCCTGCAGCAGACGATGCGGTGTAGAAGAGAGATTCCGCTCAGACTCCCGGCTCATCAGAGGGACACACTCAGAGGTAGGTCGTCTGGCGTAGATCTGGCAGGAGGAGGGGTGAGTGCAACACGTAAGAATGGTGTCACAAGAGCCAGCACGCACATCCAAAGCGGGGCTTCTTGTAGGGTAACCGACGCCCAAGGGTGCAGGCCCGGGAGTGGCCCATTGCCGGGATGAAAATCGTCAGTGCACGTCTGCAGGCGGCCTGCATATGCCTGCAATCCATCTCGTGGGGGCGTTTAAAAAGATCCGGGACTAATTCGAGTCCAGCTGCAGAAATACGTTGCTGCTTTTTCATCCTAATTCTCAAGCTCAATAATTGCTTGCGTGCTGTCGTGCTTGCCAGCTGACAGCTCGTCTAATCGCTCCTTCCGTCATTCGCTCTTTACTCTTACGCCAGCGTTGCCCAATGACAACCCCCGCGTGACCCTCTCCCACGCTTGCCTTCCCCGCCGCCGCCACGCACTGTCTCTTCCTGACGACTCATTTTGTCTCTCTCTTCTACTTCAACGGTCGAGCGCACCTTTGCCACGTTCAGCGCTAAGCCCGATACCACAAATCGCGCGAACCAAGCGCCGCTCCACCAAACCTTCACCTCGTGCGCGTGCCTTCGTCACTTTCTTTTCTCACATCGACTTTCACTTCTTCAATCCTTGCCTCCAACAATCACGGTCGTTACCCCAACACGCATTTACATGTGCGATGAGCAATCATGGGCTCCACAACTGTCTCCAATGAGGGCTGGAAGCGCTACTTCAACCTCGCTCAATATGCATGCCCATTGGTACTCCTAGTCTTCTTCTTGTTGATCATCTGTACATACACGATTCTGTCGTACAACAAGGCCAACGGTAAAGATTTTGCCAACGCTCAACTCGAGTATGGCCCTGGAGGGAAGCTCCTGCCCAGGAAGAAGCCAGCCCATGCTAAGAGCGTCGATCAAATCAAATCGGAGCTTGACTTCTCTCTCGGTCGCAAGCGCCTGTTCTATGGCTTTCTTGCAGCAGCAGGACTAACCTATGTCGCCAACTCTGCCGTCGTCATCATCCGTGCCCTTGCGCAGCGAAAGGATGGGTGGTGGTGTGGCCAACCCTACACGGTGAGTGACCCCGCCGACTTCTGAAGCGATGAGACTGACCGATTCTCTTTAGGTTCATGTCGTTAGCAACTTCTTCGTCTACTCAGTGTTCCTCATCTACTTACTGGATACCAAACCCTCACCCAACAACTCCCATTTCGCAACATGGGTTTTCGCTACGATTGTTGAAACGGCCATGGTGGCTGCCTCAATCTCCGTCTACACCGGGAGGCACCACGAGCATCGAGTGAACCACCTCCCGGACTACATTGCTACACACATGACAGATTGGGAGGCAGCACAAGTCTTCGTCGACATCCTCCGAATCCTGTTGCTTGCCACTCTGTGCGTTCTGTATGTCATTTTCGTACACTCTCGCAACACCCAGCTTCTTCAAGCGAAAGATGCCGCTGAGCGACAGGAAGCTCAAGAATCGACGCGTCTTCTCGACGGCGCGGGACAGGCCAATGGAGACACCAACGGCACCTCATACGGCACCACTGGCAATGCTGCACGACCTAAATCTTCGCCAGCTCCTGCTGGTTGGGAGAAGCCTACAGAGGACCCAGACCGTACCTGGTGGGAATACCTTAAAGGTTACAAGTCGTTCCTTCCCTTTCTGTGGCCCTCCAAGGATCGCTCTCTCCAACTTGTGGTCTTGCTATGTGTGGGCATCGTCATTGTCGGACGTCTTGTCAATCTCCTGGTGCCAATCGAAACGAGCATCATCACGAACACTCTCGCTGGCGAAAATGGACCTTCGCGCTTGCCTTGGGGTCATGTACTCCTCTACGTGTTGTGCCGCTATCTACAAGGAAGTCAAGGAGTGTTGGGAGCAGTGCGTAGCAATCTCTGGATCCCTGTCAGTCAATACTCATTCCGCGAGCTCTCGGTCGCTTCATTCGAGCACGTTCATGGCCTGAGTCTTGACTTCCATCTTGGCAAGAAAACCGGCGAAGTTCTGTCTGCACTCGGCAAAGGCACCTCGATTAATAACTTTCTCGAGCAGATGACCTTTTCGGTCTCGCCGATGCTCATCGACCTCGTTGTTGCAGTTGGGTATTTTCTGTACAAGTTCGATGCATACTACGCCCTGGTCGTAGCATTTGTCACCTTCTGGTATATATACGTCACGATCAAGATTGCCGCTTGGCGATCAGGTATGCGGCGAGAGATGGTCAACGCCGATCGTCAAGAGGAGGCTGTCAAAAACGATTCCATGGTCTCCTACGAGACGGTCAAGTACTTTAACGCTGAGCCCTGGGAGTTCGGCCGTTACCGAAAGGCCGTCGGAGTCTTCCAAAAGGCTGAGGCGAGTGTTACGAGCTCTCTCAACCTTTTGAATGTCGCCCAGAACACCATATTCACGCTCGGTCTCCTCGCAGTGGCCTTCATCGCCGCTTACCAAGTTGCCAGTGGACAGCGTCGCATTGGCGATTTCGCGGCTCTTCTTCAGTACATGGTGCAACTTCAACAACCTCTCAATTTCTTTGGGACGTTCTACCGCATGATCCAGTCCAACATGATCAACGCCGAGCGCCTGCTGGAGTTGTTCAAAGAGAAGCCGACCGTAGTCGATAAGCCCCACGCTGAGGTCCTTTCCGAGTGTGAAGGCTCCATTAACTTCCGCGACGTCAATTTCGCCTACGACGATCGGAAGCCTGCGCTCAACGATCTGAGCTTCGAGTGTAAGCCTGGCACCACGACAGCGCTTGTAGGAGAGTCGGGTGGCGGCAAGTCCACGGTGTTTCGCCTCTTGTACCGCTTCTACGATCAGAGCTCCGGCGCGATCGAGGTTGATGGACATGATGTTCAAGATGTGACCATTGATTCTCTGCGTCAAAACATCGGTGTTGTTCCGCAGGACACAGTTCTGTTCAACGAAACTCTGATGTACAATCTGAAGTACGCGAACCAACATGCTACTGACGAAGACGTCTTTGAGGCGTGCAGAAAAGCATCCATTCACGAGAAGATTCTTTCCTTCCCTGATGGCTACGGGACCAAGGTCGGCGAGCGCGGCCTTCGCCTATCTGGTGGCGAAAAGCAGCGCGTTGCCATCGCCCGCACCATCATCAAGAACCCTCGCATCATCCTGCTGGATGAGGCTACTGCAGCCCTCGACACCGAGACCGAGGAGCACATCCAGCGTGCGCTTGATACTCTTGGCTCCGGCCGCACGATGCTCATCATCGCCCACCGCCTTTCCACCATCACGACTGCCGACCAAATCCTCGTCGTCCGTAACGGGACAATTGTCGAGAAGGGTACCCACGAAGAGCTCCTTACGAAGGTTAAGAGCCCGTATGCGAGTATGTGGCGTAAGCAGATCCGTGCGCAGAAGGCGATGGAGGAGGCGCAGGTGCTGAAGGACAAGGCCGACCGTCTCAAGGCCGAAGCTAGAGAGGAGGGATCACCATCATCTGGAGAGGTCTCGGCCAACCAGAGTGACGAGGAGAATTCACCCAATGGCTCTCCGCGCGCCCTTCACGACGTTCGTGTTCGCGATTTCGCACACTCTCGCAATGTCAGCTCCAGCAGCAATCTTGCCTTCGATGACGGCAAGCCGCCTGGCCATCCTTGATCATGACGCGACACGACACGAGCTTCGGCTTTATCAAATCGCCACACACAACAACCAGACAGCTACACCAAGCCTGTCACTACACAACACGCTGCACTTACTGCTGCACCTACCGCAGCCACACCAAGTGTACATGCAGCATTGTCCATACGTCCCAGCATACTGTCCCGATTATACCCAAGCATTGTAGATACGAGAGCGACCAAAAAGTGGTTCGACTGGTGGTTTTTTGCTTTCGCGTTGTTGCTACTAGATTACCACTCCGATTCCGCGGCGATTGCATATGCACGCGCGAAGAGGAGGTCTTTGTAAGATCGTGGCGGCTGCGGCCGCGTCACGGCAGATGGGAACGAATTGCACCTGCATAATGTATACAGTATGATTAATGAAATGAAGTATGAAGTTTGATGTTGATTTGTGTGATTCTTGCTGTAGTGCGGTATTGTTGTTGATAGCGGCGCCGCTCACCTGGGGAGGGTGATGGTGTTGTGGGTGGTAAGAGCGTGCCGTGAGAATATGCATGAGCGTGGTTGACGGACCGATGCAGCTTCATAGCATCGACCCACCTTCTTTAAGTACTGGCAACAGGCACTTGGAAGTCAAATCACTGGCGCTGCCGCCACCAACATCATCTCGAAACATTCGCCGAGAGCAGGAGGCTGTTGACGTTGCCACGGTGTCGAGTCTGGCCGAATCTGTAAGAGGACTCGAGGGAACAGCGTAGACGCCTGGCACCCCTCGATGATTTTATGGCTTTTAAGCGCTACGCCGGCGATTTAGTACAGCATAGGAACGCGAAGAGAACTTGAGTATGCGCTGTGGGATATTGTTTCTGCACACTTGAAATGATGGTAAGCACGCTATATCACGCTCAGCTATTTCGTACTTTATTCGTCAAACGCACGGGATTCAGTAGACTTTTGCGAAAAAAAGAGGTAAAGACAACTCGAGTAAACGCTGTAGGACACTGGTTCTGTAGATCTACAACGACAGCATGTACACCTTGTCGCTCTCAGTCATTTCATACGGTTTTTAAGCTACGCCAGCGATTTGGCGGACTTTTACAGCATGAGGGCCTGGGAACAATCCGAACATACGCTGTAGGATATTAGTTCTGTAGACTTACAACGATAGCATGCGAACCTAATCGTTCCCAGTCATTTCATACCTTGTTTGAGCTACGCCAGGGATCCAGTAAACTTTTGCAATGCAAAGAGGTGAAGACAACTCGAGTAAACGCTCTGGATATATGCTCCTCGTCAGCAGTCGTTCACAGCATCATCAGTGCTACAAGGCTCTAGCTAACTTGTCGACCGCCACCGTCGCCCCGATCACCCAGGCCGGCCACCAGACCATCCACACGACCACTGCTGACCACGTGCCGTAGACATTCCAAGCAAACGCCGCACTCCGCTCCAAGTCCCACAAGCTTTTCCAGAGATCTGCGCCGCCGTATTGGACGAGAATTATGTCAAGACCGCTTGTGAGAACATTAGGCGATGCTGCGAGGACCAAGTTCATCGTCAACATTGCTGTCTGGAACTCCCCATTGGTGCCACTGCCAGACCTGATTGTGTTCGGAAGCGGCGGCGTGATGAAATTGAGCACGGCGGCGCAGAGACCCACGAGTAGACCGAGGCTGAAGTTCAGCGTTGACAGCGTAGCGAGGCTGATACCGAGGATGAGGAGCGAAAAGCTGGACATGAGGGTTAGCTGCTGGGGAGTGCCGTGGAGGAAGCGGAAGAGTATGTAGATCTCGATGGGCGCAAGGGCGGTGTAGATGAGCATCAACGTCCAGGAGCGCATGATTGACTGTGGCACGGTCAGCTTGATATGGGGGTTCTGGATGGTGTTTCTTACCTCGGACGGCTCTGCGAGGAAGAACCAGAACGGCATCAGACCCATTACGTGAGCGAACAGCACCAGTAAGATTGGCAGACCGACGGAGCGCTCCTCTGATTGCAGGATTTCGACCGGCACGACGGTGACGTTGCCCATGTAGTTGAGCGTAGCCATTTCCTGAGGCGGCGGCTTTTCGCCTTTTGCTATGCTCTGAGCGCGGCTGCGGGCTCGCTCGCGGTTGAGGTTGCGTTGGACGGGGTCACTGGGTTTGGGGTCCTCGCTGTTCCCTGGCTTGCCTGATTGCAGCCATAATGCTACGGCGGTGATTGAGAAGCTTCCCGCGACAAGCAAAGCGCTCTGCAAGTAGTTGCCAATGCTGGCAAAACGCTCCGGGCCCATGAGGAGGTAGAAGAAGAAGGATTGGTGAAGTTTTTCGAGGAGGTTGTTGATGGAGCGGAAGCCGGACTCGACCACCATGCCGAGGCTCATCTCGTCGTGCCAGCCATTACCGACGGTTTGAAGCGTGATGGCGTCGATATGGAAGGGCATGAAGGCGGAGTGTGGGCCAGTGGCTCTGCCGGCGGCTGAGGAGAGGATTCCTCGGAAGATTGTCTGGAGGCGATCTGTATAGGAATCGGTGTGGGAGTGCATGCCTTGGATTGAGGAGCTGATGCCGACTTGGTTCTTAGCAATGGCGACGAACGTATTCAATAGGTCCAGATTTGGCAACGCGCCGTTGATGCCATCGTACATGACGTGGAGCTTGTCAAAGCGATGGCCTGCGGGACTTGCAGGGTAGTCGATTGCGACTGCGGCCTGGATTGCACCAGCCTTGAGAGCCAACGGGTCGGTCGTCGCGGGCTCGTGTAGATCGTGGTAGGCAGATACCCAGGCATGCGGACCGACAGTCGAGTCCGTGGTGATCACAAAGAGGACGTCCTTCGACCAGAGAGACCAACGCTTGAAGTACCGGGCCATGGTCAAGACGAGGGCGACACCAGAGTAGTTGATCTCATTGTTGATGTTGTGGATGCTGGCCATCAGCACCATCGCCTCAGTGGCATCTGCACGCGGGCCTTCGAGTAAGGCATAGGCATTCTCGCCAGCCACAGGGAAGCCCGGGTATGTGAAGTTGTAAGATTGCCTCGCGGTCTTCAAGCCCTGAGACTTGAAAATGTCTTCGATCTCATGCGCAGCTTGGGACGGCGTGTGAGCCGCAATGTTGTTCACTTCATGGCGGTAGGCGCGGAAGACGGTGTGCTCAGAGCCCCCGAAGTAGGTGTGAACTTGACCGGGAAGCAGCGCGTTTTCAGAGATGTACGTATGACGATTGTACAGGTCGAGTGGAAGCAAGAACAACCATCCGACGCCCAGGAGAATGAGGAAGAAGGAGAGGAAGCGAGCAGCGCGGATAACGTTTGTATCGCGGCGGGCGAGCGCAAGGAAGATTGCTGGTGAAGAAGTCAGTGAGCGATTCCCGAGTTAGGTGCAGCGCTCACGCCCTGGCCTTGACATACTGAGGAGCTTGGGCATGGTGACGCCCTCACTGAGACCCGTAGATCGTCTCGCTTGATTATGAGACTATCATCCCTCGTGTGCACAGGTAAGTGTGGTGAATTGTCGAGTTGGTGAAATTGTTATGTTGCGCAGAGCAATGAACACTCGGACGAGAGAAAGTTAGTTCTTTGCAGGATTAGTTGCCGACAGTGGGGTATCTTCACAGCACGGGGCTGGCTGGGGCAACTGCCGTGAGAATTCGACGGAGCGGAGGGGCTTCAGGCCCCTCGAGGGCAGTAGGGCTGGGGCGAGACGGCAACCTATCCTGCCAGTCCTCTAACTCCGCCGCTAATGCAGCTTGTCAATTTGTCAGTTCGTTTCGTCGCAGCTCACTTCCTCTGTTCGTGACTTCCTCTTCATCTTCTTCAACTTCAGCGGAAGGTGCAATTCCTCTTCGATTCCTCCATTCGGCTCCGCGCAAGACATGACAGTATAGTCAGCGGACTACTTCCTTGTCCGTCTCGCAATCACACTTCTCTCCGACCCTTCCGTTGTCACCATGCCCGCAACTCCCAATGTCCTCGGGTTCACTCCCGCTCGAGTGCGCGCCAACCTCAATCATATCCCCATATTCACTCGATTCATCGCCATGGTCGTTGGCGTTCTCTACACCTTGAGCATTGTCTTCCCCGCCCTTCCTCTCCGTGGAGCTCTCATTCCTTCTAAGGTGTCCTTACTCAGCAGTCAGTGATACCCGGAGAAGTCTTTCGGATTTCAGTGCAGTCCGCTAACTCTGTATCATCCAGATTACCGACTCAACACGTTTCCTCTCGTTCACGCTGGCATCTTTCAGACCCTGACAAGCCTGATTGCCCTGATCCCCTTGATGGAGCGCTTCGAGATGGAGCATGGGACTCTTGTCTCCATCGCCCTCTTCATCGGACGTTAGTGCTGCAAATAAAGCTCAAAAGCAACGACAAGTAAGAAGCTAACCATCGTCGCAGCATTTGCGACCTTCCCCGGCCTGCTGTACATCATCTTCGACCACATCATCTTCCGTAGCGATGACATAGTCATGGGTGCCAGGTGAGTATATTTCGCATCATTCCAGCCAGTAGGATACGCTAACGATTGTCACAGCATGTGGTTCTTCCTTCTCTTCGCCTGCGAAACGGTCAAGCAATATCGCGCGAATCCCTGGTTCTCGTTGGGCCCTTACAACGTCCCTACATGGACCTTCGCCTTCGTCCTCATCATGGTGATCAACTTCATCATCCCACATACATCTCTGCTTGCGCACGTGTGCGGTTGCCTTATAGGGTATGGCTTCGAGCTGGGTGTTCTGAAGTTCCTGATACCTCCGGAGAAAGTGCTAAGATGGATCGAAAACAGGCTCAATCTGCTAGCACGTGTGCCCAAGTACGTCAGCGTCGATCAGAAGACCTTCGGACGCTACGGCCTTCTCGATTCTCGAGCAGAGAACGGGTCGATCGACGCTGCCAGCGCACGTAGCTTTGTGCTAAACGGGCCTCCGAGAACAAACGAGTGAGCAGCCCTGGAAAAACTAATTGCCTTGACCCATTTTACAAGCGTTATGACAGCCGCCACCGTCGCATTCCTGTGCCACGACTGAGGATGGATTGGACGGAGCGACCATACTTCATGCTGGCCGATGGTTCTCCGTTCGAAGGACTTCCCAATCCGCCTCGAGGACAGCATAAGTGAGCTTCTTGAGTCTCATCGCCTTTGCTACATATTTACGAACTCTTCACAGCTTTCCCTATCGCCTGCGTGTGGGAGGTCTTAACGGCCGAGTGCCAGCAGTAAGTATCAGAGCATCCACCCACTCCATCCTGTTGGCTTTACAACTTTCCAGTGCAGCTAGCGCGCTGGCATCGATCCAGAGCAATTTGTCTTGAAACTGAAGAGCCTTCAGAAGGGGCTGTGCTGACATCATCTCCATAGCCATATACAGGGCCAAGCCTTTCCGGAGAGCTTCTGGCCGGAGGTCGTGTGACCACCAAGCCGTCTCGTGCTCGCCCTTGAGCGCGGAATATAACCTCTTCACAGTCTTCATTGGCGACTCCATTGGCGAACTGCCATACTATGAAGTCCACTGCACGGCTGCCGGAGACTATCATTGGAGCATGCTATTCATGTTTGGTCAGTAGAGCGATTGCTGCTGCTACAAGGGAGCAGACGAACTGACCCAGGTGCCCGCAGAATATGTCACCGCTCGATCGCCACGTGCTATGAATGCTCGAGCATTCTGTAAGTCTGGAAGGCCAGCACCTGCACGTTGCTGAAGGAGAATGTCGGAACTGCCCATATCGGTGGTTTGACTCTCAAGAGGCATCGTAGGAGCAACTACCACTACGAAACTCGTATCAGAGTGATCTAAGGAAGACATGTCGATGGGGACAAACGTCTGGGATGAGTATGGATGTCGTTCCAAGATGTCAATATCAAGCAGATTTTCCTGGCCTGCAGGTTGAGGTCCGGAACGAGTCCTAGAATCGATTTCTGCAAACACTTGTTCTTCCTTAATTGCTGACGATAGTGAGCGCTCCCCGTTGCCCTCCTGCGCTCTCTCTTCCCTCCATTTCCTTGGCATGCAGTGGAATAGGCTCACGCTCGGACTTGCTTTCACGCGGCTTGGTGCAAAGTCATCGTAGTAGTTAGTTAGCTGTGTGACATTCGGCCATTTGATGGCAGAGCCTTGGTTTGCGACTACTGATCCTGGTCGACTCGAGGGATCTTCTACTGAAACGTTTGCGGGAGGGCTGTCTATGACCGTGCCAAATGGTGCGAAGGCCTCCTTGGTAAGCTCTGATACGTGCAGCCGTAGACTGGGACACTCAATGCTGCTAGGCATTGCTCGTCGCGTGCCGTCTCAGATAGTTCGTCCCGAGTCCGATTGCATTCAGGCAAAAGTGGCACTCATCTGGCTTGTGGCGTGTAAGTTGTAGGCTGCCGCAGGATTGCTGACTTGTTCGCTACGAGGGTTTTAGATGCAGTCTATGTATTCTGGTACTTACTAGTGACTTGCAGCCTCCACTGTCTTTACACGCCTTTCTTGCGGCTATCTCCACCTCGAACGAGCGAGCGAGATATCTCGGCCCGGAGCTCGGAGGTCTCGGGCCGAGTCAGGGGCAGCCGTCCGCATGTGAGAGCGAGCTGATGATGGCCTCGACAATAATGTCCTACGCGTCCATGCCTCGACCGTTGGTCTAAATACATTCCTTTGATTCTCTTCGTCATTTACTTCGATTCCCAGAGCCCATATGGCTCCCAAAGGCCGTGAAGGGGACGTAATATTCTCCTTTCCCGGCTCATACATTTCATACGCCCACACAGTCGCCGCGTACGCTGCATTTCTGGGCGCTTTCATAGTCGGAGTGTAAGTTTGAGAGCGAGCAGGTCGTTTTAAATACTGACGCCATCTATCAAGATCACTGCACTATACCAAAATCGTGCAGAACGAACATTATGTATGATCACCTCCGTGTAGCGCAACGAGCATCAGCGTCTGACTTGCGCAGGGCTACCCCGACGAATGGTTTCCTTCCGTATCCTCAACCATTGGCGACCGCTACCCAGAGCGTTCAGTCTTCATGGTCTTCATTGCCATCACGTCTGGCCCGCGCTTTGCGCTCGTCGGGCTCTGGTACCTTCTCACACGGAAAGAACGAGCAACATTGCCCAAAGTAATAGCAGGAGTGGGAATCTTCAGGACCTTGACATGTGGCGGCTGGACATATGTAACATCTACGGACGATCACGACTGGCATGACATCTTCATGATCTCGTACTTGGTTGCGACTTTGCCCTGGACATTGGGATGCCTTGCCCTCAGCCCGCCGAATCCGAAGGCAATTCAGTACCGCAAGGTCTTTGCCGGCACATTTTTCGCTACAATCGTTCCTTTGGTATACTTCTTCATCCAGCATAAGGTGCACAAGGTGGCAGGAGGTACGCAGAGCTCCGTCGAAAGAGCTCTACAAGATCTAACACGGGACAGCTTACACGACGTACTCGTTCTTTGAGTGGTCCCTCGTACTTCTTGATGTTGCGTTTGACGCGGTCACGCTGATGGATTTCGAGAGTTTGGAAGTTGTTGTGCGAGACGTCAAGGGTCTAAGTAGAGGGTACGTGCAATGGCTGCCGAAGTAGAGTGCGTGACCGTTGCGCTGCAGACAGAACATTTTGCTCACTTGTTGCAGACCGAATGATCGACAGGTCGTCGCAGACCGTGTTCTAGAGAAGAAGTAAGCTAAGGCCTCTGAAGAAGCCACGAACTATACTGATGCAGCGTTCTCCAGTCGCGAGAAAGAAGCGGCCACAGTCTTTGGTCAAGGCTTTTCTTGGGACGAAGCGCTCGATGCGATTGCAGACATTTACAACGGAGTATGTCTCGACCATTCAGCCTTCCAGATATAGGGCTGACATCAATAGTATGTCTTCTGGTCGATGTTGACATCGCTGGGACTCTTAGTGTGGTGTATGTATAGATTCTTTCTCGACACTGTTGCAACTATGCTGATCTACTCAGACTTCCCGCTGTGGTATATGGGCATATCTGGCTATGAAGCCTTTGTCTTGTCATCTATGGGACCCGTCACGCTCGGCGTGCCTGCTATCCGCCGCTTGGTCATGAAGAACCTGCGAATCGTCCATCTGATATCATTATGCGGCGTCTTCGCGTGGCTCGTCCCCCGTCCAGATCTTCGCCTCCTGACTGTGGGCGTCGGCCTCTGGATGTCCACACTGGCTTGGACGGCCACCTTCTACGCAGAGCGCTCGCAGCCTCACAGATTAGAGGCTCGAGCGACTGCTTTCGGCATTGGCTTGATTCTCTCAAGCATCGCCAAATTTGCATTTCAGACCAACAATCCGATTTGGCCTGTCGTCCGCCCTCAAGACGGTGGGTGGCACAAGCTAGGCGTGACTCTTGCAATTGCAGCAATCATACGCTCAACTCGCAAGCTCAATCACGGTGCAATTGATGTTCCTCAGCCTGGCAGCAACCGTGGCTCATCAGTGCTCTCCGGCTTAGGCATTGCAGGGCTGATCTTTGCCATGCACTCTCTCCTCTCCGACTCCAGCACTATGGTCCTCTGGACTTGGACTGGCTGGCCCGTCTCAGGGCCCATCTCCGTTCCTCATGGAGCCTACACAATCTTCACAATGTCCGCCGGTGTCGTCTTTGGGCTCTTCTACCCCTCGCTCTCCCGCAGCTGGACCGCGTTTGGCATCGGCTCTCTCGGTGCGGCGCTCCTCACCAAATACAACGACTGGCTCGGCTTTTACGGCGGCCTCGTCCTCGCCTTCTACACGCTCGCTGTCTCTCCATCCCTTATCTCATCAGCCGTCCGTACCGGCCCTGCCAAAACCTTCGGCATCGGTTTTTTCGCCTACAACTTCATGGTATTCTTCCACGTGTGGGTCGTGGCCTACGCGTTCGTTCCTGGCGGTCCCTTCGTCCGTGAGCGCACAGACTGGGTCATGACAACCATGATGACCATGCTCGGCTGCGGCGTCTTCTCCGCCTCTTCCGCCAACCTCACCGGCTCCAAGCGCGCGCAGAAACCTCCAAATCCCGCAGTGAAGCGCCAGCGCTCATACTACATCTACGCTCTGTTCGGCATGCAGCTCCTCGCCGCCAGCGTCGCTTACCTCCGCTTCCCTACCTACGACTACACACCAGCGCACCCTGAGAGCAACCTCATCACCGCGGGCATCTGGACCATCCACTTCTACCTCGACAATCCCATGTGGGACTCCCCCCGCCGCATGCGCGACCTCATCGCCGAGCTCGAGATCGATGTCCTCGGTCTGCTCGAGAGTGACACCCAGCGCATCATCATGGGGAATCGCGATCCGACCCAGTTCCTGGCTGAAGACCTGGGCATGTATGTGGATTTCGGGCCTGGTCCCGACAAGCACACGTGGGGCGCCGCTCTACTCTCGAAGTTCCCGATCTTGCACTCAGAGCACCATTTGCTTCCCAGTCCGGTCGGCGAACTTGCGCCCGCGATTAAAGCCACGATTCTCGCCCACGGACAGGAGGTAGACGTGTTCGTCTTCCACTCCGGTCAAGAAGAAGATGTGGAAGATCGTCGATTGCAGTCGGAGTATCTCATGGCTCTCATGGGCGCCTCCGGAGATCGACCCAGCGTGCTTCTGTCGTACCTCGACGTCACGCCAGGCCAAGGGAACTACAACAACTTCGTCTCCGCGACATCCGGTATGAAGGACATCGACCCCACAGACTGGGATCGCTGGTGCGAGTACATTTTGTACAAGAACATGAAGCGGACCGGGTATGCGCGGGTGAGTCGAGATAGCATTACGGATACGGAGCTGCAGGTGGGCAAATTCGTTGTTGGGCAGCCGGAGGGGGGCAATGAGGTCGTGCAGGAGAGCTATTATCCTGAGGGGATGCGGTTCCCGGCGTTCCTGAGGGGTGAGGGACGGAGGGGGCATCGGTATCATGTGTTTGATGAGCCGAGGTGAGTTTTCTTTCTTGTATCTTGGGTGAACGAGTGGAAGCTAACGGTGATGCAGGTACTATCAGTGATGTGGATATGTGGGTTATGGCGGGGGTGGTGAAAAGGATGTATGTGTACGTGGACGAATGTTTTAGTAGCTCTTCAAATTGTGTATTGTCTATAACCTCGAGCGTTCGGAGCAGCACAGCTCACCGGTGGTTGTCTTGTGGTTTCGAATCGCAGTTCAGATGAGCAGCGCCTCTAGAATGGCCTTGCTCAGCATACAAATCAAGTATGGCGTTTTCCTCATCGCTCAATCGCTTGGGTTGAGCAATTACCAACAAGCTGCCCAGAGAAAAGTGAAGTGAGTACCTGGCGGAGGATTGAAGCGCAAGATCGGGTATGTATACTCTCATTGAATCTGCTGATGTTCTGCGGTGAAACAGCGGAGTCTCACCAACCCCTCCGTATCACCACGTACTACCTGATAGTAACGATTGTCATCAAGGCAGTTACTCATCACTGACTGCCCGGATAGCGGCCAAAGCTGGCCACCATCATTGCTAGTCTCGAGCTCTCGACCGAGCTGAAACAAAGGGAATACCGCACCACTGCCCATTGCCTCCAAAAGGCCAAGTCTCAAACCACGAGCACAAAGCTAGCCGCTGCTGTTATTGCCCTCAGCCTCGTCAGAGCTCCCCTGCATGCTCTCACATGGCCCACAGACGTTCTTTAACGCATACGCCTCCTGCAGCAACTCCCAGCCTGCGATCGAGACCTCATCACAGACCTTTCCATTTCCAAAGTCGATATCCTCCCACCCATCAGTACGGCCCTTCAGTTCCTGCTCCACGATCATGCAGATCTCCCAAGCGGCTTCCGCGAGGTCCTTGATGGGCATGCCGTCCCAAGGGCGCTGCCTATCGAGAGCTAGGAGCCGATCGTGCTCTTCTTCAGCCCACAAGGTCTCTTTAGGGCCGGCGAGATAGGGGGCGTCGGTGGCGGGGCCGTTCCTGAAGTGACCGGTGACGAGCGTGTTGTCGTGTTTGTTGAAGAGATGGACTTCGCTGGTTGGGAGTTAGTTGGGTATTCAGCAATAAGGGCAGGGGTGGAGGGCAGAAGAAAGGAGATATTTGGAGGCGCAGCAATCTGTTCCGCGATCACAGGAAGAGAGCGTGTAGGGGTGTGCTGAGAATATCAGCTGCCGTTGTCGGGTAATCGCGGAACGCTGATGTGGCTTTTAGGTTGACGCTGCCGTTGACGCCAGGAGAGCCCTGGTTCGAATCTGAATGCAGGTAGGCGACGTAGGGCTGGAGGACGGGAGAGTCATTCATGAGAAGGATTCAGTATGTGCTTACCTCGCTTGGTGCAAACAGGTGGCTTTTAGGTGATAAGGGTCGCGGTACTCGGGGTTCGCCGCTTTACACACGCCAGTAAGGTATTGCAAGACTTCGAGAGTTACAGCAACCTTGTCTGGCTTATCTTCGCCGGCGTCTTCCTCTGCAGTGCCAGTGAGCATGGGGTTGCGTTAACACTTTAGAGGTGTCGAGCCAGCTTGCCGGTATTTTTGGAGGCAGGAGCTTCCGAGGGAGGAGGGTCAGTAAGGAGTTCTCTGGTTTGGCATCCTGACAAGCGCAGCGCTTGGATCATCTGGATGGCGTTGTTCAGTTTCAGGCATCTGAAAGGCAAGAGATGGGTGGGTGAGGCTCACCTGCTGACTTGGACGTGGACTCGGTCATAAGAAAGATGCTGGACTCGAGCGGGTCTCCAGTGGATGTGGTACCGTCGAGCATCAGTAACGTGAGCATGAATGATGGCGCTGACGAAGATCGATAGTTGTGAAACGAGAAAAGAAAATTGCTAATGCTGATGAGCAGCAGCAAAAGAAGAGAATTATATATGATGTGGGTGGAAAAGGAAGAAGGCGCGAAAGGTACGTGCGCCTCTTACTTAAGTAAGGGCCCTTCTGCTTGTTTATGTCATCTGCTTGCTCCTTCCTCATCGTTTGCTTGGCTGTCCTCTAGCGTAATTTACCTCGAGGTAATAAACATTGCATCCTCGAAATCTTCCTGCCTTCTTCTCCTTCTACTCAACCTTCTCGAATACTACTCCTTTGCTGCATTCTAGCCGCACGCTTCTTGAGTCTCCCCTTTCTTATAAATATCATCAGACATCAAACATCATGTGCATTGCCGCCGGCAGATCAGATGAACCAGCGTAAGTCTTCCATAACATCCACTCGCAAAACAAATCCCTTGCTAACAGCCTTCCAGCTCGACCCTTCCACAAACGTTCCTCGCCTTCCAAGAAATCGCTACCTACTTCAAAAGCACCCTGGACACCCTCAAAGCCCAATTCGAGAAAGACTTCGACGATCACGACCACTATGCCGCCACATGCCTTGATGAAAGCAATTCTATGTTTTCGCAACTTTACCAGCACGTGCCAATTAACGTGAAAGAGCAGCTCTGGTACGACTACGAGCGCAATAGAGAACACAACGCGGCCGACCTGCCGCCTAAGCCCTTGGACGATGCTACAAAGCGCGTGAACGAGCTCGTGGAGGCGCTGCGTGGCATGATCAAGGTAGCTTTGGAGGAGCTCGAGGAGTTGGACATCTGCATGCGCCAGAAGAATTGCGATCGTGCGCAGGTGGATAGGGTTACGCCGACACTGGTGTCTGGGCTCATCAGCCGGTTTGCTGTACTTGAGCGCCATGTGGAAGCGGTGGACTCGATGAACCGGAGGGCTGCGATCATTGCGGACGGGAGGGGGAAGAGGGTGCAGAAGAGGGCGAGGTGGAGACATGGGGTTAGACGTGCTGGAGGAGGACAACGATCGGGTGAAGCCGCAGAGTAAGGCGCCTACATAGCAGTCTGTTATGGGTTTCTGCGCCGGCGTGATCGAGAATCAGCGTTACTGGACATGGATTGAGTCTTTGAGTATGCTGTAAGACCATGCGGCTTCTCTTCAGTAAGTCTGTTGGATGTGATACCTTTGTGACCATTGTTCTAAACTTAGCGCCGGGCTTACACGATCTGCTCCGGCTTCGTCTGGTCTTGTATATCGCTGAAAATGGTTTGGCTTTGCGTTAGCGTACTTCAACTCGAGATCATGTTCGCCACCCACAACACTCTCTTTGCGCATTCTCGATCTTTCCCTTCTTACCCTCACCCACAACCCCTCATTACTCTACTTCCGCCGCGCCAAACACCAACACACCACCATCCTCCCTCACACTCCCATACCAAACCTCCAAAGCGCCATCATGTCCACCCCACAAACGTACTTACACACTCCACCCTCTCACTCCTCCCACAAGCAGCCTCCTAACAACACCACAGCACTCAACCAACCGTCAACGTCCCCGCATTCCACGCAGTGCTCGACTATCTGTCCAACACCGTCGCGGCCGTCCGCAGGCCCTTCTCGCTCGAGTACGACACCCACGAGCACTACCGTTTGGCTGCTAATGCTCTGGTCGGTGGTGAGGCACGCGACACCCGCGTTTATGCATGGCTTCATGGCGAGCACGGGAGGTATTCTGTTGCGGCGTAAGTTTGTTTGAGAGCGTTTGTGGGGGGTTAATGTGTGGTGGTTGAGGTTGAAGTTGAGGCTCGGGCGCCGGCGTTGCTTGGTAATGTGGGTTGCTGGACTAGAAGGTTTGTGATGTGGCTGCTGTGCTGACGTGGACGGCCTCACATGGAAAGCTTGGATGGGTGAGCTGCGAACAGCATCTACGCATGATGCATCATAGTTCGGGATCTCCCAGGAAGCAGCCAAATCGCCGGCGTTGCTTCAAGGAGCATATTGCTCGACCGAAAGGCTCACAGCGTGGCTGCTGTGCTCATGTGGACTTGTATACGAAAACACGTTGGCTGGATGATCAGCCAACATCGTTCACGCCTGATGCTTTATGGTCTAGAAATGCTAAGAAAGAAGTCGAACCGCTGACGCGGCTCTGTGAAGCCTGTTACAAGACCAGCACGGTTCTGGAGTGGATGCTCTGATCGTGTGGACGCGGTCACGCGGGTTGCTGGACGCGCCCTTCAGCCAACAGCCTGCACGCTTGGTCAATGCTTCTTGATATCCTCGCGGAAACCGCCAGAGCACCGGCGCTGCGCAGTGTGGCATGTTAAAGAACCAGAAAGCTCCTAGAGCGCGTGCTGTACTGATGTGGACGCCCTCATGCCGACTGCTCAAGGCGTCCCTCAGCTGACAGCGCCCACGTATGGACGGTCGCTTTCCAGATTTGTTCCGAGAGCGGCCAGAGCGCCGGCGTTGCTTGGCGGAGCATATCGCCAGACTAGGAGCCTCTTGGAGTGCATACTCCACTGGAATGGACACTCAAAGGCGGACACCTCGACATGTTTTAGGTTCAACAGCATCCATGCCTGATGCCTGGCTTCCCTCAACGAACGCGAAAGCAGTCAGCGCGCCGGCGTTGTTTGAGGGCGATGTTGCTAGACCAAAAGGCTCACAGCGTGGATACCGTGCAATTGTGGACGCCTAGAGGTGGAAGCCCGGCCGCCAGACTGTCTACGTGTTGATCAGCCACCAACTTCCACGCCTGAACCTTTACCTTCTTCGTCAATACCAAAAACACCCAGAGCTCCGGCGCCGGGCAAACCCGCCCAGCGCCAAACAGATAGCTCGCTAGATCACTGTTGTCCCAACGAACTTCTGCTAACATCCACTTCAAAGGGAAATCTTCAACGACTTCGCCGCTCCCGTCCAGCAAGAGCTCGTCGACATGATCCAAGAACTGATCTCCGAAATGAACAGAGAGATCATCGCAGCGTCTGGGAACATGGACCCGGACGACATGGCCGACCTATTCGAGCGCTTGTCGGCGCTCAGGAATGATGTCGGCGATTACTTCGTCGAGGTGGTGGGGGCGGTGTTGTTGGGCGGTGTGGATGCGAAGCTGAGGGAGTGAAGGTGCAGAATCGCATATGGTGTCCAAGAGATCTGATACTCTGGCGTTGGCAGACCGGGACTGTAGCTGAAGGGAGGGTAACTGGTGGGTACACAAGTTGTCAGGACAGAGGAGCGCACAGCCATGTCGAGCACGTGCCTTGGCCGTTTGCCTTTGTATGACAAGACTGATACGCGCTGGTTGTCCAGATTCCAGATTAATGAACCCAGAGAATACATCCCGGTAGGCTGTTCAAAAGTGACCGGTCCAGTCCGCGATAATGCCGCCTCCCTCATGCTTGGTCGCCCTTCGATACCAGCTGGAGTGTACAGCCGTCTCTCGATGCACAATCTAAAGCACCCCAGACCAAACAACGGCGTAGATTTTCAACGGCCCTCCTCCTCCTCCCCCACCCACTCCGGAAACCCCCCCAAAAGCCCCTGCGCCCCATCCAACACCGTCCAATACCCCCTCGGCGCCCCATCCACCACAGGCCAAAACCTCGCACCCGCCGCATCCCTCCTACTCATCCCCAACCTCCGCACCGCCTGCTCCTCCACCGCCCTACTCACCTCACTATTCACCCTGCTCAAAGCACTCTGCCTAATCCCTACCGCATTCACCAGTTCCCCCTCCGCAACCGGTATGAACCCCAACACCCACGTCGCCATCTCCAACCACCGTATCAAGTCGCGCATACTGCTGCTACTGTTCATCTCAGCCTGCAGTTGATTGGTAGGCAGGACGGTGAACCGCCAGATCGCGTAGAACGCTTCTTCAAACCTGCTGCGCTCGGTGGGTGTGAAGTACGGCAGCCTGTCTGCCGGACGCTGGCTGTATCGTACAGTCGCATTTTCCACATCGGTCTCTGTACACCCCCAGTTCTTAAGCATAACCACCTCGTACCTCCTCGCAGCCTCAGCCAGGCGCCTCTTATTCTTGCACAGCGCTTTCGCGATCTTATCCGGGTCCTTCAGGATCTCCGCGCGGGAGACGTCAGCGCTACAGAGACCGAGGCGCAAACGGGCGTCCCTGGCGGACTTGGTGGCGTTGTGGATCGAGCCCTCGAGGAGGCGGAACGCGGCGTCGTAATTGGGGATCTGGGTGCGGAAGATGGTGTCGATGATACGCGGGCGGATTAGAGAGTCGGTGTAGAGAGTGTGGAATGTGGGGTGGGTGAGGGCGAGGGCGTCGGCGGTGGGGAAGGAGTCGAGGGCGAGGAAGAGGCGGTGGTGGAGTTCGGGGGGGAGGGTGAGGAGGGTGGTGGGTTTGTCGGACATGATTGTTAGATTGTCAGCGGAAGTATGTAGACAGTCTTTGAGGTTGATTGCAGGTATTGGAGACGGTATGCTATGTTATACAAGTTCGAGGGTGGTTGTCCTTCAGGGCGGCTCGTATCGGGCTTGAGTACGAGCAATGGCTGGCAGACAGCTGCTGCGGCAGCTTCGAACGTTCTGGCAGCTCATGTCGGCGTGAGGGCAGTGTCTGGATGCGAAGGTTCGATGGAAATGGGATGGCGAAGTCGATGCCTCAACACACGCTCGAGTCATGCGTCTTGAGGTTGCGCGGTGGGGTCGTACTGGCGGCAGTGGATGACTTCTTGCCCTGCAGTCCTCGTCACTTTTGTCCATCAAGGCTGTCTTTAAGAAATGAAATAGAGTAGTTCGATATCGATTTGATACATATACTGACTGCTATCAACTGCTCCTAAAGGATCAACAGTCTCTATCTCCCACTCAATCATCATCTCGCTCTCAAGGGGGTATCATAAAAGCCATAAACTTCAAAGTATGCACGGTCGCCATATCCAACTCTTACCATGTCGCTCGAACGCTTGCACATGTCGATTCGTTGCTCATTGATTTCGTTCTGTTCATCATCATGATCATCCTCCTCCTCTTCTTCGGCTCATGAAGGCTCTGAGTTTCATCTTGTGCTCAGGCAGGTGAGTGTTGGGTAGTCTGCATCGGACCGGGTTCGGCGGCAAGTAATCGCTGTTGTCTTTCTGTTGCCCAATTTTTGACTGCTACCACGACCACAGTCCAGGCAAGCAGCAAACTTGACAATCCCATGACCACAGTGAAGACGAACATGGCGTCGAGATCGTAACTCTCGAGCGCGTGAACTGTATCCGCGTTACTGGCCATGAAGATGATCCCGCCGGAAACCAAGCAGAACGCTGAGATGATCTCAGTAGGTGGGCGGCTGGCGAGATAGCTTGTTGGCGGCTTGAGATACATAATCACGTAAGTAACCACGCGCGAAAGCGAAAAGCCCGAGAAGAGCAAACCCCAATGCTTGTGAATAGCAGCCGAGACTGATGAGTGCTGCGTATGACTGGACATCATAGCACCCAGCAAGAATATAACAACGGCTGGCATGGGGTTCATTGGATGCGAAGTAGTCTGTTTCGGCTCGGCCCATCGCTCTGCAGTGCGTGCGCCCGCTAATGAAGGCGCTGGGAGAGTCGACTTCATCAATTGACAGATCGCGCTGGACTCGATGAGCATGCCCAACAGCCCACCGCCAAAGAACATGATGGTGATTGAAACGTGCTCCAGATCCATCGGAGACCACGCCTGGCCCCAAGCGGCCATATGCTCCATAAACACGTTGCTGGCGCCGTAGAGGAAGATGACGAAGCTTTCCGTGAACTCTGCGCTTGGAACGCGACTTTTGCTCTTGCCGACAATGGCCGCACCGGGCTTCACGTTCCACGCCCAGCCGAAGTCTGCGAAGCATCCGAGCCAGCGACCAAACGTTATGAAGCCGTACACGAAGAAGATGCCGCCCTTGACGAGATGCGCAAGAGTGTTGAAGAAGTGTTGACCCTTGGCGGTGCCGCCGTACGTTACCACACCAGTGGAAATTTCCACAAAGCCGAAGATGATCATCAGACGTTCAATGAGTGTCGAGACAAATGCCATCGTGCTCATTGCGCGGGAGCCAAGGTGGAACCCGGAAAGCTTGTTCGCAACAAAACGATCAGCTACGGTGGAGCTGCGCAGAAAGCCATGCTTCTCGGCGTCGGTTTCAGGTCCCTCATCAGATGCGCGTGCATCATCTGAATGATCGCGGTAGTGTTTGTGCATGGGTAGCGCACCATCTGAAGAGTTCCAGCTGTTCGATCGCGAGTTGGATGTCAACGAAGCCGTGTTGCGCTCAGTCCCTTGACCAGAGTCGCGCGAGAAGCGGTAGTCGTGGAAACGCGCTCCTTGTGGTGTCTCGGCCACCAATTGATAATGCTCGGCCATTGCTTCGCTAGATATTCGCGAATAGCCGGTTTCATTGCCTCGGGCGAAGGTCAGTACGATGCTCATTATCATCCAGGCGAGCCCGATCCATGTGAACGCCCAGCCCATCTTGTGGTGCGCGTTGCCTGGGTAGAGGTCTGGCGTTTGCGCATCATAGATAATGCTCAAGAATATGCCCAGGCCGTTAGCAACGAGGAAAGCCAAGTGCGCTGGGATGATGAGCCGTCGCGAGCGTGCGATGCTGAGCATGACAGCTGTCGCGACGATTAGCTAATTGTCGCGCATATCCAGGCAGATCTTTTCGGACTTACTGATGGGTAGTATGATCACCCAAGCCAGAACCATGACCGCGCTGTGGGCAACCATCAATTTCGAATGGTCGCGTAAGGCCCAATAGCTCGGCGCTTCCCACAGCGCGGCATCCTCGAGTGTCCAAGGTTGGCGATGACCTCCGACATGTTCGGTGCCTCCCATGCTCATGCCCTCTTCCATCTTCTTGCTCTCCACCTCACCGTCGCCATGGTGATGTTTCGCGAAGACCAGCGAGCTCAAGCTGACGAGAAGAGCTGCTTGTAGAAGAGGCTGACGCAATCGCGATCCCATTCAGGCAAGATTTGTATGGCCGAGCAGTGTAGATGAAGCTCTGCAGGCAGATACAATTGCTTTGTTTAGCTTAGCTTATGCTCGGCGCGTTGGCTGCAAAGGGACGCGTGAAAGGCTGCGCAAGGCGAGCTTTGTACAGAGGTAGCAAAGAGGAGGAGAAGGTACGATAGTCAGGTAAGATGGAAATGCAAGCGGTCGACGAAGTTGCGGATGAGGCGGAAGCAGCCATCATATGAATAACAATGCTGCGGGCAGCCTTTTGTCATGATTGCAGTATTAGAAAGCTTCAGATGACCGCATGTGAGCCAAAACGCCAGACTGGCGGACTTGGCGGCAGCGATCGCGGTCCGACGTGACTCGCGCCCGCACCGTTTCTTCCGCCAGCCTGGGTGTGCACTGTGTGCTCATTCGTGGCGTTGGCATTGCGGGCAATATCCCTTGCTTCAGACGCCAGATTGGGATGACGACGCTGCCAAGGGCATGGCGAGACTCAATACATCTTTCTCTAGATCCTCAGCCCATGCGAGAAAGGCTCTTTCGTCTGACGTTGACGTAAAACACTGCAATATAGATGCCCTGACCCTTCTGCATGATGATCCACCGCTACTGGCTACTTCGTAGGGCTGTCAGGTACCGTCCTGCAGCATGCGGTATGATTTGCTGGAACCGGCCTCGCGTTTTCGTCCGAGCTCCACGATCACAAGATGGGGCACGCTAATTTAGCCTTTCAAGCGCTGACTTCTTCAATCAATTCTCCCGTGCTCGACGCCATTTTCGCCCCCAAAGATCGCGCAGACAAGACAGACAAGGCAGGTCGTCTCACAAGGTCTTGAGAGCAGGAGACCAAAACGACAAATGCATCGTCCGTAGGCGCTTGATGAGAGCATCTGACCCGGTGTGAAAGCACGCCTGCATACCGGACAAGAGCTCACCGCGGCCGAGTCTGCTGGTTAAAGCCGAACGCCGAAGGATTGGAGAACGGCGGCGTTGGCTGCCTCAGGACTCACGCCATTCAAGCGAGTCTGTTGCAGGCTGACAAAGCATATGTAGCCGCTTCTACCGCGTCGTGGAAAGCTCCCGCAGGGTCAGAGGTGAGATGAAAATCACATGTGTGGTCTTGATGTTCTTCTGATCGTCTTAGCTATTCTCTCCGGATGCAGCGGAATAGCTTGCCGCTTGTTGAGGCCAACGAATGGCTGTTGTGGCTTCATCAGCTAGTCTGTAAGCTTTGTGCCTATAACAAACCTCACACCGCTATTGCTAATCGTTGCTATCATGTGCGCCTTCTCCCGCCGATGCCGGTCTCTAAGCATCGCTTCCGACAAGGGTAGGCTTCGGCATCGCTTTGCTCGACCTCAACTCTTCAAGCTTCGATATAGCTTCGCTCAATGGTATCAGCTCACCCTTGGCCTGTGTCGCCAGGTCGTCGCGATTTCTGATGTTGACCGTCTTGCTCTCCATCTCCTGTGCGCCCACCACGAAGATAAAGTTGTACTGTGACAGCTGTCCGTTGAGGATCTTCTTCTTCATTGTGTTGCCAGTGATGTCGATATCGGCGTGCATACCTCGCTCTCTGAGTGCCTTCTGGACTTCCAGCACGTAGGGATTTGCCGATGGCATGACCGGAACCACAAGCACCTGTCGGGGCGACAGCCAGAACGGCCATTTACCAGCAAAGTGCTCGCATAAGATGGCAATGAATCGCTCAAATGATCCGCAGAGGGCTCGGTGAATCATCACAGGTCGAGCACAACCAGGTGATACGTCCTTCTCGTAAGACTTCTCATTAGTCTGCTTCTGCAACGACTGCGCTGTCGCAGCAGAGCCTGCAGGCGCTTCCGGTACAGACTCGCCATTGGTTTGAGCTTTGGCTGCGGGCGCTGTGTTCTGCTTCTTCTCATCTTTGGCTGCGGCCTGAGCATTTTCTTTCGTGACATACTCAAGGTTGAACCGCTTCGGCAGCTGAAAATCAAGCTGTATAGTAGCGCACTGAAAGTCACGCTTCAGAGCATCACTGATTTCGATGTCAATCTTGGGTCCGTAAAACGCACCATCGCCTGGGTTTAGCTCCCAGGGAACGCCGCTCTGTTTCGCGAATGCATCCAATGCACTCCTCAGTCGGTCCTCGGCGCGATCCCAGGTCGCAATGTCACCAAGATGACCCTCCGGCCGCGTGGACAGCTTGAGCTTGAAGGGAAATCCAAAATTACCATACACAGCCTGCAGGAAGTCGAACAACGCTAGCACTTCCTGCTCGATCTGATCCTCAGTGCAGAAAACGTGGCAATCATCCTGTTGGAATCGTCTTACTCGGGTCAGACCAGTAAGCGCGCCAGATGCCTCATTTCGATGGAGAACACCAAAGTCTGCTATTCGCATTGGCAGCTCATTGTAGCTTCGTGTGCGGTTCGAGAACAGAAGGGCGTGGCCGGGACAATTCATTGGTTTGAGACCCCACTTGTCTTTCTCGACATCAAATGTAAACATGTCCTCAGAATAGTGTTGCCAATGACCTGACCGCTTCCACAATTCTGAGCTGTACATGTTAGGTGTGATGACCTCTTGGTATCCTCGCTTCCAGTACTCTTCTCGTAAAAAGCTTTGCAGAGTGTTATAGATGATAGTACCGTGAGGTAAGAAGAAGCACGAGCCTGGTGACATATCATTGA
The DNA here is from genome assembly GCA_002989075.1 of Arthonia radiata. Taxonomy (NCBI): domain Eukaryota; kingdom Fungi; phylum Ascomycota; class Arthoniomycetes; order Arthoniales; family Arthoniaceae; genus Arthonia; species Arthonia radiata. Next base: position 758,248 of record PSQN01000004.1, on the reverse strand, counting down.
AAAAGAAGAGCTCTTGCTCCTTGCCAATCTTGCGATGGTCTCGCTTCGCAGCCTCCTCGAGATACTTCAGGTGCTCGTCCATGAGTTTCTTGTCCGGGAAGGACACACCATAAATTCTCTGTAATGAGTCGTTCTTGGCGTCACCAAGGAAATAAGAGGCGGAGTTCTTCATCACCTTGAATGACTTTATCCGCCCGGTATGCGGGACGTGGGGTCCCCTGCACAGGTCAATCAGCGGACCACATCGGTACACGGTGGTATTTGTGCCGTCGGGGATCTTGTCCTTGATGATGTGTTGCTTGTACTTGTTCGACTTGAACATTTCCAGTAAATCCGGCTTCGACGATGTCAGTCTCTCGAATGGCTGCTTCTCCTTGATTGCCTTCTCTGCTATTGTGGTAAGCGGTGCATAGTCCTCCGCAGCGACCGCACCCTGTTCAGGCAAAGCCATTTCGTAAAAGAAGCCATCTTCGACCGGCGGTCCAATGCACAAATCGCATCCGTACTTGCGTTCTGCGGCCTCGCCCAACACGTGTGCACTCGAATGCCAAAAAACTTTCTTACCATCCGGGTCATCAAACCTCAGGAGCTCGAGCTTGCAATTCTCCTCCAACGGTCTCTCCAGATCCCACAGCTCGCCATTGACTCTTGAAACGACGGTGTTCTCGAAAAGGCTTTTCGATATTGACCTTGCGATGGCTGCTGGACTCGTCTCCCAAGCCTTGCCTACTTCGACTCGGCCATCAGGCAGCGTGACTTTGATGTTGTCTCTCGGCTTTTGCGCAACCTCTTCATCGTACTGGGCCTTGAGCTTTTCGAATATTTTGATCCGGTGGTCAATGTACGCCGGAGGAGGGTCAAGCTCGATTGGACCAGCCGCACCACCTTTGCCTTTCTTCTCTTTCTTATCCTTCTTGGGCCACTCAGTGAGCGTATGCTGTAAAGCTTCGGCGGACATGGTTGTGCTGCCGGAACAGAAGCGACGCGGGGCAGAAGGAAAGTACACGGCTCTAATGGAAGGAAAGCATCTGCTTTTGTAAGCGTGACCAGTGAGGGCGAGCCTAGGGAGCCGCGCGGGCAGTATACTCATATACTGTCAGTGTGAGTGTCAAAATCGTCCTATTTTGAGGACGGAAGTGCTCACAGTGACAGCAGGAGAGCTCCTGCATCTCCAATCGCGCTAGCATCGTAGGGCTGAAAACTGCCAAGACACAATTCGCAGAGCTTCGAACTTCAATGTGCGCCGATCGAAGCGCTCTTTGAACTCGTTTGCGATCCGCCGTGAAACAGCATCGCATCTAGAACACTCGCTTGAAAAACGCTCAGTGGTTTCTGAACAATCAATTCACCACACGCGACCACTATAGCCGCTACGAGGCTCGCGAAAAGCCTTTACTACTGCATACTTCCGCACTAACTACTACGCGAGCTCTGCGGATAGCAATTCCACAATGTCCTTTAGAGGCGCACCGCGAGGGCGCGGCGGCGGCAGCTTCGGCGATCGCGGTAGAGGCAGCTTTGGCGATCGAGGTAGAGGCAGCTTTAGAGGTACGGACATCCCACTTCCATCCTCCCACACATTTATTACATCGCTAACAGCGCACACACAGGCGGTCGCGGCGGCTACGCCCCCTCCGGACCTCCGGACACCGTCTACCCCATCGGCATCTTCCTCCACGCCTGCGAAGGCGACCTCGTCCTCTCCAGCACGAACCCCAAAATCCCCTACTTCAACGCGCCCATCTACCTCGAGAACAAGACGCAAATCGGCAAGGTAGACGAGATCCTGGGTCCCATTAACGGCGTCATGTTCACCGTGAAGCCGCAGGAGGGCATCGTGGCGACGAGTTTCAAAAGCGGGGACAAGTTCTTCATTGGAGGGGACAAGCTGTTGCCGATGGACCGGTTCTTGCCCCGACCGAAGGCACCGCCGAGTCTGTTTGGGGTGAAGAAGAGGAGCGCGGGTGGGGGTAGAGGAGGAAGGGGTGATAGGGGAGGGATGAGGGGGAGGGGTGGTTTTTCGAGAGGTGGCGCGCCGAGGGGAAGAGGTGGGTTCTCGAGGGGCGGTGGTGCACCTCGGGGAAGAGGTGGACCGCCAAGAGGCAGAGGCGGGTTCGGCGGGCGAGGGCGAGGATAAAAAGCGTCAGCAAGGATTGAAGTTTCATGAGTAACTACGGCATTGCATGGCGTTGGTGGCTAGATGAAAGGCTTGTAGAGCCAGAAGAGTTCACGTACACGACGAGTAAGATCTGCACTGGCAGTCACGCATCACCGAAGACGGTCTCGGGTGCATAACTTGAAAAATTGAAGGGTGATTTCGCAGGCTCCAGGCCTTTCAACTTGATGCCATCTCTGACTTACTTCATTACCATTTTACTTGCGCTGCCAGAAATGAGCCTTTGGGGATCTGCAAGCCTCTGCCGCACATGCTCCAGTGAGCGTACTGGACCAACTCGTGAACTGTAAGCGGTTGTAAGCGTTTCGGTCTGTTTCTGTGTGCCTCCTGGATTGACGAGTGTTAACCGCTTCCATAGACCAGATCAAGGCACAGACTGTTCCGTATCAAAGTCAATTCGAGTCTTATTACTATATTGCGTGTAGTCTATCGACCACAATACTCCTCTTGCATTTCGAGACCGAGAGCTTGCCCAGCGCCATGCTAAAAGAGCAAATCGGTGCAGCCGTGTCGTCATCAACAATCATTGCCGCATCCAAATCAAAGAGCGCATAGTGTTCGTGCTTTTCCGAGATCCCAAACGCCATGCTGAACGCAAATGCTGATTTTTGTCTGAGCTCGAACACAGCAACGGAGGAAACAGTGAGCACGATTACTCCTCAGTTAACCCAGTGTGGCATACTAGCCGACTTGGTTGGCCTTCAGCTCAACACAGCTCAAGCTGCGGCCGACACCCTCCATTTCCAGAAATGAGTTGACTTGAATCTTGCGACCAGCCTTAAGCTTTGGCTTCTTGGTTGGTGGCGCGTCGTACGGGCCTGATGGTCGTCGGTTTTTGGACTCCGACCGCTGCATGTCGGCACCGTCGACAATGAGCTTGTTACCCGTAGTGGCTTGATCGTCTGCCTGAATGTGGCCGTGAATGCACCTGAAGAAGATCGTCGGCGTAGGGAAGATGAGACCAGAACATGTCGGTCCCATCTTGAAGTTCAGGAGTGGAGGGTCAGCGCACGGTTGCACGTTCTGTTCCTGTGTTGGTTCGCCATTGTTTTGCGGCTGCATTGTGTTCTGGACGCCAGTAAAGGGAAAGTCGTCAATGAGACTTCTCGATCGGTCGAGGTCTGCTCCAAAGGCGAGGGGAACTGTGCGATTTCGGGGCACGCCGCTCGATCTGCGTGAGAAGTTCTGCCAGAGTGTGCCTCGCTGTCCGCTGCCGTTGCTAGACTGTGGCTGCTCGAAAGCTGCTGTCGCTTCGACACATGCTCGTAGCATGCCGTCCCAAGTCCGTTTCATGTCAATTTCATAGCGCAGCTGACGCAGTAAGCCGCGCTCGTCTTCTGTGGTCCAGCCGTGCTGTTGAGCTTGCTTCTCGTCACTGTTTCAACGCCGTCAGTACCGTATCTCTTGCGGGATCCTTGGAGACTCACGCATTCAGAGCGCTTGAGGTGCGCCCGATTCCACAGTTCTGTACGCCGAAAAGGCTCAGTCGCAGAAAGCTGTTGAGGTGCTGTAGGCATTCTCGTGTAACGGTGCGAAACTCGCGTAGTATCAAAACGCGCAAAGATTGGAAAGCCCCAGCGCAATCTGCATGTACAGCAAAGTGTTTCATTACATGATCGTCTATAAGTGGTTGATCCTGTACTCTTCCGTTAGTCTCGTTTTAAATTTACCCAGAACCTTTGCAAGCAACAACTCACATCTGCTCCGAGGTCGTGGTCGGGCACCGCACAAATATCCAGTGCAACCAGGTTTGGCATCTGTGCAAGCTGGTACAAGTGAGCTCGGGGGATATTGAGCTTCGATATTGTGAGCGCCGTGATCCAAGCGCAATTCGGGCTGTTGATAGCTGGAAGATAGTGAGGTAATGGCATGAGGGGCTCATCACGCAGGCTCTCCTTGGAGAGTCGCCGGTATGCGAGACGCGAGTCACGATGCCTAGAAGATTAATGTCAGCACAGCCTATTCCAAAGCTCGTTCAGGTTTCGAACAAAGCGACTCGGAGCAGTGCCGGCGCTTTGGTTGCCAGGCGGCGGTTCTTGGGCAGCAGAACAGAATGTGTGGGCACTTTAAAACATACCCATTTTGAACGAGTAGTCGCCAGAGGTGAAAACGTTGATCTGCGTTTCTGCTCTGTGGATTAGCCACTTGAAGATTTAGATGCGCCTTAGTGCGCGCTCACAATAACCTCTTCGACGCATCCCACAGCCGCTTCTTCAGTGTCCAGGGTACATTTAACAGCGCTTCGGCGGTGACACTCTCGATGTTGTCGAATACAGAATTGATGGCGAGTGTCTCCAGAGACGGTGGTGCTCCTGTGAAAGACAGACGCTCACGAACTTTGCCAAGGCGTGGAAGGGAGAGTGAGCCGGTATATGAGTCCCTCCGGCTCTTGCCTGCCCTCGCTGCGACAACGGCTTCACTGTACACCTGACCAGAGGAGCTGTCGTATTGGAGGTTGACCTTGGACAGATCAGAATCTGAACGGCGCGGGGCCGTCATTGCCTCGGCGGGTCAATATCTTGGGTGGTGTCTCTGAAGCGGTGGCTGGCGTGAGGGGTGTTGTCGTCGCAAGGCTGTAGGAAGGTCGCGCGGTGGACTTGTCTAGTAGAGGAAAGCGCTGTGGTGTCACACTTCGTTGTGCATTGTGTTCTGAACGAGTCTTAGCCAACCAGCCCCTGTCTAAGCGGCTGAAATGGAAGCGTGAGCGGGATGTGACGCGACTGAAGGTGCAGAGCCAGTTTTGGATTTCCCGAATTAAGGAGCGTCACATCATGAGGTCCGTGCGCTGGAGATATGATCAACGCTAGCATATTAGCGTCCGAGCTTGTCGACGTCAGTAGCACGATCTCTACCTCTCACGTCCTCTTGATGCACAGTTGAGGTTTGTACAGTGATGGACGACTGTCATGTCTATCAAGAAAGCCGCGCTCTTCTCAAGTCACCCCAGTACCTACGTCTGCTGGAATTGTCTGATCACTTCGCAAACCCCAACCCCATTTGCAGGCACACGACATAAAAGAGCTCGACCTCGGAAGCAGACCCATCGTCGCTATGCAACTGTCGCAGATGAGAGCAGCTCTGCATTACACTGGCCAGACCTGAGCGATCCGAGAATAGTACCTACTCCATATCAGATCTTCAATCAGAAGCCGGGCGAGGACTATTCGAAGCGAAGATTCTATGAGCTCGTCAAAATATATCATCCAGACCGCTTCAATATAAGCGATAGCTCTGGAGACGCAAAGAAGAATTTAGAACGCTATCGTTTGATCATTGCTGCAAATCACATCCTATCAGACCCAGACAAGAGGACCGCATACGACCGCTATGGTGCAGGATGGGCTAGATTCTATGAAGACTCGGACGGGAATAAAGAAAAATGGAAGAACCACAGATACTCGACATATCGGCGCTGGCAGACTGAGTATACCACGAAATGGGGTGAATGGTCAACAGATGGAGACGCTATGTTCAATGCCACATGGGAAGACTGGGAGCGATGGTACGAGCGACAACGAGATCCTGAGGGCTACGCACGTCGAAACTCATGGAACTATGCGTTCTTCTCGAGCGCAAAGCCGGCCGGTACGGTATTTGCGAACAACTATGTGTTTCTGAGCGTGGTGGCCATCTTGGCTGCTTTGGGTGGCATTGGACAAGCAACTAGGGCGAATCATTTGGCAGAAAATCGGCGCCAACGGATGGACGCCTTCAACGAGAGGGTGGGTAGAGATCTGTTGGATGCTAGGAACGATGCAAAGGAGAGTTCAAAGTTACAGACCAAGGAAGACCGGATAAAAAGTTGGGTTCGTCAAAAGGAGGGCTACTCAGAGGGTGAGCCGGACGGCAGGATGACTCGACTCAACGATGACTTTTGCGGCAGCAACATTACAAAGGACAAGGATGAGGTGCCATTTTGGAAACGGCCGCCTGAGGAGTATGAGCGGTAAGAGCGTGGAGGCGTAAAATGCCTTGTATATACAATCAGAGGGGGCCTGTCCTAGCAAAAGACCAGGCATCTTTGTGAAGGTTGCCAGCCCTAACATCCGTTATCTATTCCCAAGCACACGCACCATCAACTGATGTTTCAAATCAACTGATCCGGCCATGTTCCTACCAACCCTGCCGTCTTAGCCCCCTTCAGCCCCGCCCATTCCAGAGTCCGAGGAGTTGTTCCCAAAACAAAAAACTACATTTTATGCCCAGAGGACACCTAAACCGTTTCCCTTCATCTGCTTGATAACTGCTGAGGCAAAGCTCCGCCAAGCAGTCTAGATCCAGCAAAGATGTCGGTGCCACAGCGTCCACTTCCATTGGACGAGAAATACGACAACTATGACTACCCCACCACCAGCGCGACGCCAGCGTCCGGCCATCCAGGGCATACAACGGAAGAGCAAGATGCAAAGGTCTCCCAATTACGCATGATGCTGGAGCAAGCGGGTTATAAAGATCGTCTAGATGCACTGACCATGGTACGCACGAAGTTCAGGACCCACGTAGAGCTGTAGGACTCGAAACACCAGACGAGGCCTGGGACTTGAGAAATGCTGCCCACGACGCTCCTAAGTGTGCACTCACTAGTGTGGACGAGGCTGACACTATCTCGCACTATAGCTACGTTTCCTCCGTGCGCGCAAGTTCGACGTCAACCTTTCCAAGCAGATGTATGTGGTTAGCACATTCGACGGCCCGCACGATTTCACTATTCCTTGCGGAACTGCGAACGGTCTCAGCTTGCATTCACATGTGCTTACGCTTCACTTCTCAACAGGTTCGTCGATTGCGAAAAATGGCGGAAAGAGTTCCAAGGCGGCGTAGACGACCTCGTCCTCAACTTTGACTACAAAGAGCGTCCGGAGGTCTTCAAATACTACCCGCAGTACTACCACAAGACCGACAAGGTACAAGCTAGGCAGGCTCTCTCATCAAGCTGTACCGCCTTCTGACATTATCCAGGATGGTCGGCCCGTTTACATCGAACAGATGGGCAAGATCGACCTGAACGCCATTTACAAAATCACAACCGCAGACCGTATGCTTTCCAACCTCGTCGTGGAATATGAGAAGGTCGCAGACCCTCGGATGCCGGCTTGCAGCAGGATGACCGGCAACTTGATCGAGACATCCTGCACCATCTTTGACATGAAGGGCGTCGGCCTGGGAAAGGCACCGTCTGTCTACGGCTACCTGCAGCAGGCCTCTGGCATTTCCCAAAACTACTACCCCGAGCGGCTCGGGAAGCTGTACATCATCAACGCGCCATGGGGCTTCTCAACTGTGTTCAGCGTCGTCAAGAGATTCCTCGACCCAGTCACGGTAAACAAGATCCACATCCTAGGGGGTGGCTACGAGAAGGAGTTGTTGGCGCAAGTGCCCGCGGAGAACCTGCCGAAGAGTTTCGGCGGGCACTGCGAGTGTGCTGAAGGTTGCATGTTTTCGGACGCAGGACCATGGCAAGACCCGCAGTGGACGCGAACACCGGCGTGGGCGAAGAAGGCAGGCGTGAAGCAGGACCAGATCACCAACAAGCAGGCCGAGGACGCATTACAGAACAAGCAGGTCGCGGAAGGCAACGTGCAGACGAACACCGGCGCCGCCAGTAGCGCAGAGGCTGCTAAGGAGATGGAAAAGGAGAAGGAGGCGTCCTCGCAGCCGGCTGAAGGGGTGAGCAAGTGAGGCAATATCGTTTGCAAAAAGCTGACCTAACGCGAAACCAAAGGCAATAGCTGACCCTTTGAACCCTGGTGCTGATCTTGGCGAGAAGACAGCGGCGAAAGGCGGGATAGATGACCGAGTTGGATGAGGGTGAACGACCAATTCAATCAACAGAGACTCAATGGAATAGGAGAATACATTATACCCAGACGACATCAAATTCCTAAAAAGTATCTCGCCATCTCGTCCTATATGTCAGGTGTTCACGTCTTCCTTGTGAGCTTACACAAGTCGTCCAAAAGTTTAGATATCCGTATGTTCCTTGTCGGCTCGCATAACCTCTGGCAAGCTTGGGCGTTCTGGGAGATGCAGAGGCCGTTCGCCATGATGGCTGCCTGATGTTAGTGCTGTCGATCCCTTCATCAAGAAAACCGTCGCCTTGCGCGACAAGCACAGAAGCATGTCTCATATTTCCCATCGGTCGCCCTTGTTTCAATCCTTCCTACTGCCAAAGGTCTTCTTATGTCCGCGATCTCTTGAGTTTGTTTTGCGATCTGGCAAGATGGCCCTGTCTACTAACCCATCTCATGCCCATCCAGTCTCCGCTCCGCTGCTTTTGTGATAGCTGACTTCGTTGACGGCGGGCTGTCACACAAGGAAACGAGTTTACAGTCACGTGAAGACTATGACACTGATGTCAACACTAATTGCGAGTCTCCGGCGTCTTGAATGAATGGCTAATACTGCGGCTGCTTTCATGTGCGGGCTGCTGTACGTATGCGTCCCTTTCCTAATCTATCAAGCCATCTAGTCATATCGCATAACGCATATCTCATTACCTGTAGCCACGCTACCTCTTCGCCTTCCAGACCCCACCCTCCCTTTCAATGGTGCCCTTCCTCTCCAAATCCTCCAGGATGCCCTTCACAAGCAGACTCTCATCGAACGGAAAGCCTCCCGCTAGCACCATCCGCATCATGCCGTGTATCCTACCCGCAGCCATCGCACCCTGATTCGTCAGCATCCCCTCAACACACCGCTGATACAGCTCTTTGTTCTCCTCCAACAGTGCTTCCGGCGTCTTGATCGGCGGTGCTGCTTGATGATGCTGTTGTGGTTCTGGTGCTTGATCAACTTGCTGGGCCCCTTCAGGTAGGCGCGGTAGGACCCTCCACGTCTCCTCTAGCGTTAGCTCGTCCACCCCCATCACAAGCACCCTCTGCGCCCTCCAGAACGCCAACGCGCTCGCCACAAGCTCCTCGTCCATGCTGCACTTCTCGCCCAACTCTCTCACCGTCCACCCTTTATCATCCTGCTCCCCAATCGCATACACCACAGCAGCCTGCCACGTCCCACACCCAACCTCCACAACCCGATCCTCAAACTCCAACCTCACATCCGCCCGCCCCAGCTCATCCAAATACTCCAGCTTCCGCCGTCCCTTAACCTGCCTAAACGCACGATCATACGCCTCCCGCCTCCTCCTCACCGGGCCCGGCGTCTCAAACGCTCTACTCTCCAGCGCCGGCCAATAAAACTTACTCAACACCAGCGTGTCGAACCCCCTTCCCCCCTCAGGCATCCCATACGCCCCCAACACACCTCTTATATCGGCGTTAACCCCCCGACTCGCCAACACATCCCCCACCATGATCTCGCACGCCTGTATCCCCAGCTCTTCAAACCGCTCCTTGAACAGGTTTAGCAAAGCCATTTCGCCTTCGAAGTTCACGTGCCCTGTTGTCGCGCGCCTCAGCAGCCGCGCCGCAAGCACCGTCTGCAGCTCCGCTAGGAACGCCTCGCGCGGCGATATCCCCACGAGATGTGCGATCGCGTCCAGGGTCCGCGCGCCCTGGTGGCCTGTCAACGCGTCCACGGGCTCGGGCATCCACGCCGGGTCGTCAAGGTCCATGCCTTCGAAGTAGCTGCGGAAGGGCGCGCGCTTCTCATCTTCCATACACGCGGCGATATCCGCGCAGAAACCGTTGTCGTTTTGTCGCAGCTGGCCCGAGGCGTCGCGGGTGCCTTCGAGCAGGCTGAGGAGGATGATGCGGACGGCTTCGGGGCGGGTACGCAGGAAAGCCTGGATGGGGAGGGCGAGGCGGCGGAGGACGATGCCGGAGGGGTCGAGGTGGGAGAAGGTGAGGATGAGGCGCGTGTATGTGGAAAGTATGGCGACTGTGGAGAGGCCTGAATGCAGGACGCGGGCGTGGAGGCGGCGCTCGAAGAGGGAGGCGAGGTCGTGCCGGGCGGGGGGGTGGGTGAGGTGGTGTTTCAGGAAGGATTGGGTGGACTCCAGGGGTGCGGAGGTGTCTGCGAGGAGGGAGTTGCAGAGTTCGGCTGCTTTGAGACGGCCAATGCGGGTTACTGCGGCGGTTTTGAGGAGGTCGATGGTAGCTTGGTCGATGCGAGGGCGGGAGGTCGTGGCCTTGAGACGCAGTTCCAGTCGCTGCTGTAGTGGATTGTTGAAGGAGGCGATCCATGGCGCCAGAGTGCCCTCTACGAAACGGACCATGTTATCTGTAATCGGTACGTCCCCGCTGTTGGCTCCAAAGTGGACGACGTACTGGTCAAGCAGCTTGTCTGTCGCTGTAGCCCATGCTTGATCGATGGTGTCGCCCCCCAATCCAGCGTCTTCCAGTTGGTCAAATAGATCAAGTAAGTACTTCTGAATCGCATTCGCCTCAACTGGTAGAAACTTGATAGCATGAAGCTTCTGCTCGCCAACGCTAATGGCTCGCGCGCTCGCCGTGTGTATCACCAGACTAAGAGTGTTCGATAGTTGTTGCTGCGGCACAAGTCGCGCATGGTAAGCTTGCAGATCTTTTGGATGGAGCAGATTGCCTTGTGACCTTGCTTGTGCTCGCAACCCTTGCAGATGTCGAATGGTCTCAAGGAGAACGACCATTGCATCTTGACACCGGACCTTGAGCCATAATCGGCGAACTGCCTCCGCGCCGTCTTTATGGTGTGCAGCCGCAGTGAGGTCTGCAAATACGCTGGCGAAAGCACTTTTGGCCATCGCGCTCAAATCATATCATGTACTGAGCCGAAGTCTGCGGATGAAGTTGGGCGAAGCGCTGCTGACGCGCTGTCACGTGCTCGATGGAAGTCGCGATGGGAGATGTGTTACGACTTGTTGCCGTTACGACACGAAAGATGTGTCGAGCGCATACACAAGCCTAGGAACTCTCTCGCAAAGCTCGCATAGATAGTGAAAAGCTGGCGTTTCACGTCTTTCTATAAATGCAAGACCAACACTTGTTCTTAGCGCAGGCTCTGCTGATGGTCATTGATTGGTTTCGTTAACAAACGAGCACAGTAGAAACCGGGAGTGATAGCTTACCACCTCCGATTACCAGGATCGCCACTTCATTGGTACTGCAAACATCCCTCTTCCCCCAGCTCTTACGGTCAAGTAAATCCTCCCACAAGGCAACCCTTTCCTACGCGGCGCTTCAGACGGACCCTCTCGGTGGGCCCCTGCCAGGCTCGCGCTCGACCCGCGTTTCACAAGATCACCATCCCTCTGGAGGAAGGGGCGACTATCTTCTGTTTGCGGGCAAAATGACGTACTCTCAAGCTGCACCTTGTGCACAGACAGATTCTATATGCAAATATCACGTGCGGTAGTGGCTCTAGTGATTGGTGGTGGTGGGCGTATCAACTCCGAGTAGAAACGTGCAGGGATCAATGTATGCGATCACCGTCGAAAGAACGACTCAAATGGGTATCATTCGCTACAGTCGTCAAACGCCCCACCAACCAACACCTTGCTAAGACTATGTCCATGCTTCTGCTGCGTATGTGCATTGCCGTCGAATATGCAAGCGGCTCATTATAGTTCCAGCTTTCGCGTCCTGAATACCTCCGCCTTCTCGTCCGGGAACAATATCTCCTTGATATTGAACACGTTCTTCTCCTTGTCGTACGCACCATCTACGTTCCATGCGTCACCGTCGGCATTGAGGTCATCATCAGAACCGTCGTCGTTGTCGTCAGTGCTCGTATCATCATTAGAATCGTCACCATTGTCTTCGTCTACCTCGATCCCATCGTCATCATCGTCGCTATCATCCGAGGCGTTACCTTCTACCCAACCACCTTGATGGCTGTCGTCAGCTTGCGCGTCGGCTGACTCGTTGCCACTGCATTCGTATATCTCGAAGCACCGATTGTGATTGGCAAAGTAGCTCAGGCTGATCTCAGGTCGAAACGTGACAGCGTCAGCAATTTGGTACGCCAGGTCCTCTGCGTCTGATTTTCTGCAGTTCTGCAACATTCCTTCGTGGTGCAATACTGGTACGTAGAGCACCTGAAGCGCAGGGATGCGGATTAGGCGTCGCAGGAAGTAGTGCCAATCCTTGTACTGGATGCTCAGGCAAAGTTCTCGAAGCTTTGGCATTGCGCCAGAAGTGATATAGGAGAGCACATCACGGTTCGCCATCCACTGCTGGTAGTCCGAATTATCATCCTTACCATCGAGTAAGCCGTTGCGCTTGCGAGGTGCAGAGTCAAGGGACAACTTCTGCAGGCTGTTGCCGTGACGACGGATAGCACCTTTGAACAGCTGTTTGATGGCAATCTTGCTTGGACGTCTCTTGGGATTCGTCGAAACTTCCTTCAAGAAAAGTGCCTCCACCGAGTTAGGCTTCAGTGTTTCGCCAAGCAATTTCACGAAAAGTGTTGACACAGCATCGGTTCTGATCTTTCGAAGCGAAAGTGGGAAGTGTAGTTGTACAAAACAGCTCCCATCGGCGGGCCCTTTTGGAGTGTACAACCGGCGTAGTGACGCCCATAGATTGTCCGCGAACGGACACGCCAGAATAGTGAGGTTCGTGAGTTTGGACCAATCCAGTACGCCAGCCATTGTGCTTACTGATAGTGGAACGAAATTGAGCTGTGAGAAAGACGATTAGCATAACATACTTATGGAAGCCTCTCCGCATGCGCTCTTCAAGTGAAGCAGCAATGCCGATCTGATCGGAAGAAGAGAAGGTAAGAGACCGGATATGGGGGCCGTAGGCGTTCTACTCACTTCCAATGTGTCAAGAGCAAGCTTCTTGTTTGCAATGTCAAAATCCGTTGGAGGCTTGTTTTCGGTACTTGGTTTCGGACGCGCTGAAATCGACACTGTTTGCAGCTCACCGTTCAACTTGGCCATGCGCTCTTCTACTGTCTTGATATCAGAGCTGGCGTGTGGCTCGTTTGTAAAGGCCAAAGCGCGATCATATTCTTTGACGCTAAAGAAACGTCCGACCAGAGTGCCCAAACAACCGCCTGCTCGCTTTTGGGATCGAGAGACAGTAGGCGTTTTGTACACCTCATAGGGGTCTAGGGCATCTTCACCTGTCAGGAGAAGTTAACACGTGTATTCCAAGCAATATATACGCCAACAAAGGTGGGCCGAGGAACGGCTCTTGATAGCCAACGCCGGTGCTCCGGGTGCTAAGGAAGTGGAGGCAGATATGTGCGCGTCAGGAATCTCCGCTTACCTTCCCATACTTCTTTCCAGTCGCGAGGCCGACTATAGAGGGATTCGGCAAGGCTAACGCGTAACTCCCGAAGAGAATCAATAGATCTGCCAATGAGATCACTCATCTCATACAGATACTGCGGCGCATCTATCTCCAGGACACAGAGGTTCTGCAGTGGTTGAAGCAGAGAAAAGGTGCGGCTAGGAAGTGAGACGTTCTTAATGTTAATAGGTCTATCGCGGCTCTGCATCTCGGGAGAAGGCGGAGCTCCTGGGTATGGAGGGTAGGGCGCAGCGCCAGGCGGACTGTGATTGCCGATAGTAGGAGGTGGCGACGATCCAGGAGGCGGCGGTGGAGGCATTGCGGATGCGGGACGTGGAAAGGGCTCATATGCGGACAGCTTTCTGTCATGCAACCTGTTCGTCGCGCAGTTAGCATCTACTACAGGGACCGGCGTGCTGGCAAAACTTCCAGCCGTCTTGCACTGGTAGAGCCTCTCAAGCTGTGCTGCGCTCTGACGTACCTGATCCAGACTTTATGAAGACCGCCCTTCTTGCGATCTGGCCGCCTACGGAGCGACCCCAGAGCTAACCAAACGTCGCGGGTAAGACCAGTTGCCATGTCCCACTTGAACTCTTCAAGATTCTTGCAACGTCCGACTGCCAACGCGACAAGTGTGTTGAGCATCTTGCCCGCCTCCTTATCTGCGGTATAGTCCCGGATGAACTGCGGTGGACCGTTGCCTATTGAAAGCCGGCGGATGTAGCGAGCATAATTGTTGCCCACCCTGTGTCTGGGTCGGGGCGGAGTGACGGTCGCTTCGCTGGTGGTGCTAGACTCCACATGTCCACATTGCGAACATGGACTTGGGTGTTGCTCTTCCTCACGAAACATCGGTTCTGCAAGCGCCAGCGTAGAAAGTCCGTATGTGAGGGCGTCTACACCCGCTCTGGTCTCTTCAAGCTCAACCTCATCATCGGGCCAAACAATGTCAAAGCGACCGTAGATGAGCTCTACAGCGAGGGCGTGGATGGCTGAACACGTCAGGGCGACAGCGTTGAGATCGTTTGTGTGCGTGAGCTGTGACGACGGTCAGTGTCGATGCTGCGCGTCGTATAGCTTCTAACGCATTTCATACCTCGTTGACGATGATCCGCAAAATGTCGACCGGCAGCTTGAGTAGATTTAATGGGCCGGGCTGGTCCTTGATCTTCTTGAGCTCGGCAGCTTTATCTGCCTGCTTTTGGCTTGCATCCGAGGCCGACAGCTCACTCTTCCTTCCCACCTGGCTGTTCGTGGGGAGTGTAGTTGGCTCAACTGCTTGTTCTTCATCATGCATCTCTTCATCCTCTTCCGCTATGCCCTCAGCATCTGAATCAAAATCTCCATACTCTTCACCAAGCACCAGCTCCGAGTCTGCCTCACTCATGATCGCACGAACGGGAGATGAGGTTGTTGCGCAGCGCGCCGCTCAAGATTGGAGTGACTGATCGGATCCTGCAGCGCCGTTGCAGTGCCAAAGGTGCAAATCGTAAAGAGTGCCGGTTCGGAGTGTGTGGAAGTCGACGAGTGTGGATGGAGGGCCACCCAATATAAATATGAACTACGAATAAAGTGACAAGAATCGAATGTTTGGGCCTTTGTGAAGCAGAAAGAGTTACATTGCGATTGCGTGTGAGAAGCGATGGAACTACGTGAGAAGAAGCGCATTGAAAGCTGCCTGAAGCTGTGACGGAGCTAGTCTCCAATCACGTGCTTGTCTATCCAGTCTTTCGTGTGACAAGCGAATTTAGATGGCCAAAGGCATATCTATGACTATCGCTAGTGCAGATGACATTCAGAAGCTGACTGATGGCCTACGTGAGCGACTAGAAGATCTCTCATACAGTTTGGGTATAAGCTGTGTTTCAAGGCCGCAAACTGCTAGCTTTGTGGTATGCTAGCGTCTCTATTGAACGACCTCGTGCTGGCATGGATGGGCTTTCAACTGCTTTCATGACATTCTGGCATGCCATCGAGGATGTCAATCACCCAAACGTCTCCACTACTCTCCCAACAAATCCTTCCAGCCCGGCTAAGCCTTTGATCCCTCTGTCTCCTGCATGTATTCCAGGCCCGCCTCCTGGCATGACCAAAAGCTTCGCTCCCACTTCGATCCATTCTTGGTAAGAGTCTAATTGTAGCGTCACAAGGATCTTATCAATGCCGGGCCCTGAGATTGTCGTTCTTATGCTTTCTTCATCGTCCATGGCAAAGGCGGCCTCCTCGGTTACGTCTGCTCCTTGCCATAGACGATTAAAGACTTCCACCTCTGCTGTGCTCCTCAGGGCCACAGCGACCACTTTGGCAGACGAGCGCACGCTTGCGGTGTAGATGACAACCCTATTACCGACAACCAACGAGCTTGCGTCTGCGATGTCGAATGATGCTGTGCATGTGTGTGCTGCTTTGAGAAGCTTGTCTGTCAGAACCATGCCTCGCCGGATTGGCATCTTCAATGGATCACTTCCGCCGTCGATGGAAATAATACCAACAGTTCCCACGCGATCGGCCTCAAGAGTCTGCGAAGGCAGGCGCAAGTTCCGTATGCTGACGATCTCTACTGTTCGCCACTCGCTATCTGCAGTACCGATACGTGTTGGGGGAGCAGTCACTCTTGCAAGGGCATCCGAGAATGAACGAGGGGTCAAAAAGGGATCATCTGGGTTGCTTGGAGGTATCTCTTCAGCCTCGCCTGGTGGTCTTTCGATCTGTGTTGAGAACGGTCCCAAGAGCATTTGCTGACCTACGTATATCCCACCTCGAGCTAGATGACCGCTAAGAACGGATCCGTGCGTAGAGGATTCGGATGCTGCTGTCTTGCCGAGTTTGACGCCATGAGACAGCTTGAAGACATCGTCGACATGAAAGACGCTGGGTAGCGGCGACCTCAAGGACGGTGACCTTGGCTCTGCAGGTATGTCTTTCGCGCTGATGGGCAGATGTCGCAGCAGCGCGTGAATCTTTCCAACGCCAGTACCGTTGACGGCGCTTGTGAAGACAATAGGTACAATGGTGTTGCCTTCATCGTCAATCATTTGCGCTACCCGCTTTGCTTCCATCACGTCACGGCCTGAAATTGAAGCGAGCTGCGTAGCATCAACAACTGCGTTGTCGTTGGCGAGCATGATAGGTTTTCGTCCAGCTGTTTTCAGTGCTGAGAGAAGCGCGGACAGAATCTGGCGGAAGGTCGTCTTGGAAGCTGCGTCAAGTTTGGTGATCACCACAACAAGTGGGAGTCTCAGACGCAGACAAAGGTCCAGTTGAGCCATTGAAATGTGCGCGCTCGCACCTACGAATGCGGCTTGTCCACTTTCTTGAGGCACAGCAAGGCCGACGCTGTGGGTGTCTAGACTGTTGCTGGCTGGGATGCAAAGAAGGGTCCAGTGAGGTGCCCATCCTAGAAGACCACGAACTGTGGTTCTACGGTAACGTGGATGACCCGCGGAGTCCGATAGAAACGCCAGTCGGCCGGTGCTGGATAATTTGTGAATGTCAGTCCACGACGAAACGTTGCTG
The DNA here is from genome assembly GCA_002989075.1 of Arthonia radiata. NCBI lineage: Eukaryota > Fungi > Ascomycota > Arthoniomycetes > Arthoniales > Arthoniaceae > Arthonia > Arthonia radiata. The sequence continues at coordinate 741,379 of PSQN01000004.1, read as the reverse complement.
GTAGCGTAATTGACTACAGATGTAGAGACACGGTCGCCATTGGCATCCTGATAGCCGATAAGCTCCTGTGTAACGGAGCTAGTCATTCCTGATGCAATTTCATGACGATGCTTGAGAAGGCTGAGCCGACTCTTACCTCGGCCGTTATCTAGTGTCGATATTGACAGCGTGCCGAGTAGACTAGATTTGCCGCTCATAGTAGCACCTGCAACAGTGACTCGTATTTGCTCCTGAGCCGTAGAAAGGTTGACGTTTGAAGAAGTCCTCGACGGTTTCCGGCTGGATTCTACAGCGTTCAATTCGCTCTCAGAAGACGTTCTGTCGAGCGCAGTGCTCTGCCGAGCATTATCAAGGAGTGGCTTGATATACGCCTCAGCAACCCAGAGCGTCTCTTTTCGATGCGGAGGGGTCTCCAGGGTAGCCTCGTCGGTATCCTGCACACACTCTGCTTCACCTACTTTAACCATGCGTAAAACATCCGTGGCACAGCCAATACAGGCTGCCATGGCCTGAAGATTGTTCAAGCTTTCGTGCATCTCCCCTCTGGTGAGACCGACGAACGTACCATCGTCAGAAACGCCGATTTCGTATAAAGCGCCATTGCTTTCTTCTAAGCCAGGGAGAAGCATTGACGGCGTCCTCGGCTCTAAAAGGTCGCCACTGGTCTCGGGAAATGTTGGCAGAATCACATTACTGGCAGATGCTGCATGATATGGCGAAGACTGTTGCAGACGCCAGAGCAGTTGCGTCGTCAGCTGTTCCAGCCTGTGCTGGCGTGTAGCACTCGAATGTGACAGGGGAGAGGCACTCCCGCTGGGCTTCTCAAGAGGCGTACGAGGCGTTAAACTAGGCGACTTGGAATGCTGCGAGCCTGCAGCATATTTCGCATTGCTAGTCACAAAGAATGTTCGCCGAGGCCGAAGAAGGAGATGGACCTTGTATTCGGTAGGCCCTTCTTGAGGCTCTGCATCCAGCTTGTCAACGGCAAGTTTCCGCGAGACATCGAAATGCACGGCTTCGATCTCGTCTATTAGCTTGTCAAGGTCACTGATCCGGTTCGAAGATATCTCGTCCGGAGTGCCAGCGTTAGTGGCACTGACTGATCTCCATGGGGATGAGACCCTGGGAGGATCATGTTCGAATGTGAATATCGATTGCATTGCTACCTCCAATTTCAGCCAATGCAGACCAAGTCAGCTGGCTAAGAAATGTGTGTGCCCCGGGCTCTTTAAGTACAAATTATTCGTCTCTACCATAAACGATGCCCTTTGTGACACCGGTGTATAGGTAATCGAAGTATTGGTAATATTGGTCCACTTGATGACATGGTCTTCAGAGATATGACCTTAGCCATTGTTTTGTTACGTGAGGAGTACCCTGAGAACAATATGAATCTAGACAATGGAAGGGGCGTCCCTAGAAACGCTTCGATTTCAGGGCAGAGTAACTCATTGTCTCTATTCCCAAAGTGAGCAATGAAATATCCGCTGTCGCGGCTTCCACTCGAAGATTGCAGTTGGCTCTGAACCTTTGACGGCGTACAGGCGCTCGTCGGTATCTGGGGTAAAGATGGGGGGACGTCCGCAATCTTGGAGAATGGGTGCCTCTTTTCTAAGGCAGCAATAAAGATCCGTGCACTCTAACTTCATCGCCGGCGATCTATCACATCTCGTCGAATCCTCCACACTACGGCATGCACTTTGCCACCTATTAATGATTTACTGATTGACCCGGCTTTTCTACCAAGATGTGGGTGTGCACAGTCCTCACAAGAGGCTCGTGCACAACAACTAGGGCGAAGGATACACAGTAGGCAGGAGCCGTGTGCATCTTGCACATGGTTTACGGCCGTTCCGGACGAGCCTCGGTGATGTCTCACTCTCTGACATTGCAGTAATGTCTCGGGAGTTTAGCCAGTGCCCGTTCTCCGTTTCGCATCGAACGTGAAGGGTTCGGTAAGTTCACAAGTACATCGGGGAGCCTGCGGGTAAGCTTTTTACTGGGCGATCACTTCAAGATGGCTCCACGGTCTAAGGTCTAGCGGACGCGGAATATGTCCTTTTACGTTTGCCTGGGCTGTTGACCGAAACAGACCGCAGAAGGCAATCCTATTGACCACGGTAGCTACTACGCAGGCCCAACGGATCAACTTCAGTTTGAGAGAGACGTCCGAGAAGACTTGGAACGCCATTCATTTACTCAACCCAGGCAGTCTGTCCCGCCACATCCCCGTACGTAGCGCTATGGAGCCTCTTGGTCGTCGTGAGATCTACCCATTCTCGGACCTGGGCTAAAGACTTTCGCGCAAAGCCTAGTGACTCTATGAAATTATTGTCGACCAGTGGGCCGTTTCTTCATCGACTTGCTATCAACAGCAATCCCAGACGGAGTAGACTATCCTCACAAGGCAAGGCACCTGCTCCGTCGCCTCCGCAACACTTCAAACCCAAATGCCGCCCGTGCCTATGAGCGAACACGACACCTGTCCATCTCCAATGGAGATCCCACTCCGAAAACATCTCGGCCCTCAGCACCATCTCGAATCCTCTCAACCTTTCCGATCCTCCTAAATCCACGGTAGCACTAACCCAATTCAGCTTGAAAACCGTCTATCTCAAATACTAAAACCATGGTTTGCACCCAAGCTCCTGTCAACCACCCATGCATTCTCCACCTCTACAATCTCCACTCGACAGCACCGCGAACCAGTAGTGATCGCCTCTATCCGAAGGCTGAGCAAAAGACTCGGCCGGGAGTTTCCTGGACGCAAGTTGTCAACCAATAAGCAGCGGAGTCTTCCGCCGACCACGGTAACCTCTAGTGCTTTGTAATCCCTACAAGTCAATACAAACGTATAGCACTATACCAAAGCAGCAACCATCGCTCTTAAAGCACTAAGAGCAAACGCAGCCATCCGCTTACCAAATAAACCACATGGCCTTCATCCCCTACAACAAGACCCCAGTACACCGTAGTGCTCCAATAAACCAGCAATAGCATCTGCATCCCAATCTCGCTTCCTCCGCCCCAATTTCACGCTCGCGCATGCTCCTATCCAAATCCCAGACCATCTGCACCATCAGTATCACATCCCCGCTGAGTTCTGACTCTCCCCGGCACCTGCCAGCTGCCATCCCAAATCACGACTCAGCCAGCACCTCCCACCCTCATCCCGAACCACGACTCAATCCAGCACCCCCGCCGATCAAAAAAAACGTGACACCCCCACGCGCTACGTTTCACCCCCCCACTTATAAATAGCCACTGCCCCACCACCCGCGACTCGCACTGCGTCGGCGCAGATGCTGACATAAGCACCGGTCCGCCCCGAACGACACCTGCGGCGATCACTGAAACCGCTCAGACAGCACACAAAACGCCAGCCTTGCGAGCTCGCCATGCGACCGCGGAGCTCAATCCCACTGTCGCCGCTTCTCCTCCGTGGTAACAGGTCTGGTGCATGGTCGTGTGCAGCGGTGACGGCGAGATAACCGCCGCCAAGCCCGGGCGGTACACCCCTGTCGGCGCCGTTGGACCCAGCGCAACTGCCGGCGCCGACCCAGCATCTTACCAAAACAGCAGCACGCGCCGCATGGCAAGCTACGAGTACTCAATACGGCGTACAAGGTACGCTCGCAAGGGCATGCGCACTGCGCAAGCAGCGTCGCAGGCGCTTAGGAGTAGCAGCCCCCGTAAGCAACTGGTTTAGGCGGTCAGCCAACCGTAACGGTGTTTGTAGCCCCATTCGCCGCCCCCAACGTGCTCCGTTATTGTGGCCACGCCATATTATGCAGCTGAATGGGGCCATTGGAATCGGGTGCGACGGCGATTGTTGAATGTTGCGGTGTGGCGCTGGGGCCTGTCTTTGGCTTCGCGCCCGGAGGCTGGCGGATAGTAAGGTTTATTGTATTGCGCTGTTGCCTGGGGCTTGAGGTTAGCGGGTTAGTGTTGATGTACTTTGATGCATGAAGACAGGGACAACGCGTTCACGGGACCGAAAGAGATTGGAGAAATGGAAAGGACTATGAATAGAAGTTAACATATTGTGGCTATGGTTACAGTTGGTAATGCGAAAATGAAAGAATGACTCCTGATGCGATGACTTTTGAATGCGGGTTCATGCTGGTTACCGGGCGTGTGTGCCTCCTACATGCCTTCCAATCCCAAAGAATATGCGACACCATGGGACAATGCGTGTTTCATCGCTGATCATAATCGTACATGGTTCATCAGTGCAATGAACGAACATTAGTTAGAGCTCCTCCGTTGCTTGCACTTCGAGTTGAGCAAGTGATTGGTGCGCGCCGTGCTTCGTGTAAACTCTGCGCCGCACCGCGGACACACAGAGCGAGGCGCGATGCCTTTGCGCTCACGTTGGTGGCGTAATAAATTGCTGAAGGTCGAGAACTCGCGGCCATTGCAGCCGTGCTCCCAGCATTGGGGTTTCGGTCGAACGTTTTCTGCTGGCGGCGGCAACGTAGTCGAGTATGAGCGCGTTGGCTGCATTGTCTGTGGCAAGCCTGCCTGTGGGATTGATTGAGTTCGTGCTCGTGGTACTCGCGACGACTCCAGTGTGGTTGGCGGTTGCACCGGAACTTGCAACGGGATCATATAACTACTAGAAATGTGTGAGCACGTTAGGTGTATCAGGAATTGGCGAGAATACTTACACAGGATAGTTCATTGGTGGAGGCGGCGGCGGCTGCGCGTAGTTTTGATTCGAATATGGCATCGTGTGATACGAGGGTTGAAAGGAGTTTGCATAGATGGGACCCATTGACTGTGACGCCGTGCTGGCAATCGAAGATCGATGCGAGTAACTTGACGGCACTGGTGATGTCTCCACGTAGCTGTAAGGGTATTGACTCGCAGTGTTGGGATCCATAGGTGCCGAGGTGGTTCGGACAGGGGGCGTTGGTTGCCATGTGGAGTAAGGTGAAGTCGTCTCTATCGAAGGAGCATAATGTTCAGGCATATAAGACGCGGTCGTGAATGGGGTTGTTAAGCTTTGCGGATCGATAGTTGCTCCATCGTGATGACCATCATGCCGAGGCCGTTGGAAGTGCTGGTTCATGGCGAGATCGTCAACCTCTGAAGCCTTTCGTTTCCGCGACGGGGCCTTCTCAGGAAGCTTGAGCTCGAGTGGTTGGTGGTGAGAGATTGATGGGAAGACCGTGGGCAGGAACGACTGTAGGGGAGTAGGATCGGTCAAGGGAGCGGAGTAAGGATGTCGAGGACTTGATCGCTCAGTTGCCCTGCTGTGGTCCATGTAAAAGTCGGGGGAGGACCACTGGGATTTATAGAGGTCCTGAGTCGTGGCTATGATGGATACCATGAGCTTCGGCTTGTCTTCCAAAATGGAAGTGAACCGATAGAAGCTGATGCACGATAGATGTGAGCCTTGTGATGCTGATGCCGACGATCAAGACTTTTATGTACGTCGGTAAGGCCACCCGCAGTATAGTGTACAGGACAGCTTGACCGGCACAGATGGACAGGGATTGAGCACGTAGGATGGATGTGATCTGTTCCAGATGCGCATGTAGAATGGTCGTTACACCCTGAACGATAGGAATGAGCCTTGTAGGAGGAGGATGATCTGGTTAGGTGTGCTCGTGCGCTGCTGTAGTGGCGAAGTAGGAGGCCGCACAAGGAATGATATAAAAGCGAATGATGGTCTGTGAGCTACAACATTGGGAAGGAAATACTAGAGAAAAGGTACATGTTTCAAGTTGGACTTCCTCCGGGGAGAAAAGAAATTGTCAACCGTGCGTGCGCGTTAAAGTTCCATGATGATGGAGAGCAATGCAGGTGGCTTAGCGTTGGAGACTATGGCTGCAGCAGATGCGGATTGGCGTACGTTGCCAGAAATGCATGGAGGAGGGAGCACGCCCGCGTCGTGGGCAAGGCCTGGGGCGGCGGAAGAGGTCGGCTCCACTATGGAGTCTGCTGGCGATCACGCCGCAGGGTGGTCTGGGTTTGTGAACCCATGTTTCGAGATGGTGATTAGCACCAAGCACGGGAAGCGAGTGGAAAGAGCCGGGCAGAGGATCCCGAGGGCAAAAATGGCAGCGTTGCGGCCCGCGCACACCTGGTTGGGAGAGTCAGCGTCGGAGGCGGGTACAGCAGCGCAGTCGAAATGAGCAAAGATCCATGGATCGATACCGCATTGTTGCCGGCTGTTCGAGAGCGCCGAGTCATCTTACATGGTTAGTCGAGCAGAGAAGGCGCGCACTTGGGGCGCAATGCGTTGGAAGGAGCTGCCGAACAGGGGAGGCCTCGATATGGTCCGTGGAAGTCTCCTAAAGCGGACCGTTGTTTGTCCACGGACTGGACATCTCTACGTCACGCCGATAGTCCGTACAGTGCGTATACCCTACCAGACGCCGGTCGATGCCAATCATAGTATCCCCATCGCGCGCTCCATTTGCCTGCTGGAGTGCGGGTTTGGCGAAGGCAGCAAAAGCAGGTCAGGCCAACACGTGCACTACTAGGGACTGCTTCCCCCCAGATGGGGTAAGTGGAAAGGACGAATCGACGAGCGGTAGAGATCGCCGGCCGTGGACTTCTTGCACAATTGGGCGAGTGTGGTGCATGAGTTGAACCAAACACGCGCTCAAACGAGAAAGGCCGCGGGTGTGCCGGCTCTTTGGAGGCTCGGCTCTTGCCGTTGATTGGCCTGCGAGTCAACACCACCTCGAAGACTACATTACTCTGCTGCAGCTCAATCTCCGCGCTCGAAAGAACACAGCCATTGAAGATCGCTAGGGACGCTCATGTATTTGCTCAGATGCTATTCTGTGATCGCAAAGTCAATATCTTTGACAGCTACTGATTGAGCCTGTAAGCAGACCATTAGTGGGCGGTCTACGTTCCGTATGGACCTAGCTATTTCCAAAAAGGTGATTGTAGCAAATGCTTATTCGACCAATCAGATGGCGGACGCTCGGTCCAGTCGGTGGCACCGGCACCCGCGTGAACTACCAACATGCATGCCATCAAGCGCCGTCATCTCACTTCCTTGCACCGCCTTTTTATAGACCTGCCGCTATTCATGCCCCATACAAGGAATTGCTAATTGGCATCTGTAGGCACACCGTCTGTTGTGAAGAGCTCCTACTGTATTGCTTGATCGCTGCGAAGATCGACCTCATACAAGACGCAATATTGTCAGGCACGGCCCAGCACCCAAAAGATCCACAAGAGCCGATCTTCCCTCGGTGACTCGTTAGCTCTGTCCTGTCACATTTTGGCTTCATTGTTTATGTCAAGAGACTTCCTCGGCACCCTTCGCCAGTGATGCTACTGTCACAGTTCGTGAGCCGTCAAAGCTAAGAATGATGCAAACTCCAGACACGTGGCTGTCCCGTGCGATATCTGAAACGCACCCACACGCTCATTATGCATACCGCAGCTGTCACAGCAACGTCTGGGCGTAACCCCCAGCCTTGCAGCTGAGATGCACGTCGGCTTCATGCAGGCGCACGAGACTCTTTCGCCGCGGCGGTCCGGACAGCACGACTGTTGTGACGCCACGCAGAAGCATCAGTCGGGCTTCTAGAAGCAAATTGACCGCGTTCTATTCCCGCGACTCATGCCGTCTTCGTCAAAAATATCCTAAAACTCTCATATTCCTTGGCGTATTTTCCACTCTTGGTAACTATCGCATCGTGCCGCATACCTCAGGTAACTTCACCGCGGAGGTCGGCCATTGTGCATGCCGCCAAACTCTCCCTCCATGCAAATAAACACCCAACCACCACGTGGAAAATAGACAGCGGCACGTATGCATCCGCGTTGCATGGCGCTCATTTCGTGGCGGCCACGCGAATGCCACGCGAGCTCACTGTCAACGATGCGGTCGATATGCAAGCCACCTCGTGGTTATGCGGGAGGGAAGCGTGCGCAGGAACTGTCTCAGCTCCTGTTATTAGCGCCACGGATTGCTTCAGGCTGACTTGACTGCTAAACGCGAGGACAGACCAGTTTCAAACTCGACCGTGTGGCTTCTCAGGGCTCGTTTAATGTCTCGTCTGGGGATTGTCATGTTGCAATCTGAGGGCACATGTGTGCCGCCAGAGGTAGCAACGTCGACATCAGTGAGGGAGGATCGGGCGACGCAAATCTGGCAAAGGCAACGTCGGGGAGGTCGTGGCGAGGGGGCTAGTAGCGGTCCCACGTCGCATACGCAGCTGCTCACTGGTTCTGACCAAGGCTTGTCGCTCGCTCGAGCATATCCTTTCAAGACTCTCTACAGCACCAATAGACATGACGACGAGCCTGTATGAAGATTACCATGATCATTTACGCCGAATCAACAGGCAGAAAACCAGTAAAGCAAAGAGAGCTGTGTAACATCATGGGAGATCACGACAGCCAATTTAAGAAGGCCAGTAATAAGTTTGTACCTCGCCTATACAACTAGAAGCGCAAAAACTCCCAGAGACTAATCAGAATTGCGTACAATAGGCATAAGAAGACCTATGCTGTTGACATGAAGTCAACTCACATTGAATTGATCGACCGGCAGATACGCACATCACACAATGGTCCAAGCGGGCGTCCCTGAAGATCACACACTCAGCCTCTAATCTCCACACATAATCCCAAGTTCTCCATGGTAGAGAGGCCACCAGATAGGCAGTATACTTCAGACTTTCATCCATGGACAAACGACCATCCTCGTCCATCCCGAACACCAAATCCTTTGACCCAATGAAGACTCATTTGCCTGATACAGCGTATGTGGAGCACATTCCCCTTTGGTCATCCGACCTGTGCTGACTGATCGACACGAAGGTACAAAAGCTGCCTTGCGTCCGCTCGTGTCTGGTACGCAGGCAGTGCAGCGATCAAACTTTCCGTGGACATCAATTGGTGAAGCAGGCTATGTGCGACGCCAGCCATTCACCTTCTTCGTCTACGGTGGACCTCTCGTCTGCAGGTTTCAAAAAGCAGGATAATAGCTGCAAGCGTTCAGCCTCATACACGGTGAGACGTGCGCAGCGGTGGGGTAGCATCGTCAGTGGGTCTGCTAATACCTCTGACAAGCAGGTGACCTATCGACATACCGAGTCTTGAATGTCGCACCACATTGTAGCATCCAGACCGCTTCTCGCCATTAAACCACAGCAAGGCATACGACGATCCTGCTAGCAAACTTGCTAGGGTGTACGTAAGAGGTCGGTCTTGAAGCGACCATGCAGAGAGTGGCTACAATCACGTTGTGGCTCAGGCAAGGCTCCTACCTACAGTAAAAACACAATGATTTCTCTCTTGCCCGGCGGACAGAAGCATGCGACCACCGAACGTACCGTTCAAGTAGTCCTGCCGCGTCACAAATATCCGATTCGCCATACGCTATCAGCAACATGACCTCCTACACCAAGAGAGCATCCAAACAAATCAAGCGACGTTCAACAAATGCACCCTCGACGGGAAGACAGTATGTCGGCCATCGTAAAAGCAAGAGAGGGGACAGAAGCATATCGTGCAAGGCTTCCATGAATACTCAGGCCAACGACTGCTCTCAAGAAGCATACTCAAAATCGGAACCTTGTCGCTCCACGACCTCTGCGACCACCTCATACTTAGCCACAAGCTTTCTACAGAGTCAACCTGCCATCGCGTCGAGGGGTTCACGGAAGACCCAGACACAATATGCTCTGAGACCTTGGTGTAACCGCTTCTCATCGACCTCCATCTCTTCATCATCTTAAGGACCTTACTCTCTTCCACTTCTGTGTCTATTTGCCCACAGGGATGTTGTTACCTCAAGCACAAGATCGCATTAGCTGAAAATTCTGTTCAAACTTTGACAGAGTTTTCTTTACACAACTATTCGATGCAACTACTAATCTATAGCATACTGCTTCACGCAGAATCATGTGTACCCGTACGTTTTCGATTACACAGCTGTTTTACTGTAGAGTCTCGGGCTTGCATGGTGATCTGCGCACATGTCTAGGAAATTGCATATCTATGAGATGTGGGAATATCTAAAAGCAAGACTCCCATATCTCCATATACCTTACTGAATACCTTATTCTGTCTATTGCTGTTTATCTGAGCAACTAATTGGATAGCTATTGTGCCACTTGGCGACATCTATGCTGTATAATCTTGTGCTAACATAGTTATCTCTTGGTACATAAAACTGTTTGCATATAAACTCGTTCGTGGACTTACCCGTGGAAAGAATTTCTCCTCCATAATCTGCTTGCTTTGAAGTTTATATGATCAGAGATGAATTTCTTCATGTTTTTATTGATAGTGAAATGTATCTTTTTGCACTTTTACCAACATATATTGGGGTCGTTTTTCTATCGATGCATTCGCGGCTCTATCTGCTCATACGTCTATCTGCCCACATAGCTCTCCACACGCATCTCTTCAATCACACAACCATCCGCTCACGCAACCATCCACTCACACTCCCATCCGCTCACAGTCCCATCCGCTCACAGTCCCATCCGCTCACAGTCCCATCCGCTCACAGTCCCATCCGCTCAATCTTCTATCTACTCATGAGCTCACACAATCGCCCGCTTACATACTTACCTGCCTACACAACCATCCGCTCACGCAACCATCCGCTCACACAACCATCCGCTCACACAACCACCCGCTCACAAAACCATCCGCTCACATACTCACCCGCTCGCACATCCATCTATTAACCCATCCAATCTCTCCAGTCTTCTATTCCCCGCCATCCTCTAGTACACCACCCTCCACACCTCCCTCTCCCTCCCTCTACCCCTGGAAACCAATAACTCTCACCCACCGCCATATCGCAGCGCAACCGCCATCGTCGCTCTTCATAGACTTCGCACATCACGCCTTAGAGTACTCTCAACGCCAGCGTCTGGATGCAGAACACCAAGAGTGATGATGTTTGTGCGTCTTGATCTTTAGTCGATGGTGTAGAGGGCAAGAGAGTGGAAGGGTTTGTGCTGTGCGGTGAGTGAGGATGGAGACGCATAGGTGAGTAACAATGGAAAGATCTTGAGGAGATGGGGGATGGGTATTTTTGGATTGAACGTGGGACGGAAGTATGGTGAGCAATCGCGTGGTAGATGAGCGGTGTGGAGATGTTGAGGGGTGTGATGCTCGGGAGTGAGGCGAACTTGATACATCTAGGTGGTGGCGCACTGACTACTGGCAAGCGATCACAGACTGTTGAAGCCTGCATATGAAGCAAAGAGTACGATCTGCAAGTAGCGTGGCACGCCAGCCCTTCGGCTTGCAAAATGACGTAAGGGTGGAAGGTCTGCTGTGGCGCGGCGTCGAGAAGATGAGGAGTATGTGGGATGGATGGGGCGAGCGGGAGGTAGGGCCGGGCTACTGGGCGATAGGGGAGGACGTTGCAGTTGTGTTGCGAGGTGTAGGAGTTGTTCGAGGGAATGCTTGTGATGATTCTCTGTTGGACGGACAAGGCACGACTGCAGCGCGTACCGGGTCCTTACCACCTTCATGTTTCACTCATCTGCAGTACAGGCAGGACGTAACGCTGCAATGAAGGGCAGCTTGTGGATGTTGAGCTTAGTTCAATACGTTGAAGACTTTCTCTATTATCAATATGGTGGTGATGAGTACCCCGTGCCTCCGCTTTTTGGGCTCTGGGCGGTGGACACGGGCGAGAAGATTGATGATGGATGTTGGAGACCGCAAGCCTGGGGTGGTGATTCTGTGTTTAGGTGTCGAATATGTCCCTTTAAGCTCATGTTGTTGTTACAATGCATACCTTTCAAGTTGTGAACTCGAGCTTGCGGTGCTCACCGAAGGGCTTCTTTATGGTATAGGGCCAGCGACCATGCTCAGCAGACTGCTCGACAGCGACAGCTCACCACATAGCATCCTCGTGATCCAGCCCGCCGAAGAAGCTTCCCACACCACCGTCCAACACCCCGTGTCTTGCTCATAGCCCGCGCACGCTCTTCAACCACCATTCCCCACTGTTTCCCTTTCCCCCTTCCCTTCCGCTTTCTTCATCCTCCCCTCCCTCTCCCTTCGTTGCCTCTCCCTCACACTCTCAACAGCATTAACATTAACCCGTCCATTCACAACCCGCCCCCAGAACTCCCTCATCTCCACCACCCCCTCCCCCCCAAAGATCCCCAAATCAACAGCATGTCGCGTGCTCGGCCTCAGCGCAAAAACCACGCTCTGCCGGCCCCGGGTGTTCGCAACAACCCTGTGCCCGCCCGCTTGGACCCGTCCGTCCGAGAGCAGCCACAGCGCGCTGCCGATGAGGATGGTGGGGCCGCGTGTGTCGTCCCAGCGACCGCGTCTTGTGTTTGCTTTTTCACTCGGTTTATCTGTGATGGGGTCGTTGGTATTGCTGGTGCTGGTATCGCCGTAGAACTCAGGCCCCTCAGGATCATCCCGCCACACCTGCAGACCCTCCTCATTACCCACGCACAGCGTCAAAAGCCCGTTGTCTTTATGCGGCGCAGCAACACCTCTCTCGGGCTCATACAGGAACGTCCGCAGGAGACTTGGCGTCGAATCCGCGAGACACGGAGGCAGGGCTAAACACCCGTCAAGCAAGGGGTCCCACGCCGTGGGCGGAATGCCAATGTAGCGGGACAGGTCGAGGAGGACGCGGTGCAGGTGCGCGGCTGTGTGGTACCATGTCTTTTGTGCTGTATCCTGGAGATGTCTTACGGTCTTCTCAACAGCTGCAAAGGTGTCTGCGTCGTCGACAAGTCTGCGTAGAGCAGGGAGCTGGTCGTGCGACTGCGAGGCATGGCGGAACGTGACGTATTCTTTCTTGTCTGCGACGTGGTAGTAGCCTAGTTCTGTGCCTTGGGCTGCGGGTAGGAGCGTTGTTTTTATGTCGCGGATGAGAGTGAAGAAGGCTTTGCTGGCGGCTTGTAGGTCTTGATGGTGCTGGAGGAGCTTTGGCGGGAGGGAAATGGGAAGATGGCCATGTTGGACGAGGAAATGCGATTGCTCGTTATTTAGAAGAGATGGCGGAAGCGGAGGGGGTTGAAATGCGATTTGAGACGATGGTATGGCGATGGTAGTGGAAGACATTGCATGGAGAGAATCGGAACGAGTCCTCGAAGACGCCAAGGCGCGCTCATCGACGCCACTAAAAGACATATAATAAGAGTATCAACGCATGGAGGAGGTCATTCACTGTCCATTTCTCTTCTCATTATCAGGTACCTATCAAGAATCTCGCAAGTTCTGTACCGTGGTGCCTTCCAACATGAAGTGCAGATAATCAATCTCTACACGCAATCGTTACCGCCCATGGTAATGCAAACCAATCGTGAATGGGGTGTCATCGAACCGAAACGCCTTTTCCTGGACATGCTGATGCAAGTACAGGTTCCCCAAACTTTTCGTCTAGTGCTCGAGCAGTCTCAAACTGCCCTGCACCACGACGTTCTCAAGCACCGAGCCTGGCGGAATGTCAATGGTCTGGCCCTCGGTGGCCACGATGATGACAGTGCCCTTCAAAGTGACGCCCCGACCGAGGTTGACCTTGCCTGTGATGGTGAGATGATCGAGTTCGACAATCTTGGGAATGCTGGGGATACGAGAGAGAAAGCTGGACACCTTCTTGAAATCGCTGCCGAGCTTGATGAGCGGAGCCGGACCGAAGCGGTTGGGGTCGATGACGAGCTGGCCGTGCTTGAGTGCGTAGAGATCTGACTTGACGAGCATGAGGTCGGAGCAGGTCTTGACGGGCAAGAAGCGGCGTCGAGGCACGTTGACACCGTGTGCATTGCCGAAGTGACGAATGGCGGCACCTACAGCGGTCTCGAGCTGGATGATGCTGACGTCCGACTCACCCTTCTTGTCGGCGGGAATGCTCTTCTCATTCGGAATGATCTCCATGGCCAGCTCGTTGTTCTCCACGATGCGCTTGACCGCACGAAGATTCATCCAGATGTTGTTGGTGTTGAAGTATTTGAATTTCTTGATTGATTTGAATTCATTGACGTGCTCCTTGGGGACCTGAGCAATTTCGAGCAAACGCGCCTGGCCTTCGTAGTCGATGATCGTGCCACCCTTGACGTCGGCCTTGGTCTTGTCGGTCAATTCCATGATGTACTCGGCCTTGGTCGAGACCATGTGCTGGAGAATGCTCAAATCGACCACAGCTCCCAGGTTGTCAGCATTGGAGAGGAATATGATCTCCTTGCCGCGGCTCAGAAGCTTTTCGAGTATGCCACTATTGTACAGCGACTCGAAAACGTCGCCGTGGCCTGGCGGGTACCAGTCGGAACTCTGTGAGTTGTATGACTTGGGTGCGGGCAGGAGGGAATCTTTGACCACACGAGGATATCTTGATTGGTTGAATGTCATGATGTCAAGGTTGTGGCCCTCGTACTTTTTGATGATGCTGGCGGTATCCGAGTCGGTGTTGAAGGAGTTCATCAGGACGAATGGAACGTTGACGTTGTAAGTGCGATTGAGGTATTCAATCTGGCGGACCGACAGGTCGAGGAAGGACATGCCGTCACGAACTTCGATGACAGACTTGGGGCCCACACAACCCATGGAGGTACCAAGACCACCGTTGAGCTTGACGACCGCAAGCTTGTCAAGGAACTCGACAGACTCGGAGTTGGCGAGGTCGGCGTAGTCAACGACTTGCTCGGGCTTTGGAGGAGCAATGCGGGACCACTCAATGGCGTTGCCTTTGGCGCGGTCGTTCAGAAAGCGGCGGAAGAGGGCAAAGAAGTTGTCCATCTCGGTCTCGAAGCGCTAGTGGGAAGGTCAGTTCGTGAAATGTTTGTAGCGCTGAATAATAGCTTACCTGCTTCTCCGAAGAATCTTTGACGCTGTCGGCCAAGGCATTAAGAGCGTTACGCATTTGAGATGCGGCAACGGAGGTGGAAGTGTTTTCGAAGGCCTGGTCAGAGGGCATGTTTGTTAGCACTGGGAGTGTTCTCAGCTTTTCAAGGAGTTCCAAGCCGTCAATTTGATGTAAAGGCATCGTGGCCGGATAGTGGAGGAGATGTGTGGTGAAGGTGAAGTGTCTGCAGACCGCCCAGAAGAACTTGTGTGTGCGTTCGCACAACAAATACTTGTGATGCTACGTGTAGGGGGGCAACCGCAGTCTTTGCTTGACACCATCTAAACCTCGAATCGACTGTCCCCTACACATCGGACTGCGGTGCTAGGAGACACAAATTCGAGAAGCACTTACGACATGGCTCTGGGTCTTGCCGTGGTGTCGCTCGCCGTCGACGGCGCCATTGCCGACGGCGTTCTTAAGGTGAGAGGGAAGCGCGTCCATGACCTTCTGTGCCATGATTGCTTGTCTGATCTGAGATAAGATGTGAGAAAGACGAAGTGGAAACGACGAGCGGAGAGCCCGCAAAATAAATTTGGGCCAGGGATCTGGAGCAGAGCGGAAAGAGCTGCACCGAGGACTGCGAGAGGAGAGGAGGGACGTACAGCAAGGGTTGCTTTTCAAATGAGGAGTCGAGGATGAAACAGAAAGTTGGGTTGCTGCTGTAGGAGTCGAAACACAGTTCAAATACCCGACAGAGAGTAGAAAGTTGGGGTTGAAGAATGAATTTTGGCGAGTTGAAACCCTGCGAGGCTAGTGAAGGCTAGCTGACCCGGTTGGGAAGGATCGACGGCAAAGCCAATGGCTGCCACTCGTGCACTCCTCACAACCTCAAACTCAACACGTGGCCCCTTGCCTCCTTCTCAACCTCGAAACGTCCCTTCTCCCGCTCCTCGACGAGGGCCAGTTCGTTTGCAGCTCACAATCTGGCGTCTAAGCAAATCGGCCTTTGGGGCCCCAGAGTCCGACGCAATTTCAGCTTTCAGATCTGTATACCCAGATGTATTCGTACAAGCATCTATTTGTACCCTCCCGCTAGAGCTCCCAGCAAAGCCAAACATCGCGGCCTGCAGGGATAGACTTTCGGTCCTTTCCACTCGTCGAGCTTCTTGAGGCGGGTATGCCATGTTGTGAACAGCCTGGCCCCTATCCTCAAGCATAACATTCCATAGCTGCTTGCAATAAGGGCAACGAGATGTGCACGGGGCGAAAATGATTGCCATTGCGGCTCCGTCTGTACCAAAATGGCACATTTCCATCTTTCCAAAAACCCTGAGCGTATGCTAGACCTCACCGTGCAGAGTCCATCAGGTCTCCGTCTTACGAACCATTTACCAAACGCCAGTATGCTGCTTTCATGATCACAGGCGTTCAGTCCTGCTTCCACGCCTGCAGATACTCATCCAGACGACCTTCGAGTGGGAAGGGTATCTGAGGGCGTTTGCTGCCTAGCTCTGCAAATAGTCGCTTACCATACGCATTATCAGGCTGAGCGCTTCTGTAGATCTCCACGACGGCTGCATCTGCTCGGGAAATCGCGCTTGGTTTTGCAATGCTGATGCCCACGCCCGCAGGCTCCTCGTCTGCATCTGGCTTAAGAGGTTGCTTTGCAATAATGAAATACTTGATGACTTTCGCCACGACATTCTCACATAGCGACTCTAGTGTCTCGAATGCTGATTCTCCCACCGTCTAAGCAATTAGTGTCAGCAAATTCGCTGCCGTGCATGGGGAGGTATTCTTATCGGATGACAACAGTCCCGGACCGCATGAACCCACCTTTACGACAAGTTGCTCAACCTTATGACACTCATTAGAAACGTGCGGTCTCACACGATCAATCCACAGATTCAGAACCACGACTTGCTTTCTTGTTCGCTCGCGTGCATTGACACCAATCATGGTGGGTATACGAACATTAGTCAATTGGAACACCACCGAAGACAGACCGAGAGTTGGGCTGAGGCTCATTGTAAGCCCTGAGCCATCGCCCTGTAGAGTGCTTTCTGGGAAGGTCGCCTTCACAACGACCGATGCAACTTTTGACGACTTTGATGAAGCGTCCCGCACAATTTCTGCGACTTGGTGCGCGAAAGCATCTGGCAGCTGCCACTGCTCGCCTTCGGTCGGTAGGTGGTTACGGATGATCTTACTGAGATTGCCATAATGAACCGTACTTTCGTCCAAAGCATCGGTAGCAGCTGCGGACGAGACGGTGCCAGACAGCCCAATCTCAACAGTCAACTCAACCGGCTGAATCTCTGAGCGACCCCACGCGTCGTAGCCAGCGTTGACGTCGGCCCTCAGCTTGGATATGCAGATTCTATCAGACGACCAGGGTTTTCGCTCCGTCCATTTTCGGAGGCTGAGAAAACTTGAGGTCATCTCTGCGGGATGTTAAGAGCGAATAGTGTTGAGCCCGCGAACCTTGTCCTCACTCCCTCCTCGACTCCCCACCTCGCAGGGCTGACATCGGATGACCGACCGCATTGCCGAAACAAG
The DNA here is from genome assembly GCA_002989075.1 of Arthonia radiata. NCBI lineage: Eukaryota > Fungi > Ascomycota > Arthoniomycetes > Arthoniales > Arthoniaceae > Arthonia > Arthonia radiata. Next base: position 724,059 of record PSQN01000004.1, on the reverse strand, counting down.
ACGCTAAGATCATAACGGGACTAGTCTTTTCTAATGCCAAGACTCCAGAATATGTAGAAAGCTCTATTGCACGTGTGCAGTCTCAGGTCGCGCGGTGAATGTGCATCGAAAACACCTTCAAAGATTTCGTGAGGAGCGCCTTCGCTGCCGATTTCATCCAACACATCCATCCATCATGAGTGCGGACGAGTTCAAAGCTCAAGGCAATAAAGCTTTTACTGCCAAAGACTTTGACGGGGCCATGTTAGTGATCCACTGGTGATAGCGTGTCTACTCATGCCTCACTAACCTGGCTTCAGTGAATACTTTGGCAAAGCGATCGAACTCCAACCGGAGAATCACGTTCTCTACTCAAACCGATCCGGCGCCTACGCCTCCAAGAAGAACTACGCTCATGCGTTGGAGGATGCTACTAAAACAACAGAGATTAAGCCTGACTGGAGCAAGGGTTGGAGTCGGAAAGGCGGCGCATTGCACGGCCAGGGAGATCTAGTGGGCGCCATTGATGCCTTCGAGGAGGCGCTGAAGCTCGACGCAAGCAACGCGCAAGCGAAAACCGGAAAAGAGAGTGTGCAGCGGGCAATCGATGCTGAAGCCAGAGCTGACGGCATGGGAGGCGACCCAAGTGGTGGACTGGGCAACATGTTTAACGACCCAAACATGATTCAAAAGCTGGCTGGCAACCCCAAGACGAGCAAGCTGCTGGCCGACCCTTTGTTCATGCAGGAGCTGCAGCAGTTGCAGCAGAACCCAAATATGATGGGCCAGAAGCTGGGCGATCCCCGTTTCCTCCAAGTCATGAGTGTGCTGCTGGGCATCGACATGCAAATGGGTGGACCAGGAGAGGCAGCGGAGATGGCCAAGGCAAAAGCCGGGGAACAAGAAGAGGACGTGGAGATGCCTGATGCTCGTCCCACATCGCAGCCACCGCCATACCAGCAAAAGCGCGAACCCGAACCCGAGCCCGAACCGGACGACGAGGATGCCAAAGCGAAGAAAGAGGCCAAGACGAAGGCGGACGAAGAAAAGAAGCTCGGCACCGAGAACTACAAGAAACGCCAATTCGATGATGCGATCGCGCATTACACCAAAGCTTGGGACATGCACAAAGACATCACATACCTCACTAACCGCTCCGCCGCTGAGTTTGAGAAGGGTGACTATGACACCGCGATTGCCTCCTGCAAGGAAGCCATCACGGAAGGTCGTGAAATGCTGTCAGACTTCAAGCTCATCGCCAAAGCTTTCGGCCGTATCGGCTCCTGCTATGAGAAGAAAGACGACCTGCCTAATGCCATTGACAACTATCAGCGCTCCCTGACGGAGCACCGCACTCCTGACATCCTTGCCAAGCTTCGCGCTGCTGAGAAGGCAAAGATCACGGCGGACAAGAACGCATATCTCAGCCCTGAAGAGGCAGAGAAGGCACGCGAGCTGGGCAATGAGAAGTTCAAGGCCTCCGACTGGCCCGCTGCTGTAGACGCATACAGCGAGATGGTCAAGCGCGCACCCAAAGATCCACGTGGATATTCCAATCGTGCGGCATGCTTCATCAAACTCCTGACGTTCCCTTCTGCCTTGCAAGATTGCGACGAGGCAATCAAGCTGGACTCTGACTTCATCCGCGCCTATCTCCGCAAAGCACAGGCTCTGTTCGCAATGCGCGAGTACAGCAGGTGCATCGACGTGTGCACGCAAGCGCACGAGCACGACAAGGACGGCAAGAACTCGCGGGAGATCAGCCAGCAGGAGCAGAAGGCGCTGGAGGCGCAGTATTCACGCCAGGCCGGCGAGACCGAGGAGCAGACGATGGAGCGCATCCAGAAAGACCCGGAGATCGTGGCGATCTTGCAGGATCCAGTCATGCAGAGTATTCTGCAGCAGGCGAAGGGTGATCCGAAGGCCTTGCAAGACCACATGCAGGACACGAGAGTGAGGGCGAACGTTCAAAAGTTGATGGCGGCCGGCGTGATTCGGATGGGACGGTAAAGTGAGACCTACAAAGATGTGTGGCAACCAAAAGACCTCCGGTGACAAGCAGCGTTCATAGGTAAGCATAGCGTAAGGTGTTAACGTCCTGTTGATTTGTTTCTTGAGTATGTTGAGTCTGTATGTAGCGAGGGTCCCTGGGTCCCTCTCAAATTCCGACAGAGCTGCAGCGAAGTCTATGTACAACAAATTGAAGTTCACGCCATCCAACCAAATGCTCGAGCAGTCTGCACAGTTTTTAGACGATTACCTTGTTAATATGGCACGCTCAGGTCCTTTGGACAAAGCCTTTCATTATCACGGAGTGTTGGCGCTGACCATTTGGGCAGCCACGTTCGCCCCTACATAAGTCCTAACTAGGAGTAGCGCACCCGCCACACCAGTGCTTTGCCTACAGCTCCTCCCTCGACAGTCGACAACTCGTCATCCTTTACCTTCATGTCCAAGCCCAAGTCAGCATCTACTAATAAGCGCCCGCTGTCAATGGCGTCAAACTCCAACATCGTAGTGCCGACAGCCAAGAAAGCAAAGTACGACTATCAGAATGATAAGGAAGCCGACAGTTATGCATTTTCCACACCGATGGTAAATGTACTCGTTGGGGAGGAACAAGAGCCTTTCAATGTGCACGAGGGCTATCTGTTCTACTATTCGGACTTCTTCAAACATGCACTCCAGGGACGGTTCAAGGAGGCAGAGACCAGACAGATGACTTTGCCAGGTAAGCAAATTGCCCATGCAAGAGTTGCCATTCATAAAACACTATCTCGAGCTTTCCGTTTAACTCCATATGGAAGCAGAGCATAGTCCACACATATTCAGTGACTTCGTCCGTTGGATGTATACGAAACCGATGCATGGCATCGTGTCCAGACCGGGAGATGAAATGGTGACAGCCCTGGACATTTGCGATCTCTATGAACTTGCGGAGTTCCTGCAAGCTCCCAAGTTCAAGTCGCACATTGAAGGTGCACTATACTATTACAAAGAAGTATTCGACAACGCTCTGGACGCCGAAGCGGTCACCCAGATCTACAATCACACAACTGCTGGCAGGTCTGCACGAAGCGTCCTCGTCGAGCGATTTACAGAGCGTCAGCGCGAATCTGTGATGCGCCAGAATACTCATACTGACTATCCGCATGAGTTCTTGTTCGACCTCGCGTGCGTCCAACTTGTTCGCGGGCGCGGATTGAAGGAGCAGAACGAGGAGTTGAAGACTCAGCGGGACGCTTTCTCCGACACGTTAAATGCGGCCAGGCAGTCAGTGTCCACCCTTTTCAATGACCGGAAGGAGTTGCGGAAAGAAAACAACTCGCTCAAGCAGGACCGCAACAACTTCAAGCATCGGCTTGACCAGATGAACTCCAAACGCGGTGTTTGAGCTTCAGCATGTACGATGTGAGCATGCGAGCTCATGATGGCAATCTTTCAGTAGCGCTGGCGTTCTGGCGCTCGGGTATACAGCTCACTAGAGCTCAAGCTGAGTCTACGATCTGTACCCTTGAGATCTACGATCTCCCATTTCTTGATCGACTTCAGGGTCTGTCGTCTTTTCGAAAGGGTGCGCAGCCAGATTGAGGAATATCCTGAAATCTGCCAACATCTACACTCTTGTTAAACGAAAATATTGCAGAACCGCACAACTAGGAGACGTTCTCGTGGCGACCTTTGGGGGCATTGCCATTGGTTGCTAGCCTAGGTCATCGTCTAACTTGCTGACTCACGCTGACCGTGTTCATGCATCATCCGGATGCAACATAGGCTTCCAATGCGATGCTACTGCTGCTCAAGCCTTGTGTACAAGGATGCCGCGCACGCCGTGGGCGTCTTCCTAGCCACTATCACTCGACGCCTCGTCTGAACTCCCCATCAACCCTCCATGGTTCCGCGCAAACTCCGGATGCGCTGTCATACAGTGTCTCCTCGCAGCCTTCGCAAGCCAAAACGCCCTGCTACAATTCGGATTCGGGCACGGCGTCTGGAGAATCGGCGTCTCAAGCATCCTCTTCTTGTTCGGCTTCGACGACTCACCCTCCTCGAGCGACATACCCGTTATCCTCCTCTTGATGCTCTGATAAATACTCTCATGGCTCTTGGTGCTACTTGCTTCCGACTGTGCGGGGCTCGCCTCACGCTCGGCATCTGCGGATGCCTGAGCGGCCGAGGCCCCTTCTATGCCCGATTTCCTATGGATGCACTCGTGCTGGGCGCGATTGTCGCTTCGGTTGAACTCTTTACCACAATGTTGGCACGGGTATATTTTATCGCGCCTGGCTCTGCCCTTGCCCTTGCCCACAACCTTAGCGTCAGGGTTCTTCTCACAGTGGCTCTCATGACTCGAGTGGTGGTCACTTCGTTTCGACAATTTACCACAGTACTGACACTTCAGGGCCGAAATACTGCTCATTGTGTGGCTGCCGAGCTCTGATCTTAACCCTAGGCTGGAGTTGCTAGGCTCGGGTATGTGTGTGTTTTGTCTTGTGCTCGGTCTTGATGAATATGCTAGAATAAGATGATAAGTCACTCAGGTCGGCGTTAGCTGTGAGGGTGCAGGGTGCTTGCGCTGAATCTTCTTGCAACAATGAAAAACAACGATGATGCAGTACTTTATCTCTATATCTGCACTTAAGACGTGAACGGCCATGATACATTATAAGAGGCATCAGGCCCGCCCCGAGCTTTAGTGATGTCAGATACCCACAACATTGGCACTGAAAAGACAGCTTGCGACTCGAGTGGATATGCAACCCGAAAAAACCGGGCGCATGTCGCGATTAGCATCATTTGTGTTTTGGTAGCAGGATAAAATAGTCACAGGACTCGCGGATAGTACCAGTACCGGAAACATAGGCTCGGGGGCCGCAAGAGCCCCGCACTGTAGGTGTGCAGTGCTTACAAGTTTCATATGCGTTAGGCAGCGAGCCGCCTCGTGTAGGGAGAGCCGGAGAATTAGTCGCATTGCGCGAGAGGAAAGGGGGCGGGTATACAGCTGTTGTTATGCTCAGGCCCACTCTGTCGGGGCTTCAACGTGCCATACGAGTACAAGCTGAGAGTCGCGGGTGCCCCTCGAAAAACAGCCTGCCAATGCGTGGGCACATGATAGCTGTCTTGTTTGTGGTGATGAGGTACCATTCAAAATTCACGTGTCACGGTATGGTATTTGCCAAGACGCACTTGCCAAGCCGCGTTCCTTGGCGCGGTGTCGCATACATACAGTCCTCAACTGCTATCATCCGGCGGGATTTCTGTGGACCGCTGCGACTCCAGCTCTGACAACTTGCTCGGGTGAGAGACGTACACAATATAATAGTCTTACATGAGGCTACAGCAGGATTCTCGCTTTGGACAGGCGTGTGCGTGCGCATGCATGGGCCACAACTGCCAAAGGTTACGCCAGACACTGTAATGTACGGTCTTCATCTCGCAAGTGCTGTGAGAGTTCGTAGCCTTGCACATTTTGCTTCTTGTCTTGATTGGATTTCAGCTTAGTATTAAGCAAATGTTGTTAAGTACTCTGCGATGTATATGAGCCACCTACCTACTATCTGTCCGGAACAAGTTTCTCTATTGGGAGATGCAGTATGGATGTCCACCCCAGGGTTAGGGTGCAGCTCAATCTTTTTTATTCTCGCCCTACTGAATAGCCCTGCACCTCATGTGAATTAAATAAGTTACGGCACCTTCACGTTCTATCTGGGACGTTGTGAAATCTTCTACAGTCATGGCACTATCATCATTAGAGACGGAGGGAGCATGTCTACTTTATTCTTTGCAAGCTGTGGGGATCGAGGGACGAGGCCCGACGTCCTCCTTACGATCAACAACGTCGCAGTATGCCCGCCTCGCGCAATGATTCGTCATTCCGCGGCAAGATGACTCTCATTCGTCAATGCTATCTTCAAACTACCAGGAGTTCGACCGGAATCCTTCGCGAGTTCCGTTGAGCCCCTTTTTCGGCCCCCAGTTCTTCTCGACTGGTGTCTCGTCGACCTCAGTATCGCAGCCGTAGCCTGTCGGCGACTCGGCCTACCCGTTTCTAATCAGCTTCTGCTTATGGCAGGTCTGTGTCTGACATGTCCTGTTCTTGGAAATGCTGGACAGTACGTACTGCAACCCCGAAATAGCACAGTCGATGCAGTCACAGGCTGCGACGTTTGTAAATTGACTCCCCTCTTGTGCCACCTTCGCACCTGCTAATGCATATACAGCATTGTCCCAAATCTCGATTGCAACTGCGACGCTGCTAGTGGAAGACGTGTAGCTATGTCAGTCGTAACGCCTTTCAAGAAGATTGGATGTCGGCGACAGAACTCGCACAATCTTCTATGAGCCCGGAGCTGTCTGAAAGCCATATGACGACTTCCAAATCTTTCACCGGGTCCATGTGTAAATCGTTCATGGTACATAGTCAGTACCAAATGCTTCTTGTGGTAGGCTTATGGCACCATCAATCCTACTATTAATTCAAAATAGGCGGTTCGGCGAACTGCTGGCAACCTCACTTCGAATTGGTGCCTTGCCGCGAATAGCCGACAGAGACACGTTACCCCGAGGGCTGGTGCCACTCCTGGAACATGTGTCGAGCGAAACTGGAAAAGCGTTTGCGAGTGAGATGCTTTCAGCATAGCGGAGGAAAGGGGCACCTTTGCGGCGCATGGTAATTTTGCTGGGTGCGCGGATTTGACACTAATTGGTGAGAGCACAGGCTTGAAAAGCTGCAGGCTGTGGCTGACAGACACCGCTACTTGGATCTCTCCGTACCGAATGGGGGGTTTATCAGCACCGTTTCGAGCCGTCAGGATCAGTCGGAAACGAGTGAGACGCACTCGCCTCTTTCCATCCGACGTCCACTCTCTTCTCGTACTTCACCGTTGCCGGGGTCTCATTGGACATCTCCGGTGCGCCCGTTTCAGACTTCAGAGTGCTCTCGCCTTCTTGAACGCGACTGTGCACGGTCTGTTCGCGTCATCCAAGATTGCTTACAATCACAATAAACACGCGCTCTATTTTTAGTGGCCATCATTCACCCTAGACACGCGTTGATGCTCCCATGAGACATCTCGATTTTCTACCACTTTTGAATCACAGGTTTTCAGATGGCGCTCACAACTGTCTGTTTCCAAGAAGAGCAGCCCGCTCAAGCTGTGAGCTTGTTCGCGGACACATGTCCTCTTCTCACATTAGACTATTTAGACTGCAGTCGAGTCCACGATTATTGTTGCTCTGCAGCAAAGCAAAGAGAACGAAACCAAATAACTACCACAACAGTCAGACTGCTACCACTACACCTTCCAAGCACCAGCCCTTGTAGCCAGCATGAGTGGCGACGACAGGAAATACGGCGATAAGTTCCACGAGGCCTTGGATAGAATGAAGGGCAAGAAGGAACCCAAAAGGGAGCAGAAGTATGAGGGAACACCCAGTAAACCCAAGAAGGTATGCTGAGGTCTCACCTCGTCCCTGGTCCTCTCCACAGCCAAAGACTCACAAGCTCTGGGGTCCGGTGAGGGTCACTAGTAGCATATCCTGGGCATTGATATCGCTTGTGCTGACGTACCAAATACAGGATAATCAGGGCGACTTGAAGGAGCACGACAAATCCAAGAGTAAGAGCAGTAGACGTTGACGTGACAAGACGTCGCCTGACACCCGCCTGGATATATGTTGAGCCCTGTTATCTCGTGGTCAGCGGGCTCCACTCAGTCCAGTATGGCGCGATGTCTGTGGATGAGCTATCGTCTCAGGCCCGATGGCCAGGCTTTGGGACGACGAGATCCAAGCCAAGCTAGAATTTAACTTTAGTCCCTCTTTAAAAACTCAGGCAATCTTGTGTTTTGTGAGTTCTTTAGAGCTTTCGTTGCATCTTTAGTATGCAAACGATTCGTAGTCGTTTCGCTTATGGAGCTTACCGCCTCTTGATATCGTCGGGGTATAAGCCCATGGATAGGAGGCAGCAATATCGGGTATTTGCAGAAATTGGCGCCTTACCTAGGTGTTCGGTCTATTTTGCTTAGGCCCCCGTACGATGATGTCCATGTCGCGCATCGTACTAAAGTTTTTGAAGATGCAGCGTAACCGAGGACTGTGTGCATAGTTAACCACAACTGCAGACCAATCAAAACGGTTTGTCGTTCCAGACCAAATACTTTTTCCAAGTCCATTCGCCTTCTACGCCGCTCTTTACAGCTTCTACGGTACTATAATCTGATATACTATACCTCCAACACAGAAACCAATCACACAATTGATAAATGTGATTGCTACTGCGAAGTGCTTGTCAGTATTACATTTCCGATGAGGTTGATTTTTTGCGCTCGGATTTGCTCGCACCCAGTAAATGTACCCAGAAAGTCTGACGGCGGACGAATGCAGTGCGCTCCTCTGTTGGCGGCAGCTTTGCTACCCCGGCCGTTAGGTCAGCTTTGAAGACGAGGCAGTATACCTATAGTGTCCATAAGTGTATAGGACTCCCCTAACTCACAACGCCAAAAATGTTCAAGACACCGAAGCACGGAACGAAGTCTTCTGTGATGAATTGTAGTGAAAGAGTGGAAACCCACATCTCAGTCGTCTACTATCGATACGCCGCCACTGCTTAGCCCGCAACGGGCGAACAATGCCATATCCTTAGATTTTAGGTGTCGCGGCTATATTCACTCCCCGCTTCATGACCACGCTTCCGCTCCTCCTTCGTTTGGTCGTTGGTCTTCACAGTCTCTTTACCAGTGCTCTTGTGGATATACCAACTGTGGATGGTCAGCTCATCGAGGTTCTTTCCCCGCTTTGCATGTCACTGTCATTGGCCTGGCTAAGTGCGACGTTGACCGGACGAAAGCGTGCAGAAACACGAGTGACAGTTGGGGACTCGCGCGAAGAACACTTCGCTCGCTGCTGGAACAGGAACTTACCGTTTTGCGCTCCCATCGGAGGTTCTATCGGGCTTCTTGACTGCCTTTTTTCTCCCGTGAGGTGACCTTTCACGTACTTAATTTGGTTTTTTCCTCCGTCGGACATGGTTGTAAGTTTTGAATCGAAGCTGTGCGATGAGCGCTGAGTTCGAAAGGAATGGCTCAGAGTGAATGGGCCTTGGGGATGCTGATGGTCAAGTCTAATAATCGGTTGGGTCTGTCGAACGCCAGTTGTAGGTCAGGCTTGGAGAAGCTTATGTATGGTGTGGAAGGTGAGGACAGCTTGTCGAAAGGACAGAGAGTCTAGGTGGTCCCACTTTCATCTTGTGGGATGAATGCGCGTGTTGCTGCCTTCATCTATTGCGGTCTCTCCCTGCATTAGCATCATCTGCGCAGCTTGCTGCGCACTCGGACAACAAAGACAGCTGTATCGTCTCATCCAACGTTTACGGCAAGCATGCTTGTTGCAGCAAAGCCATCGGTGTTCTCACCCTTCAGCTCAGTGATTGAAAGCGTTCGCACAACAGCAAAGCCCCCATGTGAGACTGCAAGCAGGTGCTTTGAGCTATGGGCGGGATGAGTGTAAGCTGTTACACAGACGCTTTCGCTCTCTATACGGCCGATTTCTGGAAAGATTTATAAAGTTTTTTAGCAGAGTCATATTGCGTGATCAAAACGGAAATGGGACTGATGTCTTAGGCTCACTGGATTATTAAGACTTTGTGGTGCCAGTTCTCGAGTGTGAGAATGCAACAAGATGCTCCGTCGAAAACCTGCAATTCTCCAAAACTTACCTTGACCTGTTTGCGTCGGGTTGCGCTGGTACTGCATTAGGGCAATGATCAAGCGTATCTACTGCAAATAGCTCAAGGAAGGGGGATTGAAAACGCCGTAGCGGCTGCATTGGATCTATGAAGTTATTTGAGTATGTTCTTCATAGCAGACACTTCTCTTGCCGACTGCTTGGTCTCGAATGCTACCGTTCGAGATGGACAGCAAGAACAGTGATACATTTCAAACACCAATTGAACAGACAGATACACAGCATACTGAAAAGACGGGAAGATCAGGGGCCAGAGCCATATAATGGACGCACAATTTCGACCTTCCCCACTTGACCACCAGCCAGCCAAATCATTCCTCATCCCAACCACTTCAAGGCGAAATCTTTTTCACATTATTCGGAATCGTCACCGGGGCGTCGCACAGCTGAGGCGCCAACTCTCCCAGGTTCTCGAACTGAAGCTGTGAGTGAACCTGGTACACATCCTGCGCGTTCCTCTTCAGCTCCGGCAGCTCGTCCGAGCCGAAAATAGAGAGCACGCCGGAGTTGGGCGATACGGCTCTGGTGGGGTCGTCACCGTCGTAGATGACAAAGGCATTTCCGCTGGACTCGCGCGCGAAAGCGGCGGACGTCACGCGCCACCAGTTCCCTTTCATCGCCTCGTACTCTGTTTTGATGGGAAAGGCCACGGCAAGGGCTTTTAGCGGCATCTTGTTTTCGTCGAAGCAACCCGTGCTGTAAGGCGCAAATGGCACCTCGATGTTTCACATCCGACTGTCAGATTTCCTTATAAGTAATTGCGCGAACCGGGGCGCCTTCAAGAAGTTGGCGGATTTGGTGCCGATGTAGAAAATGGACCCGTCTTTCGCGGGGCGGACGACCATCCAGTTGTCCCGAACATAGTTGATTGCTTCGTCCCTCTTAGTTGCATAGTTTTTGATGTATTGGACGGTATCCATCACAACCTTGTCGCAGTAATCCTTGTTGGCGTTGTTGGCATTGGCAGGGCCGACGCCTCGTTTAACGCGCGTCAGGGTCTTCGACGTCGCCGAGGCGGAGCAGCCACTACTGGTGCTCGAGGTCTTCGTCGAGGAGGCGTCAGTCTTAGACGTCCCAGTGGTGGCCTTTGCAGTAGTCTTGGCGGCGGAAAGGCGACTGAGTAAGCTTATAAGGTTGCCACCAGCAGCAGTGCCGGCGCTGCTGGCACTGGCCGCTGACCGGGAGCTGTCTTGACCGTTAGAGTTGATGGATGTAATACTCGAAGACTGCGCCGTGTTGCTGGTAGATGTGATACTCTTGGTAAATAAGAGATCAAGGACTGAATGAAGCTGATGTAAGAATGTGTTGTCTCTTGAACTGGCGGTGCATGAGAGGTACCTCTGATTTTATATCCTGTTCTTGCCCACAGCCAACTGTCACGCATGGAGACAAGTAGTTCCAAGTGGTCGAGGGGTCTCTTGGCATCGCGAGGTGAAACTACTCCTGCGGGCTGATTGCGTCCTTCTTAGTGTGCACAGATCAGACCCGCTCTTATGAAACGCTGAAATAAATGTTGTCATCACTGAGGTAGGGCGTTAAGACTCATTGTGGCAATTATAGGAGTGCAGTGTTGAGCATTATACGAGGCATCTCGGAATTTCACCGCATCCGTGCGCCAATTGATAACCCCGATGCGGCTCAGGGAACACAATTTCATACGCCAATTTGAAAAAGGTGTCTGCCCAAGGATCCCCCAGCCCCCTGGTCCTTCTTTGCACCTGGATCCTCGGGCAGATACTCCCTTCCTTCGGAGAGTCCCTCTTGCGGGGCCCTGCCAGGCTTGGATCGACCCAGGTTTCAGAAGTGATGCTCGCCCCCCAGGGGAAGAGATCACGTATATGTTTGCAGTAGAAAGGGAAGTCGCGAAGTAAGATGGGCCGACTTACCTTGGTTATTTATGGAAAGTGGTGTACGATATTGGTGCTCCGCGAGCCAACCCGTGATATCCCAACACCTCCATCTTTCTGGCGCTCGTTTGCACCTAAATTCTCGTGCTGATATGCTTTCTCCTCTTATATACTGCTGACAAATTGATATCCGTGTACCAACCAGAAGTCGCGTTTGAACCGGCGATGTCAACAATGGAGGGTTTGCTTTAGGCGGGCAAACCAAAAGAATCTGTAACGCCAGCGACTACATCTTGGGTGAGAGATTGATGCGTAGCACTGGTGGGCTCCAAGATACTTTGGGCACCTTGACGGCTCCGACGATGCCGGAATCGACGCGCGCCAAAGACATCATTGAAGACGGCACAAAAGCGATGTGAAGTGAGCGTCGAAGGATTCAGGAGCGACAATGGTGATTTGGACCCTGCGGTCCGGTCGCTGTGGGCTCTAGCCTCAAGGCTCGAAATTTCACATGTATTCCTTTCCGATCCCACAGGCTTGCGTCACGCATTGGTAACATTGAAAAGTCGCAGTGAGTACTGCGCGTAGAGAGGCGAGGCGCTTATCCAAGGAAGACCGCCTAGAGCACCAAAGACCGCATATGCCAATCACGAAGATTGGCTATGGCGCATATATTGATTACCCATGGAAAGCCGCCAAAGAGCTATTCAGTGTTCCGCATTGGGCAAGGCATTTCGAGGCCCTTGGGGGCCTTGAATCGAGGCAGCCGCATTTGACTTGTATATTGCCTATGGGAGGAGGAGGTCCGAGCTCAGTCAAGGCAAGGCCATCCTGATTGTACCTTGAGTAACCCAAGGCAAAAGGAATCCTTGGTTTGATTTGCCTTGTGTGGAACGCTGGAGCTATTTTTGCATCTTAATAGGTGCATTATAGGTAAGGAACGGTAACAAAACTGGCCTTGAGTCAGCTCCAGTTCGAGCCCCAGTGAGCCGCTTTCGCCTAGACAACGAGCTTGAGATGTACGAACACTCTTCAATCTTGGGCGAGGAGATCGCTCTTGGTAGTCACGGTAGTCCACGCGGCCATGCCAAGACACCGGAAAATTGGAGGGTGTATTTCTTGATTAGGAGGTGCATGAGCGCGCGGCTCATTTGTTCACTCTCACCAGCTGTAGGCTATGCTCCGTGCCTCCTGCCACATTATGGTCGAAATGTGACTGGCCGTGTATCTTAACATCTTGCCTACAACAATATCAAATGTAGATCATAGGCTGCTGTATTTACGAACCAGTCTTGAGACCTTCAATTGCGGCTGTAGCGTCCCTGGCCAACAATGGAATTAGCAACCGCAGCAATAGTGCCATTTTATATGCAATGCATAGGTCGCCTTGCATGCTGCCTCTGTCTGATATGCCGTTGTGCTTAGTCATACTGCCGTGCCACAAAAAGTGTAGTGTCTGAGCACGCAGGAACTTATCAGACTAATGGCAACCTTGTTGTAGACTCACGATACACTGCAACAGATTACTGAATCCCTTTGAAGGTAGTCACGGAGCGACTGACTCTGCTAACCGCCATGGCATCAACACCAACTCCGCTTGGAGAGCTTCAGCGTCTCCCACGAGAAATCCGAGACAAGATATATGAGTACTTCATGCACTGGAATACTTACCCTGGATACCATGCGTGGCGTTTCTCCTTGCAACGCATCTCTGAGAGTAAAAAGCGCACCCTCAACAGCCTTGCCCTACATCGAACCAGCAGTGTCATCCACGCGGAGTGCGCTCACCTCATGTACCAAGGCTGGCACCTCACACTGGTCTTATCACACAAGAACACAATTCTGGATCCCAAATCTTGGAGTTATGACCGCCCCTATATCGAAGCCAGAGCGTCGCATCCAGCTCATGGGACTCTGAGGATGCCAGACTTCGCCGGACCTTTGCCGGCCAGCAGATCAACAGCCAGCTATGCACATATATCCCATTCTCGTTGGGAGTCAGTCATCGTCGAATTGCATGCTCCGGAACCGTCGTGCCCTGGCACGTTTCTGACAAGCTGGAGGGGCGCTATACTCATTGCAGCCGTAATGCAGCGGCATCGCCCGACGTGCCTGACTATCAAGCCCGTGGCCCAGTATGTTGACGCTGGGCAGACGAGGACAGAGTCTGATGACGAGGTCATAAAGCTGCCTGTAGGTATACTGCGACGTCTGCTCTCAGCATTCGACTGCATTGGGATAAACGCGCCAAATTCATCCATCACCTTGCAAGCTTCGCAAAGGATGGGACAGAAACTGAAAAACGTGCACCACGCAAAGCCATCCATGGCAGATATTTTTGAGATGTCAGTAGCTGGAAAACTGTCGCTTGACGAGCTTGCCACTAATCCAGCCAAGCTCGACACGCTGGCCCAGCTACAATACTATGAATTGTGTTTGGACTACATACTCGACAGCTTTGCGGTTTCGGAAGCTAGCCGTTTGCGAGAACAGCGGTTCATGCTGTGGAGCCCGAATTATGAGCGCACCATGATCGAGGCTGCCAGTATGCTGCCCGAAAAAGTTCGCAAAAGGTTTCTTTCAGCACTCGTCGAACGATGAATTATCCGGCGAGCCATGAAACCGCATCCATTTGCCACCGCCCCATGCAAATGGCACTATGTGAGAAGAAAGTACACTGACCTCAACGAATTAGAGAGGACATCTTTGCAACAGGAGGTCCAGTGTTGTTCAGCATGCAGGAACTCGCGTCACGGCTGGTCTCGCAGACAAGGTGTCCCACGCAAGGGTGATCCCCGATGAGAGAACCTCAGACTTAACAGCCTATACTACCGCCGACGGGTGTTAGTTACGCTCAATGGGATATTCGTTGATCATGATCATACTGAGGGGACGCTGAGCTTACCCATGAGACCGTGAAACGACGTGCTTTTCTTCCACGAGCCCCCAAAAAGCCTGACAAGAAGTCGCCAGATGGGCATGGAAGGCGCTAGTATGGGATAGGAATGGAATGAGCTGTTGTAGCGCCTGGAAGAGCATAAAGCGGAGGTGACTGGGCGAATGCCACATGCAATAATAATGTCTTTTCACCCTCGAATGGGAAGTGGGACCTAATAGGGGGAGGAGCAGTCGCATTCTTAGTCTCTGAGCGCTGTTTGAATGCTTTTCGTGCCAGCGCGTGTCCTTTCTAGATCCGTAGTACAACTCGGAGGCAGTGCAACGGTCCTCATGCATGTTCTAAGCACCGTTTCACGGATCCGGCGCAAGGCGACAGAACGTGCCGCATCGTGTTGGGCCAGCGTGGAAGAACGTGGAGAAATCTCTCCTATATCGAGGACTGCTGATAGCTCGAAATGAACCTCACGAGGGTTCCTGATACATTGAGTAAGTTACCGATCAGCCCTTACGTAGAAATGAAAAGCAGTGTGGAAGATGTGTGGATGTGCAATTGAAGTCTGCCTCGCGCAGTCGATCCTTCCGTCTTCCCGTCCAGTCTTGGCACTTTTGCCTGTGACGTCCAATTCCTTCGAGTGAGCGACCAATACAACAATCACTTCGTCCAGCGTTGATCACCTTTTCTACACCTCTACCTATCCAACAGCTAATTCCTTCCTCATGATCATCCCTTTCGTCTCGCATTAGACGCACCTTCGCACCTTCACACCCCTTCCCTCTGCGCTCCTTTCCGCGCTCGGACAACCTCCTTCGACCGCTCCTAAACACGGCATTCCAGCACAGGCGACGACGGTGCGCGAGTAATATGCTTCCTCGATAGCAACACGAGTACTTTCGAGGACATCACTACACTTCTGGCATGCTCCTCCAAAGCAGTGCGCACAAATAGCGAAGCCCTCACTTGCCACTTCTGTCCGCCTCCTGGACAGATCACACACGATGCGCATACTGTCGCGGTCGCCAGCACCTCCGCTGCGCTTTGACAAGCTTTACGAGAACATCAATTATCACGGCTCGAGCTTCTCGGCGCAAGGTGTCAGACTGCATCCCACAAGATCGCGCTGCATCGCGCTAGCAGCGTGGGTGGTCTCGCTCTTCAGTTTGGCAACGATAGCATGTATAAATCTAGGAGGTGTGAGCTGGCCGCTGGCAACCCGCGACAACCCAATCAGCAGGCTAGGCAACCCAGGCTTTGAATTGCTACAAGTACGCTATACTCTGGAACGCCCGTTCCCAATACTTTCACTGCGCGTTGTTCGCACACGCCTAAGACCATGTATCGGATCACATGCTAATCCACACTTCACAGTGGTTCTTCGACGGGCCCCCGCCCTCCACCTCCATCGCAAACTTCTACCACTACCGCCTCACGCTCAACCGCCTCTGCGCCATCAACCCCACCCGCCAGCGCGGCTACGGCCTCTGCTACAACGCCGGCCCCCTCGGCTCCTTCCGCTTCTCCCAGCACAGCCCAGACGCCTACATCGCGCATGAGCGCGCCTACGACGCCGTCGTCGGCCGCGTCGACCTCTTCTCGCCCTTCCTCTTCTACCTCATCGCGGCCGCCTGCTGCGCCACCAGCGTCGTCCTGCTGCCCATCTGCGTCGTCGCTGAAGGTGCTGGTGGGGCGGGCAGGAGGAACGCGGATATCCGGACACGGGTGGCGCTGGCGATGTTCGGGCAGGCGCTGTGTTTGGCGTTGGCGTCGGGCACGCTGACGTATAGTGTGCTGCATTTGGCGAAGTGGATGCAGTTTGTGCCGCAGGTGAGCCATATTTGGACGGGGAAGGCGCCGTTGGTGCTTACGTGGACGAGTACGGTGAGCAGTATTGTGTGTGCGCTGGCGATGCTGGATGATGCGCATCTTGCGAGGAGAGCTCAGCGGGATGCGGAGGCGGGCAAGCATGTTGCGCTGGACAAGAGAGGGCGGAGTAGGGGCAAGACGGTTGCGAGTGATGGGCTGTCTGGTGGGTGGGACAGTGGTTCACAGAATGCGGGTGACGATCAGGAGACGCCCTGGGGAGTCAAGAGCCCTCGGAAGCGGCTTGGTCACTCTGGGACATTTGGCTGGGCACCTGCGGACATTGAGGCCGGCGGGATGCAGCGGCTGGATGTGGATGATAGGAGGAAGCAGGGATAATGAAAAGTACGAGAGAGGAGGTCCTTTGCATAAGAAGCGTTGCATTTGTTTGATGATACCCATGGGACTGCTTGTGCACAAGAATGGGAAGGAACTCTGTACGAAGTCGATCCGCATAGCATGAGATCAAGGTCCAGCCTTTTAAACACATGCAAGCTAGCCGGATGACTTTTTGAATAGCATGCACACTGAGCACGCGAGCTTCGAAGACGGAGCCGTGTTCGTGATGCAGACCTTCTGCTCTTGGTGAGAATGACGAATCGCCAGACCATGATGAGACCAGACGGCTCTACGCATGGTTCCGAGCGTGTTTGACAAGTGGAGCAAGCTTGACATCGTCCTCCTTGCCTTTCGTTTCCTCGCGCAACACATCGAACCAGAACTTCGCGGTGAAATCCTCAGCATCGGTCACCGATCCGAACGTCTTATGTTTCTTCCGCATCCTCCGAACCACCGCAGCTCGAAACGGCTCTTCGTCCGTCGATTCCTCGTACACTTTGTTGACCTCGTCGGCACATGGCGCGTCCTTTGAGCCCTCCTTGAGATGTTGCTCCACATCCGCGATGAGCTGGGTGCTCTGGAGGAAGTCCGCAAGCCGGTACAGCCGCAGTAGGTCGTCGACAGCTGCGTAGCCGAAGCCGTCGTCGAACCGGAACTCTAGCTCAGAATGTGCTCCCCCGGCTAGCCGGATGTACAGCCATTGCGTGTATAGCTCGAAGATGCGGCCATCCGCTTCGGGGAGGCGCACGGTGCGATCGTCTTTCTCACGAAACTGACCCCTCAGCGCGCCTTTGAAAAAGTGGCTGTACGTGCATAATAAGGCCTTGTGGATGGTGAAGGTTCTGGCGTTTTCTGAGCGACCGACGATGACGGTGGCTGTTGGCCCGGCGAGAGCTCTGGGGGTCGTTAGAGTTGTAATGGTGGGGAGTGCACGCGCTTACTGCCAGGAGACTGCCAGGCGCTTGTTTTCGTCTTCACCGTCGAGTTGGCCATCCTCAATATGCTCGTAATGATCAGGTAAGGTGTTGTCGTTGCTCTTCGGTGGCATTTCTCCGCTGAAGTCAAGCTGAACGATCTCCTCAATGGGACCTTCTTCGGGGTTGTCGCCAATGTCTGAGTCCGCAGTGTGTCGTGCACGCTTTGTAGTTGTGCCCTCAGGTATCAAGCTGTCCTGTTGTGGGGGTCGTTTGTGTGGCATTATTAGGTGAGAGAATGATTTGGAAGGATGACCAAGGCTTGAGGTGAGTGGCTGACGTGAAGGTAACGAGGTTGCAGTTGCTTAAAAAGCGCTGGGTCGCCGTTTTACAGTCGTTTGCTTTTGACCTTGCTGCAGAAGGGATACCTGCCTGCAGGCTGCCGCTCCAGTGTGCTTCAAAGTCACTTCTTTAGAGCAGTACCCGCGCACATGCAAGATTCGCGTCAAGCGTTGAGTACTTACAAGCTAATACTCGTGGAGCCCCCGCAGCAGCTTGCGTAGTGAACGGTAATCGTGCTTCCTAATAGGTTTTAATGCGCCAACCCAACATTCCAATTTCTAGCATCAGATAGACGAACACACCGCCAAACATCAATCCGAATCCCCTTCTGGAACCTCGCGATATCTTGGAACATACCCCAAGCTCGAACGATTGCCAGCGTACGCTGTTGGCTTTTTCTGCTCACTCGCAACATCAAACCAGAACCGTGTAGGATACTGGTCCGGATCACTGACCGCACTGACCGCACTGACGTCCGGCATTCGCTTCAGTAGCCTACGCACCACCGCATTCCTGAACTTCTCGCCATCATCCGAGTTTGCGTACACGTACGCCACTTCCTCCACCGACGGAAGCGCTGGGCCCCGCGTGCCATAATCGAACTCGAGCAGGTCCTGCTGGATGGACGCAATGAGGCAGTCGCACTGCAAAAAGTCGGCCAACCGATGCAGGCGCAATAGGTCGTCTACAGGCGCATCGCGTGGCCCATATTCGTATTTAATGGTAAGCTTGCAGCGCGTGCGTGGGTTGAGATGTCCATAGAGCCACTGCACGAAATGGTGGAACACCTGCGGGTCTACTTCCGGCAACCGAAGGGTGAGGTCGTCTTGCTCTTTGAAGCAGCCCTTACTGCGGAATGCGCCGCGAAAGAAGACGCTGCGGAGGCACAGTAACCCTTCATGGATGGTGAAGCGTTTCTCATTGCCGACTCCTACCAGGACGGTAGCGACGGGGCCGGAGAGACGCTTCCCGTGAGCGAAGGCCCACGACCCTCCAGTAAGCATCGCCGTCATCATCATCTTTGAAGTCTACATCATCGACCTCGCCGTAGTACTCTGGGATGTCGTCCTGGCTGCGCTTTTGGTGCTTCCTCGCTGGCTTGACGCCATCACCTTTCGGGGCAGCGCGGCTTGTCGAGCGCCGTGGACGCTTTGATGGAGTAAAATTTGCGTGTGTGTCTTCTGGAACCCCTTGCGACGATCTTTTACGAGACATGTTGATCTATTGTACAGTGAACGTTGAACGCTACGTAAACAGATTACCCCTTTCGACGCGTACAGTTCGCGTTGGTAGTCGATGACAAAACGGTAGGCCGCTTTCCAAATTCCACCCTGCGTACCCGCACCCTCCTCACTCGGTCCTTTCGGACATAAAATCCTACGCTATTCCGCTTCGGGTTTCCTCATTCGTCGGTGCTAGCTGAAGCTAGCACCCCACGCTTATACGAAATCTCCGGTCACACGAGATCGATTCACCTCCCTACCATCTTTCTACGCTTCAAACTTTCAGATATGGCACGAGATCTACAGAAACAGGAACAGAAGATCCAGGAGCTTCTACATACCAATCGATTAAAGAAGAAGCTTAACTTTAAGCAGCTGGCTCGCGATAATAATATCCGATACGCGACGCTTTATGCCCGCTTTCGGAAGCGCGGATCGATCTGGGAGCGCCATAATACCCCCGAGCGGCTTACAACTGCCCAAGATAGAGCTCTCTGTAGCTATATTGATCGCTTAGGGAAGATCTACCTCGCTCCGACCCGTCGTATGATCGTATCGGCGGCCAATTCGATCCTAGCGCGAGCGTCAAATGCAGGTACAGACGCACCTCTCCCCCAAGTTTCGAAGTCTTGGTGCCAAAGATGGCTAGCTCGGCATCCTCAGTATAAGCTAGCACGCCAGAAGCCAATGGAAATGACGCGGTACCTGGCGCAGAACCGAGATACTATCCGAAAGTGGTATCAAGAGCTTAGGGAGCTAATACAGGAGTATGCGATCGACCCGCATAATATCTAGAATATCGACCAAGCAGGCTTCCGCGTCGGGATAGGAGCTTCGAATTGGGTTGTAGTACGATCGCATACGACAAGAGTAGTAGCTCTAAGCGCAACAGATCGTACACTAGTTACCCTAATTAAGACAATCTCTGCAACTAGATCGAAGCTAGACCCAATTGTGGTGCTTCCAGGCTGTAATCTGGGTGTAGGGCAGGGAGCAGTTAGGTAGCAAAAAGGGCCTAGATAGGCCCTACTGGTGTTCAAGCTAATTATTGAGGAGACTAGAAAGGGATGCGTCCACTAGAGGGAAGATATCCTCCTAGGATCGCAGCCTTCCCAAATAGGCAACATTCCGTCTCAATTCGCCATCGGGACGTTTATGCATCACACAGGCGTCGTTCACCAGGCATACTGGGCCAGAACAGATATCGGAGGCGAGACGATGCTTGCTCTTTCCGAATCAGGCTATGCTAATAATAATATTATGCTTGAGTACCTACAGCACTTCAACAAAGCTACCTTAAAGAGGCAATAGAGAGCATATCGACTGCTTCTTTTAGATAGGTTTGCCGGCCAAGCTACTGCAGAGTTCGTGTAGTATGCCGATAATTACAAGATTAAGATCTTCTGCTTCCTAGCGCATATAACACACCTAATACAGCCGCTTAACGTATCGATCTTTTAAGTTAAGAAGCACTACTACGCGTAGGTGCTCGATCGGGTAGTACGTTCCGGCGCAACCAAGTTTAGGAAGATAGACTTTCTTAATAAGCTTCCAGAGATACGCAGGAACACGTTTAAAGAGGCAACTATACGCTTAGGCTTTGCTAAAACAGGAATCTGGCCGTTAAATGCAAGTAAGGTACTTAATCAGATACCGGACCTGTATAAAGCCTATCAGGAACCAGATGCCGATTAGGAAAAGCCGCCTAAAAATCCCTAAACAGTACAAAAACTAGATCAATACGTTAACTCGATCGTAGATTAGGTACAGTACCTGCAAGGTCCCGATCGTCAGGTTTACCCGACTTGGGACGCATTTAACCAGCTTGTGCGTGCTAGTTCGCGTACAATGACCGAACGGGATCTAGCTCTTAAAGATCTCGATTCTATTTGTTACGAGCACCAGCCTCAGACGGCCTAGCGCACGTCTAAGCGTCAACCACCGCCAATTATCTTAGCTCTACCAGCATTATTCCCGACTAAGCCTATAAACCCGCCGTAGGTATTATCGAACAAGACGGCTATAAGAGCCTATATTCTTTATAAACTCGATATAGGCATTATTAAGTTAGCGAACACAAAGAAACTCTCCCTATATACCTTAGACTATATAGTTAGACTAATAGCCGACCTTAGGATAGACTTTAGTCTGTTAACTTAATATCTAAATACAAGTTTCTTAACTTTATTTAGGTAACGTACTTTACCTTCTATCTATCTTTGTTAAGCTTCTCTTACCTTCTGTAATCTGTCTCGCCTCTCCTACCTTTTAGTCTCTAGTATACGAGACACCTATCACTAAGGTCGACAAGCACACAAGGCAAGTGAGCCTTAGTTCGGTTCTCCTAGCGACCGGCGTTACACTTTAATAGACTCGCTACGAAAGCAGAGAAAGTAGATTAATTATGTCTACTACTTTAGCACTCAACAGCCGCAACGCTACGGACAGGCTAGCTAGTAAAATAACCGCTATAGGTAAGATATTAGACGTTAACACTAAGATAGGCAAAAGCTTCTCTAATAAACGTTCTGAACTTACTTTATTTCTAATACGCTTAGCTATATATTTTAAGACTTATAAGGATTAGTTCCCGAATAACAGCACTATAGTTTTATTTGCCGTATCCTATATAAATAGCGAGGCATATAAATAGTTTAACTTCTATCTCGAAGACTACCTCTATAAGGCACCTAACAAACAATAAGAAGAGACTAACGAGCTCTTCTTTAGCTTTGCTGCGTTTTAGCAAAAGCTCCGACAGATGTACGGGAATACAGATTCTAGGCGTACTGCTGTACGTAAACTTAAGATACTCCGTTAGATAGGACCAACTAGCCGATACGCCGCTAAGTTCCTATAGTATGCTAACTAAACCGAATAGGATAAAGGACCCCTGGTCGACGCCTTTTATAAAGGCTTAAAGGACTATATTAAGGAAATTATCTATATTCGTAGAGAAAAGTTTACTGAACTAGAGAAGTTTATAGAACGAGCCAAGGAAATTAACAATAGTAACTTCGAACGACAGTTAGAAAAGAAAGGAACTAACTTAGGTAAGTTTGCTTAGATTCGGAGTAAGCACAACTTACGACAAGACTAGAGTAATCTAATAGAATTAGACTTTACGAAGCTCTGTAGGAAACTAAATAACCAGGAACGAGAACACAGAATAAAGAATAAGCTATGCTTGTATTACGGAAAACCAGGGCATTAAGTTAAAGAATGCTGTTCCAAGAAACAATAGTTTAATAGCACTAGCAGAAACGAGTGCAACGATCGACCCTAGAAACTCCGTTTCCTACGACAATATTTTAACATAACTACTTAGACATAGGAGGACACCTACCAGGTTACTTCTAACGAAAAGCACAACAAATAGAACTTGTTTAACTTACACAAGAACTGGAATACAGACATTAAGTTATAAAAGGAAATAAAAGAACGACAAATAAAATAGAAACAATAGAACCTATAGGACTGAAACAACATCAACCGCACTATTCCGAGGTAGCAGGTACGAGATACCGTTGCACCCTATAAAACACTATTCTAAACTACGTGCTACAATAATGATTATACGACCCACGAATCTAACAAATTGGGGTTAGGATAATAGCTAAAGAAACCGATATCTCTAAAACAAGGTTCGACACAAAAACTAGGCCTTATCCGAGGACGACCTAGGTCGCCTTACCTAGAAACCCAAGGAGAATTTAAGGAAGAACAGACCGTAGAGGCTAAGCAAGATAGCAGCTACGATACGTTATAGACAAGATAACGACTTAAAGACAAAAATATAGATTCTAATGGTATAGAATCCTCGCTCGAGGACAATACTAACTAAGAAGAACAAACCCCAATCCGTTGAGAAGGAATAATATAGAGACTTTGTTAGTTAGCCTTCTATAATAGAAAGTTAAGCGCTAATAGAGACATTAATAATATTCTAAGATATATTTACTTACGCCTACGACGACTAGTAGACTACCTTATTAGGGGTCTAGAATTACACAGCTAGTACTAATATCTTCGACTAACAATATACAACCTATAAACACGATAGGTTTTAACTAGCAATAATTATATAATTAAAGCAGGGATCGCAAACAACAAACTAGATGTTATAATAAGAGTAGTATTAGAACACCTTATACAGGAATTCTTATAGCAAATTAACTAACAATAGGTTCTAGTACCTAGATTACTCTAGAACGTACACAATTAACAGGGAAAAGACTAGGCCGACTGCTCTAAGGGCAGTAGTACCGGCCCGTTCAACGGTTAGACTCTCTAAGAATCTAGCTCTGTATAAGCTTAGCTTCTTACGGAACATACTTATACACTCGGGCAACGATAAACTATAGGAATATTAAAATTATAATCGATTTAGACGCAACAGGCAACTTTATCTCAATACGCTGCATTAAGGAGTACTAGATATAAACACAAAAGAAGAAATTACCCTACGTACTGTTTAGATTTCGAGGGGCAGAGAGAAGAGTCGACTACAAAACTTTATCAATAGGTATAACAATTAGGAACTATTAAGAAGAAATTACTTACAATATCGTAGAAATTAACTAGTACTACGCTATACTAGGTATATCTTAGTTGCAATAATATAATTTAGAAGTAAATTAGAGAACTAAGAAACTCCTCTTTACTAGGTGCAAGCACTCTAAACAAGAGTCGTTCTACGGAACGGATACTCTATAAGCTATCTTTAGTAGTAAGAATAAAGAGCGCGATAAAGAACTTACGCGGGTTAGTACTACTACACTCCAACATTTAGACATCCTACAAGAGGAGTCTAACGCAGTATCTTGTCTGTAGCCAGCTACACGCAAGTATAAATAAGAGACGACTGTATGTCAACGATTCTATACGACGACGAGTATTTAGTTAATTACTAAGATACTTAAGAAATACGATCAATTTTAACACCTGTTTAAAGAAGCTAAGCCAAACTTAGCTCTACTAGAACATAAACTGTAGGATTACACAATACCTTTATAAGAAGGCAAAACGCCAACATTCGGTCTAATATACTCTCTATTAGAAGCAGAAAATTAAGCGCTCTACGACTACCTCAAAGAAAATCTTAAGAAAGAATTTATCCAGAAATTAACATTACTAGTCGGATACCCGATACTTTTTGTACCAAAGAAAAATAGCAAACTACGACTCTATATAGATTATAGACAGTTAAACAGAGTAACTATTAAAAATCGATATCCTCTATTACGTATCGACGAGATTACAGATCGATTGTATAACGCGCAATAGTTCACTAAGTTTGACCTACAAGGAGCCTATAACCTAATCTGTATAAAGAAAGGTAAAGAATAGAAAACAGCCTTCCGTACTAGACACAGACTTTTCGAGTATTGCGTTATACTCTTTAGGCTAATAAACGCACTAGTATCGTTTTAGAAACTAATTAACAATACACTTAGTAGTTACTTAGATATATTTATAACTGCTTATCTAAACGATATCCTAGTATACAGCTATATACTAGAAGAATATAAGAAACATATTAAAAAGGTATTAGAAAAATTAGCGCGTGCCGATTTACAAATTAACATCGAGAAAACCCAGTTCCATCAACAATCCGTTAAATTTCTTAGATTTATAATTACCGAGCACGGTCTCTAAATAGAAGATTCAAAGATCTAATCCGTTCTAACCTAGCCTATACCAAAGAATGTGAAATAACTACAACAGTTTCTTAGTTTTGCTAATTACTACAGGCGGTGGATATTTAACTTTGGCCGAATTACAGCATCACTGTCTCAACAAACAAAACAATCGATAGGATTCTTTTAAACGCAAAAAGAACAATTAGTATTTAAAGAGCTTAAGGAAGCTTTTAAGATCGGGCCTGTACTAGCGATATTTGACCCTAACCTACCAATTATCATAGAAATAGACGCGTTAGACTATACGATTAGAGTATACATAAGTTAAAACAACAAGGAAAGAAAGCTTAGACCAGTAGCTTTCTACTCAAAAAAGATATTACCCATAGAACAGAACTATAACATTTACAATAAAGAGCTTTTAGCTATTATAGCAGTATTCGAAATATAGCGAGCTTACCTAAAAGGAGCAAACTATACAATTATAGTATACACGGACCACAAAAACCTAACTTACTTTATAACAACGAAGAAGCTTAATCGCAGACAAGTTAGATAGTTAGAAACTATAGCTCTATACAACTTTATTATTACCTACAAGAAAGGTTCTGAGAACGATAGAGCCGACGCACTGAGCCGACGTCTAGACTACCTTAATAACAAGGAATATATCGAGCACGCAATATTCTAAGAACAGAATAATAAGATTAGATACAATTAATTAGCTATAACAACCGAGTTTGTTATTAAACTAAATAGCCGAATCCTAGACATCCTAAACGACCCTAAGACCTACTAGGAAAACGAGAAACGACACCTAGGATTAACTAAGAACAATAGAGGCTATTACGAATTCTAAAGCAAAATCTACGTCCCAAGGAATCTAATCCGAAACATTATTAGTAACTTTTACAATAACTAAACTAAAGGACACAAAAGCATCGACAATACTATAGAAAAGATTATAAGAACGTATTACATTCTAAAAATCCGACACTACGTCGAGGATTATATCTAAGAATGCGATATATGCGCAAGAACTAAGTACCCAAGGCATTTACTATACAGTAAACTACAACTACTAGAGATATCCGAGAGACTATAGTATACGGTCTTACTAGACTTTATAACCAAACTACTAATATCTAAGAATCTACTTATAGAAGTAGCTTACAACGCTATCCTCGTTATATGCGATAAACTAATAAAATACGCATACTTTGTACCTTACAAGGAAGCTAGCAACTTAGAATAACTAGCGTATACCTTTCTACGGATTATCTTAGCTAACTATAGTTAACCGCAAAGAATTATCTTAGACAGAGACTAGAAATTTGTCTTACAATTTTAAACATCCCTAATACAACAACTAGAGACTAAATAAAAAATGTTAATATTATTCTACCCGCAAACAGACAGACAAACAGAATAAACGAATTAAACGCTAGAACAGTATCTCTGGGCGTATATTAACTATTAGCAGAACGACTAGGTATAATTGCTACTAGTAGCGCAAGCAGCGTACAACAACATTAAAAACGATATAACTAAGATAACTCCGTTCTATACCTTATATAGCTATCACCCTCTTTAGGGAAGATAGCTACACAATACTATCGAAAACAAGATAGCTATACGAATAGCTATAAGCATAAAAACCCTATATTAGCAGTTAAAGTCTAATAGCGAGTTTATTAACGAACGAACAAGACGATAGTATAATAAATTAAGAACTACCCTAAATATAAGCATAAAAGAGGGGGAAAGAGCTTACTTACTTATAAGAAACTTAAAAACTATTAGACTAAGTAAGAAACTCGACTACACTAAGACAAAACTGTTTAAAATCTTATAGCAATTAAGACCTATAACATTTAAACTAAAACTCCTAAAGACAATAAGAATACATCCTATATTCTATATAGCGCTGTTAAAACTAGCCTACTCCCGAGAAGTAGAATGATCCAACCTTAAAATCCTTTCTAACAACTAAGAACCCGAGTACGAGGTTAAAACGATTCGAGCTTATAGGTAATACCGAGGCAAACGACAGTATCTTGTAAAATAGAAAGGATATTCTGAACATAAAAATTAATGGGAACCAGAATAAAACCTAACTAACTATAAAGCTACTATTCGACAGTATTGAAACTAAAATATTAGTCGGTTGTAGCAGCATTAATACTCTAATTTACTATCTAGTGTACTTCACCGGCACCCAGATTATCTTTAAACAAACTAGCCTACTACGTTACAAGACCGCTACCCAACACTAAGTAGGGGTTACTCCGAAAGTCAATAGATAACCTACTTAGACATTTAAATATATTACTACCAGCCATCGACGTAGTAAGCTCTTCTTACTCCAACAACTTATTCTAAGCTAACTTCGCTGCTGTCCGCGCACGAGTCTTCTTAACCTCCTTTTTTAACTTTCGGACCTTAAATCGGTTACGCTGTACAGCCGCAACGAACGCTGCTACCTAAGCCTTTAACGAACGTAATTAGCGCTTCGCGCGCTAAAGGGCAGCCGACTAAGAGGAATATTAAAAATAAACCAAACGCGCTGCAACTAAGTTAGTTTCAGTTACTACAAGAAGACAGCAACGAGGCATATTATCTGCTATTAATACTCATAAATTACAACTCTTTTTGTCCCGAGTATACATCGAACACATCGCCTTCTTAAACTGAACTAGACATCTTTCCTTAGTCGACACACATCTAGAACAAGGAGGCATTTTAATACCGTAGGCTTTAATCAACAGGTATTAACTATACTTTTTGTTAAGACCCGCAGTAACAGACTTTATACGAGGTATAGCGACTTACAGATTAGTTATAAAGAGGGGGACGAAACGTAACTTATACGTATTTAAAAGGCTAAGGGTTAATTAAGGACAATTTAACTAAAAGAGGGGGGATTGTGTTACGAGCACCAGCCCCAGACGGCCTAGCGTACGTCTAAGCGTTAACTACCGTCAATTATCTCAGCCCTACCAGCATTATTCCCGACTAAGCCTATAAACCCGCCGTAGGCATTATCGAACAAGACGGCTATAAGAGCCTACATTCCTTATAAACCTAATATAAGCATTGTTAAATTAGCGAACACAAAGGAACTCTCTCTATATACCTTAGACTATATAGTTAGACTAATAGCTAACCTTAGGATAGACTTTAGTCTATTAACTCAATATTTGAATATAAGTTCCTTAACCCTATTTAAGTAACATACTTCACCTTCTGTCTATCTCCATTAAGCCCCTCTTACTTTCTATAATCTGTCTCGCCTCTCCTACCTTTTAGTCTCTAGCACACGAGACACCCACCACCAAGGTCGACAAGCACACAAGGCAAGTGAGCCTTAGTTCGGTCCTCCCAGCGACCGGCGTTACACTATTCAATTAGAAGCGCGCAGACGTGAGGAACTTAAGCGCAAGAAGGGCGATGGTCGCTAGATACAGAAAGGAGGCGTGGTTACGGCTTCCTCTAAGAACAATGGTTGGAAAGCGGGATCGGGAGGGCGATCAAAGGGAAGCTCGGCGCGCGGAGAACGCAGGAACGGGACAAGCTAGGGCTCTAATTGCTAAAACAAGCAAGCCAGCTATAAGATTGGAACCCAAGCTATCGATTGGTGAGCAGATTATCGAGTTCTGAGCTTGTTACGATCTATAAGTAGCTAATATAAGCGAATCGATCTCGTGTGACCGGAGATTTTGTATAAGCGTGGGGTGCTAGCTTCAGCTAGCACCGACGAATGAGGAAACCCGAAGCGGAATAGCGTAGGATTCTATGTCCGATAGGACCGAGTGAGGAGGGTGCGGGTAGTACAAAGTAGTTATGCTTCCTAATCGGGAAGAGTCGAATACCAAATGACAGACCGCCGCAAGCTCCTGCGAATTCGGCGTTTTTTTTATGTTAGATCTCTGTCTTAGACCCACAAACGAGTCATGGAATACTTTTGCGAAATCTCAGTACAAGATAGCCTACCGCAGCTCCTACACATTAGCAGCGCGGGCCAAGCGCGCCATGTGTCTTCGTGCGGTGTCGAAGCACGGAAGGAGCGCAACAGTTGAAGGAGCCATTGTTGGTGCACCTCGGCATACCTAAGCGTTGAGACCTTGGAACTGTAGACTTGGAAGCTCGCATGCTGTACCCCTCTTACGGGATAGGACCTTTTCGCAACGCCAGCGACATGGTTTCGATCCAACCCCTGGATCAACGCCATTCCTGCTGAGTCACGTGCTCTGATCTACTCTTACATGAGACCCCTCGGGTTGTCACCCAACCCCACCACCCGCGGCCTCGACCGAGCAGCCCTTGCTTCGATCTTCTTCATCTCATTTCTCATCTCCCTCTCCTTCTTCGCCACATCGAACCAGAACCGTGCTGGATAATCGTCCGGGTCTGCAACCTCGTCAAGATTCTCGTTTTGGCGTAGGAAACGCGCCAACGCCACTTTCTGGAATTGTTCATCCTCATCCGCGTTGTCGTACACATATTCAACCTCATTCACAGTCGGCGCCTGCTCCGTCGACATGTCCTCTCCGTCATGCTTCAACGCATCCTTGACAGACCTTGTTAGCACTTCGCACTGCAGAAAGTCTGCGAGCCAATGCAACCGCAATAGGTCATCGACACCAGCAGAACGAAATTCGTCGTTGTAGCGCAGTATAATTGTGTGGTTGTCGTTGTCAGCGTTGATGTTTGCATACAACCACTGTACGAACAAATCGAAGGTCCTTGGTTCAGTCTCCGGGAGGGAGATAGTGAGCTCGTTCTTCTCGCGGAAATTGCCACGGCCGCGGAATGCGCCTTTAATAAAGCCGCAATCTAGGCTGAGGAGGCCTTCGTGGATACTGAAGCGTTCGGCGAAGCCAGGTGGGCCGACAAGAATAGTGGCTATAGGCCCAGAGAGGGCTCTAATATGTGTAAGCTTGATGTATGTGAAGAGTCAAAGGGAGGCTCACTTGATGGTGTTCAGAAGGAGGTCCTCCTCGACGCCGTCGTTTAGGTTGTGATCATTAATGTGCATGTGGTATTTTGGGAGTCCGGACGTCTCGTTGAGCTGGGCGGAAGCTCCATGTGCGGTGCTCTTGCTTCTAGATGGGTCTTCTGAGGCGCAGCGTTGACGCTTTGCGGGGTTGTCCTCAGGCAATGATTGAGCCTTCTGTGGCTCTTTGCTGTGAGGTGCGCTTTTGTGTCATGGTTGCGTTGCCGGGACTTGTGAACGAGCGCGGATGTCAGAAGAAGTAGAAGTTAAGAAGGGCAACGCGTAGTTGACGCGTCTAAAGTCGTTGACAAAACGGTGGGCCGCTTTCTGTTGGGTCACGTGTGGGGGCAAGGCTTGCCTTCTGCGGGGCAGGCGGAACACAATTTCCTTTACCCGCCAAACACGTCCCCTACAAACTAAGCACCAGCCACGCCAGCGTACCGTCATTAGCATGGCAAGTATTCTTCATGTGCCTCTAGAAATTCTCACTGGCATTTATTGTCAGCTGGAGAGCATTGATGATGTCTCCCACCTCTCTTTGTCGTGTCGACAAGTCCGCGCGCCTGTTCAAGACAGGCCTCTACGTGAAAACATCCTCAAGTGCATTATTGTAAGAGTAATAGTCCTGTACTCCTGTACTGGTACTAGATATGCTGATGCTTCACTTTTACAACAGTCGCGGTCGCCTGTATACGCTCGGGATATCCAACTCTGCCGACTCCTACAAGTCAGCGCTGAGCTGAGATCAGTCTATATGACGCGGAGAGAGCTTCCAGAAAGTGAACGCATTAGCTCGGCTTTACTGGTTGACATTTTGAACGATACCAAGCCGACAATTGGAGAAGATCAGTTGAGGCAGATTCTTGATCGTTGGCGCCGAGTTCAGTCCGCTTTTGCTGTCTATGCGGATCCCCGAATTCGAGAACATTTCGCTCAGGTCGAGTTGCAGTACGATTATGGTGACATAAATCTGGCAAGTGGGCCTACGACCAGTGAGCTCCTTAAACTCGTATTCGACTCACCAACCGGATCGTGTCAGAGACCTGACAGCTTGCACAATTTGAGGCGGCGTAGGTTTTACACGGCTGTCATCGAGTACTGGTGCGCAATGGAGCTACATTGGCTTTTCCAGAGATCCATCAGCACATCATGGCAATACATGTTCTCACTGGATGTGCAGACGAAGCGAGAGTGGAGCGGCGGCCTGGAAAGTAATGTGCTTGCCGTTGAGCGACTTGAGATTTACGTCTTCTTCTACCGATTCCTGCTGCCGGTGGTGTTCGAAGACCCAACTTACACACGCACCTGGATGAATGATGACGCTCACTATCTCCGACCGGATGGTACCCTAGGAACCGAGGAGTGGTCATATTTCCAAAAGAATTGCAAGCTGAATCTGAGCCCTCTCGACGTTATCGAGCTGCTCAAGGCAAAGCTTCGTCAACCTCATCCAACCTTGCCATGGAACAAAGCGGAGTACCTCCAACGACGTGGCATTTTTGATGCGATCGGAGCTGCGAGCATGATCAACAATTCTGAGGGATTATCGCTGGATCATTGGATCGAACTATATGACTTAGCTGGAGAGACTTTATACCCAACGTCTTCGCCGGCGCAGGAACAACGAAATCAGATCATCCAGAGCTTCCCTTTTCGCTGGACAAGGGACGCAAGGGCTTCTACGCAGCTATGGACACTTCCGAATGCAGCGATATTAGATGATGCTCTGTGGCGAGACACGTCTACTGATTGAGCAGGCCTGTCCCCGTAAGACTTGAAGGAGCCATCCGATCATCACGTGGAATCCGCGTTCGCGGCCCATGGCCAGTTTTGCACCGCCAAGACCGGAGATCGCTAGCAGTCAAGGGTTTTATCCGAATGGTACAAGTCACGATATCGGTGAGGCAACCCACCGCACCGCATCCCGGCGTTGTGCCACCCGCCAATCCCGATCGTGAGAGCAATTTCTCCACAGCTGCAGAAACGTACGTCACCAGCCAAGGCGATCTCGCTGCCCATACCCCTTGCTCGGCCTCGAATCTGCGCGATGATGATCACGTCCAGATTCGGAAGAGGGGCGCAAACGATGGGTAGTCCTCCGTCAGCGGCACGAAGCCCGGATGTTAGGTGTCTCGTGCATGCGTGTTTGGTCGATATGAGCGCAGGAGTAGTCAGCGTGGGCGCAGTCGACGACGAGGAGTTCGAGGTTGGGGTTTTGCTCGGCGTCGGCAAGGTGACGCGCCGGGAGGGGTACATCTCGGGCGTGAAGAGGTTGAAGGTGGGTTGATTGTCTGCGTTGGACAGGGTGGGTGCAGCGCGGAGCGTCTCGAAGATGTGAAGATGCCGGACAAGAAATTGCAAGATAGCTGTGTGAGATAGTGGTGAGCTGTGAAGGATGTATTCTGAGATTGAATGCAGCGTTATGATCAATGGCTCATCGTCGGATGTCCATGGAAAGCATGCCGACTGTGGAAATCTCCAAATCTGGTGCAGTAAGCAGCCTCTTGACTAGGCAACCCACCACGCGCTCATAAACCATCATACATTAGTGCGCCACGTGCTGCTGTATAAGCAAGCAAGAACACCGTTCCTATGCAGGCAACTAATAAACAAACTGGGCAATTAGATTATTCCAGATCGATTACAAACGACAACAGCTTACTCAGAAGCATTTGATAACCCAAATTTCGAGATACAGCCTTGCAGTAAATGCTGTTCACCTACAGGCCCTCCGCAGACCACCTCACCTACCTCCGCTGCTGCAAACACGCAACATCATACCAAAACTCGGTCGGCCACTCCCGCGGGTTGTCCACACTCGCCAACCCGCCCCTTGCCAGGACCGCCCTCGCCGCGGCATTCCGGAAGAAATCATCCTCGTCTGCTCTCTCGTACAGATACGTCACCGTCTCCGCGTCAGGTGCGGAAACACGCACGTCTGATGAGTAACCGGAATACGAGCGTCCCTCACTTTCCGCGACCACGTTCATGATCTCCACGCTAAGCTTGTAACACTTCAAGTAATCGGCCACGTCGTACAACTCAACAAGATCATGTAGGGAGATCTCACTACTGGAGTAATTCACCTTGATTACGGGCACGAGCGCGTCGTCACCATCATGTGGTTCGTAGAGCCATTGGACGAAGAGATCGCAGACGGCAGCTTGAGTGTTACGGAGGTGGATTTTCTCCCCGTTTTCAGCGGGAACGCTGCGTCGGGTAGACGTGTTAGAGACGGCGCGTTGCGTATTGCGTGCGTGGGTTGGCCGCGAATAGAAGTCGGTGCAGAGAAGATAGAGGAGGCCACTGTGCACTGTAAAACGTCGGCTGTGGTTGCTAACGGCTATCAAAGTGGTTGTGAGGCCTG
The DNA here is from genome assembly GCA_002989075.1 of Arthonia radiata. Taxonomy (NCBI): domain Eukaryota; kingdom Fungi; phylum Ascomycota; class Arthoniomycetes; order Arthoniales; family Arthoniaceae; genus Arthonia; species Arthonia radiata. The sequence continues at coordinate 690,910 of PSQN01000004.1, read as the reverse complement.
AAAGGGCTCTGTACGAGCATTGTCAGTGAGGTCTGGATGGGTGTTGGGGAACGAGACGCCAGTGGAGGTGAGGATCTGGGCGACCGATATATGCGCTCGTGAGCCGGTTTTGGAAAGGTGGCAGTTGAGCGCGGTGGGTATCTGATTGGCTTGTTATATCCTCGTCTTCGTCGTCGGAAGGATAGACGAGGCGCTGATGTTTGCGCTCGGGACTGGGTTCGCGCTTGAGTGCTGGGCCGGAGGAGGTGCGCTGCTGTTTGATTGGCTTCATGTCGACAGGTGAGGCGCTTCGCTTGAGCGGCATTTTGGCGCTGCCACCCAGTCTGGCAATGGAGGCAATGGAGGGTATCGTGGATGTATCAAGACAAGTGAAAGGGGACGCGTCCAGAACCCAGAACGCGTCAGCACTAGTCGCTTAAAAAATAGTGGGCGCTTTAGGCTTGGCATAAAACGCGAAAAGAGCGCGCTTCGGCCAATATGCCCACCATCTCGAATTTTCTCCTCCTTCTCTAAATTACCCCGCGAATGACTCAAAAGTTCTACTTCTTGACACGTTGCGCGTTGCATGATAAGGTACGGTCAAAAGGTGGTAAAATGCCACAGCGAAAGCCATACACTTCCAAGAGGTTTTTATCCAAAAAACCGCTGCCACCCGCATCACCGCTCCTTTTTCTTTTTCGAACTTTTCACAGTTTTCCCCTTCAATCTCGTCATCAGCAAGAAGACATACGAATTGAAGCGAGACCAGATCAAGACCAGATATGTATCAGCGTCAGGGTCTGCACCGATACTGGCACTGGATGCCGACAGCTCATTTCGAACTGAGCCGCCTTCGCCAGTTCTACGAAGGGCATGCACAACATTCGGGGCGAAACCTGTTAGCACTCATCCCTCAGCATGCGCCTAGTACTCAAGTCGAGCGAGTGCGGAGATGGAGAGACAGCGTTACTGAGCACTGCGCATTGTAGGTTTCCATGAATGCAGCATTTATTCATATACTAAGAGCCGGTTTGTCTTTTTCATCCAGACCGGGACCGTGAAATGCCTCCCCCAGGGCCCAACGATGGTGATACGGCACCTGCGGCGTAGGAGTAGCACGACCTCGCCAGGTGTGTAGTCCCAATTAGTGTGTAGGTTCTGGCTCCGATTGTCATTGAGAACACCATGCGACAGTGCATACACTTGACGCCGTACACCACCCGTTCTCGACTGCCTCCTCAGTTGCCAGTCACTTGGTGTCAGCATGATGCCCATGAATACCAAACTAGTTCTGCGCTGGAGCTCTAATCAGCCGAAAGAGCGATTCGCATTCAAATCCGACGACGCCGAAAGGGTGTAATGATGTGTTGAGGTTGGCTGCACAGATATGTGCTGTTGCCGTAATCCGCAAGTAGGGCATCTCAGGTCGCCCACTATCATTCAATTATCTACTGCATTTGTCAAACCGTAGGAACAATTTCTTGATAGGGCAGGACTCATGTGTGATCTTGACAGATAAAGAAGATGATAACAGGTTGCGCAAAGCCTCGCAAGAGCGGAGGTGGTTGTATCTTGGCCGATCATTTACGACTGAGCCATCCGAAGATCAGATTGCTTCCTTTGCAAAAGCAAAACTCCTGTTCCCAGTCTGCACTTTTCATCTAATCTATTCACCACTCTACTTCCAATGAATGATAATGGCCCATCTGTCAGAATTGAGCGCATGGGCCTCCATTTCTTGTCTCACCGTCTACCGTGTAACCACGCAAGTCTTGAACGGCTGCGGCGAGAGTATCAACAGCGTCTGGAGGATGCCGATCAGCATCTGGAAAATCTACAATCCCAGATCATGTCCCCGTCGGACAGCATTCGTCAAGCTCGGGAACGGAGGGATAGCATCTTCGAGCACTGGGGCTGGTATGTGTTCCGATGCTCTTGGCAAACAATTATGCTAAGTTTCTGGCAGTCTCCTGCATCCACGCTGGGATAGACTAGTTCCACGGCCGGAACCGCTGTTGTCGGCTGCGCCTGCTGCATGATCTTCACCGCGCGAGTTGCATTTGGGCGGACATTGACGATAGGAACATGGAACACGAAATCAAACATCGATCCAAGGAATTGTTGCAAAGCGAACGTCTGACAATTTCGGTATCGTTGCGGCGCCGGTGCTCGCCTATCCACGCTCTTGCATGGGCCCATACGTTGCATGTGGCATAGGTGGACTCACTTAAGACCCTGAGATGCGCAAGTATGGTAGCAGTCAAGCCGTTGCTGGACACAATTGCACTTACAACTGTGTTGACGAGAAGCTGATGACGCGAGAAACACACGCTGATTAGTACTGATGCCCACGTTTTCAAGGGCACATACATTACCGTTCGCGAAGCGTCCGGTCTCTAGCATGGGATGACGAACGTTTAAGCTATTTCATTACCTCGATCGAGTCAATAGCCCTTCCGCTTCGTAACGCGGGCAGGACCGAATACGAGGGCGGGCTTGCGCGAGAGCCGTCTGTACACGAGGTAGTTGACAAAGCCTCTCTAGGAACTGTATGCAATGACAGCTGGCTGTGCATTCAGTCAGACCTTGAATGGCCCGAGGCATTCCCCGCTAGCGTCTCGCAGAAATTGGCCCGGAGCATGCAGTGAATTCCACGACACTGGACATCTTGCAACTTCCTTGCGCCTGCCACGAAGGATCCCAGCAGAGAGCTCTCTGTCTATAAAGCCCTTCGTCTTCACACCAGTCCACTTTTACATAGCACTCAAGCCGTACCTTGGTTGTACATGCCGGGAGTGAGGCTAGACACAGCACCTCGCAACCTTCGTCAAACTCCCCTTTGATGCTTTTGTTTAGTCGACTTCGGTGTGCTCACAATTGCTGGCTGATTTGAGGGTGACTGTAGCTGCTGAGGGCGTCTGTGCATCATGAGGTCAAGTGTTGCTGTTTTGTACTTAGGGGGAAACGCTAACTCACGGGCCGTTGCTAGTAGCAGAGAACGACATCGTTTCCATTCGTCACTGTACGATACTACACTATGGTATGTGTCATGCGTTGTAGGTTAATGAAGAACTTCAAAGAGGAAGGAGAATCCCTCCGAACTTACTCGCTGGCGATTAGTAGACCGTGTGACATCAAGTTTTGACACAAGGCATACTATGCATATCAGGATAAGTTGCCAGCCCTTGAAGTAATGAAGTCCAGCCCTCGACACGGTTGCTGTCAAAGATGTCGAGCACTTGCATAGAAATAGGTTTGAAATCGGATGTCAATATCGAGAGCAAAGACCCGGCGCAGCATGCATGTGTTGGGGTAAAAACATTACCGGTTCAACGAACAGGCTCTGCTGATGGCGATGGGCTCTACCAATTAATAGGCCTGCAACCTAGCCTGACACAATTGGTAGAGCCTGGACTGTCTTTGCATACCCGATCGTGCAACACTCGCAATAGTCTAGCGCTCAAGCTTTCAAAGAACACGTAGTTAACGGAGCATTTTCTGCATGGCACACGGCAGAGGGTGAATAGGTTGACAAGTGTTGTGTGCAGGATCGCCCAGTCCAGATGGCCATGCCAAGACACGGGATGCCTGGTGAAGAATTGCCTGAATAGGCATATATCGAGATCAGGTGATGGACGCACTTATATTTTCCGTCTCATCCTTATGTACCTACCTTTCTACCATACCAGTCGGAACATAATAAAAGCTATATACCTTATTAGGTTATAAGCCCGGTAGCTTCAACGCAGCAAGGAGTTATCACTATCAACTTTTGATTGAATTTTAACTACCAGCGGCGTCGCTATTATCGTCGACCCGAAGTTGCCCTTTACCGCTCAGAGAGTAATATTATTACTATCGAAAGTAAAGTTAAATAGTAAGATATTAAGATTCAAACGTTATTCTAACATTACTAGCGTGCCTCTTTACACTCAAAGTACAATCTCCTTAAAAATTAGACCTTTAGATTTACCTTATCGAAGTCGTTTAAACTCGCCTTTAAGCAGTAAAAGCGACGCTTAAGTATTAATTATGCTAAAGATCTTATAAGCTAAACTAATAGATAGTAGAATTAAGTATTATTATAAATATCTGCCCGCTTTAAATTAAACTGAACTGTATTTATCTTTATTTTCGTTAAAAATAATTTTTGCTATAAACACTAACAATTTATTTCTTTTTAACTACCTTAATAAAGCTTTTTAGTAGCGTATAAGGAGCTTAAAAGACTTCTAAAGATACTATATTAAAGTTAATAATGCTCTTAGCGCTACAGACCTTAAGACTTTTATCTTATATAAGGCTTCTAAGCTAATACAAGAGAAAGAAAAGAAATGTTATAAAGAGAAGACCTAACACTAGCTATAAGATTAACTAAATAGTAAAGTAAAGTAGATACTCTTACGGTATTTATTTATAAATATAGCTATTATTATAGGTAGTTACCTTACTACCTAAAATATATAGGATTATACTTATAAGCAATATTAAATATTACCCTTGCCTAGAATATTTAAGCTTATTAACTATCTCTTTAATATTACTCTTAATAAATTAAAAAGTCTAGAAGACTATATCTATCGGTTCTTAAAGTATAAAGAGAAACTCTATACTCTAGAGAATAACGATTAAATATACCTAAAACTTTATAACAGTGTCTTATTTCTACAAAGCTTAAAGATAGAGATAAGATTAACTATAGTTATAGGAGATTTACGCTTTTTAGACTTAATTCTAGTTATTTACGTTATTATTAACTAAATTTGTGCTAAATATTAATATAAGAATATCTCAATAATAAAGAATAAGAGACTAGAGCTATTTATAGCTAAGTCTTACAATAACTTTATTGCTACTAACAACTTACTAGCCGCTTTAGCCGCTAAGGGTAGATTAAGTAGAAAGAATTTTAACAGGCATTTAAGCCGATGTAATTTATATTTTAATTTAATATATAAGAATTTAGAATATTATAAATAGTACTCTAACCCTCTTACTAAAAATAAGAAGAATAAGACAGATAAGAGTAAGTTCTCTAATATAGCAGGCGTCGCTATATTTATACTGTTGACGATAACGTCTAGTAGACTGTCTGTACGGTTTAGTAGACCCTTCTTCTCCGGTATCTAGATATACAATACTAAAGCTACTATTTATATTTGTACAGATATTAACACCTTTATAGCTATTAAGAAGCTTAAAGAACTAAAGCAGATTAAAGTTGCGGATGGTTTTACTTTTACTACCTAATTTAGTAATATAATCCTAAACGTTAAACTTACCGACGGCAGTAAGGGCGTACTGTGTTTACTGGACGTTTTATATATACCGTCGAGGTCAATTAATATTATTTCTGCCTATAAATTAAAGAAAGAGTACAAAATATATCTTAACTATTAAAACAACTGTCTTATAGTTAAAACTAAAGTATACGCTAAACTTACTATTATCAATAATCTTTTATTTATTATTCCTACTAACGTTGAGACAGTAAGGCAGTTCGCTACTATAGTACTAGTAGTACTAGCGACACCGCTATTATTAGAGCTTATTTATAAATAACTAGGCTATTTAAGAATATTTATCTTAAAAAAGATAATAAAGGAATATAATAAGTTAAAAAGCTTATTAAATGTCTTTTAATACAAGATATACTATATATTAAAATTCTAAAGAGCACAATTTAGTACCGCAGAACGATTCGAACGGTCTATATAGCGTCTCTATATAGACACTATTAGCTAAGTTACGTTTACTAATAACGACAACGTTCTCTAGAGAGCTAGTAAGTATACTATTATTGTTATAGACGATTATACCCGCCGCAGATAGTTAATAACGTTCTTATTGAAAGACTATATTGCGGAGGGCATAATTTACCTATTTACTTACCTCTATAATCGCTACCCGGGCTAATATATTACGGAGTTCTATATTAACGGTAGTACGGAGTTTAACGCCGTCGTTTTTAAGACTTTTAAGCTAAAAACACAGATAAAAATATCTATACTATATACGTTTAAGAAACATAGCTTAGTAGAATCGTTTAATAAGGTCGTTCTTATTAAAGCCAGGAGTATAATAATCGAGAGTAGCGTTTTAGATCGCCTCTGGCCTAATACGTTAGTATATACAACTTATATTTTAAACAAAATACTATTCAGTAAGAAGGATAGATGTTCCCTACAGATTTTTAACAATCTTAAGGATAAAACCTTAAAGTCGCTTAATCTAAGCTACCTTCGTTAATTTAGTTATATAGCCTATCTATATCTACTTATATAGATACGTACGGCAAGCTAGAAGTTCGTATCTAAAGCAAAGAAGCTTATCTTCGTAAGGTTTGTCGCTTAGATTACTTACGTTTACTAAATTATCGATCTTATCGACTTTAAAGTTTATTAAAGTCTATACGTTACTTTTAATAAGTCTTTAGTATTTAAGAACTACTTATAGTCGTTCTCTAATACTAACAATACCTTTTAAGTTACACTAAATAACAATGTTTTAGTCGATATCTCTTATAGCTACCTTTAAGAAGACAATACTATATTCTATACTGTTCCCAAAGATCTATAAATAGGTAAAATAGATATTCTAAATTAAGACCGTTTATATATACTAACTTTAGAAGAAGTTCTAGAAGATTTTCTTTTAAGTAAAATTTCTCTTAACTATATCAACAACGTTCCCCTCGTAGGTAGCGACTACTAAACAATCAACGGTACCGTTAATAGCGATACCTTTGGGTATAAAACCGATGCTAGAGAACGTCTTTGTAAAGAAATTAGACCTCTACCTCTAACAATTTAATCTTAACGTCGTTCAGAGAGAGAGACAATTTATCGAAATTATTATAATGTTAATAGAAATAGACTTTCTAAATTGTAATGTATAGACGTCCCGATGGCGAATTAGGACAGAATGTTGCCTATTTAGGAAGGCTGCGATCCTAGAAGGATATCTTTTCTCTAGTAGACGCATCCCTTTCTGGTCTCCTTAATAATTAGCTTAAATACTAGTAGGGCCTATTTAGACCCTTTTTGCTATCTAACTGCTTCCTGCTCTACATCTAGATTATATCCTAATTATTTTAAACCTACGAGGGGGGCGGCCGGCAGTTAGGTACCTTATTAACGTCGCTTAGAGGTTAACCCGGTATAATTAAGTATAGCCGAGACTCTGCACATACGTTAAAATAAATAATATTAAAATTAATTGATGATCGATGCTAATAAGTACTGTATTCGAAGAGAATAAGCAAGGAACTAAGTATACAACGGTAGTCGCTTTATATCCGCTATACAAGCAGAACACAGAGCGTAGTAAAATATAGCCAACGTCGAAGAAGACTAGAACCCTTATATAGGATTCGACAACAACAATAAGTAAGAGAACTTATAAGCTAGTAAACAGACGCCGAGCAGATCGCAAACTAAGAAGAACGATAGTCTAAATTAAAACAATAACAACAATAAAGAGGTTTACTAAGGCTTTAACTATAAAGAATCTCTCTTTAGCGCCTTTTTAAGCGTTAAGATATAAAAGCTGAGACAAGAACTACTAGTATAGTAGCAGCAGCACACTATTAAGAAGCTTAAGCTTAAAAAGTAAATACTCGAAGTTAAGCTTTAGTTCGCTCGCAATTTGAAGGCTAGTAGTAAGCGGCTATAGGGCGATTTAAGCCTTTAAAGCTAAATTAACAAGCTTCTTAAGAAAGAGGCGTCTAAGTTTAAGAGAGCTATAAGCTTTATAAGCACTTAATAAACTTAAACCATTAAGAAAAGATTTTAGATAGCTAACGTATTGGACCTCGACAACGTTTATATTATTACTTAGTACGTTTAGAAACTCTCTAGAGACCTAGCGGATAGATAGCGAACTTACGCTGAAAAGAATAAAGAGAAGACGTTACTCTATATATAAGTATACTTTAAAGAATAAGTAATAAAATGTATTGTTAACTTAGCTACGGCTACTACAGCTAACGTAGAAAAGTTCTTTACGTTGATATAGAGTTTAACGTAGAAGCTTAAGAACTTTTTAAGCTTTCTATAGAATAAAGAAACCAAGTTGCTAGGTAGTAAGATATTAAACCTAAATTAAGCTGTATTCTACTATACGCGCTTACCTTTATAGATTAAGGCGAAGCTAATTAAGTAAAGTCTTTTAAAGAACCTGCTTAAAGATATAAATAAGCTTCTAAAGAAAGTTTATTAATATATAAATATTAATTATAGTATATCGCAGAACGCCCGCAACATTAATATAAACTGAGATCGCTTTAGTAGCGGATTAGATATAAACTATAGCGGTTATAACGCTAGAGCATCTCTATAGGGGTTGAACCGCGGACAAGGCAGTTTATACCGAGAACGAGGCAACTTACTAGTCCGATAAAGAGACAATAGCTCTGCCGTATAGAGGCAACTAGGGTTAATATATAGTAAGGCAAATATTACCTACTTTACGTACAATTAGAAAGGGTATTATACTACTAAATGTACTACGCCCTAAACTAGTGTCAATTCGACGCTAGTTAGATAGAAAAACGATAGACTTCGAGAGTAAGTCTCGTATCTTTAAAGCTTAAGACTATCGATTAACGGCGAGAATAAATTAAAGTCTTAGTATAGCTAGGTAGGTCGCCGCAAGAGGTCCTCGCGCTAGTAGATTTTAGTACAGAGATTAACCTTATTAATTATCGTATTGTGCTTAAAAGAGGATAGCAAAAATTATATAAAGTAAAGCTTCTATATACTAAGTTCCTTAATAAAAATAAGCTACAGCTTTATAGCGCTTATAACGTAAATATAACCGTAAGAGACGTATATAAGGAGAAACGGTATTACTAACTCTATCTATATTTAGCTAACTTTATAGAATACAGCCTCGTCTTAGAATACCTATAGCTTAAGTAAGTTAAGCTCTAGATTAGCTAAACGATAAGAACAATCGCTTAGAAAAACCTCTCTGCGCTTAAAGAACGGGTAGTAGAAGCTAAATCTATTGAGATCGTTAATAAAGACGTAATTTTAGTATATTTATAAAGAGGCGAATAGTGCTACTCTACAATTTTATAGATAAGAGCGGATAAACATTATAAGTATTAAATAGCGGTCCTATTAGACGTTAGTTTGCCGCTAGACCCGATTCTAAATAGCGAGCCTAAAAAAGTAGAGAAGCGAGATAAGCTTCCTCCTTAGTACGCTAAATATAAAGATATCTTTTCTAAAGAACTATTGAGTAAGCTTACGCCGCTTAATAAGCATACTTATAAAATTAAGCTTAAGGATAGTATAGAACCTTTGTATAAGCTAATCTACTCTATATCGTAGAATAAGCTAAAAACGCTTCGAGAGTATCTAAATGCTATAATTAAGAAAGAATAGATACAATCCTCTACTAGTCCGGCGAATGCTTTAGTTCTGTTTATGCTTAAGGTAGACAAATCGTTAAGACTGTATGTTAACTACCGCGGTTTAAACAATATAACTATAAAGAATCGCTACGTATTACCGCTAGTCTCTAAGATTCTTAATCGCCTGTAAGGCTCGAAAGTATTTATAAAGCTTAATCTTTACGATACCTATTACTATATCTGTATCTATAAAGAAGATAAGTAAAAGACAGCGTTTTATACCCGATACGGGCACTATAAATACCTAGTAATGCCTTTTAGACTAGTAAAAGCCTCTGCTACGTTCTAGATATATATCTATAAAGTTATAGGTAATCTTATTGATACCGTATATATCGTTTATATAGACAATATCTTAATTTTCTCTGAAGACAAGGAAAGCTATAAAGGCTATATTAAAGAAGTTCTATAAAGGCTCTGTAAATAGAGTTTATTTATAAAGCTGTTTAAGTGTTAATTTTATATCACTAAGGTTTCTTTTCTAGGGTTCACTATAAAAGTTAATAGTGTCGAAATAGACCTAAAAAGAGTATAAACTATAGCCGAATGGCTAGTTCCTATTACCGTAAAGTAGATTCTATTCTTTCTAGGATTTGTAAACTTCTACCAGCAATTTATCTACAGATTTAGCTGTATTGTAGTACTAATGAACGTGCTAACGAAAGACGTTAAGTTTGTTTAGAGTAAAGCTCAATAAAAAGCTTTTAAAGCGCTAAAGCAAGCCTTTATAAATATATTAGTGCTAACGCACTTTAACCCGGTACTATCGATCGTTTTAATAACTAACGTATTAGACTTTATAATAGTAGGCATCTTACTTTAGCTAAGGGAAGATAGTCGATTGCTATTACCGTTAAATATTAACTTAGGCTTGTTTATACTAGATATAGTAGGTACCGCTTAGACTAGTACTAATAATAAGATAGATATATATCTATATTCGGTAGCGTTCTTTTTAAAAAAATTTATAGACGCTAAGCTAAAATATAATACCTATAATAAAGAGCTTATAGCAATATAAACTAGCTTTAAGTACTAGCGCTATTACCTTATTAATATACAGTACTTAGTAAAGGTCGTAACAGACTACAATAATCTACAGTATTTTATAATAACAAAAGTATTGTCTTGCCGGTAGACGCGCTAGATAGAAGACCTGTTAGCATTTAACTTTAAAATACTATACCGTATAGATAGCAAGAACCTAGTAGACGCGCTATCGCGCCGTTTAAATTATAAGAATTTATGTAGAGTAAAGAAAGACAACGCTAATAAGATGTTACCGAGTCTATAGTAGAAGCTTAGAAGAGGTACTACTTTATCTAGTACTAGGAAAGAGCCCTCTAGCCTAGAAAAAGGTGTAATTGCTACCTTAATTATATTACTTAAAAATTAGTTTAAACACTATTAGCGGTTTAGCTACCGATCTAAAACTCTAAACGCAACTATAATCCAAATTAAGGGTAGATTAGAGTTAGATACAGACCTTATATAGGACGCTTAGAAGTAAGAAACGCGTTTGTCTTTCTTTACTAATATAGAGCCTTTTTCGGTAGCTCTCGTATTACGAGTTAAGATAGTTGTAGCTACTACTCTTAAAACAGCTTACAATAATACTTCTCGGGGTCTTGCGACCCTAATCTTTAAAGCTTAGTAAAGAGACGCCTTTATAAAGCAGAAAGTATCGGAGTTAAAATCATTAGCTAAGACTAAAGGTCAGTAGAGTAATAAAACGGTAATAGATCGCCGTTAAGCTAATATAAGAAAGCGCTGTACGAGTTAAATCGACTTAGATGCCCTAATAGAGCCCAACTTAGACTCTAAGTCTCTAAAGTACGTAGAATAGTTAGTTAACAGCTATAAATTGTTGCGTTAAGATAGTAAAATCTAGATACTAGAATGCTCTGCGTTAAAGCTTAAAATTATAAGTAGAAATTATAATAATAAGCTTGCTAGCTACTTTAAGGTCGAGAAGACCCTTAAAATTCTGAGACATAAATATACGTAAGAAAAGATAGCAACGTATATTAAAAACTTTGTTGCTGAATATAATATATACCAACGAACAGCTATAAAGAGGTATAAGCTATACGGCAAAATAGCGGCAATGTTAATTTCAATTAGCTTCTTTAAGAATCTATCCTTAAACTTTATTGTTAAACTACCGATAGTTCTTTTAAAGAACAGGAATATTGTTAATTTAATTTTTATAGTTGTAAACCGCTTCTCTAAGTTTATAACCTATATTCTAGTTAGTAAAATTATAAATGCTATAGAGCTAACAGAAGTGCTTTACAAACACTAAACAAAAACGTTAGGATTTCTAAGGAGCCTCTTGTCTAACAGAGGATCTATATTTACTAGCTTATATTGAAGCACCTTCTGCCAGCATTTAGCTGTAAAACGAAGGTTGAGCACAGTATTTTACCCTTAAACTAATAACTAAACCGAGCGCTAGAACTAGAAGCTTAAAAACTACCTATATATTTATATCTCTTAAGATTAAGATAATTAGTATAAGTATCTAAAAGAAGCTGCTTTTACGTACAATTTAAAAGTTTATTTATTAACAAAAGTTTTGCTAATTAAATATACGTTCGGTTGCGTTACAGACGTACTAGACAGCGCGCTGCCGCTAGATCGGCACCGTACTATAGTTAAGCCGAACAACCTTTCTATCGATAAGAATATCTCTCGTTAAGAAGAAAAGTAGCTTAAACTAGAATATCTTATAGCAGTTAAGTATATAGAAGAACGCCTTCTCTGCTAATAAGAAATAAAGTAGCAGCTAGAGAAAGCTTAGCGTCTATAAATAAAATAGTACAACACTAAGTATATACTAAAATACTATATAGTAGGTAACTTAGTGCTGCTGTTATTAAAGAACCTTAAAATAAAGAGACTAATAAAGAAGCTTAATAATTATAGCTTAGAACTATTTAGAATCCTTAAGAAAGTAGATAAACAAGCTTATTAGCTAGTACTACTAGACTCCTACTACATCTACTCTATCTTCTATGTGTCCTTACTAAAGCTATATCGCCGTCGGTCCGATACAGAACCGTCTGGTCCGGTCGAAGTTAAAAGTAGTAAAGAATAGTTTGTTAAGGTAATTTGCTTTAAGATTAAGAATAAAGACTAGTATTGGACTAAGTAGTAGGGGTAGTTAGAAGCAAATAACATAATAGAGCTGCGGACATATATTAAAGACTCTAACGCTCTTAAGAAATTTAAGAAGCATAAAGATACTAAGCCGAGAGATAAGCGTCTAAGATAAACTAGATAACGTAGATAAGAAAGAGCTATAATTCTATGCAATTAGCCTATAATATAACGCCAAAGAGAAGATAGATTACCTAAAGTATAGTTTAGAACATAGAATTAGTATAGTATTAAACTTTAAGACTATTTATATATAATTATAAAGCTTAAGCTATAAGAAAGCTAAAATAAGACTTGTACAGAGAGAAAATATAGAATTATTCCGATAGGCCAAGGAAAACTACTTATATAGACTAAAACCCTAGCCAAACAAAAGATAGAAAACTATAAGAAGACTACTCGAACTAGTACCGAAGTTAGTACGGATCGGCGATATAATACTACTTAACCTAGCCGCGATTACCGTCGACGCGGTTCTAAATTTAATTAATTAGATCTACTATAGCTAGCTTATAAGGAGCCTTATTCGTAGGCGGCTAAGGGCCGTACAACTCTATATTAGAATTAAAGCTCTAACGTAGTACCTTAATACACTTAAAATTGTTAGTATCGGCCTACTCAATCGACTTAGTACCTAGACCGCGCTATTAAGCCTATAGCTAAACACAAAAGGTACGAAGTAGAGTAAGATAATTATTATAGAAAGACTCTTTATTATTCTAAACGTCCTCGCTAGAGGTTAAGAAGAAGTTAGCGTATACAAGAAGATTGTAGGTACGTCTCTACTAAGCGGGAACCTAGTATACGTTAATATAGGGTCAATTAGTACTTAAGATAGAGAAGTATTAGACTTACTATTTTATACTTGTTTTTCGACCTTCTAATACTGGTATAGCGAGTATACTTAGCGTAATATCTCTTGGACTACTTATAGGTCTAGTTCTTATAATACTTAAAATCGGAGTTCGTAGAAGAACTACTATATACAGCTATATCGCTAAACAAGGCCTTTATATAACGGTAGTATACTAAGACGTAAGCCTCTAGCTAAGGCTAAATTAACGTAGATACGGCGCAAAAAGTAGGATTCGAGAAGGCAGACCGACAAGACTTTATAGGCGACTTGGACTTATAAGCAGTACTACGATAATAGAAAGAATAGACGATCTTATTATTATTAAAGTTGTCTTTATAGACGTAACGCTTTTAATAAGCTAAAATGCTAATATTTAGACTAAAATAAAGTAATAAGAGATAGTAGACTTACGAGAAGTCGTAGAAGTTAGAGATACGCTATCTAGTTTAGAAGAGCGTAGACTAGAAGAAGCCGCAGATAATTTAGAAATTAGTAAAGTAACCTTAAAAGCTTTCTTCTTACAGATATTATAAAGAAGAGCTTTAAAATTAACGGCGGCTTTAAAGTTCTTAATGCCGCGAGTTAAGCAGCAAGTTGACGCTTTAAGAGAGCTCGCTCTAGCAGCAGGTTTGTTAATAGAGTTAAAACCCAACATAGTAGAGATTATAAAGGCAAATTAAAGACAATCTAATACTAGATTAGCTACAAACTTATTACCTAAGAAGAGAAGTAAAGGCTTACTAAAGAAGAGAAGCTTATAGACTAAGTAGAAGAGTATAATAATATTAAAGAAAGAAAGAGAAAGTTTAAAAGAGCAAGAGTCTTATTTTATACCTATCGTTAGATACTAATAACAAAGCTTCCGCCTATAGATACTAATATAGAAGTAAAGAAGCCTATTTACGTAGGTTGCTACTACCTATAGGGGCAATTAATCGGTAAAAGTATGTATAAGAGCATATAAAAGAACGTAAAATTAGGTAAAAATAATATATAACCTTACTACCAAGCTTACAACTTAGGCTCGGGAGCTTTAAATTAAAAGTAAAGCTTAGCACTATAACTCGATGCTACAGAAAATTAGTACTAAACGACGCGCAGAATAATAGTAAGCAACATTACTCTTTTTTCGACTAAACGTAAATATAAGCTAGTAGGTTTTTAATAAGGTTGTTGCTCTACGTAAGACAATAAATAAAAGGTACGATAGAGATAGCGGATTGCACTCGGATCGAGAGCGATTCTCCTTAAGGGGGAAGGTAGTTATAATGTATAAACGTCTCGATAACGAATTGAGACGGAATATTGCCTATTTAGGAAGGCTGCGATCCTAAGAGGATATCTTTTCTCTAGTAGACGCATCCCTTTCTGGTCTCCTCAATAATTAGCTTGAATACTAGTAGAGCCTATTTAGGCTCTTTTTGCCACCTAACTGCTCCCTGCTCTATATCTAGATCACATAAATCTACTTTGTACGTCTTTTCTGTAGCTACTATTAATAAACTTTTACTTAATTTTATATTATATAAAGAAGCTATAACACGGCTAAATGCTTCTAAATACGACTTTACGTTTAAAGCTAAGCTAAAATAACTATATAATACTAGTACTGTTATACGCTACTCAATATTAAGCCTCTTAAAGAATATAAAGTCGATATTAAGTACGCTAGTATTTAAGCTAAAACGCTAATTAAACGGAATAATCGATAAATATAAGATACGCCTGGTCGCTCGCAGCTTTAAATAAAGGTATAAGATTAACTACTAGGATACTACGGCGTTAACTATAAGTGTATCTACGGTACGTATGCTCCTTACTATCGCCGTACAGCTTAGATAGACCTTTCTATAAGTTAACGTTGTTGGTATCTATCTTAACGGCGTATTAAACTATAGAAAACCGCTATATATATAGTTTCTAAAAGAACTTAAAGAAGAAGAAATAGTCTTTTATATCTAAAACTTACTATATAGCTTAAAGTAGTCTGCTATACTATAGTAAGACAACTTTAAAGAAACAATATAGAAATTAGGCTTTACTAGCCTCTTTTCTAAAGTCTATCTGTACGTTAATAAAGACTGTACCTGCTTAGTACTTATCTACGTCAATAATATTAAAATTACTGAATCTGATCTTAAAGCTATTTATTAGCTTAAAAGGAACCTTAAAAATAAATATAAAATTAAGAAAATAGATTAAACAAGTAGCTTATTTCTAAAGCTTGTTATTAAGAATTCGTTATAAGAACTTACCGTAGCTTAGCTGCAATATATCGATAAGATACTGTATAATTTTAGTATAAAAGACTACAATAAAACAAAGTCTCTCGGCAACGTTTAGCTCGAAGCTCGTATCGTTGGTATAGCGTCTTAGATTAAGGTTATTTTATATATATTAGCTACTAAATTATTATAATATCTCGTTACTTAGACTCAGCTAGATATATTAAATTAAATTAATATATACGCTAGGTTTAATTATAACCCTAAGCGTACATACTTAAAGACAGTTAAGTAATTGTTTCGATACTTAAAGGGTATTTGCTAGCTAAGCTTACTTTTTACTAAGCATAACTGTCTTACTATCAATGCTTTTAGCGATACTAACTATACTAGCGACCTAAATAACTGTAAGTCGATAAGCGGCTCTATTATTAAGATTAGCGGTAGCTCTATTGTTTAGCGCAGTAAACTCTAAAAGAAGGTAGTTTTCTTTACTACCGAAGTAGAATACTATACCTTATCTAAAATAATTAGAGATATTCTTTAGTTAAATAATATACTTAAAAAACTTTACTTTACT
Source organism: Arthonia radiata (assembly GCA_002989075.1). Taxonomy (NCBI): domain Eukaryota; kingdom Fungi; phylum Ascomycota; class Arthoniomycetes; order Arthoniales; family Arthoniaceae; genus Arthonia; species Arthonia radiata. The sequence continues at coordinate 674,687 of PSQN01000004.1, read as the reverse complement.
AAATTAGTGTTAGAAATTAACCAACTAGCTGGTTAGTCGGAACCCTTAGGAGCCCGGAGTATCGGGCAGGTCCTACCGGCTGTCTCGGTCTAAAATAGAACAAGCCTTTTATTTAAAGGGTCGGGCCTAGTAGCCCGAGTTTAGAACAAAAAGGAGTATTATACAATCTATTCTAGATAGCTGGCCTGTAGTCTAAAACAATACAGAATAGATTTAGAGACTAATAGTTTTAGATAGACAGAATTACTATTTTATATAGTAAGTTATAGGTAATCTAGCCTCTATTAAAAAGAATAGATATTTAGTAAGTTCTATACAGGCTACTAAGCTTAAATATATAAACTAAGATTTCTCTAGAGAATTCTAGCTAATAAGACAGACAATATAACAATAGCTTCCCCTTGCTACTAAGTATTGTATCTATATTAAGTTTAAGTATTATACTAGTTCTAAGCTAGTCTCGTCTTTCTACTCTTTATAGTAGTATCCTTGTAACGCTAATCGCTGGGAGAACCGAACTAAGGCTTACTTACCTTGTGTGCTTATCGACCTGAATAGTGGGTGTCTCGTGTACTAGAGACTAAAAGGTAGGAAAGGTAAGATAAATTATAGAAGGTAAGAGGGGCTTAACTAGAGTAGATAGAAGATAAAGTATATTACTTAAATATAGTTAAGAAACTTATATTCAGATATTAAGTTAACAGACTAAAGTTTATTCTAAGGTCGGCTATTAGTTTAGCTATATAGTTTAAGATACAAGAGAGGTTCTCTAGAGCCGCTATAGCCGCTAGTATTCTTATAGGTAACCGCAGCTTTCTAGCCCGTCGTACCCGCTTTAGCTGCTGTCGGCCAAAGAGGTCTTATCGGCTAAAGGTGCGCTAGTGCCTATTAGCGTCCTAGCGAGTAGTAGGTGTTGATGCTCGGGGATTCGCTTAGCTATCCCGAACTTAGCGTTCGTAACAATCCTTCTTCTTCTCTGCACCTATTTAACAATTAGCTAATTTACTAATTACGATCTATAAAGATAGTAATGGCGCTATTAATCTAGCTGCTAATTATACTAATTATAAGCGCTCTAAGTATGTTAATCTGGCTAATTATATTTACCAACAATTAGTTAAAAACTGCTCTATTCGCGTTTAAAAGATAGATACTATAGATTAAGCTGTAAATAGTCTTACTAAGCCTTTACTACTCTCGATATAGGTAGGCTTTATTCGACAGTTAGGGCTCCGCGCCTAGCCGCACTACGTACGCTGTTTCTTTTGTTACTTACTACCTTTAGCAGGCCGTTTCTTTTGTTCAAAACAATAATATTTGGCTTGTTATTCACCTATATTGGTGATCCTGAGGGGGTGTGTTGTGTGCAGGATCGCCCAGTTCAGATAGCTATGCCAAGACACGGGATGCTTGGTGGAGAATTGCCTGAATAGGCATATATCGGGATCAGGTGATGGATGCACTCATATTTTCCGTCTCATCCTCATGTACCTACCTTCCTACCATGCTAGTCGGAACATGATAAAAGCCATATACCTTATCAACAAGCCAAGGCGCTAGCTCAGAACACTAGTCTCGGATATCTTGGCCGAGTATGACATCCGAAAGTCCCGAATCTGTCTGTGCACGACACTAGTGTGTATGACTTCAAAGCACTGCGGAACGCGTCTCCAGGGCAATCTCTCCGCTTTGACACCATGCGACACAAGCCTCAGGACACCTCTGGTTGGCAAAGGCTTTTTTGTGGTCTCGTGGCATGATTGTCTAAGCTCTGCGGGAGTCACGGCTCGGATGACAACCCTGAAAGCTGACTAATACAAGACATCAGCTTTTGTCTCTGCCGTGTATCAACAAGCTCTTACTATACAGTACAAAAACGGCCTTCCGGAATGTCCAGTAGCTATTCCCGAAACTTACCGACGTTGATACCGTATCATTGCAAGTGAACGCTTACCCGCGAGCAGCTGTAGTCAGCGCCCAATACCATGTTTAGTACCGGAGGTGAGCCGATACGCTGGCGCTGCCATCTTGCAACGATGATGTGGCTTTCTTTGACTGGGGCCGTCGCTGCACTCACATTTCATGTACCATTTTAGCAAGGGCAACTTCCTTGCTATGCAGCGAAGGTCGGGTGTATTCAGATCAGCTTTATAACCTCTCAAAATGATGCGAGCGCTCCAACGGGTGCCCCCCACGTGCGAAGATATATCCGCAGATTGACTTGTTAAAGGTTACCTGTACCGTCGATCGCAAGCTAATATCAAGCGGGCCAAGTGTTGCTGACATTTTGACGCCGTCCCTTTCACTATTCTAGCCTGAAACACTCCCATCTTATGCGCGAAACCTGAATGTCGCATGCATGCTCATATTTGACCTCGCAAGCTGCGGAGGCTTCGCAAGCATGCCGTGGTGAGCGTTCGTGCCACGTGAACAGTCGCAAACCCGCAGACTTGGTGTCGTGGAGAACAGCCGTGGGCAGACACGCTGTCATTTGTAGCGAAGACGACACCTTGCAAGAAGATGCCAACGATATAAATGGCTGGCCGACTGGCTGAGTGTTGAGTCTCGTTAATAAGTCAGTAGATCTGTTTAAACATAGCGCAAACACACAGAAGCAGATAGTGGTGTAATTGACAATTCTCTTTTCGCCCAACATTCGCGCAACCCGTCATGCCAACCACTCGAATCGGCCTGCACGGCATCATGCACCACGATCCCGAAACCGAAGAGGAGCACGAGCAGATGTTTGACGACTGCCATGACAACTTACCGGAGGCCAAATCCGAGGTACAGAAGGCAGAGACGGCCCACCGGGACAATCCGACGCCTCGAACGCATCATAACCTGCTCTCGGCTCGCAACTGGTTGGAAAGCCTTGAGGAACATATAAACTAGTACATTCCGCTTCGAGTAGGGCCATAGTTGTAGCCATACTGACGTGTCTCCAGTCTCCGCAGGCATCCCAAGGCGCCTGATAGACATGGCGCAAACAAACTGGCACACGCAGCGCCTGCTGCGTAACAATAGCGTGTGTACCTTGATGAACCCAAGCGGAACGTGCTGCGGACATAGTCGTCGTGATGGCGTTGACATTCACCGGAAGAACATCGCCACAGGTGACATCCTACAGTGACTATATTGTCACATCTTAGGTAGCCTGAAACAGCCTTTCTCGACTGTTTGTCGCCCATTGTAAGCGTTTCGTCGACGCCATCTCTGGATCATCGCTCCGAGTTCATAGAAGGCCGCTCGTCCATCGTGTTGCCGGCTTAAATGCAGTTTCAGAAGTCTTAGTCCTCTTCAGCGTCTCCGTCAGTCTCAACGCCATGTTCGCTTATCATAAGTCGATGCTGAAGCTTCGTGATCTCCTTATCTTTTCTAGTCGACTGCTGTATCATGTTGTGTTGCTGTGCAGCCTGCTGTCGGACCACGTCTAGCCAGAACTGTCCAGGATAGTCATCAACGTTATGTAGCACTACCGTAGCTACATCGCATGACATCAAGAAGCGCCTCACCGCGGCTGTACGAAACGGAAGCGTCGGAGGTAGTTCCTCGTACACGATTCTTGCTGCCTCTGCATTCGGTACGTCGTGCGAATCCTAGGGATCCAAAGGGTTTGTAGGTGTAAGCTTGCACGTAATGTCCCTCAACAGCTCTGCGCATTGCAGAAAGTCGCCGAGCTGATACAAGCGAGCATAATGCCCGATGCTCGGTTCCACGAGCGCACCATCCATCTGCACGTAAAAATTGAATCTGGCATTGGAATCATGGGGGCCATACAGCCACTGCACGAACAGCTCGAAGATATTGGGGTCATGCTCCGGGAGACTAATATCGAGCGTCTCACTCTCCTGATAAGCTGCAGCACCTCGAAAAGCGCTTCGGAAAAAATCGCAGTAGGAGCTCAGCAGGCCTTCGTGGACCGCAAATTTAGAGCGCTGTGAACCCACGCGGACCGTGGCGATGTCTCCAGCGAGAGACCTGTTTAGTGAGCCTCGTTGTGACTCTAGAGAAATGCAGCCTGACGAACCTGAGTCTTGTGATCTGCCTAAACGTCCACGATTCCATATTATTAGTTACTTGTGGACCTCTAGCGTTGGGCATTCGCATTGCGCCTAGACCGAGGTCCTTATCGAGCAACTGCTGGTGGAAGCCACCGTTCTCTTTGTAAGCTGCAGGGCTGCGCGCGCAAGCTGTAGCGGGCATGTCGTTAGCCAAGTCAGGTTCAAGATTGGCTCGGCACTGGCCCGGCTGCAGCTCTATGACTTCTGACTCTGGTGTGGGCCTTCGCCGCTTGACAGTCCTTCCATCCAAAGGTAGATCAGCTGCATCGTTTACGGAGCTTGAGCGTTTGCGAGACACCATGTTTTGAAGAATGTTACGAAGTTACTTCACGGCTCGAAATCGCAGAGAAGGAAAATTGGTTCCCTTGTCTAGACAGAAATGTGAGCGACTAACACGCTACGGTAAAAAGATGAGGCCAGGGGTCGATACGGAATTGCCACGAGGTCACGGGACACGCTTAGCATGGGTGTCTGAGCCGCGGCCGTCGTGATCTGCGACAGCGGCTTCGCAACATGACGCAGCTTGTCGATTGTCTGGCAGCTGCATACGATTAGCCAAGTGCATCGCGCACATAAGGCTCTATCAGGTGCGAATCACTCCTAAGATTTCCCTGAATATCACTGAAGAAGAGCAATGACGTAGGACGGGCGCCCACAATTACCGACTGGTCATAACCCCGACTAATCCAGCGTACGCCTTTTAGCCTATTTTACCACTAAACCCCAGACATATTAACCGCGTATATGATAAAATAGTATTAGTTAAGTTGCTCTTATTTTTAAAATTATATATAATATTAATAAAGCCTAGCTTTAGTAGTAAAATATTATTAACGTAGACGGTAGGCTTTCTTAATTGCTAGTAAGCTAAATAGTACTAGCTCTACTATTAATTAAAAAGACCTCTAGTATATTTAAATTGCTTTATTTAATTTTAAAATAGTTATATATATTTATATGTATAAAACTACTCTATTTAGTAAAGAGAAAGTATTTAAAGGTGCAGGGAAGAAGAAGAATACTACTATAAAGAGTAGTAAGACGAGACTAGCTTTTGACTAGTACAATACTTAGTCTTAGTATAGGTACAATACTTAGTAATAAGGAGAAGCTGTTGTTATATTGTCTGTCTTGTTAGCTAAAATTCTCTAAAGAGATCTTAGCTTATATATTTAAGTTTAACGGTCTGTATAGAACTTATTAAATATCTATTCTTTTTAATAGAAGCTAGATAACCCGTAACTTACTATATAAGACAGTAATTCTTTTTATCTAAAACTATTAGTTTCTAAGTTTATTTTATATTGTCTTAGACTACGGGTTAGCTGTCTAAAACAGATCGTATAATACTTTTTTTTTGTCCTAAGCTCGGGTTACTAGGCCCGACCCTTTAGGTAAAAGGCTTATTCTATTCTAGGCCGAGACAGCCGGTAGGACCTGTCCGATACTCTGGGCCTCTGGGGGTTCTAACTAACCAGCTAGTTAGTTAATTTCTAACAGAAAGAAAGAAGAAGAAAAGATAGAAGTATACTAATAATATATCTTTTATTTATGCTAACTTAAGCTTTAAAACTTAGCTTAAGTAGTAGTAATTTGTTATAGAGTAAGTTTAGCTCTATCTTTAAGACGTTTTTAATACTATAGTAATAATATTTAGTAGGTTTTAGTAAGCTCTTATAGTTAGTATAGATTAAAAGTTATTAGTAACAATTTTTATTCTTATAAGCTTTTATATCTTACTATTTTCTTTGTAAGTAGCTTTTATATTATACTTAAGGTTTAGAAAGATAATTATAGCTATTAAGCCTATTAAAGAGTAAAAAACTATACTACTTTTACTATTAAAAATAGTATAATAAGGTATAATATTAATTTCTAACTTTAATATATTTAAATCTATTATATTTATACAAAGATAGTACTTTAATATATATATAAATAGAGAGTAAATCTTAATAAGCTTAGTAATATTATTCTTATAAGAAATAAGCTTAGTAGTAAATTTTATAAGTACCTTACTAACGTTAGTATATATTCTAGTTTACTATTCTGTTCTTTTTAAGCTTACCTAGATTACTAACTCTAATTATTCTATTCTTTAAGTATAAGGTACTTATACTAATATAACGTCGCTAGTATAGTCTTTATTTTACTATAACAATAATATTATAAAAGTAACTATACTATAGAACTTATAAGATACTACTATATTTCTAAAGTATAATTTTTTAAAAAAAAACTATAGAAAGACTAATCTCTAAAAGATAATTAATATAGTAAGATTATATAATCTTTTAACTAAAGAATATAAAAAAAACCTTTACTTTTTAGACGTCTAAGTACGCTATAGTCTCTATAGCTTCTCTATTTATAGCTCTTTTAGCTTTACTATCTTTAGCTTTACTATCTTTAGCTTTACTTTTAGTACGTATAAGACTACTATATTTCTAAGCTATAGAGCTAGTAATAGTATTAACGGCTTATTTAGTATATTAAGTAGCTTATTATTATTACTATTATCTTTACTACTACTAGTAATCTTATTCTAAGTCTTAAGATTCTTCTTTATATCTTTAGCTATACTAGCTTTATTCTTATTTCTATCTTTAGAACTTTTAACTCTTATTTATAATGTAACGCCGGTCGCTAGAAGAACCAAACTAAGGCTTACTTGCCTTGTATACTTATTAACCTTAGTAGTAGGTATCTTGTATACTAAAGACTAAAAGATAGGAGAGGCGAGATAGATTATAAAGGGTAAGAGAGACTTAACTAAGTAGATAGAAGGTAAAGTACGTTATTTAAATATAGTTAAAGAACTTATATTTAAATATTAACTTAATAGACTAAAGTCTATTTTAAGGTTAATTATTAGTTTAGCTATATAGTTTAAGGTATATAAGTAAGTTTCTCTATGTTTAACGGTTCTAATAGCTCTTCTATCGCGTTATCGGAATTCTATTGCAATATAGCGACGTTACTAACGTCGCTATATCGGAGTTATTAAGTATCTTATATAATACTTTAATAAGGTTAGCTGCGCTTAGTCTTATACTAGCTAAATATAGTAAGACCGTAATATAAGGTTCTCTCTTTAAGGCTAGTTGTTCTTAACAGCTCTAAAGATATTAAAACCTTATTATTTCTTAGTAATAAATCTAGTTCTATAAGTTGTTATATTTAAAGTTAAGAACCCTCTTAACGCTAATAAAGCGCTTAAGATTAATACTATTCTTACTAAAGTCTATAGTCGAGAGATGCTTCTGTGTTTCCGTTGCTCTTATTTAAGTAAGAAGTATGTTTTAAAGTTTAAAAACGTATCTTGCTTTATATATATTCGTAATAAAAAGTTGTACGATGTTCGCTCATTATTAGAGAATAGTTAGTTTCTATCTTAACGTTTGTTTATACTAATTTTAACTTATTTAGCTTAAAGTATCTATTCTTAGTACCTATAAATATTAAACGCCCTTTAAAGGTAATATAAGCGTTTAGTAAAAAAGAAGAAAGTTATTTATATAGCGAAAAGGTAGCGCAAAGCTATTAAAACGGCGGTTGTTAATTTAGAAAAGGAGCTTAAAAGATTATATATTTAGATACAGAATAAAATAAATTAAAATAATATATTATTTAAGAAAAAATAGTTAGTAGCTATATTTAGTAATAATATTGTAAATATACTAAGTAGCTTAAGTATAGATTTTTATAATAATTTATACCTAGAGTTAAGTAGTAGGCCACTTTTATAGTAAGCTAGTTTATTTACAGATAACCTAAGTACTAATAGAGCGCACTAAATAGTAAATTAGAGTATTAATACTGCTACGACTAATTAATGATTTAGTTTTAATATTGTTAAATAGTATTTTTACAGTTAGTTAGGTTTTGTTTCGATTTCTATTAATTTTTATGTTTAGAATATCCTTTCTATTTTATAAGATATTGTTGTTTACCTCGGTATTGTCTATAAGCTCGAATCGTTTTAATCTTATACTTAGATTCTTAGTTATCGGAAAGAATTTCTTAGTTAAACCGTTCTACTTTATATAAGTAAGCTAGTTTTAACAGCGCTACGTAGAATACAGAGTATATTTTTATTATCTTTAAAAGTTTAAGTTTAAATTTTACGGGTCTTAATTGCTGTAAGATTTTAAACGGTCTTATCTTTATATAGTTAAGTTTTTTGCTTAATTTAATAGTTTTGAGGTTTCTTATAAGCAAGTAAGCTTTCCCCTCCTTTTTTATACTTGTATTTAGAATAGTTCTTAACTTATAATACTATTTCCTTGTACGTTTGTTAATAAACTCGCTGTTAGACTTTAACTGCTGGTATAGGGTTTTTATATTTATAGCTATTTGTGTAGCTACTTCGTTTTTAGTAGTATTCTATAGTTATTTGCTTTAAAAAGGGTAATAGCTGTATAAGGCATAGAACAGAGTTATTTTTATTATATCGTTTTTTGTATTATTATACGCGGTCTGCGCTACTAGTAGTAATTGTACCTAGTTGTTTTACTAGTAGTTAATATATACTCAGAGATACTATTCTAGTATTTAGTTTATTCTTTCGGTCTATTTATTAGTCTATAGATAGAATAAAGTAGATATTTTCTGTTTTATCTTTAATTGTTGTATTAGAGATATTTAAAATCGTAAGACAAATTTTTAGTCTCTTTCCGAGACAATTCTTTATAGTTGCCTATAATTAGCTAAGATAATTGTTAAAAAGGGTACAGAGAAGAAGAAGAATACTACTATAAAGAGTAGGAAGACGAGACCAGCTTGAGACTGGTACAATACTTAGGCTTAATACAGGTACAATACTTAGTAGCAAGGAGAAGCTGTTGTTATATTGTCTGTCTTGTTAGCTAAAATCCTCTAGAGGGATTTTAGCTTATATATCTAAGTTTAGCGGTCCGTATAGGACTTACTAGATATCTGTTTTTTTAATAGAGGCCAAATAACCCGTAACTTACTATACAAGACAGTAATTCTGTCTATCTAAAACTATTAGTCTCTAAGTCTATTCTGTATTGTCTTAGACTACGGGTCAGCTATCTAGAACAGGTCGTATAATGCTTCTTTTTACTCTAGATCCGGGCCACTAGGCCCGATTCTTTAGGTAAAAGGCTTGTTCTATTCTAGACCGAGACAGCTAGTAGGACCTATCCGATACTCCGGGCCCCTAAGGGTTCCGGCTAACCAGCTAGTTGGTTAATTTCTAACAAGAGAAAAGATATTCTTCTAGAATTGCAGCCTTCCTAAATAGATAATATTCTGTTCTAATTCGCTATTGGAACGTCTATACATTATAATAAGAGTATCAATAATACTATTAAAAAGATTATAAGAACCTACTATATCTTAAAAATTAAACACTACGTCGAAGAATATATTCAAGAATACAATATATACGTAAGAACTAAACACTTAAGGTACTTACTCTATAGCGAGTTACAACTACTAGAGATATTTAAAAGACTATAGTATACAGTTTTACTAAACTTTATTACTAAGCTACTAAGTTTTAAGGATCTACTTATAGAAGTAGCTTACAACGCTATTCTAGTTATATGCGACAAACTAATAAAGTACGTATACTTTGTATTATACAAGGAAGTAAGTAATTTAGAACAATTAGTATATATCTTTCTTAAAATAATTCTAGCAAACTATAGACAACTATAAAAAATTGTCTTTAACAGAGACTAAAAATTTGTCTTACAATTTTAAATATCTCTAATATAATAATTAAAAACAAAATAAAAGATATTCACTTTATTTTATTTATAGATAGATTGAAAAACAGAACGAACAAACTAAACTCTAGAATAGTATCTCTAAGCATATATTAACTACTAGTAAAATAACTGGATATAATTACTGCTAATAGCGTAAGTAGCGTATAATAATATAAAGAACGATACAATAAAGATAACTCCGTTTTACGTCTTATATAGCTACTACCCTCTTTAAAGAATACGACTACAGACTATATTAGAAAACAAAATATCTATACGAATAGCTACAAATATAAAGATTCTATACCAATAATTAAAGTCTGACAGCAAGTTTATTAACGAACGCACCAAAAAGTAGTATAATAAGTTAAAAACTATCCTAAATATAAGTATAAAAGAGGAGAGAAGAGCTTACTTGCTTATAAGAAACCTAAAAACTACTAAACTAAGCAAAAAACTTAACTATATTAAAATAAAACCGTTTAAAATCTTATAGCAATTAGAATCTATAACATTTAAACTAAAAGTTTTAAGAACTATAAGAATATATTCTATATTCTACGTAGTACTATTAAAACTAGTCTACTTTTAAGAAGCAGAACAATTTAACTTAGAAATCCTTTCTAATAACTATAAATCTAAGTATAAGGTTAAAACGATTCGAGCTTATAAGCAATATCGAGGCAAACGACAATATCTTATAAAATAGAAAGAATACTCCGAATATAAAAACTAGTAGGAATCGAAATAAAATCTAACTAACTGTAAAGATACTATTTAACAATATTAGAACTAAAATATTAGTTAGTTGTAGTAGTACTAATACTCTAATCTACTATCTAATATACTCTATTGGTACTTAAGTTACTCGTAAATAAACTAGCTTACTATGTTAGTAGCCTACTGTTTAACTTTAAATATAAATTATCACAAAAATTTATACTTAAGCCGCTTAATACGTCTACAATATTACTACTAAATATAGCCGTTAGCTATTCTTTTTTAAACAATATATTATTCTAATCTATTTTAGTTTATATTTAAACGTATAACTTTTTAAGCTTCTTCTTTAAATTTATAACCGCCGCTTTAATAGCTTTACGCTATCTTTTCGCTATATAAATAACTTTCTTTTCTTCTATTAAACGCTTACGCTACCCTTAGAGAGCGTTTAATATCTATAAGTATTAAGAATAGATACTTTAAGCTAAAAAAGTTAGAATCAGTCTAAATAAACGTTAAAAGTAAAACTAACTATCCTTTAACGATAAACAAACATTATACAACTTCTTATTATAAATGTATATAAAGTAAAATACCTTTCTAAACTTTAGAATATACTTCTTACTTAGATAAAAGTAATACAAACATAGAAGTATCTCTTAACTATAAACTTTAATAAGAATAGTATTGTTACAGGTATCAGCTCTAGACGGCCTAGCGCACATTTAAGCATTAACCACCGCTAGCTATCTCAGCCCTACCAGCATTATTTCCAACTAAGCCTATAAACCCAACGTAGGCATTATTAAATAAGACGGCTATAAAAGCCTATATTCTCTATAAACCCGATATAGGCATTATTAAGTTAGCGGACATAGAGAAATTTCTCTATATACCTTAGACTATATAGCTAAATTAATAGTTAACCTTAAAATAGACTTTAGTCTATTAACTTAATATCTAAATATAAGTTTCTTAACTATATTTAGATAATATACTTTACCTTCTATTTACTTTAGTTAAGCCCCTCTTACCCTCTATAATCTATTTTACCTCTCCTACCTTTTAGTCTCTAGCACACAAGATAACTACTACTAAGGTTAATAAGTACACAAGGCAAGTAAGCCTTAGTTTAGTTTTCTTAGCGACCGGCGTTATACTTTAATAGACTCGCTATAAAAGTAGAGAAAGTAGATTAGTTATGTCTACTACTTCGGTATCCAATAGCTACAACGCTACAAATAGGTTAGCCAATAGAATAGCTAGTACGAGTAAGATATCGAACGTTAACATTAAGATAGAAAAAAGCTTCTTAAATAAATATTCTAAAGTTACTTTATTCTTAATACGCCTAGTCGTATACTTTAAAACTTATAAAGACTAGTTTCTAAACGACACTACTATAGTTCTATTTGCTACCTTTTATATAGATAAAGATGTCTATAAATAGGTCGAGTACTACCTTAATAATTTCTTGTTTACTCTAATAAAGAGTAGGCGCGAGGATACCGACGAGTTCTTTGCTAGCTTCACCTTCTTTTAGAAGAAGCTTTATAAAATCTTTAAATAAACCGACGCTAGACGCGTCGCTACTAGAAAGCTTTAAAACCTTAAGTAAATAGAACGTGCGAGTAGATACGCCGCTAAATTTATATAGTATGCTAACTAAACAGAATAGAATAAGAAACTCCTTATTGAGACTTTCTATAAAAGACTTAAAAATTATATTAAGAAAATAATCTATATTTATAGAGAGAAGTTTGATAATCTCGACAACTTTATATAACGAGCGAAGAAGATTGATAACAGCAACTTTAAAAGATAAATAGAAAAGAAGAGTAACTCTACTAATAGATTCTATAAAACAAAGAATCGAGCAAACTTCCGATAAAACCGAGGCGATCTAATAGAGTTAGATTTTATTAAGCTTTGAGAGAAACTAAACAATTAGAAACGAGAATATAGAATAAAGAATAAGCTATACTTATATTATAGAAAACTAGGGCATTAAGTTAAAGAATATCGTTCTAAGAAACAACAGTTTAATAGTACCGATAGAAATAGGTACAACAATCGATCTTAAAAACTCTATCTTCTACGACAACAGTTTAATATAACTATCTAAATAAAAGAGAACAACGGTTGCAATAAGGCAATAGAGTTACTAGCAGCCTTCTCCGACCGCTAATAGATGAACCTAACCGAGGGTTGTCTTCTTTAAGAATTAAATCTCCTATAGAAGACTATCTAAAACTAGTATAAGTACGTTACTAGACTAACTAAAGAGCAGAAGAATATCTACTAAAGTATCTTCTATAACTAGAAAGATACTTACTAAATTTCTTCTAACAAGAAATACAACGAGTAGAACTTATTTAACTTATATAAAAACTAGAACACAGATATTAAGTTATAGAAAGAAATAAAGGAACGACAAATAAAATAGAAACAATAAAATCTATAGGACTGAAACAACATTAACTATACTATTCCGAGGTAGTAGATATAAGATACCGTTATACTATATAAAACACTATTCTAAACTACGTACTACGATAATAATTGTACGACCTATAAATCCGACAAATTGGAATTAGAATAGTAACTAAGGAAACCAATATCTTTAAAACAAGGTTCGACACAAGAACTAGGCCTTACCTAAGAACGACCTAGATTACCTTATTTAGAAACTTAAGAGGAATTTAAGAAAGAACAGACCGTAGAAGCTAAGCAAGATAGTAGCTACGATGCGTTATAGATAAGATAACCACTTAAAGATAAAAATACGGATTCTAATAGTATAGAATTCTCGCTTAAGAACAATATTAACTAAGAAGAACAAACTCTAATCCGTTAGAAAGGAATAATATAGAGACTTTATTAGTTAACCTTCTACAATAGAAAGTTAAGTACTAATAAAGATATTAATAACATTCTGAAACATATTTACTTACGCCTACGACAACTAGTAGACTACCTTATTAGGGGTCTAAAATTATATAGTCAGTACTAATATCTTCAACTAACAATATACAACCTATAAATACGACGAGTCTTAACTAGTAATAGTTGTATAATTAAAGCAGAGATTGTAAATAATAAACTAGACGTTATAATAAAGATAGTATTAGAACACTTTATACAGAAATTCTTATAGCAAATTAATCGACAATAGGTTCCGGTACCTAGAATACTCTAGAACGTATACAATTAATAGAAAAAAGACTAGATCAACTGCTCTAAGGGTAGTAGTACCGGCCCGTTCAACGGTTAGATTCTTTAAGAGTTTAGCTTTATATAAGCTTAGCTTCCTACAAAACATATTTATATACTCGGGCAACAATAAACTATAAAAACATTAAAATTATAATCGATTTAGACGCAATAGGCAACTTTATCTTAATACGCTATGTTAAGGAGTATTAAATATAAACATAAAAAAAGAAACTACTCTATATACTGTCTAGATTTTAAGAAACAGAGGGAAAAGTCGACTATAAGACTTTGTCAATAGGTATAATAATTAAGAACTATTAAGAAGAAATTACTTATAATATTGTAAATATTAACTAGTATTACGCTGTGCTAGGTATATCTTAGTTGCAACAATATAACTTAAAAGTAGATTAAAGAACTAAGAAAATCCTCTTTACTAGGTATAAGTACTCTATACAAGAGTCGTTCTACGGAACGAATACTCTATAAGCTATTTTTAGTAGTAAAGATAAGGAGCGCGATAAAGAACTTACGCGGGTTAGTACTACTATACTCCGATACTTAGATATCTTATAAGAGAAGTCTAATATAGTATCTTGTCTATAGCTAACTATATATAAGTATAAATAAGAAACAACTATACGTTAACGATTCTATACGACGACAAGTACTCAGTTAATTACTAAGATACCTGAGAAATACGATTAATTCCGATACTTGTTTAAGGAAGCTAAGCCAAACTTAGCTCTTTTAGAATACAAACCGTAGAATTATACGATACCTTTATAGAAAGGTAAGACGCCAATATTTGGTTCAATATACTTCCTATTAGAAGCAGAAAATTAAGCGCTTCGCGACTATTTCGATAAAAACCTTAAGAGAGGATTTATCTAAAAGTTAACATTACTAGCCAGATATCCGATACTCTTTGTACTAAAGAAGAATAGTAAACTACAACTCTGCGTAAATTATAGACAGTTAAATAGAGTAACTATTAATAACTAATATTCTTTACTACGTATTAACAAAATAACAGATCGATTGTATAACGCGCAATAGTTTACTAAGTTTAATCTACAAGGAGTCTACAACTTAATCTGTATAAAGAAAGGTAAAGAATAGAAAACAGCCTTCCGTACTAGACACAAACTTTTTGAGTATTGTGTTATACCCTTTGAGCTAATAAACGTATTAGTATTATTTTAGAAACTAATTAACAACACACTTAGTAATTACTTAGATATATTTATAACTACTTATCTAAACAATATCCTAGTATACAGCCGTATACTAGAAGAATATAAGAAACATATTAAGAAGGTATTAGAAAGATTAGCGCGTATCGATTTATAAATTAATATCGAGAAAACCTAGTTCTATTAACAATCCGTCGAATTTCTTAGATTTATAATTACCGAGTACAGTCTCTAAATAAAAGATTTAAAGATCTAATTCGTTCTAATCTAGCCTATACTAAAGAATATAAAACAATTATAATAGTTTTTTAGTTTTATTAACTACTATAGGCAATAGATATCTAACTTTAGCCGAATTACAGCACCGCTGTTTTAACAGACAAAACAATCGATAGCATTCTCTTAGACGTAGAAAGAACAATTAGTATTTAAAGAGCTTAAAGAAGCTTTTAAGATTAAACCTATACTAACAATATTTAACTCCAACCTACCGATTATTATAGAAACAGATGCGTTAGACTATACGATTAGAGTATATATAAGTTAAAACAATAAAAAAAGAAAGCTTAGACCAGTAGCTTTCTACTTAAGAAAAATATTACCTACCGAGTAGAACTACGATATTTATAATAAAGAGCTTTTAGCTATTATAGCAGTATTCGAAATATAGCTAGCTTACTTAGAAGAAGTAAACTATACAATTATAGTATATACATACTATAAGAATCTAACTTACTTTACAACGATAAAAAAACTTAACCGTAGATAAGTTAGATAATTAAAAACTATAGCTCTATACAACTTTATTATTACCTACAAAAAGGGTTCTAAGAACGATAGAGCCGATGCTCTAAGCTAACGTTCCAATTACCTTAATAATAAGGAACACGTTGAGCACGCAATATTTCGAGAATACAATAACGAGATTAGATACAATCAGTTAGCTATAACAACCGAGTTTGTTATCGAACTAAAGAACCAAATTCTAGATATTCTAAACGACTCTAAGACCCATTAGGAGAACGAGAAACGATACCTAGGATTAACTAAGAACAATAAGGGCTATTACAAATTTTAAGGCAAAATCTATATTTTAAGGAGTCTAATCCAATATATTATTAGTAACTTCTACAATAACTCAATAAAGAAATACAAGGGTATCAACAACACTATAAAAAAGATTATGAGAACCTACTACATCCCGAGAATCCGACATTATATCGAGAATTATATCTAAGAATACGACGTATATATAAGAATTAAGTACTTAAAATATTTACTATATGGTAAATTATAGCTACTAGAGATACCTAAAAGGCTATAGTATACAGTCTTACTAGACTTTATTACTAAATTACTAACATTTAAGGATCTACTAATAGAAGTAGCTTACAACGTTATTCTAGTTATATACAACAAACTAACAAAGTACGCGTACTTCGTATCTTACAAGGAAGCTAATAACTTAGAACAATTAGTATACACCTTCCTTCGCATTATCTTAGCTAACTATAGACAATCCTAAAGAATTGTCTTAGACAGAGACTAAAAATTTGTCTTACAATTTTAGACATCTCTAATACAACAACTAGGAACAAAACAGAAAATATCTACGTCGTTCTACCTATAAACAGACGGACAAACAGAACGAACAAATTAAACACTAGAACAGTATCTTTGAGTATACATCAACTATCAGTAAAACAACTAGGTAGAGTTACTACTAGTCGCGTAAGCCGCGTATAATAATACAAAGAACAATATAATAAAAACAACTCTGTTCTATATACTATATAGCTACCACCCTCTTTAGGGCAGACAACTATAGAGTACTATAGAAATAAAATAGCTACGCGAATAGCTATAAACATAAAAACTCTATATTAGTAGTTAAAGTCTAACAACGAGTTTATTAACGAACAAACTAAAAGATAGTATAACAAGTTAAGAACAACCCCAAATACAAGCATAAAAGAGGAGAGAAGAGCTTACTTACTTATAAGAAACTTAAAAACCGTTAGACTAAGCAAGAAACTCGACTATACTAAAACAGAACCGTTTAAAATCTTACAGCAATTAAGACTCGTAACATTTAAGCTTAAATTCCTAAAGACATTAAGAATATATCCTGTATTCTACGTAGCGCTATTAAAACTAGTCTACTTCCAAGAAGTAGAATGATTCAACCTAGAAATCCTTCTAAACAATTAAGAACCTAAGTATAAGTTTAAAACAATTTAAGCTTATAGACAATACCGAGGTAAACGACAGTATCTTATAAAATAGAAAGAATACTCTAAACACAAAAATTAATGGAAACCAGAATAAAACCTAATCAACTATAAGAACACTATTTAATAGTATTACAACCAGAATATTAATCGGTCGTAGTAGTACCAACACCCTAATTTACTATCTAGTGTGCCTCGCTAGTACCTAGATTACTCTTAAACAAACCAGCTTACTACGTTATAGGACTACTACCTAACTTTGGATAGAGGTTCCTCTAAAAGTTAACAGATAGCCCGCTCAAACATTTAAAAATATCGCTACTAGCTATCGACGCAGTAAACTCCTCTTACTTCAATAATTTATTTTGGGCTAACTTTGCTACTATCCGCGTACAAGTCTTCTTAACCTTCTCTTTTAACTTTCGGACCTTAGATCGGTTACGCTGTATAGCCGCAACTAACGCTGCTGTCTAAGCCTTTAACGTACGTAGTTAGCGCTTTGTACGCTAAAGGACAGCCGACTAAAAGGAATATTGAGAATAAACCGAACGCGCTACAACTAAATTAATTTTAAGTATTATAGAAAGACAGCAACAAAGTATACTATCTACTA
Organism: Arthonia radiata; assembly: GCA_002989075.1. NCBI lineage: Eukaryota > Fungi > Ascomycota > Arthoniomycetes > Arthoniales > Arthoniaceae > Arthonia > Arthonia radiata. Next base: position 656,903 of record PSQN01000004.1, on the reverse strand, counting down.
TCGATGCTCATAAATTATAACTCTTTCTGTCTTAAGTATATACTAAATACGTCGCCTTTCTAGACTAAATTATATATCTTTCCTTAGTCGACACATATTTAAAACAAGGAGGCATTTTAATACCGCAGACTTTAATTAGCAGGTATTAGCTATACTTTTTGTTAGGACCCACAGCAACAGACTTTATACGAAGTATAGCGACTTACAGATTAGTTATAAAAGAAGGGACAATACGCAACTTATAGGTATTTAAAAAGCTAAAGGTTAATTAAGAATAATTTAACTAGAAGAGGGGAGATTGTATTACGAGTACTAGCTCTAAACGACCTAGCGTACATCTAAATATTAACTACCGCCAGTTATCTTAGCCCTACCAGTATTATTTCCGACTAAGTCTATAAACCCGACGTAGGCATTATCGAATAAGACGGCTATAGAAGCCTATATTCCTTATAAATCCGATATAGGTATTATTAAGTTAGCGGACATAGAGGAATTTTCCTATGTACCTTAGACTATATAGCTAGACTAATGGCCGACCTTAGAATAGACTTTAGTTTATTAACTTAATATCTAAATATAAGTTTCTTAACTATATTTAGGTAATATACTTTATCTTCTATCTACTTTAGTTAAGCCCCTCTTACCCTCTATAATCTATCTTATCTCTCCTATCTTTTAGTCTCTAGCATACAAGACAACTACCACTAAGGTCGATAAGCATACAAGGCAAGTGAGTCTTAGTTCGGTTCTCCCAGCGACCGGCGTTATAAGTATTAATCTTAAGCGCTTTATTAGTATTAAAGACCTTCTTAATTTTAAATATAACAACTTATAAAACTAGATCTATTACTAAGTAATAACAAGATTTTAATATCTTTAAAGCTGTTAAAGACGACTAGCTTTAAAGAGGAGACTTTATATTACAGTCTTACTATATTTAGCTAGTATAAGACTAAGCGTAGCTAGCCTTATTAGAGTATTATATAAGATATCTAATAAGTTTAATATAGCGATATTAGTAACGTTACTATATTGCAATAGAGTTCTAATAGCGCGATAAAAAAGCTATTGTAACTATTAAATATAGAGAAACCTATTTATATATCTTAAAATATATAGCTAGACTAATAGCTAATCTTAGAATAAACTTTAGTTTATTAACTTAATATTTAAATATAAGTTTCTTAACTATATATAAGTAATATACTTTACCTTCTATTTACTTTAGTTAAGCTTTTCTTATTCTTTATAATCTATTTCGCCTCTTCTATCTTTTAGTCTCTAGTATACAAGACAACCCTTACTAAGGTCGATAAGTATACAAGGTAAGTAAGTCTTAGTTCGGTCCTCTCAGCGACCGGCATTATAGATATAAAGAGTATCGGGTATCCGACCGGTAATATCAATTTTTGGATAAAACCTTTCTTAAGGTTCTTATCGAGGTAGTTGCAGAGCGCTTAATTTTCTACTTTTAATAAAGAGTATATTAAACTAAATATTAGCGTTTTGCCTTCTTATAAAGGTATTGTATAATTCTACGGTTTATATTCTAAAAGAGCTAAGTTTAGCTTAGCTTTCTTAAATAGATATTAAAATTAATTATATTTCTCTAGTATCTTAGTAATTAATTAAGTACTAGTCGTTGTATAAAATTGTTGGCGTACAGTTATCTTTTATTTATACTTATATATAGTTAGCTATAGATAAGATACTACAGTAAACTTCTTTTATAAAATATCTGGTTGTCGGAGTATAGTAGTACTTACTTATATAAGTTCTTTATCGCGCTCTTTATTTTTACTGCTAAAAATAGCTTATAGAGTATTTATTTTATAGAACTACTCTTATTTAGAGTACTTATATCTAGTAAAGAGGAGCTTCTTAGTTTTTTAATCTACTTTTAAATTATATTGTTATAACTAAGGTATATCTAGTACAGCATAGTACTAATTAATATTTATAATATTATAAGTAATTTCTTCCTAATAGTTCTCTATTATTATATCTATTAGCAAAGTCTTGTTTAGCCCGTTGTACTTTCTATTAGAAGTACCTCGGTAAGTATCTTCTTAGTTATAGAAGATACCCTAATAGATATCCTTTTATTTTCTTATTAGGCTAGTAACGTACTTATACTAGTTCTAATTAATCTTCGGTAAGAGTTTTAATTCTTAAAGCAAACGACCTTCGATTGAGTCTATATATTAGCGGTTAGCGAAGACCGCTAGTAAGTTTATTGTCTTATTGCGGCTATTGTTTGTCTATATTTAGATAGTTATATTGAACTATTGTCGCAGAAAGTAGGGTTTCTAAGATCGATTATTATACTCGCTTCGCTTAGTACTGTTAAACTATAGTTTCTTAGAGCGGCATTCTTTAACTTAATACCCTAGTTTTCTGTAATATAAGTATAGCTTGTTCTTTATTCTGTGTTTTCTCTTCTAGTTGTTTAGTTTTCCTTGTAGTTTTATAAAATTTAATTTTATTGGATCGTCTCGATCTTGTTGTATATTCGCTCGATTCTTTGTTTTATAAAATCTATTAGTAAAATTACTCTTCTTTTCTATCTATCTTTTAAAGTTACTATCGGTAATCTCCTTTACTCGTTATATAAAACTATCGAGATCGTTAAACTTCTCTCTATAAATATAGATTATTTTTTTAATATAGTCTTTAAGTCCTTTATAAAAGATATTACAATCTTACTACATTAGACTAGTACAAGGCTAAGCGCAGCCAGCCTTATTAGAGCATTATACAGTATACCCGACGACTCTAATATAGCGACGTTAGCAACGTTGCTATATCGTAATAGAATTCCGACTATACAACAAAGAGATTATTAAAACTATCGAATACAGAGAAATATATCTTTATACCTTAAACTATATAGTTAAACTAATAGTCGATCTTAAAATAAACTTTAGTCTATTAACTTAATATTTAAATATAAGTTTCTTAACTCTATTTAAGTAACATACTTTATCTTTTATCTACTCTAGTTAAGCCTCTCTTACCTTCTATAATCTATCTCGCCTTTTCTATCTTTGAGTCTCTAGTATATAAGATACCTACTACTAAGGTTAATAAGTATATAAGGTAAGTAAGCCTTAGTTTAGTTCTTTTAGCAATTAGCGTTATACTTTAATAGACTTACTATAAAAGTAAAGAAAGTGTAACGCTGGGCGGCCGTAACCGCTTTACTTGGTCTTATTCTATATTAAGAGTAATCTAACTAAGACGAGGGAGACTAAGACCGGGTCTATCGTCTGGATATCTAACTTGGGAGGGGAGGTCAAGGAAGCAAGGGACAAACTGTAAGTCTTTAAACAAAGGACTTAGCCGGTAATATAAATAAGCTAGAAGATATACTAAGGCCGCATAGAAAAGCTCTTTTGAGATATAGTCGCTCTATTTGTATGCCGTCGTAGCTATAGGGTTCTACCTTGCGCTAATACTTACAAGAATTGCTCGTAGCTTACTAGTTGCGTTACGGCAAGATAAACTGATTAGGTTTAATATCTTAGAGTCAATATTAAACAATAATATTAATTCTGAATCTAAATTTACAGATATTTATCTACTAAGGTAGATATCTATTCTTGCTATATAGTCTATAGTAACCGCTGCTACTGCTGCGTCGGCTATATTGAGGACCGCTAGCGACGCTACGTCGTAGGCGGTTAGTAACGCTAGTGACGCTGCGTCGTAGGCGATTATATTACGTAACCTTTGCTTTATTATATAATTCTGTGTAACGTACATAAAAGAACGTGCTTCTGTTTAATTATTAGTTGGTCCGTACGTGCGTCTTAACAGAAAGTAGATTAATTATATCTATTACTTTAATACTTAATAGCCGTAACGCTGCAAATAGGCTAGCCAGCAAGATAGCCGCTATAAATAAGATATCGGATGTTAACACTAAAATAGATAAGAGCTTCTTTAATAAACGTTCTAAACTTACTTTATTTCTAATACGCTTAGCTATATATTTTAAAACTTATAAGAATTAGTTTCTAAATAATAGTACTATAGTTTTATTTGCCGCATTCTATATAAATAGCGAGGTATATAAATATCTTAACTTCTATCTTAAAGACTATCTCTATAAGGTACCTAATAAACAATAAGAGAAGACTAATAAACTCTTCTCTAGCTTTGCTACGTTTTAGCAAAAGCTCCGATAAATATATAAGAATACCGATTTTAAACGTACTACTGTACGCAAACTTAAGATACTCTGTTAGATAGGATTAGCTAGCCGATACGCCGCTAAGTTTCTATAATATACTAATTAAACTAAATAGAATAAAGAACCCCTAGTCGACGCCTTTTATAAAGGCTTAAAAGACTATATTAAGGAAATTATCTATATTCGTAGAGAGAAGTTTACTGAATTAGAAAAGTTTATAGAACGAGCCAAAGAAATTAACGACAGTAACTTTGAACAACAGTTAGAGAAGAAAGGAGCTAACTTAGGTAAGTTTATCTAAACTTAAAGTAAGTACAACTTACAATAAGACCGGGGTAATCTAATAGAATTAGACTTTATAAAGCTCTATAGAAAACTAAACAACTAGAAACGAGAATACAGAATAAAGAACAAGCTATGCTTATATTACAGAAAACTAGGGCATTAAGTTAAAGAATACCGTTCTAAAAAACAATAGTTTAATAGTACTAGTAGAAACAGACACAACAATTAATCTTAGAAACCCCGTTTTCCGCGACAATAGTTTAATATAACTACTTAGATACTGGCGAATAAAAATTAGAACAAAGTAAAAAACCTACTGGCAACTTTTACGGATCGTTAAAACTTGTATTTAAAGATCAGCTATAATTGTTATAACTCTATCGAATCTATTAAGAAAGAAAAAGAGAATTCTAACTTATTCGAGTTATACGCAAATTGAGATACAGATAATAAGTTATAGGATAAAATAAAAGAACAACAAATAAAACAGAAACAATAAAGTTTATAGGACTGAAACAATATTAACCGTACTATTTCGAGGTAATAGGTACAAGATACCGTTACACTATATAAGACACTATTCTAAACTATGTGCTATAATAACGATTGTACGATCTACGAATTCGACAAATTAAGATTAGAATAATAGCTAAAGAAACCAATATCTCCGAAACAAGATTTAATATAAGAACTGGGCCTTATTCGAGGACAACTTAAATTATTTTACTTAAAAATCTGAGAGAAATTTAAGAAAGAACAGACCGTAGAAGCTAAGTAAGATAGTAACTATAATACGTTATAGATAAGATAACGACTTAAAGACAAAAATATAGATTCTAATAGTATAAAATTCTTGCTTAAGAACGATACTAACTAAAAAGAATAAACCCTAATTCGTTGGAAAAGAATAATATAGAGACTTTGTTAGTTGGCCTTTTACAATAGAAAGTTAAGCGCTAATAAAGATATTAATAATATTCTAGAATATATTTACTTACGTCTATAATAACTAGTAAACTACCTTATTAGAAATTTAAAATTACGTAGTTAGTACTAATATCTTTAATTAACAATATATAACCTATAAATACAATAGGTTTTAACTAGCGATAGTTATATAATTAAGATAAAGATTATAAACAATAAACTAAACGTTATAATAAAGGCGATACTAGAATATTTTATACAGAAATTTTTATAGCAAATTAACCGATAATAAGTTCTAGTACCTAAAATACTCTAAAATATATATAATTAACAGGAAAAAGACTAAATCGACTGCTTCGAGAGCAGTAGTACTAGCTTATCTAACGGTTAAACTCTCTAAAAGTCTAGCTCTATATAAGCTTAGCTTTCTACAGAACATACTTACACACTTAGGCAACAATAAACTATAGAAATATTAAAATAATAATTAATTTAAACGTAATAAGCAACTTTATCTTAATACGTTACGTTAAGGAGTATTAAATATAAACATAAAAGAAAAAATTACTCTACGTACTATTTAGATTTTAAGAGATAAAGAAAAGAGTTAACTATAAGACTTTACTAATAAATATAATAATTAAGGACTATTAAGAAGAAATTACTTATAATATTGTAAATATTAACTAGTATTACGCCGTACTAGATATACCTTAGTTACAACAATATAACTTAAAAGTAGATTAAAGAACTAAGAAACTTCTCTTTACTAGATATAAGCACTCTAAACAAAAGTCGTTCTACAAAATAGATACTCTATAAGCTATCTTTAGTAATAAAAATAAGAAGCTTAATAAAGAACTTATATAGATTAGTACTACTATACTCCGATACTTAGATATTCTATAAGAGAAGTCTAACGTAGTATCTTATCTATAGCTAAGTATATATAGATATAAATAAGAGACAACTGTACGTTAACAATTCTATACAACAACAAGTACTTAGTTAATTACTAAAATACTTAAGAAATACAATTAATTCTAATATCTATTTAAGAAAGCTGAGCCAAACTTAGCTTCTCTAGAATACAAACTGTAGGATTATATAATACCTTTACAAGAAGGTAAAACGCTAATATTCGATTTAATATACTCTCTATTAAAAGTAGAAAATTAAGCGCTCTGCAACTATCTCAATAAAAATCTTAAGAAAGAATTTATTTAAAAATTAACATTACTAGCCGGATATCCAATACTCTTTGTACTAAAGAAGAATAGTAAACTACAACTTTACGTAGATTATAGACAATTAAATAGAATAACTATTAAAAATCGATATTCTTTACTATATATCGACAAAATTATAGATTAATTATATAACGCGCAATAGTTTACTAAGTTTAACCTACAAGAAGCTTATAATTTAATTTATATAAAGAAAGATAAAGAGTAGAAAACAGCTTTCTATACTAAATATAGACTTTTTAAGTATTATATTATACTCTTTAAGCTAATAAATGCACTAGTATTATTCTAGAAACTAATTAACAACATACTTAGTAATTATCTAAATATATTTATAACTGCTTATCGAAACGATATTCTAGTATATAGCCGTATACTAGAAGAATATAAAGAATATATTAAGAAGGTATTAAAAAGATTAGCGCGTACCAATTTATAAATTAATATCGAGAAAATCTAGTTTTATTAATAATCCGTCGAATTTCTTAGATTTATAATTACTGAGTATAGTTTTTAAATAAAAGATTTAAAAATCTAATCTGTTCTAACTTAGCCTATACTAAAGAATATAAAATAATTACAATAGTTTCTTAGTTTTGCTAACTACTATAGACAATAGATATTTAACTTTAGCCGAATTATAGCACCGTTGTTTTAATAAATAAAACAATCGATAGAATTCTTCTAGACGTAAAAAGAACAATTAGTATTTAAAGAGCTTAAGAAAGCTTTTAAGATTAAGCCCGTATTAGCAATATTTAACTCTAACCTACCGATTATTATAAAAATAGACGCGTTAGACTATATAATTAGAGTATATATAAGTTAAAACAACAAGGAAAGAAAGCTTCGACTAGTAGCTTTCTACTTAAGAAAAATATTATCTATAGAATAGAACTATAATATTTATAATAAAGAGCTTTTAGCTATTATAGCAGTATTTAAGATATAGCGAGCTTATTTAAAAGAAGCAAACTATACAATTATAGTATATATAGACTATAAGAACCTAACTTACTTTATAACAATAAAGAAACTTAACTGTAAACAAGTTAGATAGTTAAAAACTATAGCTCTATACAACTTTATTATAACCTATAAGAAGAGTTTTGAGAACAATAGAGTCGACGCTCTAAGCCGACGTTTCGATTACCTTAATAACAAGAAACATATTAAGCATACAATATTCTAAGAACACAATAATAAGATTAGATACAATCAATTAGCTATAATAACTAAGTTTATTATTAAACTAGACAGCTACTAAAGATACTTAAAAGGCTATAGTATACGGTCTTACTAGACTTTATTACTAAACTACTAATATTTAAGGATTTACTTATAGAAGTAGTCTACGACGCTATCCTAGTTATATACGATAAACTAATAAAGTACATATACTTCGTATCTTACAAAAAAGCCAGCAATTTAGAACAATTAGTATATATATTCCTTTAGATTATTCTAGCGGACTATAGTTAATTACAAAGAATTATCTTAGACAGAGATTAAAAATTCGTCTAACGATTTTAAATATCTCTAATATAACAACTAGAAACAAGATAGAAGATATTTATGTTGTTCTATTTATAAACAGACAGACAGACAGAACGGACAAATTAAACACTAAAACAGTATCTTTAGGTATACATTAATTACTAGTAAACTAACTAGATACAATTACTATTAGTAGCGCAAGCTACGTACAATAATACAAAAAACAATATAATTAAGATAACTCTGTTTTATACCTTATATAGCTATTACCCTCTTTAGAGAAGATAACTATAAAATAATATAGAAAATAAATTAGCTATACAAATAGCTATAAGTATAAAAACTCTACACCAGTAGTTAAAGTCTAACAGCGAGTTTATTAACAAATAAATAAGAAAATAATATAATAAGTTAAAAACTACTCTAAATATAAGCATAAAAGAAGAGGAAAGAGCTTACTTACTTATAAGAAATATAAAAACTATTAGACTAAGTAAAAAACTTAACTATACTAAGACAGAACTGTTTAAAATCTTACAGCAATTAGAATCTGTAATATTTAAACTTAAACTCTTAAAAATAATAAGAATATATTCTATATTCTACGTAGCGCTGTTAAAGCTAGTCTACTTTTAAGAAGTAGAACGATTTAACCTAGAAATTCTTTCTAATAACTAAGAACCCGAGTATAAGATTAAAATAATTTAAGTTTATAGACAATATTAAGGCAAACAACAGTATCTTATAGAATAGAAAGAATATAAAAATATAAAAATTAATAAGAACCGAAATAAAGTCTAACTAACTATAAAGACACTATTCAACAATATTAGAACTAAAATATTAGTTAATTGTAACAGCACTAATACTCTAATTTACTATCTAGTACGCCTTGCCGGCACCTAGGTTATCTATAAACAAACTAGTCTACTATATTAGTAGCCTACTACCTAACTTTAGATACAAATTATTATAAAAATCTATACTTAGGCTACTCGGTATATCTATAATATTACTATTAGATATAGCCGCCAGCCATTTTTCCTCGAACAATATATTATTCTAATTTATTTTATTCTATATCTAAATACGTAACCTTTTAAGCTTCTTCTTTAAATCTATAACCGCCGCTTTAGTAGCTTTACGCTATCTTTTTGCCGTACGAACGACTTCCTTTTCTTTCGTTAAACGCTTACGTTGCTTCTAAAGGGTATTTAATACCTATAAGTACTAAGAACGGATACTCTAAGCTAAAATAAGTTAAACTAACACAAAAAACAGACGTAAAATAGAAACTAACTATCCTCTAACGACGGACGAACGTTATACAACTTCTTATCGCGAGTATATATAAAATACAATACCTTCCTAGACTTTAGAGTATACTTCTTATTTAGATAAGAGCAGTAAAAATACAGAAGCATCTTTTAACTATAGACTTCGGCAAGAACAATATTAATCTTAAGCGCTTTATTAGCGTTAGAAGCCTTTTTAACTTTAAATATAATAACTTATAGAACTAAATTTACTATAGAGCAACAATAAGGTTTTAATGTCTCTAGAGCTGTTAAGAACGACTAGCCTTAAAGAGAAGACCTTATATTATAATCTTACTATATTAGGCTAGTATAAGGCTGAGCGTAGCTAGCCTTATTAAAGTTTTATATAGTATACCCAACAACTTTAATATAGCGACGTTAGTAACGTTGCTATATCGCAATAGAATCCCGACTACGCGACAAAGAGATTATTAAGACTATTAAATACAGAAAAATATACCTTTATATCTTAAACTATATAGCTAAACTAATAGCTAACCTTAAGATAAACTTTAGTCTATTAACTTAATATTTAAATATAAATTTCTTAACTTTATTTAAATAATATACTTTACCTTCTATCTACTCTAGTTAAGTCCCTCTTATCTTCTATAATCTATCTCGCCTCTCCTACCTTTTAGTTTCTAGTATACAAGATACCTACTACTAAGGTCGATAAGTATATAAGGCAAGTAAGCCTTAGTTTGGTCCTTCCAGCGACCGGCGTTATAAAAGGTCTTAATAAGGAGTTTTTTGTTCTATCCTATTTAATTAGCATACTATATAAATTTAGCGGTATACTTACTTACTAGTTCTATTTGCTTTAGATTTTAGAGTTTTTTAATAGCGACGCGTCTAGCGTTTGTCTAACTAAAGATCTCTCTAAGCTTTTTTTAGAAGAAGATAAAGCTAGCAAAGAATTTATTAGTATTCTCGCGTCTACTCTTTATTAAAGTAAATAAGAAGTCGTTAAAGTAGTACTTAATTTACTTATAAGCATTTCTGTTTATATAAGAAGTAGCGAATAAAACTATAGTTATATTATTTAAAAACTAGTCTTTATAAGTTTTAAAGTATATAGCTAGGCGTATTAAAAATAAAGTAACTTTAGAATGTTTATTTAAGAAGCTTTTTTCTATTTTAGTGTTAACGTTCGATATCTTATTTGTACTAGCTATTCTATTAGCTAATCTATTTACAGCGTTGCAGCTATTAGATATCAAAGTAGTAAATATAATTAATCTGCTTTCTCTACTTTTATAGCGAGTTTATTAAAGTTTAACGTCGGTCGCTAAAAGAACTAAACTAAGGCTTACTTACCTTATATACTTATTAACCTTAATAGTAGGTATCTTGTATACTAGAGACAAAAAGATAGAAGAGACGAAATAAATTATAAAGAGTAAGAAGGACTTAACTAAGTAGATAAAAGATAAAGTACGTTACCTAAATATAGTTAAAAAACTTATATTTAAATATTAAGTTAATAGACTAAAGTCTATTTTAAGGTTAGTTATTAGTTTAGCTATATAGTTTAAGGTATATAAATAAGTTTCTCTGTGTTTAACGGTCCTAATAGCTCTTCTATCGCGTTATCGGGATTCTATTACGATATAGCAACGTTACTAATGTTGCTATATTAAAGTTATCGGGTATCCTATATATTGCTCTAATAAGGCTAACTGCGCTTAGCCTTGTACTAGCTAAATATAGTAAGACCGTAATATATAATCTTATTTACTTATTTAAGCTACTTAATAGTAATAGTATATATTTACTATATATAGTCTTAAAAGCCTCTAGCGATATAGTAACGTCTATCTTTTTCTTATTCTTTTTCTATTAGTTTTCTACTACTTAATTTATAGATATTCTAGTATAAATAATTCTATAAAGGTTATAAAATAGCTTTAGCTCTAGCTTAATAAATTTCTTTTTTTTTCTTCTCTTTCTTTTTAATCTTCTTCTTAATCTTCTTCTTAGTAAATAAAGGTATAGACGCTATTAGAGATAATAGTATAAACAACTTTTTACTACGTTTCTTAGACTTATTTAGCTCTAGCTATTATCTTTAAATTATAATATAAATATTATTCTTCTTTTTCTTTATAAAGTACTTTATCTACTTACTTAACGCCGTGCCGGTATCTTTAAGGTAGTAGTAATCTATACTAAAGAGACTAAATCTGCTTATAAACTTATTTTCTATCTTTATAGGACTATATATAAGATAGAGCTAATAATAATAAGAATAATTAATAACCTATAACCAGCCTTCTAGACTATAGTAGCTCTTCTTAAAGATAAAGATATATAGTAGAATAAGATTATTATAAGTAGCGTTAGACTATTTTATATTAACGTTATAGGTAGTATTACTAATAACCTATATATTATAGCTAAATAGCTTCTCTCTACTAAATATAATAATATAGAACTAAATATAAGCTTTAATAAGAGTACTTTTATTAGTATTCTTTATATACTTACTAACTATCTAGTTAAATTTAAGATAGTTCTTATAGTTAGAGCTATTAAAATCCTTTATACGTTTATTTTAGTTACTCTTTAAGTAGTATTCTTTGACTTTAGCTAGTTTAGAAGGCTATACTAGTCTTATAGCTAGATTTAATATAAGCTTAACTAATACTAACGTAGCTTATTAACTTAATTACTTTTAGAGCGTATTCTTAAGCTCTAGAATAACGGTATCTACTAAAATAGCTAGTACTAGGGGTACCTTCTATATATAACTAAGATAGAAGCGATCCTATATAATAGCGCTATAAAAAATATATAGATTGCTAGAGTATAGATTATTTTAACGAGGTATAGTTAAGTATATATAAGCTCTACTATTAGTAAGATATTTATAGAGATACTATATATATAAAAGTTAATTATATTTTTTTTTCTCCTTTATTATATAAAAACAAAGAATAGTAAAGTTCAAGCTTAGAGCTGCTAGTATAGTTAAATTCTCCTATATACGTTATTAAAGTCTACTAGCCTTACTATTAGCGCGCTTATTAAGAATATTAATATAAAGCTAAAACTAACTCTTTTAGATATAATATAATAATAGTTAGTATAGTAATAACTATAGCTTAAGTAGAGTTAAAATTTAGCGTATAGCTAAGCTACTCTACTCTATATTATAAGTAGTACTACTATCGATAAACTATTACTATTATACCGCTCTAGATACTAAATATATTATTATTTTAATATATTAGTTTAGTAAGATTAGTACTATTTTCTTATATAAGCTATGTTATAGAATTTCTTTATATAGCTAAATACTACGTTATTAAAGTATACTATCTTATAAGACTTATAAATAGTATTAGTCTTACTAAGTAGCAGTATATATTTATCCTATCTTAATATCTAAATTAATTCTATTATACGCTAAAAAGCCTTTAACGTACGCTAGATTATTTAGCTTCTTCTTTATATCTATTTTACTATTAATATCTTATAAATTGTCCTTACTAACTATATTCTATAGCTTATTTTAATAGTCTTTAACTAGCTATAGAGTTAGCTCTACTAAATACTATCTATTCTAATAGAATAGCGCTATAGTTTCTTTAAAATTATTGTTAGTATTAAGATATACTTATAGATTCTAGCGTAGCTAAAGATAAGTCTATTAGTATATATAGTAGTTAGAGTTAAATACTATCTTCTATTTTAGCCGCTTAGAATAGTTAATATTAGTAAGAAGCTTTTAGTACTTTATATACGTTACTAGAGGTAAGTATTTATTCTTAATATAGTTTAAGATACTATATAAAAAGTGTTAAAAAGGTATAGGGAAGAAGAAGAATACTACTATAAAGAGTAGAAAGACGAGATCAGCTTAAGACTAGTACAATACTTAGGCTTAATATAGATACAATACTTAGTAGTAAGGAGAAGCTGTTATTATATTGTCTGTCTTATTAGCTAGAATCCTTTAGAGAGATTCTAACTTATTTATCTAAGTTTAGCAGCCTATACAGGACTTACTAGATATCTATTTTTTTAATAGAGGCTAGATAATCTGTAACTTACCGTATAAGATAGTAATTTTGTTTATTTAAAACTGTTAGTCTTTAAGTCTATTCTGTGTTGTTTTAGACTACAGGCCAGCTGTCTAGGATAGATTATATAATGCTTCTTTTTGTTCTAGATTCGGGCTACTAGGCCCGATTCTTTAGGTAAAAGGCTTGTTCTATTCTAAACCGAGACAGCTAGTAGAACTATTATAACACGCTAAGCAGAAACATTACCGTATGCTTAGATCGACAATCCTAACGAACAGTATATACGACGCTAATATACAACATAAGTCGAACAAAACGATAGGAAGCGTACGTATAAAACGCAACGATTGTACGGATCGAAGCGATACTTATAAACAAGACGAACGTATTATTTGTTTAAATCGTTAGAAGCACAAAGCATAAGACAAACGTAACGAACTACGTAGACTATATAGACAGGATAGATATTTACCTTAGTAAATAGCTATCCGTAAATTTAAATTTAGAATTAATATTATCGTTTAATATTAACTCTAAGGTATTAAATCTAATTAGTTTATCTTACTATAACGTAACTAGTAAGCTACAAGCAATTCTCGTAAGTATTAACGCGAGGTAGAACTTTATAGCTACGACGGCGTACGAATAGAGCGACTGTGTTCTAAGAGAGCTTTTCTATGCGGCCTTATACATCTTCTAGCTTATTTATATTACTGACTAAGTTCTTTGTTTAAGACTTATAGTTTGTCCCTTGCTTCCTTAATCTCCCCTTCTGAGTTAGATATCTTAGTAATTATCTTCTTTCTAAGATTATATTACTCTTAATATAGAATAAGACCAAGTAAAGCGGTTACGACCGCCTAGCGTTATACTTTCATAGATCGCCTCAAAGCAACTAACAAACTAAGGTATATACTACTATTCTTATAACTAACTTATCTAGAAACAAAACTCTATTAAAAAACAATTCTTTAGACAGTTCTTTAGAGAAAGAATAAACAAAGGTTCCTTAATATCGATCGTCTAGTCTTACCTCTATACGGAGTGTACTAACTTTATCGTTAAAACTAAGAAACGAGCAAGTTAAAAAACGAACTATACTGCGAGCGTACAAGTTAAGCACTCTAAACACTCTTAAACAAATCTTAGAGAACCTTCTTAGGAAAGCAACAGTACAATTAGAATCTTCGAATTAGCCTTAAAAATCTAACATACTATAAGACAAAGACGTCGTTATAGTACGTAGAAACAATAATATTAAGATACCAGAATTCTAAGGAGACCGATAGTCTCTAGAAATATTTCTTAGCCTGTATTAGATTAATCTTATTAACAAACAAAAGAAGCTAGCTACCAATATAAAGAAGGTAATCTACGTAGAATTATACCTACGCGGAGATACACTCTTATAGTTCTTACCGCTCCTAGACAACTACCTCGATAATAGCAACAAAGCAAAGAGAGAAACGAAACGAGTATTTAAATTATATACAGTATTCACTATAACGCTTAAAGACATATATAGAGGAGGAAATTAGAAGCTTAAAGCACAATATAAGCTTAAGGAATTTAAGTAAGGCAATTTACTAGTAACACAGTACGCAGCTAAATTTATAACGTACGCTTATATTACAGAATTCGATAAAAAAGCCTTAGTGATTTAATTCTATAAAGGACTAAATAAGAAGATAAAGAATCTTATGTTATACAAAGAACGCGCAGAACGACTTACAGACATTAAGGCTTAAGCAACGAGACTTAATTAACGACTTTAAGAGTGTAAACGCAAACGAACTAATAAACAGCCTAGTTAAACACCGAACACGTTCCGACCTCGCTACGACAACCGTCGTACTAAACCTATAAATCTTGACGCGCTTTAAAAGAGAGGACCGCGACCCAGTCAAAAGAAATATAGAAAACTTTCGAAAAAGGACCAAAAGTATCGACTTACTAACAACCTCTACCTCTACTGCAGCAAAGAGGGCCACAGAGCAGCCGAATACAAATCTAAACAGTAAGGCTCGACTAAGAAGCTCTATGCTCTTAGACGAGGTAAATACAATAAGAAAAACGTAGCCGAAGAGCTAACGTAACTTAAAGTCTATACAATTAAGAATCCCAAAAATTCGTTAACTTTCCTTTTAGCATTGACTAGATTAACGTTAGAAAAGATTGCCAGCTAGAAACTAGGAATTAACTTAAAGGACTTATACAACATAGTCCCGACCAAAGAAATTAACTAAAATTGAATCTCGCTACAAGAAAATTACTACGAGCAGTCTTCAATAGCGTTAGCTCGCAGCTAGAAACAAGAACTTTAAGAACTCGAAGAATACAATATTGAAGCTCTACAACAGCTTATAAGACTCGTAGCTATAGAAGAATCGGAAAACCAACCGATTAACGAATCTTAGGCTTTAGTAGCTAACAAAGAACAACTTCGAAAAGAAGAAGAAGAATTATTATTATCTAAAGAGAACGAGGAACAACCTAACTATACAGACGCAATATTGCAACTACAAACGGCTAGGTTATATTTACAAGACCTAGAAGCCTAAGTAAGAATATAGTTACTTATTAATAGACTTAGGTTCGTAGATTAAGGCTACGAACTAGTACTACGCCTCAATAATGTTCTCGTTAATATAGCAACAGGAGTAGTGCTATTCCTAAAATAGTACGCAATACGAGCAATCTAGATTAATAAAGAATAGCGAGTATCTATTAAACAGTTTAAGAGAGAATTAGACACAGACAAGACGTTTTAAAAATAAGTTATTTCGAACTATTACAACATATAGAAACTTGCATACGAATGTATATTGGGAAACGACAACGCCGTTCACGAACCAAGGGAAGCACAAGGACGACGGCGTCTAAGTTCCTACCTAAGAAGCCAGTAGAAATACTCTGTTTACTACTAGAAAAAGGACAAGAACTTATTAAAGCACTACTTAATAGAACACTAGTTACAATTATAATCGATTTAGGAGCAACAGAAAATTTTATCTACTTCAATACAGTATCCAAAATTTAAGAAAAACAACAGAAAAAGGGATCCCCGTACAATTTATAAGTCGCGGATAGATTTAAGAATATATACTATAACGGCGCTATTACACACAAAGTTAGAACCACTATAAGAACAGCAACATTCGAAGCAAACATTGTCTTAGACGTTACCAATACTAGAGCACATTAAGCAATACTAGGAACGCCTTTTCTAGATTAATATATACTAAAATAGAGAAATACACTAACGTTATTCCTTGAACAAGAAACAAGACAATACCGGACTATTTTGTTACTAGACAGTCTACGAGAAGACGCTATCGACGAGTTAGCAACGGTTATACCAACCTACTATACTAAAAGACATAGAGAGCGTGCCTAGATAAGAGAAGTATTCGAACTAATAAGCCTCAAAACTCCTTAACCGGTATTATCTAAGGAATATCAGCAGTACAAACAAGTTTTTAGAGAAGAAGCCGACAATAAGTTACTAAAACACGTACTATAGGATTATAAAATTAAGTTTCTACCCAACTTAAATCCTAAGGGCACCAAATTATACCCAATAAGACTAGATTACAGGAATAAATATAAGATATATATTAACAAGCTTAAAAGAAAAGGATTTATTAGGAAATTAGAAGCTCTATTTAAATACTTACTATTCTTCGTCCTCAAGAAAGAAGATAAACTCCGACTGGTTATCGACTACCGACTAACGAATGTAATAACGAAGAAGAATAGATATCCGTTACTACTTATTAACGACAAAATAAACTCTCTTTAGGGAGCCTAGTAGTTTACGAAAATAGATCTTCGAGGCGCTTACAACCTAATCCAAATACAAGAGGGGGACGAATAGAAAACAGTATTTAAGACGCCTTTTGGCCTCTATAAATACCTCGTTATACCTTTTGAACTAGTAAACGTACTAGCAACCTTTTAGCGACATATTAACTTAGTGCTAGGAAAGCACCTCAATAAGTTTGTAACGGTATATATAAACGATATTATTGTCTACTCTAGAACGCTAGAGGAACACAAACAACATATTGTATAGGTATTAAAACAATTAGATAAATATAACCTTCGCGTTAAGCTTTAGAAGTATAAGTTTTATACACAGAAAACTAACTTCCTAGGATATATTATTAAACCTAGCGTAATTAAAATGTTACTGAATAAGGTAAAGGCTATACTCAAGTGGCCTATCCTAAAAAATGTTAAGGAAGTACAATCCTTCCTCGGCTTTAGAAACTTCTACAGAAAATTTATTAATAAATACTCCGGAGTAGTCTCGCTACTTACAAGACTTACGTAAAAAGATTTACCCTTTGTATAGGGAAAGGATTAACAGGACGCGTTTCGAGAACTTAAGCAGCGGTTTACGACCGTACTAGTTCTAACAACCTTCAACTACAACAAACCGACTACTATAGAGACAGATATATCTAACTTTATAATCGAATTAGCACTTAGCCAACCAGATAAAAAGGAAATACTACATCCAGTAGCATTCTATTTAAGAACCATAATAGTACTAAAACTAAACTATAATATTTACAATAAGGAGCTATTATTAATCGTCGAGTTACTTAAACATTAGAAGCACTACTATGCAATGCTAAAGCATTAGGTATATGTTATTACTAACTATAAGAACCTAACTTACTTTACGAGCACAAAGGTTCTTAACAGACAACAAGTTCGATAAGCAGAAGAACTAGCATCATTCAACTTTCGAATTACTTATCAGAAAGGATCGAAAAACCAGAGAGCCGATGCTCTCAGCCGAAGATCGGATTATATAGCAAACAAAAGACACGTCTTATATACAATTCTGCGACACAATTAGATTGGAATACTTAGATACAATAAAACCAAGAAACTCTCGGTAGTAATGAGAGTAGAAGACCAGTCAAGAAGAAACGAACTAATATAAGGGTACAAATAGGACTAAGAGGTCTGCAACAATACAGTAAAGCTCGATAACGAGTATAGACTTAAAACATTTAACGGTAAAATCTATGTTCTAAGGAACATACAAATTACTATTATTCGCGAAGCTTACGAGAAAGAATACAGAGGAATCGCTACGACAATAGAAAAGATTACAAGAATATACTTTATTCTAGGACTTAAGAGAATGATCGATAACTATATTAGTAAATACAATGTATGCAAGAGAATTAAGAACGAACGACATCGACTATACGACCTCCTCCAACCCTTAAAGGTACCAGCAGAGCTATAGAGCTTAATTGCTATAAACTTTATTACCGACTTACTACCTTTTAAGGAACCAGGAAACGATACAAAGTACGATACAATCTATGTAATTGTAGATCAGTTTACGAAGTATAGACACTTTATTCTAATAATGCGAAGCTATACCGCACAAGACATAGCATTCCTTTTATATTAATACGTTATTACTTAGTATAGAGCACTAGCAGAGATTATCTCTAACAAAGATAAACTCTTTACTTTAAGATTCTAGAAATCGACGCTTAATCTTATAGGTACAAAAAGGAAGCTGTTAACTAGCTTTTATTCTTAAACTAACGGACAGATAGAACGACTTAACTAAACATTGAAACAATTTCTACGCGCATATATTAATTATACTCAAGACAACAAGTTACAACTATTGCTACTAGCGTAGTTTACGTACAACAGTAGCAAGTCAACAACTAGCGATACACCATTTTAGATTAATTTTGGACGGCATCCTACCCTACAGCACGATACAGGCGTAACTTCAATAAACTTAGAACAAGCGATCAGAATTTTACGGTACAGAGAGGTAGTCTACGACTATCTTCGCCAACAATTACAGTAGAACTCAGAAAAAATAAGAACGTAAGCAAACAAGTTGCGGTCTGTAGGACCAAACCTTAAGGAGGGGGATATAGTTTACCTTCGCCGAAAATATATTAAAACTAAACAACCTTGCAACAAGTTAAACTATACGAAACTCGGACTATTTAAGATCTTAAAGGTACTTAGACCAGTTACCTTTAAACTAAAATTACTACTAACAATACGTATACACAACGTCTTTTATAAGTTACTCCTTAAACTAGTACTAAAGGACGTACTACGATCAGGACCCATCGAACTAGTAGACAAGAACCAAGAAACAGAGTACAAAGTCGAACGGATCCTTATACATCGCCAACAAAGTAGAACACGTAAGTATCTTATTAAATAAAAGGGATACTCAAACACAGAGAATATATAGAAACCAGCACCTAACGTAATTAACGCACTAAGGAAAGTAAGGAAGTATTATAACCGACGTTAGTTAATATTTCTAGAAGTATCGGTACTACTTTCTATATCTTAACTAGTAGACTTACTAGCGCAACTAACCAGCGCTTCGGCAGATTGTAACTAGGATCCATTAAAAAACCTATCGATGTTTAGTCTGTCAAAATTAAAAACCAAATTACTAATATCGTATAACCTACAGACGGAAGGAACCTGTTTACCTACACTAACGGCCTTGTCTCACTTATGCAAGAAGGAGGTATCCCGAGAAAATATATCTTCCTGCTTCTTCTATATTAAGAATATTTCTTTCTTTAGACTCCTAAGCTGACCTAGAAGCGACTCGCAAAGATAAGCCTTCGCGTTAAAGGCCTCGGACAAACGACAAACTATGAGAAACGTTAAACAGCAATCTTGTATCAAGAAAAGAGGACAACTCACACTCTTTAACATTAAGCTGGACATCGCAGCCTTTCTCACGACCTATACCGTAGCATCGAGCACACGACCTCTTAAGGTGCGGGCGACATAGCACGTCTCGCTAGCAGCCTAACATTAGGAACAAGCAGACATCGCAATAGAACCACAGGCAACAAGCAGTTTAGACCGAACAAGACGAGAAGCGTGTATATCGGTGCGCGCACGTTTCTGAGCCTCGTTACTATCAATGTCGTCTCGACGCTTGAAAGGCATAACAAACGAATATACCGGACAAGAGGACAAGTACGAGAAAAGCGAAATATTTAAGAACGTTCGAGGACAAATCGTCCTAGAGAGGGGCTAATATTATAATACGCTAAGTAGAAACATTACCGCATGCTTAGATTGGTAATTCTAACGAATAGTATGTGCGACGCTAATATACAACATAAGTCGAACAAAACGATAGGAAGCGTGCGCATAAAACGCAACAATCGCACGGATCGAAGCGACACTTGCGAACAAAACGAACGTATTGTTCGTCTAAATCGTTAAAAGCATAAAGCATAAGACGAACGTAACGAACTACGTAGACTATATAGACAGGATAGATATTCACCTTAGTAGATAGCTATCCGTAAATTTAGATTTAGAATTAATATTATCGTTTAATATTAACTCTAAGGTATTAAACCTAATTAGTTTATCTTGCCGTAACGCAACTAGTAAGCTACGAGCGATTCTTGTAAGTATTAGCGCGAGGCAGAACTCTACAGCTACGACGGCGTACGAATAGAGCGACTATATCTCAAAAGAGCTTTTCTGTGCAGCTTTAGTACATCTTCTAGCTTATTTATATTACTAGCTGAGTCCTTCGTTCAAGACTTATAGTTTGTCCCTTGCTTCCTTGATCTCCCCTCCCGAGTTAGATATCTTAGTAATTATCTCTCTCCTAAGATTATATCACCCTTGATATAGAATAAGACCAAGCAAAGCGGTTACGGCCGCCCGGCGTTACAAGAACCTATTCGATACTCTAGGCCTCTAGGGGTTCCAGCTAACTAGCTAGTTAATTAATTTCTAACATACTCTCTTAATCGACTAGTTGTTTTAGCCAGATTATAAGCTAATTTAAGTTCTAAACGTTAGTATTTTAGCTAAGTCGATTAGTTTTATTAAACTGTCTGCTAATTGTTCCTTTGTAGAAATGTATTTAAGCTCTATTTGGTCTGCCTAAACGTTTTCTCTAACATAGTGATACTGTATATCAATATGCTTAGATTTAGCTTAGAAGGTAGGGTTTTTTGTAAGTTCTTTTGCCGAATTGCTGTCGGTAAGTAACAGTTTTACCAGCAAAACTAGGGTCTTTGGTCTAATTTAACCGGCTTGCCCGGGTAAATATATGCTTGCCTAGTGCGTTAGAGCTCGCCAAGTCTTTTTATCCGCAGACTTCTTAAAAGTACCCGCTAAAACGGTAGTAATCGAATTTTCTTTGAAAATCCCGGACAGTTTGGTAGCAATTAATCGGATAAATAACTGTTCCTTTATAGCTTCTTTAAGGGCTATATATTCGGCCTTATAAGAGCTTAAGGTGACCGTTTTTTGTAGCTTCGAATTCTAGCTAAGGGCTCCGTTTCTAGTCGATCTCCTGGTACCAAGGTTTCCCCCCCAATCTGCGTTACAATAGCCGGTTATACCGTCTATTAAGGGAGATTTGTAGTAAAGGCTAAGGTTAGGAGTTTTATCTAAGTAAGCCTAAAGGCTACTTAAAACTCTTTAGTGCTCCTCGCTAGGATTCGATATGTATCGGGCTAGTAGGCTAGTTATAAAGGCAATATCGAATCTTGTCTTTGTTATTAGATACAAAATCGACCCAGTTTGTTGCTAATAATTAGAAATATTAGCACTGCTAGCTTAGTTAGGATTCGGTGTCAATTTTGAGCCGACGGGTTGCAGTATTTTTCCGGGCATTCGGCCGTTTTTCTTTGAGTATTTGATTAAAATTTTAGCCAAATAAGTCGACTGGTCTAGGCGAATCGTTTTCGCCGGGCGATCTTGGGTAATTTTAATTCCTAGGAACTTACTAACGTCTTCTAAGTCCTTAACCGTAAGAGTCTTGTTTAGTTTCTAATAGATTTCGGAGATTGTTTCGGTAGAATCGAATATAGCTAATATATTGTCTATATAGGCGATTAAAATTGCCTACTTTCTAGTTCTTTGAATATAAACCGACTAATCGGATACTAGGGGTTCGAAACCTATTTCCCTTAGTAATTCTTGAAGATAGACTTTTTACTGTCGGCCGGCCTGTTTTAGACCGTAAAGGACCTTCTTTATTTAATAAACTTTATTAGTTCCGTTAGATAGGCCAATTAGTTGCTTAATATAGACAATCTTATCTAACTTTGCGTTAGAATAAGCTAATTTTACGTCCTATTGCTTTATTTTCTAGTCTTTCTCTGCTACTAAGGCTAGTATAAGCCGGTAAATAATTAAATTTACTATATTTGTAAATGTCTCTATAAAATCGAGGCCGGGTCTTTACTAGCAGCCCTTAGCTACCCAGCGGGCTTTAAAAATCGGCTCGCCCTTCGAAGAATACTTAATCTTCGGTATCTAGCGCCCTTTTAGCGCCTTTCTACTTAGCAGCAGCTTAGTCAATATTTAGGTTTCTTAGTTAGCTAGCTCTTTAAGCTCCGACTGCATTGCATCTAGCCAAGAAGGTCAATTCTTAGATGCCCTTATTTCTTTTAAGTTATTGGGCTCTTTAGTAACTACGACTAAGGCCTGCTCAATGTATTGTTCTAGATTATTGTAGAACTCGTTAAACTAATTTTTGTCGGCGCTTTCGTATATAAAATCTATTTTCTGGGCGCAATCGGTATCTAGCCGACCGAGGTCTTCGGTGCTTCTATAATCTAACTCGGTAAGAAGGTTAGACTCATTTAGAGCTCTAGTTTAGTATAGTTTTTGTTTAGATTCGTCCGCTAGTTGTTAAGATATAGAGGGGGTATACTGTTTCTTATACAGAGAACTCCCTCCTTTATTGGAAGGTACCTTCCTATTATCTTAAGATTTAGCGGTCGGATTTCGCTCGTTTTTGAACTTAACTTCTAGTTGTTCTTTAGACTCTTTAGGAATACTCTTAGTTAATCGATTAACTGTAGATCCCCGTAGATTCCAAACAAATTTTCCTTTTTAGATGTAGACGTCTCTCCCTTAGTAAACCTTCTGGCTATTGAGGTCTAAGAGCTTATATTGGTTCGATCTATAGTCTATTAGGATATAGGTAGTTGCTCTAGCGTCTAGTTTTTTTGGTTTAGGTTCTTTAAGATAAGTAACTGAGCCCCAGATTTTAATAGTACTAACATCCGGTTTTTTGCTGTATTTTACTTTATACGGAGTAATAAACTCCGGTAATCCGGTATAAGAGGTCCTGTTGTAAATATAGATAGCTGCTTTTAGCGCTTTATCCCAATATATCTAGGGTAGCCCGGTAGTATAAAGTATTGCTTAAACTTTACTAACAATTGTTCGGTTAAAGCGTTCGGCTCGTCTATTTTGCTGAAAAGTATATAGTGCAGATATTGTTAAAATAGCTTCTTTTTGTTCTAGAAGCTGTTTTACCCGGCCTTCCCGGTATTCTTTTGCGTTGTTTAAGTATAATCTTTTAAAAGGATGCTCGAACTACGTTTCTTCTTAAGTAATATAGATAAATAGTGCGTTAAAAATCTAGTCTTTAAACTATAGTACCTCGATAGTTGTATACTAGGCTTTATTGTCTATAAAGCTAGTAAATAATCGATCTTTAGAAGGGATTTGCGGTACAATTGGCCCGCAAATATCTAAGTAAACTTTTTCTAAATAATTGGCCGATTTGTCCAGAGTTTCTCGGCTAACTTTAGCCGTTGCCTTTGCTTCGAAGCAAATTTAGTAATTATCTCTCGATTTGTCCGAATAATTTATTCCTAGAGCAACCTTTTTAAGCTGTTTTAAGGCGTTTTCGCCTATATGTCTTATTTATTGATGCTAAAGGTCAGTTTTCGAAGAAATAGTGTAAAGAGATCGGACTGTATTAATAGTCTGAGCTTTTATTACTATTAGACTGTTAATATACCGCCCCTCGGTAGTTAGTTGTCCGGCCCAATCAACTTTTAGCTTATTTTAGCTAAGAGTTACCTTATCTCCCCTCTTTTTAAGCTTATTAAAGCTTAGAAGGTTAATTCTAGATTCCTTAACAAACAAAACTTCGTTTAGAACAATTATTTTGTTCTTAAAGAACAGTTTTGCTTTGCCTGTCTGTAAGGTTTAGATTAACTTTCCCCCTCCCCAACAAATAATCTGGTTAGTTAGCCGGATATCCGTTAGAAGGTCAATATTCGAGTAAATATAGCTTATTAAGCTTATATCGAGGATTTAAGAATTAGTAGAGTAATTGACTCTGTCTAGTAATGCTGTAAAGCATTGTTCTTCTTGTAGGTTGAAACTGTGTACAGAAAATATTAAAAAATCGGTGTTTTTGGAGCTTTTGTTGGAATTTAGCCGGAGGTTTGGGTATTTTTTCCAACAAGTTGCCAGTTTATACCCCTTTTTGTTACAAAAGGGGCATTTTTCTTAGTTTTTACTTAAAGATTTTAATTTTTCTCCGGTCCTTTGCGTTAATTTGTTGTCTATTGCAGTAAAAACCTTTTCTGCTGGAGTACTACCGCGGATTCGGCGAGACTTGTTTATAAGTTAACTAAATAACTCCTATAGACTTATATCGCTAGTCGTTTGCCGGTAGCTTTAACTAATAATAGCTACCGTGTGCTCGTATTCAGGGGTTAGATTGTGAAAGACGTAGGCAGCTACTACCTTGTTGGGTAGTACTAGTCCTCGGATTACTAAATCGTCCGTTAATTGCCTAATTTTAGTAAGGTAAAGCTTAAGGTTTTTTACCTTACTAAGTATAGTGCTAAAGAGCTCTTTATAAATTAGAAACTCGAAACTAAAACCTTTCGATTCGTATAATCTTTTTAGGCTATTTTAAAGCTCTAGAGAGTTATAGATTCCCTTTATTTAAATAAGAGGACCGTCCTCTAGAGTTAGTCGAATAAGGGCTGCTGCCCTTGTCGACCGTTTCTAGCGGCTAGCTTTAGTAATATCTCTAGCTAAATAGCCGGAAAAGGGGATTATAACATTACTGTAGCCCTTTTTAGTTAAAAGGGCCTCTATTCGAATCGACCAAATGTTCCAATTAGTCGAGCCCTTAAGTTTAGAAATCTTATAGAAGGAGTCTATAGCCGAATATATAGTCGAAGATTTCCAGAAAAAAAAAGGAAATTCTGTTCTAATAGTTAAATTGAGCTAAAAATTTAGAGTCGATTGGTAATAGAATCGTTCAGAGGTGCCGATAGGTGGAATATTTCCTAAAAAGGAAATTTAAAAGGAATTAGTACTAATCCGGGCTTATAACCTATTAAAAAGGTATAGGAAAGAAGAAGAATACTACTATAAAGAGTAGAAAGACGAGACTAGCTTAAGACTAGTACAATACTTAGGCTTAATATAGGTACAATACTTAATAGCAAGGAGAACCTATTATTATATTGTCTGTCTTGTTAGCTAAAATTCTCTAAAGAGATTCTAGCTTATATATCTAAGTTTAGCGGCCTATACAGGACTTACTAGATATCTATTCTTTTAATAGAAGCCAGATAACCTGTAACTTACTATATAAGATAGTTATTTTGTCTATCTAAAACTATTAGTCTTTAAGTCTATTCTATGTTGTCTTAAACTATAGGCCAGCTGTCTAAAACGGGTCGTATAATGCTTCTTTTTGTCTTAGGCCCGGGCTAATAGACCCGATCCTTTAGGTAAAAGGCTTGTTCTATTTTAGACCGAGATAGCTGGTAGAATTTATCCGATACTCCGGGCCTCTAGGGGTTCCGGCTAACCAGCTAGTTGGTTAATTTTCAACAAAAAGCTATTAAGTATTATAAAATTAACGTTAACTATAAAGTTCTTTATACTAGCTAATAGCTATAAGTAGTTCTTAATTAGCTACTCTAAAAGTATATAAGATTAATTCTTTTAAGCTTAAAATAGCTTTAAGTTATAGTTAGCGATAAAAATATTAACAGTATTATAAATAATTAGTATATAAATTATCTTAAGTATAATTCTATGTACTTTCTTAGCTTTAGTAAATATACTATTATTCTTATAGAATTAGAATAAATTAGTAAAGAGATATAGTTACCTTTATCTAAGTAAATGCTACTAAATCTTAATCTTCTAGTTCTTCTTACTTATACTATAAAAGTAGTAAAACTATAATAAAGAGCTATAAGCTTCTATCTAAATTATTCTATAATAGAGAATAACTAGCTATATCTCTATACCGCAGTTAGTATAGATAATCTATAGAGAGTATTAAAGATCTAGAAGCGTCTTAATATATTATTTAAGTAAAGAGTACTATATATATATAAAAATACTAATAAAGTAAAAGAAAATAAAGCGAGTGTAGATATTAATATCTATCTAGACTTAAAAGCTAAACTTTTTAAGCTTTATATATCTATTAAGAGACTAAATATAGTTAAAGCCTTAAGTATAGTTAGTATAATAAGAGCAAGAAGGACGGCTATTATACTAAAACACGCGGTAGATAATATCTTTTAGATTAATTTATTATAAAACTAGAAGTATCTATATCTTTATAAGATAATACTTTTTCTAATAGAGAGAATAATAAGTAGACTAGTAGCTATAGTTTATTATATTGCTATTATTAAAAATCTTTTATATATTAGTAATATAGTACTTAAAATTAGTAATATACTCTTTAAATAAGTAGTAGAGTTTAATACTTATATCCTTTTAAATTTACTAGAGTATCTATTTTAAGCTAATTTAGTAGTTCTTCTTCTATAAAATCTCTAGTATCTTATTATTATTATACTTATAGGTATAAAATAGAACGCTAATAGTAATTTAAAGTTATATCTAGTTGCTAGTAATAACTTACTTTCTTTTCTAATTACTTATTAATTTCTATACTCTAAGTCTTCTAATAAGTGTAAAGAGGTTAATATTAATATTAATAATAAGAAGCTACTTTAAAATATACTTATCTAAATAATTAGCGTTATATATATTGATAATCTTATCTTTAAAATAATTAATATTTTTATTTCTAAAGTAAACTATAATAATAATAATAATAATAATATACGCAATTAATAATTATAGCGGTATTATTTTACTAAAGTAAGTAGTATAAGTATACTATAATTTAGCTACATTTATGCTATAATTCTATATATAAGGTAGTTTAATAGACACTTACGTAGCTTACTAATAATAGTATACTGCTAGCCGCTCTATTTTACTACTAGAGCTAGGCTTTATTAACGTTATAGAGCTACAGCTACGTTTACTTAGGACTAATAAAAATTATTGTATGCGCGGTTAGCATATCTGGGTTTTAGTAGTAAAATAGGCTAAAAGGCGGACGCAGGATTAGTCGGGGTTATGACCAGTCGGTAGTTGTGGGCGCCCATACATAGGCGCTGCGGGCCGGCAACATGCTATGCAAAGCCAACAACGCTACAGCGCCAAGTACACCTATCCTTGGATCGTGTCCATCCTTCAAGGTCGAGCGCTTCGGCTGCATTAACAATCAGTCGACTCGACGCGGTCGTTCGTCCATTGCCTTTCCTCATCCCGAACCCGCTTGTAGATATCAGTCGGGCTCCTTTGGGCTTGCGTGACAACATACCCAAACGCTTCTGTATAGTTGTTGGGGAGCTGCCACTTGTGCTTATCTGCTTGAATGGCAAGATCTTGGACGGATTAGAGAACATCTGGCACTTCGCCAAATATCATCCTAATATTAGATCCCAATCCTGACCAAGTCCATCCCGGTGAGGTAAGGAAGGGGTCTCATCCGTCTGATTCGACCAGGTCTTTGGACATGCGCCAGTTGTTATCCTAATAATGGGTCCAGAATTCGACCTAGTCCGTCCGCGTCAAGCAAGGAATAGGACTGATCCATCATCCGTCTGAGTCTGAACTGCCCCGGCCACTTAGACTGCTTCGTCCAACACGTTGCCAATACCGATGAACAGCCGCAGACTCAGATCCTCCAAGTGACGAAAGATACCAATGCGCGGCCACGTTGTCACTCAGTCACTGTGAGGTTGACACCTTGCGAGTACGTACTGACAATACAAGAGCCGTGCGACAGTCAGAGTTCCAATTCTTGCTGGCAAGTGATCAGAATCTGTATATCTAGAGCCAACACACAAAAGCACATAACATTGTAACCGGACTTTCCATTCCTGTATCCGTTCTTATCTCCTCACGATTCGAATCTCCCCGCACAGTCAAGAATGCCCGAGGAAGAGTACGAAGGCCTACATAACCAGAATTACCCGAAACCTCGAGACAAAAAGCACTTTTTGCATCTTCTTACGAAACATAGTGGCGAGTTGGAGGATGTGAAGCGAAGACATGAGGATATAACAGACAACTACGCTGACCACGACCACCCCGCCGTGGAAAATGTTGAGAAAAAGAGGCAGAGCCTCGAAGATTATCTGGGATTGTACAATCACCTCCGGCCAGTGTGGCAACGAAGTCGTGCTGACCATCTCCCAGTCTCCACAGGTTCGTCTTCAAGAGGATATCCCAGACCCGGACAAATTCCCAAAGCAGGCGGGCGCTGCGTAGTATCTGTATCTACGTCTGCACGTCGCCGGGTAGATTAGATGGTGTACCTTTAAGACGCCGTCTTGGTCAAGGGATCCCGAATGCTCTCGCTCGGCTATCTCCATGACCTGCCTGAGCCAGTTGGTTAGCCATGTACACTCATTTGTCAAGCTCTACAGGATCACAAGTGACGCTGTGCAATATTTTCGTGATCACATCCACGTAAACTTGTTTACACAACTCGTCACATGCAATGTACACTCTTGCAGGGAACAGGTGAACTTCCTAGTCGCTCGAAGAAAAACATATGAACATTAGCAGCCCAAATATGTGCACGAAAACTTATACAGTCTTCGTTACAAAGACAAAGCAGCCGCGCTGGCTGTGCTTGCTTAATGACAGTGCTGGCTCCCTATAGACCGGCGCGATGGAAAGCATCACTGGGCATCACTTGTTCAAGCCGATGACGGACGAATTCATCGCACTACTCGTATTACAGCAGCGCCAAATACTGCTCATGTCCTTCGAAGATAATGCCTCTCCACCCGAGCTAAGAGGATTCAGTGTACATGCCTAGTACGCATCAGCATCACGCAGCTCAGGCCAGGTACCGAGACTCAGCAGAACTTTGTGATAGATCTCAAGCTTATGAAAACTTAGCATTGCGTGCTCCAGAACACACGCGCTCAATGTGGCTCACAGGGCTGCTCCTGCATAGGACCTCTCCATTCGATCAAGCCACCATGTTCCTCCAGGAACCTAGACTTCGTTTGAACACACTTTTCACTTGGTCGAGAAGCCAGCCTCCTCCATCTGTCTCTTTTGCTCGCTCGCCACAGCTAGCCAGAACTCAGTCGGATATTCCAGCTCAGGATCAAATATGCCCACATGGGCGTGGCGGACGAAAGCCCGAGTGACAACATGGCGGAATTCCGACTCCAGCGGCGCATGCTCCCACACGTAACTCACTGTCTCTGCCGTCGGAACACTCTGTTCACTTGGCTTCTTTCCGTCTGTCATGTATTTGTTAATATGGCGCTTCAATCGCTCGCATCCGAGGAAGTCAGCCAAGTTGAAGAGGTCGACTTGCTCGATGGTGTTTGCTCGGCGGATGAACGAGCCGTCGTACACTAAGAATCTGTCGTCGATGTTGTCTTGGTCCCTGTAAAGCCACTGTATGAAGCGATCGAACACTGCTGGCATGTGCTCCGGTAGTCGAACAGTGAGGTCCTCGCTTTCGCTGAATCTTCCGCGGAGTGCTCCTCGGAAGAATTTGCTCAACAGAGACAGTAGTCCTTCGTGGACGACGAACTTGCGCTCCTGCGGGCCTACCAGAACGGTGACCACCTCACTCCCAAGGGCTTTGAATCGATTGATCCGGTGGGCGTCAAATTCGCCACTTTGAACATGAATGTCATACCTATCCACGTAGAATTCTCCGGTCTTGTCAGTCTTGTCGGTCTTGTCCGCTTCTGCATCGACATTGTTGTTTGGTGAGTCGATCATGCTGACGTCTGGCGAAGCTTCAGGCGCCTTTCTCTTCGCCTTGCTTTTGACCATTGTTCTGAGGTTTATTGTCAACAGCCCGTGGACGATGCGGAGGAGAGCATAAAAAGCGAACTGAATGAAAGGAAGAGCATCTGTCATATATGGCTAGCGTGCCTGTACAGAACGCGCTAAGTCTCGGGCAGGGCTGGCAGGTTATCGTTAAAACGGGCGTCACATTGCTCTTGCTCCACGATCTTCAACATCGTCACTCAGGCCATTGCAATATGCTTTGCCGAAACATTCGTCGTGTTCAGGAGCGCAATGGATGCCGATGAACCTGTCGACAATGAGGAAGCTTTCTGGGAGGGTACGCTCAAACCATCCACTCCTCAGCAACATGGCTGTATTCTGACGAGCCGACTAGAGATCGACGACATTACCTCGACTCCATGCCGGACTTTTGAGCGCATTGATGACACCTTGAGGACTTGGATCAGCTTCATCTGCATAAACAGAGGTGCGTAGTGAGACCGCGACGGTCAAGTGTGGAACTGATCTTTCAAGCGTCCTATCTCACGGCCGAGCAAGATGTCTTGCGCTGCGCCTACGCGCTTTGGTCGTCTGACCTCTTCTCAAAGAACCAGGAGTACATTCGACGACAGATAATCTATGCCTTAATACAGGTACGGTATGCGGTCACAAGTCAGCTCGAGCACATGGATTACCTGCTTATCCATGTGTCAAGGAAGACGATGCGATTGCAGTCCACCTGGCAGCAGCGCTGCTTATCCTCGATGGACGAAAAGATGACAAGACCTTCGAGTTGATGAATGCCGAAGGTGTGTTCGCATGTCTTGTGAAACATATCAAAGATGGATACGATGACGGATTGGATCTACCCAGACAGCTCCTGGAGCTGCTGTATGAGATGTCGCGCATACAGCAGATAACTTCAGAACAGTTGAGTAGGTCGCGGTCCTATTTCACGATCTGGCTCATGCTCACACGTTGCTCAGTGTCTGTCGACGATGATTTCATCCTCCTCCTCTTCGGCATCATCGAAAGCCACGCCGCCGACTCTAGCGATCCCTATCACCACCCTACCATTCGCGTCCTCCTCGTCTTGAACGAGCAATACCTCCTCGCCTCACACTCGCCAACCTCACCCCAATCTCCCACATCGCTTACCACAGGCCTCACAAACCGCGTCATCAAAGCCATCTCCACTCACGGCCCTCAACACAAGACCTTCGGCGAGAACCTCATCCTCGTCCTCAACCGTGAAGCCGAAACATCCACACAGCTACTCATCCTCAAGCTCCTATATCTCCTCTTCACGACACCTAGCACAGCCGAATACTTCTACACCAATGACCTCCACGTCCTCGTCGACATCATCATGCGCAATCTCCTCGATCTGCCTGCGCCATCCCTCTTTCCGATCACGATCTCAGCCAATGGCGACGCCAAATCCCCACCCGATCGCACCTCTAGCCTTCGTCATACATACCTCCGAGTCCTTCATCCCCTGCTCGCGAACACACAACTCCGATATCCACCGCATTACAAGCGCCACGAGCTTCGTCGTATGCTGAACATTCTCGCTGATGCGGGTGGCGTCGGAAACCGCCACTTTGAGCGACCGGACGACACTACCGTGCGACTCGTTGGCCGCTGCATCGGCGTTGACTGGCTGAAAGACACAGATGAAGAGAAGCAAAACGGTGACGTGGAGAAAGCAAACGAAGCAGCAGACGAGGTCGAGCGTAAGGAGCAAGAGGGCGAAGGCCACAAGTTGGTGGTGAGGAAAACGCTGGGACTTGGTCCGCCTGAAGCGAGCCAGAGCAGTGTCAGCATGGGCGAGATGGCGGAGGTGAGGGAGAAGCCTGGTGTGATGGCGCCTTCTAGGAAACGGGGCGACGGCATTGGAAGAGATGAGAGTGAAGAAGGAGACACGGAGGTGGGAGACGACACACCTGACGACCCTTTTGATGATTAGCATGGCGTACTTGGTTGCGCTGGATTAGCCGCGGGATGGGTGCATCTATGATATGAATACTTCAGAGACCACTGTGCCCGTTCTGGAGCAAGTGAACTCGATGATGTAACTGTCTTCGAAGAAAGTGAATCTGCTGCGAAGCGTGAGGAACAGAATGCCCGGATCAAGGGAAGAGAAAGTAGTAGACTTGACATTCTCCGAAGACCGTGATCTACTGTGCAGCGGCGAAGGGCATCACGTTGCGTCAAGAAGAGAGCATAGCGATATGATATTTCGTGACTGACGTTGAACCTATCGTTTCTAATCAAAATGCAGAATATCAACCACCCACGTAACGAACATAAATCGCCTCCGAGCGCCATTTACACCTAGAGAACCCCGCCCATCCATCTCAACCCCATTCCCTCTCCCCATCGCCTCCACCTTGACGACCCTACCATCCTTCATCCTCACACCACCCGCCATCCACCCCCTCTTCTCTCCCCCCTCACAGACAATCAATTATAATCCGGATCATACTTCCCCTCCTCCTCGGTCCCCTCACTGTCACTGTCACTCCCGTCGCCCTCGCTGCTCGAGCTCCCGCCTTTGCCGGAGGGCACGTGCGTCACGTATTTGCTGAGCTCCATGCGCGCGACGTTGTAGCCTTCGCCGTCGCCGTAGCGCGCGACGATTTCGGCGATCTCGGTCGCGTGCGTGGGGTCATGGAAGGGGTCGAGGCTTGTGGGGTGTTGGTTAGTGGTGGGGGAAAGAAGAAGAGGGAAGTGGAAGGCAGGGAAGAGAGGGAAGGGAGGAAAAGCACCGCTCACCCATCACCCCACTTATCCTTACTCTGCCGCAGGACAACGCGATTCCAGGGCTGGCCGCTTTCCGTCCGCGCACGCATATATGTCACCAGATCCCACCACTTCTTATCCGCCAACTCGACATCGTCGAAATGGACGCTGCGCAGCGTCGCTTCATGCTCCTTCATGCACTTCAGCAGCGCCCAGCCATAGCACGTCACGCTCCTCAACTTGATACTCTCCAGATAATTCCGCACTCTCACAGCGTAGATCTCTATGAACTGCTCCACGCAGTACTCCACAGACCCTCTTCTGTCGATCGCGCATCCAAACAGCTCCAGATGCTTGAGACTGTGGAACGACGAGAGAAACGCGACGAGCAGATCAGCTGGGACTTCCAAGTAATCTTCGTTCTCCAGCAAGGTAACACTGAGGGTCTCGATGTTGGAGAGGACGGACCACGTCGGCAGCAGACGTGTGAAAGCGTCTTCAAGCAAAGCCGGGCCGAGGCCGGTGATGGAGAGGAACTTCAGCGGTACGCTCGCGGTGGAGAGCAGCGACAGCAGCGTGGTGAGCGGCGTGTAGTTGTCTCCGACCCACATCTTCTGCACGTTTGATGCGCAAGGACTGTGGCCCTCCCACAGTCTCATCGACGGGCTGGGGATCGTGCGAACCATGAGCGAGCGGAGGTTGCGGAAGAGTGGGAGACAGGAGCGGAGGATAAGCGTGCCTGCTTTGTCTCTCCGCAGTAGTGCCCTCATCATCGCCTCTTTTTGGGCGAGCCGGCGGGCATAAGGAGGGTGGGTCTCGTAGAGGTAGGCCCATTTGGTGTGGCGGGGGCGGTCTGGGAGGGCGGAGAAGCGTTTTTGCCATGTCTTGGCTGTTTCTAGATCTGTCGTTTGGAGCTGGATGGGAAGGTAGAGCTCGGTCAGGCTGTCGGCGAGATCTTCGTTGCGGGAGGCGGCGATGAAGTTGTTGAGCTGGCGCGTGCTTGCTGGGAGGGTTTTGTGATGGTGTTCATCGAAGATTTTGTGGTCGTGGAGGAAGCGGTCGATGATCCACGTGATGCGTTTGTTGAGAAGGCGGGCTTTGAAGATGTGCGGGGAGAGGACGTCGTGCTGACATTGGTTATTAGCGAGTCCACTTTTGTTTAGTATAAATCTGCATTGGTCTCCACCGTTCCTTGGATATAGCTGCATGCTATTACCGAAAGAAATGCCCGAGCAGTGGACACGCAATCTGGTTCACCGCCTGCTGAGTTTCGATGGGCGTAGGTCATACACCATCTCACGGCTTCCAGTACACTTTATTGTTTACGGAGGTTAAGAACAGTCTTGAAAAGCAGAGAGACACGCGTATGAACAATACACTTACCTGCAGACACGTGTGGGACACCGCGACGCAAGCCAGTATCGTATCGAGTATCTCGGTCGGCAGGCTCTCGAATGGATGGTTCTCAGCGTGGATAGATTTGTAATTGACCGCATGACGCTCGACAAAGGTAGTGATAGCTGGAAAGCAAACCAATTCCTTGTCTTGATTCGCACGTGGCCGGCTTGCTACCGACTCCTCGAGGCTGACTGAATGAAGTTGAGCGGACAGCGGCCCATCCTCGGTGCTACGGCAATGACTGCACATCGCAGGCGCGCGCGAGGAACGTCGGTCTGTCGGTGTTGGTTGATAATTTTCTCTACCTTGTTAGCCGACGTAGCGGTGAGGTGCGTGCCCAGATATGGACGGGAGTGTTCGAACTGTCTGCGCCTCGGGCTGGCTTTAGTAACACGCGCGCATTAGCATCTGGCACACTTCTAAGATCGACACAGTGATATGGCGAGCATAATGATAAGATGTGTTACAACAATGATGGGTGGTGATGGCGTTTGCCATCGGTCAGAGAGGCGCATGAGTGAGGTGTTTCAGGCGAAAGCGCAGGCAGGATTTGAGGAGCTCGGGCGCATTGGCCGCAGAGCGCGGCTCTTGCGGATGCCTACAATAACGCCTCTTCCACGCATCCATTTCGGTGCCCGTGGAAACAAAACAACGTTTTGCGATGAGGCAACAGAGATTCAATTCTGTATGTATTCTGTGTTACCTCAACACCGAGATCATAAAAAGGGGTGTTTGTGTGACGGGTGGTCAAGTTCAAGCGCAATTCTGCTACCATTTGTGGAAGTATAGTATGTATGTAGCTGACTCGCAACCACGGCTATATGCGAAACCAATGCGGCGCCACGGCTCGCCCCATTGATATTCGACATGGATGCTCTAGGTACTGCTTGTACTCCACCCGGGGATGATAGCCTTGTTGCTGAGGATGATGAAGCCGATCAACAGACCCTAGAGAATCGATCTGAACAGAACAGGCTGGACCAAAGCCCAGATCATCCTTTCAATTGGTCGTCCACAAAGAAATGGACTGTAACGTTGACGGCTTGCGGAATGTATGATTTTTGTACTAGTGAGCGTACTGTGCTAGCTCAAGCTGACAAGCAACCAGTTGCTTCCTCGTCGGCGTCAATTCGACATCCATCACCCCCGCTGCAACTTCTATCAACAGCCGCTTCAGCGTGAGCGATGCTCGATTCCCGTTTTCCTTCTTCACTGTCACGGCGTGGAATGCGGGAGCTGCAATCTTCCCTGTATTTGCGTTGCCGTTGTTAGAGCGGTACGGAGTTAGACCGGGGTATTTGGTGCGTCTTCGGTTTTTCAATATAGCCTCAAGGCTGACCAGCTGATACGCTGCTTTTCTGTCAGATATCTTACGTTGGCTTCTTTGCATTCGTCATACCACAGGCAGTAGCACCTAACTTCGCCACATTGGTCGTATGCCGCGCGTTGGCGGGCTGTTTCGGTGGTGTGTTGCAGGTAGGTACCTGCGCCCAAGTCTGAGAATAGTGTGCGTGCAAGCTGTGCGATAATACGGATTTGCTTTTTCGAGCAGCGTCCTCGTCTTACCTTTTGAGACGGTGAGGCAAGGAGCAGCGTCAAGACTGTAATATTGCTTTCGTTGGCCTAAGCAAATGCTGACATCCCTTCAGAATGTTCTGGACGGCATTGCTGCAGACCTCTGGCAAAA
Source organism: Arthonia radiata (assembly GCA_002989075.1). Taxonomy (NCBI): domain Eukaryota; kingdom Fungi; phylum Ascomycota; class Arthoniomycetes; order Arthoniales; family Arthoniaceae; genus Arthonia; species Arthonia radiata. The sequence goes on along the minus strand of PSQN01000004.1, from coordinate 620,643 downwards.
TGAGACCGGTCGAAGCCTGCCGCTGACATGCTATATCTTCGCACTCCTTACTGGAGTCTCCATAGGTCCTGTATACGGAGGAGCGGTTCTCTCTGGATTGGAGTGGCGGTGGTCTGTGCACATCCAGCACATTCCGGCGTATTGAAGGCTGATTGATGACCTGTAGGATCTTTTACACGCAACTGATCGTTTATGGCGTACTCGCAGTGCCGCTCTTCTTCATTATCAGAGAGACCCGAGCCAATATTGTTTTGAAAGCAACCGGAGCATATGCAGCGCCGGACAAATCTGCAAAGAGCTGGAACTCTCTCCAAGCTGGAGCATCAGAAGCAACTAGCACTGCTGCCATTGCTGCGGAGATGCTCTTCAGCTCGCCAGTGTTGGCAGTATCCACCACATGGTCCGCATTTGCCTTCGGACTTGTGTTCATTTCCACGCAGAGCATAGCGCAGGTATTCTCAACGTTGTATGAGTTTAGCGACGTTCAGACCGGGCTAGTCTCAGGGGCCTTGGTCGTAGGCGAGATAATCGGGTTCCTGATATGTCTTCAGCAGAACCAGCTGTACGCACTGAGGGCTTCAGACCGAAACAGCAGCCAATCCGCCCACAATGCCACCCCAGAAGCTAGACTGTACCTGAGCATACTGGCGAGCTTGCTGGGACTAACCGGTGGGCTGTTTATGTATGGCTGGAGCAGCTTTGCACATGTCCCCTGGATCGTGCCGTGCGTAGGTCTGGCATTGGAGGGTGTCGGGATCATGGTGATCGTTCAAGCTGTGTCAGTGTACGTCACAGATGCCTACCCGGAGAATGCTGCATCGGCAATTGCAGCAGTGGCGTTTGGAGAGAACTTCTTTGCAGCTTTCCTTCCCTTAGCTTCACAGAGCATGTACTCGGTTTTGGGCTTCAATTGGGCGAGCTTGCTGCTCGGATTCGTCGCGCTAGCTCTGAGTTTTGCGCCTATAGTCCTCGTGGTATTTGGAAGAAGTATTAGAGAGCGTAGCGGCAAATAGGGATGAGAAGGGCGCTTCATGAACCTCTGAGGGCTATCATGCCAATAATAGCAAGCTCAGCCTCTTTCATTTGCTCGGCGGTGACTTCGCTACTAGCCTTGCCTGTCTTCGCATCAAGCTCTGTCAGCTTGTATGTCTTACGTACTTTCGACCAATCTGTAAGACTGGATAATGCCTGGTCAGTGAACGGCAATGGCGTGCCTGATATGTTGGTGCTCAGATGCTGTTGAATACTATCGCTTTCGTTGCTGGCATCGCTAGAAAGCATGCCGCCAACTTTGACTGCAAGCAAATGCTTTGTAGCAGCATCGACACCAAAAGTCTTGAGGCTGGTGGCAATGTTGTTGTTGGTGCCGAGACTAAAGACGATCTCGCTATGCACGTTGCGGCTGCGAAGTCTGTGGTTCTGCAGATCGTTCACAGCACGAAAGCAAGCGGCAAGGAGATGGGTTGTACTGACGACTTTGTCGCCGTTGATGAAGGCATACTCAAAATCCGAGTTGCCTGCTAACAGCTGTTCGCGTAGGAAGCCGCCGTTCTGGACATTGGTGAACAGCGCAACGTAGAGCTTGTCACTTGGATGCGCAAGATGAGCAAGTGGAATCTCTGCTATGGGCACGCTCATGTCTGCGCGAGAGATGCAGAGCAGACTGTTGCAGGTGGAGTGCACTACTGTACTGTTGAAAGCAACGGTGATAACGTCCCGTCTGATAAGAGGACCAGGCACCCAGGATGCCACAGGTCTTGGCACGCACCAGCCACGCACCAGCCACACACAGATCCCAAAACAGAACAGATGGAAGGTGCCTTTATGCCAAGACTTACAGCATCATCACAGACCAAATGAGGAAGTTGGCAGCTTTTGGCAGGCACCACGCGTGTAGGGCTGGCGATTGGATGTGCATTCGATCAATCCTTTCGCAACTCCTCATTGCCCGTTTATTGTCTATTCGCTCGTTTGGCCACGGCTCATTTTGTCCCAGACCACCTCTCATGTCCCTTAGTCTTGTGCTCGACCTCCTCATGATTGCGCATCGCGACATTCCCGCGTAACGCAGCGACCCACGCGACGACCATCTCCACCGGCAGTTGCCGCTTTCTTTGGAAGATGCCGAAGCGCTCTGCGCAACTCGAAGACAACTTTGCTCCAAAGCTTCAGAAGTCCAATACCCAACCGCAGTACCACCCAGCCTACAACTCCATCCACGAACCTAACCCCCCACCCGCCTATGCTCCTGCTGTCCAACAACAACCACAACCATCTCAACAGCAGGCCCCCCAACAGCTCCCTCAAACCCCTGCTACACCTGGATCGAGCTCCGCCAAAAAGAGCAGAACCCAGGGCGCGTCCTCGCGCACTGGTCAGGCCTGCGATCGATGCAAGGCACGCAAGATCCGCTGCGATGACACTCCCGGAGGCTGCCTGCCGTGTCGGCAGAACCACACAGAATGTACGACCACCGATCGAATCACAAACCGTCCGCAGGTTCGTGGCCACACAGAAGCGATGGAGCAAGAGGCAGCCATACTACGACAACAGGTAGCCGATCTGCAGGCTCAACTCAAGGAGCACAACCTTGGTAAGTGGGCATCATTCGTGAATGTTCAGGCATCGCGATGACCTTCATTCACGGCAGCATTGTTCGACTTTAAAAAATATTCGTGGACACTGTTCTGACATCAGTCTCTAGAGCCACGAGTGAGCTCTTTCCCTCTACAGCAATCTCAGACGTGGACCCAGCCTGCCCAAGCCGCGCCTGGCCAGCTGTCTGATCAGGTAGGCGCACCGCCAGACCAGAGCGCCAATGCGTTTGCTGCCGAGGAAAGCCTTCAATATGCACGATTACCAGCACAGGCGAATCTATTTGCGCAGACCTTTACGGGTACAGGGGTTCACACCGGCTCAAGCAGATACGTGGGCATGTCTTCCGGTCATGCAGACACTGTTATCAGCCCGGTCACAGGACTTTCTCTGTCAGTCTTTGGAATGAGGATCGATCTTGCTCAGTTCATCTCGCAGGAGGCCAACTTGCGCCTATCATCGACTTCATGGGAAGGCATGTTCAAGCACGTCACACGTGGATACTCAGAGTACCCGAACCAGGCACCGCCCTTGGCTCGATTGCCCAGCACTTACGAGGAGTGCGAGCAAATTTGCCGCATCTATCTTTCACTCATCAATGCATTTTTACCAATACTTGACAAATCTGATTTCCTCAATCTGGTAGGTACTCTGACTGGCCTGGGTGCTGATAGAAATGCTGACGCACGGTGCAGGTACGAAACTTCTACACACCTAATTTCCGGCCAAGCGCCGCCGACAAGGTGACGCTGCACATGGTGCTCTGCATGATCAAATTTCACAAAGCGAACCGGAATCCGGATGGAGGCCGTGCCACCAAGGAAGCTGACGCTCAATACCGTGCACATCTCGAGTTTTCCCTTCAGCATGTTCCTCAGCTCACAAGTCGCCGCTCACTCGCCGACATCCAGGCCTTAGCATTAATTCTCGTACAGCTCAGGAATCACACAACCCCTCACGCATGTTATTTCATGACCCATTGGATTAGCGGCATCATCATAGACATGGGTTTACACCGCTCAGCCACAAGTCGCGCGATGGACGGCATTCCGATGTCGTACAAAGAGTGCGAAATGCGGAAGCGTATATTCTGGTCCATCCTTGCTGTGCTTATATTGGTCAGTGGCAAGCTCGGCCGGCCAATCGAGCTACGCAGCGAAGACATCGATATTGAAATTCCTGAACCGGTGAACGACCTCCTACCAGACGAGAGCGCCAAAACTCCTGAAAAGCGTTGTTCGTTCTCTGTTGCTATCGAGGCCTTCAGACTTCTGAGCATCTTCCATGACATCTACAGTAGTCTGTACAGCGTTCGGCCTTTTGGAGACTATGAGAGTATTTTGCGCAGTCTGCAGGCTCGACTGAAGAATTGGCGGGAACGCCTTCCCGTGTCGTATCGTCTGTCTCGGTCCGAAGGCGAAGACATGGAAACCCGAATGTTCGCGCTTTGGCTGGCTTACTGGGACGCCGAGTTGCAGCTCCTACTTCACCATCCCGCCGTTTGCCGATCAGTCAACCCTCAAATTATAGCCACCAATATCCAGCAAAGCGTGGAGGCTTCTTATCGCATCTTAGAGGTTGTGGCAGAGCTACGAAAAGCTAAAAGCAACGACACGTCTTTCCTCAATGCATCGACGTACATCGCAGCTATCTTCACACTCCTATTCGCTTATCGTCAACAGATGGATGACATTTCACCAACGGAGATCAACAGACTTCAAATCGACCTGGACGCTTGCTATGCAGTTCTAGAGGATGTGGGCGTCCCGCTTGGTACAGGCCGATTGTTACCAGAGAGCATACAACACATTGTGAACCCTGTGCTCGGCCAGATCAAGGCCTATGTGGAGAGCAAACATGGCGTTGCCCCTCCAACCAACGCGGCTCCTTCTAGACAAGGTACTGATACCTCGAATGTTCAGCGGCAGCAGGCCATACGCGCCTTGCAACCAGACATGCGAGATGATCAGCGCAATCACTTCTCTCCACGCCAACCTCCTAATCAATCACACATGCCTTCAGCAGGCCATACACCATCTTACCCACAGACACACCAACAGCAGCTCCCTACCCATTCCCAACTCCAGCAACAGACGCCGGCGCAAACACAAACAACATATCCGATACATCACCAGCAACAACAACAGCAGCAGCCCCAGTATAACCCGCCGCCGCCGCAAGCATCCGTACCCTACTCGCAACCTCAGCTGCCGTACGACCCACAACCAGCCACCTCTTTCATGCCGTATCAGGCACCCGGCCAATACGGACGTGCTTTTCAGGGCGCGTCGTCCAATCCTGCGCACGCGCACGCGCAGCAACAGGTGAGCAATGTCTGCCTTCCCGCTATCCCTTTGATTCTCTAATCTTCCTTCCCAGGCCTATCTCAACGAACTCAACACCGTCCTCGCCTGGAATGACATGCCCGGTCCTGCAAGTACTAATAACGCCCCACCCAACCAACCCTGGCTCCAAGACGTCAAGCCCCCACCACCAAACGCGCGACACTGGCAACAACACACACCGCAACAGACCCCACAGCAAACACCTCAGCAAGGGCAGCCGCAGCCTACCTCAAATCCAACGCAACAGCAGCAGGATTACATGGGTCCAGCCGCCAGCGCGCTCATGTCGTTACAAGCGACGGATCCGTCCGGCAACGCCGCCACGAGTGGGAGTATGGCGCCAAACGGCACGGGCGCTTATGCGCAGCAGTATTCGACGCAGACGCCGTGGCCGATGGCTGCGGGTTTTATGGGAAATCAATGAAGCGGATGTAATGGTGTTTTGGGATTGGTGGGAAGTGAAGGGAAAGGGAAGGGAAGGAATGACGGGCAATTTGTATGTATATGATGAGATGAGGTAATGGCGCTATTGTGTACAGCTTATATTCGTAATATATGGGGCTGAGCCTCTGAAGGGATGCTCTGGTTCTTGGGGTCGTCGCTTTGGAGTGGGGTTCTGCGAAGGCTGGACCGCGTGGTGACGAACGTTGAGACGGATGTCGCAATCATGACCTTTTCTAGACGTTAAGACCTTTACTAGACGTCAAGACCTTTACTAGACGTCAAGACCTTTACTAGACGTCAAGACCTTTACTAGACGTCAAGACCTTTACTAGACGTCAAGACCTTTACTAGACGTTAAGGACCTCGGTTGAACGTTAGGGCGTTTGCCCGACTTCAATCTTGTACTAAAATGGGTGTAGAGGTGTTGAGGCGAACATTGACATATCTTAAGAACGTCGATACCTTCTGCAAGCCTCGACAACTTCAACGAGTCTCGGCATCTTCAACAAACGTCGACACAGTATGGAACGAGCCTCGACATCTGGACGTTTGAAGACGACGAGACCATCACGTATTGAGACCTCAAAAAAGCCAACCGGAGTAAGGTTGATCGTGTATAAGCTCATCTTCACAAATAATACATCTACTTCACTAAGTTATAGACACTCATCAGTCATGTCCTCCGATCCCGTCCTATCGTAAAAAACCAAACGCCAAACGCATCTCAAGCCCTCAAACCAAACGACCTCAATTCCTTCCCTTGCTCCAAATGCCCAAATGCCCCTCCATGCTCCCTCTCACCGCATCACCGCCCACCCTCACATCCATCCAGATTCCCCAATCTCTCTTCCTCACTCCACCCCTCAGCGCCCCGTCCAACCACCGGCCAAGCCACTAGCCTTCCGGCCAAAACTTCTTGCTGACTTGCCTCATGAAACCTTCTCTGTCCAGTACTAGCTCGCCAACGCCGTGTCCGCCCATGCTGTCTGCGTCTGTGAAGAAGCGGATCTCTCGCTGCTCCTCGTACTGGCTTTGCAATAAGTCGTCCCACTGAAAGGTGTCGCATGCGCCTGGTAGCATCATGTTGCCCCTCGACCCTTCGATCGTGAAGACGTTGACCTCATCAGATGCAATCGTGATTTCGGCGTCCCTCAGATCACGGCCTCGCCAGGAGACCAGGATACCTTTCTCGAGGAGTGATTGCGCCTTGTACTTGAACGACCCGTACTTTGGCATCCGCCCCAGCTTCTCAAGCTCTTTCTCATGCTGCCATTGGAGACTGAAGGGCATAAGGAAGCGCTTCTTGCCTTGCGACTTGCTCTGAAGGGTATTCAGACCCATTTCGAACGTCTTGTTGAAGATGTCGAGCTTTTCGTCGAGGTACTTGGCTTTCTCATCAAGGGCTGCGAGCGTGAGGCGGACGTGCTCGGCTTCACGTGCACGCTGCACACGACGTTTGTGCTTTTGGCGGATGTCGAGAGCAATTTCGTTCAGAAGATCTTGATAGTTGTTGTGACGAGACAGCCGGCGATTTTCTTCGAGGACGAGGATGTTCTCGAGTGCGATGCCTTTGAGCTCGGGGTATGAGAGGGCAGCGAGGTCGGCCAGATTGGCGCCGTGGTCGGAGGACGTGCCTGTAGTGTCAGTGTATGCACGGGTGCGTCGCTGGCTGTTGTACGAGGTACGCATCGATGCTTGCTCTTCTGCGACCAAGGTCTCCCACCGTTGATGATCTTCCTCCGTGATGGGCTTTACCATTATTTCCATGAGATTGGCGCCAGCTTGCACGCGAATGATGTAAAGGATGCATCGTTTTGTCTCCATCAACAGATTCTTGATATCGGCATCAGGGTCAGGTCGGTCATTGAACTTGGCGGACAGCGTCAAGGTGACTTCTGAAGTCGAGCCGCCAGCGGACATTTCGGCTTCATTCGACTTGACACTACCGAGGTCGCGTACAGTCTCAGCAAGATTGGCGTCGTCGCTGGTGAGGCACAAGGACCTAATGTTGTCGGCTACAAGGCGGTGAATGGCGAAAACGTCCGACATCTTGATGTATAGCGTCGGTGCCTTCTTTGCGTGAACGTCGTCCATCGTGTCGATGTCGAAATGTTCTTCGGCTTCAGGTACGTCGGTAACTGTAAGATGTCAGTATAAGCCAGATAGACTCAGCAGGAAACACTTACATTGTGACCAGAAGTCGTTCAGCCTCACGATAGCCTCGCCCAAGTAAGTATTCAATGGCTGAAGATATACGTTCTCATCTCCGAAATACTTGCCCGAGGCCACTTGGTTCACGACTTTGACTAGCTCTCCAATGTTTCGCTTCTGCGCGGCGTCAAGCGCGCGTTCGACAGTGCCAGATCGCTCGGGATCGGCCAAGGCAGGCCGAAGATACGTTTTCCACACCCAGTTGCCGACGTATTGCATCACAACGCCCTGATCCTCTTTCGGATACCGCTCGCAGAGCACAATGAACATTTGCCTCGCAATGAAACGAGCACCGTATGGCGCGTGCTTAAGTGAGTCTTCCAAGGCCATGAGATACTGGTCAACAATATCTCGCAGATCCTGCAAGTGGCGCACGAAAACGGGTCGAACGTCGCGGTCTTTGATGGCTTGCTCGCGAGGGATGTCCAACGGCTTGTCGCTCCTTCGACCTGTTCGTAATTCCTCATCGTTGATCAGGCTCCGGTAAATTTGCAACGGATCGCTCTCGAGATCTATGCCGACATTTTCAATGAACTGTGACTTGACGAAAGGAGCGTTGGCCTCTCGAAGATACTTGCGATCTCGTGGTGCGCGAGCGTAATTCATGAATAGGCGAGTGAAGAAGAATGTGTACCGTTGGAAATCCTGAAAAGATGCGCAAGCCCCAGCCTCTTCGACTATCGCTGATGAAATTAGCCCAAGCAAGTAGAACTCCTCGCGTCGTTTTTGAGCAAAGCCGTAGGTGCTAATAGTCAAAGTCTCCAGTCTCTTCATCTGCTCCTCGCTCGCACCTTGCTCTCGGTAGACTCTGAACAGCCTGGCCAGGTACATAGTCTGAGTCTGGAGTATGACAAAAAGCTGTTGGTAGAGCTCGAGCTTTGCGCGCGCGGTCTTGTTCAAAGTCTTCGTGTTGAATGTATCACGCACCGACCCCGATCTCTGAGCCATGCGGTGGCTGTCGTTTAGACTCATGGTTTTCTTGAGTTCATCCCTCGTGATTTTGTTATGTGCAAGCAGGCCAATCTTCGCATCGACATCCGTAATCCATTGCTCAATCTGTTCGATGTCGCGTGCTCTGGATCCGACGGCCTTCCTCAACTTCTCAACCTCGACTTCCTCGTCAAAATCGAGATCGCTGTCGTTGAGTAGATGCACGAAGTTCTTGACGGTGTTCACTGGCGGGTTTGTGCCGCTCGTAAGACTCTTGTAGGCTTCACCTTGTTGCCGACCGCGTACAAAGCTTTGGATCTTGATCACCTTCTTCATGTTCTCTTCAAAGTAAGCCTGCTTCTCGGCATACTGTTGTCGTACGAGGTTGCCCCGTATCTCCGCCTGCAAGCTCACAATTGTTTGTTCTTCAGCCTCGAGCTGCTCTAATGTATCTGCAAGTTTTGTCCGTACAGATATAGCGCGAAGTGCACTTTGCAGTTCAACTATGGTGTCCTCGTACGGGTATAAATCACTCAGCGTATCGTGCACCCTCCGACGAGCCATGTAGGCTCGCAAGGCCGCTTGTAAAGACACAGCTTTAGCTTTTGTCTTGTCAAGCAGTCTCCGAGTCTCTGACACTCTATGACGCTGCAGAAATGCCCTTGCAAAACTTTGTAGCCTGGTGAATTCCCCGTTATATTTCCGCAGTTCGTTCGTGAGGGCTGCAAATTTGTGTCTCTGCTCTGAAGCACGGATACAAGCTTGAAGAACGGCCATCTGGGGCACCCAAGTTCGAAGTGCCTGCTTCTCGCGTTCAACGCTGTCTCGAGTTTTCCTCGCCCGAAGATGGGTCTGAAGTTGAATCACGGATGGCGTCGCAATTTGTAACGTGCGCAGGGTCTTCCCATTTGCTTTTCGTACTTGCATTGCTCTTACGTGACCTTGTAATGTAGAGATATTGCTTTGTGCTGTGAAAAGCTTGCTGCGTTGCCGTTGCTGCTTTTGTCGTATCAGCATGCCGCGCGCGCGTGCTTGCAATTCGGTGAGCTCGCCCTCTGCACTTTTCGAAGCAGTAACTCGCTCAACATGCTGCTTGCGAAGTAGAGCCCCGCGAATCTGATGTTGAAGCCCAGTGATCAGATGCTCGACGGTTCTCTGGTCCTCGAGATGGTCACCGACATCTCGCCGCGTGAGAGCACCCCGTATTGCAGCTTGGAACTTTCTAATGCCAGGCTCGTGCCGTTGTATCTGTGTCCGTATTTGCTGGGTCTGCGCCCGAGCCTTACGCGCCCTCAGAAGGCTCTGAACTTGGAGGATCTCGTTTTGCGACTTCTTGAAGGACTGTTGTCGACTACGATATTGAGAACGAACTTGATGCCCGCGACATAGACATTGCAGTCCGATTGCAAATTTCTGCATCGTGAGTCGATAATCAGAGATCTGCCGAGCGAAATCACCTCGTATGCGACTTTGAAGGTCCGCCAACGCGTCTTCGTGATCCCACATATATTGCATGGTATCCCCAAGTCGGAATCGCTGCAGGGCACCTCGTATTTGGCTCTGAAGGTCTAGGACGACGGCGTGGTGCTCTTGCAACTCGCGGTCGATGCGCTCTTCTTCTGTTTCTTGGGGCTCCGGCTCCGGCTCCGGCTCTGGCGCTGCACCGAACTTTTCGCCCATACCAGAGAAGTTGGGCATGCTCACACCGGCCCTATCGAGGCCTTTCTGAGTTGCCTCGAGCTCGTGGTCCTCGAATTGTAGTTGACCAACTAGGTTTCCTATTCGGAAGTCCACCAGACCCTTTCTTAGCAGTAGCCATGACAACGCATGAATGCAGTATATTACTTTTGGGATGTTCTTCTTCTCGTAGAGGTCGACGAGCTCAAATCGGAACAGCTCAGGCAAGTCCATGTCGGCCAAGAAGCGGAAAAAGATCGCTATGTTATCCGAGTGACGGAACTGAAGCCGTGGGTTGCGAAAGATCCGCAAGGATCTTTGCGGTTCAAGTGTCTGCACAATCTCTGCTAAGACGACACCGTCTCGTAGGGCTTCTTCGAGCTGAACAATGGGCGGGATGTCGTGATGGATCACGTCTTCTATCCACTCCTTGGCTTCGCCGATGTGGCATAGGTACTCATAAGCTTGCAAGAATTGGCGCTGCGTGTCCATCCATGTTCTGCCTCCATACCCGGGCGCCGATCGCGTGGCTCGCGTTGAGGCGTTGCGTTGAAGACGCCGTCGACCGTTCAGACCAACGACTCCTTGCTCGCCGGTGGTGATCGAGAAATCCCCCTCTTCACCTTGCTCAGCGAACTTCGACAGAGCTCGTAACTCTTTCGTTGTCGACTTGCCAAGCTTTTGTAGTTCGTCCTTCTCAAGCAAATTTGCGTTTGTCGCATGGTTGCCATTGGGCGCGTGCTTGACTCGTCGGGAGTCCGATCTGCTCACACCCACCGAATAAGACTGCTTTGAAGGGTAGTCCGGGCTCGTTGGAGGTGGGCTAGTAGGCGACATGGGCTGTTGGTAGGGTTGATTTTCATTCTCAAAACTTCGATCTGTCCGTCGCATTTGCTCTTTCTGGGATGTGGGACTCAGTTTCACGTTAGGTGCTTGAGAAAGTGGCTTGAGCGACTCGCGATTTGTCCTTGAGGACAGTGGTGCACTCCTGTGGTCGTTCATGTAGTGATAGTCGGCAGGGCCGGATGACCGTGTGGGACTCGTCTCGCTGATGCCGCGCTTGTGGGAGGAAAGCACGGATCGGTAATCGAAGGAGCCTGTGGACGACAATGTGCTTGATCGAGTGTGCGCGAAAGGGTTCGACGATATGGAAGACTTTTCTGATGAAGTAGAGGCGTTTGAGGCATGTCGAAGCGGAGACGGCGTTGTTGCGGTATGAGGTTTGCCTCTATTGGCGCGGAACTGGTGAGGTTGGGACATCTTTGCTGAGGAAGGCGCGATTTAGGATCTTCGTAGTAAGGTTGATTCTGGTGTCGCAGAAAGATATTCTCCATCGTTCTCAAATGTAAATTTTTGTTGGTGCCATCTGATTGGACCTGCGCGTGTTGCGTCTGAAGTTTTCGAGGTCGTTGCTACGTAGGCATCGCCTGTCCCATACGCTCAAAATGCGCTTCGCGTTCTGTGAACTTATGCGAAACTAGCGATGTGGTTCGAATCAGTCGGATTTCGCATTGATGGGCATTGAACGTGGCAGCGGTGGGAGCGTGGTGGAGGATGCTGTGTGTTGGGACTGTTGCTAGGGAAGTTGGTTGTTTACTTTTCCAGTGACGCCGTGCCAAGAGAAGCTCGGACCAACTCTTAATCCTCCACCGTGCTCCCATATTCGGCTCTTTACTTCTTGAGTTTGCTCACAGCATGTTCTAGCAGTCCCGCAAACGCCTGACTCGACATTGGCGTGCCATTCGTCTGCGTCCAATATACCTTGATGTAATTAGCTTATCCTCGGTCGCGTTATCGGTCAGCATCTTCTACCTACTACCAGCACTCGTGTCATAGAGAGCTTTTACTCGCGACACGGCCGCGCTAACGGCCGTGATATCCGTTAATCTTGGGGTGGCAACCCTCCCTAAAGCTAAGCGACCAATGCTTGGACGCTCCCTGGTTCTCGCGTCCGGATCATGTTGACCCTTCTTGCGGCGACGACAAGCAGCTCCTGGCCTTTGTACGCTCACGATCATTAGTATCAAGTACAGAGCCAAGTATCAGACAAAGCCATGCATCACCACATCTCTTTAGGGTGCCCGTGGCCCGCTCGGCTAGACGTTCAATTTCTGGCTTGTGAAATAGCAGCAGATAGGTAGTCTATCAGCGGACGCCGCCTGACTACTTCGTCCGTGTAAACCTATTTCGGTCTACCAAGCAAGCCGCGAGAGCTCATTACGCTGTTCAATCGTCATTAACGTCGCTTTCTCCATTACTATATAGAATAGCATGCCGGTTTCTTGATCTCACAGCACGCTCGAATTGAATAGCCTCCAACCCCCACGATGTCTCCAGTCATGCGCACATTTTTGACGCTCTTTTTGTTCCAGCTCGCTTTGGGTGCCGCGCTCTTTCCCATTCCGTTTGGAGCGAACGTCATTCCTGGCAAGTTCATTGGTGAGTACAAAGTATCAGGAGCTGGGTTGGCGAGTAAAAGATGGAGTCAGATACCCACCCCTACCTCAGCGGTTGTGACTCTCCTTTCGATTTCTTTCATGAGCTGACACACGCTGCTGTTGCTCAATAGTCGGACTTCAAGAAGATGCCTCCGAATTCACTCTCGCGTCTGTGATCGACCGTGTTCACAGCACCTTGGGCATCCCCACCCCTCGGTTCACATATAACATGTCAACTTTCAAAGGCTTCAGTCTTGAATCTGGAGAGGCTTTCATTGAACACTTCCTTGATTTTGATGAGGTAACTTTCTGAAAGCATTCCGTCGTCAAAAGCTAAGCGTCACAGATCGACTTCATTGAGCCGGACAATATCGTGCATACCACTGCCGTGCAGCGAAATGCTCCTTACGGCCTTGCGCGGCTCTCCCACAAAACTAAGGGCTCTCGCGACTACGTGTATGACGACCGAGCGGGAGACAACACTTTCAGCTACGTTATTGATACAGGCGAGTTGCAAACGCTTGCGTCTGAGTTTACCTGTCTTGCTGACAAGCTGAGAATCAGGCATCTTCACTGGCCATCCTGACTTTGAAGGCCGAGCAAGCTTCGGCGCCAACTTTGCTGGCGATGGCACAGACGCCGACGGTAATGGCCACGGCACACACTGCGCAGGCACCATCGGTTCGAAGACGTATGGAGTGGCCAAGAAGACCAAGATGATCGCCGTCAAGGTCATGAACGCACAGGGAGGTGGTTCCAGCAGTGCAGTCCTGGCCGGCATCGATTGGTCGGTCCGTGATGTTGCTGCGAAACAACGACAGGGAAAATCGATTGCCAACCTTTCGCTTGGAGGTCCGAAAGGAGAGGCTCTAAACCGAGCAACTAAGGCTGCCTCTGACCAAGGTCTTGCTATGTTCGTCGCTGCTGGCAACTCGGGGCAGCCAGCTGGGCAGTTCTCTCCAGCATCAGAGAAGACTGCCTGCACAGTTGGTGCGATTGACGACAATGACCAACGGCCTTCCTTCTCCAACTATGGGCCCGAGTTGGCGGTCTTCGCGCCCGGTGTGAATATCGCTTCCACATGGAAAGACGGTGGTTCTGTGAGTTCATGTCGTTGACGATCGATCGTGAGTATTGCTGACATTACTGCCGCAGATGGAGCTTTCCGGTACTAGTATGGCTACTCCTCATGTCGCCGGTCTGGGTGCATATCTACTCTCATTCAGCCTACAATCGCCCGCATCGTTGTGCCAGCAGATAAGAGACGTGGCGCACCCAAGCGTAGGCGACAGGAATGGGTCGCCTGATAAGATCGCATTCAATGGCGCCACCTAGGGATCATGATAGACTGCTTGGGAAGGAGGTGGCAGGAGCATAGTCTGTAATGTGTACTAGCACTCTCGTAGTGCAGCTAGCTTTGCTCATAGTACTAGATGCCAGGAAAATAGGTTTCATCTGGGTATAGAGCTGACCCTACTGTCCCCTCGAATTCCGTTGCATTCTTTTGGATCAAAGGAATGGCTTTAGAGGGCCACCGATGGTGTCCATCTTGCAAAGGCACGCCATAGTGTCCATCAGGGTACTCGTCCCTATCGGAGGCTATAAATTGTATTCTCTCGTGCTTTCTCTAACTTCTCTGGTGCTTCACTTCGCGAGGACTTGAGATGAAAGTCTTCCTCTCTTCCCGACTTGTCGACCGATCCCTACGGAGTACCTCTGTGGCTTCTTCTTTCCGTGCATCACACCAGCGTTGAGCCCATCTTCCCATGTCAACATTAGGAAGGTGGGGCAAAAGGTGCGTGCACGATTTCGTCGGGTATCTCTGTTACTCGGCTCAATGCTCCGCATCCCTTTCTCGCTCTAGGCGTCAAAACAAGCGCCTTCTCCAGCTCAGTAGGTCTAAGCGTGGCGATGGAGCTGGATGTAACAAGTTGGCGCTGTGATGAATTGAGGCCCGAGGCTCTATGTTGGTAGGTGAGTGATACGGTCAATTCAACGTGGGGCAAACAGGTGAGATGGCGCGGTGACCACTTCCAACGCTCGTGTTCGATGGTGAGCGTCGAATGCAAATCAAGTAAAGATTTGTCACGAACTGAGGAGACGCTTTTGCCCCTCTCCCTTTCAAAGCTCCAGTATTTAGGCCTCGTTGATTTTTTCGTTCCTAAGTTTTCATCCTCCTTCTCTTCTTCACACCACAATTTCACAACACAACTTCTTCATCAACGCCACTTCAATCCACCATGTCGACTCACAAGGGAGCGTGCCACTGCGGCCAGACTGAGTGGGAGACCACGATTCCCGAACAGTCCCACATCCTCTGGTAAGTCGCCTGCAGAATGTCCCCGCCATTTCCACAAATTTTCTGGCGGCGTCGCGAACAACGCGCTGACGATCAAGACAGCCACTGTGACACCTGCAAGTTCCTCGGTGGTGGCTCCTACACCCTCAACCAGATCATCCCCCGCAACGACTTCAAGATCACCAAGGGCAAGCTCAACACCTACACCTACAAGGGTGACTCCGGCAAGAGCGTCAACTGCTACTACTGCCCCAACTGCACCGCTCATGCCTACCATCACCAAGAGGTCATGTGAGTCTTTCCTGCAACCCAAAAACACCCGTACTATAGTGCTGATTTAATTAGGGGCCCGGATACAATCGTGGTTCGCACCATCCTCCTCGACGGCGGCAAGAAGTTCAAGCCAGCTGCGGAGATCTACGGCAAGGCCAAGATGGGCTGGGAGCCTACCTCCGCGACCACCCACGACACCCTTCCTCCCAGCTAGATGTGGTCCAAAGTCATTTCGGAGTGGGCACGAAAGCTCCCGAGGAGGATCTACAAAAGGCGCACGCCACACGCCGCTTATGTACCAATAGCTCACCACGCGGTAGCGATGAACGAGCAGACGTGAAATACCAACGAGTATCCCAAATCCCTCAATAAACTCTTTTCGTCCAAGCATGCCAGACGGTTCTAGTGCGTAAAGATTCTCGAACCGTCAGACACGGCGGTCGCGTCTTGGAAGAGCGTCACAGCGTTCACACCAGAGACGGGAGGATCGAAAAACTTCCAAATACGACAACGCCAGCGGCCTGAAGCTCATATGCCACGTTCGTAACCTTCACATGTACAGTGCCCGAGCTCTAGCAAGTAGTTCAGTACATTTGTATGTTCTGCATTGTCGCAGATGTGTTTATGGACTTTGTTCATTTCCCGTGCATTGACACTAAAATTGCTAATGCGCTTGTCCCAAACCGGAATGGCGCTTTTCGCGAAATTCTTCTGCGCGTCTCACATCTTCAACTCTCTCTTTTTACTCTTGGGAAAGGCTTGGTCCGCTTTGACCCGTCTTCTCTCCCTGAAGACTTCCACAGACCAAACCTGACTGTCCGTGTCCGAGCATAACTTTAGCCAGCATGCCAATCGTCAATGGCGACGTTGCGCGTCACGCCGGCCCTTTGCTCTCCCCAACGCCCGTCGAGGACCACTCCTCTGCATTGAAGGTGCTGCAAGAATACGCAAATGGTGATGGACTGGATGTTCACTCCTTGCTCGATTCAAGCAAGCATGGAGGTCTTACGTACAATGACTTCCTTGTTCTGCCAGGCTATATTGGTGCGATCATACCATGTGGACTCGACGCGATCTAACAATGGATAGGTTTCCCCGCGTCCGAGGTGACGCTGGATACCCCAGTCACGAAGCGCATCACATTGAAGACGCCGTTTGTATCGTCGCCAATGGATACAGTGACTGAGCACAACATGGCTATTCACATGGCCCTCCTTGGAGGACTCGGTGTGATCCACCACAACTGTTCAGCTGAAGACCAAGCCGAGATGGTTGCAAAAGTAAAGAGATACGAGAATGGATTCATCACGGATCCCATCGTGTTGCACCCGAGCACATCGGTAGAGGAGGCCAAAGCTCTCAAGGAGCGCTGGGGTTTCGGCGGCTTTCCAGTAACAGGTACGTTTACGCTTTCCTTTCCAGCAAGACTTGCACATGATGATTTCTATTCCTTTAACTTTCGTTCTTCTGAAGCATTCGTGCATGGAGACAAACATTTACAGCAAGAGCAACTGATAGTGCAGCATAATCCAAGTGTACTGATGGCGAGGGGTCGAGCATTAACTGATGATGATTCCCCATAGAATCTGGCAAGATCGGCTCAAAGCTCATGGGCATCATCACGACTCGAGATATCCAGTTCCATCCTGTTCCCACAGACCCAGTCACCGCGGTCATGACCGAAGATTTGATCACGGCCAAGACTGGCATCTCTCTCTCGGAAGCGAACGACATCCTTAGGAAATCCAAGAAGGGCAAGCTTCCTGTCGTGGACGAACACGGCAACCTCAAGTCCCTAGTCTCCCGCGCCGATTTGATGAAGAATCTGCACTTTCCATTGGCGTCGAAGCTGCCGCACTCTAAGCAGCTGATTGCTGCTGCTGCCATTGGCACGCGACCAGAAGATAAGATTCGACTGCAGCAACTCGTTGATGCTGGTCTTGATATCGTCATCCTCGATAGCAGCCAAGGTAACAGCATGTTCCAGATCGACATGATCAAGTTCATCAAAGAGACATATCCACAGCTGGATGTCGTTGCCGGCAATGTCGTGACGCGGAATCAAGCCGCAAGCTTGATCGCAGCAGGTGCTGACGGCCTGCGAATTGGCATGGGCAGCGGAAGTGCTTGCATTACGCAGGAGGTAATGGCTGTTGGCCGCCCGCAAGCCACTTCCGTGCACAACGTCTCAACGTTTGCAGCTCGTTTCGGCGTGCCTTGCATCGCTGATGGTGGAGTACAGAACGTTGGCCACATCGTTAAAGGCCTTGCAATGGGCGCGACGACGGTCATGATGGGTGGTCTGCTCGCAGGCACAACCGAGTCACCTGGCGAGTACTTCGTTAGCCGCGAGGGCCAGCTCGTCAAAGCCTACCGAGGCATGGGCAGTATCGCCGCAATGGAGGACAAGAAAGCAGCCGGCAAAGGCGTCACGGGCAAAGCCTCTCAAGCAGGCAACGCAGGTACAGCTCGCTACTTCAGCGAGAACGACCGAGTACTTGTTGCACAGGGTGTATCAGGCAGTGTGCTCGACAGAGGCTCCGTCACAAAGTTCGTGCCGTACCTCATGGCAGGCCTGCAGCACAGCATGCAGGACGTTGGTGTGAAGAGCTTGACGGAGCTCAGACGGGGCGTTCAAGATGGCAGAGTACGTTTTGAGCTGCGGACCGCGAGCGCTCAGGCGGAGGGCAATGTGCACGGTTTGCATTCGTATGACAAAAAGCTGTATTCTTAGATGGTATTGGGTTGCATAAGCGTGGCGTTGGAAGCAACGAATTGATGAGATTTCCACAGCAGCCACACAGGATGTTCAATTGTCCGAAAAGCAGGATTCTGGCGTCGATACGCCGGCGCGATTCCAGATCACTTGGTTTGAGACCTTAACCTCACAGGCGTACGCGCTCTGCTGTCTGTAATGACACTCCATTGCCTCGTTCAAACTCGTTGCCTTGACTTTAATCTATTCATGAAATTACCACAGCAGCCACACAGTATGTCTAATTGCATGAAAAGTAGCGTCTTGAAGCCGATACGCCGGCGTTATCTGGAATAATCGTGTTTGAGACCTCAACCTCACAGGCGCACGCGCTGTCCGTGATAACATTTCAAACTTGTTGCCTAGAATTTCAGGCAAGCAAAGGGTGTGCCCAAACTCTTGGCATTGCACACAGCCGGCTGGAATTTGAGATCGCCGACTACATCGCCTTCTGTTTGCGCCTAATACTCTCGACATTCACGACACCTTCTCCGACCCGACAAATCCACAACATCTCCTAGTCGGTATCACTCTCATCTCTAGCAAATCCTCCTCAGCCCAACAGCCATGGAAAACGAGCGCGGCGAAGTCGTCGACCTGTACGTCCCCCACCGCACCTCAGACACCTTCCCGCTCACACCCCAACACTCCCCATCACATCAAACCGCCTACGCCACCACAATCCATGAACTACCCCGCTCAATAATACATCTACCACCCCCATCTCTCGCCAATACAATAACTAACAGCAAACCAGCTACGTCCCCCGCAAATGCTCCGCCACGAACCGCATCATCAAAGCCAAGGACCACGCCTCCGTGCAGCTGTCCATCGGCAAGGTCGACGAGAACGGGCGCTACACCGGCGAGAACCAGACATATGCCATGTGCGGCTTCGTGCGCGCGATGGGGGAGGCGGACGACAGCTTTAATCATCTGACGCAGCGGGATGGGTTCTTGAAGGGCGTGTGGAGTGGGTCGAAATAGGTGGAAGCGCGAGGAGGATGGGAGGGAGGTGATGGTGGTGAAGAGCGTGAGAAGGTACTGATGGGGGTGGAGGGTTGAGGGAGGTGGTTGAGGAGGGTGATATGGGATGAAGCTTCGCAGCGGCTATGCGAGCATCGAGTGGATGGATACTAGCGAAGACATGACAGCGCGGCCGGAAGTCGTCGTTCAGAATCATATTGAGGATTGTGCCTCAGTGTAGTCCATCGCATTGCATTTTTCTCAACAACAGACACAAGAATGAAAAGACACAGCATGAATACTGACTGTCGCAACATTGTCGACAGTGAGTTGAAACAGCGCCATTGAAATGCTGGCCTGTCTGCACATCACTGATATCCGCGCCTGGTTGAACACGTCCTTGCGTCCAATTGCGCCAGTTCACCATCTCACTTCGGCCCTCCAACATCTCACACCGAGCAGCCTCGGCCCAGATCTCAGCCCCAGCACCACTCGCGCGTCACAGATCCAGTGGCTTTCACCTCTCCCATAGCTGGATCGCAAACCCTCTATGCCACCCTTTCATCCCTACCGCCCTCGTCTCTCCAACCTCACCACCTCTCTCACCACAAAAGTCCTCATACCATCCCACCACCACCCAAGCATGAGCAAATCCCACGCCTCCCCCTACACAACCACAACCCCACCCCGCCCCTCCTCCAGCGTCCTCCTCATCTCCCCTCAAAACACCATTCTCCTCCTCCACCGCGTCCGCCAAACCCAGAACTTCCCCTCCGCGCACGTCTTCCCCGGTGGAAACCTCGACCCCTTCCACGACGGCGCTATCCCCACTCCAGATGACGCTGCGCGGCATACAGATGGCTCTGCGTACCGGCTCGGCGCCATACGTGAGACGTTCGAGGAGTCTGGGATATTGCTGGCGCGGAATAATGGGTTTGGAAGACTGCTGGAGGTAGGCGAGAGTGAGAGGATGGAGGGCAGGAAAAAAGTGCATGGGAGAGAAGTGGAGTTTGAGAGATGGGTTGCCAGCAAGGGCGGACGGGCGGATACAGGGGCGTTGGTGCCGTTTACGAGGTGGATCACACCGCGGCTAAGGGAGAGCGCGAAGAGGTTTAGTACACAGATGTATGTGTACTTCCTCCCCTTAGCTGGGCCTACAAGTATGACTGCAGAGGGTGCGAAGACGAGCGAAGAAGTTGGAAACGAAGATGAAGGTCGCAATGCTGGCAATGGCGGCATGACAGGTCCCAACGACACGATCGCAGAAGCGGCCGCAGAAAAAGAAGCAGTCATCCCGCCGCCGACGAGCGACGGCGGGTTAGAGCACACGAGCGCGCAGTTTTTGCACGCAAGCACATGGACGGATATGGCGAGGCGCGGGGAGATTATCCTGTTTCCGCCGCAGTTCTTCCTGCTGTCACTTGTTGCGGAGCATTTGCCTGCGCCGAGATCTTCGGGGCAGGCGTACAGTCTGGAGGAGTCGAAGGCGCAGAGGGGGAGTTTAAGGGAGTTCATCAAGAGTGGAGGTTGGGGCGAGAAGGTGATATGTCCGATGCATGTTGCGGAGCTGGGGAAGCGGAGGGTGTTGAGTTTGCATGATCCGGGGGAGCAGGAGTTGAGGGAGAGAGGGGTGAAGGGGGAGTGGGAGAGGGTTGTGTTGGCGGCGTTTAGGAAGGAGGGGCCGAGAGAGGTGGAGGTTAGGTGGCGGGGGGATGTGGAGAAGGAAGTGGGGACGTTGAAGACGGGGAATGAGTCGAAGGAGCGGAAGGACTGTAAGTTGTGAGGCTATTGCTTGATTTTGGAAGGCGTGGCCATGCGCTACACACACAAGTGACTTTCACCTTGGAAGCAATGTCTCCCACGCAACGCCAGCGTAATGATACTCTTACTACCGATGATTCGACTGGAACGGGTATTCGAAGCTGCTGTTGCATAGCAGACCTCATACAGCTCATGGTCGCTACTACGAGCAGTACATCCGAGTCCGATTCCACCCACCCGACGAGCGAACACGCTACCAAGCTCGAGAGGAGCGCGGCACAGACGATGTACCTTCCTCCGTGCCACCGCGGCACCTTGCGGTCGCGTGACAAACACAAGAATTGCCGGTGCTGCAGCGCTGCTTCTTCCTGGGGCGTTGATCATCCATCCAATCCTGTACTACAGGCTAGCCGCAAGCCGACTTCGTTTCCGCTGACCTTCTCGTCGACCGAATGAGCCTCGGGTTCTGCCTTCGCCTTCGCGGCTTTCTCAATTCAGCCAAGGAGAGCCTCATAAAGACGACTACCTCATGATGAATTGGCGCAGGGTTTTTGACCCATGTGCAGCGAGCTGTATTGCCTAGCAGCTCAAACCTCCATTGAAACCGCAAAAGGAATAACTCACAGACTTAGATCGTACTGCCCTTCTTTCTGATTCTCAAGAAGGTCCCTCTTCGCCTCGCTGGCAAGATCGTAAGCCCGACCATTCGCAAGACCAGGCTCATACTGCAACAAGCTCTCCGTCACTCCATCAATCAGGGCAAATATAACACCCAGATGCAACGCGCCCACATGACGTTCCTTCTCGTCGCGTGTACAACCACCCCCAACCCACCACTCCACCGGCCTCTCTTCTACGTCAACAAACCCGGCTTCAGGCATCCGCTCGCCGTGCAACTTATTCGCATCAGGATCTACACCAGTACGTCGCGCATGCTCCTCAAAATGCCGAAACCAGCAGATCGCCGCCGACTCCTTTCCTGTCAACCCAGCTTGGCTGAACACGCCGGCAACACGCACGTCCGGGATCTCGAGCCATCCGCCCAGCCGCAGGTACTCGTAGCAGTTTTTGAAGAACGAAGGCCAGTCGTGGGAACCGCTCGCCAGCGTGCGGGCGCAGATGAAATCGAATGGTTGGAGGTCTTCTGCGAAGCTCCAGTTGTGCTCGACGTTTGCGGTCTCGAAATGGCAGTTTCTTGAAGCGGTTGCAGACTTTTCAGGTGCTGTCAGGTCGACACCGGGGACTGATGCGGCGGTGTGCTGGAGGGCTGCGTCGATCGTCCAGGCGCCGGAGAGGTGGCCGATGTCGACGATTGATTTTGCGTCCAGGGGAACTAGCGCGAGATACAGCTTTTGATCCAGCCAGGTCACCCAGAGGGTGTGTTGGATTGAGAGGCGGTCGCTTTCACGCTGCGTGCGATAAGTTGTGGCTGGTGCATAGAGTGATGGAAGGTCGGCTCTTACCTTTTCGTCTGAGGATGTGAGGTAGTAGTCGCTCTTTCGCGAGGACCTATCTACAGGTAAGCTGTTGGCTCTGTATCGCGTGGTTTCAAGGGGATGTATTCTACATTGCCCGAGAGGTGTGCCCAAGTTGTTTCTGCAAGATCGAAGAATGGCAATCGGCGGATCCCAATCTCTAATTCACATATCCATTTGCGAATTGGTCTTGGATCTTTAGCTTGCGATGACCTAGAAAGAATAGTCCCCGACGATAATACGGCACAACATACTATAAGAAGACCTGGCGCGGCGAAGAGGCAACAAAAGTAAAGATTCTTATCTATTCGAGGCAGTAGATTAAGTTCTTCGAGACTCTGGCTTGGTTGCATCTATATCTCCCTGGGACCTGGTCTGTCATACGACAAGAGATGCGACTGCATTGAGCCCTGGATCGAGGGAGTACATAGAGAATGATCAGCGCCCTTAGTCGCTGGTCACATCATCGCGCTCTTGATTCAACTCGTTTATCTCAGCCTTTTTCTCCCGAATGTCTTTCTTGCATGTGTCCTGATGATCCTTCATGCGCTTCTTCTCTGCTTGATTGTTTGTAGCGTAATAGTTCGTCGCGCACGCTTCGACTGTATCCTCCAGAGTGTCAATCTCGTCTTCGAGCGCCTGGATCTTGCCGTCGATTTCTCTGCGCTTTTCATCGGCGGTGGGCATGCTTTGGGTAGGGTTCAAAGGTTAGGTGCGCCTTGCACGAAAAGCTGGTGGCGAGCGCTTGGGTTCGACGCTTCAAATGTGTAAGATGAAAGGACGGAGCCTTGTATATGAGAGTGGAGCTGTATGCTACGTTGTCGTGTATTGATCGCGGATGAGTGTTCAAGACTATAGACATCCAGCACCTCTAGGACAGTCAAGGGCATATATAGTCCCAGGACCATTCGAAATTTACTCGCCGCGCAAGTGAGATGACAGTCTGTCTCCACGCATAGCCGCAATCTGGTCTTTGGCCACCAATCCAGGAATGCAAGCTCTAGAGAATACATCAAACGTAGTATGACTGAGCGGCGCCATTCATCGCGCATGATTCAGCCTACAGAGACCGGAAGTGGCGAGCGGGCCCGTGTATACCGGATGGTTGCCCACGGAAACCTACCCGTGGAACGACATTCGGTGGAACTCGGGGTCCGATTACGGGATTTGGGTGAACTCCATGGAAATCCTAGGTATTTATGGGATCCGGTCAGCATGGTACCTGCGTTCCAACCAACGAGCGGCCCAAGAGACCAGTATGCCAGTGACCGCGTGGCCCCAAGACCTTGACCTGCACCTTGTAGCCGGTTCGTAGGGTGCGTGTTTTTGAGTTGAGTAAGGATGGTAGCCGATTTTGGGTAATATTTATCGCTTGCGGTCGCGACTGCCAACAACCTTGTCACCTTGTACAGGGCCTTTGCAGCCCCCACCGCTAGCTCAAACTCTATTTCTATGTAATGTTCGCGGTTTTCTTGAGTAGAATATCACACAGTCGAACCTCTAGAAAAAAGGGGAGAGCTGCGTCCGCGTAGCTAGGGTCATACTCTGTACGTTTACACTTCAAGATACTCGTTATTCAGAACCACTGCTGGAGATACCGGAAGGGAGACTTTTACCAACTCGCACGGTTCAGCTGACGCTAGCGATGGGGGCTACAGAGGATCTGTAAGGATTACGCCCATGTCTTGATATTACTCCGTACCGTTGACCTGTTGCGACCTGAAACAATGTCAGCAGAATTACAGTCAACCTGTTGCGACCTGAAACAATATCGGCCGACGACCTTAGCGGTGCAGCCCCAGGCGAACCCGCGTATGTCCACTATCGCCCTCGATTGCACCAACCTTTCTTGCTCACCTTGTGTCTCATGTCTGAAACTTGTAGGTCCGGGTCGTTGAGAGTATACACCCTGTTCGTCCGCCGGCATACATGATTGCATAGTTCTGGCATTTAGAAGCCCAACAGCTGGCCAAAAAGCCGCAAATGATTGCGGCATTTCTTTTTTCAAGAACGTGTCTCAGACGTAAGATCTTTATTGGCTCGCAAGACGTCTTCTCCTATACAGAATGACATATATCTGGTATGTAGAAGCTTCAACTATAACAGCTGGCCACAACGACGCGTATGGCTGCGGCCATGTCTTCAGAAGCACTTGTCTTAGACATAAGATCCATCATCGATCTGAGCTCTCGGGCCCTGGCTCATGATTGCTTGCTTATGCTCTCCGCTGACAAAAACACTTATGCCGACCAGACGAAAGCAGTCTCATGAAACGAGCAACGTTTCTCAAAAATCATGTCCAGCAAGGGTAGCAGGTGGCGAGACAATGTGTCTTTCCCAATGGCTCATGTGTTTAGTTGTGACCCCATATTGACACGCCTCAAGGGCGAGCCGAACATCCCAATCTTTCTATAAGTTGCTGTTCGGCTCCGCTGTCCTCTGTATTCACCAACAATCAGTTTATACATCTTTCGAGATCGACAGCGAGAAGATCTAGCCAACTGAGTACCTTTGCAGACACCTATCATCATGAACACGCACGGACATGCACCTCACACGCGAGCCAAAGACGAAAATCAGCTGCGCAATATCGGCAAATTGCAAAGCGGCGTCCCTAAGCAGATTACGCTGCACGACATGCACGAAGAATTCAATGGGGACCACGCCGATCAGTGGGATCACAACGGTGAGGCCGCGGCGACCCAAGAGATGGTGAGCGCGTTCGAAAAGGAGCATCCCGATGAAAAGCTCGAGGCAGTAGTCGTGAAGTACATCACACCACAATCTGGATCGTACGCTTGTGTGCTAATTACTAAACAGGAACCCGCGCAAAGCTGAGTTCGATCTGCAACTCAAGGGTCGCGGGGGCAAAGTTGTCAAAGAGGAGAAGAGCGTGAAAAGAAAGAGAGTCGGAGGGTCTTCCAAATTCTTTGGCGTGGGCAAGCTGCGAAACTCATTCCGCCGCAATCCGGATAAGGCACGCCGTGGTATGTTTGGCATTGGTCGCAACAGTAATGGGACTACTTCAAAGTCGACCGGGCTGAAGGCTAAGCTGACACGGAAGGCTAAAGTCTGAGGTGCGGGAATTGTTGAGGCTGTAGTCATTGCTGATCGATCTTCCAGCTGAAAGCATACCTGTCCTGCGCATTAGCCATGCATAGTCAGCAGCTGGTTGCCGCTCTTTTTCCACTATGCTTTGATGTGTTTCATGCCGGTTCTTGAGTTTTTATCCTGTAAGTGATGAGCAGAAACAACTTCAGCGCAGATGCTTCGTACGAGATTGTTCAAACAGCAATTGTAGATATGGTTATTGTGACAGAAGTGCCAAAATGGCGCTCTTGTATCAACCCAGCGCACAACTCTGGGATAACCAGAGTTTCCTGTTTCCTTGAAGCAGTGTTTCACTCTCTTGAACTACCAATGCCGGCAATGAGTGTTACAGAAAGTTGGATCGGATCTTTCTTAGTAACGATCTTCAAGACCCCCATGGCGGCCCCTTTGCTTGCCATCTGCGTCTCGTAAGAGAAGTGTATGCCGGTGAAGCTTTCGCCAAACAGATGAATACCTATTTCGGCGTCTCAGATGGTTAGTGTTGTAATTGGTCATCCTTCACTGCTACTCTTCTCAAATGGTCCGTCCCATCGGCATGATGCTAGCTTCTGGTCAACAACTTCACATAGAGACTCCCAGAGACTCTTTCAAAACGTCAAACTACGCCCGACTCGATGGACAACAAGGCGTATAACTTTTATGACTCCCAAGTCAGAGAAAGGTAAGGCTCTCGTCCACGCACAATGAACGCAAGCGCCAACAACTTCGTAGGGCCACGGTTATACCTCCTCAAACCCGTCTGCCACGATCTTACAGATGAGCAGTGCACCCGCGTTCTAGCCAACACAGCGCAAGCCATGGACGTAAACTCCAGTCTGTTGATCGATGATTGGGTGCTTCCGGACACCACGGCACCGCAACTGGGTGCGTCAGAAGACATCATGATGGTGGTGTTGCTCTCGGGCATGGAACGCAGCGAAAGCCAAGCTGCCAATGGCGGCATGTGTTAGACGCTGCGGGACTTTCTATAAAGAAGATTTGGCCGTCGCTTGGACAGAGAGAGTCGGTGATAGAAGCTAAACGGTCAAGCTAGGCGAGTTAAAAGAGCAGCTACCCTCTCGTATATCATGTAGACACATGATGGTTAACGTGGGATGGCTGAAATCGCTACCGAACACGGACTAATGTTGATCTGGAGCAAACATCCTTACTGCTCCTAAAGTGTGTGCATTGATGGTCGATCTATGCTAACCCCTTTTGATAAGATCGACTTCTATAAGTCTCAACGGCCGTCCAGTATAATTTTAGCGTCAGTTCACTCTGCCAAGTATGTATCCTGTACAGCAGTGCTGACTCAGATGCCAGCCACCCAACGTCCATGCGAAGGTTTTCAAATCAGTGATGCTGGTACGATCTCGGCTTCTCCGTAGACCGGCATCCCATTCCGACGTGCCTAGCATGGGTGGCTGCATCCGGTACCCCAACCACACCTTAGGCTCATTCGCCGGAACGGGTCTCTGAACTCTTCCCGAGCGGCATATACTTTTACGTAAACAACTACAACCGCACAAAATATAGCGTCTGTTCGGCGATCCACCACCAGTTATGCTCACACCGCACTACATCCTTGCACTGCCGCGATCCACCCACATCCACCCACATCCGCAAGCAATCTACACCCCAGAATTCCTCCGGTGCACCAACAATCTAACGCACCTTCTCCACGCGCAAATCGCACCGCAACCCCTTCGGCAACGCATCCTGCGTCCCTGACTGCCGCATGCTCTCCACATTCGTCGCTGATGCTGGATCCTCGCTAATACGGTACCACAGCAATAAGGCCGCAACCAGCAGCTTGATCTCGACCGTTGCGAACGCCTTGCCCAGGCAGAGTCGTGCGCCGTAGCCGAATGGGATGTAGCATTCCTCCATGCAACGGAGCTTTTCGGGGCTGGCATGCAGCCAGCGGCCTGGGTCGTAGTGAGTGGGATCCGGAAAGACGTGCGGGGTGTGGTGGATTGCGATGGTGGAGGTGGAGACGATGGTCTGGCGTGCTTGTCAGTAATGTAAGTGCGATACGAGAATGATGCGTCGTTAAAAGAATATGAGCAGACTCACACCACGCGGCAAGAAAACACCGTCGTATTCTTTGCCAATGGGCACGACCCTTTCGGCGCGCCCGCTGGATAGTGGGTTGATGCGGTACCTAAGCAAAGCGTTAGTAGGGTAGAGTTTGAGTAGCAACCGGTGCCGCGTGATGCGTCATCGCAAGGCAGTTTTCATGCAATGGCTGGGTACGGAGTACAACAGCAGCTACGTAACATGCTGCGCGAAAGCTGTAGAACTTACGATTCGCGGACGCAAGCGTCCAGTGCAGGAAGAGCATCCACATCGTCGAACGCCGGTAATCCGTCATCCTAAAGCCCTACTTGTCAGCACAATGCATGCTGAGAGAGCACATACGCGAGTTTGAATTCCTTGCAAAATTGGTGAATCCAGCAAGCGCCTCCACTTCAACGTTTGCAAGCCCCTCAAAAGGCAACAAAAGAAACAGTGCGGAGGCTGTAGACTTACTTGCAACGGAAGACCCTGCAGCTCTTGGCGGACACTTGCTTGCCATGCCGAATTACGAGCGAGGTTCCAAAGAACATACGTGAGCGCCACTGTCGTGGTCGTCTGCGCAGCATTGAGGTTGTCCAACATCTCGGCTGCGATCCAATTGGGCGAGAGAGGCAAGCCAGTCTTCGCTGTCCGTGCAGTCTGTAGACGATGCAGAAGTGTGTCCTCTGTACTGGCGTCATCATTGCTTTTGCTTTCGCAGTCCGCGATGGCCATGTGTAGTCGCTGCGTGCTCCACTCTGTGAGTTTCGTCTCGGCGGTCAAGAAGAGCGGATTACCTCTGATACGGGCGATGAGGAACTTTGCAACAGTGTGTGCGAGCGGAAAATTGAAGAGTAGATTGTTCCAGACTTCGCACTCTTTGAGGCCTCCCAGCATGACGCGCTCTTCGTGGCATTGATGGTCTTCGATCGTGCGACAGCAGTATCGCGATCCATAAAGTAGTCTGGTGATATTATCGAAGGCGTAGAGATTCACGCGTGAGAAAAAGTCCAAAGAAGCGCTGTCCTTGAAAATATGGCAGCTGATTTCGTTCAGGAGAGCCAAAACGCGTGTCCTGATAGGTCCCACGGCCGCGGTTCTATACATTGCCGTCGATTGGAAGAAGGAAAAGGTGATCCTTCGCTTCTCGCGATGCTCGTCGTAGTCCAGTGTATTGAAAGTCGCCCGCTCGCCGTATGATATGAAGTGATCAAAGTATCTGCTTTTGGGATGTCTGGCGGAGCTGCCGTAAATATCTCTCGTGGCGGAGACGCTTGAAAAGGAAATCTCTCCAGGTGCAATCAAGACTACCGGACCATACTGTTGGTGCCATTCATGTATTTTTTGGTTACGCTGCAAAGTGACGTCGTAATATGCTAGCCAAAGCCGCGTGATCTTACACATCCATGGCCCGGGAACGTGTCGAAATCTGGAGAACCAGATGCCATGAATGACAGCGCCGAAGACGACGCAAAAAGCAACAAAAAAGGAAAGAAGGGGCCAGTAGGTGACCAAGACTTCGAATGGCTTTAGCATGGTAGAAGGGAGCATCAATTCTATGAGATGACACCCAAAACAAGCGGAAAACTTCAATGGTCATCGTCGGGAAGAGCCCCGGTCCTTAAGGCGTCTTTCCCGGTTCACGATCTGTCCGAACGGAATGGATTTCTCGCAAGCACTGACCTGTTGTTTCGCACGCAGCACACATTCGGCGGTAACTCCATCAGCCCAAGGGACATGCACCTCCACTCAAGTCAGCATGATCGCAAATGGAATTAGGAGCCGGATGACAGCGGGCCGTTCTGGCCACGAGGTGCCGCCACATGCTGAGAATTCGTTGCCCTCCTACAAGAACGATCACTCTTGGGCTCTTTGAGGACTCGCAGCGATCTCTCCATGTTGCTAGCGACGTTTCACCTGGGCTAGACTCCAGTCTTAACTGTGTTTGGGACATCTCGACTCGCTCCTCAAAGACGGCGTTCAGGAGGGATTTTGAGGGCTTTGCGTGGGCTCACGGAGGACATGAGGTTAATATGACAAACATTAATAAGACTCTTCGGATGCTGCGGACTTAAGTCCGAAATGCTAGCCAATCGGTGATGTGTTGTAACTATGTATTGTAGTAGTTGTACGAGGGGGCCAGCTGAGCGGTGTGAGAGACCAGCGCAAATTCTTCGTCGAGGATGTACCAATTCTGCCTTGAACGTTATAGAGAAGACCGGCTCCGGTTTCTTCTTCGAAAACGCTCTTACCGCCCCATCCTGTCGCAAGCCTTTCTCACCTTTCAAGGCTATTGATGACTTGACACAGCATCACTTTCGTGCCGTCGTTGCCTCTGCACGCTGCTGCGATCCGCTTCAAAAATGGCGACAGAGTTCAAAGCCAGCGAATCGCCTCTCGTGGACTCCTTGCCTCGCAGTAATAAGGACACTACCAGAGTGGTAGAAGGCACTGGCGCAAAATCGCCAACAGGAGAAGAAGAGAAGTTCCCCATGGAAACGTCTGGTGAAAAAGCACCTCTGCCGCTATGGAGGTAAGAGTATATTTTTCTAACATTCTATGCTGTAGCCTCAAGCAACGAGACGCTTTTTGACAGACTTCCCGCGCTAGCAACACTACTATTCAGAACATATTACGTTGACACCCTAGGCAATAGGTGCATCTTGATTATCACCACGCTTTCCGGAATCACAACAGCCAGTAGCATGACTACAGGCCTGCTCGCTGTGGCACTACCACGAATGGCGTCAGACTTGAACCTCTCGGATGGCATACTGCTTTGGTTCGTTGCATGACCGCCAACACTCTTTCTGTGCGCTGACGGGTAGGGCAGGCCTGCGTCAATATACGGGTACAAATTCTACAGCGCTGCAGAATCTTATTTTCGAAGTCGCATTTGACCAAGTCCCTAGGTTGACAAGCGCATGCTCCTTACTTGTGGCAGGAGCCATTGCAGATATTGTAGGAAGCCGCATTGTCTGCCTCACTGGCTGCTTCATCCTGAGCTTCTTCGTTCTCGGTAGCGGCCTTGCTCGGACATCTACCCAGCTCATAGTCTTTCGAGGAGGCCAAGGTATAGCAGTCTCCATGTGTCTACCCACCGCGATGAGCTTACTCACGCTTTATTTGTCAATTGGTAAGCGTCGCAACGCCGGCTTTGCGTTTGTAGGTGCGGGTCAGCCACTTGGGTATTCGATCGGCCTTTTTCTCGGCGGGTTCTTTGTCGACTCCGTCGGATGGAGGTGTGGATGGTATATGTGTGCTGGAGTGGCATTGGCTGTCGCTCTCACGGGATTTTTCGCGCTACCAAGGTAAGTACAGAACGTTAATGTGTTGTCCGGAGGATTGGGCTCGCCGTTGACCTCAACATCGCTGGAGAAGACACGATACGATGGAGTATCGTCCGCCGTGCATTCTTAGTTGTGCTGACATCGAAGAACGTAGGCATTCCAGGGATGGCAACCAAGGTGGCAAGATCAGAAGGATCGCCAAAGACATCGACTGGATTGGAGCAGCAGTGGCGAGTGCAGGCCTGGGGATGTTATCCTACGTTTTAGCGTACGTATACCCAACGGGAGGTTTCCGAGACCCACCTTGAACATACGCATTGCTAAACAGTCTCGTGAGAAAAGGGAGATTGCGAGTGAGACCTCAAGGATCAAGAATGCCGCACAGAACGTTCCCCTTGTTCTGTCGATCCTTTGCTTCCCGACTTTTGCCCTTTGGATGCACCGGCAACAGAAATTGGGAAGGCCTGCGCTCATCCCGAATACCGTTTGGAAGAAGCTGGCATTCTCATCGATTTGTTTTATGGTGTTCCTTACGTGGGCTATTGTGCAATCGGTAAGCTGCAAACACCCCGTGGACGCACCTCCCAGACATGCACGCTTGTTTCACGGAATCAGGCACGTGAAGGTATCGACGGCCGCACACGAAGACGCTTGGTGGGTTGTAAGAATATCTCCACTGCTAACATCCTCTTCAGGTAGAATACTTTTTCAGTCTCTAGTGAGTTCCTTTCCTGCTGGCATTGTCCAAATCTCTCTATGCTTGTCCAGGATCTTACGCGATGTGCAGCTTCCAAAAGGTGCAGGGCGTCTCGGCGATCCAGACTTCACTGCGTTTCATCCCAAACGTAGTGATCGGCATTGTTCTTAGCGTTATTATCGGGATGGTCCTCCATAGAGCCTCAGCCTACTGGATCATCCTCAGCGCCTGTACCTTGTCCGCGATCTCCCCGCTTCTGATGGCCGTACAGAGCCCGACATGGTCTTATTGGTATACGGAGTTCTGGGCTGTGCTCCTGTCTCCGCTTGCAGGCGACAGTAAGTCTGCTCTCGGCAAAGTGACATAGTAAGGGTAAGGCTCATCTCATCACAGCTCTTTTCGTCATTTCCGCCATTGTTATCACTCATTCGTTCCCTGAGGGAACTCAAGCTCTTGCTAGCGCCGTGTTCAACACGATCTCACAAGTCGGCACGGCTGCAGGAGTCGCTATCATGGCTGTCGTTGCCTCCACGGTATCACAGTCGTACAGCGACAGCCATCACTCTGCGGCAGATCCAGGCGCTGCCGCGGCGGGTAAAGATGTCTTCATACCCCGAGATCTTCTTGAGGGCTATCGCGCAAGTTACTGGCTTTGTTTCGGTCTGTCCGTGGTGACGTGTGGTATCGCAGCTATTGGGCTTAGAGGTGTGTCAAGTAAGGGTATGAAGCAGTGACGAGGATTGCTGTTGACGTGGATAGCTACCTACTTGAGATGGAGCTAATAAGCTACGCTTAACACGGACTAGCTTGGATCTGTGGCTTGGCATCAAGTTCAGTCGCTTGTGTGCATGGTCTCGACGATCTGTAGACCAACTATAGTATGCAAACGAGAATACAGACAGAACCTCATGAGACTGCTTTCGTTGGCTGTCTAGTTGCGGAATGCTATTCATGAAGCGCTTGCCGCCAATGTTTCCCTTGTGACTTCCCGCGCCCGGTATAACAATGCAAGGACTGTTGCTTATGATTTCTGCTGCCTAGTCAAGCTTACGACTTGTCCTGTTAACCATCGGCGACGGCCATGTCCGACCACCGCGCTGCGTCCATTCACGTAAACGGTAGAATCACGGCTACTGAAACAGCTTCGCAGACCAGCAATATCAGCAAGTCGCGATGACCGCGTTGCCATCTAGCACCCGCTTGCCTAGACGACATCTAGTGTCATGGCGTATATCTTCGTTTCAAGAAGCGACTGGTGAGCCCGTTGAGTTAGCCAAGTGCTTCAGCTTCGACCACATCAGCTTTGATTGGGCTCGAAATAACTTGTCGACCCAGGATCGTGCCGGCTCATACTACCATCGCACGAGCGTGTATCTCGCTCACTGTCGAGAACTGATAGCTGCTCGATTAGACGTCGTAGGCTGCAGGATAGATGCGTCTACTTGTCAATATCTTCTGCACTATATTTTGCACTGCACCCCTCAAAGATTGCGAGTCTTGACAGTATGCTTGCCGACTCACTGACCGCCTGACGAGTCTTGTTGAAACCGCAGCAACAAACACTGACCCTAGGCTGCCCGATCATTCAGCCATAGACTCCGAACGCTCGGATGTTCAACACCCAAGCCCGCAATATACCTCCGCCAGCAGAAGAGCATACCGCGACTCTTGCCTTTCTAGCCGATCGAGCGCTATTACAGACAAGCCGCCATGACCGGCATCGAAATGGCAATCCTGCATTCTCTTCACCCACTCCTTAAAACCTACAAATTCTACCTGGGCGATTGCAAAGACCGCAACACCCAGCGGACATGGATAGACTTCATCGAAGCAGAGATGTATTCGTGCTTCAAGCGCGATCTTGAAACAGCCGATCTTGAGACAGTGCTCCTACCAGTTTCAGCGCAGAACTCGCTCCTCGTTCTTAAAGTGAAGGAAACCATCAGCCATGAAAACCAGCACCAAGCGCATCAGAAGGCGAAAACGTTCCTGGAGGTGTGGATGGTGCATCATCCCTGCGGCATACCTGGAAGGAAGGGGTCACATGGTGTTTATGCGCCCAAGAAGCCGTGTGAGCCTCCATCTCATGATGGTCATTCACATCGGCACGTGCAGAAAACAATCGGAGCATCCATAGCGTTGACGGAAAGAGATACGACAACTTGGGTGGTGAGCGGTATGGACTTTGAGCCGAAGAGACATGACAAATAAAGATTACGGTACAGCAACGAGCTGAATTTACGTACATCCAGCGTCAGTACACATCGCTCAGACGATCATTCCTGGCTCAGGCTCCGCCGCCATTACCGTTGCCGCTACCTCCATGGCCTTCAAGATGTTTTTTAAGATCAGCCAGATACTTAGCGACCTTATGGTCTGGAGGAAGGTCGTGATCCTCCGGCGGCGGATTGTCTTTCAACCACTGAAGAGGGTGAGTAACACGATGCGTTGCCCCCTTGAGTCGCTCGGCCATATTCGTGGACTGCCCAACGCCTGAGCTTTTGTCCGACGATCCTGAGCCCTCAGAGCCCTCAGTCTTTTTGTCCTTGCCCTTGCGCCGGCGCAAGATGCTGCCAGAGACAGACTCGCCGGCGCCAGAGCCTTTTGATGACCTCTCAGAAGCCCCCTCAAAATAGTTATCCAGGATCTCCAAGACGTCAGAATAGTTGTCCTTTTGTAGTTGCTGATGCAGGGTATCGTGAAAATGCTGGCTCTGCGGATCGGTGACAAGCTCATGCTCGAGGTGTTGGGGCAGCACGTTCTTGCCCTTGCTAGTCAGCACTTTGTTGAGGCCGTCGGCGAGGTCCTGTAATCCAAAACATTAGTTCAAAATATTCGGTGCAAGTTTGTCCTGGTGCAGTAACGCCGTTCAAATGGAAGCCTACAAGCGCGTACGTTGTCGACAACAATGCCCCATTTCGTAATGGCAGCTGAGCGCGATTGAGAGAGTCTCTTTGCCATATTCTTTCGCGATCGTTGTCCTCTTGAGCTAAGGTTCCAGGCCTAAAGTCAATGCAACGCTATAAACTCACCTTGGCTTTGCCTTTCAGATGGGTATAGGTATTGACGCCGCCCTTTTTTATGACTCTGCCGATCGCTTCTTTTTGCGAATCAGTCATAAAAATGCCGATGACGCCAATAGCGGTGCTGATGGAAGTTAGGTAGCCCCCTGTGCAGAAGATGTCAGCACTGTCGATATCGAACAGCGAGTGTACGCCTTTGCTCTAAGATGTTACAAGAGGCTGTTGAACCTTGCAGGCGTATTGACTCTCATAGTGTACTTAGAACGATACGTGCTGCTACTGTAAGACTTACCAGCATTGACGCCTTCGGGCTTTTCAAAGGGCCCTTTGGAGCCGCCGTCGTCTGCCATGGTTGCTATTGAGGTAGGAGTTGAGGTAGAAGCAATTGTCTGCTCGAAAAGACGCTTGATGAGGCTCTAACGAAGCTCGCCCGGGGTGATGAGAGGTCGATATCTTGCTTGGATACAAGAGTAAATTTCATACAATCGGTCGTTGCCATCGACCACCACGGTCATCTTATACATCCCTCGAAGCAAGAACGAACACAACAAACCATCGGTGCTCACTGTTCATTGCTACGTGGCCACACGAAAGTCGGTCGCTGGGTGCGTAATGTTTCAGAATCGGCTTGAACAGTTATACGACATCTCCATTGGAAAAGAACAATGGTGCTACTATCATAGGTGCATTGGAGCACTGACCGAGCCGAAAGAATTTTTCTTCTACACCTTGAAGCCAGTTCATCAGGAATGGCATGCTCTCTAAACGAATTGCTGAGTAATCTGTGGGCCCGTGACCGTAAGTGAGCAGTGCTCTTACATGCCCAGGTAAAGGCAGGAACGAGGCGTCAGTTCTACCGTTCAGGATGTACATTGCAAGGTGGACCTGCAAACGTATCGACAAGCCGCAGCATAAGCGTTTCAGTCGTCTGATGTTTGCCTGGAATAGCTTGCCTGGAACACTCGTCATCTGTGTCACCTCCTGGACACTGCCTCCTGTGCTGACGCGAAGCACGGGGGTGATACCCGTTTTCACACATACCCGTTTTCACACAAAGGCGGCAGGTGCTCTGTCAACACGTCGTTGACTATCACCTGAAGGCAAGCATAGTTGCATGCGGAAGAACAGCTGGAACCTTAGCCTTGGATTGATATTGGTGTAATAACTGTCAGATGAGTTGTCAAGTTCTCCTTGAAAGCTGGTCTTATTGACGAGACATGAGCTTACTGCATCAGCCTCAGAGTCAGAGTCAGAAGCAAACATGACCGACCATGCTCGTATTTAAAGGGATACTACTTGGCCCAGAATAGAACAAGGCTGACAGAAGAAATCTTTGGAATCGCCCACCGCAACTGGTTGTACTCTGCATTCCATTCATAGACCGGCTTAAATGTCACGGTCTTCATCCGGCCTGATAGCGAGCGTTTATCACGAGAGACAGGGTCAGTCTCGTCCTCAGGCAGCTTGAGTGGGTGAGTGGATTGGCTTACCAAAAAATACACGAGGACGGCTCAAGATACGAGAAATGAGGGGAGGCTGGTACATAGATTCATAGCAGTGCTAAAGGTGATTTACTTCAGCTACAGGTATCACATTAATGTATATCGATCCCACCCCTTTCATGGATTGCTTGACTTGGGGCTAGTCTTTCGCAGATGCTCCACGATTCTTCTGTTTCTTATCAGATGTCCGAAATCCTTCTTGCTAAACCCCGAGGGTTTGCATTGCTGAGCCAAGAACATGGGCGGAAGCATCCCTCATTCCATGTTGAGGTTCTATGCTGCTACGACGACTGAATCTATCTACTTCGTCCCTGCAGCACCAGACGCGGTGCCACGACAGACCACACACGCATCAGCGGAAGGCCCACTGATCCATCCAAAGCGTCATCCATTTCTCATTGACTGGCTCGCATCCGCTCAATACTGGACTCTGGCTCGCAGTCTGCTGCACATCGAGTATTGGGAACCTTACGCCCGCGTCCACAACAGAAAGTGTTCGCAACGACTGGACGAAGCCGAGAAGCTTCAATGCTGGATTTGAAAGGATTTGCACGGCAGTCATTGCACCCTCTTGATCTGCGCTAGCATCGAGCGCGTCCACCCACTCCGTAAAAGATACCACCTGAGGTTTTCTCGGTTCCGGCAGCTTCGCGCGCACCGCGGAGAGCAATGCAGACCACGACGTCTTTTGTGGATTGACTGCGTGGTGGATGCGGAGTTTCTGAGAGTCGTCCTCGCCGGCAGAGGGTAGGCATGAGTCGGAAGCGTTCAGCAAAAGTTCGACAATGCTCACACTCAGGATGTCCACCGGCAACCAGTCCACTTTGTCGACCGGTCCGAGCGTGCTTGGAATTTTGCCTAGGTGTATGGACGATGCGATAAGACTCGGCAGCCACTCGTGCTTTGGCCACTCGCCTTGCGTGCCATGGAGCACCGGGCCAGCGATCTGTCCTACTCGGCAAATAGACGCAGACAGCCCTAATTTCGTTGCGCGTTCCAATAGTAGCTCGCTAATGTGCTTCGACTCCGCGTACCCAATGTGTTGGGAGCTCGACCAGTCCTCAATGATTTGTTCCGGAACCACACTGTTCGAGGCGTAATGCTGCGTAACTCCTATTGTGGAGATGAAGTAGAGGTGTGCCATGTATTCAGACTGTGACGCAAAGTTCACTAGCTGTCTCACGAAAGCCATGTGTGGGATGAAAGAAGGGAGAGAAAGGTTGAAGTCGACAGGCCATGCGTTGTGCAGAATGTGCGTGACAGAATGCAATAAGCGGTGATAGGTTGAGTCGTCGAGCCCGAAGTGACTATTGGAGATATTGCCTTGCAAAAACTCAATGGCGCGGAAGTCTATGCTGAGCCCACGAGCTTCGTGTGAAGCGCGTTGTCGGCTCGACGCGGACTCTCCGCGGTTCAAGCAGACCACCTTCTCGAAGCGCGAGCTTCTCAGCAGAGCGTCAAGTAGATATGACCCCAATGAACCGGTCGAACCGGTAAGCAAGACCGTTAGGGCTTTGGGCTTGGCTGATGGTGAGCGAGCTTTGATTGGGAGGTCTTTGGACAGATCTTCGAGGTGAGCCTGCATATGCTCACTGCGAGACATCGGTTTGGTTTCCAGCGCTTTGCTTCCTGTAGTCAAGAAAGAAGCTAGAGCGGTGATCGTCGGATTGGCGTACACGACTCTCGCTGGAGGGCCGACGCCACCATTTGCGCTTTTGATGCGACGAATCAGGTTGATCACTTGCAACGAATCGAGGCCATGAGCGAACAAGTCAGCGTCATCGGAGTCAATCTCAGACTTCAATTGCCTCAGGGCTTGCCGCAGGCTCGACTTTGCTCCTTCGAGGCCGGAGAAATTCAACTCAGACCCGCGCTCTGATCCCTGGGGGTTTGTATCCTCAAGCACTCCGTACAGAGCGTTCAACTCATCCGCATATCGATCTAGAGTTAATGTCCTTTGTACAGATCCCTTTCCCGCGCGTGAGAATGGCTTACTTGGTGAAGCAACGAGCATGAATGACCTATCGATCTGCCCGTGCGCGACGGCTGCCGAGTTTGCCTGGTCTACGACTGTCCAGACGCGATCAAGAAATCTGACCTCTTCGTCAGGATCATTGAGAGGCTCTCGTGGCTCCACCAGGAGAGATGCCTGGAATTGTCCGTTGCCTGCTACGAGTGCCGCTGAGACTTGGGGATGTGACTCGATTGTTTGCTCCATAGTAAGCGGATTGAGTTTCTCCCCGTTCTGGAATACGATGATATCATCTGTTCGGCCTTCGTATAGCCAGTGATCTGCCTTGCTAGGATGCTTAGACCAAAGGTCCCTCGTTGGCCATTCCATGAGCTCAGGAAAGGTCACGAAAATACCTTGGATAAGGTCGAGATTCTGTTGGCGGACAAGGATCATCTCGTACTGGCCTTTGGAGACATGGTCGAAGCGTATACCCGTATTAGAGCTGAAGTGAAGATACTGGAGGTCTTCCTGCGCGGTAGCTTCAATGGGAAGTAAACTCGCCTGCGCAGTGATCATTAATGAGATATCGAACGGTCTACAAATTGGGTTTTGCTGACCTCAGTAACCCCCAGACAGTTAATGAAATGGGCCTTGTCCTGTAAAGCTTGCGCGACATCGCTCGTCAATGGCGCACCGCCTGGCAACTTCAGCATCCAAGCATGCGTTTCAAGCGCTGTAGGAAGAAGATACTAACCGTAACATACATACTTGACGTTCTTGAAACTCTCGATAGCTTTCGATTCGGTCGCCATCTCACGGAGAATCGATGGAGGCAAGAAACCGGCTTCAACATTCGCATGTTCCAGAAAGGCGCTTGCAATATCTGCCGTGAGGGGTCCATCGGGCGGGCTTACCATGGGACTGTTGAAAAAGACGCTGAAGCCGAGTTTGATCGCAATAGCTGCCGAATGAAAGTTTGGGAACGGCATGAAGGCTCTGCAATCTGGTTTCATCACGTTAGTTCGCAAAGCTATTAGGTCTCTACTCTTGATAGGGGGGTCTCAAAGTCGTAAGACTTCATTGAGAGGAGTAAGAAAGACTGAATGGTAGACTGGTCTGTCTGGCTTGAACGGGTGGCATACCTTCCAACGGCGCCAAAGCAAATTCTGCCGCTCCAATCTTAGGTAGATCATGATATGCACCGACCTGAAAACAAGACGTCAGCACAGCCCCTTCTGGACTTCCGGTTCTGACAAAGCATTATGAGACAACGCTGGCGTGCCTGCTGCCTAAAGATAGCTCTGAAAGCACAGAACGTAATGTGTGGATGCTCTTCGGCTTACCTAGGAACAGCGTGTCAGCACAGCACGTTCTGAGATTCATTGAGTGTTCAAAAAAAGTATTTTGAGACAACGCCGGCGCGCTAGCTGGCGGCATAGAGTTTGAGGTAACAGAAGGGAAGGTGTCGAAGCTCTAAGACTTTAGGAGTCCTACAGCATCCATACTTTTCCTTCTATGACCGTCAAATCATACCCCAACACAGCCTCTTTCGAGGTTCATTCAGGTTTGAAACAAGACATGCTGAGACGTCGCCAGCGCTTCGACTACCTAATGATAGTTTTGAAGCAACAGAACGAAATGTGTGGACGCTCGAAGGCTTACTGTGGAGAAGTATCCTTGCTTCACAACAATGGCCTTAGGTACTAGTGGTAGCCGTCAGTTCAGACCGCAGTTGATGTGTGCATAGATCGTGCTTTTTACTTACTGCCCGTTGAGCCAGAAGTGTGCAGGACCATGCACGGGTCATAGCGAGCTTCTTCAAACTGCTTGCTGTACAGATACGGAGCGGTGCCGCTCTGCTTCTCCAAGTCGAAGAGCATCTGGTCGAGACCAGGCACCTCAACGTGCTTCATAGGGCGTTGCTCCAGGAGTTTGTTCATGAAAGGCAGTGGCATCTCTTCAGCCTGCAAGAAAGATTGACACTGGCATTGATCTAGAAGCGATACATGAGCTTTCAAACTATTTCTTGGTGATGAAAAGAACGCTTTATGACCAGTCTTCATAGCTGCAAGTGCGAGTAGAATATAGCGAAAGTCGGTGGGTGGGCCGATCCATGCGAATGTTTCAAAGTTCTTTGCCTTGCCAATGTGCTGCTCTAGAAATCTTGCAGTATGATCGACTGCTCGCCGGAGCAAACCGTAGTTGACATCATGGAAACCAGCCCTGGGATCCTTCGCTTTTGGTAGGCTGGCGAATGGTTGATGGGGAGTGGAGTCTGCACGCTCGTCGACGACGTTGATGACTAATTGTCTGCCATGCTTCATTGCTGTTGGATTCCTTATTGCGAACTCTCAAGTAAGATTTGTATGCCTGCAATGATCTAGGCTGGAAAATCGAGCAAGCAGAAGAGCTCCAGCGGAGCGAGGCCATAACTTGCAGAGGTCACATGAATATGCAAGGATTGGGCTGCGCCTCTGAACTGCGTGTGTAAAGGGTCAAGCTACCAATGAGGCAACCCATCCT
The DNA here is from genome assembly GCA_002989075.1 of Arthonia radiata. Classification (NCBI taxonomy): domain Eukaryota; kingdom Fungi; phylum Ascomycota; class Arthoniomycetes; order Arthoniales; family Arthoniaceae; genus Arthonia; species Arthonia radiata. The sequence goes on along the minus strand of PSQN01000004.1, from coordinate 580,335 downwards.
GACACGCACCAGATGCTACGCCGCTTTTTACCAACATACTATACGCAAGTTAAAGCTTGGATTCTTCTCGTATTGTTTGCCTTTCTCGAACCACAACAACGCAGCACTTTGAACGCCTCAAATTCCTGGCTCCAAATCCGCGTTTGTCATACGCTACGCCTCATGCATGGATTAGCCCCCACTATGATGCGTTGGAGAATGGAGCCGTGTCATAAATTAAGAGCATACACACATATGTAAGCCAACGAACATGGAAAAGGCCCTCTCAATCGTGATTGCAGGCGGCGGGCTTGCCGGACTCCTCGCAGCCATTCGTCTCGCCCGGGATGGCCATTCCGTTCAAGTCATGGAGCGCCGCGAGACGCTGTCAGATCGAGGCGGTGGCCTCATGATTCGTCCAAACGGAACAAGACACCTCGATGCCTGGAACCTAACGAAAAACTTCGAAACGGTGGCGCGAGCCTCAAAGAAGAGCGCGATGCATAGCCTACTGACTGGCGAAGTCACTGACGAACAAGTCATGCAGAGCTACTCGCGGTACCCGAATTGGGTCTTGACGCGTCAGCGCGCACAGAAGATCCTCTTCACAGAAGCGCAGGATACGCCAGGCGTCCGGATACATTTCGGCGTGGTTGTTATCGATGTCCATGAGAGCCTTTGTGCGGCGGTTCTGAAGGATGGCTCGATCGTGAAAGCTGACATCATAATCGTCGCGGATGGGGTGCGTTCGCATCTGCGTGAACGTGTTCTTGGAGGCTTGGATCCGTCTCTTGAGCTGTCGTGAACGGGTTGATCACCTATCAGACAAACTTGCCGCTTGATATCGTCCGTGACCATGCTGAGATCGGTAAGCTGCTGTCTGCGGAAGGTGCTGTCGACGTCTGGAGTGATCAAGGCCGCCATGTTGTTTCGGGCGCCGGGACCGAGGTCTATATGGAAGACTTCATCATCAATGGGTCTGGAAAGGGAACTCATGAAGAAGAGAAGAATCATAGCTTGTGGGATGAGGTGAGCGGAGGACATGTTACCAAACAAGTTACTGAGGTTTCCGCTGATACATCATCGCTAGGTTGGCGATATCAATCACGTCCGCCAGGTGTACCACAACGTCGCTCCCCCACTTCGGGCATGGCTTTCTGTCGTTGAGAGATGCAGTCGCTGGACATTGTGTTACCTTCCCAGCCTGCCGAGCTGGAGGAGCGAGAGTGGTACCGTCATACTGCTTGGAGATGCCGCTCACGCGATGCTTCCGAGTGCGGCTCGGGGTCTCTCACAGATCATCGAAGATGTCGCAACGTTGTCATACCTTTTGAATCCCGCCAAAGACCATCACTAGAAGAAATTGAAAGCGACTAGGGATCTCTCTAGCGTTGAAGCTGTCACAAGTGTGTGGCAGGATTTTCGTATGCCGCGGGTAGAAAGAATCAAGGTTTTGTCTGGCTCGATACAGTCGAAATTCCAGTCGATATCTGATGAGAAATCTCAGACTTCTAAACATGCTGCGGGACCAGCGCCGAAAGACACCAAAGCAGATGCTGAGGACATGCAGCCGGACATGAACGCCGACCTTACGTCTCCAGCCTTTCTGAAGTGGCAATTTGACTACGACCTTGTACAGGAGCTCGAGGACTATTTGCAAAGGTCGTAGGCCTGTTGCGACATTAGGGAGCTGATTTCGTACCACGAATGTTAGCTTGCAGTGCACACTGCAGAGTCATTGATGCTACACAATGCACATTGCGCGTTAGTATTGGACAGCTCGTGAAAGATTGAGCGTGTTGGGCTATTTGCCCGCGTGCCGTACTGCTATCTGTCGCAGCATCAAGTACCGATCGTCTGCACGCTTATTTCTGTTCTCCGCAGATGCCAGATCCCGGCACTTCCGACCTATTTGAGTGAGCACCCTTGCTTTCAGCCGTCACACGTAGCCTCTTTTCTTACATCACACGCACAATTCAGTGGCATTGCCTGATTGTCAGTCAACAACACCCTCCAATCCTATGACGCTTTACTCAACAACCTCGTCGCTTCATCCACTTGCCCAGCAATGATCGTCTGCCACTTATAAAAGTTTTCCGCATCACCACTCTCCACGCTCTCGACCAACCCAGGAAACGTCGCGCCACTGTACCCGGTCCAAAGCCCCGGCGCGAAGACAGTGTGTTTGAACCAAGAGCGATTGTCAAGACCATCTTTATGCAGGAACTGCCGCTCGAGCAGCTTATAGGCGTTGTTGATATGCTTTGCTTTTGCTTCCAACGCTAGCCGGTGTTCCTCGTTTGCAATTTGAGATTGTCCAAATGGAGATGCGAGTGCATTGGCGTCAGCGTCAAATCTCACTGCCGCGCCTTTGAAGCTGTCGATTGCGCTTCGGAGCTTGTCCAACCTCAGTGGAACCTTGTAGCTCGTCGCGGAAGTTTCAGCCATGCTGGCTACTTTATCAACGTAGCCGTCGAGCGCATTGGCGTAGTTCGTCGCGTTGAAGGGCAGCACCTTAGCTTCTACCAGGTTCGCCGCAAGTAAAGACCACACCTTCGCGATCGCAACATGGTAGTGCCATCCTGGGTCGCCAAACCTTTCCATCCAGTTGAAACTGTCGTAGTTGGAGTGGTAGTGATACACCGGCTTACCCACCGCACCTCGCACGCTCGGGTTCTCACCAAAGCCGAGGTCGATACACGGAATGCCTGCGAAGTCTTGGAATGCGGTGAAGTCGGATCCAGAGCCCATCGTTTTGATAGGCCCGCTCCAAAGATCGCCGACTGTCTGTCCTTTGATGGTCTGATTTGGCGAGAGAGTTGTATGAGTCGCGTCGATGAGGACATTGTCCAGCAGCGGCGCGGCGGCAGCTCTGAAGTCTGGCCCTGCTGTCCCCACATCAACATTGAGGTATGCAATCGCTGACTCTGAAAGCCAAGGCAGGTACTCTTCTACCCACTCTGTCGAGCCCACGAGACCGTACTCCTCACCATCCCAGCTTGCCAGGATGATCGTGCGTTGTGGCTTCCAACCCTTAGCCAAGGCCTTGCCGAAGGATCGGATGACCTCGTTGAAAGCTGCAGAGCCGCTATTGGGGTCACCTGCGCCGCCTGCAATCCATGCGTCGCGGTGGTTACCCAGAATGAGAACTTCGTCGGGTATCGTCCCATTGATGATACCAATGACGTTCCACATGGGCGTTGTGACATACTCGACGTTGTTGACGAGGTTCAGTGTGAGATCGGATGGTGATGGGCCGATGTTGTAGTGTACACCTTTGGGTCCAAGCGCGCCGCCTTGCCAGCGTGAGCTGAAGGAGGATGCATCCGGGCCGTGGCCATTTAGGCTTTTGAGTATTGGGATGGCATCTTCATAGGATATAGGAATGGATGGGATATTGGGGATTGCGTAGGAAGTATCAACGCGAGGAGCGCCAGGTTTTGAAGGATATCCAGGTGTGGTGGGGTCGCCAGGTCCGAAACCTGTAGTGTTAATATCACTGACGGTGGGAGGGCCGTGTAGACTCACTAAGAAACTGCGTACTCCCTCTCTGCACACTACTCGGATTACGCGCCGGGCCATTGGGATACTGCTCCTCCGGATCCCAGCTCTGCACACCATCTTCGCCAGGATCCGTGTACATCACCACACCAATCATACCCAACTCTTGCGCCCTCTTCACTTTCAGCCCGCGGAAGATGTTGCCATACTTGACCACCGCGATCTTACCCTCCAGCTCCACGCCCGCGTGCTGCAGCTCTTCAAAGTCCTTGAAGCTCCCAAAATTGCCATACACAAACCGGCCTGTGACATTCCCCGCAGCCGAATAGCCATGAAATGTCGGTATCCGGTCTTTCAACCCCGTCGTGTGGTCTTCATCTAGCATATCCTCTTCGAGCTTCGCCTCATACACCACATCCTCATCCTTCCGCGATGTCTTCCCAAGCAGCGCCAAACGGTTCTTGCCCTTGGGGTAGTTCGAATACACATCGTACGACACAAGCTCGACGTTCTCAACGCCAAACTCCCGCCACCGGTCTCGCGTCCACTCCGCTTGCGACTTGTTCTGCCCCATCAGATGCGGACCCGCCGTGTAGTATTGGCTCCATTCGCGGACTTTTTGCTCATTAGGTGTGCTCCTCAGAATGTCCGTAAGCTCCTTGTAGGACAAGCTCGAGGAGACTCTATGCTCATGCGGACCAAATCCGGGGTCTGGCCTTCCATTCGCGTAATCCGCCTTCTTGTTTGGCGTCTCGACCACGAAGAATGCGACTAATGGTAGACCCACGGCCAGCGCGGCTACTAACAACCATGTGCATGCTCGGCGGAGTGTCTGGTGGGGGTACCGCTGGCGAGATGGTGCGGTTGGTGCCGACTCCAGTAAAGGTGTGTTTTCAGACGGCATCTTTGAGGTCCTCTGGCCAGCCGTGCGAGCATTGAGAAGCTTGAAGAGCTCGAGGTGAGTGGAGGCCAGTTGGATGAATGACGCTACATTTCGGTTCTCGGTGGATCTAAACCCGAGGGGTTCGATAATCGTGAAACACCTGATTGGGTTAGACCATCTCAAACACACACTTGTGCCAAAACCTCAGCGACGGAGACAGGAAGGATTTCAATCACACGCACAGCTCCAAATCACAGACAGAAGCCGTCGCCATGGCCAGTACGTCTCGAACATTCACCTTACCAGCTGAAAATGTCACTGACCGCGCCACAGAATCAAAGAACTCGTCCCAGCACAACCAGAGCAAGAAAGCCCACAAGAACGGGTATGCTCCCCCCTCCCCGCATGAGGCCCATCCGCGAACGGCTGCATAAACACGACATGCGAGAGAGAAAAGAGCGGAGAGCTGACGGTCCAACCAGCATCAAGCGCCCAAAAAGCTACCGCTACCGCTCGCTCCGCGGCACAGACTCCAAGTTCCGCCGGAACCACAGATACGCACTGCACGGGACGGCGAAGGCGTTGGTGCGTATCGCGATGCAAAGCCACTCCAGTCACATACACTGATATAGAGACAGAGAGAAGTCAAGGAGGGCAAGCGAAAGACGGCATGAGTGGACATAGCGGGATGACGAGCGCGCACGACGAGCACAGCGAGCGCGCATGACTTTCACCATCAACACATGATTATCGCTTTGAATTGCTTCGAATCGAGAGCGAAACGAAGTGCATGTCGACGAAACGTCGTGTTGACAGTGACAATGACATACGAATGAAGTGAACGGCGTTCCCAGCAGCGTCCTATATCTCGCCTTTCTTTTCTTTTCGCGTCTGGGAGATCTCAGATCAACTAGAGGACAAAACGGCATCAGTGTGTACAGCACCGCATCCCTCAATGATGCTCCCGCTGAAGGTTTTCCATCGTGCCAAGATTGATATCCCCTTTTCTTTACCAAACACTTTGCCCAGCTGCTGCGATGAGGTCTGGTGTATGATGAGAAGGGTACATCATTACAAGTCAGGATTTCAGTATGTAGGCATACTTGGCGTGAGCGCTACAAGAAGACTTTCGCGTCACTAGTGCATAGTAGTGCAAAAGAAAGTCAATAGGACATATCATTCACAGCCTCCACGGCTTGAAGATTGCATCTTGAGAAGGCGTCATTTGCGCAGCGCCGCTACGACGACCGTCGAGGCCTTAGAAACAACTCGGAAACAGAACGCGTGGAGGCTCTGCATTATTTCCTGTGATAGCACCACAAGATAGAAAATAGAGGCAAGTTGGCGGTAAACATCGCCAGTTCGGCGTTTCTTTCAATATTTGTCTCACACAAGTGTCGACCATCTGATGACGATGGCGCACAACTGTCGTCGCTTTTTCTTCGCGATGTCTTGATAACTCTCCTCATCTGTACAATGACCGCTGAGCATTGCCGCAGATCTTCGATGCTTCTCCCTCATATGCGCGACGTCCATTTGAGGATGGGTGCAAATATGCTAACATCCAAATCGTAGCCTACACAACATGATGTCTGTCCAAATTCGTTCGTATCCAATGTCGACCGACGGTCGTCCGTTAACGCCTTGCAAATGCTGCTGAAAATCGCTGTAATCTGTCGTAAATATGATCTTGAACTTCACTTCACAAGTGCAAGTACTACACACAGTCAGTCATCTGCTTATTCCTCCCCTTGCATACGGTCCAGTAAGTGTATACTCAGGATCATGATTAGCAGCCCTATCGTCACCACAACGAGCAATCCGAAGCCAAACCAGCCCAGAATCATAGCGGTTGTGCCGACACCGCTCTTGACGCTGCCGTTGCCGAAGTCTTTCGTTATCTGAGAGGCTGCGACCGAGGCCGTGTGCTGCCAGAGGACTGACACCAGCACGAAGATTGAGGCGATGAAGATGAGGGCGAGGGCTATCTGGGAGACGGCGCGGGAGGGAAATGGTTTGATCTCGACGTCAGAGCCGGTGTCGCGGTCGCGCTCGGAGTGCCATCCTGGAAAGGTTGCGAGGAGGATGAAGGTGATAAAGGCGAAGATGATGGCGATGATGCTACGACGTGTGCTCAGTATGCGCTAGGTACCGTTACATGGATGGGTAAGAGTACTCACAGCAGGTACGGAAAGACGATGCTATCCTTGAAGGTATTGGCGACCCAGATGAGGTTCAGTGGGTCTTTGTCGATGGTGATCTGTTCCGCCAATTGCGTTGCGTTATTGCTGCAGAGGTAGGAGCCTCCATCAGGGTTGATACAGATGCCAAAGTAACCCACACGGACCTCAAGCATGGCATTGCCGACGATGTTGGCGACCGCGGAGACAACACCTGGGTCGACTTGGGAGGGGTCGAAGGTAGGGACGTAGTGCTGGTAGTAGAAGTTGATGAGGAAGATGCCGGGTATGCCGGGCGACGATGAGGAGCATCCTGCTAATAACAATGCTGGGTGGATGTAAGCGAGGTAATGGAGGTCAAGCTATAGAAGGTACTCACATAGTAATACGATTGCAATGGCTATTAGTATCATAAGCAGGTGGTGGTAGCCCAGGAACGGTATGAACCCTTCTTCATGTTAGCAGTGCCATCCTAAACGTTCAAGAAGCATGAAACTCACGGGTGAAACCGACGCCAAACCTGGCTCTGGCCATTCCTCCTCTCTACGTCCCCAGGACTTGATGGTTGTGGGAGTGGCCAGCCGTATTGCCGGCAACTGAGGAATGTAGGGGCTCGATAATGGTCGTGGAATGCAGGGGAAGCGTCTGAGAATTGCGTGTGTAGGTGGACTTGGGTTGGTTGCCCAGCGACGAACTTCGAGAAACGCTACGAACGACAGAAGGTCAGATGGAAGGTTCTGCAGCCGTTCGTGTAAAGATGTGAAGGGTCAGGGAGACTCATCAGCTTGCAAAGACTCTTTTTCGGCCATGACGCCGTTCGACGAAAATTCTGGTGGCTTGCTTGCCTGCCACACGTCTTTTCGTAAAAAAATGGCTGGGGACTCAAATGCGCGCTTGTTGCTCGGCAGATCGCCCATAGCAACGGCGCTACTGGGGGCCAGCAGTCGCACTAAGCCTTGCGCTTCTGGCCAATGCTTCTGACGTCAGGTACAAAGCTTGGCATTGGCTGTAACTGCCCCGCAACATCCCGTGCGAGTGATGCGAGTCGTTGTTGCAGACTTTTCAGGGAGAAATCATCTATCAGATCATCTCGAAAGCAAGTAGGCAAGAAGGCAGAGGTTTGGATGTTTGATGAGAATGGTATTGGTTCGTAGGGGTATCAGAATGCTAGGTCAATCTTCGACGTTGCTATCGCTCATGCTGAGAAGCTCTCGTGCATACGCACCATCTCATTCAGTCATCGCTCAATTGGGGTGCACTGCTGGTCGGCGTGATTGAAGTGATTACTTCTTGTCTCCCAATCCAGTGGCGTTCTTGATGGAATCCATGACACTACCACCGGTTCCACCGTGCGCGTGCTCATCCTTGGAGCGGCCGGCCTTGTCAGTGACCTTCTGAGAGGTGGACTTGGAGTCATCGGTCTGGACAGAGCTGCACAGATAGTCAGTAAATTGTGCATGGGACAATTTCTGAAGACAACTGACCGGCCGAGCTTGTCACCGACTGCAGGCAAATGGTTAGTATAAGCACTCAATGCTCAATGTGAGGGCATCCAGAAACATACTGTCGGTGAAGTCCTCCTTGGTCTTCTGCTGGGTTGACTTGGTCGACTCGGGAGTCAGGGTCTCGGAGACCTCTGTGATGAATCGTTAGTCGACTGGCATACACGCTGAAGCAGGACGTGTGAACGTACTGTCACCGAATCCCTTGCGGCCTGGGTCAGACATGATGGAGGTAGATGTGGAGAGTAGTCGCTGTTGGAAAAGGTTTGCTAGTGGTCTTGCAACGGTAACTTGAATGTGAGCAGCTGTGATCATTCGATGAAGACTGTTGTGTGGAGGAGAAGAAGTGTGTTTGGGTGGAGGAGGAAGAGAAGAAGAGGAAGCTCGCAAGTAGAACTAAATAGCCGCGCAGACGAATGCAGCAGTCACGGGAACAAGCGTCATTCTTGGGAATAGCCCACCAACTGCACAAAACCGGAAAGCGCTTCCTGCCTCTTCAGCCTTCGTCTCACAGCAGAATTCCTCGGTTGCCCCCAAATCTCGCGTGCGACTTCCAGAACTGCCCAAGCCAAGGGCATACGCGCAGCCAGTATGACGCAAGAGCGAGTCTCTTTCGATTTCCAAAGAGGCCGTCACTCCACCCCTGAAATGCACAGCCGCAGTCTGGGTCGTTGCTTGCATGCTTGCTTGCTTACCTCCTTGGGGCACCATCGTTGAAGAATCACAGGTCTGCAAGACCTAAGTTCGCAAAGTTCGCAAAGTGTGAAAAGGCCTGGCCTAGAGGCGGACCAGTCTCACTTGTTGTGCCCTCAGAAGAGAAGCCAGGAGTATGTTAACTAGATGTACATGCCAGGAGCGTCGTCAATCCAAGCCCTCAAAAGCCCCGGCGCCTCGCTAATTGTGAGCAAAAATTCCGATACAATGCGTGCTTCCACACCTCATCGTTCTTCGTCGGGTGCATCTTCCACCTGGGCGGCTCGACCCTTTCCCTTGTCGATTTGCGAATGTCCGTTCATTGATGAAGCGGAGCCGTTAGTGCGGTCCGAGGACCATTGCGGTACGTCAGGCTCGTCTCTGTCCTGCCTCGTCGATTCCGCTGGCGACGGGTCCTGCTCTAAACTTTGTGGCTTTGGGACCGACTCCTTCTCTGTTGAGGGCTCTTCGGCGGGCTGACTTTGCAGCTGTCTCGATGCGTGCTCATGTGATGTTTCCGGTTCTATTGGCTGTGTTTCTGAGGGTCGTTGCTGTCGTAATGCCACATCACTGCGAGGCCCATTCGAAGCTGTAATCAAGTGCTGGTCGCCGCCTGCCTCCTCCACGTTCGCGTCACCTTGATGGGAGCTGGTATTAAAAGATGGCACTTGCTCTTGCTGAGGATTCTGAGACTGAGCAACATTCGATGGAGATGATACTGAGCCTGATGCCTGAGCCCGCGTGGGCTGCCGTGCGTTCATCCGCTCCAGTGGCAACATCGACCAGCCTTCAGGTAGTGTCATTCCTTCTGGTAAACCGGCGTCGCCTGAACGAAGAATCTCCGCCTGAGGGGAAGCGCTCAAGATCTGCTGCTGGGGGGCCGGCATGTGTGGCATGTAATACGTTGTCGTCGTTGTCGAATATTGGTGGTGATGTCCGGGCGTGCCGACTGAGCCATTGCTGTTGGACTGGAGCATCCGCAGACGTGCAAGTTCGCCTTGCATAGCTCGTACCAGATTCAGCTCTTGCTGGGCGACGTTCAGGCTGTTGAACTCCTGCGCAAGACGGCGCTCGATGTTACTCAGCTCAGTAGAGATACCCCCTGGCTGAGGACCATTCAGTGCAAGGCTCTGTGAACCTGCGGAAGCTGCTGTACCTTGGTGATTGTGCTCGTGATTGTGCATCTGATTCATAGCGTCACGAACATTCACCCCTTGTCCAGTAGCAAAAGTCAAGCGGATGCCACCTAGATTGAAGGTCCGCATGCGATTGATACCCGGCACGAATCCACGATTCGCCTGGTTGCCAGGTTGCTGTTGTTGACCAGGGCCTTGTCCAGGAGCAGGCGGATGCTGTTGTGCTTGTGGGCCGTGTCCGGGCCCATTGCCAGCATTCCCCAGCTGGCCATCGCGAGCTGGTGCCTGACCAGGTGCGGTTCGTGGAGGATCAGGAGCCAAGACCGATCGTCGACATGTTGGACAGACTTGCTGCCGCTCTAGCCAGCTCCGTAAGCAGCCAAAATGTAGTATGTGTCCACACGGCAATTTCTTCGGTCGCTGGCGCTCGTCAGGTGGTGAGCGATTTGGCCGATCCTGGTTTGGCTCAGGCCTCTCTGTCACATTCGGCGTCTGCCACGGTCTCATATCTTCTCGACAGATAATGCAAGTGCCATCTCTTTGCAACTCTTCCATTGTCGCATCGGGGTATCTCGTGTTCATGTCTCGTGTCGCGTTCCGGTATTTTAGATAGTCGTTGATCCGTTTTAAGAAAGAACGGGTTGTTATGAATAGGTCCCGGAACATGTGGATAGGTATGCCGGCGAAAACAATAAGTATAAGGAAAAATGTCATGTAGAAGATAAGCTTGAGAAAGTCTGCCCAACATTGTCAGTAAAGTTCATAGCAAGAATGGCTGAATGCCGGAAACATACCGGTGGTGAGGTCCAGAAAGAGCACAAATTTGCCTTTTTCCTGCCAGCCCGGTACGTCAATCTCGTTCTCGTCCACCTCGATCGGATCGTTCGGGCTTGGGCTCGACGCGCGAGATTCCGTGCCGGCCTCACCATTCGCTCGCCTTGCTGCGAGAGCTCGTTCTGCGCGGATCTCTTCCCGGCGTTCTTCGACCTTAGCTAGTGTCTGCTTCTGTACTACCCACCTCTCATAGAGCGCAAGGCCATATCTTGACAGTGTAGACGCTGAATTAATTGCAAGGATAGCGAACTCAAATACGAACATGATCATCATGCCTGCCCGAGGATGCCTCTGGTCGAGAATGCTTTGCAGACAATACCGAAACATCAGCAAATCGAAGAGTATCGAGAGTACCAAAGATGTCGTCAGGCGGGCGTAAAACGTCTTCGGATTGGCAGGTGGTTGTTGCTCAAGAGTCTCGACGCGGCCTTCTCCTATCCAGCCCCAGACTTTGCCAGCAAGAAGGGTCATGAACATGAAGAAGAAGTACCCTCCGACCTCATCTCGAAAGGTGGTCATAGCGAGCGCAGTCTCCGTGATTGCATACCAGGCTTTGTCCCACAGCTGCTCAATCTCGATGGCTCTGAGTCGTCCGTACAACAACCTTTGCAGGCCATATAATGACGTTCCGAGCGTGAGAAGGAGCATGTTCAGGAGGATCATGCGACATGCTGTGCTTTGCCCCAGGTAGACCGTTGCGGAGTAAAAGTTGGGTCGTTCATGGAAAGCTCGGAGGACGACTGCAGCTGCCGCAGCCACTGAGGCCTGCGATGCGGTTAGCGAACACACCAACCGGTTGCTCGATGAAGAACACGTACTCCGACATAAGCTGCGCGCCGCATAGCTAGTCGTGACTGTCTCGACGGTTATGGTTGTGGAAACATGGCTCATGACCGGCCGACGCCAAACATCGATATCAGGTTGATTGCATAGCCGACCTTCGAAGCCTAGGGTGTATACTCCAGGATGGATCAATGGGTGAAGGGAGAGCAAAGGAAGGTGTTAATGACGACCCTGCTGACAGGCATTTGAATTCGCCGGACCAACAGGGCTTAGCGCTCCGTCTGATGCTTCGGCGACGGAAGACTGACTCGCGTAGCTAGATTTTCGGAGTATCCAATTATTTCACTGATACGCCGTCATCAGATCATTATTGCCTTCTCGTCCTGTATCCCAGAGAAATATCCTCACACCAATTTCCGCATTTAGTCGCCGAAAAGTGTTTGACGGTCCTCTTGTGCTCTTGTCTCTTTTCGTCCATTGCATAGGCTCGACCCTCCGCTACCACACAGCTGTTGCACCGCACAATGGCGACCTACGCACTGCCGGAGGCGCACAAGGACCTCATGGAGACGCCGCTGAAGAACCTCGATCCAGAGATAGCCGAAATCATGGTACGCATACGGTCGTAGCCCAAAAGCAGCATTACTGATATTCGGTTGCTAGAGGCAAGAAATACAACGACAACGAGAATCCATTCTTCTTATCGCCTCCGAGAATGTCACTTCGCGAGCAGTCTTCGATGCCCTGGGTTCGCCAATGTCGAACAAGTACTCCGAGGGCTACCCAGGAGCACGCTATTACGGTGGCAATGAGCACATTGACGAGATCGAACTATTATGTCAGAAGCGTGCTCTGCAGACTTTCAGACTCGATTCGGAGAAATGGGGTGTCAACGTTCAATCTCTGAGTGGCAGCCCTGCAAATCTACAGGTCTACCAGGCCATCATGAGACCGCATGACCGATTGATGGGGCTCGACTTGCCACACGGCGGGCATCTGTCTCATGGGTACCAGACACCACAGAAAAAGATATCGGCGGTATCAACCTACTTCGAAACCTTTCCCTACCGAGTCAACCTCGAGAGCGGGATCATTGACTACGAAACTCTGGAAGAAAATGCTCTGATGTACAGACCGAAGGTGATTGTTGCGGGTACGAGTGCGTACTGCCGGACCATCGACTACAAGCGCATGCGGGAAACAGCCGATATGGCAGGCTGCTATCTCATGGTCGACATGGCACACATTTCAGGCCTTGTGGCCGGTGGCGTGAATGAGTCTCCCTTTGACTACGCGGACATCGTGACTACGACTACGCACAAGTCTCTTAGAGGACCAAGAGGCGCAATGATCTTCTTCCGGAAGGGTGTACGAAAGCAGGATCTGAAGACGAATAAGGAGATACTCTATGACCTTGAGGGCCCAATCAATTTCAGCGTATTCCCAGGTCACCAGGGTGGCCCTCACAACCACACGATCACCGCGCTCGCAGTCGCCTTGAAGCAAGCACAGACGCCGGAGTTCAAGCAATATCAAGAGCAAGTCATCAAAAATGCAAAAGCATTGGAACACGAGTTCAAAACTCTTGGCTACAAGCTCGTCACAGACGGCACGGACAACCACATGGTATTGTTGGATTTGAAGCCTGAGAAGCTCGATGGCGCCCGTGTGGAAGCGGTGTTGGAACGCATCAACATTGCTTGCAACAAGAACACTACTCCGGGAGACAAATCAGCTCTCACCCCCTGTGGCATCCGGATTGGTGCTCCTGCTATGACCTCGCGTGGTATGGGCGAAGATGACTTCAAGCGCATTGCTGGATACATTGATACCACCGTCAAGCTTTGTAAGAAGATACAGAGCGAGCTACCGAAAGAAGCCAACAGGCTCGTCGACTTCAAGAAGAGGGTGGCTAGTGGTGAAGTTCAAGAGATCAATGATTTGAAGAGAGAAGTGGCTTCATGGGCGACCACGTTCCCTCTGCCGGTGTCTGGCATCGACGCATGAGTTCTTGCACATCCGGACAAGTGCCTGACCAACGTCAAGGTTACAGTCTTTACATTTCCCCGCGCCACGATTTAACATGATGTTAGGCTTTGCTCACGATCTCAACGATTTTGATGCGTCCGTGGAGCAATGAGTTGCATGTCCTCCATCACTGCACGCTTCTCAGCGACGAACCTTGACGATACATCTCAACGACACATAGCGACCGGAGTCTGAGGGCAAGCAATGGCTTTCAACGCCATATGGGAAATGAAATGTACAGGTTTTAACATACCGGCTGCACAATCTGCATCAATACATTCACAATAATCAATAGCTCTGGGAAGCTGCGGCCCTGCATGAAACAAGCGCCCGAGCCCGCCGACCCAGTTGACCTGGTTTTCATCTCCTCCAATGAGACCCTTCACATTCCTGCTGTACCTCAAGTCACCTGCATTCGCGTTGCTTTTTCGACGGCTACTTACTGGAATAGATGCGCTAATGGATTGGCAACAAACAAGAGGCTGTCGAAATGCGCGTGTATGACTCGAGTGCTGCCTACAATAACGGCAGCTTGACCACGCCATTCTCTCTGCAGCGCTTTGCGTCGCTTTGGCTGTGGCTGGCTGTGGAGAGGCTGCTGCTCCCTTCCAAGCACAATGGGCGGCCACGACGTTGCCAGTACAGTCTCCAACATCATTGCCGCCTTCTACAGTCTTCGTGATACAGTTGCGAAGGTCAAACATAGCAGGCTGAACAAGGCCGCTGAGATCAAGAGCAAGAGTAAATCCAGTAGCGGCAAGTCAGCCTCTGCGAAAGGAATCTATTCCTCGCGCCGACTAGACGTCTCAACGACAACAGCTCCGACTGCGATTCATCACGAATATGCGGCAGGACTCAAGAGTCATGGTGACCGATTCCAAAAAGGTGATAATCTGGCTCTCGCTCGACTTGCAGCAACCCTGGTCAAGCTCAACGCTGGACTCGTCGACATCATTGGGTCATTCCTTGATCAAAAGCCTCGAGAAGATGGGATCCCAAAGCCAAGCGCTCGTGGCAAGTCTTCGACACGCACCCGAGACTTGAATGTCGACTATACGCGCCTAGCCATTCTTGCGGAGGCTTCATGCTTCGAAACTTGTCAAGAGCTGACACAACTTCGAAGGCGATTGGCGAAGAGTGCAGAAAATGTAAATCCCCAAGGACATAAGGTAATGAATGCCAACAACAATAGCAAAGCTTCACGGTCTCCAAAGGACAAAGCATCAGTCCGCAGATCCTCGAAACCCTTGCAGTACGCTTTCGTCCGCACCCGACCCCGCATTGAGCAGCGAGGCTCCACTGATTCGACTTCGACATCTACCACGGCGACCGCGAATTCACTTTCGAAGTCGCAGGCCCCGAACGGCGTAGTAGAGTCTGCAAAACGACGCAAGAAAGGTCGTTCGCACGGCAAAGCAACCAATAGGGCTGTCGACATCGTTGCCAGTCCGGCTCTGAGTGGAACTACGGCTATGGACTTGCCGGTCATGATCCCTTGGCAATTTGAAGGTAGTCGCTGGCCACAGGCCGCACAGAGCTCCACACTGGTCCCGGAGAGCGGCGTCCACCATCATACGCAACCCCCCTCCTTGCAACGACAGCACACTCGAGATGAATTGAAAAACACCCTCAAAAGTCGCCCTGATGTCGGCTTTGCCCTTACTGGATGTACCGCACCCAAGCGTGATCCCTCCGTCGCGGGTCGTTCGTACCGAACCACCAAGACAGGGGTGTCTACGCAGATTGGCGAGATCCCGTTCCACAACTGGGCAGCAGACCACTCTTTGGATCAGATGTCCGCATTGAACGTCGCCCCGTGCTGGGGCCCGTATGATGGCACCGCACAATACGCGCAGCTAAAGGAACAGCACCAGAAGCCACCAAGAAGGGGATTCTTTGCCAAAGTATTTCGCCGAGTCCCTGTGGCTGCCGCTGGTGGGTGAAGCGTGGCACGACCGATCCATAGTGTACCGCTACGAGGCCCTTGAAGATGGAACGAATATGAACACTCTTTCCAAAAGACTGGGGGCGGATTCTTCACGACCAGTATACTTAGTATAGGTATGTAAGGCTTGACACAGTAGTGAGCACTGCCGGCCAGTGGCTCGTTATAGCTCTCGCGAAATAGCACGGAGCACAGGAACATCAGATCGGCTCCATGCGAAGAGGATGAACATACTTGCAGAGGCCCTCTCATTGCATGTACCGATCTAGGGCCCGCTTGCTTTCCGGCCCAAACACGCGCCAAGTTCCGATATCCAAGCCCAACGTGTACCAAGATGCGATTGATGTCAGAATTGTGTTCTGTGTTTACTATTTTCCAAGCCGATACTGCGAATGTCACATGCCAACCATTCGCACATCTAATGCCAAGCAAGTGGATGATAGTAAAGATAATAGCAGCGATAGCCCCTAGCTCCACCAGGATGAAAAGTCACAAAGGCTCGGACAAGCACCTTGCGCCAAGACACAAGGGTACCCTTGAGGCTTAATGGCGATCATCTCCGTGCTCACTTCCTTCTTCCCTGCTATTCACCTTCATCTCTCCACCCCAGCCACGGCCTATCTGCTTTGGAGACTCGACAATTTGGACGCGTTTCAGCATTACGATGGCATTTCCTCACAGTCGCAGAAAGCAGCTACAGGCTCTCAGAAACCCTCCGATCGTTCGCAGCCAATCAGACGCGTCCGGTTTGTTCAAGTGAGGCATTGTGCTCCACTACGCGCCTCCCTGGCAGTCTCACCTTTAGCACCTGTCCAGCATCTACGCTGTTCAAGATGTCCAATGACCAAGCAAAAGCTCCTATAAGCCCATGCAAACTCATTCTAGGCCCAGGGCAAGCCAAGTCGCTTCGCGTGCTTCGGCGCACTGTTCTGCAGAAATCCAGATAAAGAATGCAAACGCCGCACAATGCGATTGTCATTGTCCACCCTCACTTGCTTCGCCTGCCCAAGTGGCACCCACACTCGCTCTGTGCCCTCGCTGTATCTACATTCCACCTTCGCTTCTCCTTGCTCTTGACGAGCATTTCCCCGCCACGCTCATTCTCTTTGTGTTTCCTTCGCTGAACACCGTTCATTATCATTTTCTCCCACCGTCGTTGATCGAGCAACCGTTTGCGCGTGTTCGCAGAGCGACACCATCGCAGCAACTTCAACCACCGCCGGCGGTCTCTCTGGTAACGCAGACATTTTCACTTCTCCAGATAAACCGCCAGCCAGGTCGCAGGCAGCCATCATTCAGTTCTCTCGCACCACTTTTCTACCCAACTATTCCTGACCCAAAATGACGAAACTCACAATCCTCGCCCTCGCGGCAACCCTACTCACCACCACATCCGCCTACCCACAGGCACCCCCTCCACCAACAAACCCAAAGTGGACCCTCCAAGACGACTACCTCTCCGTCTCCCCCACAGACTTCTTCTCCCGCTTCGACTTCTTCTCACAGGCAGACCCAACCCAAGGCAACATAACCTACGTCGACTCCCCGACCGCCGAAAAAGAAGGCCTCGTCGGCTTCTACCCTACCGACAATCCCTCCGCCACCACCTCCTCCATGCAGAACCCCATGGGCGGCACCTCCAACTGGGCGGCCTACATGTCCGTCGACATGAAGACCCCGCAAAAGGCCATGCGCGACTCCGTCCGCATCGCGTCCAAGAAAACGTACAACGCACCTATGCTCACCGTCGTCAATGTCGACCACCTCCCGCTCGGTCTGGGGACTTGGCCGGCGTTCTGGCTCCTAGGACAGGGCGAGTGGCCCGCCGGCGGCGAAATCGACATCATCGAGTCCTTTGGCACGCCCGCGACGTCCCCGTCCTCGGGCGTGCACGCCGCATCCGCACCGAATGCGCCGCTCACACAGCAGGCTGCGCCGATGGCTTACGGCGCCACGACGCAGGGCACCGCGCAATCCCCCAACGCGAATAGCATGGCCCTGCACGCGGCGTCCGGCTGCGCCCTCCAGGGCAACGGCTCCCACACCTCCTTCCAAGGCACCCTCCTCCAGGGAAACTGCGACACCTACGCCACACCTGGTAACCAAGGCTGCCAGATCAAATCGCCTTTCGGCACCGTTTCCGGCGTCACACCCAGTAATAACCCACCCAACACCAAGCGCCACGACGAAGTAGAACAGAAAGACGTCCAACAACACCAATTCGCCACCGGCGGGCCCGCGTTCAACACCCAAGGCGGAGGCGTCTACGCCACAGCGTGGACGAAAGCCGGAATTAACATTTGGTTCTTCCCCCCTGACTCTGTGCCAGCGTCACTCCAGGGTAATGGGACTCAGCCAGATACGGCCGAGTTCGGGCTGCCGCTGGCGACGTTCGGGGGAAGTGGATGCGACTGGCAGGGGCATTTTAAGGATATGCAGGTGATTTTCAATATTGCGCTGTGTGGGCAGGCGATCCCGGATAAGGCGTGGCAGGCTGATGGAAGGGCGCAGGCGAGTGGGGCTCAGAGCTGCGGGGCGTATGTGAGTGATGCGAAGGGGGTGCAGGAGAGTTGGTGGGGGGTTAGGGGGTTGAGGGTTTATGGGCAGTAGGAGTGCTGGATGTTGGGGGTGGTGATGAGAGGGGGGAGGGGGAGTGTAGATACGCTGGCGTAGGGTCATGACGTTATGAATATCAGATATCATGCATGAAAGTATTTCTTCCGTACTTGTGAATGCGTGTTGTGTCTGTATTACTGAACCCATCTGAACGCTCAGAACGAGGGTCATATTCATACGAGCGAACCTTGAATATTGTTGCGTAGAGGCTGAGACCTGAGACGAAACGCAGTATGCATGACAGCAGCCGAGCACAGAGACAAGAACGCAACAAGTTGAGGTATTCTAAGGACATACGTAGAAATTCGAGAATCTTTGCACACCTGTCCATTCCATACGTCTCTCTAGCTACGAAAGTGAGGGTATTAGTAGAGGGTATATCCGTGCACCACATCAACATCGCCTCCATACACACCATGACTCCTCATCTCCGATCAACGAGAGACTCCAATATTAGAGGTTGTTTGTAATGTTGCATGGATGGTTTGATCCAATCGACGTGGCTGTTCATACACCGTTCATCGTCTCGTGAGCGCAGACGCCGGCTCTGCGCTCGGGTCAACTCCAGGTTGGTTGTCTTCTGTAGTGCTGTAGTGTGAATTGTAGTCGCAGGGTGTTGATGGCACAGTAAGATCAAATGCGGCCTTTCTCCTGGGCTTCGCGGACTTCTTGGAAGACCTGGGTAAGGTTTGTTAGCTTGAGTCTTTCAATTGAAGGAAGGCGCTCTCGGCTTACCTTCAGCATCTTCGTTCGGGCGCCCTTGGCCGTGACACCATGGTCCTCCAGATCCTTCTCGTCGAACTTGACGAGGTCTTGCCATTTGATGTCCTTCAGGTTGTCGGTGTACTTGTGCAGGCGCAGGCTGCGTAGCCAAGACGGAATGTCCTTCAGCAGCTCGACGTCGGTCGGGTCCTCAGGTGGACGAGAGTTGCCGCGCTTGCCACGCGGGCTGCGACCGCGCTCGATTTGGTTGGGATCATGCAAGAAGCCATCGCCGGCACCCATGCCTCCCATACTTCCCATACCTCCCATACCCATGGCGCCCATGCCACTGAGGCTCATCCCTGCCATACCGTTGACTAAGCCCGGTTGCGCGTTGTAGGCGGAGAGATAGCCGTTCTGGTTCATGTTCATGTTCTGGATCGGCTGGCCTTGGAGTGTGATACCTGGGGAGACGGGGCGAGAGCGCTGGCCTTGCATGGCTGCGAGTTGCTGTGCTTGGAGGGCGGCGGCTTGCTGCGGGGTGAGCATCTGGCCGTGCTGGTCGGTCATGATCATGCCGTTTGAAGGCAGACCAGGCGAGTTTGGACCACGGCCCTCAGAAGAGCGGGCGCGGCGGAATTTGCGGGCATCGTCGAGCTGGACGCGGTTGGTGACAGTGGATAGAGCAGCGAGCTTCATGGCAGTAGCGTTGGCGACCAAGTCAGCTTGACCGTTGTTGGTCTGTTGGGTGTTGTTGAAGTTCGGCACCATGGGCGTGTTCTGAAGTGAGCCCCAATTGCCAGTATAAGGCGAGAGCATGTTCAGACCGGCTGTGCCATTGTCGGGGACGTTGACGCTGGTGCTCTGAATGTTATTGTCGCTGTTGAGATTGGCAGGACGTCCGCTGCGAAGGCCGGCAGACGGCGGTGGCTGCTGGAATTGGCCCATGGGGGTCTGGCCGGACGATGACTTCGGACGGTCCGAGTTGTCTTGGTCGCGGTTGCTGCGGCCCCAAGGAGAAGGCTGGCCCATGCTATCCTTGCGCGAATCTTCCTGAGGCCCGTTGATGGATGGTGCGATCAAGGACGCACGGTCGCCAACAACGGCGCTGCTTCGGTTAGAGCGAGGCTCCGTACCTGTCTTCTGGGTGAAGTCCGCTTTTTTCCTGGCGATGGCAGCAGCGGCATCTGGGAACATGGAGTTGATCTCTGAAGGCGCCAGACCCGAGTTGCGCTTGGCACCTGGCGATGGTGGTGGGCGACCTCCAGCAAATCCGAGAGAGTGTCGAGAAGTGTCGGTGCTCAGCCGATTCATAGCAGTGCTGAGACGGTTAGACATGGGGTCTGAGGCCTTGTTAATACAACAGCTTGAATGCTCAATGACGGAATGCTCACCTTTGTCCCCAAAGTTGGACGGCGAAAGGACGCCGGACATTGGGTGAGTGTCAGCCATTGATTTGAGGACACCAATGAAGAATTGAGTCTGCACTTGAGTCGTCTGCTGAAGGAGTGCGTAAAGCGCAGCTGTGCGTTCGGCCTCACTAAGGACACGGAACCAGTCTTCAATGGCGCTGAGCTCGTCTTTGAAGTCCTTGTCCAATGTTGCAGCTGCCATTTCTTCAAGGGTATTCTCGTATGAATCGATCTCGGAGATCCATTTCTGAACGGCCTGATCGCCCTCATCGGCAGAATTGTTGCCTTGGCCGCGCGGACCAGGATAGACGTCAGACTGAGGGCGAATGCCACGCGCCGACAAAGGACCATTTTGATTGCTCATATCTGTCGAGGAGCGTAGCTGGTGAGCAGCACCAAAAGCTGAGCGAGAGACTGGAGGACGAAGGCCAGAGCTGCCCGTCTCAGGGGTGGAGTTACGGTTGCCGATTGTATTCATGATGGCCGTTGAGTGTCGTTTGTTCAAAGTAGAACAGTAGGTAAATTACAGATCGTGTTGATATGGTCAGATTAAGCGAGACTCCTGCAGCGTCCGGGCTGTCCTCAAAGGAGCTGGCAACTGACAATGCAGTCGTACTGATAACGAGCGATTATCGCTAGCGGTTTGTCAGCGTCTGTCGTGAGTGGGAGTGAATTGGAAAGTTTGGGGCGCTCAGCTTACATGGACAGACTCGGGCGCGACTCGAAAGCCGTTATGCTGCGCGAGTCGTGTGGGGAATACTTTGTGTCGATGCAAACGGAGTCGACCTGGACAAGAAGTTGGCGAAGAGGGATGTCGAAATCGGGGGTAGGAAGACAGTGGATAAGAAGGGTAGGAGCGGGTTGGCGAAGCGAACAAAGAGGGAGTTGGGTGACTGAGCTGACGAGGGTGTGTCTGAGGAGAGAGTTTCGATTTCTTCGAACAATTATTGCTTGCAGGTCCGTATCGCCCAATCAGGCAATTTGGACATTGGTGGCTTAAAATAGATGGCTGGAGCATGGCACGTGCGCAATATCGTCAGCCTCTCCCTGCCTCAATCAGCCAATCACTTCTTCATCACCAGAACCATCGTAGCAAATGCATTAAGAGCCGAATCATCTTGCGATTATGAATGACAAGGCGATATTAGCCATGAAAGCTTACTCGAGGTCGTAATCACCCTTCACGAACACCCTTTGCTAATATGGACGATCTTGAGGAAGAAGATATTGACATGGTGAGCTCACGTGAAGACGCTCGGTAAATTGGATTCACGCTTGATTGCAGACAAGATGTCGGCAGAGTATCCTGAGCCAGGCTCGGCCAACCCATCTTTTACTCAAGGCGGTCCATACTTTGTGCCAGGCATTAGTTCTTACACGGACGGCGTAGACCGATTCGCTCACGACTTTGCCAATGGTGACTATGATGAAAATGATGGATTTGCATACGAGCGTGACGCTCAGCCATTAGATGACACCTCGTCTGATGATTCAACTGAGGAGCGTGTTGCCGCTTTCAAGGTCGAGCAGCAAAAGCTACGTGATGCCGAAAATGATACGGACTTTGATCCTGCTCATGTTAATATCCATGAAGAAGATGACGATCCGCTCTCTGACTCGGGAGTAGAAGATGAGGGTACGGTCCGCAGCGGACGATCAAACGCTAGGGGTAGGGGTCGAGGTCGAGGACGTGGCGATCGAGGGCGCGGTCGCGGTGTTGGTCGACCTAGAGGGCGAGGAGGCAGTATCCGCGGTGCGCGAGCCGCCTCGTTAGATGATGGTGAAATCGATGGAGATCTGTTTGGTAACAAGACAAGGGCGCCTCGCCGTGCGCCAAGAGGCGAAGGCAGAGGCATTGGGCGCAAAGGCAAGCGTGGCCCGCGAATGGCGCCGACGAGCGACGCGTTCAAGGCTTTACAGAGCCAGGCTACTAACGCCTTTCTCGATAAGCGGTATGAAGACTGCGCTCAGAATTGCATTGATGCGATACAGTTGAATCCAGAAGTGTTTGTCGCGCATAGTCTGCTGTCACAAGCGTATGCAGAGTTAGGCAGACGAAATGACTCGATCGAAGTGCTATTCAACGGCGCTCTTACTCGACGAGGCACCGATTCGTGGCATGAAGTCGCGGAAAGAGTGAAGTCATTAATGCCGGACGAGGAAGAAAGAGAGCGAGATACCCGCCTGCTGCAGATTTACAGCAACATTGTCCGCATCGACAGAGACGACTACGAAGCTCGAAAGGAGAGACTGGACATCTTTCACAGACACGACAATCACCACGCCATCATCAAAGAATGTAGGCGCGTGCTTATATCGTACCCCAATGATTTATACATGCTCCGGCTGTTGGTAGATGCATCACTGAAGCATAGGACTCCATCTTCCGCCCGGGCCGCTTGGGAAACTGCAGTACCACACTTCGTGAGGACCCAAGACATGGAGGATGCAAATGGATTTACTTTTGAAGACTTGAACCTGTACCTCGACCTATTGAAGGCCCTTCGAGATTGGCAGAATGGATTGGAAGAAGCGAAGCGGCTGGCACGGTGGCTGCTGGGACGCAGAGACGACATCATCTGGGAGATGCAGCAGGACGACGACCGTGAGTGGGATGACGAAGACGAGCCTCGGCGGATGGAGGTCCCGGACTTCATTCCTGATAAGTACCAACCTGAGCAGTATGGGCAGGGGCTGCCGGCCGATTTGCGGGTCAAGATGGGCATGTTCAGACTCCATGTCAGCCCCAACAATGTGAACGAAGCATTGGTAGGCCTCTTCAAGCATGTTACTAGCCACTTCTCGACTGACAATTCCGCAGCATCACTTCGAACCATTTGACGAGGACAATCTGCCCGAAGACGCTAAGATCGACTTTGCGGACCTCATACGCGATATATCAGAGGTACTGCATATCCATGGTCATCATGCGGACTCCCTACGATTCTTCCGCAGCCTTGAGGACTGGCTCGGTCATGAACCCTTGACGTGGCGGCGTGCAGGTCTTTCTGCATACGCCATCGGCGATGAGTTGAAGGCTATTGAGTATCTGGAAAAGTATCTTACGGCAAGTTCGAGAGACACCGAGGCCCGCATCAAACTTGCTGCTATGCACGAGCGCCATGGAAACAAAGAGCGAGTTCAGGAACACATCGAGGGTCTCGTACTTCGCGAGACGATTTATACCATACGGACAAAAGAGGTCGACGATGAAGATGCCTTAGCGCTGGTAAGGCACCTTGAGGCAAATCTTGGAGCGCTATCCAGGCGCCCGGATGATGAAGATGATCTGGACGTTGCGAATGCTCCAGCAATCGATACTATAGGTATAAGCCCGCGCACATCTAGTACAGAGCTTACGCCGAGGCAACTGCTTAACAGGATGTTTGCAAGGATTTTCTGGAAGTCCCGTCCCAACTACAGCTTCGCGCAAGCGCCCCATTTGAAGAGAGCTTCAGTTTTCCGAAACGGACGCTTAGCGCCTTTCGCAGAGATCTTAGCAGGTGAAGACAGGATCGAAGGCCCATCTAAAGCTATCAGAAACCAATACCACACTCGACGCAGAAACGGTTTGCAAGACCTCGAAGACGCCGAAGTCCGCATCAAAGAGCTATACGCACAACTACAGGAAGCCGAGCTCGACCTTCGCGACGATGACCCAGCCTCCCGCGACAACTGGACCGACATCGGTACTGAGCTGTGTGCTGAGTTCTTCGACCAAAAGTCCTTCTTCCCTTCGGACAAGAACGTCGCCTTCTGCGGCTTCAGCGTCGCTGACCGCGCTCGCGCCCGTAGCATTCTTCCCAAGACCAAGGAGTTCCTGCAGACATGGGCCGCGCACCTCATGCAGCGCTCTGACGACGCGCCACCGGATGCCAAACATTGGATGTCTCATCTCGAAGGCATTCCTATGTCCTACGCAGATATCCCCTACCCGAGATGGCTCTCCATCATCCTGCAGGTCTCGCTAAACCTCGCTCGCCACAACGGCTGCCATGCCTCTTACACCATTCTCGACCGCCTACTGACCTGTAATTTGTTTGCCAACCACAAGCGCACCGAGCAGCACATCTATCTCGCCTGCCTCGCTTGCGCCATCACACTGAACGATAACTGGAGACAAAATGAGATCATCCGCTATTTCGTCAACGAGTGCGCGCCTGACCCCGATGTCTACCGCTTATTCCAGATCGTGAACCGCTCGTACAAAGGCGACATCCACCACTACTCCACTGGTCCTCAACAGAAGTTCTTCGCCAGAATGATACGCGCGCACGACCACCTCGCTATGTCGACAGCCCAGCGGAGTAAGCAGCAGAGTACGCAGAGCTTCACGAAATACAACATGGCGTCTCTCGCCAATGGCAGGATGACAGAGTCGTACTATCCCACCCGGGATCCTGACAAAGGTGGGACGGACGTTTCTGTCTTGGATCCGCAGCTGCTGATTGCTTACGGCAATATGATTACGGCGAATAATAGTCACCAGGTCAATGCGTTGAATTACTACATGCGAGCCTATGCGGTGCAACGAGATAATCCACTCGCATTGCTGAGTGCAGCATGCGCGTATGCAGCAATGAGCATGAAACGACTCAGTCTGAACAGGCAACATCAGATGATCAGCGCGATGGCGATGACGATGCGCTACAAGGAGATCAGGATGCAAGGCGGCGACGGCAATGAACTATCCAAAGGTAGGCTATGGAGACAACGCAAGCTGGAGACGGAGTACAACGAAGGTCGCATGTGGCATTTCTACGGATTGATGCACCTGGCTGTGCCGTGTTACGAGCGGATGCTGGAGGTAGCGGAGGGCGAGGATGGCTTAAGTGGGGAGGGTGTTGATGAAGGTGTGTTGTGGGATGAGCCGGACTTCACAATGGAGGCTGCGCTCGCGCTGCAGAGTATCTATGTGCATTCGGGGAATGTCGAGGGCGCTAGGCGGTTAGGGGAGCGGTGGCTAGTATTTTGAGATGACGACTTGATGGTGACGAGAAATGAGCATAATAGTCCTGATATCCGAGAGTCTATTAGCTTTAGATCTTGAAGCAGGCTCATCGAGGACGCAAGTCTGTGGATGACCAGTCAATCTGACGTCTTCTCTCAATGGATCATGCCTGCTTCGTTTCCACGTGTAATAGGCGCTGTACCAAGCACTTCAGCGACGACCGAATCACTCGTTAGATTCTAGCATCCTGACAACACCTCTATGCACGCTGCGAAGCGGAGACTTTTTGAAATACTGCCATTATTGTGAATACCTCTCACGCATTTCCGATCGAGTAAAGACCGCCCCGAATGAATGCACATACGTCTGCCACAAAAACGTCCTCGTCGTTGACGCCGAGCGCTCCCGGCTCCCAACATACGACCAGCGACAACGGCCCCCCTTTCACGCTCGCAACGTTAATGGAAAGAGGCTCACCCACCCCACTAGCACTCTGCGAAGCCGCAATGTCCTTCACCGTCCATTGGGAACTACTCGCTCCTTCTGCGGCGGCCGCGTTCTCGAAAGCTCCTAAGTTATTCACGGTATAGGAGTCCGCCGGGGGTTTCTTGCTGCTCTGGAGAATCCAGTTCGAGATGTTGCCGACATACTTAAGCAGCGCAATGGGCTGATCGACTGGCGAGCTTGACTTTTGTTTGAGAAGCTCTGTGGAGCGCCGGACCTAGAAGGAAGATGTCAGCACAGCCTCTTCTGAGATTCTAGCTGAAACAAAGTGTTTTGAGACAACGCCGACGCGCTAGCTGCCTGACAATGACAATGGAGGCACAGAACGAAATGTGTGGCTGCTCCAAGACCTACGGCTATCCAGTCATCATCGCTAAAATTGCGGGCTTCTCCGTGCTGGGGCATTTCTACTCCGACGAATTCGGGCACGGCCGAGAAATAATTGGCTATAGTCGCTTGGGCGCCGGGGATGCAGCGCCGCAGATCGATCGCCGTCTGAACAGCAAATGACGAATAGTTGAGCTGTTGACCTGCCAGAGCGCGCGCAAGTGCGTGGCCGGCAAGGCGAGTGATCAGGCCGGTCAAGCGTGCATCATGTCGGCGGCAAGACTGCAACACCTTCTGCACCGTTGTTCCAGGGATCGAAGTGATTCTGGCGGCTGTTTGAAGCAATTCTCGGGTCGCGGGTCTGCTGGGTCGGGTTGGTGCACCGAGCCAGCGGTCGGTCGTTCCGCTCGTGCTTAACCCCAGGAATCTCACGATGCTCTTGGGCAGGAACTCGTTCGATAGAGTCTTCAGCAGGTATGACCATGAGATGTACAGAGGCGTGACTTGCTCCAGGGACTGAGACAAGCTCGGGTCTGATGGTTGGGTTTCGTACATATGCCCCGAGTCAGACGTGGCATGGTCACTCTCTTGCATACCTTCGAGAAACGTAGAGTGGAATATCAATCCTGACATGCCATCTGTGAGGGCGTGGGAAGCCGCGAAAGCGACTTTGTAGTCTGTCACTGATGCATTCGACTGCGCTGCAATGGGGAGAACGTAAAGTCGCCACTGCGGTACCGTGTGACGATCACCGAGTGGCTCATTGAGTATCCGTTCCAAAAGCCTGCGAGGGACATGCTCGCTATCGTCTGTCTCGGTGGGCAGGAGGAGCAGATGCCTGTTCAGATCCAGTCTTGGTATTGCTTCAAGTCTGGGCTGCTCCGATTCGGCATCGCATATCACGGTCCGCAGTACGGGATGCTGGCTTACGCAGCGCCTCAAAGCCTTGATGATAACATCTCTGAGCGCTTCAGGCAGTTTTGATGCTTGTGTTGTGTAAGTCGCCAGAGTGACGATTGCACCATAGAGCCCAAATGTGTCTCGAGCGATGCATCTTCGTTCGCTAAAGCCTAGCACGAACCGTTGGCAAAGTTCAATTCAACGGACTCAGGACGCACCAGCGTAGCGAATGAATGCCATAGTGTGAGGATCCGATTGGCGGTCACAAACTGCCGCTCGGTTGGCAGGATGGTCGATGGTCGGGATTGAATTTGGGGTTGGAATTAAACATCAGAAACGGCCCGTGCTTCTTTGACATACAGATTTCTCTCCCCTGGCACCTGGGTCCTGGGTACCGAGATACGCTATCTTGTGTTACAGTATTAGAGGCAATGATAGTACGGAGTATCTAGAAATCCTGCTAAATATCTCGAGAACAAGAGCGTTTCTGTTGTGGGCAGGACCGCCCAGTCCAGATGGCCATGCCAAGCACCCAAGACACGGGCTGGTGGAAAATTGCCTGAATAGGCATATATTGAGATCACGTGATAGACGTCTTCATATCTTCAGTCTCATGCCATGTCTCCCACCTTCCTACCATGTCAATCGGAATGTGATAAAAGCCATATACCTTATCAGTTTCCGGGGACAATGTTTGATCTATACAATCTCTGACTCTGTTCCCAATATACAGATACGGGTTCCGGCTGCTTAATTACGCATTTCGTGGCAACGTACCGTGCGGTGGTGGGCAGAGATATTGCTGGACACGCACAGACCGTTTCTGATGTATAACTCCCCCCTCAAATGGAATCATTCTGTCTTGACATGGCCGTCTGAACTGGGCCACACCCACAGCATATCACCTCCATAGGTCTTGCATGGCCGCACCACTGAGCGTGCGGGCGGAAGTTTTGATGAAAGCGCTGGTTTTTGAGACCGCGTGGTCGAGAACGATTTAATCTACTCAATTTGCAAGCTCCGCTACAGCGACGGAGGGAATGTGGCTACTGGCTCGCGGCCGCTACAACATTGAACGCTCTTGGCCTATCCGTCTCACCATGACAGGCGCTGCACCCTGACTTAGGATTATACCCACCTCGCGCAGCGCTTGGCTTGGAGGGTGCTGAAGCTCAAGTTAATATCGTGATTGCATTGAAGAAGTTTACAGATGGCAACAGCGCCACTCGCTCTGATATTTTGGCTTGAACATAACTCCAAGACACAGAATTACACCTATCATGCGATGCTTGTCATAGGTACGACCGTATTCCATGGCATCATTCGAAACACTACTTTAGCAATACTGAGAGATCTTGACGTGCACTATACTCGTCAGGACTGACAACAAACCAACATCAACAGTGTTCTCTCTTGTCATATAAATCAGCTCGATGCTTGGTAGCCGATACTCGTCATGACTGCCGCTTCATGGATGAGACAATGTTGAGCGTCAAACTGCAGCCGAAGTTTTGGACCGCTGGGCCGATGATCATCTGAGCAACTCATGTTCCTACACCAAAGCGTGAGCAGCTCTTCTTGGCTCGTCGTATACGTCAATGTCTCGGCTCATTCCAGTCCTCTCGATATTGTCTGAGCGATACTGATGTTGGTATCCATCGGTTGTAGCCTTTCTGTAGTTGCGCGCAGCTTGTCGTTCGGCCAGTTCTATACCTGACTCCCCATCAAGATGCATGAATGTGCGGCTCCCAAACTTGGGAATGCCTTGGCCGGATGAGCCATTTTTCGGTTGGCGACGACGTTTACTACTTTGCAGTCGCACCTGCAAGCTATTGTAATAACCCTTCATTGCTGGTACCAACTTGTGGGATGCGAGTGGTGTTATGGTTGGAAGATTTGTCGCGATTATCCCAAGCCATAACTCGAGTGCGCTCTGTATTGACGTGATATACAGGCTATAATTCCAGTTCGCGTTGGAGATCGAGATGGAGGTGTACTGGATTCTCCAGATCATGATCGCTATGATTCTGTCGCTTGCCGTCAGTGCATGGGCCTGAGCTATGAGATGACATTTGAGAAACAAAGCCGCAACTCACGCCAGACCGAGGCTGAATACAACACTCACGCCAATCTTCTTTCTCACTGGCATTTGAAGCCTCCAGATAATCGGAAGGGGGAGCACCACCACCAGCAAGTCTAAGACCATGTTGATTGACACTGAGGCGTACTCCTGGGATTCGAACGGTCTACATTCGCCATGGACAGATGGATCCCAGGCTGATTGCGGTGGCATGCAATGAGTGACGAACGTTGGGACAAAAGCGACCGCGTAGGCCATACGGATGCCTATCATGACGTATGCCACGCGCTGGAAAGTACGGTGGGCAAATATTTCTGTGTACAGAAACAGCATGGAGACCTTGCAGAACACAGTACCAAATGTCCAGGTGAAGAATGACGAGAATGTCAACTGCTGCCATTGTCAGCAAGTTTTTGAAACTTTCAGAGGTCACTCTATCCAATGAGTCTGACCTTCTGTTGCACAGCGGCTTGCTGTATTGTAAGTTCAATTGTCTCAGCGCCGAGACCGTTTGCAATGGCTGTCAGTAGTAGTCAGTTTTTTGGCTCAAAGGTACCCTGCGATCCCTTCCCATACCCCACCACCCTACTCCTTGTAGAGCGAGTATGTTTGCCTAGAGTGAGAAGGAAGTCAGCTTCATTCTCGTCATCGAAAAGAACTCAACGGCGCTGTACTGCTTACAAAAGCTAGTATGATGAAGGCGTCGTCAACGCGGAATCTCCTCCGCTGAACTTGCATCGCCCAGAACCTTAAAGCCATTGTAAGTGATGTGAGGACGATGAACACTATCGCCAAGGCGTTCAACTGTTGGCCTCTCGCGCTGATAGCCATGGTGCTTCGGTTCTAAGGATAGTAATGCGAATGATTTTCGAGAAGAGAATGGGTGCACTCGCGACCGCTGCTCCAATAAACCGAAGAGAATTTGCCGGCAAACCAATGATGAAGTCGTTCGAAAATAGAACACCAGTCCTCAGCTGTCGGCCTATCCCCTCGACTTGGCAACACGAAGTCTTATTTGGCAACTTCTCCGGCGAGAAAATGGGACACATGCCGTCGATCAATGAGGCGGGCACCAAGCGCGCAAAAAGACTTGTATCTGCCTTGCGGCGGCACAGCAAACGTATTGGAACGCCTGATGTTTTTCGATAATCCCTGCCCGGTGGAGAATGTGGAGGCTGAGACGCTCATGCAGGTATGCAGCTCAGCAGTCAGCATGGGACCTGTCATACATAAAGACTAGCTTGCATGAGCGTTAAAGTAGCGTTGCGTCATTAAATGCAACGTCGACCTTGATCTTCGTCTTACAGATGAAGCAGCGCCAAATCAGCAGATGGGCATTCAAGATAGGTTATCTGAACCCGACTCCATACATCTAAAGCAGTCGAAAAACACAAGTGCAATGGCTGTAAAGTTGATTTGGATTCCACTCCTTGCTAATCTAGCATCAGCAGTCGACATTCGACAACACAGTTCACCCCGTAGAGACAGTCAAGCACTTAACAGGTGTCGTTGCTTCCCAGGCGATCCTTGCTGGCCGGATGTTTCAGCTTGGGACGAGTTCAATAAGACTCTAGAAGGCAAGCTGATCTCCACGATACCCATTGCAAGCTCCTGTTACAACAGCTCCTTTGGGCCCGCTTCAGCTTCTCACTGCACAGAGTTGCAGTCGAGATGGTACCTTCCAGAAACTCATTTCGAGTCCCCATCTTCGATAATGGCGCCTTACTTCGCAAATCGCAGCTGCAGCCCTTTCCTCGCAACCGATGGTTCTTGCACATTTGGAAACTACGTACGGTACTCCGTAAACGCTAGTAGCGCTGTGGACTATCAGAAAACAATCGACTTTGCTTCCAGGCATGACATTCGTCTTACCGTACGAAACACTGGCCACGACTATAATGGGAAGGCTACCGGGGCTGGCGCTGTAGCTCTTTGGACACACAACATGAAATCAATCGAATTTCTGGACTATTCTCGTTCCTATTACACCGGGAAAGCCGTCAAATTGGGAGCTGGCGTCCAGGCCATCGACGCCTATAGAGTCGCACAGAAAAACGGGTACGTGGTCGTCGGAGGGAACTGTCCAACGGTTGGCCTTGCTGGCGGCTACACGCAAGGAGGTGGCCATGGTCCTCTCGCTTCGAGATTTGGGCTGGGAGCGGACCAAGCGCTTGAATGGGAGGTTGTGACTAGCAATGGTGAGATTGTAGTAGCGACACCTTTGGAGAACTCTGACCTCTACTGGGCCCTCTCCGGGGGCGGTGGGGGTACGTATGGGGCAGTAGTATCACTCACAAGCAAAGTTTATCTAGACTTGGTTACGAGCGCTGCCAATTTGACCTTTGCCAACGCTGGCACTGACCAAGAGAAGTTTTGGGACGTATTCCGGACGTTTCAGAGTAGCTTGCCGAAGATTGTCGACTCGGGAGCCGTGGCTATTTTCTTCGTCACTAGTCAATCTTTCACTTTGATGCCACTGAGCGCGCCAGGATTGAGAAAGTCCCAGGTAGATAAGCTGATGCAGCCGACACTCGAAAGGCTAGTTGAGCTCGACATTCCATACGGTATTCTCAAGCACCATGCAAGACTGGTAAAGAATGAGTGAACGCTGACTTCAGCTCACAGAGTATGACAGTCAAGAATTCGACTCGTACCTGGATAGCTATGACGCTTTCAACACTCCGTGGAATGTCTCCCAGGCCCAGATCGGTGGCCGACTTATACCCCGCTCCCTCGTGGAGGAGAACAGTACTGAACTCACAGCTGCGGTCCGTTATATCTTGAGCACGGGGGCAGTGCTCTCAGGGACTTGTATCAACGTCTCAAGCACTGCAAACCTTGCGGGTCCCAATTCTGTCCATCCGTACTGGCGGCTGTCGCTATACAGTGCTGTGATCGGAACGTGAGTGACGAGTCGAGAACAATTCTTCAGAGAGAAAGCGTTGCACTGACGAAAATATAGGCCGTGGAATGAAAGGGACTGGGATGACAACCTTGCATCTCAGACCCGAATGACAAACGTCCTGGTCCCCAAACTAGAGTCTCTTACTCCACATGGAGCAGCGTATCTCAACGAGGAGAACTTCCAGCAGGCGAAGTTCCAGCACGTTTTCTACGGAGATAATTACAATCGATTGGTGAGCATAAAGGCCAAGTACGATCCCAATGATCTGTTCTACACCTTGACCGGTGTTGGAAGTGAACGATGGGCAGAACATCTGGATGGCAAGCTGTGCCGCGAATAGATAACGTCCCTATCAAGGTTAGGTTAGCTCTGCAAACTTGCCGTTAGGGATAGTTGCCTAGCTAGTGCAGGCAGAGGCCTACAGCTCCCCAGCGCTACGTGTTGATAGTGTTGTTGATGATCGAGCCGACTACACCAATAAGAGTGCCAGAATCCGCGTGTTCTAGCGCTAAAACGCCGCAGCGCTCGGCTCGTTGTGCAATCGTAATGTAATGTCTTCAAGGAGGCGGTTTCAACCTGCTACGCCTCCTTAATCCTCTGCAAGCGGGGTCAGAATGCGTGTGATCAGTCACAAGTGCAGAGTACTGCATGCGTGTGGAAGAGCACTGGCAAGCGAATCATCGAGCGAGCCGAGATTAGTGACGTGACGTGTAGGGTATGCATTGCGGCACAGCAACGCCGCGGCCGCAAAGAGTATGGTTTTACGAGTGCATGCATTACTCTGTCGGTTGTCTTCAAAGATGGCGTGGTGTCTTGGGTTCTTTGATCGAGTGCATTGTATCAATAAACATCAAACGCTTGGGGGGCTCACCTTTCCGGAGTATGCAGAAAACAAAGCCTGCTCTTGAGCCGGAGGACATCAGGGGGATTCCGGTCCATCCAATGGTGCGGGAGCGATCGCGGGAGCTAACTGAACAGGGTTTGGCATGCGTTGCGGTGCGCCGCCGGATATCTTCCGCGATCAGGCGCTCGTGCCGTTCAAATAGCGTTGACGCAGGACGATGTACGACGATATGCTCTGTAATTAGTACGGGGCAGTCACGTTCACCTTGAAAATTGGCTCAATTTCGTGCTCACGAACCCTGCATCTGCCTACAGTATCCACACTCTCCTGGCTGGAAAGTCCCCGTCTTGAGGCTTCGCCATTTTGAATACTCAAGCGGATCCTTGTCGACACTATCACAGGCAGATGCGGACTGCAAAGTCAGCCTTGCGTACGGCAACTAGGTCAATATGTACAGAAAAGTTGCAGCAGATGAGGCGCCATGAGAGTCCAGTGCAGACGTAACAGGTGTCCCTATCGCTTGCACAAACCTCCTTATGGCAAAGATCTCCTTCATCAATCGCACGAGCACTCGCGCTACAGAAGGCAGCACTGCAGCTGTTGAGCGAGCTTCTGACGTCAGAATCATCTTCTCAGATAGGTGACCCGCTCTCACTATCACAATGCAACCTTTTCTTACTTGGGCAAGAAAGATCAAAAACCGTCGCAAGTCTCAGAAACCACAATCAGGATCACAGTCGACTTCAGAGCGAACGCAACCGCAGCAGGGACCATCGTCATCAGGAATGAAGCCACCCTTCCCATCAGCAACGCCGACATGGCACAACGACACCTACAGCGCGATCTCGCCAAGTCGTGAAGCCCTCAGTCAGTCGGGAAAGACTGTGATCATTACCGGTGCTGTATGCAAGCATCTCAAATCTGCTATGAGAAGGCTGTTCTGAATGCAATCTAGGGTGGTACAATAGGCCAGAGAATTGCGATTGCCTTCTCTGAGGCCAATGCCAAACATGTCGTGCTTGTGGGCCGCACTGAGGCTTCACTGGCCAAGACAAAGTCCCTCATCAAGAATCAATGCCATGTGTCAATTCACGTTGCCGACGTGAGCGACGTGAAGTCCATGACTAAGGTCGCCGAGGCTGTGGGAACGTGGGACGCATCATGAACGCCGGCTACATATCCACACCTTCGCCTATCGACAAGGCGGACCTCGACGACTACTGGAAAAGTTACGAGGTTTGACTTTTCTGAAACAATCCAAAAACTATGACAGAGGCTGACCTTCGCAAAGGTCAATGTCCGATCGATCGTTGTTGTAGCCAAAGCCTTCATGCCTACGGCGAACAAGCACCGAGCCGTCATCATTGGAAATACGGCAGGCGGCATGGTGTTCGGCCCGAAAATGACACCTGGCCTCTCATCATACTTGTGCTCGAAGTTGGCCCAAGTAAAGACGCTGGAGTATCTTGCGGAGGAATATTCTCACCTTTTTGTCGCCAGCGCTCAGCCTGGCATGATCGACTCCCCCATCTTCCGAGCGTCCGGCGCTACTCCCGAGATGCTGCCAATGGATACTCGTAAGTTTTGCCTGCAACTTTTCAACCCCTGTCCTCTTTTATTTCCTTCCTACATATTCTCCACGTATGGTTCTCTTCCCTATCACGCATGTGCACATTGTAACACTGAATGCCACTGACCTTTTTTACTCTTTCAGCAACACTTGCCGCCCACTTCATGGTTTGGATGTCCTCCAAGGAGGCTGCATTCCTCAAAGGTCGCTTTGTGTTTTCGAACTGGGACGTCAATGAGCTCAAAGACAGGGCAAACGAGATTGAGAAAGGCAGTGTCATGACGTCAAGCTTCAACGGTTGGCCGTACGAATTCGGGCCGTCACAGGTAAGACGAATGGATCAGGCAACCACAGTCAGAGATGATGATTTGCTCAATTCGCTGAAACAGCATTGCTCGTTGAGTTCAATGATGTTCAATCGCTAATCCGAAAATTTCGAGTTCGTTCTTGACGCCGGTCTTTGAAATTCCTTCGGTAGCTGAAGTAAATAACAACTAAAGCTTTTCCAAGACCTTGAAGTATGTTTTGGACCTGCTGCCCCTCGTGCCCTCAACGGCAATTGTAAAACGAACGCGTCTACGACTGTGCCTGTGAGCTCGTAGATGCTAGATGTGTCCCGCCAATTCTTTGAGTCAAGAAATTTTGCTCCAACTTCTGTAGCAGTGGCAGCAAATACAACACAGCGGTCCATCCACACCACAACTTCCAAGTCGCTCTGTCTTCATTGGGTTGCCTTCGGCGCAACAACCTCACCGCTATCCTAAGTCCCAACAGCAGAGAAGGGGTTGTAATGGCCATTGAGGTTCTCCAGAAACGGCGGCAAACGAAACTCCAGACTACTACTGAAATTGCGATGGTCCAACGCGCAATTCCGTCACCCAGCACGAGTGGTGCAGTTCGTCGATCGCGCTTCCGATCCCCAGGCTGATCTTTCATGTCCTGTATGTGCATTGTAGTGAAGATAATACAACTTATGAGAGCAATCCATTCTCTCTGCAAGCGGCTCAACTCACTCACTCCAGCCGCCATCTTTAGGCTTCCGGTGTTGTAAACGGCAAAGGCGCAGGCAATGAGGAGGTTTCGAAAAAGCCAATTGCTATCTCCTCCGCCGAGATCATTATACAACCACGTCCCACCGAATATCATATTGGCCTCTTTTGAGGTACCCATGGCCACGTTGAGCGCCCAAACCAAGGGCAAGCACATGAGCAGGCAAAGTCGAGCCTGTTTCATGGACATGCGTTTTGCCGGGATAGGACGCCACGGTCTGTTAATCTTGTCCTCCTCTACAAAGGCTGGAAGACGCTGGTTTGCAAGGTCGAAGATGAGTAGATTTGACCAGTTGAAGGATATGACGAGGACTAGGCGAAAAAATGACTGTATCCAATCCTTCTGCGCGAATTTTGGGTCTAACATGGCGGCTAAAATGCCAAACACCGTGTTGGGGATGACGAAAGTGTCGAAGTCATCCATGGTAGTGAGCCAGAATATTTGGCAAGCATTCCTTAGAAGCTTCCATGTGCGAAAAACAAGCGACTCAGTGTGACTGAAATGAAGAGCGCTCATTGTCAAGGGTGGTCAAGCCGGATTGGATTATCACTTCGTCCGTTTCACCATTAGATCGCAGATTTGCTCATCGATTGTCTCTTACTGTGCTCTTAGCGAGGAGGGTGATGCTGAAGCCTCTTAGGCCGGAGTGGGGCTAAAGCAAAATTCTTGAAGCAGATACACTCTAGCTCAACATCGAAGTGAGCACATTTCCAATCGCGATATATTGAACGAACCTATTTGGAGGACATGGCAATGCATTAGTACCGCTTAACCGCATGGCTGGCTGCGATCTTTGGAAGTACTCTCAGCGCCGCGCACCGCCGCATGCCTGCTGTCCATCTTGCTAGCGGCCATATGTCTGCCTTGCTGTGCCACCTGGCTGCAGACGGATACGGTGAATGCTGAATGCTACCTTCCGCAGCTAGAAACCATCGCTGATGCAGAAATCGCCCGTCAGGCTGAGTCCCAGAGCAGTGGGTCTGGCTGAGTTGCGGGGAGGATCTGCGTCTTTCTTGCACAAAGCTGATAGGTACAGCCAGAGCTCTTGCCCTTCCTTGCAAGCTGCAACACACGTCTGCCTGCTACAGAGTTGATTATCCACAGCTTTGGCAAGCATACAGCATGGAAAGGGAGCACATACGCGTCTGGACCCGAACGCATGGCGCAGATCCTGGCAGGGATGTAGCCCCGTGTGAAAATTAGACGCTAGCGGGTCACTATACCTCATTGTCCATGGGGGTTGCTGCTGTGAATCTGCTTGTACATGATCTAAGGCAACAAGTCGCATGCATGAACACGCCGATCAGCTGAGGCCTTCCGCTGCCTTTGTAGTGACCTATTTAGGTCTCTTCCTCATAGATAGTCCCGCTTCTTGTCTACGTCAAGTCATCAATGCTGCTTCCTCAACACCAATCTTTGCGGCTTCCCTGACATCAAATATCATAATGACGGACTGGATATTCTCACCATTGGCCGCAATCTGCTGCGGGGTCTTCGTCCATCATGCAGCTTTCATAAGAGGAGAGTGGCATCTCGTCGGGCCTCAAGTGGTCGTAATCCACCTCATTCTGAGTTCATTGCTTTGGGCCGCGCTTGCATCGAGGAACCAAGATATGCTCGCCGCATCTGGACTGCACCTCAAGCTGCTGCTTTCATACTTTAGCTCTCTGTTCAGTAGCATTGCAATCTACAGGCTGTTTTTCCATAGACTATCGAGTTTCAGCGGGCCAAGATTGGCTGCACTCACCAAGTTCTGGCACGTTTGGCAATGTCGTGGGCTCAAGAATTA
The DNA here is from genome assembly GCA_002989075.1 of Arthonia radiata. NCBI lineage: Eukaryota > Fungi > Ascomycota > Arthoniomycetes > Arthoniales > Arthoniaceae > Arthonia > Arthonia radiata. Next base: position 543,221 of record PSQN01000004.1, on the reverse strand, counting down.
TCAAGTGCTCCACGATATCTATCTCAAGCATGGGGAAATAGTTCGAACAGGTAAGATATCTGAGCGGCTGAATCAGGCCCAATTTTCGAAATCTCTAATGACGTTAACGTTGGCAGGTCCAAATGAGATCACCGTATACAGACCTGAGGCCGTTGAGCTGATCGAGAAGTCTGGCACAACAAGATCAGAGTGGTATGATGTACTCCATCCCAAGAACTCTCCCGTATTTGAGCGCGATGAGCTGGAGCATATGCGACGAAGGCGGCTTTGGAGCCAAGCAATGTCTGTGAGATGTATGTGAGATCCGATCGTCAAGATCTGCGCAGAGAAAGCACTGCTTAACCAGACCTGTAGCGATCAGGACCTACCTTCCCAGGATTCTGAGACAAGTCGATACTCTGGCGGAGCTGATCGAATCTTACGGGGACAAACCGGCACTTGTCAACGACGTCCTCGCATGGTTTTCATTCGACTCTATGGGTGAGTTCCTGTTCGACAAGAGTTTTGATATGATGACCTCGAGCAAATGGCATCCAATCGTACTGCAACAGAGAAATGCGCTCTCGCTTCTCGGCTTGATGTCAGAATCGCTTTGGATCGCAAGGCTGGGTTTTGCATTTTTGCCATTTTATGGCATAATCAAGGACTGGATGCAGGTCGAGGCATTCTGTAACCAGCGAATGATACAGCGAATGAAAGGAAGTAGGCTCGCAAGGGTTCTCACCGAGTACAGACTGACCCAACATGGCAGTCTACTTCTGAAGATCGAAAGGACATTGCCGCCTGGTTTATCAAAGAGTATAATCAGCTGTCAACCACCAAACGCTTTTCCGAAAGGCAGCACATACTGCTTGGAAACACCATGACGGCCATGATAGCTGGAAGGTACGTTAGCAGCGTGACCGCGGCATGTTCCGCCTGAGCTTGACTGAAGAGTCGATATAGCGACACCACGCGACCGAGTCTTATTGCTGTTTTTTACTATCTCGCACTATATCCAGAACATGCAGCCAGAGTCTTCGAGGAGATCAAAGACATCGACGTTACAGAACTAAATCAATTGGCAACTTTGCAGCACATGAACGGATTCATCAACGAAACCATGCGGCCGTGTCCTGCAGCAATGTCAGGCGCAAGTCGTTATACTCCGCCGCAGGGACTTCGGATAGCAGACACATGGATACCTGGAAACGTCAAGATCGCCGCCCCACGATATACTCTTTTGCGCTGTGAGAAATGTCATCCATTTGTCCCAAGCTGCCACTGACTTCATAGTGCCCACTGCGTTTCGAGACCCTGAGGCATTCATCCCAGAGAGGTGGTATAGCAGGCCGGAGCTGATCTACGACAAGCGTGCATTTGTACCGTTTGGGGCCGGTAAGTGCTAATTAGATCGCCGTAGCGAGCGTCATATGTGCTGAGCAATCACCAGGGACTCGATCGTGCGTTGGGAAGAACTTAGCTCTCTCAGAGATACAATTGGTAACTGGCCGGTTGCTGAAACAGTTCCATATACAGTTTGCATCAGGATTCGAGCCGTCTAGTGTGTTGGAAAATATGACGGACGAGGTTACAGCGTACCCAGGCGAATGTTGGCTTAATTTTCGCCCGAGACGTCAAAGCCGCAACTTTTGACAACAGCAGCGTCGAGATGATGTAATCGCGTATCGGGAATTAAATGAGATCGCAACGTACTCCAATTATCATCCATGGCTTTCAATCCCCAGTGTCGAGTGAATCGCGAGCGACGTCCACTGTTGAGTATGTTCTGCTAACAATTACCATCCAGAAGGCCACCTTTGAGGCCACTACCACTGACGTCAACCTGCACGAGGCCCGATCTCATCTCCAAGCTAGCGCCTTGGTTGAACAGACAGTAAAGCGTACATGCTGTAGACCCTGAGCCCCAAAGAACCGCGTTCACCGCGGCAAGTGGGAATAATAAGTCAAGAGAGGAATTGGATGTCTTTCCACCACGCATGTCATATCTGAAAAGTCCATGTTCAAGTTCGGTAAGCAAAGCCGTATGTATAGAGTCAATGAAAAAGTCGTCGGGACGTGGCACGGTCGTCAACACCTCGAGATCTCCCGTGACTCTTCCGGTCATAGGTGATATGGGGATTTTACCGAATGTTTGAAGAGCAGAATTAGTATAGTAGACAGCGTGATGGAAATACCTGAGGCCGTTTATCCCAAAGTGGTCCAAAATATAATCGGAGGCGTCAGTTTCATATAATTGAGAGCTTGTAAAGACAATTTCATATGAGTGGCTGTTGACATCAATGACATAAAGCGCACCGCTGTGGGCATCGCCTGTGATCAGAAGTCCTCTCTCAGCGTTGACCACCGATAGTCCATCAAGCGTGAATGCTTGGCAGATATCTACGACCTTGGAGACCTTGATTGATGAAGGATCTGGCGATAAGCTATCGCCAGCACTTGTAAGGTCAATACGCCAAAGAGTATTGGTACCGAGCGGCGGGCGATAAGTTGGCGGTGAGCTAGCATTGGCGGAAATGACATAGAAGACGTCTGGCTGCGGCTGAACAATGCCCCACAGACTTTGGTAGCCTGCGAAATTGTATATGGCAGATGCAGCTTCAGCGCCGGTCCGTGACGGATTGACTTGATACAAGTCTGGCGCTCCAGTCACAATTACCACTAGATTGCCGTTGGGCCTCTGCATCAAATTCTCGCCTCCAACAGGATTCGTCCAATTGTAGATTGAAGTGGGAACGAATGGAGGCATTGGCTTGAGTGGAGAGGCATTCGCGTGGAATGTTGTGGCCAGTGAAACGAACCATACGAAGTGCGGAGGTCGCATCTTCTACCAATATAGCACTAAGCTTGGAAGAGTACGAGTGCTAGGTGAGCCGTGGCTGCTGAGACAAGGCTGCCAAAGCTGGCTTTCAGCCTGACGACAAGTGGTGACACCAGGTGCACGCTGGCTTGGCACCACCCAGGGCGTTCGGCAGGGCTAATTTTGCATGCCTTAGAAGCCAGGCACCTAAGCCTCCACAGCTCATACTATACCATGTGCGCGTACAGAATCACGTTGTTAATCTTTTCTGACAGGCGGTAAGTTCAGTGCAAAGTGTTCCTTCTAGCACCGCGCCACATTCTTGCTAGCACCACAGTTCCGTGTTTTGGCAAGCTTATACTTCCTTAGCTCCCAGGCTATTGGGGAGCATGGCCCTGGACTAAGAGGGGCGTTGTTCTACCAGCTTACCGCTTGACGTCCCGCTACGGCGTGAATGCAAAGTGTGGAAATGTAAACACAGTCCATACAAAGGCTAATCGAATATCTTATGTGTAGAAAAGCATCCGCATGGTTTGTCAGCACATCAGACGGTGGGGAGAGGGTCAGGAAGCCCGTCCGTTTTGAACATATGACAACAAGGATCATCTCATTCTGGTTGAACAAGTGCAACCAGTACGCTGACCCCTCGCATTTCGTCAATGTTCAAACCAGCTTTTCAGGCGAACGCCATAGGCAACGCCGGTTGAAATTCCCCAGAACGGCTCACATCACCGCGCAGTTCCTCTCCCCACAAGTCTCCTCGGTCATCTCTACGCTCGCCCCTTTCACCGTCAACTTCTGCTGCCCATCCGGATTCCACCACTGCAGTATCTGCCTTCCGTGCTCCTCCCTCGTAAGTTTCGTCTTCCCATCCGTCACGTCAACCTCAAACGTCCCATCCAAAAAGTGCAGCGTCGGCAAGAACACCTCACTCGGTGCATCTGCTGGCGCATCCGTCGAAGCCACCACCTCGAGCGTGAAGGTCACCGTCTTCAGATCAAACCCGTAGCCCACTATACCACCGTGCGTCGCCACCGGCCCGGGTCTGATAAACGCCCTCGCCGCCCTCGCCGCCCCAGGCAAGCCAGTCCCATCACCCTCACCCCTCTGCGCCGAACCCGCGACCTCCATAGCCGTCTTAGGGCCCGGCGTGCCGTCCGCTTGCGTATCACTCTCTGCACTCGGCGGCAACGGGTCATCCTCAGACACAATACTCAAATCCTCCCCATTCCACTGATCACCCCACCGATGACTATTCGCGACTGTGTAATTCCACAGCGTCCACCCCACCTTCGCGCCCTCAACTGCAAAGTGGTTTGCGTCCATCGCGCTGATCTGGCTGCTGTAGTCACCGTCTGCATACGCCTTCCCCTCGTCCATATCATACGGGATCCCAAACTCCGTGAATACGCACGGATGCAGGCCCATGTAATCCAGGCCTTCCTTCTTCATGGCCAGCATCTGGTCACGGAAGCAGTTGCGGATCGCGCGCTCGCCGACCTTAACGGCGAAGGCAGGGGTGAGGTATTTCCCGCGGAGCACGCCGAAGACGTCGACGTTCCAGAGGGAGTTCCATTTCTTGGTCATGAGCGTTACACCGTCGTACCAGTGGGGTGCGTAGACCATGTTTGGGTCGTCGTTGTCTGTGCCTTTGAGCGAGGGTGGGATCTCGAGCGTGGGCGGTTGGCAGAGCATGATTGCGTTGGGGAAGATGGCGCGGATGGCGTCGCGGTAGCGGCGGTAGTAGTCCATGAAGTAGTGGTTCGTAAAGTATTCGTAGGTGATTTTCTCGTTTGTCTCGGGGTCGCGCGCGAAGTAGTCTTTTCGTAACAGCGTGTCTGTGTCGGGGTCCCAGACGCCATGTTGTGCCCAGAGGCAGGTGCCGAGTTTCCAGTCGGGGTCGCGTTTGAATCCGTAGCGCTTGTCGAAGGTGTCGTTGTCGAGCCATGTCGATTGGCCTTGCGGGTCGACCAGCTGAGAGCCGGATTTGTAGGGTCCGAGGTTACCAAACTCCCAAGTTGATTCCTCTTGGGCTCGGCCGGAGCCGGTAAGGATGGCTTGCCAGGCGGTGGGTGAGGTTCCCTTTTGGAGGCGCTGCTTAGCAGGAATGATAGAGATGTCGGGCTTGCCAATGAGGCCTTTATTTGGCTCATTGACGGACTCCCAGGCTACGACGCAGGTGTCGCCGAGATCGCCCGCTTCTTTAATAGCGGTGGCAAGGCGGGAGCATGCATCCGCAAAATGATCCTGAAGTAAGTCTTGAATGTTGACGCCGTTGATAACGGCCTTGGGGGCGAAATGGCGGCCGGCGAAGAACAGCGCGAAGATGGTTTGGCAGGCGAGACGGTAATAGTTGGTCGCCCAGATCATCTTTGGAAAATCTGCTGGGTTAGGCAAGAAGTTTTGCACCAGCGCGGCCTCGGTAATGCTGAATTTGGTAGGGTCAAAGCCGCATGCATAGATAGTCCAGAGGGGTGCACCAGAGCCACCAGTGAAGCGTGACCAAACGTCCTGGTGAGGATCCATGATTACGAAGAAGCCATGTTCTTTGGCCTTACGTAGTACTGAGACTGTAAAAGAAATGAACTCTTCGTCATACTTGCCAGGACCGGCATGTTCAAGTGCCTCCCAAGTGAAGATGTAGCGGATAGTGTTGTATCCCCATTGCCGCAGCCGTGAAAAGTGCTTGGAGGCTTCACTGAGCGGGAAAGGCCTGTCGACGAACGAGACATCGTCGCCGCTGTCGAGAAAGCCCCTTGGCTCATGAGACGGTTGTGATGGATGCGCTGGCAGCTTGTTGTCGCCAGCGACATTGATGCCATGGAGTGTTACTTCTCTATTCTTCCCGTCCCGGAAGCAGGTGCCGTCGACACGCAATCTAGAAGCCATGCTGTGCCTGTTCTACTCGATTTCGGCCAATCGTTGAGAGCGTACAAGCAAGAGATAGGGATTGATCATGAGTTATGCCGCCAAGTAACGTAAGTTCGTGTATGACTGCCAAGTCTGGTATAGGTATAGGTGGATGCTGCTCTTAGGTGTTCATGAGCTCGAGCAGAACAACTGTGCTAGAATCGTGGCATCGAGAGCGCGAGGGTGAAAGGAGGGAACAAATGCCCAGCTTCAAACGCCATGCCTCCAAGCCTCGTGAGCATCTGCAAGGCCGTCATCTCGACCAAAGTGGCAATGGCGGATGGGATGACAGCGAACGATAATATCGGAATCAGATTGCAATCACTCAGATATCACTACGTCTTCTGTCCTTACTCGTCACTTAATGTAAACAACCGGCACAAACAATGCAAAAGACAACAAGTACTTCTAGTAAGAATGTGTTGTGCGGATCGATCGCTCAATCATGATACAACATTGTCCAAAATCCTTTAACATCACGCAATGTCAGGGGCAAAGGCGGCATTGAAAGCTGCCAAGGCCGCATTGGACAAAAATGCATTTGATGAAGCCGAAAAGCAAGCGAGGATTGCCATTGAAGAGGACCCTAACAACTATTTCGGCATTTTGTTCCTCGGGAGAGCGCTAGAGAAGCAAAGCAAGCTCGACGAAGCCGCAAGCACGTATGACTCAGCTACCAAAGTAAAGGAAGGCGATGAACTGGCTTGGAAAGGACTCTGTGGCGTATACAAGGCTCAAGGCGCAAAGCGAGTTGACAAGCACACGGCGGCGAGCTTGAGACTGGCCGAAGTCTATCAGCAGCATGAGGACTTGGATAAGTGTCAGACGACAGTTGACAAGCTTGTTTCTTTCGCAAAGGAGCATGGCTCCAGAGCACAGTACAAGGATGCACTTAGGACGTACCTACCGTCAAGTCCGATCCATGATTTCCTTGAAGGTCGGATACAGCATCCTTCGTTGACATTCACGCGGCTTGCAGAGATCACAGAGACTGACGAGAAAGAACACATCAACAAGGAAGTCGGGCAGCGGCGTACCAGACTAGGCGCGAAGCTGGCGCAAGTGCAACTCGACGTGAAGCGCGAGGTCTTCAAAGACAGCGAGCTTGAAGACTTGTACCGGCAGGTCATAGATTGGACGAATGACGACGAAGAACGGCGAAAATATGAGGAGAAGCTCCTGCAACACGAGTATGATCACATGGTAGTCTTGCTCTCTGATGACAAGATCATCAAACGAAGGCAAGTCCAGGAAACGGCGCATGGCATGGTTATTATCAAGCACCCTTTCCGGCTCGCGTGGGACATTGAGTTGGAGTGGCATGACGTTGAGGATGTGACTAGCCTTGACCGTAACGTCATTCTGGAGTACATCCAATTTTTCCCGAAGGTCGGGCTCTCAAAAGTCATGCAAAGCTTTCTGGGGCAGAAGTACGCGCCTGGAAAGGCAAGCCAAGAGGGAGAAGATCCTTCGAAGTCAGACTTCGTCAATCTGGACGCTGAGGAAGCTTTGTTGTACGTCGATGATGGCATTGCCAACAGCCAGACGTCGGCCTTCGCTCATCGTCTCGTAGCAGACTTCTATCTACGGAACGAAGAATACGAGAGCTGTGTCGAGGTCTGCAGAAGGGGTCAGAAGCTGCTGAGAGCAGAAGGTGAAAAATGCGGCATGCGCTTCGAAAACAGTATGGATGCTATGTCGTCTTGCTTAGGTACATCGCTCGTGTATTATCAAGCTCCAAAAAACCATCCGGAAGCCAAGAGCATCTTCAACGACGTATTGAAGCGAAGGTCTACGTCGACGTCCGCGCTTCTGGGTATTGGTCTCATCTATGAACAGCAAGAAGATTACGACAAGGCGTCGAGCTTCCTTGAGCGAGCACTGAGCCGTGACCCTGGTAACATCAGGATCGCAGCCGAGGCGGCATGGTGCAATGCCCTCAATGGCGGGCTTGAGGCAGGTTGCAACGACCTCAACGACTGTCTCGCAAAGCTCGAAGCTGATAAACGCAGCCCGAGAGACTTGAGAGCACAAGTCTGCTACCGTGTGGGCAGGTGCCTCTGGGATCTTCATACTGATAAGACATCGCGAAAGGATCGTCAAGGACCGTACTCGTACTTCATATCAGCGATACGTGCCAACCCGGCTTACGCACCGGCATATACCAGTCTGGGCACATACTACTCAAACTATACAAAAGACCGAAAGCGTGCCCGACAGTGCTTCCAAAAGGCGTTCGAGCTCTCCGCGGCAGAAATTCTTGCGGCCGAAGAGCTAGCACGAAGCTTTGCCAAGGAGGGCGATTGGGACATTGTCGAGGCTGTAGCTCAGCGTGTGATTGACTCGGGTGCTGTTAAGCCCACACCTGGAGCCAAGCGCAAAGCTGTCAGCTGGCCCTTTGCAACGCTCGGTATAGTTCAGATGAACAAGCAAGACTTTCCGGGCGCTGTGCAGTCCTATCAAGCTGCGTTGCGTGTCTCATCTCAGGACTATCACTCTTGGGTTGGTCTTGGTGAGAGTTATCTCAGCTCTGGGCGATACAACGCCGCTAGCAAGACGCTTGAGCATGCTAGATCAATGCCATCGAACAAAGGGCAGGAGACTGATCTGTGGTTTGCTGATTACATGTATGCCAATGTTCAGCGAGAGCTTGGGGAGTTTGAGCAGGCTATTGAAGGCTATCGCGAGATTCTACAGGCTCGCCCGCATGACTTTGGCGTGTTCATCGCTTTTTTACAATCTCTTGTGGAGCACGCGACGGATGCCGTCACGAAAGGGTTTTTTCAAGTGGCGGCTCGAAGTGCGAGGGAAGCTCTACTGCTTGCATTGCAAGCGACTGACGAGTCTAAGAACGCCGTAAACTTTTGGAGAGCTGTAGGCGACGCATGCATGATATCTGCGAGCATACCAACTCTGGCGCAGCACGCACCGCTTCAGCAACTCAAAGACCTCTTCCGAAATACAAAACGCAATGAAACCCGCTGGCAAGAGCTCGTCGATCTCGACGGTGTAGAGACGCCTCAAATTGAACTGCTGGAAGAAGAGACAGCCGGTACCGACGTGCGTATTGCAGTCGTATTTGATTTCGGCCTCCTGGCGCAGAAGATAGCAGTTGAGACGGCAGCCCATGACGTCCACGCAAGAGCCATTGCGTGGTATAATCTGGGCTGGACTGAATATCAGATCTCCCGCATTAGCGAGACCACTGAGAAAGACACTACAGCCTACGACCGCTTCTCAGCTTGCGCAACAGCAGCTGTCAAATGCTTCAAGCGGGCCATCGAGCTTGAAGCTGGCAATGCAGACTTTTGGAATGCCCTCGGCGTCGTTACTACTACACTCAATCCCCGGATCGCTCAGCACTCTCTTGTTCGTAGCTTACACCTCAACGAACGCAGCGCCCGCACGTGGGCCAATCTTGGAACACTCTATCTCACGCTCGAAGACTACGAGCTTGCTCACGATGCTTTCTCGCGAGCCCAGTCCACAGACCCTGACTATGTGAATGCGTGGATAGGCGAAGGCCTCGTCGCGCTCCGGCTTGGGGATAGTAACGAAGCCCGCTCGCACTTCGAGCATGCCTTCGACATCGCCGACTCATCAGAAGTGGCCGCAAAGAAACATTACCTATCTATCGTTTTCGACTACCTCTCAACAATCACCGCGCAATCCTTCGACGCCCTCATAGCGCCCATCTTCGCCTCCCAGCAAATCCAATCTCAGACTACCGATCTTCTCCCATTCCGCTATCTCCTCGCCATCCTCCTAGAGCGCGCCGGCGACTTCGACACAGCGATCTACCACCTCACCGCGCTCTCCGACCAGATCGAAGCCGCCTACGAATCCTCTGAATCCTCTGACATCCTGGGCCAGTTCATCCGTATCAAAGCCGACCTCGCACGCGTCCAACTCGGCGCACGGGACTTGAGCTCTGCTCAAGACAATGCAAATACCGCGCTTGACCTCTCCGTCCACACCGATGACGCTTCTCTATCTCCAGATGTCCGTACGAAGACCCGCTTATCCGCGCACTTGACCGCTGGCATGTCCGCCTACTTCCTACATTCCTTCGATGTCTCTCTGGACTCCTTCCGCGCGGCTCTGTCTGAATCGAAGAATAACGCCGATGTAGTCTGCCTGCTCGCACAAGTCCTGTATGCGAAGGGCGGCGCACAGGAGAAGAGCGTCGCGAAAGAACAGCTTTTCGAGCTCATCGAGCGAGAACCGGGTCATGTTGATGCGACGACTATTCTGGGAGCCATGGCTGCGGTCGATGGAGATGCTGAGACGGCTGAGGCGGTGATGGCGGATTTGCCGGCGTTGAGAGCGAGTGAGGGTTTGAGTGTGGGGCAGAAGCGGAGGATTGATGAGTTGGTGGTGGTAAGTGCGGGACTGATGGGAAGTGAAGAGGACGCGGTGGCGGAGTGCCAGAGAGCTATCATGGTTGATCCAGGGAGTGCGGTGGGCTGGAGATCACTGGGCGAGTGGACCGGCAATGAAGGTGTGAGGACGATGGGATTGGTTACTGCGGAAGGTGGTAGTGCAGAGGAGGTCAGCGAGTCACTGGCGGAGAGTGGGGATGTGAGTGAGCTGCAGAGGGCGATTGCTTGTTGTCCATGGAGAGTGGAAGGATGGCTAGTGTTGCATGAAGCGGCTGGGGTCAGCGCTTGAGCTGGAAAAGCATTGGATATGGCGTAGAGATGATATTGCATCAAGCATAGTAAAGAGCGACGATGATGAGATATGTATGATAACTATGCATTACGAGCTGGTAGCACCTCTCCAGCATTACAAATTTTGAGCGCCACACTTGCAGCATTTGCAGCACACGATGTGTGCAGCTGCTCAAGGGATGAAAACATCTCAGCCTCCAACCACAGCTTCAATCGTCTTCCCATCGCGCACTCCAGCAGCGTGTATCATCCCATCCGCACTCTGTCCTTACATGCTACTCGTTTGCTCCCATCGCCTTTCTCTCTAGTCACCGAGCGGATTAGCGGTGAGCGCCCCCAAAGGTGCAAACACCACCTCTCACCTTCCACACCGCCTCTTCACATCACTAGTCCCAGCTTAGTAATCCAGGAGCGAGACTTAACTTCACGTCCTCTGTCTTGCATTCTTCCTCTTCACAAGCTTGCCATGACAATGCCGTGTATGCGCAGCCTGTATGCCTGACTCCTATGGCCTGTTGAACAACTCGACTCCGTCCAACTGGTGGCGCTGTTACGGGAAAGGGTGAGTGGTGCGTTGGACTATTGTTGAGTGCGCTTCGATGACCAAGTATCGTGAGTACCGCGCAGATAAGCCGCTGCCATGCGTGAAGATGAAAGGAACACAGAAAGAGGTCAGGTACGTGCTCTCTTTTCCGTGTGTTTTTCTGTTTCTGCGCTTCTTCAGGATACGCCAATGTCAAGTACATGCGCAAAAGATGCCCATCAGAAACAAAGATTAAAATGCAAGCAAGACCTTGTGCAACCCTACCGGGCTAAATGCGCAAAGAACGATAAGAAGAGCATTGCCGCAGCGGTCGTGGTGCTAAAGCAATGGGTATACTGACGTCTACTCACTGGCGTCGTAAGAGAATTCAGGCCTTTCAAGCTCTCTTATCTTGTGGCATTGCTGTAATGATAGTGGTTCCGTTGCTTTGATCAGGGGAAGAGGTGTGTGAGTATGCTTGAAAGGTACAGGAGTCCCGAAGGGAGGTTCGCATAGGATGCCTTCTTTCAGGATATCAAAAATTTCGCTGCAAGCTTGCAAAGAACACAATAGTATTTAAAGCATGGCACAGCACGCAACAAAAAGACAACTCAATGAAGTGATTGATGAGTGACTGGGGGCGATGTCAGTCTCATAGTTGAGAGTGTAAGACTTGTCAGTACTAACCCTGGATGGGGATCTGAGTTATGCATTAGCGACAGCGCGCAGAGCAGCGATTCGGCGATTGAACGAACCGAACCCACAACCTCCTGATACCAGCGTAAGGATCGTAGTCAGGCGCGCTGCCATTACGCCACCAGGCCGTGTGTTCAAGCCGAATGTGACATCTACGTGACGCAAATGCCCCACCCAACAACAGACTTTGCGTAGCTGCCGGAAATTTTTGCGAAATATATTCTTTATACAAAATTCTCTTTTGCAGCTCTGCTTGTCTAAGCGTATCGTCCTTATCACGTTGTAGTACTTGTTCGGACAATACGAAAAATGCCATAAAATTCTATTCAGAGCTATACCCCAAGATGAACTCATCTCATCCCCCCCATGTCTCACAACCTCCCCCCCTCCTTCTCCCCACCCACTGTCCAAATCTCCTCCCCATCCTCCACACGCAAACCCACCCTCCCCTCCCCCTCCAACTTCCGCAAAACCAACCTCACGCCCCCCTCCGCCGGCCCATGCAACTCCTCCCTAACATCCCGATACACAACCTTCACAACGCCCATACTACTCAACCCCCTCCCTCCATTCTCCCCTCTCAACGTCTCCAACACCTGCCGTTCCCGCATCTCCCTATGACTGATATACTCCTTCAACTTCGCCTTCCCGTCTTGTACCATATCGCCGTGTCCAGGATACAATGCGACATTCCCCTCCGCGCCCTCGATCGCTGACAGCGTCTTCTGCAGAGTGCCCATATAAGCGCCCAGGTCTTCGAACACGGCTGTACCATGCCCGAGCACGTTGTCGCCTGTGAACGCCCCCTTCACTTTTCCGTCTGCGGAGAGAAGCAGAAAGGTAACGTGATCGACCGTATGGCCTGGAGTGTGCAGCGCCCTTAATCTCCAGCCTTGTCCTACCTCGAACTCTTGTCCTTCGGTAATGTCCTGCCATTCGCCGTGGCGCACCTTCCCCTCTTTGATGAGAGCGGAGAGCGCATCGGCATGGTCGCCGTACCCGAGGTAACTGGGCTGGGATTTGTGGATTTTCGTGCCATTTGCGGCGGGGAGGCCGAGCAGGTCAGGCAGGCCGAGGACGTGGTCGCCGTGCCAGTGTGTGAGGAGGACGCGCGGGATCGTGGCGGTGGGGGGGAGGCTGGATGTGAGAGTGGAGGGCCATTGAGGGAGGCCTTGGGCAGTGTCTATGAGGGTTGGGGTGGACGAGGGGCCGATGAGGTAGGTGTTTGTGCCTTGGTGGTGTTAGTTTCGCTTGGTGGAGTTTTGTAGGCGAGTGGCGAGCGGGGTGGGAGTGGTCGCGTGGGGAGGAGGTCATTGAAGCCGGAGACAGTAACCGGTGCTTCGTTGAAAGATGGTGTCTGGGTCCGAAAAGGCGGTGGTGGGTGGATGCGTACCTTGCAATGTAAACTACATCACCGTCAACCCAATACTCATCCTCTCCGTGGAAAGTGGGTGATGCACACCTTGCTCGGATTCCCACCCAGCACCCTTACAATCCGCGGACTCTCAGACAGCACCGTGACGTCCGCCAGCGGCGGCAGATTGGTCGCCATACCGCGAGAGTGCAAGGCACCACTGCTACTCCTAGAGATAGCGCGATTTTACGGAAGGCGCTACTCTGACAGAGGGTAATGCTCGCAATACTCTAAGGGCAGCCGCTACTCCTATCTTGTCTGGAGGAGCTACTCCGACGAGTATTACCGCTGCGAAAGGCAGACGCGAGGATTCGACGCAAGTCCCGAAAACGCCTCGTTGCGACCGACGCGAGCATGGGATGGAAGCATGCCTAAGCGAGATGACACCTGGGCGCAGGGCTGCCTTGCGCTCCGCTGGTGTAGGCAGTTGACCGGGCCGTGGGGCGTCGTTACCGAGGGGAGGGCCCCGCGTACGTCATCTGGGCGTGTCGGATTTGTCGCACCGTCGCACGCAGCACGGTCAGCGTCTGCGAGAAGAACCCCGAGATCCTGGTAGAGTGTTTGTATTTGTATTACATCCATCATTAAGCTACGAGCGGTCTCTATCTACGTATTCACAATAGAACTTTTGTCATCGGAACGGCCGTGCCATCGAGTCATACATTAGTCTCCCAGTGCCTGTAAGAAAAAGGTCGCGCGCCGTACCCTGCAAGCTCGGAGCTCAACCCGCGGCGCTCACCGCCCAGGTGCTTGCGCAAGGCAGCAGTTGTTGCGGTGACCGCGGATGCGGCAGGCGCTTTGCTGTTGAGAACATGAGGGGTACCGTTTCGGATTCTGCGTGGAAGGTGGCGGAGGGTTGCGGTGTGAGGACTGCTGGGCTGCGCTTGTGGTGGGAGTAGGTGTCGCGGCGGTGAGGTTGCGCGGAGGTGGTGAGTTGCTTGGACATGGTCTCGAGGGAGCGCGCGAGGTAGCTGTCTTGTGCGGTGGAGATGGCGTCGCGGCGGTGGGCGGGCGCGGAGGCGAAGGAAAGAGGTGAGAGGGGCGGGTCGAGAGAGTAACGTGAGACGCCTCGGGGGTGGTGGACTTCGTGGGTGTGTGGTTTGGGCTTGGGAGTCTCGTCGTTGTCGTGGGTTTCTGTGAGTGGTTGTGGGAGCTGTGGGAATTGTGGGATGGAGGTAATGGTGGGTGAGACCTCTGCGATCTCTGGGAGGATCTCCTCGTTGGTGTCTTCGTAGAATGTCTCGCGCTTGAGGACGGGCTCCGTGGCGGCACGCGCAACGCCAGGCTGGCGAGAGTTGTGTCTGTGCCTGGTCGCGTGCTCGGAACTCCTGGTTTTGCGCAGGTCTGCGACGCTTCGTCGGAGCTCGTGGTTGTCTTCGAGGACATCGACGAGCTTGGCGTTCGCTTCTTCTAGCGATGCTTGAAGCTCTAGTACCTTCTGCTGCATGCGTTGCATGGCGCGCTCGTCTTGGCGGAATTGCTCGAGCACGATGGCAAAGCGTTGGCTGTCTTGTCGATGCTGCTTCCGTAATGTATGGTTCTCGCGTTGCAAGTCTAGGTATGAGCTGCTCTCAGAGACTTCTGAGCAAGAGGAAGAGCAGCTGCGGAGTGATGATGTCCGGCTGGCGGACGCTGAGGGTATTGATTCGAATGAGGATGTGTGTGACATGTTTGCGATAGACATAGCTGGCATTGTTTGAGATCGATGATTAGATGTGATAGGTTGACGGTCGTATGATATAATCATCTGCTTCGAAGATCTTCTTGGGCGAACAGAAAATTAATGGCAAGCTGGAGGGCGAAGTGCGCCGTATTATAGATGATTAGGCATCCGACAACCCAGTGCTGAAGGGCGTATTACGAAGCAGTTCCCCAACGGTCAGCAAGAGAGCACAGGGGTGGGCGCGCGGTGAATGTAGCAAGCGATCGATTACACGAGAGAACTGAAATTGTGCGTTCGGGTACCGCCTAGTATATAGGACGGTAAAGGAGAAGCAGCGCGGTAGACCGCGTGGACAAGGCGTGGGTGTGATATTGCCAGGACCAAAGCTTACAGAATCGGGACCGGAAGGAGTCATCAACCAGGATGGACAGGAAGGTACCGAGACGCATACCGCAGCTTCAGTCATGTTATGCTGCGTGTTTACCAATCAGCAGGGGAGAGACAGGGCTGGAGGATGATTCCTCATGCGAGCGAGCGGTCAATTCTCCCAGGATGCGGCCAGCAGGCAGAACGCTAAGGAATCAAGCTCGTGGACATGGCCGGGCAAGATGCGACGCCTTACCCGAATCGGATCATGGAGATGCTGGAGAGAGTCAGGGCATGGGCGTGCCACGTGTCGCACGGACCCGGCGGGATATGGATCCGCTCGATCGTCGCGCACACACGGGGAGAAGTGAGGAAATTCGGCGCCGTTGTTTGGGCTGTCCCTTGGATCTGCACTGGTGGAAGGGTCGCGCTCTCGTCCGAAACGTTGCTGATCTCGCGAGGCGGATGAGCAAACCTCCAGTCATTTCCTGTGAGAGCTGACCGATGTTGATGTGATTCACGAGGGTACAATGGGACGCTGAGGAATGGAGGTGAACGATGGCTGCAGCAGAAGTCAAGGAGACAGTAGCATTGGAGGGAAGGCTGTGTGCAGCAAGACCAGGACAGGCCCGGTGAGATTTGGCTGAAGCGAGGTTAGGAGGGGCAGCCCTGTGGATACCCAGATGTGGTCAGACGGATGTAACCACGTGGCCCAGGGCTCGCACGTGCGTCAGGGCTTAGCGCTCCCGGGCTTCTTTTGCAAATCTTTCCACGCATCGTTCACTCCTTCCGGATTGCGCGTTTCACATCCGTCCTCCAGCTGCATGCCATTTGCAAATTGCAACCCTAAGCCCACCCCGAAACCTTGCTCTCCTCGTCACTATCACCACGGAGCTCTTCGCTGAGGTTTCCACCCTTGTTCGCTGAGTGCGCGGCTGTGCAGCTTCTTTCTTTCTACCCATGGACAGCAGGCGGCGCTCAAGAAGCCCAGTCCCCTCGCGGCGGCGTCGAAGCCGCTCTTCCTTGGATTCACCGGCGCGAGAGAGACATTCCAGCTCTTCCCGAAGTTCTTCCAGACGTCGTCACCGTGCCTCCCGGCCTCGGCGACCTTCTAGTCCTTCCGCGAGTCCACCGCCTCGAAGGAGGAGGTCCCCCGCTCACCCCAAACGTCACCGTTCGAGATCTCGGTCACCTGCACATCGACGACCTCGGCAAGCTCTGCCTCCTCAAGCAGATTCATATCGAGCGCAAAACGGGGGGCCGGAAGCAGGTGCTGTCGGTAGACCCGTTGAAAAACAGAAGCCCAATTGGAAGCCAAGTGGGATCCTCGCAGCAGAAACCAACAAAGTAACCATTGGCAGCGGCAGCAAGGCACAGGATATCGTGCTGAAATATCATGAGCCACCTGAGGCTCGTAAACCCCCAGCCAGTGAAGCATGGGTACTCTACGTATTCGAAGGAGACTCGAAAGACCCAGTCCACAATATACCATTGCACTCCAGATCCTGCTGGCTGTTAGGGAGGGAGACTGCTGTCACGGACGTCCCACTAGAGCACAAGAGCTGTAGCAAACAACACGCAGTGTTTCAGTTCCGCCATACCACTACCACAAACGAGTATGGCGAAAAGAAGAGCAAGGTCGGGCTGTATGTCCTCGACCTGGAAAGCTCGAATGGAACATTCCTCAATGGTGACAAGATTGCTATTTCAAGATATGTACAATGTTTGTCTGGAGACGTGATCAAATTCGGCGACTCCAAGCAAGAGTACGTCGTCATGTTACCGCCCAAAGGTTGAGCGTTCGACTGTTTACATTCTGCTTTGCTTATCTTCGGATGGAGGCTTCGGATGAAAAGCACGGTACTTGAGAAACCATTAGCTTCTCGAACAAGAGCATTCTTTCCTTCCTTTGGGTTTTCTAAGCTGGCATACCCTTGACGATTCGCAGAGTGCAAAGAACTCGCAAACCTCGTGAGGCCCAATCGGCGCATTCGTCATGATCGCAACGGGTGGAATCGTTTCTTCCGCGTGCAGGAATGTGTTCCTGTATCCCACATTGACAATTTCGCATTCGACAGGGAATTTTGTTGTCAACACGACAGCCCACAGATCGCTTGCGACGAGCGTACCAGGATGCGCGAGTCAGCTTACCTTGGAGCGGCCGATCTCGAGCCGCCACGTGTGACAGGGGTCGCTGACGGCACAAGCACGTGAAACATCAGCTTACGGTTAGCGGTACATTGGCTTTTGCAGGCCTCCACGGTCTGGATTCGACAAAGACCTTTTCACGCCTTGTCTTGCTGGTCATCGTCATCCTCACCTTTTTCGGCTTTTTCCAGGCGACGCTTGTTTACGTCCCAATTGTACACGCGAGCAGTTGCGACTTCCAGTGTCTGATACTAGTAGTCAGCCCTATGCTACATGCAAGGAACGCTGTAACCTCAGCTTACCGTTATCTGTTCCCTCAGGAAGTCCAGATCCTCTTCACAATCCGCCATCTTTTGCTTAGCACCGCTCAGCTTCGTCTCCAGAAGCTCATGCGCCTCGGGGATCGGGTAAGACAGCATGACGTTCGCGCCCAGCCATAGATAGACCTCGTCAGTGTATGGCACATGCGCTTTTGCGTAAACCGTGTCGTTGAGCTCAAAGGCTGTCTCGATTGGCTCCGACTCGGGCTGGCGTAATTGATGGTCAGTCGTCGTTCAGCTTTCCAGGTAGTCGCTCCACCCAGCTATGCAGCTTACCTTGCGCTTTCGCAAGAAACGGACCATTTCCAGAGTCTTTTGAATGTCGGGGACTTTCTCCTTCAGCCCAGCAAGCCTCCGTTGAGTGTTTACCTCCATGAATTGGTACTTTCTGTTCAACAAAAAATTAGTCGATGGTCAGTGTAATACGCGATACCAGATTGCCACAGCTGCGTTGGGCCAGAGCCTCGATATCCTCCCGCCGACACCGTCTCTCCGTTGCAGTAGACATAATATGGTCTCGCCAAACCTCACCTTTGCTTGAGCCATAGCTCAGACGTGGTCTTTCGCGCTGTGATAAGCGGTCTGCCGAAGAACAGGGTTTCTGAAGAGTGGAAGGTTGCGACCCTGAAATCAGGGCACAGGTCCAGACCAACATAAATTATGCCCATGCGCAAGAACAGACTGTGGGAAGAAAACCTACGAGATCATCTCCTGAAAACTCTTGAGAGTCGTCTCGGTCTCTGTTTGAGAAGAGACGTAGTCCTCGACCTTCTCCACGAATGGCGCAAACGGAATGCCTCGCGGATTTGTCGTACCATCCGCACTATGGCCCTAGTGTCTTAGTAAGAGCTGCAGTGCGTTGAGATAAAGCTGCTTACCTGCCATCTACTTTTGCCGCCATGGTTGAGAGTGCTATCGGATGGACATTTGACTGATTTCGATGTCAAAAAACTTGCGGAGAGACTTCTCTGCGCCTACCGGTTGCAGCGGGCCTACCGGCGAACTCCAGAGCCGCTAAACTGACCAAGGCTTAGGGCTCCTAACCCTGAAAGCCGGATCGGAGCCGCCACATCTGCGCGGCTGTCCCTCTCTTCTGATTTATGTTATTCCCTTTCAACAATATTCACCAAATCTTGTCGGCCTCACTCGCCACCACTCCACGCAATGACACTGTTAACAGCAGATGTCGCCTACCGAGACAAGCTGCATGGCGACATTGATTCCATCGCCGCTCCCGGACGATCGTTACTCGTCTCGAAAGGCTGTAACGACTTCACCCGCTGATCGCTTCTCGACACGGCTCAAATTCATGCACAATACCGGAAGCACGGCTCGCCTGCGTATACGAGATCTCAAAAGGTAGGCGCAAACGATGCGGACGCGCGAAAAGCGGCATCCATCCCGAGCTCCTTCATTAACGCAACGATGCCGTGTGGCTGTTTGCGTGTAATGGCGCATGCCACAGCAGATGTGTTTCAGCGTGAATGCGAAGGGACTACCTCGATGCACTCATCCTGAGAATGGCTCACACTGACACGTTGTGTCGCTGAGAACGTCTGTCCTGATCAGGCTCTTTGGACATCCTCGGGCTTTGCCGTTGCATGCCCTCGCGCATCGATCGACACCATGACCGGATGATTGACATGTCCTGCTATTTTGGTGTTTTCTGGAAAGCTGATCGAATGCTTATTGATGTGCAAGCCTGCATCTGTATGAGCCCTGGCTTGCGTGCTTGCGCGGGAAGAGCCCAAGATTGATTCGAACCTGATGAAACGTCGACAAGCTTTACTTGAAGCTAACCTTTACAAGACTCTATCGGTACATACCCGCAACATGCCGTCCAAGCCTAACGAGGTGCTCAAGAATCAAGCATTGGCATACTTTCATGTTGTGGTCCGTGTGCGGTTTCGAGGCTGCTGCGTGAGGCAGTTTTACAGCAAATGCCCCGCCAGCTAGGCTCTTCAGTGTGTGGTCCCGGCCGTTCTGAACGATGCGGATCGTCCCCTGCCGAATCATGGCCTAAGCCACCAATACAGCGCGGCGACCGACAGCACTGGAGCTGTTATGCGACCCTTCACCCCATGTGATGACACCTGTGCGCAAGAGATGCGCGTCGATCTGCCCGCTTGGTACGTGTTTCCAAATTCGCTTAGTCTCTGGGAGGTCTGCCTACGACTCGACATGAAGCCTTGTTTCCTTCTTCTTGCCCTACAAACTCAGGGTTTACTTTCGTTGCTAAAGCCGCATTAGTTTATGCCCCAAAATGCAGGCTTAGCCCTGGTACGGTGTCGATCAAGATATCGTGGTCGACATGCGTGGCTCGTTATAAGAGCCTTCCTAGTTTTATATGCTGCGTGTCTCTCCCATCAAGAATACGCTCCCGTTCAGTCCTTTCATTGTGCAGGATCAGCCTGCCCGCTCGGTACTGTCTCATTCAGCACAGCCACTATCTGATCTCACACGCAAACTGGCAGCATGGAGCACACGTTTGTACTTCACCAGAACCGTCTCGTTTCTATCGGATCAGATGCAGTGGCCGATGCGTGCTCGTCGACGACTTCGAGCCCAATAACGGCGAACATGCTCACACCTCCAGCGGTAGGTTCGCACCTCGATCATCGGAAGAGGCTTCGATAATGGTAAGATGCATTGCGGAGCTGACATACAATTTGCTAGAGCGAGCCCCCTCGTAAAGTTCGCAAGAGACCCCATGCAAACTCTACACGCAGGTCTCAGTCTCAACAGATCTCGCCATCAATCAAAAACAATCCGAGCTACTATCACCGACCAAGAAGCGTTGCCAGTGGCACGAAAGCCAAGTCATCAACATCGCCATCAGCTGCGAGGTCTAACTCGAGAATACCACTCAACATTACAGCACTACCGCCATCTATCATTGACTCCAGCAGTCCCAAGGAGACTACCATGCAAACAACATCCCCTGCTAGTTTACCATGTACCAGCGTACTGACACCAACGACGCCATATAGCTGCCTCAGCTTGAACACCTCCATTACTGATACGGTACCTGGATATTGCCATTCGCCATGGAGCCCGTACGATTACTATTCACCTTGGACACCACTCGATTATCAGAGCATGTACATGCCTCAGCCAGGTTCTGATGAATGGAGCAACAAACGGCAAAGATGCGAGAGTAACAGCCACCCGCAGGATGGGAATGGGAAGCCACCCGTGCCAAACTGGGCTCCGTCCGGGAGCAACGCATTCTACGACCCAAATTTCGCCTTTAGTCCAACACCGCAGGATCCCAGTTGGATGGCATCGCCTCAATTTTTGCAACAGTGGTGGGCCCGCTGAAGTATTAGGACAAAGAGAGGCCTGAAGCCGGCAATGACCCCCACGAGGTATGACCGGGACAACTACATTATGACATCTATCACCTTCTCTCATTTTGACATTCTTGTACATATTCTATGTCCTTTACATATTTGTTGTCCAAGCACAAGTCATATTGACCCAAGAGAAGTTCCGCACAAAGAAGGGTGTGCAACCTACTGCTCTTGCCTCTTAAACCGCCGCGAGAACTAACACTTTGGGCGCGCCTTCCTCATCTTTTTTGAATCTTATGTCATTGCCACACGTACGATCCATCCTCTCCTTCCACTCTGCTTCCTATCTCTCTTCCTCCCGGCACTTCTCTGCGCCACACACGCCACATCTCTCAAGCGATAGCCGAACCGCACCGAAGCGATGCTCCCGCATCATGCCGATCGATCGAGTCATGATGTACCATTGGGAGGTCTCGCGTCTACAATTCTGGTATTATCACCGCGCAATAGGCGATTAAACAGTTTTATCAGCCGTTGCCACCTCAGGGCTGCAGACATGCAGGGCCTCATGGTTCCGCGCTTCCGAGTCTTGAAACCGGTTTCAATGTTGCGGAAGATCTTGAATTCACCGTTATCGGCTCTACATCGCACAGGAGCTGCTGCGGATCTTGGTAGCAAAGTTCGTTCGTCCAAGCGATGACCCACATGCGGTAGCTTCTGGGTCTCGACCTTGCCACCGCTTTGATGGAGATGAGCTCGGCAGTCGAGACACGACCGGCTGCAGCGAGATCATCTTGATGTTCCGGGACATGGCCGCGTGGCTTGAGCTTGGTACGGCATGATGAACGACCATCACCGAGTCTCGAACTGGAATATTCCAGAGCGCCAAACTCTTGGGCAAGTATCCACGAAAGTGATGATTCGCTTGGCCATTGCCGTTTGGCCGACACCTCATGCCAATATGCTTTCGTCGTCTGCAATTTTGTCGAAGCGCAAGGAGTCCCACAGTCCACGGAAACACCTAAGGTGAGGACAGCATGAGAACTATGAAGGCTCATTTGCTATTGCAACATGAATACGCTGTCGTCCGAAGACGACAGTCTGCACCAGCCCGCAGCGAGGGCCTCTCAGAACGAGCTGCCAACTCTGCGACCTTGCGGGGTCTATCAAGCACCTTGACGGCTAGACTGCTGGTGCTCTATGTTGCTTTACCGTTCAATCAACGACAGACGACACGTGCACTACCCTCGCGCAACGCGTACTTTTCGCAGTGGCGAGCGCATCTGTCCAACGCCGTCCATGCAAGCACACAGACTGACTCTGGCTCGTTTTGCGCGCGATATGTCATGCGGCATGGTGTTACTGGCTTTCTCGCTCCGCCCACATATTGCCATAAGACAAGCCAGGGATCACGACATCTGGTTGCGTTAGGTGTTCACCACTCGGCAGCACGAACGTCGAAACATGCAATGGATGACACAAGCACCGCTTGCCGACTCCGGAATCAATACACTGACGTTCGCGCTCCATAACAGATCGCATCTAGATCTTCCATTGACGAGCCGTGTTTCGAGAGGCGAGGTTCATTCGTTTGTGGGGAAGGCAAGGCCCACTCGAAGACGTGACAGCACTTGCATTCTCCCGAGGGGACGATGGTCAAGAGAAATTCGGAACTGCCCAAGTTATCGGCAACATTGAAGCCGGCGTCGCCCATGGAGATTGCTCAGCGATGATGCAGAACTACTGCAGTGCTATTAATGTTTTGCGGCGTGAAAACGCCAAGCTGACTAGTCCTGATCCGTTGCTGCCAACCTACTCCTAACACGTCCGCGTTGCTACTGCAAACCAATTTCTCAGTCACATCCCAACTTTTCGCCAGAGGATAAGTTTGAATGCAAGGCAGTGAGATGTTGTAATTGCTGTAAAGGTTTCTTTCGCGGAAGAAGCGTCCATCGCTAAAAGGCCGGTACGAAGGCCGGCGCTAGACGTCTAGTGTCGCGCTAGACTACTTCTGATCACCTCTGAGAAAAGGACTGCAGCAGCTTCAATTGTACCGCTACCAAAGGTCCCTTTTTAGACTCGAGACTTATTGTCAAAAATTGAGTCAGTTCAATCGTCATTCAGCAGTGAGTGAGTCCCAGTTTGCCCATGTGCTGCACTGCGGAAAAGCCTTCCTGCGCGCTTGTGATCCACGACTGAGGTAGCATTCTCACGTACGCCGTGCCAACGAAAAGCAGTTGCTGCCAAGTTCGTTTCTGCAACGATCTCCAAGTCTCGACCTTGATGTGAGCCGTCCGATCAACTTTGAGAGCAGACGGATGCGCATGACCAGTGGGCTCATCTGCTGTGGATCACCCCGACCCCACGATTGCGCACTTTCAGCTATTGATGTGCATGAAGACGCTAGCGATTTAGCGTATATCAACACGCCTCTTCTTCGCAGCGAATGCTCTCCAAGGTCAATATGTGACTGATGCGGGAGTGTTGATGGGCAAGATAGCCCATGAACCCTGTAACCGCTGAAAACAGGTATCCGAGCAAATTTTGTTCCCGCGTGACGCGAGTACTGGCATGACTTGAGGAACATTCCGTACGCGAACCTCATCTGGGGCATATAACGGCGTAAGAGCCGTGGAGGAGGCGAAACATCGATATTGTGCCCAGAAACGAAAGAGGAAGCTGGATACGTCGAACGACCGACGACCAATTTCTATCATCCCCCTCAGGACCACAGCTCAACCATCGAGCCAACCACACATCACAACCATGCCTTCAACATCCAACTGGCTCTCGCCCGGCCGCTCCCGCCCGGCTGCTTCCATTGCCGCAACCATCAACCCCCCAAACTCCAGCAGCACCAATGCCACCTCCCCCGCCCTCGCCACTCCTCACGCTCCCCACGCCTCTCCCCAATCCGCAGCCATCCAATCCCACCTCACCGCAAAGTCCCTGCCCTCCACACCCGCCCACCTCTCCCACCTCCTCACCACGCTCAACACCTCCCAACCTCTCCCTGCCCTGAAAGCCTCAGCGCTTTACCGCACCCTCCACACCGACCTCAAGACCTGCCTGTTGACCACTGCGTACAACACATTCCCCGCAGACATTCTCGACGCAACAATCCCCCTTCGGACTTTACCCAGCGAGATCATCGTCCAAATCCTCGCAATCGAAGACATAGGCCGCTCCCGCTGGTTCCAGATCGAAGCCCTCGAGGCGGCCGAGCGAGGTGAAACGACTAAGGGACGGGAAGTCATCCGCGTGGTCCCCGGCGAGGCAAACCTAGGCTCTCCAGACGACGCAGCGGAGAACGAGGGCAGCGGGCGGGGGCCGCATAAGCTGCTTTTGGAGGATGGCACGGGGAAGAGGGTTTGGGGGTTTGAGATGACGGCTGTGGAGGGGGTGGGGCTGGGGATGGGGGTGGGGTGTAAGATTTTGTTGAAGGGGGTGGAGGTGAGTCGGGGGGTGGTGGTGTTGGAGGGGGGGAAGGTGAGGGTGTTGGGGGGGAGGGTGGAGGGGTGGAATGGGAAGTGGAAGGAGGGACGGAAGGGGTATTTGAGGAGGGGGATTGGGGATGGGGAGGGGGAAACGGAGGGTGGGGATGGTGGGTGACTGTTTTGAGACGGTTGTTGTTGAGTACGACGCCTGTCGAGACTCGAATAGCAGAGTGTATGGATGGGCGGCGCTACATCGATTTCTAAGCAGGCTTGTTGTGTCTTCAACGGACACCTTTATGGAGGAAATGAAATCCCCAAGGACTGGAAAGCTGCGAAGTCTGAGAAGTCAAGGAAGTGAGGGATCAAGCAAATGAAAGGTGAGGGAAATGGGAACCCAAGCACCTGAATGCTCAAGAAAGTGATGAATTGAACAGCTGGGACTTCGAGCAAGCGCGCCGTTCTAGAAGATTTTCCTTGCGTCTTTGGACAGCCTCTTACTGATGTGCGTCACCTACAACGGACTCGCACGTCGTGTGTCGAGGTCGCCACGGAAACGCGTTGCCTTCACAACTCGACTCATATACACCGCATCAACCACGATTAATATTGATCGACGCCTGCACATAGCTGCTCTGCTCTGTCTGTTTCGCTATAACAAGACGAAATCGTCGAGTCGAAGTCAAGAGACGAACGCTCAGACAACGCCGCTCAGACATGCGCATCAAAACATGGGCTCTTCTGTCCGCTATGCCCTCAGCTTTCGGCAGCGCACTCGCCTTTGGCATGGAAAGCTGTTTGTCGCTCGTCAGACAGTCCACGAATCCCGCTCGGGACCAGCAGATCACAATGCCACTGCTAATGTTCAACCCACCGCCACCGGCACCGAAGCTTCACTCGCGCAAGCCGACACCACTCGGCATCTTCGGAACGCTCCCCGCCGAGGTTCGTGAGTATATCTGGCAATCCGCCATCGCGGTGAGATCACGCCCGCCACCCGGCTGGCAATCGGCATCTAACGCCCATCAAGCCCGCGCGACGCTGCCTTGCCTCAGCACCAGAATCCGCGATGAAGTGTACCCATTACTGTACCGCAAAAAATCCGTCACATTTCACATCCCCAAGCGCAACCACCGCAGAGGCTACGACGCCGTCGAATTCACCGATCCGCTAGGTACCCGCCACATCATTGACGCGCTCAATGGGAGCAACACACACAGGGCTCGGCTACGCGATGCCATGTTCGGTCCGCGTGGTGTGTCAACGACACCGGAGCGTATGCGCCATTTCCCATTCCGCCTGATGGATGAGATCGTCGTTGACGTCGAGGGCACCTACCGGACAGACAACCGTATATACTGGATCATCGAGACACTGCGCTGGTATGCGTGCAACCACAATGTCCAGATCCGTGTCGCGGCCGATTTTGGGATCCCGGATTACCATGGTCCTGGTGAGCATTGGCATCTCTGTAGGGAGGGTGAGGAGGTTTCGGAGCTCGTTATTCTAGGCCATGTTGCTGAGATTGATGGAGACTTTTCTGGTCAAGTGAGCCTGCGGGTTGGGCGGGGCGCAGATGGCCCGGCGGTTGCGCCGGAAGCGCTGGGGATTGAGGTGGATGATTGGAGGAGCCTTGTGAAGAAGGCGAGGGCGCAGTGCGGTTCTGCTGCGTGGACGCATTCGATGTATAGTATTGAGAATCATCCGATGCTTGGATGAGGACGCCAGCAGGACGGGTGGAGGGATGGCGGTTCTCGATTGAGGCGTTGATAAGTTTGTTCGCTGATCACAAATCGTGGTACGGGTGATGAAGTCCAGCGAGTTGGATGTCCAAGGTTGTATAGATTTTATATTGACTCACAACAGCTCCATTGGAGCTCTTCAATGACTTGCACAGTAGCTGACAGGTCGTGTTGCCATTGTGTGATGCCTTTCTGCACTTTCGTGAAGTGCTTTTCTCAGACCTGGGCCATGTGCTGGTATGAATGGTGTTAATGTGGTTGGGCAGCAGTCTCTTCTCACCCAGCAGCAAGAACCTTTCCACACCGCGCCTTCAACTCTTCTGCACCCTTGACGTTCCTCCAGCGCTCGAGCAAAGCCTTAATCTCTTGCCAATCCCACTGCGCCTCTTCCCTCTTACCGTCTCGCATTGCTTCCTCAAGCCGCCGCGGCGTATCGAGCACCCACCTTACACTCGCCTTCTGTTTCGCCGCCTCTTCTTTCTTCTCATCCTTCCCCGTTTGCGTCTCCTCCCCGGTCCTCGTCAAGCTCTCTCCGCGACCCTCCATCGCAACACTCACCACCCTCCCAACAAGCTCCTCCAATTTCCCCTTTCCATCCACTGCACCCTTTCCTTCGCTCCCCATGATCCCATCCCCTACACCCCGCCCAACCCCCTCCTCTCCCCTCCCCGTCAAAGCCTCCACCTCAAGCATCTCCCTCACCCTCCCAATCGTCGCGGTCGCCCCAATGAGCTTACTATAATTATCATAAACCAGCGCTTTCCGCTCCCCATCTAGCCCGCGGATCTCACTCAGCAGCTCTGCCTCCGTCTTCATAACCTTCGCTAGTCCCTCTTCTTTCAGTAAGGTTGTGACATAGGCCTCGGCGTTGAAGTCGGGGGCGTCATAGGGGCTGTGCCCGAGTTCGGCGGCGGTGGGGGTGTGGGGAGTTGGCGGCGTGGGGGGGTTGAAGAGGGTGGAGGGGGTGTTGGTGGGTGGTAAGTTGGAGGGTAAGATGGGGAGGTTGTAGTAGTCTCGCAGCGCTGAGCGGTTGCGGCGGGGCGCGCGGTCGAGGGAGAGGGAGGAGCGGGTGGAGGGGGTGGTGCTTGAGTGGGGCGAGTGGACGGTAGGTGAGCGGGGCGTGATGGTTGTCATTGTTAGGGTGGGTGGTTGTCGAGGTGGGATTTGAGGGCGCGCTTTGAGGGGGAGTGAGGAGGGGTGGCTTTATGTTGATCTGGAGGGTTAGGGCGTCATGGTTATGTTCAGACTGCGTGTGGCACACGGTGGTGGTGCTGTCGCTGTTTCTTTGTATAGCAGAGTAAGAGAGGGCGTGTGAAGATTGGGAAGGCGCTCATTGTATGGATGCGTTGCGTGAAGATGCGATGCACGGAGTCCGGGTCATATGTGACCGACGCAACGCTTGACCAAAAACGGAACGCTCTTATGGACTGGTGGTGGATATGGTCGATGGTGGATAAGCTAGACGCACGGATTAATCTGGAGAGTAATGGAACCTTGCGTGTATCAAAATGCGTAAGGTGATAGACGTATGGAAAGTAAAGTGGGCATTGTATCGATGTGTTCTTGACAGCCGTATTGGCCTCGTTCCAGCCTAATTAGATATGGTACAAGACCACGGGATGATACCAAGCCCGCATCCTATTAACTACTCTAGGGAGTAATGCACTTCACCTTCAACGACGAGAGGGTATCAAAATTCCGGAAATAATGACCACCTCACAGCCGTCGGGGGCGGCACTCGCCACGGTGCCATCTTCGAATCGGACTCCTAGTTCGTATTCGGCAGATAGCATCCAGCCGCTAGAATCAAGTTCATGCTCGTGAAGCGTACCGTATAGACTGGGCTTTTCTTCGTCGGGAACGCACTGATCTGCTCGGGGCTGATCTTGGCGTCGTCTTTCTTGCTGAGCACGCCACTACCCGCAACTCCCACGGGCCCGACGGTGGACTTCTTCGTTTCTTTGTTCTCGGACTTGATCGCTCCTGGCTGTCCTCCACTTCCAGGCCCCGTGCCGTCTGCTGATGAGGACGGCGACACTGCATCCCAGACACGCACCGTTGCGTCTGCACCGCCGCTGACGAGAACGGTACCCTCGACTGACCACGACAGGGACCAGATGCCTCCTCGACCGTGCCCTTTCAGAATCTTCGTACGCCTACCAGTCTCTAGATCCCATAAGAAGATCATGCCACGATCGTCTGCACTTGCAACGACCTTGCCTAACGGGCTCACGCTCATGCTGGTGATGACACTAGTGTGGCCGGTAAACATCCGCACGCTGCTGCCTTTGCTAACATCCCACATCCTCACAGTGCGATCTGCACTTGCGGTGATGAGATAGCAGCCATTGGGATGCCACGCGAGAGACTCGACGTCCGAATCATGGCCAGCAAAAATACGCAGAGGAGCGACATGCTCAGTTGACCACAATCGGGCAGTGCGGTCTGCGGAAGCACTGGCAAAGTAGTGACCGTGAGGCGACCACTGGACCGCCCATACCGGGTGTGTATGCGCTCCGTAGATGCAAAGTGTCGAGTACGTCGCAAGGGACCACAAACGAATATTGCCGTCAGCTGAGCAGGTCAGCAATAGGTGATGGGCGCCGGGGTTGTTATATGTGACACTGTTGCTCATGCCGTTGACCATCGACGAAGGCAGCGGCATCGGATTAGGGCAGAATGACAGATCATAGATCGGACCGGAGTGCCCAATGAGTCGCCGACTTGCAGGTTTGACTTCCGCGTTGGGGTCGAGAGACGGCAGAGGATCACCCGACATGGTCCATACTCGAGCATAAGACTCTGCCGTGCCGGCCGCTACCAGTTCGTTGTCACAACTGAAGTTGATGCAGTTCACACTGTCAAACGTGTTGTGAAACGTGAACATCGTCACGCTTACGCCCGGTCCCGACCCTACGGGCGCAGAGCCTCTCGCCGGCAGTTGGAATCTATCTCGGTGCTCCTTGATGCGCTGGACGTCGACAGAGATATCTCGCGCTAATGGCTTTGGTAATGGCAGTGTGTCCCTCTGCGGCGCATCTTCTGATGATTCACGCTTGATCTTCTTGTCCAATTCATCGATCAGTGACGGCTGGCCGAGCGCTGGAGGGGCGCTTGCGTCAGCATCTTCGAGCTCGTCGCGGAGGTCCCCGACAGCTTCGGAATCCATCGGTAGCGGCCCAAGATTCAGCCTAGTCAGCACGGGAGGCGCACTGCGATCAGTGTTTGCTGAACCAGGGTTGTGCCCGGGTATGCCCTCATCCTCCTCTGGTAGTGCTTCGGTCATGCCTTGGCGGGCAAGCACAGATGCGAATGATCGGTCGGCTGTTGCAGCTCGATCCACTGTGACAATATGCATATGGGTTGATAGTAATTCCTTGATCACCGAGCCTCCCGCACGCGCCTTGTTCTCCAGGAATGTCAGTAAAGAGAAATGCGTCATCTCCACAAAGGTCAACCGGTAACGGTTGTTGCGGTATATTTTCGCGGTCTCGTTGTCTTGCAGATGTTCTGAATGTTTGACCAACTTTAGTGCACGAACGTCGGCAGCATGATCTCTCTGGAAAGTCGACTCGTAAGTACTGAAGAATTGGTCCGCAAGCTCTGGGAAGTTGTCTGCAACAAGACGCAAAAAGGAGTAGACAAAGACCGGCCATTTCAGTCGTTCTAGTTCGGCTTTGTAGACCTCAAGGTTGTCTTCGATCCATTGCGTGAGGAGCGTAAATGCTGTGAAGAACATCTTCCCGCCGAGGTCCTCTGCGCGTTCGATGAGCGGACGACCCTGATTGTCGACCCGACTCATTTCGCGCCGCAGCGTTGCTTCTGTCTGAGCATATCCCTTCTTCGACAGATAGTCGATGACCTGTTGCTCAAAAGTCAGCTTGCTCGCTTAAGATCTGGGTCTTCAATGCAGTAGATGAGTTCGTACAACGGCGTTATTATCGCGCGTGTCAATGAGGTCGGATCGGTTGTGCCCGAGGTTGCCCATCGTGCAAGTGCAGACGTGGTGACCCGATGTGAACGACTTGGAACGACTCGCGCGAAACGATGGTCGTGGCGGCTTACGATGTGGAAAGAGAAGCTATTTGGTCGAGAACGGAAGGGCGCGGTAACAAGCGAAGCTGCTTGCCTATAACTTTTACCTGAAGAGCACAGCGCATGTCTATAGTTCTCTAGAGAGCTCGAAGAGACAAGTGTTGGTCAGGAAAGCGCTTGAACTCCCATCCAGTCGCACCTTCCAGGGTTTGAGACTTGGAGGGAACTTCTGGTCACATGCATGAGATGCTAGTACCTACAATCTGATTCAAGTTTTGACCTTGGCCGCCTTGACCTCCTGCGTTGCTCGTCGAAGAGGCGTTCGACGGCATCGCCACGCCCGAGTTGGTCCTGGCGGGCATTGCCGCCGGGCCAGCCTGGGCGGTGCCAGACATGGCGCGCGACGGCTATGCGAGCTCGCTGATATGTTTAAACCACCTCACGCCCTTTCGGGGTTCTGTGGCCCAATATGAATGCTATTGTGGTTGACCTATTCAAAGGCGGCAAGTGGCAGATGTGCGCGTCTTTGCTCGCGAGATGACGCCGGCTAAAGGTTGGCTCTGATAGCAATTGTTCTCGGCTGGATACAAGAAGCCGTCGATGAAGGTGCCGAGGTGAGGGTGATGCTTTTGGAGAGACAGAGCGAGGTGGTAGCGGCTCAGAGACGGATATTCAAAATCCCGCCTCAGATATCAGGCAACAAGGATGCTTGGCACGCCTTTTTCCACGATCACTTGGCTCCTTCGTTTCATCTTCTCTTGGCCCCTATCCACGATCCTCGCACTCTCGCACAGCATCACGGGCCCGCGCTTATTTGAAAGACCAGCTGGACAATATGATATTCTTGGCTTTTGATTTGACTTGTGTACTTCGGCAAGTGCGGATCGTCGCAGAAACCGCCTGCCAGTCGCTTGGGTCTCACCACTTGTTATGACCATAGGGCCGCATTAACAAGTATCTGTGTCCAGAGGCCAATAATAATCGCACAATGACTCCTGTCCATGCAATAGGCAACTCGACTTGGTCATAAACGCGGTCCGCAGCTATCCCAATACGGCGCTTGAGGTGTTATAAGGCATATCTCAAATCAATGTCCACGTAAGTATACGTTTTCAAAGCCGTCCATCATCATGATGTCCAAAACTAGGTCGGCGCGCTGCTGCTGCGTTGTATGCACTGCACAAAATGGCCCAGCCGCCGATGAAATGCGCGTGCTTTCTTTGTGGGGCTATCTTCGTGAACAATGTCGGGCCCTTTGACAGTCGTTCTTGGCTTAGCAAGGCAAGCTTCTTTACATTCGAATGGAACCCCGAACGTTTGCCTAAGTTCACCACCCCACCTTGCTCTGATCTTCGTCTGGATCTCGCTATCCCGTTGATAGACGGGGACCCTTTAGAAGTTGCAGAACTCCAAAACAGCAAACGTGGTACATCTCAAAGACATCGTTTATCACGTCGTGGTGGCATCACTCGCGCTGAAGCTTCCTATGGCACGACTTTTTCTGTACCGGTGTCTGGCTGCCACTTGACAGCACTGAGATTCAGAGATTCCATGGAGGTCCACTTGCCTATACATCAATGTTGCTTGGATCTTGCAGGCCGGTTTCACAAACACCTTGGTCCTTCCGAAGCCGCAAGGAAAAGAAATTACGTCCAGCGGTCTATAAGAGTGAAGAGGAATGAAATTATATTCGAAGACGCCTCCGACACCTTCCTACTAGCAGATTGGTTTCAACGGCTCGACAGGCAACCTACTTTTGCCGGCAATTGCCACCTTTCAAGTCCTGAGGGGAGGTCCGATCTTACCCAGTTCTTGTGGAGCAACGTTGAGCTTGTCGACAGAGATCTGTACGCTTGTTGCCCACCAGCATCCAGATCACCTTTCTGTGGGAGGACACAAGATCTACCTTTCGAGCTGCAGAGCCAAATCGGCGCAGAGCTGTGTGAGGCTCCCAATGATATGTCTGTGAAGTGCGACTCCTCTCTTTCGCAAGCGGTATGGCGTCACATGCTCACAGGGCTAACACCTCCACCATGGCTATGGGATCTTGACCAAAGAAAACTCAAGTAAGACTTTCCCGTGCATACCAGTGAGAGATAGAGCAGCGAGGCCGTCAAGAGAAAGCTCATCGTCCGCCAGTACCTTCCACGTGAATGTGTACATGCTAATGTTCCCTCGAACAGAGCCCTCGAAAGTCGCGTAAAGGAAGGTTGGATTCCAAATTGGGAACTACTGATGAGAAAGCTTCTGAACGGATCGCCGTTCTTAGATGACGATCTATCGCTTCAACTTCCAAACGGCGTGTGGAATCGGATACGTATTTGGCGTATTCTAGAGAATTCCATCGGCCCGTGAGGAAGCCAAGTCCGGGTTTTGTTCACTTGCCAATTTAAGATTCAGATATTGCTAGCGTGGTCCTGGATAGTACTCCTCAAGGCCATACCGAGTCTTCAGTGTTGCTCAGTATATGCACATCAAGTGTGCTAGATAGCTATTACAGCAGTTCATCGTATTGCAGTGCGAACGGAGCATGCTTGGAAGCCGGTTACCGATACCATATCTTCAGCATGACGTGTGATGTGCAGATGGAGGTTAGCACAGAAACACATGAGATGTCTCTCACGCCATGGCTTGCAGCTAGGGTTCGATTCAGCCACATATTGATATGTGAAGCACTTTGCCCTCACATTAGGCGTCTAATCCAGCAGTGTCGGCTTCAATATCATTGCAGCAGGTTAATCCTCGCTTGATCAAGAGCCGAGGTAAATATCTTCCTTCCTAATTTGGATAGACGGTCGATCTCGAGATAGAAATCGGTGGTGAATTCGACGCGTTGCTGTTGTAAAATATGTCATTTGAGGTGAGGTGCCACCGTGCCGCGATTGTCGCTCTGTTTGCTTCGCATCCAATGTAGGAACCATGGATTGACTGTTGGCTTACGCTGCCACTCAGCACTCATTGTTCCTATGCGCAGATATGCCTCGCAGTCGATAACATGAACAGTCCCGCCAAGCGGCGAAAGACGAACAAAGATGCCGTACCCTCGAAGCAGTCGAAGAGTCTGGATTTCTTCTTTGGTAGGGATACGATCATGGTAACTCAGGTGTCAGTGGCTGATGCGTATCAGGCTCAAAGGCCAAGGTCAATGAGAACCCTTCCATTGGGCAGCCGTTGTCACAAGCGGACGCCGACGCCGCGGAGGATCTGAGTGATGAACAGCTTGCCAGAAGGCTTCAACTAGAATGGAATCAATTGGATGCGGATCCAGCACCCATTGAAGACAGAGTACAACGTGATGAGCCATTCATTCCCATACCTGCGGCATCGCAGGATGGGGAGACGTCGTACGAGCCAGCATCGACAGCAGAGCGCAGCGCGGAAGCGAGCATAGAGGTCGTTCAGCAGCAGTCGAGACACCCAACCTTTGGCAAGCATACTTTGTCATTGCAATCTGCCGCAGCCACTGAAGATACCATCACCTCAACAGTTAACTTCGATCAAAGCCCGCTCACGTTTGATCCCGCTGTGTACATCCCAGAGCTGAAGGAGCAATGGGCCCGAGAAGGTGGACGTGCCACATACGCCCTCCTTGCACATTGCTTTGTTCTTGTCAATCAAACGCAAAGCCGCATCAAGATTGTGGACAATCTCGTCAACCTACTTCGCACACTGATCGAAGCAGACCCGGAGAGCCTGCTACCTGCCGTATGGCTAGCGACAAACGCAATTTCTCCGCCCTACATCGACCTCGAACTTGGCCTAGGAGGCTCCTCGATCTCAAAAGCTCTGAAGAAAGTATGCGGGCTAGATAGCAGCGGGCTGAAGACTCTCTACAACAAACACGGTGATGCCGGGGACGTCGCATTCGAAGCAAAGAAAAGACAGAGCCTGACTCTGCGCAAGCCACAGCCATTGAGCATACCCGGCGTCTTTGAGTCACTGGTGAAGATTGCAAACAGCAAGGGTCAAGGGTCACAGGAAGCCAAGCAGCGCATCGTCGAGAAGCTTGTACAAGATGCGCGGGGTGCCGAGGAGAGTCGATACATCGTCCGCACGTTGGTGCAGCATCTGCGCATCGGTGCCGTCAAAACGACGATGCTCATCGCGCTTTCAAGAGCCTTCCTCTTGTCAAACCCGCAAAATGCATCTTTCGACACCAAGGACCGCAAGCAGCTGGCGACCATGAAGAAGGACCAGCTCGCTGAGGTATGGTCGCATAGCGAAGAGATTGTCAAAGCTTGCTTTGCGCGACGACCCAACTACAACGATCTCGTGCCGACTCTGCTTGAGATAGGTGTCTGTGATGAGCTGCTGGTGCGATGCGGTCTGAGCCTCCACATTCCGCTTCGGCCTATGCTGGGCAACATCACTCGAGATCTCGGCGACATGATCACGAAACTACAGGGCCGAGATTTTAGTTGTGAGTACAAGTACGACGGCCAGCGGGCGCAAGTACATTGTGACTCGAACGGCAAGGTATCGATCTTTTCACGGCATCTCGAAGTCATGACCGAAAAGTATCCCGATCTAGTAGCGCTTGTCCCGCAGATCCGCGGCGAGGGTGTGAGCAGCTTCATCATAGAGGGTGAAGTTGTGGCTGTAGATCATGAGACTGGCGAACTGAAAACGTTTCAGACCTTGACGAACCGTGCGCGCAAAGACGTGGATATTGGAAGCATCAAAGTGGGTGTGTGTTTGTTTGCGTTCGATTTGATGTATTTGAATGGGGAAGAGATGCTGAGCAGATCGTTCCGTGACAGACGGGAGCTACTGCGCAACCTTTTCGTCCAGATACCGAACAAGTTCACGTGGGTGAAGAGCGTAGATGCCACCTCAAATGACTCGGAGACAGTCCTGGAGTTCTTCAAAAGCGCTACAGACATCAAATGCGAAGGCATCATGGTCAAGGTTATGGACAATCTTGTTATCACTGAACCTACGGACGAGCATCAAGCGAATGGCAATGGCACGGGAGGGGCAGCTGTTGCAGCCCCTCCAACGCCGTCGAAAACGAAAACCCGCAAAGGTGCAAAATCAAAACCATCGAAGGCGAGCAAGGAAGGGACAAACGTGGATGCCGAGGAGAAAGCAGGCAGCCGCCGCAAAGCTCTGCTCGCAACATATGAGCCAGACAAACGGAGCGATAGCTGGCTCAAGGTCAAGAAAGACTACGCTGCTTCATCAGACACGCTGGACTTGGTGCCCATTGGAGGCTGGCACGGCCAAGGGCGGAAGAACGCGTGGTGGTCGCCAATCCTTCTAGCAGTTCGAAACCCTGAGAGCGGCTCCTTGGAGGCTGTTACGAAGTGCATATCGGGCTTTACAGACGCCTTTTACAAAGCCAACAAGGAAAAGTACAGCGAAGACAGTGACAACGTCATACCGAGACCCGGCTACGTCGAATACGCCGGCGAGCCAGATGTGTGGTTTGAGCCGCAAGAAGTTTGGGAGATCCAATACGCGGATATTACGCTCAGCCCGACGTATACTGCAGCCATTGGGCTTGTGAGCGACGAGCGTGGGCTGAGCACGCGTTTCCCGAGATTTCTGAAGATTCGAGAAGACAAGAGCATCGAAGAAGCCACTACGAGCGACTATCTTGCTGGAATCTGGAGACAGCAAGAAGAACGCAAGCCGCTCGTCGATGGCACCAGACCTCCCGCTGATGCAGACGTGGATGGTGAGGAAGAGTGAAGCGAAAGCGGCGATCATGAGTGCGCATACGCCACCGATTACGAGTATAGAACAGCAATGACAGCAACAAGAAGTAACGCGAAAACCGCGACGCTGCGGACGATCCCCAAAAAGCCTGCACCGCGCGCGCAGCATGGAAGCGTAAGAACAGACCCAAATTGGAGCTTTGCACGATGGATAGGTCGATTACTGTTGACCCCTGTCAAAGCTGATCTATTTTACGCTCAAAATAGCGGCGCCAGCAAATCTGAAACAAGTTGAATAAACCACAACTAAGCCTCGGCAGTACTTTACCGACTCCGTTGTTGGTTCGACTCGGACCCAAAGTGAGATGCTCAAAAGGTTGCTGGTATCGTTCAACGGCCTGGGCGTCTGGGTTCACACTGCATTCGAGGAGACGCCAGGATACCGCCTTTGAAAGCAAAAGGCTCAGCTAAGGTTGAAGTCGCTGCTGTTTGATCATTAGAGGCGTTTGCTAGTTTGCATCTAGCGTGACAAACCAGTGCGGCAGAGGAGGCGGGTCGCGGCCCCATTGCGTTCCCTCGCCAATCGCTTGTCTCTCTCGACACGTGCGTTGGCCAGAAACTTCAAACTCTGCGTCCTCCGCCCCAGCTTTCGTCCTATCTGGACAAGCCGCAATCAAAGGACATTGCATGTTATGTATTGCGCCTCAACATGGCTACCGTGGGCGGGTCTCAGCCATCGCGGACCCCCTCTGCGACCTTATCATGCCTTGTCCGCCCTCTCCCACAACACCGTGACAAGTCGCGCTGGGTCTGCTCCAAGAAAGCACGACAAATTGGACAACGCTGGGGAACAAAGCAGGCATGGCGCAAGTGGAGAGTGCACCTCTTTCGGGACGACAAAATGATCCTGCGGATGTGTCCAACGACATCAACGATTCTGACCAAAGCAATGCGCCATCCGGGAGTGACGCGACGTCAAAGAACCCCACGAGTGCCATGAGCTCGACATCGAACCCCAGCCAGGCGCCATCCTCGAGTGCTGCACCACCACCAGCTCAGTCCTCAGATCCCTCCAATTCGTTGCTCCCTGCAGGTCTGAGGGGACTTCCTGGGACTGACCCAGCCAAGGTTCCTACGGACATTTTCTACCCCACGGACCCGTAAGTTTACAGCGTCCACACTTTAGGTTCTGTGGAGGTTTTTGGCCCAATCAAGAAGTCATCTCCGGCGCTGTGGATGAAGATGCACGAAGCGCATATTGACCCTGACGAGATTGCTGTTCAGAGCGCAATGTGCTGACACTTAATCTTCAGTCCACTGGGGCCTACCTTTCTCGATGACGGTGGCTGTTTGTGCGCTTTACGAGGTGCGCCAGACATCTCCACCGCATGGCGATGTTTTGGAAACCACAGCATGAGCGCATATACCGGTAACACCGGAAAGTGGTTCACCATCAAGGATCCAAAGGTGGATTGGCGCGGACTACCGATCGAGGATGCAAGCAACCCGCCAAATCTGGATAGTCCCATGATCGAGACTTCAGAGCAGACAAACGCTCCGTTGGCTCCGCTATCAAGCGTGCCTCCAGATCAGATGAGTCCCTACGACCAAGCATGCTCTGGCAAGAATCAGACAAGCTGGACGACCTCCTACTATGAAGCAGCAAAAGCCATCGCTGCCAATCAAACTCCGTACTCCGCAGCCCCTTGTTACTTGCCAGGCGCAATGCCCATTCAGATTCAAAATGTCACTTCATGGCAACAGCAAGGTTGTCTGGAGGGATTCTACTGCCCGAACAACACCGTCAACTCCTTGCCACAATACTGTCCTCCAGTAGATGCTTGCCTAGAGGCGAGGCTAGCTGGCCTCAGCTGCACGCTTGGTGGCATGAACATTGGCATGGGTCCTTTTGAGCCTGCGGCGTGTACGCAGGGTTATTACTGTCCGCCCGGGGGCAAGGAGCAAATCAAGTGCCCATCGGGGTCATACTGTCCGCAAGGCGCATGGCGACCTACTAAGTGCACGATTGGGTCATATTGCCCTTCCG
The DNA here is from genome assembly GCA_002989075.1 of Arthonia radiata. Classification (NCBI taxonomy): domain Eukaryota; kingdom Fungi; phylum Ascomycota; class Arthoniomycetes; order Arthoniales; family Arthoniaceae; genus Arthonia; species Arthonia radiata. Next base: position 505,497 of record PSQN01000004.1, on the reverse strand, counting down.
GCGCATCAGTGCAATACTTTATTCTCCCGCTTGGAATGCTCGTTGCTCTCGACATTATCCTGATCCTGCTCATACTGTTCCTAGGCTGGTACTTCTCAATGGCTGATCACAGGAGCCATCGATTGGTACATCTCCCTGCTCAAATGGGCAAAGGCGCGTTCATGGAGCGAAAGGGATATGGAAAGATTGAGGAGGACACCGAGATGGTTGAAATCACGCCGGACGCTGTGGCTGCGCTTCTCCGAAAGCCGACCGGCTTCTCGGGTAGCTTGAGTGGCAATGCGAAGTCAACGATGAAGATGAACCTGAACGCAAGTTCGGAGCTGCAAGCATTCGTTGAGTCTATGCGGAAAGCCATACAAGGCTCCAACTTTGGTCTTTCGTTCGGCTTTGCTGAACTAGGCTTTTATCCTAAGGGTGCACAGAGGCCTGTTCTGCAGGACATATCTGGCGAGATCAAAGCCGGAACCCTCGTTGGCGTGATGGGCGGAAGTGGTGCTGGGAAGTCGACATTTGTGAACGTGTTGATGGGCAAGCAAGCGCACACTGGTGGCCAAGTCACAGTCAATGGAGTGGCTGGTAAGATGAAAAATTACAAGAAGATCATTGGTTACGTGCCACAAGACGATATTGTTCTACCCGAGCTCACAGTCCGCGAGAACATTCTCCACAGTGCCCGCATTCGTCTTCCGAAAACGTGGTCACGCAAAGATATCAACAGCCATGTCGACGCTGTTGTCGATTGTCTGGAGCTGTCTCATGTGAGCAACTCGATGGTCGGTACAATCGCAAGGCCAATCATCTCTGGTGGCCAGCGGAAACGTGTCAGCATCGGGATGGAGCTGGCAGCAGCACCAATGGCAGTATTTCTAGACGAGCCAACGTCAGGTCTCGATGCGACTGCCGCAGGATCGATTATGAGAACTCTCAAAGCTCTTTCGAAGCTTGGCATTTCGGTCATTGTCATCATTCATCAGCCTCGTGCTGAAATCTTCGAGATGATTGACAACCTCATCCTTCTAGGCAACGGTCAAACGATCTACCAAGGTCCCGAAGAGGACGTCAAAGCATACTTTGAGCAATTTGGCTTCCGTACGCCAGAGCACGCAAACAGAGGTGATGTGGTCACAGATATCATCACTGGGAATGGTCGTGATTACAAGCCTCACGGCGAAGTATCGAAAGAGGCCCTGATCGGTTACTGGCAAAAGACGACAGCTGGCATGGACAAGATCGACAGGCGCAACTCCTCGCTCCAAGAAACAGCGTCATTACGTGCGTCAATTAAGAAACGTGGAGCGCCAGCATGGAGGCAGACGTACTATTGCCTCAATCGCTCCCTTCTACAACAATACCGACAACGCTCATCCTTCTGGTTCGAGATGGGCGTCGCAGCCATAGGCGGCTTCCTCATCGGTCTGGCTCAGAACGGGAAGAAGGGCGCAATGTTTGTTTCAGTCTACCACGAACCGTACCAGATGCTGTCGTCTGCAGGCGACTACCGGTCAGCGCCGATGCTTGCTCTACTCGTGTGCATTGGCATTGGCCTAATTGCGAGCTCGCCCGCTGTCAAGATCTTCGCGGAAGAGAAGCTCATCTACCGCCGTGAATCAGAGTCAGGCCACAGTCGCCTCGCCTACTATATCGCCAAAGTCATATCGACAATACCACGGATGGTTATCGGCTGCCTGCACTTCACGATCCCGTTCTACCTTCTCGCTGTGCCGCCCATGAGCTGGGGCATGGTATACTGGCTGGATCTCCTCTACTTCTTCTGTATCTACGGCTTGGCTTCCGCTGTGGCCATGATCACCCGTCGTGAGGACGCACCCTTACTTGCAGTGATGGCGAGTCTTATCGTCGGGGTGCTCAGCGGTGCGTCGCCGCAGCTCGCAAAGGTGAAAGGATGGCACGTGGAGTGGCTGTGGCGAGCCTCGCCGGGTACTTGGGTCGCAGAGGCATTCATCACGAAGCTGATCGCGCCCGTGGAAGGGCTCTACCAGCTCGACAGTGTACAAAAGAATATGGGGTATTCGCTGCATCAGGTGGCTTTGGACAGCGCCATGCTTCTGGTGATCGGGATAATATACCGCGTGCTTGCATTTGGTGGGCTACTGATCAGTCCAAGGATCGGCGCATAGACATTTATGAGATACCCTTATTAATGAACATGATATATCAATATTGCACCGAAATCTTCCCCTTGTCTACAAACGAGCGTCTCGGCGATCACGCGCTGATTTCCCGCACCCCTGCCGGTGAATCTACGCCGACTTACCACTTGGAGCAACTCGTGATAGACATTTTGCTTTGCAGATGACGTCTAGAATGGCTGTATTCATATGCCAGCGATCTGACATTGTTGTCTGCCATTCCTGCACCTAATTCACCCTTGCTAAACACCTAATACCCTCGTCTGCCCCACTGCAATTATCTTTCATTCTTCTTCGCATTCTGAGAAGTCAGCCCTCTCGTTTACCTCCCAATCCCAAGACCTATCCTCACACCACACCCACCCAACCCAATGGTCCGCGACAAGAAAGACCACGCCCGCCCACGCGGCGGCAAAGGCTTCCACAGCCACTCCGCCCACCGTCGCGCCGCCGAAAACGACAGCACAGACTACCTCGGCAACGCCACCGCCCGCCGCCCGCCCTTCACGGCCGCATGCTGGGACCTCGAGCACTGCGACGCCAAGCGCTGTTCCGGCAAGCGGCTGATGCGGCTAGGTCTCATGCGCGAGCTGCACGTCGGGCAGAAGTTCGCAGGCGTGGTCGTGTCGCCGAAAGCCAAGACGGTTCTGAACCCCAGTGACAAAGAGCTTTTGGAGCAGTACGGCGCAGCGGTGGTCGAGTGCTCGTGGAAGCGGGTGGAGGAGGTACCGTTTTCACGGATTGGTGGGAAGTGCGAGAGGCTGCTGCCGTATCTATTGCCCGCGAATCCGACGAACTACGGACGGCCGTGGCGGTTGAACTGCGTGGAGGCGCTTGCGGCGTGTTTCTACATCTGCGGGCATGCGGACTGGGCGGAAGAGATATTGAGCACGTTCAGCTATGGGGAGGCGTTTGTAAGGATCAATGAGACGGTGTTGAAGCGGTATGCGGCGTGTCAGAATGAAGAGGAGGTGAAGAGCGTGCAGGAGGCGTGGTTGAAGAAGATTGAGAAGGAGTATGAGGATGCGAAGGGTGAGCGGGAGGCGGATGAGGCGGATCCGTGGAAGATGGGGAATAGGAATAGGAGGGAACGGGCGGATAGTGAGGATGGGGGTGATGATGAGGAGGTGAATGAAGATGCAGATGGGAATGGGGAGGGGAGTGAAAATGGGGAGAGCGAGATGGAACAGCCTGAGTTGCCTGATTTGTCGGATAATGAGGAAGAGATGGCTGAGCTAAGACGAAAGGTCCTGGCGTCAAAGACGTTCGCGAACGGTGACGATGAGAAAGCGCCAGCTCCTATACACAAAGGAGGCGGCGTGCCTCTTGTGCCACCAACGAATGGAGAGCAGCTGCTTCAGGACGACTCGGACGCGCTGTCAGGCTCAGACATCGGCGACGATGAAGAGTTCGACAACATTATCAATGCTACTCCTGCCACGGACCGCACGGGTATCACAGCGAAAGAGCGCCAACGGCAGCTCGATCAGAAGGCCTCGGCGACTGCATCATTCTCAAGGACGGTGCTGAATGCGCCGAAGAAACGATAGCTTCGATTCATCACCGGAGCGAGGTAGGGCGGTCCGGAGCGAAGCCTCACCCACCTGGCCAAACCCCACAGCGCCCACACTCTATCTTTATTCTAATTAACTATGGCATTATTAATGTCAGAGATCGGTCGCGTCGAAGAAAACTTCTCTATCGAAGGTGCTGTGCAAAGTGCCTCACGCTGGCAGCTTTCACAAACGCTGACCACAATCGACCTTGCACAAACCGTGTTCGACCGATGGCTTGATACCTCTTGCTAATTTTTGCCCAGCAGTAAGAAAGCTTCAACTGGATCGAGTAGGTTCCAGATTGTGTGTAGCACTACTACTGCAGGCAGCCTTAAACGTGCCTCCGACTCGCGGCGTTCAATATCCTGCGTGTTCCGGTGTCTACAGACTCTCAATGATTGACTCCAGCTAAGTGAAAGCCCCGTACTGCTCGTGCGGTCCTGACATGAGAGCGCTTTGCCAGCAACACAAAAATTCGAGGATCTTGAGTCCAGAGAACCCCTGTTAAAAGCACAGCCTCAGCGCTAGCTGCCTGGAGGCAGCCACGATACACATGGCTCATGCATAGCGACCGCCTTGTGAACCGCAACAGGCGGTAGTATTGCAAACAAGTTTGTGAAGACAATCATCTCTTTCCATCTCTTAATTACTCTCATATCTCGTCTTCTGTGCTCGAGTAGTATCCTCTTTTTACACCCTCGCCACCAACGCAGAAAGACTCCCACTACCAAGCCATCACCATGAAACCCAACACCAACATCCCCTCCCACTCTCAACCAGTCCAAGTAAACTACACCAGCCGTCAGATCCCTCTCCCAGACACCTTCCTCACCACCCCGGCCGAGGACTCTCAACCGATCACCACCCATCGCATCGACTTCGCCAACTCCGCCATCCCAGACTACGACGGCCTCTACGCCCGCGTGTTGGAGAATGTGCTAAGCCCGTCCGAGTGCAAGAAGCTGATAGAGCTGGCGGAGGAGAGCAGCGAGAATAGCAATGACCCATGGCGGCCCGCTCTTGTCAACATGGGCGGCAACTTTGAGATCGCTGCGACGGATTATAGGAGGAGTGACCGTATCATCTGGGACCGCCAGGAGATTGTGGACCGGATTGTTGAGCGGTGTTTGAATGCTGAGGATGGGTGAGAGTTTCTCCTACTATCCTCGGTGCTTCACCTCTCCATGCCGTACCTCTTCACGCACTCTTTCGGTCATGCATCCCATCCCACCCATCCACCGCACCGACCCCCTTCGCAGGCATACTAACCCACCCCAGCGCCGTCCGCACCGAACTCACCACCGTCTCCACAACCGCCGGCAACGCCGAAGCCGTCCTAGGCGAATACGCCGCCAAATCCCAAACCTGGGCCTTCACGCGCGCCAACGAGCGCATGCGCTTCCTCCGCTACAGCGCCGGCGCCTTCTTCGGCCGCCACTGCGACGGCAGCTACGAGAGTGCCGCGGACGCCACAAAACCGTATGAGCGGACGTTGTATACGCTGCATTTGTATTTGAACGGCGAGGGCGTGGAGGGTGGTGAGACGACGTTTTGGGGGAAGAAATATGGAGGGGGACGAGCGAAGGGCGGGGTACGGGGGATGCTGGGGATGAAGGAGCCCGAGCCGCGGGTGGATGTGAGCGCCGTGCAGGGACGGGTGTTGATTTTTCAGCATAAGAGGTTGATGCATAGTGGGGAGGAGGTGAAGAGGGGTGTGAAGTTTACTGTGAGGACGGATTTGCTTTATAAGCGGACGGATAGGGAGGATGGGGGTTTGTGAGTGGTGTAGGGTCGGTGGACTGAAGAGAGGGTGGGTGGCGGGAGATTGTTGTGAGCTGTGTGTTGGTGCTCTGAATTGGATGAGGTATGTTGAGTGTAAGTGCTGCTCGAGCGCAAAGGCCCGGTTGGGCTACGTTCCATGTCTGGTTTGGTTGACGACGCACTGAACTGAGCAGCACTGGCACATCGATACTCGCAGGTATTGTAAACACGTTTAGCGTGAGTGGAGATATTGTACAAAAGCATCGCATTACTTAAGCATCCCACAAAGTCCCCCGGAGGTCTGGGCCCTGGTCGAGTAGAGCTCTCCTGGGGCGTGGACGCTTTGACAAGCCTCAGGCAATGAAATATCGATGCTCTTTAGAAGCTTGAAGGCACTCGAGCCTCCATTCCGTCTCTTCACGGTCCGGAGTGTGCAGCAGCGGAGCCGAGCCGAGAAGCTTTGCACTGGCGTATGGCTGGATAACGCAGCATCGATGCTGTCTGAAAGCATTGCTTCATCCAAGTGCCCGCAACATCTCTCCAGGCTTCGTAACCCACTTCAGCAGCACCGTACCGAATACTGATACTTCATAGACCTGAGGTATCACAGCACCCAGGCTCTTCAAAGCATAGTCACGCCCAGGCCTCTCCATTCTTTCTTCTACTCTTGGGTCTGCTCCATTGCAGCGTCGGCGCTGAAGCTTGCAATCCTCGAGCTGTCAGAACGCCTCGGATTTACGAAAGCGCTGCCGGCTTCGAGCTTCCGCAACTGCTCCTCGAGTCGCTCAACGAGCACCTCGCGACATCGCGGCGGTGTCTGTATTCGGTATACCTTGATCCTGTCCAGCTCGGCTGTTAGAAAGCTCGGTGACGCAGCAGCCGACGACATAACTTTCTTACAACTCAAGACCTACACCCCACTGCCCCGAACCTCGTCACCACCTTTACCACCTCCGCCTTCTTCATCATTTTCCCTCTTCCTCTTTCTCTTTCCCCTCGACTTCTTCGCCAAGCCCCCTCCATCTTCCTTGACACTCTCTAAAGTCTTTCTACTCGGCCCCGCCTTCCCACTCTCCCCACCCTTCCCAGTCTCAAAGACCCTCTCACTCTCCAATTGCTTCTCCTGCAGTCTCGCGTAATGGTCCACCTCCTCTCTACTCGTCGCATGCGCAGGCGAATGACACTTCCACAGACCCGCGAGAAATGACCCAAACGTGTCCGCCCAGCTCCGGTTGGCGCGCTCGATTTGCTTCGAGTGCTGCGCGTCGTCGGAGTCGGCGTCTTGGTGGTGTTGAAGGGTGTGCGAGGGGAGGGGGGCGGGGTCTCTTGGGGCGGTCATGCTGGTGCTGGAGTTTTGTGGGGATGAGGTGGCGAGTGTTGGTGTTGTAGAGTGGAGACAGGTCGATGTAGCGACGTTGAGACAGGGCGAGTGCGAGTTTGAGGATGGTCGTGCCTATTTGATGGATCTCAGCGGTTGTCGAGGGAGACCGTGTTTAGTACGGCGGTCTGTAATACGTCTCGTGTTTCCAATGTATTCGTGAGGCGATAGCGGTCGCGTTTGCGGGTGTGCGGTCTCCAGGCATTCTTTCGTCCCTCAAATGATCGGCGAGTACCGCAGACCTTGCTAGTAGTGACAACACGCTTCTTTTAGATCCTCAGCACAGATAAGGTGCGTCATCACAGATACATACCTGATCAGGGTGTCGAGAATATCTGTCCTTGTATCAGTACTCGCCCACAGGCTTTGTTTGGAGATTTGTCTCCGATGGTCGTTCGATCTCCGTGTCGTCACCCTCCTGCCCCGCTGCCACCGCCAGACCAGCCTGTCCAGCGTCTACACCCCACTAGCACCCGCACCGTCCCTCCCACCGCCGCCATCTCGTCCTTGGCCGCCCCTCCCCAACAGGCCTCCTTCTCCCTCCCTCCGCCTCTTCCCCAGCCTCCTCTCCTGCCCGCGCCCCCCCTCACCACCTCCAGCCCCCTGCCTCCCCCGACCCCATCGAAACTCTTGCCGAAGCGCCGCCCTCATCCCCGCCAACCCCGGCGCCCTCTCCTCATTCTCCCGCTCAATCCTCAATTCCCGCTCCAAGTCCTCAGTCCGCCACCTCAACCACGCCTCCCGCTCCCGCCGATTCACTCCCCGCCTCTCCTCCCTTCTGCCTCGTTCTAGCTCCTCCATTTCCCTAACCTGCTCCCTAACCATCCGTCGATGCTCTTCCTCCTGCCTCCGCTGGCGGTCTTGTGACATCTGTAATTGTCGATACTCTTCCTCTTGCCTCCTCTGCTGCTCTTGTAACGTCTGTAACCGCTGCTGCTCCTGCAACGTCTGCAACGGCTGCTGCTCCTGCAACCACTGCTGCTCCGGTATAGTCTGCAAACACTGCTGCTCCGCACCCTGCCGCAGCATTTCCCCTTCCACCTGCATCCGCCGCATACGTTCCTCGCTGTCAAGCCGGCAAAACGCGGAATACTCGGTCTCGCCTGGCCGAGGCGAGGGGTGGAAGCAGCCCCACATGTTGGCGAGGAGGCCGCGGAAGCGGTGGGTGTAGTACGCGTTGTTGTGGTCTACGCGGGTGTTTTCTTCGAGGGCTTCGACGCGTTCGCGCGCGGTGCGGATGCGGTCGGCGGTTTCATGGAAGCGGAGGGGGTGGTCGGACATGGACGAGGAGTGTGGACTTGATGGGAATTCGTAAAGGGTGGTGCTGTGAGACTGTGGGCGGGACTTCGAGCTATGAGAGGGAGGATATGGGGTTTGAGTTGTGGTAAGGTCCAGTGAGTTGTGATGAATGAAGGCAGAGGGACGAAAGCAGGAGATCCCACGAATCCTTATTGGAGCTTTGTGCAATCAGATGTCGTGCGAAAGGCTTCGTAAAGTATTCATGAGGAAGTGCCTCGTTGTTGTAGTCTCCTGTGAAAGCTCACGTACGAGGGGGTTGTCAACAACAGCCATAACTGTGAAAATGTGATCGCGCCATCGTATCTTGATTCTTGTCATGGTTTCATTGCGAGCCTGATGTTGACGAGGATAGCCAGCAGCCTGTGGATGAGGTGGACTCATCAAAAATACATACCTAATCAGAGTGGCATCAGATGTATCCCTGTATTTGACAGATTATTGTCATCTTTGGCAGTGCCTACTTGTCTTGACGGAAAGCAGTATTCGGCAATAGGAATCTAATACTAATCTTTCTCTAGGGACAAGCAAGCTCGATCTAACGCGTTGTGTCGCTGGACACTGAATATGTGTTAGTGATATGTGTCGGATGCTGCAGGCCTGTCTTGGGAGGGCCCGGACGTGTTCGTGACTGAACCGTACTTGTCCTTGCGATCGCGCACAACTTGTAGATAAAGCGGCGGAAGCGGTTTCGTAATTGGCAGTCGGACGGGTATTGTAGTAGGGGCAAGATCACAAACAACGACGGAAGGAGCGACTTGATGAAGGAAGGAACGACGTGATGAAGGAAGGAACGACTTGATGAAGGAAGGAACGACTTGGAAGATACGAAAGAGCGACATAGGAAACCGGTCGATAGGTAGACACCTTACAAACCGCGGAATCCACAAACCTGATCCGACAGATGATCTTGAACTGACCACCATGATGCTTTTAGATGCTCAAAACCCCCAATCGACCGCCAGGCGGAGCCGAAGCCGTCCATCATGTGGAGACGTTGCTACCGGATCCTCCAGCACCGTCGTCACCGCCACTGCCACCGCCTCTGCCCCTCCCAAACCAGTGGTGACCCCTTCCCCCACGATCTCCCCGACCACGTTGCCCCAGCTTCGCCATGAAGTCCCCCTTCTTCATTTTCTTGGACAATCCATGTGCAAGGCGGTGCTCCTCCAGCTCTCTTTCTCTCTGCGCCGCGTCCGCTTGGATCTGCCGGTTTGCGGCGTTGCTGTCGTCCGCGTTGGAGTTGAACGCGTCGGCAGCGCCGCCCATGTGGCCGCCGTGGCGGTGCGCGAACAGCCCTGCCAATGTATGCGCTCTGGCGTTTTCGTCGTTCTGTTGGGTTTCCGCAGCGTCGACGTGCCGCTCCCACCGGTTCCATGCGGACATGTCGGCATGCTGCTGGCGGGCGTGGGCCTCGCGGGCGTTGCGCTCCATTTCGGTTTCTGGAGGCTGTTGGGCGGTGTTGGTAGTGGGATGGGTGGTTGGGTGGGTGGCAGCCGAATTATTGGTAGTGGTGTCATTGTTGCCGTGATGATGGTGGGTGTTGCTGCTGCTGCCACTGCCGTTGTCGGCACCATTGCCGTTATTAGTGGACATATTTCGGGGTTACTAATATTCTGTGGATGAGAATGGAAGTTTTCAAGTGGAATGACGGTCTAGTATTTGGCTTTTGGTGCGTGCTCGATAGTTGTAATTGCTTAGCTGGGGTGCTAAGCTTCTGAGAGGTAGTCTTCGTCTGCTGCTCTCAAGTCTCGGTGGTACCCAGATTTATATATCGAAGCTTGGTAGCAACAGTTGGCCATACTTAGAACGTTAGCGATACTGCCGCCGTCTGAGTGGGGTGACGTTGCGATCGCGCCGCCGGATCGCCTGAACATCGTACATTTCTCAAATGCATCGGATGCAGTTGACAAGCTGTCAACCGACACCGGAATCCATCATCAGACGGTTAGGACAATGTCTAGTATTATCAATCAGAATTCAGCAACGCATGCAGTCCCATCTCACCATATATGTTCCAGGTTGTTCACCTCGGAAGGCTTACAATTGTTGCTTAGAGCGCAGCATCAACCTCGTCCAGTCACAGATAGCTAGAGGTGACAGCGAAGCACTGGCAAGGTACGTACCTGACTCCAATAATCCCAGCCTTCGCGTCAGGAGCCGGGGTACAATCAGCGCCGGTAAGCGGGTCCGCAAGGCGGATGATATTTCAGCTTAGATCTGACCATGAAGCGGCATTACTGATGTCAATGCCTGAAGAGACAAGTTTGCGACCACGTCTCACGAATGCGGAATCTCGGGTCCGAGGGTATTTAAAGTTGTAAAGTTTCGAGGATGTGTGCTGTGTCCACACTCAGCATGCCGGCCCAATGTTGACCTCACATCGCACACGGTTTGAGCAACGCCAGCGGTATGATGCTTGTTAAGACGAGTTGCAAACGTCCAAATTTGCGGCTGGCCCTTGTGAGTCGCGAGAGAGGTTTTGCAAGGGGTTTCAACGATTTTGTAGGTCTCGGTAGGGTCCACAACCCTTAGTTTCTTGTTATCAATAAAATCAGGTGACTTCACAGAATCAGAGCAGGATATTCTATGAAATTCGTATCTTTGAAATTCGTTAGAGAAATTCGACGAAATGCAGCATCATCCACGAAACCAGGGGATCCATGGAGCAAGTCCGACAACGTAGAGTTCGAGTCAAGGAATGTTTGCGCTGCCTAGGTAAGACGTACTATTGTGACAGACGAGAGCTACGTAAAGCAACGCGTGGTCGAGATTTATATCGATCGTATAGCGTTGTATGAAGAATCCATCGGTCCCCCAACAAGTCAGTGTTCATTGAAAGATGGACTGACAATCTGCTACGATGAGAGCTGCCTTCGAAGCCATACCTTCGACCCCAGCATCCACTGTGCCGGCGACGACTTATCAGCATCAATACGACAGCTCTGCTTGGCGGTAGCCGAAAGCCCCTCTAAGCATCTAACGGAGCCCCGGGTGCATAGGAGCCACAATTTCCATTGCTAACGCTCAATCTTGGCGTCCTGTTCGCACTGGTATAGTATCTGAAGGTCGAGGTAATGTGGCTACTGACGCAGCTTTGATCGTTGGTGTTGGAGATAAGGAGCTGACATTGATAGCCCATAAAGAACAACGAAGCTTTGCATAATGGACCGTATTGAGCGCAGGCAACGCAACAGTCATAGGCAGACCTAGGGCCGTCTACGATAGTACCGATGCTGTCTTGGGGGGTGGTTGCGGATAAGCCGAGACCTTGGAATCTTGTAATGATGTTGTCGGGCATGCATGCTGCATACGTGGTAGCAGCAGGCGGTACGATGGTAGTGGTTCTTGTAGACGTGACGGTTGTGGATGACTGGAGAGGAGCGTTAGATGGAATGGAATGAATTGATGATGGTCGCCAGGGGGGACAGATCCCGTGATCACGATGGAAACGAGACCAGGAGGCTCAGCAGTGGACTTACAAATACGACTGTGTTAGTGCTAACCGTGCTTGTTGTACTTATTGTCTGGGTTGTGCTAGCCGGCATTAGGGCGGTTGTTGTAGTCGAAGTAATTGTTGAGGTAGCCTGTTGGGCAAGTCAGTGTTGGGAAAGTATAACCCAAATTGCATGTTGCATGTCCAGGGCTTGAGGTAGGCCTCTACATCTTCGACATGTAGTTCAAAAGATCTTGACTCACCGTTCCCGTTGCCGTCGTTGCAGGTGCGGTAATTGTTATTGCAGGACCTGTGAAGGTTGTTGTAATCGTCGAGGTACTTCGCGCTGTGCCTCGACACTCCACGCCTTGTGGATATAGTATTGTGGACGTGCTCGAGGACGAGGATTGCGTCGTACTTGATGGCGGGCCCCCGCTGCTTGAGGATGGTGCGCCTGTAGTCGACGGCGTTGCACCTGTGCTTGAGATTGACGAGCTAAGAACTGTACTTGTTGATGGAAGAGATGTACTTATCGACGGGAGAGATGTGCTTATCGACGGGAGAGATGTACTTATCGACGGAAGAGAAGTATTTGTCAATGGAGAATCTGTACCGGACGATGGCGTACCGGACGATGGCGTACCGGACGATGGCGTACTCGACGATGGCGTACTCGACGATGTAGAACTGGACGATGGCGTACTGGACGACAGAGTATTTGAAGATAGAGAACCAGGCGATGGGGTTCTTGAGTACGGAGAACTAGGCGATAGAGTTCCTGAGGATGAAGAACTAGGCGATAGAGTTCTTGAGTATGGAGAACTAGGCGATGGAGTACTTGCGGATGGAGAACTAGGCGATGGGGTTCTTGACGATAAAAGATCTGTACTCGTGGTCGGTACGCCTGTAGACTTTGGCGGCGCTATAATGCCAGTCGAACTCGTCTGAGAAGTACTTGGTCCAGCGATGACTGTTGAGCAGCTTGTAGTAGAGGATGCAGGTAGCTTAACACATTGTGTAATCCAAGGCAACACCTTCGTGCAACTTGTGCTTGCTGATCTCACTGAGGTTGTACAGCTAGTCTTTGTTGGCTGTGCCGTCGTCGAGGCCGTTGAGCAGCTTGTACTTGACGACGCGGGCACCTGTACACACGCTGTAATAAAGGGTAGCACTCGTCTGCAGCTCGTGCTCGCAGGTTTTGTTAAGGTTGTACAGCTGGCTTGTGAGGTCCTCGGCAGCGTGGTAAGAGCCAGATTTGAGGATCGCGTCGAACCTGAACTTGAAGACTGTAGATACTGGGCATTCACTTGACGCTCCGCAAGCTCGTTAGTATCTGCAAGTTGGTCTTCAGATACATCAGTGTCATTGCTCCGCTTGTTCTTTTTGGTGGTCCCGGGTATGTTTCCAACTGGCGTGAATCCAGGTGGTGGTGCAACCGTTGAGGTACTTGCAGAACCCGTTACAGTAGTCTGCGTCGTAGCGGATGAGGTTAGTATTGAGGTTTGAGTGCCAGTGGTAGTACTGAAGAAGGTGGTGGTAGAGCTAAATGTGTCTGTCTCTTGCGAAAGGGTAGTCGTGGCAGTCGAAGTCTCGTAGACTGTGGAGCTAGAGGTCGACGGTGGATTGGTGATAGTGACGGAAGGAGTGATTGTAAACTGCGCTTGCCCGGTTGCAACCTCTGTTGAGACGGTTGTAGACGTCGGGACCGGTGATACGGAGCTTGTGCCTTGGGTGGTAAAACAGGTCTCCATGTAGGTCGCAGACTCTTGAGTGTAGGAAACACCTGCCAGAAGGCTCAATACAAAGCCGAAGGTGGTAAAGTAGCCCATGTTTGGATGAAACGGACCGAACGATGCTTTTCAGCGCCAGACTGTGTACTCCGGGGACGGGAGCGCAGCTAGAAGGAAGAGTCCCAGTACACGAATTCTTCATTTGACGCTCAGGTATGCGGAGTTATATATGCGTATTTCCTCGCAAGGACTGCAGCCATTTGTGTCTCTCTCAAGCGATGCACTAAAAATTAGGTCTGCATCAGTGCATCGGCAACTCACAATAAACACCCCGAGAGACCTTACCGGCATTAAATTGTGGAGCGGAAGTTAGAATCTAGGCTGAGTGGCGTGGCCACCGCCGACAGCATCGGCCGCGTGGCGTGATGCTCTCGTATAGCAGACCAGACAGCCGAACAGCATCTGCATTCAAGAAAGTTTAGCGCCCACAGACGCAAACGCCTTTCGATGGAACTAGCTTGCGTCGAGTGAAGCTGACGTCAGCAGTAAAGCGAGTGTGTAATGTTTTTGGTCTCTTGACCTTCAGCCATCGATGGCACGGCACTACATAAAGATTTACCAGCAGACTTAAAGTCACTTTTTTCAGGTTTGTGTTTTGCAAAACGCGTGCATGTCGAATTGCCTTTCGTGCCTTTCAGGTAGCTCTCCTGCAGTTGCATAGATGGTCATCGGGAAACGGGATCTCGAGCGATTTCGGGAAGGCTCATAGCCGGACCATTAATGATAGATCGTCAGGCGCATTTGGCGAACGGTCCGGAAGAATTGAATGGCTTTTGGTGTTGTGAACAACGTTCTTGATGGCGCGTCTTTTGGCGAATCCTCCCAAGCCGCTCTGGGAATGAAGTCATCCTGATCCAGCCTTTGAAGAACCAGAAGAGGCTTCGCAGGCTAATGCATCTCAACGTAGAGGAGGTCTCGTTTTGGCAAAGAGGAGGCTCGTCTTCTCTCAAATAGGAACCAAGCTGCTTAGGACGATCCTTTTGGACGTCCAGCTTGAATACGAGCTTTCAGGCCCTCGAGCCAACAGCTTCCACCACATGGCATGTCTCAGGGATATTCCTCAAACGATCCATTGGCCTTCACTTTAGCCGCCTATTATCAGGGGCCCATGTGAGAGAAGCGTGTACTCCGTACCTTGAAGCGGATGTACCGAGTGCGAAATGCAGGAAAGAGGTGGATCCCGTGATGCTGGGCTATCATCTAGCTACATTCTTCAAGATCTCCATGTGCAGTCAGCTCTGAGAACCGGGTTTAGCGAGCGGGTGTTGACTAGCTGGAGTCTATAACGTTGTCGCTTGATGATTTGAAGCGTCAAGACATAGCCGATGACCACAGCGCCACTTTCCGCGATCGCATCTGTGGATCTTATGCACCGTTTGGACAAGAAGCTTGCGGTTGGACAGGCAAGAGGAGGGACGGAACGGTACCAGCGATCGACTAAATGCGTCACTAGAGTTATTCCATCTCGGCGACAGATTTGTAATCAACTACACCGAGTGTAGTAGCTGAGCGGTCGTCAGTAGAAGGGGAAAGGAAAGGACAGAAGTGGAATCAAGATGAGGACCGCGGAGCCGCATCGAGGTTAGTGCTGGCGCCGCGCGCCGCCCCGTCTACCCCACCGTCCCCATGCACGCACGGAGGATATATGGCGGCCGTTTCGTTTGTTGCAGCAAGTTGCTTCCAATCCAACCCAGCCTTCTGCAAACCACGCGGGCAGAATCACCCCCGCGCTCATTGGTCTTCGCACTACGTACGACTCCTCCTCCGGTAAGCCACTATTCGCTTGTGAGGTGCTGCGTCGGGCCCAGTCTGAGCATCAAACCAGTCTGGCCGGTGTCCGATGACAAGGCTGATATGACGGGGGGCCAACCACCCAGGGCTTGAGATCTTGCCATTCGACCCTATTCATGGAGAGACTGGATGGAAAAGAGCCCCGTCACGAACATACACTGGTACCTGTACGGAGAAGGAAGTTGCGACCACCCAAAAGACGCCCACCTAGGTAAAATAAGTATATCTTCTTATGCTATATGGATGCACACGCTATTGTATACACATGCGCTATTATGCCCCCCTCTCTTATGTTCAATGCTCCATTATTACTGTGCTGTCCATGTGCAGATATTCAGGCCGTGGTCATTACGGCGCCGTCCATGCCTCTTTACTGCGTTCAGCTCTTGAACGCCGCGCTATGCTCGAAATCACTACTACTCCACCCTCCACTCGTGTCCTTCACAACGCCCTGCCAGGACCCATAGAATCTCGATTATCTGGTGCACTTCGACCACTTGGCCCTCGCACCACCTCTGCCGCCTCGCCTTCTCTGCGACCACCCTCGGAGCTTCCTACCGTCAAGGCGTCGCTGGCTCGATATTGATTCACATAGCCGAAGCTTGCGTGTCTCGGCTCCTCTCTAATGCCTCGAGGTGCATCAAGCGGTTGCCCGCTTGTCCGGCGATCAAAGTCGAGTATAGATTCTGCGCCCATACTGCCTCTATGCCTCTCTTCATCTCGGTCAACAGGTGATAATGGCGTCGTGAATGGTACCCGCCCTGTCTGTGATGCTGAAGACAGGTTCCGTCCATGACTGTACGAGTGTCGCTCAGGTATGGGTTGGAAGCCGGCGAAGGCGTTAGGATCGAGGGTATTGCCGTCTCGACTACCGCGTCGCGTCGACTTTTGCGGAACGATGGGACTGTAGTTGCTTGACGGGCTGTCTGGGTACCTCGATGAAGGCTGACGTGAAGGATTTTGAGAAGGCGCCTTGGTCGCACTGGAATTGAAGCGAGAAGGCAGGTGGATGCTGCTGCCAACATCCAAGGCGCCGATGCTAGGTGCGATCTCGCTGACGCGGCTGTGCTTAAGAGTAGGTCCTTCGTAAGGCTCATCATCCGAGCTGTCAGCCAAGGCAGCAACTCGTCCTTCCGCAGTATTTGCCTGACCCGGCATCAAGCCGCGTTCGCGATCTTCTTCGTTGCTCCGAGTCCGCTGGCCTGGAATGACTGCCGGCGGAGTATCGACAGACTGCGGCGAGTCGTGATACGGCTCCTGGAAGGGATCCGGCTCGCTATCGTCAGTAAATCTCTGCGGTGGCGCCCGTGACGACCTCACAACCTCGAACCCTTTGCCGCCACTTTCCTTTCGCTTGCCACCAAACATGTTGCGAATCCAGCCTGCAGCGCTTGAAGCTGGGCCAACAGGGTCAGCAGGACCAGTGCGGAGTTTTCGCGTCGGTTGATTAGATAACGCCGGACCACGAACACCATAGTAGAAGTCCACTTCACGCACAGCATAATCGACATTGGCTCTGTGTGCAGGGTCACTATCCCTGTTGAGCACCGGGTCGGATCCTTCTCTTTGGCGCATGTAGGCAGGGGATGGAGCCACTCTTGAGTTGCCTTCTGGTGACGTTGAAAAGGCATGACCAGATGACATGCGCTTGTCCTGCGCATCGCTCGAGCCTTCGCCAGAAACCTTGGTCGCCCAGTCGCCACTCCCTCTTGAACCTCGACTCTGTGCACCTGGTGTCATCAAGTCGCCAGTTGGCCGGCGTTGTCTCGGCTGCCTGTAGAAGTGCTGACCATCGTTGGTTCTGAGTGATAAGCCAGGCTTCTGTTGCGACGGGCCAGCACGGTCATGATCTGGCAAGAACGAGAACGCATTTGTGTCTGTCGAGCGGTCCATGTCTCCACTGCCAGATTCAGCGCGATCGAGATGCGAGCTCATCCTATCGGGCGTTCGCTGGTTGAGTAGAATGGCGGAACTCGCAGAGATACTCCTCGAGCGTCCGCCAAGGCCGGCAGACTTATTATCGAACGCATCGTGGTCGTCGGTAAGGATCGCCGCGTCGGATGTCATGGAATTTCTAAAACCAGGCCGACGGGCACGCCGGGACAGCTGTCGCTTACCGAATACCTTGACGAAAGCGCCGCGTGTGGCAGCACCAGTATGCTCGTCTGCTCCAGCACCACTGTATCGAGCGATGACCTCAATGAGCGTCTGGAGCGAGTTCAGGAAGAAGCCGAAAATCAAAACCACGGCATGCAACAAGAGAATGATATAGCCAACCCACCCTTTTGATGGCTCAGTGACTCCCAATGACGGTGTAAAGGTGACGCTCAGCAGCGTCACAGTCAAGCGGACGACCGAGAAAGAGGTGTGATACAAGTTCATGGAAGTCTGCTTGCGGAACGGGCGGAATGCTTGAAGCGTGAGGATGAGAATGACTTCACATATCGCCAATAAAATAATCTGCGCAATGCCAGAGGGTTGAACAGCGCCGATCGCAACAGCTCTCACAAAAGTAAGTAAAGCCGGAATAAGCGCGAAGGGTGCCGCATCGTCGGAGTAAGTATTGTACAATGGACCCCAGAGTAGCACCGTTGGTAGATCGTCGAACAGTATAGAGCGCGGCTTGGCTGTGAAAATTATCTTCAGAATCCAGCCAGCGAAGCCCAAGATAGCGACAAGTAGAATGACTGCTGCTACCACGACCCCAATGTTGGGACCGTTGCCGTTCATGGTGCGGCCGGCGATGACCAGCTGGAAGAACGAAAGTGCCACCAAAGGCAGCAAAAAGAAATTGCAGACTATGCGAACGATGCAGCCTCCGGTGAAGGGCCAGTTCTTGCTTCGTAGATCTTCTTCAGGACGGTCGGCTAATGCGCGTACGACAAAGCGAGTTACGAACCCGGCCTCGCAAACAACAATAGTTGCGGCAATGATCACAAGAGTCCAGATGACCGCCCCAGCCCATACGTCTTCATCTGCGCTGATGCCGGTCAGTTGTCGCAATTGTGTCATGCCATAGTTTGCGTGCGATGTGAGATCCAGTCCATTTTCAGTGTAGTATCGGGTGACATAAACGCCATCAACAGGATTTTGCGTGGGCGGTCCGTGGCTGACGAAGCTCTGGTTGAACATCAGAGCAGACCAATTGACTTGACTGACGACCGGACGGAAGAAGCCAGGATAGTTCAGACTTAGTGCTCCCGAAAGGAAGATGAACTGAATGTACTGCAAGCAGTCTCCAAAGCCCGGTGTCACTAATCGTAGCAAATCCTCATCGCGCCCGTAGTTGCTCGTCCATTTGAAAGGATCACTGGTTCCCCACGGACTGAATACCGCCGCCGCTATGGTACTGATGGCTACGAGAATCAACAGAGCCATTGGCAGGTATCGAAGCATGCCCCGAAGCGACGGACCAAGATCTGGCGTGATGTTCGCTGATACACAACCAATAGCTCTAGGCGAGTCCTCTCCAACGGAAAGCCCCGAGTTGATCGTGAACGTCGTATCCAAGGTCGCGAAGCGGAATGATGAGCCCATGGCATACCTGAAGCCGAATGCAGGCAGATTGCGGTACGGCTCTGCGTTGTCAGTGACATAGGGCTGCGCTCTGAAATCCGGTGCTAACGGACACTGGGAGCCATCGCGAGTGTAGTTGCAGAAAGCAACAGGGTCTGGAGCCGCAGGTGTATAAGTGAGCACCTTGAATGTCGAAATCAAGGTGGTCTCGCCTTGGCTGATGCGTCCGTCTGGCCGTGTATTATTGTAGAGTCTGGCAATCTTGCCATCGGTGAACGCCGGGTCACTCCATTCAGGCGCGTTGGGAGGCGGGAGTCGCTCAGCGAAGAGTGATCCTGCTATGTTGCCGTATATTGTAATGTCGACTGTGTGCGCTGAGTCGGTTGTGTCGAAGGTGACATCTGTGAAGTTTGGCATAAATTGCAGCGTTTGGGGGTGCGAGTTGACAACAGCTGCTGGCAAACAATTTTGGAAGTCGATGAGCACAGCGTTGATTTGAGCGACTAAAGCCAAAAAAAGGAGCGCAAAGACATGTTGGATCTGTGGCATCATGGTTCTCCGCCTCTTGAGTCTCAACATTGGCCGGCCGAGTATGCTTGCGGTGTGGCCAGCTCTTGATGTGTTGTCCTCGAGCTGTGTCCCATCCGTGGGAAGAGGTTTCCCATACAGCTCCCACCCGCCTTCTTGTAGGCCACGGAGGCCGTCTGTGTCATTGTCAAGGGTGGTGACCATGCTGTGAGCAGGCGCGAAGCTGCTGATAGGGGTTCACGACCTCATGAGTACGGGCCGTGGGGTGTCGCAGGACAGAAAAGACACGTCGCGGCGACCAATGGCTCGTTTGCTGCAATGATATCACCAACTCTTGGATGCCCACAGTCCAATGTGTTGCGCGCGAACACCTCCTGAGTGCAAGCCGCAGAATCCTGGTCAAGAATAATGCACCAGGAACTCCAACGACCAGACGGGCAAAGTTTCCGTAGGATCGTGGCTGTGAAGGACCGGCAGGACGGATTGGGTGCGGACGGTACACCTAACCTTGAGCTTAAGTCCTGGGCAGCGGCGTGCAGAGGGCCGGAACTAGCAATGGCCGCCCTGTGAAGGATGTCGACGGCAGGAGTGGTGTGGTGAAGTGGCGAGTAGGACAATGATGAGAGTGACCAGGGTGATGACCAGGTGTGGAAGGTAAAGTTTGCGGTGAATTGCTCGGGTTGAAGACGAAACGTGGAGCTTTCTTGGCAATATTGCTATTTCCAGTCCGACCCTGCTTTCCGAGGTCTCCAGTGCCACGATATCACCTCCCAACACCCTCCTCTGCCTTTGACGAACCCATCCACCAGCATCCAGCACACTCGTCCTCCACAAACACATCTCTCCCCAACCCCGACCCATCCACAGCCATGTCCGCCGCCACCTCCCGCCCGCGCCAAAAACCGCTCGGCAACGAAGAAGCCGGCGCGACGCTCAACCTCGGCGAATTCTCCCAGGACTACGCGCTCTCCAACTCCGAAGCGCGCCTGCTCCTCTCCGTCCTCACCGAGAAGCAAAAGAACGTGAACCCCAACTTCCGGGAGAGCGAGACGCTGGTGCGCACGATGGACCACCTGGACGCGTTTGCGCGGATCAAGCAGAGCAGCATCGTGACGCAGTTGGAGAATGTGCTGAAGAATGCGCCGGGGTTGACGAGTTTTGAGAAGAGCCAGTTGGGTATGTTGGACTTCCTGGAGAGGGTGGTGGATATACGGTGCTGTGGGTTGTGGAGAAAGAGGGGACGAGGGGGACGTGAGATGAGGTCTTCAAGAGAGAGATGGGCTGACGTGCGTTTCTTTCAGGATCCCTCTGCTGTGTCGACGTCGACGAAGCGAAGACGCTGGTCCCCTCGATTGCGCAAAAGCTATCTGACGAGGAGATTCTCAACCTGCTCAATCAACTCACCGATCTGCAACGCGAGTCGGAGCGCGAGTCCTTCTAAGTGTATTACTGTGGCATTAGCATGGCGTTTGGTTTGATCTGGTGACGGCTGGCATTGGAGATGTGAGAGGCGAACGATAGATTGATACCCCACGCAAAGCAATTCAGCGGAGCAAATACGCGACCAAGGCGCCAATTTCAATGGGTTGAATTCAATGACGCTCCGGAGGCGCGTCGCAAATTGTTTGCTCCTTAAGACCTAGATCACCAGTGCAATTCGCTGTTCATCCATCTAGTGGCGTATGTTACACCTACAGGAAAAATCAAAAGCAAAGACACGGAGTTGCCAGAAGATAGCGCATGCTGAAGTGAAGCACGCGTTGCCAGCGTCAACTGGACTTTTTGGGTTGTGACAGCTAGTCATGCGCGTGGTGCGCTCTTCATCTGTCTGCTGCTTTACACTCGAGACTATGTGCACCGTTCTCTCCATGCTCGCTTTGCCGCTTCAGTCATGTTGGCCGACTTTTTTCCGCAGCGTTTTCCATCACTGCCTCCCCCATCCCAAGATAAAAATGAAAGTCGTCAATAAAATCATCTCCAAAGCGCCGCGCTAATCCAGTATGTGTACAGAATTCCTCACATCTTACATATCTCCCAAAAGAATCATGTATGTATTGTCGTAAAAAGGTAAACAAACGAGTGAAGATCCAGCAAGGCGGATGACATGTGCTGTCAAGAGGCTTTGGGCGTGGGGCCTTCCGGGTCGAAATAACCTGCGCTGCCGTGCATCGGCGTAGCGTCCATATCGATGTCGGTGATTTCGTGGCCTGGACGAGGAGAAAACATTGTGGGTGGCGTGATGCCCGAATGTTGATGGCGAGCATGGTCAATTTGTATGCCTAAGCGCTCGTCTTGCGGGGGTGAGACCGCGAGGTAGGCGAATGATGAGTCAATGTCGCGGCCGTTGGACGATGCGTCGCCGTGGCTGTCTGCCCGAAGCACTTCGCCAACGGGCCTAATCAAACAAATTAATGATGCTCCGGACGACAGGTGTCTTGATGGCTTACCTTGGAGTATCGATAGCCTTCGTCTTTCCTCTAGGGCTTCTCGATCTTGCACGCTTTCCAAGCTCTTCATCCTCATCGTCGCCTAAGTCGCCCCCTCCGCTCAAATTCGACCTATTTATGGCCTTACGCTTCGCATCAATAGCATCTGCAGAAGGCTGCTTTCGAACGAGCTTGTCTTGCGACAGACTTGCTGGCGCTGAATCTTCATGCTTGAGCGCCGCAATAGGATGCATCTGGCCTCTGCGCATGTCAGTGGAAAGACCGCCCGTGATGCCAAGACCTCCTTGAGGCATGCGCTTCACTTCGTCTTCTGCAGGCCGGACGATCGTGATCGGGCCCTCTTGAGACTTCTGGTCTGGCTCCGTAAAAACGCTACCTGAGCTGAAGGAATCCTCTCTGCTGGAGCTGCGCCAGCTCGAAGGCACGGTTTGCAAGCTTGAAGCGGTAGATGTTGGACTCGCCTCGCTATGGAGAGATTCATTGCGTAGACTCGACGGCGGCACGCCTGCTGATGTCATAGAGTAAGACTGCGGTTGCCAGCCTGGGGTGCTGGGCTTCCACTGGCAGAGCTTGGACAGGATTTCTGTGATCTTCGGCTGTGTCGGTGGCTTCTCGATTAGAGCATTGAAATGGTGGGGTGCTTGCAGTTCCTTCAGATAGCCAGTGACTGCGACAATCGGAGTCTCCCTGTTCGCATTCTTTGTCTCCCGCAGCATTCGAGCCACGTCGAACCCATTAATCTGAGGTAATTTGAATTCCATCATAATGACGTCAAACTTGACACTGCCCATGGCGTAGCGTGCGGCTTCGCCACCGTCTGTCACGACAAGAGCACGACAACGAAGTGTCTCAAGGAGTTTGGACATAATGATGCGCGACACGGGGTGATCCTCACAGACGAGAATGTCAAGCGGCCTGAAATATGGGCCGTCAATAAAGTTGATTTGAGAAAGCCGTCTTGAGCTTTGTCTACGTCGCTGGACACGTAGAAGAGCTTGCTGTCTCGTCTCGTCGTTATCGGATGAATTTGGTGAAATGTCGAGGATTTGACTCTTGTGTTTCTGATGACGACTTCCAGGGTCGCGGATGGCTTCCGACTCGCGAGCACCAACCGTCCTTGACCGTGTCCGCGGTGAAGTCGCTGTAGCCAGGAGCTGGCCACTAAGAGGACCGTCAAACTCCATTGGCCCAGGCGATTTCGCGGTCCGCACTGGCGACCCGGCCGAAGATTGAGTGGGCAGGCGAGACACGTCGAAGAAGCCGTGAGGCTGCAGTGAGCCTGAAGACTGCGTAGATCCACCCGAGGTTTTGCGCCGCTCATGATGCACGCCAGCACTGAATTGCACAAGCGGAGAAGGAGGCTGAGAACCTCGGTTTGGAGACGACGTGGCAAGACTTCCAAGAGCTGAAGGTGACTTCGGTCGACTGCTTTGCGAGAGCGTCCTGCCTAAAGACATTGACATAGGGCTGCAATTCTCCGGTGGAGACGTTGACGGCTGGCTGGGTGCAGACTTTGGGGGCTGCTGAGGCTTGCTCTGAGCTTGCATAGCCTCGGCGCGCAGCTTTTGTATGACATCTTTGTTTGCCTTTTCAAGGACCGGAAGATTCTTGTACGCGAATTGACCAAAGTCATCAGAGTTTCCGGGTTCACTCAGTCGTCTGCTTCGACCCTCGCGAACATGCTTGGGTATGTGAAGAGGCATCAGTCCACGCTTCGGTCCGATGACCGGAGTTCGTACGCGCGACAGAGCATCGTGTGGCCGATCAGGGTAATCCGCTCCTGGTGTGGGAACGGGAGAGGAGCTCTGGTCGTCAAACTCGGCTGCGAAGGACTCATTGGTCGCTCCACGAGAGTCAAAATATTCAGTATCCTCGATGTGCTCCGGGTTTGGTACGAACGATGCCTCAGCCTCGTTGACTGTGTTCCAATTGATGTCGAAGAACCAGCGATGGTTGCGTATTTCTTCACCGCCATTTTCGTATTTGTCTCCAATGTTCGCGCCTATTCTTTCACTCGGCTTCACAGTCATAAGCCGCTCCATGAGGTCTTTTGCTTCTGGCGATATAGACACGTCATCAGATGGCCAATCAATTTTTCGGGACAGTATGTTTTCGAAAACCTTTTCGGGCGTGGGAGCATGAAAAGGAGGATATCCACAGAGAAACTCAAATAGAATGCAGCCAATCGACCACCAATCACTCATCTCGTCCTGGCCAAGACCATTGATAGTTTCCGGGGCAAGATAATCAGGAGTCCCAACAAATCGGCGGTTGCTGTCGTCGGGGTCGAACAGCGCCATTGGTGGCGGAAGCATTGCACTCGAGGGCGGCATCGATTGCCGCTTTGCAGCTGCGGTACTCTCGCTTCTGTGCAAACCAGTTCTATCGGCAACCTCGCGTTCATCTCGAGAGGCCTCCTCAGAAAGAGGCGACTGCCTAGCGAGATCATCGAAGATAGACATTCGACGCAGCGCCGTCTGCAAGTATTCTGAGTCTGTGGATTCTCTGTGGTGGGTAGAGCTAGCCCTTGTTGGGTCTTTACTGGAAAGGGACGGCTCACGGGTTAGACTGAAATATGAAGGGACGCTGGCATCACCAGTCGCTGGAGTGAGGACAGGTGTGTTCGACGGAGATGGCGCTGTGTTGACATCA
This sequence comes from Arthonia radiata, assembly GCA_002989075.1. Classification (NCBI taxonomy): domain Eukaryota; kingdom Fungi; phylum Ascomycota; class Arthoniomycetes; order Arthoniales; family Arthoniaceae; genus Arthonia; species Arthonia radiata. The sequence continues at coordinate 481,193 of PSQN01000004.1, read as the reverse complement.
AAAGATGCTGAACGAGAAGATCCCATGGAGGGCGCTCGTGCGAACGGACCTTGCTTCAAGGGGTCTGCGTGAAGTTGGTCCTGCTTAGCGTTCAACGCCCGCTTCTGACGCCCAATGAGACCCATACGAGATAGACCGAAGTCAGTAAGCTTAAGGTGACCTTTTTGATCAATGAGCAGATTGTCTGGCTTCAAGTCGCGATGCACAATCTCCCTGGAGTGCAGGTGGTCTACACCGAGGATGACCTCGGCAAGGTATTGTTTAGCCCAATCTTCGGGCAACGTTCCTAAAGCGCGTATGAGGGACGCGCAGTCACCACCGTTGAGGTATTCCATCACTAGGAAGATGTAGTCCTTGCTCGGGAAAGTCCAGTATAGCTTGGCTACAAAGTCACTTTCGCCTTGCCACATCATAATGGCTCGCTCAGCTTTGACGTTGGCGACTTGGTTTTTTGAGACCATGTCAGCCTTCTTAAGCGCCTTGATGGCAAAGTAATCGCCCGTCGACTTCTTTTTCGATAAGTAGACACTGCCAAAAGCGCCCTTGCTAATAGGCTTGATGATTTCGAAATCTTTGATGGAGGGTGCTACTGCACGCTGGGGTGGACCGCTAGTCATGCTCATGTGGGGAGACACGCCTTGTCGTGAGACCTCTGATGACGCCGCTGACGATTGCCGGCGGTGTCGATGATGATGCTGTGGATGTGGCTGAGGTGGCTGTTGGGCAGTCAACATTGGCGAGCAGAATTCCGAGCTCGACAAGGTCGGAGACGTGAGAGGCGACTTGATGGCTAAGTCTTGATTGCTGCTGGTGATGCGTGGCTTTGATACACGTAGCGGTGATAATGGCTGGCCAAGCGAGGCTCGTCCTGGAGAGTGTCCGCGGTTTTGTGACATCGCACGCGGTAGAACAAGACTCTTTCGCTTACGCTCACGGGTCGAAGGTGCCCTGGAGAGTGCGATGTCGGAAGCGGGAGAATCGGCACGCTGATGGTGTGAAGGGACAGACGAGCGCACACTGCCATCACTGTCTGCACCCGCATCGGTATCTGTGTAGATGGAAGACCTTTTGTCTTGTGATGAAATGCTTGGGGCAGCAGCTCGTGATCGCGGCGTTGGACATTCCCTCGGGCTGCTTGAGCGCTCTGATAGAGCTGATTCATTGCGTCTGTGAGGACTCTGTGAACCGGATCGGCTCGATGTCGAACGAAGTGCCGTAGCTAATGCAGAATTGCGTCCAGTGGTTTCTGGGATCGAGCCAAACGCAACAGGCTTCTCACCTTCGTCGACACTGTGCTTATGCTCTTGTTCATCCTCGGACTGCTGACCTCGGGAGGTCGAGTCATCGTCAGATGAATCACTACTGCTTTCCCCAGCAGCAATTCGTTTGGCTTTGTCTAGCGCAGCGTGCATGCATTCATCAACAAGGCTCGTAAACTCGTTTCGTATGCGCTCAGAATATTCAAGTATTTGTCTGAAGCGGGCATTCGCGTCGACTTTCGCTTTTGCTAGGTTGCCAGTATCGTCGCATAGGAGGCTTAAACCAGGCTCATTGTCGAGCGCACCCATGCTTGGCGATGACCAATTGTTCACCTGTGATATTCGGGCCTCTGATTGGGGTGATTGTGAACGTATCTCACCGCCGTCGTTGACCCTGGTGTCCTTCAAAGCTGGGGTGCTGATCTCTAGTGCGGTATCGCAGAGGTCCAGTACCAACTCCACAATGCGAGAGACAGGCCTTCGAACGGTGAATGAGCGAGCCCGATGATGATGTCGGACGGTACCCGACCTCTCGCGAGAGCCAGTGTGAGAATGAGAGGAAGATCTCGAGACCGTGCTGGAGGACGAGCCGGAATTGTTGGACGACATGCCGACTTCCAAAGTCTTGTACATAGCAGGTGGCGGGGCCGGCGGGGCAGGATCAACGCCCGAGATGCGCCTGTGCTTTGCCCGCTCCTCGAGGGCATCGAGCACCTTGACGATCTGGTTTCGTTGTTCCGTAAGATTGTCTTGCGCCAGTTCCAGTTCTGCCTCAGCTCGATGCTCCTGCAAACACAGCTCGGTGTGCTTCGGAAACCACCAAGGGGTGATGTAGCGTTCACAAATGCGGCAGAGGACTGGCAAAGGCGGCGGATTCTCTTCTGGATCTTTTGAGCCCGTGTCAGCCAAGATTGTTAGGTGTTGTGCAAGCATCTCGGCACCGACTCCCAATGATTCTATGAGGATCTCGGGAAGGTCAATGGTCACTTCTCGCAGGACCGCAGGTCGGATCATCCACATTGTCTGTGCGTCGTCAGCTAGGATGCAAGAACCACATTGCTTCACTTACGTGGCTCTCTTCGCCCGTCGTCCGATCGTACGACAGTATGCCTTGAGCTTCAAGATATATGATTTCTCCTTCTACGGCGGATGCATGGTCTGACTCCTCGATAGTCTCTTCTTTGGTCGACTGTGAGTCCTCCTCGGTGCCACAGCATTTCTTGAGCCGCGATTTGGGGCCCATGTGGAGAGAAAAGCGGATGACCTTGCTGTTGCCATCGTTGTTCCTCAACGCAGTGAGCGCTTCTTCAAACACTCGTTTGTTATCAACGAGCAAGTCGGCGATTGGCTTGCCCTGAGCCTCGTCGACATGTGTACCGACGACATCAGTCCAGGTGGGACTGAGCCAGCGGATGTGACCGTCAAGAGTGAGATCGAGTATGACATTCAAGGATTGTTCGACGGCGTGTTTCAGCTCTCGTCCTTCTTCACGAATGTTTTCGCTCGTCGTTCGTTCCATCTGAGCTCGCAGCCGAGCAACGCGGGAGAGGCCATTGTCGCTGGCGAGTATGGTGGGTTGCGAAGTAGATGAAGCGGGGACATCCTCGGCCATGATGCTTGAAAAGATGGGATAGTGAACTGGATGCAACACATTCAAGCTATCGAGCCCGAAGCGAGATCAGTCGAGTTGGTGAGGCCATCTTTGCGGCGTGAGGAGGCGGTGTGCTGCTCTTCCTAATGCCAGCGCAGCACCTGCGGGCGCGGTTGGTGTAAGGTAAGAGTCGCGGTGGAGGAGGAGTACAGGAGTACCAAGTATGACAGACAAGATAGTCAACAAGTGACAAGCGAATGGAGAGGACTCCTTTCCGCACAGCACCGAGAACTGAGCAGCGAGGAAAACATTGCACGAGCCGAACAATGAGTTGCGCAGGAAGAATGAGCGGTCTCATCGACTAGGTGTGCAAGGGTCATCAGACATACCCTGATCTAGCAACATGGCAATCTGGCGTGAAAGAGGGTGCCACATTATATCATCGAGGCTCCTTTTTTTTGAAACCTTCCCCTCTTTAGTCCTTTTGTATCACTCCCACGTGACTCCTCGCACACTCCTCTCTTGCTGCTCACGTAACAGCTTTGCCGATCTGTACCTCCACGCCCATATGTCTCTGCAGAGGTACCGCGAAGCTATATTTCCCGTCTTCTGCGTCACTTCCGATCACTTACTTACGCTGCTCTGTGGACTCCAACAGCGCCTGGCGATCGCGCGTTGCTGACTTGGATATGAGAACGCCCCCAAGCATGTCCATCACTGGCGCTGCACAATGATCACTTCCGCAAGAATCTAGCTGGCTACATTGAATGCCTAAAGTGGTGCTGCGGTCATTCAGTTGCATCAGTTGCAACGCAGGGCATCTGATGCTGAGACTGTTTAGAACCTCACGCAACAAGCGCCCATGGGGACACACTTGATCTGCATGACGGCTGAGACGATGAAAGGCCACCGACTAGCAGCCTGGCAGAGTCACAATGCATCTCCAGGTTCTAGCCTGCTCCGTGTGCTCTTTTGTGGGACCACCAGCTCACGATCATAGTCTCTGGCTTCACTCAGCGGACTCAGTACAAGCACATCCGGAGTCGGGGTGCGCATCATCCGAATCATTACTTGCCTTGGCAGCCTAATTGGAATAGCAGGAATTATGGCCATCTCACCCAATGTTGAGCGCCGAGCAATCCCTGAGAAGAGTGTATCTGACCGTCTGCTCGCTGCGTTCGAGTAATTCCGTGCACTGACCAGGCCTGCGGTTGGCGACGAGTTTCAGCTGTTCAGAATGCTGCGAGCATCAGAGCATCAGAGCTCGTTAGCCTGCCGCGACCGTCTGGCTATGAAGACAGGCGCGGCTTTCGGTAGGGCTGCAGGTCTGTATTATCTTACCGACTTCATGTCCTTGTGATTGTGAAATTACGAGCGGTTCAACCACGTAAAAGGTGCCAATATGACCATTATTGTACCAATGTACTACAGAGCTTCGGCAGCCTGCATATGTGTCACGTAGATTGCATAAGCAGCGACTTGAGTACTGCCTTAACCTTTGAGTATTGCAGGAAAGCGCGGCCAGTCTTTCGACTCCATCCAGGATTCCATCAAAATGTCCAGTACAATTCCGCAGTCCATGTCACAAGAACCCTTCCGGCAGGACTCTGCCGGCGACGCAATACTCACGATCACGGACTTCGTCTCAAAGGGCGAGCAAAGCTCAGAACCCGTCGAGACCCCACAAGCTCATGAGCGGGCCGGGCCAAGCAACAGCGTAGAGCACGCTTTCGAGCTCGGCGCCACAGTGTCCAACGCGGAGCCCGACGATGATGTCGATGAGAAGTTCAGATACAAGATGAAGCAGAGGAAGTGTACGGAGCCTTTGAGACAATACCGCAGCACCCAAACTGACCTATAAAGACAACGAAAGCCCCAAGGGCTATCCGCAACTCGCAGCCTATCTCACCTCCAAGACCAATGGCGATTGGCTGATTTTCCGACAGTTTGACTGGGTCCGCGCGCGTTTGATCCTGGAGCAGCAGGATACCATATGTTGCCTCGAGGAAGAGCTTGAAACTTTGGACGACATGGACGCATCAGATCCACAGCGGCAGAATATATTGAGTCAACGACGACTGGGGTTGACTGACGAGTCTTTCTGCGCGAGACGAAAAGCGCAGGTAGTACAGCAACTGCAAGACACGCTCGACAAATACGGTCAGCTCATTCAATGACAGGGCGGAGATCCGTTGATGTCTTTCGTTTTTGGGCTGACTGCTCTTTTCCATCAGATCGAAACTTGAAGATGGCAAGGAGGGTAAGAGAGTTCAAACGGCCCTCTAGACGAATGTACGGCGAAGTACGCAAGTGGTAAATTATCATCAGCCGTACGAGCGGTGGCTCGGGCCTGATCAAACTCTATACTAACATAGGTCGCGCAGGATGTGGGTGAACAAACCTCTGAAAGGCAAAGAGTCGGAATACATCAGATGGAGAGAGGATCTCATCTCTCTTAGCGTTGGCGAGGCAGAGACGATCGAAGGCCCTATCGTCTCGCTGTTGTATAAACTAGACTGGAAGATCGTTCGCGTGAGCTTTTTCGTTCTTCACCGGCAAGAAGATAATCTGACCATCGCAGTATATTTTTATGAACAAAGCGCAGATCACCAAACAGTCAGACGGCCAGACAAGGTAATACAACGGCGGGCGGGTCCGAGCATTCGCCAATGGGATCATTGTCATCGTGACTGCTGTCCTACTGCTACTACCTGTGATCGTCTTACAAGAAATCACGAAGAAGAATAAAGACGATGATAATCCTTCAGGTGAGTTTGCCAGCGTCGGCATCACGATTCTTGTTGCTCCCTTTTGACGCCGTTTGACTGGCGCTGCTGAAACTGTCCTCAATTCTACTCGATTACTAAGTGGTTACTTGCTCTGCGAGAATCATCCGCTGACATTCGGCACAAGGAGGTGCGACACTCGGAGCTATGATAGTATTGATCCTCTTCACCATCACCTTCGCGGCGGCAATGGCAGGGTTGACCACCGCAAAACGTCATGAGCTCTTCGTCGGGGCTGCTACATACTGTGCCATCCTGGTAGTTTTCATCGGGAATCTCAATGGTGGCCATAACTAAGGCCACTGTTTCACGTGGAATTTGGAGAGCCTGGTTGAAAGTGCAAATGAAAGATTCAGACAAGAGGAGCGCGAACGTATGCTGTCAACGCTAAAAATGCAAGATATCTGTCGGCGCCAGCTTCCTCGCCCCTCTCTCGACGACCACACTCTTCAACAGTCTCCCTCTTCAACTCTTCAACGCTCACTTCCCGGTGGCGGGATATTGATCTTTCTGACCTTCCGGCACACTAGGTCCACCGCGGGGTTCGGTGCCGGTATTTTCGCCATCGTCGTTTGGCAGATCTGGCGAATCAGGCTCATTGTCCCTGCCGTCCTTCTTCGCCTTCTTCTCCCTCCTCTTCTTCTTGCTTATGTAGTGTTTACCTTGACCAGGCTGCGCAAAGTCAATCTTTCTTGATCATATGTTCGGGAACAAGCTCGAAGCTGAGTCAGCTCGAATGTCGACTCACCTCTGGGCCAGGCTTCTTCTTGTCGTCGCCTCCCCCCTGACCCCCGGTACCGCCCGCTACATTGGTGCCCACCTGGCCCGAGCCCGCCTGCCCTTGTGCAGAAGGTTGCCCGGAGCTATCTGTAGTCTTGCCTGACATGTCAAGAATTCGTACGCACACTCACAGATCGATTTGCTCTATCGATCACACAGTCAATCTAGACACCATCATCAGCAGTTCTCAGTCCTACTCTCGTGCGCCGTCTCCGCTGCACGAGATTAGGTCCGCACACGAATGGCTCTCATGCTCTTGCTTTGGCGCGCGGAGTTTGAACGATAAGGGGAAAGTAACTCACCGATGCTCTTGCTGTTGACAATTTCGAACAGGCTTGAAACTCCATTCTCCACTGCTACACCGAGCGACCTTATGAAGCATCCTGCAACGAAGGAACAGTGTTTGACTTTGCGAGGCGTGAGCATCAAACCGGGCTTGTGGTCTAGCAATGACGGAAAACATGAGCACACAACTGCTTTGAACCATTCAGCAAAGATGCGAAGTCAAACATCCGCAAATCAGTGTTGCAAGCTCGCTTGCGGTCGCGTCCATGGGGAAAGCACAAAGAGCACTACTTGAGCGTGTAAGGCGTGGCGAAGCAGGCGAGCGTGATGCAGATTGCTTTACTAGGCTTGACGAGATGAGGCGTGTTGATATGTCTTGCTAAGACCTAGCAGCTTGCCACGGCTGCGAGCAACGCGGCCAAATGTGAGGTGAAAGGCGGTTTGGCGAGACAAAACTATCAGCACAAGATATGGCAACCCCAAGGCTCGTCGAGTGAGTGTTGGCATCAGATGCAAGCTAGTGCGAAAAGGCTAGACAAGCCGAACATACTGGCCAGGGGTTATTCTATTTGTTGGAAAGCGGGTTGCAAATGAATTGAAATGCACGCTGTCTGCATCACTACACAGAAAGAGACCAGCATGGTTCATTCGGTGAAGATACCTCTCCCTCTTTTTCAAAGTCGTGTTTGTCAGACGTGGACGCAAGGATGTTGCTTCGGTGAGCAAGACAGGTGGAGATGGATAGCTAACGATTGTCGCGCAGATACCTGGCGTGTGAACAATGTTGATTGACTAAACACGATTTCCCGTTATTCAGTACTGTAATTTGCCGTAAGATTTCCCTCGCTATTCTGGGCCACGAACAGTCATTTACCAAGAATTATGCCGCTACAGCTACAGCATGACTACGCCCACAAATACAGCTTGAGCACACAATCATGATCCGCGCCAGCGTTTAGGGATGACATAGGTATAACCCAGATGAGATGGGCCTGAAGACATGCGTGGCTGTTGCTGCTGACATGAATCTGGGTACAGTTTTTTCACGGAAGTATAAACTTGGTTGGTGCTCAATCATACAAGACTACGTATTACCGGGCTTTTTGCGTCTTTGCGCGTCTTTGCGGGATTTTCGTCGCTGGCAACGTGGATCTCGAGCATGGAGCCACGTGGCTAGGAGACAAAAAATGCTCGGAAAGAGCAGGGGACGGTATCCATGCTAAAAACTGCTATTCAATGACTTATATGGCCGCTGCTCGTGGCTGTTTCAATGGCTGTTTCAAGGACTATCTGCAACGATCGTCCACGTTCAGCTTGAACCAGAGGGCAGACGGGACGCGCGTCAGTCTCATGTGGCCGACTTGCAGCAAATTGCGATCGCAGGAGCTACAACCCAATTCAATTACAAAACGTGAATAGTCTTTCCTTCACCAGTAATTCTCGTCCTCGTCATCCGTAGTGGCATACCTACTTCTATCCTCCCAGATCTTGTAAAGGTCATTAGTCCATTCTCCATCCCCCTCCAGATAGGCAAGCAGCTGAAGATCGGTGTCCGAGCGCTCCCGTGCCAGATGCATCTCGTAGTAATGCGTGGCGCCCACGTCTCTGTATCCCGAATAGAAGGCTTCGAAATCGAAGACGACCTCATCCGACAATCCTCGTATAGTATCAAAAAATTGCCGCCAGCCTCTGCGCTCCCGCATGCCGATGTTCGTCATTCGCAGGTGTTCGAGCTGTGCTGAGGATAGCAGTTCAAACTGCAAGTTGCCAGGATCAATGGTCGCGTCGGACACGGTAAGTGAGCGGAGGCACGGAAATGGACGCAAAAGTTGGTTAAGGTCCCACGCGTATCGGTGTTCTCCTCCTGAATATTGGTAGTCCTCGTCGTCGCGCCCTGCATGCAATGTGGTGAGACTGAAGCACGACTTGAACAAGTGAATATGGTAGTGTTCCCGCAGGATTAATGATTCCAGACGACCCAGGTTATGCGTCGTCAGTCCGTGGGGCTCTCCGCCCCAATTTGCGGTGCGCCTAAGGATGACGAAAAGCCTTTTCGGCCTCAATAGCGTTCCATTGAATACGTCAACTACCTATGATGCAAGTGTCAGCACAAAGTCTACTACAATGTGAGCCCCTCAGTATCATCGCGCTTGAACAAGACCCGCTGAAGGAGTGCAAGTTCCTGACGTGCTGCACAGGCAACGAATGCACCATTCGGATGCTGCGGGGCTTACCCTGTAATTGAAACACTTGACCTGTCTCGCATCCGGTCGCTGGCAAATTGGAGGTCGCTGTGGAACTTCGGGTAGATAGCGGATCAGTGCATCTGGACACGCTACAGAAGTCAGTATTAGCGACTAAGGGAGGGATATGAATTATGAGAGGATGCGGTAATAGGTCATGGAAATGTTGAAATCGGCCGCAGCAACACGATGAGAGCAACAGCTGCTCTGAAGTAGAAGACGGACTCACTGTTGTACAAGAAGGTCCTGCGAGTTGGCCGATAAGTCTTGGATTGACCCTTGGCTTCAGCATCGTTTTCCCGCCATGACAGGCTCACCTCCTCAACGTTGCGCAGCTGGGAGAAGTATTCAGCGTGAATAGCAGTCCGAGCACCGCCATCACCCAAGTGCGCAACAAGGGATTCATGATTTGCTTCAGATGCTTGTTTGAAGCATTCGTATCCCTTGCGTTTCTCCGCCTCGCTGTATCTGGTGTCTGCTGCTTCCATCGCAAGTATATCGACGACGTCATGGCCCTCGAAAGTATACTTGGCTGGACCATGATGCTCTGGGTTGTAAGTCATACGAACTGGATGTGTTGTCAGGGGAGCCTCAGGGAACATATTTTCATCGCAGCATACCTGAAGGACCAATTTCTTGTCGTATGTGACCTCGGACTTGTTCACCGAGCTTGTAGAGGTATGCTTCATACGTGAGCGTTTCAAATGCATCGAAGTCGCCTGTCTGCCGGAATGGGTTGGGATAGAAGGTGACCTTCTTCACCAGATCCGCGAGATCAGGACGCTGCGACAACTCGCGAACTCTCTGCAGGCTCTGTGGAGTTGTCAAGTAATTCAAGTTGTAAAATAAGGCTGCTTTGAGTGAATCCGATCGTGAGAGGGATGAGCATGTCAGCCTCAACGCTGCACATGTATCTCTCCAAGAGCCATAACGACGCCGCCATGCTGCTGTGGCTGGCCGTGGGTCCTCGGATGACTGAGGATTGCTGTACACTGTCAGTGAGTGTCAGACCTCGATATCGTGCGGGTAGCTTGCAATCGTTCTTCTGGCGTTGGGAAAAGTTGGTCGAAAATTAGGTCTTGTATCTCAAGTGGAAGACCTGGTAGACATGCGGCAGCTTTCATCTTATAGAGCAATGTATGGCATAGTCGGCTTACAGACCCTGTCAAAAGCACTTCTATAGCGTGAACAAAGGCCAGATGGAAGGCATGGCCCGAACTCTTAAATGGCAATACCTGTAGGCAGCAATGGACGCGCTAGGAGGGCTAGCGCGCCCACAGAAACCCTCGACTGCACGCAGTGTCGAGTCACGCGAATCGGAGTGGTCTTGACGACTACGATGGGCGCCCGTACAGCTCGCGAGAGCCCGAACCACCCAACATAAATCAAGACAAAATTCAAAAGACAAGCCAGCACCTCGTGGTTACACACTCCCACGCCAAGAGATCTTCCAATTTAAGACTAGCGCATAGCGGCACAACTGTTAGGTTCGCGTAAGGTTGGCATGAGGAGTCCGAGCGTCCTGCACTTCAACAGCATATCAGGCGGAGCTTCAAAGCTGGCTCCGTTGCCAGAATCAGTCCGCTACGCCGGCGTAGCCCGATCGAGCTCCAATCAGAGATCGTACCCATACTTTGTAGCCGCTGCGAATCAAATGAGCGTTTGGGACTCTCAGCGGACGAAGACTGTGTCTATGAAGTCCACACGCTTCAAAAGACTTTCGGGCATGGAATGTACCGTGTGATGAGCACTCGATAAGAATACCACAGTAGAACCCTGCGGCTGTGGCTGATAGTGAATAAGACCACCTTGGTGCCGTCAGCTCGGCACCGTCATGAGTCTTTCGTACGACGCCGCCTGGGTAGCCCACAAATCGGATATTACGGCTAATCATCAGCTCGACTCTTCTTTTGGGCATGTTGCGCTCAAGTTCTAGACGCATGTGGACCACAACAACATCGTGGGCAGCATGGCGATCGAAGAGGCCGCTAAGTAAGATTCGTTGACACAAACATAGGGCGAGATTCATTGTTTGTACTTACATTGTCCCATTTTGGCATATGGTCGTACGGATCTGGAGCTACAGCAGCTATGTCGCTGCGTTGAGGCACCGAAAGTATCAGGATTCGGAGTCGCCGAGCCTGTGTGTTCGAAATGCTCGTTTCTGGGAGCAGACCCGATTGCCCCGCGCACTGTAGGACCGCTGCGAGGACACGTGCAATCTCGGCTGTGTGCATGTGTACAACGCAGAAGTCACACGTGCTTCAAGTACAATACATCAACGCGGACGTGGATAATCTTGCAAAACTTTGAGTACAGCGTATGATCAAGATCCCAATAGCTATGACTTATTAGACGAGAACAAGTTACCTAGCATGCCAGAAGCTGCGCCGGCAGAGTCTACAGACTGCTCAATGGCGATGGCTGAGCAACGTGTGTATGGCTCCCCCGCTTTACATGACCCGCGCTGATGACACAAAGCATCTAACGCTACGCGACCAACTTGGCTCCCAAAGTCTGAAAAGCGAAAGTATTATGAAGAAATTTGGCAACGATGTGACATAGCTTCGTACGGCCCTTACCGCAGTTTATCTCGCTGACTTTCTACCAAGTGGACGATTGTCCGCAAGGTCATCCAAGAATCGCGGCGTTCCTGGCTTCAGATACGGAATTGATGCAATTCCGCGATTACAGCTATGTCAGAGTACGGATACTGTTGGATATCCAGGAAGAAATTCGCGTTCTTGAGAGGCAGCTAAATCGAACGGATTGGGAAGATGCAAACGGTGATCATACGCATCAACGACGTCTTTTCAACCGTGACCTTGATAAGCATAACGAGCTTCAAGACGGTAGTAGAACGAGATCGTCCATATTCACAGAATTGAAGGCTAGACTTGAATCTTATGGTTGGTCGATCATTCCCTTTGGTGTTTTTAGAGTCACAGCACGCCCTGATAATACTTTAGATCAACACTTGAAAGCGTTGCGAGATATTCGCAGCTTCCCACGTCCTTCTACTAAGAGTTACCAGATCGTGCGCGACTCGTTTATGCAAACAACGCCAGCCACCGAGGACGAAGTGCAATGGATTAAATGGCGAGATGAGCTTCGAGTCCTACGGGTGGGCGAGCCCAGAACGTTCGACCTTAGGATCGAGTCCATGTTGAACAGATTCAACAACGGCCTTTTCCAGGTGAGATTGCTTCTACTTGCTGCTCGAACATTATTGGCCCGATCAGCTGCTTTTTATTACCTCGAAAGACGACTCGGAGATATCGTATCCTAGTCTATGGTTCTGGAATGACGGTCGTGTGCGAATTTTCATAAACATTGTCATCATTCTAGTCATCAGCACGCTGCTGGTTGTGCCTGTTGTCATACTGTATCGTATTACAGAGACGAGGCAGTCAGGTGGCGATGACGAGCACGATAGTCCGAGCTCGGTCACGGCGTCTAACGTTTCTCTGTGCGCACTGTTGGTTGTCCTGCTCTTCACAATTCTATTTTATGCGGCCATAGCAGGCATCACCTCCGCTACACGGCAAGAGATTTTCGGTGCCAGCGCCGCGTACTGCGCCATACTGGTCGTTTTCATTGGAAACTTGACAGGTGGATCCGGCTAGGGGCCCAATGATGCATCAAGGACTTGAGGGAAGGCTTTGATGTGCTATTCTCGAGCAGCCAATGTTTTCTATGGATCTTATGTTGCGTGCTGAGATTGGGTTTGGACTTATACACGGCCTTGATGCAACAAACGACATTCTGCAAGAACAGGAGGTCGCTGATCGGCAATGAGGATGAAGTTGCGCGGCAGATTGATCTTCACTGCCAGACTAGTTATTCGGTGTAATATGAGGCGCATGGAACGACATTTCCTTTGGAGTCTCAACAGAACAAACCTAGGTAATCTAATGTTACTGGGGTCTGTTTGTGTAAACACTCCATGTGACACCGTAGCATGACGTCATTAATGGCAGTACTTAACAACGTTCACTGCATCGGTATCTGCGATGAGGAACAGTCGACGTATTACTAATTCATTGACGGTATCTTCAACTACCACAAACTTGTGCTGCTTGCTAATCATAAGAAGCAGACAGGGTGTCAAGGCCTCTGTCTTCACGACCCTGCAGCTCCAGCTAAACCTCGATCTACAAGTCCACAGACCTCGATACGTTGCTTGTCTCGAGAGACCACCAAAAATTTGACACACACACACACACACAGAGCCCGTCAAGATGTCCAAATCTTCGCTCTCCCATTTATCTGCCCTCCCGACAGAACTTCAACTCCGCATCGTCGACTTCCTTTCCACGCCTGCGCTTCTTAACCTCACACGCGCCTCAAAAGGATGGCGCGACCTCATCGAAGATCTAAAGCAAGACCGGCGCATCTACCAAGCGCGTACTCGTCACCCACCAGGCGCTCATGACTTCTCTTTTCTCAAGGCCGAATCGACCTCCTTCACGCATTACTACACGAATTACGCCCACATCAACTCCTGGCGCGACCTCTGCCGTGCCCAGACTCTCCTATCACGCTCCTGGTCCCGTGAGAATCCCACCATCCGCACCTCTCTCATCGCGCCCCGCCGCCATGATCTTCCTCAGCTTCAAGCCCTTGCCCGGGGCAGTCTAGATCCGCCCCGAATCCCTGTCTGGCGCTTTCGTCCCGACTTTGAGCGGCGTTTTGTGACCGCTACAACGCAGCATGGCGGGCTTCTGGTCACTGATTTGGATAGCGGGAATCTGCTCTGGAGCCTACCGCGTGACGATGTTATCCCTTACGCGCATCTCGAATACTCAAACGGGCACATGGCTTTCAACCGCTACAGCGACACCATCGAAATCTGGAAACACGTCAGCGGCCCAAACGGCCACCGCGGCCAATTCGAACAAGTCGCGCTCCTCCCGCACGATGTCCAGACGCGCGGCTTCCAGCTGACCTGGCCCACCCTCTGCGTCGTCAGCTCCGAAGGCGCCGGCTTCGTCTGGGACCTCTCTGCGCCAGATAGTCCGCAACTGACCAAACGCATGGACATCGCCACAGGCATCGTCGGGCATCTCGACCAAGAGCCCGAAGCCGTCATGTACTGCATGGGCACCTCAGGCTACGACTTCCACTCAAAAGCCACCGGCACCAAGCTCGGCTCATTGAACCCCAAGACCTTCGCGACCGCGGAAAACGCCTACCACGTCTCCCACCGCCACTACGACGCCTCCAACCACACCGTCGCCACCAGAGCCGAGCCGCTACCCGCACCCTTCCCGCCGCGCCGGCCTGAAGCAAGCCACAAACCCCAACCCCAGCCCCTCCGCCCAGGCACGAACACCGCGCGCACCGCCAGCCTCGCGACCCTCGACGACGACGAATGGGGCGCCGGCCTCATGCGCGGGGACATCATGATCGCCATCTCCAAAGGCGGGCGCTGCATGCTCTGCCTCGACTGGCGGGGTGCCTTGAAGTCCCCAAAACGCGCCGCCCAAGTCACCTTTCTCATAGAAATGGAGATCAACGCGCACACCTTCGACTTCGGCGGCTGGCTTGGCGTCAAGTGCGGACCACCTGGGCCGACGGTGATAACGTGTGAGGTGGACGATAAGATCTACATCTTCCGGCTTTGTGACGAGGACATCCCTGCGCTTATTGATGGGGAGAAGCCTTTGACGGACACGATGGACGTGCTCTCCGTGCCGAGCACGTACGCGCCGACGCGATTGGGCGTGCCGATTAGCTTTATGGGCGTGTACGATGATTGCATTATGCACACGTGTTGTGTGGGGATCGCGGCGCAGGAGGCGAGTCTAAGGGACCCGTATATTGCGAAGGCGATACGGGTGATTAGTTTTGCGCCGACGCCGGTGGAGATGGGGTTGAAGGGGTATCCGAGCCAGACGGCGGTGAATGGATATGTGGGGTGGAGGGAGGAGGAGGATGATAAGTGGGATGAGCGGCTTTGGAGTCGGTTTGAGCATTAGGTGAGCAGTGGCAAGGGTAGGGTGGGGTTGGGAAGGATAATGATTTTGGGCCACGCCGACGGAATGTGATGTAGCTGGTAGAATTTGGAGCAATTGCAAGTGTTGGAATGTGCTCAATGGACGAGGACGTTGCCACATCTTTTCGTACAATCTATCATATTTCGAAAGTGATGCTTGAGTGTGCCCGTATGAAGAGCAGCTTCGCATGATCAATTAGGTCTAAATCTGTAAATTATTCTGCAGCGCCTCCGTATCGTACAATTTCTTCCTCTATTCTAACCTTTTCAACATGTTGACTACTACTCTCTTTCCGCCAAATCGCACCCTCAACACCTTCACCGCCCATTTCTCACCCTCCTTTGGCTCTGTTCGATCGATACTCCCGACTTTCTGCTCGGAGTCGCATCCTATAATCAGAATGTAAGCGCAGTCCATGTTCAAGAGCCGTCACAAAATGGGCGTCGGGGTTCAAAAACAGATTTTGGAGGCAGCGCCGGCGGAACAGCTGCTGAGGGCTGCTCCTGGAACAGTTTTACAGAGAGCATGCCTCCTCTGCTATTTGTCCAAGCGGATTGCGGACGTGTTGAAATCAGAACAGTATGCGCACCTCCAGCCCTTCATCTGGAACCAAGAGCTTTGGAGCAGCGCCGACGGATGAGATGACAACAACTCCGCAAAAGGCTACGAAAGAGAAAGTGTGGGTGCTTGAGACTTACCGACTTCCAAACCCTCCAACCTTAGACTCCGGCGAATGGACCCGGACTTACCCACGATAGCCACGAATCTGCCTTCGGCAGGGTTCACCAGTTCTGGGCCGGGATGCCTACCCTCAGGGTAATATGGCACAATGTTCTGCGGACAGAGGTAGAGCGCACGCCCGAAGGCTTGGAAGATGTGGTGTTTCTCGTGAGAGTGAAGGTACCGCATCTGCCCGACGTCGAGATAGCGTGTGCGTTCGAGGATGTTGGCGACAGCTGCGTGATCCAAAGGCGGGGTGAATGGCAGCTTTTCTTTCCCCTCGTCCATGCGGTGAGCATCACTGTCCACAACACCAGACGCGCCCTCCCAATGTCTGCCAAACCAGCCCATCCCAATATCTTTGACCTTCAGACTGTGGCCCGTTTCATGCTCATACTTTACGGCCGCATCAATGGTCCACAAACTCGCGAGATCATAAAACCGCCTCAACGGACTTGTGACTTTCGCGTAGGCTTCGATATCCATTGGCACGTGCTTCACGGGGCGCTCGCTCAGTCTCCGCAGCGCAAATGCAGTCCTGGTGTATGTCACGAATCCACGCTCGATCGGCTCTTCGCCCCTTGCCATCCGCTGAAGGCGTGCACGCATGATAGGTAGTTGCTCTTCGATGCCCTCAGCTGCAGGCGCGGACCCGTAGAAAACGATCGGCAAATCGCGCTCAGCGGCGTATTTGCCGACGATGGCATTAGCGAGCACCATGAATTCGGAAACAAGGGTGTTGGAGGGAGGCTCATCCCCACTGGGACGCAAAAGAGCAGCGTCGAAGTTCGGATTAACGGACATGGAGAGGTCAGGGAAACGGAGCGCGTATGAAGGCGCCAAAGGAGTGGGCATCATTCGATGAGCGGCGGCTTGGAAGTGATGGGCTGGTATGGTGGGATCGCGAGGTTGATTTGAGAGACGAATATCGCTGCGGTTGCCAGAGCCGCGCATGTGTTGGCCCGGTTGGCGAGATCGGATCTTTTGGGCGAGGGAGAGCAGTCGATGCAGGGGTTCGTGATGCTCGGAACTGATGTCGTAGGTATGCGGCGGTGCTCCCACCTCTGAGTCGAAGGTTTGTGAATGTGAAGACGCCTCTTTTCCCACATTCATAACAACCGGCATTGACTTGTCGCCCTGATAGCCGAAGAAGTTGTCTACTTGATCGATGTTGATAGTGTGTACGTTGCGTACAATACCGGGCTCTATCTTCGAATCGATGAGCATGCCGTCAGCGTCAAAGCGTGCCGAGATTGTAATGACAGGAACATCAGGCTGCACACTAAACCTTTCGGAGATATAAGTTGGCAACATTGACATCCGTCCTTCTGGCAGATACTGTGTGCCGTATCGATTTTCTGCGACCCTTGCAAGGAGATGCTCAGGCGTGAAATGCGATGAACAATGTGCCACATGGGTATGGACCCAAACGTGACCTGGTGATCCTGGGATCTCTTCGATTGAGATACCATCATCGACTTCTGTCGTTGAATGCGAGTCGATGCAATAGACCGGCAGCTCAGCCCAATCGCGCCGCATGTCTGCCATCGAATCCTGAAGTCCAACTGCCTCCTCCAGTGGCATGCCAGCATCAACGTGCTCTTGCCGCACATCCAAGCCTTTCTGGAGATCTTCATCATGAATAACTAACTCGCGATCGACCGCCTCCGGGTTATTGAACGGCTGCATGACTCCGATCTCGACAAGAAGAGAGTGGACGGCGTCAGAGTCAACTTCGGTCTGCATAGCGGCAAAGTCATCATTCCCTTTGACGGCACGAATGACGATGGCTGGCAGGCCAACGAGATGCGGATGGTAGAAAAATGCTCTGCCGGCGAGGAACAAAGTTAGGAAGTGGATGATGTCTCGATCAGCGCTCGTGAAGCCTGTCGCGATCATAGACTCAGCAAGTTGTGGATTGTCGAGATACTCTGCCTTGGTACCAACGACCGCGCCGTGCGGTGTATACAAGCGCATCTGTTTGCTCGCTTCTACCAATCGACGGGCTCGCAAAGCAAAACCGTGGACCGGCTTAGCGTCGTTGCGAACTCGCGTGCTGGGCTGAACCTTGCGTGTTTGACTCGATGCTTCTTCTTGATATGCCCTTATCCATTGCGTCACACGTTCGACTACGTCTACAGAGTACTTTGACTCAACGAACATGGATCGAGTGCCGACGTAGCTACGATTGGCAACCTTGAAACCATACGAGCCACGGATACATGAATGACTCACGGCAAGTAGCAGAGGCTCCGATAATTGGTGTGGCTCAGACGCCGGTGCGGCAACCACTTGAGCGGCGATGTCGGCCAGCAACATGGACTTGGCTTGTGTTGGATGTGCTACAAGGGCGTGGACGTTTGCCAAAGCTTTCGAATGCTTTCGAAATGCATCGTCAACCGCTTCTGAGAAGTCAGCAAGCTTCCTCAACACGTGCACGCCTGCGCTCCTTGGAATGAGCTCGCTGTACTCGTCCAAGAGCGTTTCGACGTTCGTGAAGGGATCGTCCGGCATGTACGCAAAGATGGGAGCCAGCTCCTGCTCTGTGAATTGGCGGCAGCATCTGAAATGTACGTGGCCATATGACGACGCGATCAAACGCCCTTCTGTATTATACAGAATCGTGTAATTCTGCGTATTCTTGAGGAAGACTGCTAGAAGAGGTTTTCCACCGTGGCCACCGGGCAATTCAACGATGTCTCCCGGCCGGAAAGCAGCGGCTGAAGTGTCTGTGCCTTCAAATTCGCCGGACATACGATCGTACTCCTTAGTGAAGATGTCCGTTGCCGGATCTTCGTCTGCGCCATCCTCCTCTTGCATCTGCAGGTCTGAACGTAGATAGTCGTTTTCAGCATGATGCAGAGCAACCTGCTGTTTCTCCCATGCCGCCTTCTCCTTTTCACTTCTTGATAGTTCTTCTGGTTTCCAACCGCGAAGTCGGTCACGGATGCTCGGACCGTCTAGGCCTGAGATCGGAGGGGGGCCATTTGATGGCAAACCAGTTGAAGTAGAGGCCTCATTGTCGATAGTCACAACGGCGCAACGGAAGCCACGACATTGATACGATTGCCGTAAGTTTGAGACCACACGAGACGCAGGGTCGCCACTGAAAATGTATGCTGAGCTGTCGAGGCGTAGGTTTACCCTGGATCCAGGATTATGCAGGAGTTGAGATCGGACCCGCAGAGGGCCTGAGCACCTATGCGACCGCTGACGCGCATACTGAATGGTGCGATGCTTGATCATGAAATAGCGAACGAGGCACAAAGAGCAACACATCGAAAGCCGCAAGTCGCGTCGTTTGCGTGACAGCGGCCAGCGCGTCATCGAAGCACGGACCACCACCCTCTTCCAAAATTCTCCGACCCTGCGGTTGCTTCTCAATAATCCTGCCCATGTCCTAGATACAATCTTCATCAGAGGATTTCGGTAAGTCCTACAGCTCCCATTTCGATTAATGTGCGCATGATGAGTTCTACAACCATAGCATGTATTAGCCAATGAGCATCAATGCTCGATGCGGTGACAATATCTAGACTCCTTGACTGATTGCCAATGCCTCATTTATCGCTTCACATTTTGCTTCGAAAGTCCTGGAGCTGACAAAAGCTCCTAGTACATCAGATGGCTCAGCGAGAGCGTCCACCTCCGGGTCATTTCAAGCTCCTCTACTTCGCTTCCACGACTACGTATACCAAGAAAAGCTCCGAAACACTGCAAGCCCCCACCACTCCGCAAAAGCTGTTCAAAACCCTGGACGAGATGTATCCTGGCATCAAAGACAAAGTCTTGAACAGCAGCGCCCTCTCCATCAACCTCGAGTACGTTGACTTGGACACGGATGCCGAGCAAGAAATCAAAGAAGGTGATGAGGTAGCTGTGATACCGCCCGTCAGCGCGGGTTGAAACATGTCGTACGGCTCCTCTTCGAGCAACATGTCGCGAATGCTGGGTATTGATCCCTATTGACACTGTCTGCAACCATCCAATGGTGAGGATAGCAGCTCTGACCTGCTGCTGCTGGCCGCGAAGAGGCTGGCTTTGTGCTGCGCCAGCGGAATGACCGCTGCTCCGACTAAATTCCGGTGTTTCGGAAGATTTGAGCTTGTTGTTGAAGCTATATTGTCTGCTCCGAAGGACCGCCTTGGAATGAAGCTTCTCAAGTGCTACTGGCTTCAGTTGCCTGCTGATGAACGCGATCATTCTCGGAGTCAGCGGGCTGCGCCATTTCTTGTGGCATAGGGCGCAGATTGCAACCATTAGACGTTCAAGGTCCAGGCCAATTCTGAGCTTAGCGGCGCTGCACGCAGCCCAAGTTATAAGTCTGCACAGATGTTATATCCAACCTCAAGGTGGCCTTTAAGCGAGCTTACAGGCGAGCGCTCTGGCTCAAACTATTTTCAAGCTTTCAGTGCGCCCCGGTGGTCGCAGGCACAAGCCTTTCTACTACCTTCGGTATGCAGTATGTTGCGCTTTGAAGGTCAGACTACCAGCCCGCTGGCTTGGTTGGATGACTATCAGCGCAGCATGCACCTAGTCAGGATAGCTTGGAAAACCCAAAATCTGTCATGCCGGTGTCTCGGTACAATTTTGGTGTTCCTGAAGCAGTGATGATACTGCCCAGTTGCTCAACAACTGCAATCATTCCTGCATGCTCCCCTTTCTTCGCTTGCTCTGTCCTGAGACTTTCGAGCCGCTCTCACCTCACCTGACATGCTGACCACTCTGACCTAAGATCACGGCCTGGCATTTCGCAATGAACACCTGGTCGTGAGGAACTATGAAGCCTTGGGGCCAGCCTTCATAATGTCAATAGGGTGCGACCTCTGTCCACGCTGATACGCCAAAGCTATCTGAGAAAAGCCAAAACAGCGAACGCCTAGTGCCATGTCACAGAATAGCACTGTTTCGTACCTAACCTTCGCTGCCTTCATCACCCTCGCCGAGGACGTCAAGCCCAGAGCTGTCCCTGTCCTTCATGCCAATGCGCAGACGAGTAACACTACGAGACGCTGGATATATGCTCTACGCGCATGCATAGCCATGGCGCTGCAAGTTGCAGTTGTTGGCACAGTCGCGGCTGCCATTATCGGGATCATCTTGATGAATTACGGACACTATCTCGACGAGCTGACCTGACGCGGACGACGACACGAGTGATGCGCAACACTGCTCTAACCGACTTCATCTGTGTTCATGTCATTGTCGAAGAGAGAACATCATCTTGATTTGTTTGAGAACAAATATCAAGCGAACTATCCAGTGACGACCAGACCTCTATGGCGGTATGTAGACAACCTCATCGTTCTCGACGGCCGCTTCAAAGCAGGCTTTTAGAGCGTTCAGCAGAGATGACTTTCGGCGAGGCGACAGCGCGCTTTCTGCGCCGCCAGTGCCTGGGCCACAGAAGCGAGAGCCCGAGGGGCATCGTTGTCTACTCTTCCACTCGCCTCCAAAATGTATCCAGAGCCAGATCTTCGCGAATTTATCAATGTCGGAGTACCACTCCAACAAATCACTTGTTCGTCGTCGTGCAGTACTCAACTCTACGTCATCGCCATATATCCCCCCCTTCTCACCTCCCCTTTCCCTTCCCCACAGGCTCGAGATACCGCACCCCCACCTTCCTGACCTCCTCCCACGCATCATGTTCGCCTCCATGCCCTCTCCGCCGGGGATTGGCTGTCCCACCATCCTCTTCAACGCCATCGACCTGCAAGCTCTGCTGCTGCTTCAACCACCCATGCAACTCCTCCTCCGCCCTCGCACCCGCGGATCGCGTCAAAGCGCGTTGTCTCCGCTCCCGCTGAATATGTCGCTGATAGTGGATAGCGGAGAGGCCGGCCCAGGTAGGGTGGTCGAAGTGGCCTTGTAGAACCACCAGTCTGGCGTGGTCGATATTGCTTTCACGGTCGTCAGTGTCTTCTGCAGCGCTTGGTGAATCTACTCCTGCTACTGGTGACGGGACGGATGATGCGTGGGAGTCTTTGAGGGAGTAGATCTCAGCAGCATGCGGCGTCACGACCTCGATCTCTTTATTCTCTATATCGACATTCTTGACGTACGCGAGACAGATAAGACGGCTCTTCTTGGGATCAAGCGGTAGCAGTCGCTGTTTCCGGCGGTTGCGAAGAACGGGAAGATGATGCGATTGCGTAATGGCGGTTTGGTGGGCTATAGAGTTGAGGAGATCGTCGTCTTCGATGTAGACGACCGCAATGAGCGATGCGTCAAGGACTGTAGGCCATAGATCGTCGACTGGGCCACCGTCGTTCAAATGGGCGAACGCGAGGATGTCTGGGTTAGGACTGCTGTAGCGCAGTGAGAGGGTGGACTGGAGCTGAATGGGTTTACTTGTCCATCTTGCGTTGTTGTCGTGGTTGTCGTATGGTTTGGAGTGGAAGTAGGAGAGGTGTTGCATCGCCTGTGAGGTAAAGTCAGCGGCTTTTACTCGTGCAGCAAGAACGTACGCAAGCACCGGGGTTCAGGCTCGGGATTCAGAACCAACGCCAGCGTGTTGGCTGTTGAGCGCCTTCCCAGGAGAAAGGTGTTGCATCACTCACCCGTAAATCAGCGCCCGTCCGACCCACAACCGGACTGGCCTCGCTTTCCAACGTCTGAAACAGGCTGCCTTTAGCTGCTGCTTGGAGGGTTGTGCTGGTCTCTGAGGAGATTGCATTGTCGAGGATGCTGTCGAGACCAAGACATATCACAGCAGATGAATCACATATCTTGATTAGCTGAGTGAGCATATCCAGCCCTTCGCCGTGTATCCAACCAGGCGTGTTTATGATCAAGGGACACAATGGGAACGTGAGGAGGATGTCAGCGTAGTGTTGCATCAGATCTCTGGCACACGCTAGGTAGTGTGGTATATCCTCTTTTGGGCTGGTGGAAGCGATGCTGTGAGCTCGGAGGATACGGACTGATGCACTTGACTGAGCATGAGTGTACGGGGGACCGAAGACTGGCCCTCTGACTTGAACCACTGAAACCTGGCTCGACGGTGTGAATTCAGGCTGCCCTGGATCCAAGTCAAGGTAGCATACTGTTGGCGCTGGAATGGAAGGCTCTACGCCGTCGATCTGCGCTGATGAACGCTTTGAAAGGAGGTTGTTAAGCAAAACTCGAGCAAATGTCGACTTGCCGGAGTTTTTTGGGCCGCAGACTAGGACTCTAGGTACGCCGGCGCGCTCAGTTCTGGCAAAACGCTCGAAAGCCTGTGTCCAGGATATTGGGTTCGCCAAGGGCTGCAGAGGACGCTTGAGAGGGTCAGAAGCTGAGTGCTGGATCTGCAAGGGTTTAGTATCCGAGGGGCGCTTTCTAGAGGTCTCGACTTACGTATGAGAAGCTTGGTAATTCAATGTGCGACGTCAGCTCGGAAGGCTCATATTGGTCGTTGCTAATGCGACCGAACAGAGGAGATGCGCGCCGCAAGCGGTGGAGATAATTCTTGCACGGGGTGAGGCGAAGTGTGCTTGTGTGGCGTGCGGTCGCGGAAACGCTTGTGATGACTGGTATCGCGTGTGTCGACGGGCTATAGACTCGGTATATGTGTGATTCTGCATTCAGAGTAGAACCTGGAAATGGAACGTCAGTGGCCGGCCCTGAACCTCTTCGAAATGAAATCCTTCAAACGAGTAGGCCATTATCTGTGCCAAAACTCTCCATTGTGCTCTATCATGCGCTTAAAAATCATGGAGACGTGTAAGGGCCTTGGACTTACCATACACGGAGACGGCACCGTCCCGAACCTCGAGGTCACAGACACCTATGAGGAGCAACGTCTCTCCCGGCCTCATTCGAATAGTAGTCGAACTCGAGTCCCGACCCACGATGGTCTCTTCAGCTGGCTGCCACGTAGACAGACATACTGGCTGGTATGTGCTGCTGTGGCCATGCCGTCTCACCGTGGCGCGCGGCGGCTTCAATGGGTTCTGATACTCTTCGTCTGTGCCAACTGCATCATAATCCGAGGTTTGAGGCTCATCTTGATACAGTGGGTCGTGATACTCGGTTTGGTCATCGTTGACTGAGCTGTCACTCTCAACATCTTCTCGCTGCTGCCGGGCTTGCGCAGCAGCAAATGCGCTGACAGGCGCTTTTATTGCTAACTCAAGATTAGCTTTCTGAAATGATCTTTACACTTCTGCGAGCTTTTGACTGTGTATAGATCTCGAAGTGGAATTTCCAATGCAGAATGCGATGCACGTGGTGACGCGGAAAACGCGACCTGCACCCGCATCTTTTCCTGCCACACAATTTCGAAATGCGACAAGCACTGAACTTACGCGCTTCTCCCTGCAATCCCGCATTGGATCTCTGATCATCGCCACTGACTTTGCGCTTCTTTTTGGGAGGCGGCATTGAATTTGCGCAATGGGCAAAAAGTACAAAAGCGCAGAAACGATCGTGGAAAGCGATGTCGAGGGTGATGCGCCAACAGAAAAGCACTCTTCACAGCCAAAGTCGCAGTCAAAACCCTCTGCTTCAAAATCTTCACCAAGCAAGCCTGCGAAACGGAAAGCTACACCGCCTCCAGAGACGCCTTCAAAACGTGCGAAATCCACCCCAAAGCCTCCGAAAAGCGCGAAATTTGCGCCAAAGCCTCCCACACCACCTGCAGCAAGCTCGGCCACCACCAGCAAAGATGAAGAGAGCGAGCCGGCACACGCGCAATCGGATAACGAGAGCGGACCAGAGAAAGACGACGCACAGAATGTCGACGCAGCTTCTGTTACAAGTGCTGAGAGCGAAAGATCAAAACGCGTAGAGCGAGCAAATCCCAGTGGTACGTTGTGGTCACCTTCACGTTGTCCGCGCTGCGGCATTAATGCCACGGGGGCGCAGTGAGCCTGCTACCGATGCCACAGCTAACCTAAGTTCACAGGTACTACCAAACCACCAAAAGCGAAGAGCATTCATGAACCTTCGGATGCAACGACGCCTGCGTCGTCTTCTTTTGAACCTCCGGCAGGCTTCGAACACCTCAAATCTGATATTGCATCACATCCCATATCAGACCTTGCTGGCAAGCAGCTGTTCCAAATCACCTGTCCAGCATCCGTGCCGCTCACGCACATCAAAGAGCTAAGCCTACGACAGCTCCAGAAAGGCGATAGGATATCTCACAATGGGTCAACATACTTCTTCAGGACGCAGTTCGGTACCAACGCTGAAGCGCGCGTTCTGGAGCCCACGAGTGATGGCAAATACAGAGCTGCAAAGAGGAAGTTCGACAAGACTATGAGCTTGCAAGAAGACCTTTTAAATAGCGCGGACATGGACGTACCGCACCAGCCCGTCACAAAACCGGTCGTCCAGCAGCCCGAAGGCCTTCAAGCGCGACACTTCCCTGCTGGCTTCGAGCCGAAGCCCGCGCCCAAAGCCACATCACCAAAGCGGTTCAAGCCCCCGCCGAAGCATGACAAGCCACGAGCAGATTCACAAAGCCATCAGAAGACGGATGCAGACGTCGAGCAGTACTTCAGCGCTTCGGATACCTCAAGTTCTCCCGAGGGCACAGACAATGACGGTAAAAGATCTAAGCTTGGACAACAGTCAAAGAAGCCGAACGGCAAGCAGGTCAACGGTGCGAAGAAGATTTCGAAACGCAAATCAAGTCCTTCGTCATCTTCTGAATCATCAAGCTCCGACGAATCGTCTCATGCCGAAAGCATCTCGAAAACGCCAGCCGCTCGCTCCAATGGCTCCAAGCCCAATGGGGCGAAAAAGCCATCGAAACACAAATCAAGTGCTTCATCGTCTTCTGAATCGTCCAGTTCTGAAGTTTCATCTGACGATGATGATGGTAGCATCTCCAAAAGGCAAGACGCTCGCTCCCAAGTCCCCAAGCCAAGTGGAGCGAAGAAACCTTCGAAACGCAAATCAAGTCCTTCATCATCTTCTAGCTCGTCAAGCTCCGATGAATCATCTAGCGACGATAGCGACGCAAAAAAGCAAGCCTTACGTTCTAAAGCCCAAAGACCTAATGGCATCAGCAAAGCTTCGCGAAAGACCGCCGGCTCTTCTAAAAGTCCACACCCATCCGATTTTGACGGTATCTCAGACGTTGATGGAAAACGTCCGCGCACCATCCGCGAACCCAGGTCCTCAAAGCGCAGACCTACTAACGGCGTGCCCCCATCTTCAACCCTCAAAGCCACCACTACGAGAAAGCCCAGCACATCTGAATCTGACAGCTCCGACGATGACAGCGCAGACTCTCTGCACGCCATCAAAGCATCCAAACTTACCAAAAATCTGAGCAACGGCACGCCAGCCAGTAAGCCCAAGGCGCCTGTAACACAGCCAAAGACGACGCCGAAAGCTGCGGAGTCCTCGAGCGATGAGTCCTCATCCGATGGAGAGAGCGACAGTAGTATGGAGTTGCGCAAGCCGAGAGTGTCTCTGTCGTTTGGGGAGATGTTTCCGGGACGGGAGAGATGAGTGAGTTGAATTCAAATGCGTGATAGCGGTATTCTGGCAAGTGTCGAGACATTCTATTACTGAGTGTAAGTGGGAAGATAGGTATGTCTTGCACAGCCAGCACGTAGCGTCAAAACAGGCTTTTGAAGACCCGAGGGACGCCAGCACACTCTTGCGGAGATGTTACAAGCACTAACAACTGTACATCCGCCATGTTCATTACTCAAGCTCATCATCGAGCTCTAGGCGTTGCCGTAAACCGCCGCGCCAGCATCCAATAAAAATCTAGCTCTTTTCTCCGCCTTATAAGCCAGCGGCGGTACCTTTCGTTCGTCTACTTCTACTAAAGAATTACACAGTTCTTTCTTTTACTAATCTCCTTCCTTCCTCACTATTCTGGATGACGTTAAGCAAGTTTGATAACCACATAGAGAAACAATAGAAGTCTATTTTCCAATCCTCGAAAGGTTATACGAAATATAGACCTTGACCATGAAGTCATAAGCTCGGAAGTCATAAAGCGTCCTGCCAAGCTTGCCTACAATCTGGTATTATAGCACGCCAATGGCAATCCGGCCTGAAACCTAGCGCACGAAAGCCGTGACTGCACAGCTTCCGACACTAGCTCTAAATGCAAGGTTTGCCGTGCCCACTCACCCACCCCTTTGAAGAGAACTGGGAACTCGTGTCCTCCGTACCGGCTGCTGTTTACTTGGGCCTTCAAGCGACAAGACAGTACCCGATGAGTAAGAATGCGACGTCCTGGGTCAAACAAAGTCCGTTCCCTCTATCACGAATACCGCGCAAAGCATGTAAAATACTTGGCGTTTGCCTGGTCGCAATGTATCATGTACATTCTAGGCGCCATGTCCAAGCGCCTGCATATCTGCCGCGGTCTGAAAGCAGTGCTCCGGATAGCGCCCTGCTCCAAGCTCGATATATCTAATGGCGCAGCTTGCAATCAGATGCGACCCTCGTACTACTCCAATCTATGAGACATCAGATAAAATACAACTCCACCATAACATCTTAGCCAAACTATGGAGCTGGTACCAATAGCGACTCGCGGAGTGAGACCTGAGCAGAGCCTCAGGCGAAGGCTACACCGGCGCGTCGACGATCTGAGCCACCTTGGTAAGTGAATCGTGCGCATGAGGAGACCAACAAGATCTGACGTTGAATACAATGTTCAAGCGATCGTGCCCCGCGACGACAACAACAAACCAGACCCGGCGCCTACACTTCGCAAAATTGCACAATGCCTCTTCCGCCTCGATGTCCACACGTTAGTCACGCTGCGCAACGCCAACGCCGAGTCACCGCCCATCGTAGACGCCACGATCCTCGCCGACTTCGCCGAGTGTACCATGGCTCCTCTTGACACTTTGTGGGACGGTAACGGGGTGTCACCCGGAGCTGAGCTCGAGACCTTCGTAAACTCTCTCTCCGACGAGGAGGTGGCCCAGTCCGTACGCACCCGCGAACCCGCAAAGTACTACGCGCGTCTGCTCGGCATGAGCCGCTTCCTGCTCAAGGCGAAGCGATCGGAGGTTGCATACGCGCAGAGCCGTGAGATCCGGCGGCCCCCTCACCACCCTGACGGGCCGCGAATGACGCACGTGGAATATCTTAGGCAGCTTAGCTTCGATGCCGAGAACCTGCGTCTGACGCTGAAGCTGGTGATCGATGAGTGTTGCACTCTTCGCGACGCGGTCCGAGATGCAGCCGTCGACGGGATGCTCGACGCGGATATGCTCGAGTCCCTGAAGCAGAAGCTTGGGGCGCTGCAGACTGAGTTCCGAGAAACCGAGTTCGCGGAGCCCATCGAGGATCTGATCGATCCGAAGAGTCCGCAGTGGTGGTAAGTTGCGCCCGACTGTTTGTGCACGGTTGGCGGCTGACATTTGCAGGATCTCAGAGAGGGAAGCAGAGACGCCTCTGCCGCTGAAGATAGCTGCTCAGCCGTCCGAGTCACGAAGTCACGCCGCGGTCGCTACGTTGCTCTTCCTTGTGCCCACCATTTGTCTCCTCGCCTGCATCCCCATGGCTCTGTCGTGGTGGCACGCCTCGCGCGAGCCTGGAAAGCGCCTTGACGCCGACTTCTTCCAGCTCTTGGCAACCTCCGCGCTGCAACTTCTTGGACTCATGACGCTGATCTGGCCAACCGTGTTCCACGCACGGCTGGCACACTTTTCATGGGTGTGGACATGGATCTTGGCAGTTGTGAGCGCTGGCGCCGCCATCGTTGCGATACCTCTATACGTGACCATGCCAGTGTCATGGAGCAATGTCATGTCATTCGTTGCAAATGTGGCTCAAGCGTTAGTGACGTTGCAGCTGGTGCACGCCATCTGGTCTCCTGACGCAGAACCAGGCGACATGGTTAGCGCTAGCGACGCAAGAAAGTCACAAGGCACATAAGACATCCTGGCGATGTACAAGTTCAAAACATAACAAATCTGCAGTGATCCACGCCAGCGGCTTAGCATTGGCGCGGCTTTTCTTCAAGAACTTTTATCGACATGCAGATGCTCGACTGTGTGCTCACTGTGTTGACCTACGTGGTATGATTATCAACTATCACGTAGCGTATCATCGAGATGTACGGTTGACGAGAGATCAGTACGCTCTCGTCGAGGTATTTCGGAGTCGAAGAAATCAGCAACAACACATTGTTTGCTAAAGGCTCATCATCGAGCTCTAGGCGTCCCCGTAAATCGTCTCGCTGGCATCTCATGCAACCCCGGCAATGCATTTTCCACCCTGTAAGCCGGGGGCGGCGCCTCCCGCCCGTCTGCTTCTGCTGGACCCTCAGGCGCTTGCTCCTTCTGCCCACTTTTCTGCGTTTCCGACGCCGAACCAGCAGCGGCCGTACATCGTCTGCGCCGTACCCAGCAGCCTGCAATGAAGGCTACCGCTACGACACTAATTATAGCTCCGACAACAATGCCGGCAAGTGAGCCACCGCTCAACTTGCTGCCCGAGGAGGACGTGTTCACACTATTTGAGACATCCGCGGTATCAAGCGTGCACGTGCCGACAGCGACCAACTCCTCCCTATCGGTCGGTGGCGCAGCGTTCCACAGCGTGAACGTGCCCGCGTCATGATCGACCATGAGCACTACGCCGGTAAGAAACGGGCGTCCGAGCTTCGGCAGATCGTTTGCGTTGTCGCCTTGTAGGCTGTTGATGAGGAGCTCAGAATACGTCGCGTTGGCGGCGAGCTGGCCGCTGTAGTTATCGATGGTGCGTTCGGGGATGACGAGTTGGCTGTTGCGGATTGTGGCGGTTAGGCCGCTTGAGAGCGTGAGGAGGAGGTCGCCTTCGTATCTATGGGGGTGTGTCAGCGTTGCTGACGTGGTGGCGTGCGCTGAAGATGAAATTGGTGATTTTTTGTGCAAGTAGGGAGTTACTCACGTATAGCCCTGCGGATACAGCATCCCGTAGAAATTTACGCCAAAGGAACGTCCGACGCTCTGCGTGTAGGTAAGGGATTCGAAGTCGTTGAAGTACTCGACGTTTAGTGACATTGCCATGGGCCACGACGGGTCTATGCACGCGGCAAACCCGCCCTGGCCTTGGGTTACAAGACCGGTTTGAGTGCCGTTGGGCCAGCCGAGGAGAATGTTGTTGATGTTGGTGTTCATGCCGGTCACGCAGGCACTGGTGGGACTGAGGGGTGCTGTGTAATTGCGTCCGAAGACTTTGGCGCGATCGTAACCGCCAAAGACGAATGTGCCGTCTTGAGTCGCAGACGTGGTGGCGCCATCCTGACCCCACCACATTGACCAGGTCCTGGAAGCGATTCTGTGGTTGTCGTAGAGTGCTTTGAGAAGGGTGGAGTCCGCGGCAAGACCAAGCACATTCGTTGTCTGGTAATCGTTGCCGATGTCATGATCTGGTATACCAATTGAGAATCCTTCCAATTCAATACTGTTGCTCAGAGACAGGTTATCAGAGATCCAGGCGCCACTCGCCAGAGAAGTATTATCCGCGACATTTGGGGCATTTGTTTGATGTGAGGTGGCAGAGCTTGCAACGTTACACAGGCCACCCCTATATGTTATGCACGCGACAGCAGATTCGGTTTCCTTACAGTGTCCTTGCGAGTCGTATATCCATGTGTTATTCAACCTGAGGAACATGAGTTGAGAATTTGTACCGGAAACATCTAATGTACGTACCACCCAGGTAGCAGCGCGAAGGTCTGTGGAGGCGTCCCAACCGAGACTGTAATTCCACGCGTTGATGCGCTGTTCGAAAGAGTGACGTTGCGGATGGGAATTGAGAACACTTGCTCTGAACCGCACTGAGTTTCTGCAAGGACGATCAAAATGCTAAAAGTCAGAGGGACTGCTGGTCGAAATCTGGAGTGAAAATGCATTATCATCGATTTGAAAAATGTGAAAGCTGTGCTGATGTTGTGAGCTTGTACGTACGCTTCCGTAGAAGAGAACTCAAGCATAGCATGAAGTCAAGGCAATCTCATATCTGGAGAGCTTCAAAACATCTGGGCTCTCTGTGCTGGATAGGAAGCGTGCGGGACGTGACCCAGGTCCAGCACCCGAGGCAGTAAAGGGGCGTAGCAGTTGCTTTGCCAGATACATGAGTAGGTTTTATCGGACCGTCGACGCATTGAGGCGGTCGCACATTCGGCCATCACGCGCAACATCCATGTGTTCCATTTATGTGAGCTTTCAACGAGAACGTCATCCAGGCAATTTGATTGAGGAAGGATTGCGAGATCTGCAACCGTGTCCGATTAATTCTATCTTCTCAATGAGATAATACACCGTGGAAAGGGCAAAGCTCGAAGGGAGCTCTTTCGAATAGCCCGTGTCATGCAATGAGACTTGACACAAAGAATGCATATCACTCGACTCAAGGGCCTCCCGCGAAGATAGTGAGGCGTTATGTCTGGATTCGCAATAACCACTCCACTGTTGCGCGGCTGTTTGCACGCTTGCGATTGTTTCATGCTCTTACACGACTTAAGCAGCCATCAGAGACCGACTAAATGAACTAGGTCAGTCAGCATGAGACGCGAAACATCGCAGGCGAACAAGTATGAGAGGCGTCAGCGCGGGAAAAAGGGGGCGATTCCAACCAATACCCTTGCTGCATCATGCTAAGCGCCGTCACATGCATCGTGGTTTGGAAGCATCTATGCGGCGTAGCTGGCGCTCAGACATCTTCTGTTTCTCACTCAACTCGACACCCGCTCGTTTTTTTTTTTCAGATAGAATGTTTTCTGCACATTTCCTTATGCGACGCATTGCTGGGCGTCATTTGCTTGGTGTTTCGAATAACCAGCCAAACTTGTGGCACACCGGCCAGGTTGTTGTTCACGCATACTAGCCCCCGATTTTGCCGCCGGCATGCGCCTGGCGCTCCGCGTTGTGCTAATAGCGTTGGTCATGTTCTTTATTTCATCTTGTATCCTCTTCACTTTCCACCGTGACGACTGGCGGCGACATCTTTCGGATATTGCTAGAGCGCATCGACATCATGAGCCATCAAGAAAAATGGATTTTCAGAACGTAGAAGAACCCAAGGAGCGTTACCTTCTCAGCGATGGAACATACAACCATTCGACGCTCGTCGTCCCTCCAGCAGGGTCCAAGGCCGTTGTGATGGCGAGATTGTCAAAAGAAAACACCTCGTGGGTTGAAGAGCTTTATGAGTACGTCGTTGAAGAGCCGATCTGCGCTCTTGGATCTCCTTTTGGTATAATTATGCTGACTGTGTGAAGCTGGGAACAATTCATCTACACAGTCGACGACATCTATGCGGCTCGGCACACCGTCAGAAACAAGGGTCGCGAGTCGCAGGCTTACCTGACTTACCTCGTGGAGAACTACTATACTTTGGCGGAAACGATTGCTTTCATTCACAGTCATAGAGATGGGTACCCAGCCGGCTGGCACACTGATACACCTGACCATAGCAATGTAAGGTGATCGCCCTGGGCGACATTCCCTGCGCGTCCTATTAACGTCACTCTTTTGCCGACGTGATTTATTGGAGATACCGATACGCTTGCAGCTGAGAACTCAGCTAACTCATACTGCAGGTGAGGTCCCTTCAGACCCTGCAGACATCTTACGTCCAGAATGTGGGATACGCGAACCTGCGCTGCAACCCCGCCGTGGGCTGTCCTGCAGAGTTAGACCTCAAGCGGTCTCCGCCCGACGAAACGCGGGCAACAGAAATCGCGATAGCCGACAATTGGCATGTGCTGCTGGGTCCTGGAACGCCGATGCCAGATATAGTGGCTGTACCATGCTGCGCGCAATTCGCCGTCAGTCGAACGCAAGTCCTGGAGCGACCGCGCAGTGACTACGAGAGACTCCTACGTTGGGTGCTAGACACATCATTGGACGATGATACCAGTGGAAGGGTGATGGAATACTCGTGGCATATGATTTTCGGGCGAGAAGCGGTATTTTGTCCGCCGATAGATGAGTGCTATTGTAATGTTTATGGCCGATGCTAAAATACCCACAAGATGTGCGAGCCCGTTCAAAGAGCTAAGAAGCTTGCGTAGTTGCGATGAACTCGTTTACGCCGGCACCTGGGTGCAAGCGTGACTGCTTTCAAACGAGCATCGAAAATGCGCAGGTGCTCGACTGTATGATTCGACGTTCCAGTCTACGTAACGAGATGGATCTTCTAATCATTCTATTAGCAGCAAACCCCGTTTGCGGAGCAGGTCCGAGAACCTGATGGTTTTCATGCACCCAAGTGATTTGACGTTGATAGGACGGTTTTCAAAACAAGAACCGGCACTGCACTGTTGCTCGACTGTGTGCCTCGCCATCTAGCCTGCGCGATATAGTAAGACTCGACAATGAAATAGCTAGCAGTAAACCCCCTCTGAAGAGCAGGGTTGGGCGGCTGATGAATGTGATCCACGTCAGCGGTTTGCCGTTGGCGTTTTCAAACAAGAACTGTTACCGCGCTGTTGCTCGACCGCATGCCAAGTCGTCTCACCCTACGCGACGCTATAGATCTGTAGCAATTAGATAGATGATAGCAGAGCCCGCTCGGAGTACGGATGAGGTCTGCGCAGCAGATCAATTCTGTTCGCGCAGGCGATCTGACACGGATACGGCTGCTCTCAAACCACAACCGAAACTGTGAAGATGCTCGACTGTCTGCCTCATCATGCTCTCTTGGCCTGCGCGATAGAGCTGCCAAACATGAAGGAATTAGCACAAGAGCCCGTTCGGGGTGCCGGAAAGGCTGCGCGGCCGAACATGTTTCAATCGCGCCAGCGATCTGACGCTCGCGCGGCCGTTTTCAAACAACAAGCAACACTGCGCTGTCGCTCGACCTTTTGCTATGCGTCTCGTCACGCTGGATATTGTACATTACTATTTTGAAGTTACCGTCTACTTGTCCAGCCGAACAGCCCCGTTCTGTTCAATGAATTCTAAGGAGACTTTGTGGCCGACTAGATCCCGGATATTCTTTAATCCGTATTTGATCATTGTCGGCCGCTCGACTGAGAGGCCGAATCCAAAGATCTGGAGATCCTTTGGCAGGCCCATTGGCTGCAGCATCTCCGGTCTGAAGATGCCCGAATTGCCGATCTCCACCCAGCGGCGCAGACCTTTGTGGTACCCGAAGACCTCCATAGAAGGTTCGGTGTCTGCTGTGATTAGCTCGTGAACTATGCATGGTTACTGAAGGAATACTCACAAGGGTTGTAGGCTGGCTTGAACTTGATCTCGCCAAGTCCAAGTTGGCCGAAGAAGTCTTCCAGGAACCCCATCCCGTCCGGTAACGACAGGTTCCAGTCCGCAATGACGCCCTCGACTTGAAAAAATTCCGCCAAATGTGTTGCGTCCACGGTTTCATTCCTGAAGACCCGGTCTATTGAGAAGTATTTCGCCGGCCGGGGTCTGCTCGCCAGTCGGTGCAGCACCCAGCTGCTCGTTGCTGTGGTGTGTGTTCTTAGACAGAGCTTCAAGCATTCGTCGGCACTCCAGGGATATCTATATCCGATTGAGCCAAACGGCGCCTCCTTACCGTCCTTCGTCCCCTCATGTACTCGCTTTACTCGATCCCAGTAATCTTCGTAGCTCATCTTCCGCGGCTCTTTTGAGCCAGTCGTGCCAAAGCGTGTGTCTGTGCGCGCCTCCATCCTGTCCATCATGGCTTCTGTTTCTGGGTCAGGTCGCGGTGGGTCTGCACTGGCCGGATCGGAGAGGTAGAATGTATCTTGCAAGTCGCGAGCAGGATGCTGTTGAGGCACGAACAGTGCGTCGAAGTTCCAGAAACCCGATTCAGCGAAGCGCGTGGTGGGCATCTCCACGAAGCCATCTCTTAAAAAGATGTCGCGAAGCTCTGATCGCATCTGCAATAAAGGGTGTAGAGCGCCCGGACTCTGCTGACCGCCCAGTGCGTTGAAGTTGTACGGCTTGAAGTTCGCCGTCTCCCAGCTGCCATCAGCCAACATCTCGGCTGTCAGATCTGTCACCTCCACCGGCATCTCGCGCGAGTATTTCGGGCCCTTCTCCACAGCGTAGTCCGTTGCTTTCGATGGTATCACGAGCTTTCTCTTCTTGTAGTCCGCTAGCGATTTGGGAAGTGCAAGGGTCTGTGTATCTCGAACATGTTGTAGGTCTAATCGTGTGGTGTCCTCCACCTCGCCTGCTGCTGGGACCAATGCGCTGCCCTCTTTCTTGACCCACTTGTTCTTCATCGCTGTGCCCTGACCAACCCCTGCAGATGCGCCCACCGTCTTCATAAGATCTTTGATCTCTACACTTCCCTTCTCCTTGACGGCATGCCAGACCTTCCACTCATGACTGCCCTCGTCGCAGATCTCTTTCCCTTCTTGTGTCAATAAGACGATCTCGGTGTCTTTGGTTTTGTACTGGACCATGGACCGCGACGCCAGCCTGTCGAGCGCTGCTTTAATCTCTGCGCGTGATATCGTGGGAAATTCCGCGGATGTGAGGATGGGTGTGGTATTTTTCGCATCGAGTGTGTCGAGCAGCAGCTGCGTGACGTCCCTGTCGCCATCGTGGAGTGGGACCGGCACTGGTCCTCGCTGTCCCGGCATGATGGAGACTGGCAACGCGATTTTGATGTAAGAGTATTGCTGGCTTGCGAGTGGGCTGGCCCGACAAGCCCAGAATCTTAACTTATGAGCAATCGTGAAGCACAGTGGCACAGTATGCAAAATGTAGGAGCCTGAATTCTCAGGCGTGCAATCTCTCCTTCTAGACGGTCACGGGTTCAACGTCCGACTTTCTATGTGACTTATGGCAATTTTATAGACTTCGTCTTTACGCCCGCTCTACAGAGCTTAAGACAGATGCTCAGCGAAGAGACTCGGCAGTGGGGTGTGAGTCATAGATTTGCTGTACGTTTTCGGAGGCATCAGACTCAGCAATCTTGAATTCCAAATTGTCGCTAAGGCGCTGTCGGTGTACAGCCTTCTAAAAATATAGTAGATGAACCTACCTCTGCTTTTAAGAAGTGTATCAGCTGAGGAAGAGCGATAGACTTGCAGACGCAAAAGCGGTCGAGGACACAAGCTCGCCGCTTTGACTGTGCTCAAATCCGTCCAGAGCCACATTGTCGAGATTCACGCCTTCTTGACAGCCTATCATTTCAAAATAGTGTGGCGTACGTGCTAGTGGGACGTCATTTCAGGTTATGATGCTTCGAGAGTGTAGATGTGTAAAGCAAGGCACAGTAACGCTTGTGGGCCTCCGTACTCACGGGTCTTCTCAAAAAAACTCCAACTTTATTGTTCCTTCCTTCTTCTTTCTCTCTCCTTCATTCTAGGGTCATCCCGACAATACGGCTGTTGAAGACACGCAGAATTCTTATGGAGCGTGTGCTGAAGCCTTTGAGGTAATTCACAACATTAGAAAGAGTAGATCTGAACGGGAGCGAGAGAAACGGTGGAGATATACTGATAATGCCTCGCTAACGCCAGTGCAAGGCGCAGCGGTAGTTGAGTATCTTCAAAAGTTTTTCTCAGTCATCTGACTCGATCACATAGCGCGGTCTTTCTCAACTGAGTGACGGCCTTATGTTTGCTGATGGAGTAGCTGCAGGAACGTGACGCTGTGCGAGAGTCTTCAGCGCATGATTCTTCTGTGGAACCCCCACTCCTCCACGCGTCGCAAGCGTGCTATAACGCATGCTTAGCCATCCCAGTACGCTCATCTCCTAACAGACCCGCATGCCAACATTGCAGCGTACCCGACGGTTCAGCTTCGCCCTTCAAGATTGACCAAAAGCCTTTGCGCACCAGACGCTCGAGAAGGAATCGCTTTCAAAACGCATCGATACGCTCTGCCTTGCTCAGCTCCTTACAAAAAGTACCTCAGGAAATATCTCGCTAGGTCGATCTAATAAGCCATCCCCATGCCCTTGCAACACCAGATCAAAAAATGCAACGACATACGCACTGATCACTTCAATTGTTCTCTGACCTTCGAGCGTGCCCAAGACCGTACTCAGAGGCGGCACAGTCGTATCAGCACCTAGTGTCATGCGCGTCAGCACTGCATGACCTCAACACTACTTTCGCACGGAGAACGGACGAGCTCACCAAGCGTTGCCGCGTCGACTGCGCCATCTGAGAGACCGGTATGTAGCACCCCTTGCAAGTCGATCTGCAGCTTGAATGCTGTTAAGAGCGGCCAGATTGCGTTCCATGTTTCGCTTGCTAGGTCCGTATCCTGTGAGCCGAATAATACGCACGGTCTGTTCAGGCCTGTGTTGACCACGGGGCCGTACAGTGTTCCGTCCAGGTTCATGCCGCCCAGTAGTCGAGTGTCAGTCGCTAGGGCACTGACCGCGGTTGCGCCGCCCTAGGAACATAACCATTAGCATGCGCGGTCCGCGACGGCGTGGGGATGCTTGGAAAGAAAAAGCCGCAGTCTCACAATTGAATGCCCAAACATCACAGTCTTCGCGGTATCAAACGGCACAGGTCCCCGCCTCGGCAGTAACCCACCCACAACGTCAGGAGAAGAAAGCGCATCAAGCACGGAACCGACGTCAGCGGTGCGAATCTCTGTAATCAACTCCGGAGTTGCCGTGGTCAGAGTTTCATTTTGATATAGTGCGAGGCCGTCCGGGAACTCAACGGCGGGAGCTTCGTACGTGTGATCCATGGTTACGACCGTGTATCCGTAGCTTGCGACGGCAGAGGCGAGCACATTGTAGAGGTGCCTTGAGTTACCGAGCCCAGGCGAGAAAAGTACCAGTGGCGCTTCTTGCGTAGGTACCGTTCCAGGGTCCGCGCCTGAGCAGACAGGTTGGGTCAAGTTTCCCAATGGAAGCTCGGATGGCCAGCCTAGATAGGCGAGGGCGGCGGTGTTGACAGAGGCTGTCAATGGTGACATGTACGGCTCTGAAGTGGTGCATGGGCAGGTTGCAGGTTGGAAGATGGAAAGCAGTAGAGAGCGCTGGGTAGGCTCACTGGCGTAATGATCGAGGCGCGTGGAATCTGTGACCGGGCCCGTGGTAATGGTGACATGGGAGGGTCCAGGGGGCGCAGGTAGAAGAGCGCCCGAGGCGAGGAGGAGCGAGACAGAGAAGGTGAGCTGATGCCTACACTGCATGTTTGATGAAATCTACAGCGAAGCTGCTGTCCTTGACATATAACTTCCTCCTGCAATTACCGATGTGTAATCGATGCTTGGGACCCGATTCACTGGATGCCGGGGGCTGGTCGTCCGTTCTGTCCGAGTATCTGCGTAGTCGAGGGCCTCAGTATTGGTTCGATATCTTGCAGACGAGATTCCACAGCGTGTGCATAACGGTCAGGAGCGCAAAGGCGTCGAGCAGACTTTATAGAAACATCTGCATATTACGGGTACTGCTGCTCTTCGTGGGGAAGGCTCCAGTGAAGTTAATGGAACGGTTGCTAATAAAAGGATCGGGTTTCCAACCGCTTAAAGCAGTTCGGTTTTCGTCTTCGTAATTATGGTACGGTTCGGTTTAGGTCTTTACTGGTTAGATCTATATCAGTTTCGCGCTTACAAAGTATCAGACCCTGCTTAGTGTAGGTTTAAGCCTTGCTAGCTCTGTATACAGGCCACAATAACAGCTGGTTCGTAATATTTCTTAGCGGTATTATTCCAGTTTATACGCAAACATTCTGAATCCTAGTAGTATTGGTACCAACACAGCTAGATCCGCTCCATTAACTTCACTGGTGGAAGCACCATGCGCACTAGACGCGAACCTGGGCATGTCGAATAGAGGATATTCTGAGGAGTGTTGGTTTAGGGTGCACAGCAGGATTTTAGGCTGCCGTGTTGCATTAATGTCGCTGCCTAATACACGTCACACTGGCCTACTCTGCCTTGTAGTTCTGACCGCTTTAGCTAGTCTACGTTGACCTACTCCGTACATAGGAACGCGTCTAGATTCTGGGTAGATGTAGAGGGAAAGCAACGACGGCGAAAAAATATACCAGCCCCTCCCCTTGTGAATACGAACAAATTGCGGCTCTTGTACAAAGCCTTCACTCGTATGGCCACAACATCTATCAATGAGCACAGAGAAGCGTCTAACATCAGATTTGTTTTGGTTCCAAACCCCTGTCTTCTTTCATCGAAAACGAAAATGCAAAGCGCGGCCAGCCGACTCATGGCAGATATACGGTATAGTTGCTTCTCATCTTTCAACAACGTCGACAATTTCACGGAGGCCACCCACAAGTCTCTTTGCGCATGCGTTAGGATTGAGGCACGGCTTGTCGAGTTGTGGACGGATGCTGTGATGGATCTAGGGAGCGCAACAGACAAAGAGTTCCTGAAGGTGCCTTGTGAGGAAAGTTCTCAGCTTGAGGCAGCTTCTCCGACGCTTTGCAGAATCTGCGGACGACGTTGATAGATGAGGAGCCTTGTAGTGAGTCGCGTGTGTGCTGGGCGGCGCCTCAGTTGAAAGCACGGCATGTCGACAGCAAGCGCATTTATCTCTTTGACAACTCCTGTCCCCAGGCCAACGACGTGGCGAAGAGTGCTCGGCTGGTAGACGGGCGGGAGAGCAAGATGCGCTTCCAGACGGGCGAGGGGGTGTAGATAATGCGGACTGGAAAAGTTTCGATATTGCTGGCCGTCAGGTCTGCGATGCCAGCGTCTTCCTGATCATGGGGGATAGATACAGCCCAAGCCTCGTCTACCTTTGGGCGAAGAAGGCTGCGGGCAGTACCAAAGCAGGAAACGAACTGTCATGCGCATAGCAGTCGAGAGTCTGGGGGGTTATTGTTAATATTGAGACTAGGTGTTGACCGGCCGGCAAGCCGACCTGTATTATGGAGCTTTTGCACCCCCGCTGGTGCTACGATTTCGCTGTAGGCGGCCTGCGGACGCACGCCCGTGCTTTACGACACCTTTTACCCCATCAGAATTCTGCAGACAACGGGATCCCTAAGGCTTTTTTATTTGTACTCAAGATTTTAATGCAGCCTATACCAGTTTGTAGAGCGCAAAAAGCTCTACATTTCGCCAACTGCGTACGCGCGTGAGGAAGGGGGGAAGAAAACGTAGGTGAAAAGCTGCAGCGTACTTAAACGAATGCCACCGGGCGACCCTTTTTGCCACCCGAGCTTTGACAATCTCGACCGACGATTAGAACATAGTAACATGTAGGTTGCCGAGCAAATTAGCGTCTTGTTCGCTGGAGGCCCTAAGCTGCGCCCCGTCAAATCCCCAAAAATAGGGCAAAGCCAGAATGGTGTGAGGCGATCGCCCCTAATTGCCTGGCAATCTTGGCAGATACTGATAATCTTTCTTCATCTTCAGTCTTTCCCATGAGAATCGCAAGCCTCCAGCTCGAGACCGACATATTCCCTTAATATACGTATGACCAGCGAAATGGCGAAAAACCATCGTACTTGCCAGCCGTGCAGCATTTAGGAGTCAAAGGTGCACACACCTGGTCCTCGCGGATATACTAGTGAAGTGCCCAACTCCCCAGGTTTTGCGCTTCTAATCACATTGTTCGCACGTGCGTGAGTAGAAGTGTTACCAAGACTGGTGCTTTCATATTCACCACGACGAAATAAAGGAGTTCAGGGATGCAAGAGTCCTAACTTTCGACTTTCCGTTGTCCGAGCTACCGACGCTCAGCTGAGCCTTTGTATGGGACAAACAATTCTGTCATCTCGAAGAAAAGCTAGCTACGCCATGTCTTAGTCCCCCTACGACCAATTGAGCTGTCAAAAGGCTCCTGTGCATGCGCTGGACTGTAATGCTGAACGAGTCGGCGACGGATGGATCCCGAAAGCTGTCTTGAGCAGACATGGCCTCAATGCTGTCCCTTTCGAAGGCACAACTACTGACCAAAGCTGACACATGATATGGAGTGTAATTAGAGGCCATCTCCCGTAATTTGCGATGAACGCAAACGTGGTGACTTTGGGGTTCATCTCCAGTGTCAACAAGACTGCTGGTACAGCGCAGTGCCGTCCGGCTGAATTTTGAAAAGGCATATATCATTCTTCCATGAACAGACTGGTCTGTGTACCAATTATCCACGCTGCAAAGACAGTCTTTACGGCGGATATGATTGTCAACCCTTCCGAGGCTGCGCTTTGGGGTCGATGTCCGCCTCAACTACAGCCACCTCCTCAAGCACTCCCCAATCACAATGAATACATCGGTGCATCAAGAGCACTGGCTACAACCCCAATACAAGTTTGCCACTGGTCACTACTGAGTCAGGCGTCGGGCGTGGTGTCGGGCTTAAAAGCAGCACGAGCAATACCTTGCCGCGCGATAGACCAATAACGCTCTTTGGCGAACTACAACTCGTAAGCAAAGCACAAAGCGAGTATCTTACCGCTAGATTCCGAGGTTATGACTATGCTCTAGCCGCAGCTGTTGGCACCA
This sequence comes from Arthonia radiata, assembly GCA_002989075.1. Classification (NCBI taxonomy): domain Eukaryota; kingdom Fungi; phylum Ascomycota; class Arthoniomycetes; order Arthoniales; family Arthoniaceae; genus Arthonia; species Arthonia radiata. Next base: position 440,226 of record PSQN01000004.1, on the reverse strand, counting down.
ATGTCCACATGAACGAAGAGATGAAGCGATTCGTGGCGGGCCGGTTACAAGGTGCGATCTCGTAGCCGCATGATGTTTCTCCTCGACACCTTTCGACGCTTGCAGATCGTAATCATTTTCTTGTGAGCTCAGCCATATGTGCTCCTCCTGACAACTTGGCTGAACGCGGCTCGCATTGGATGGCGTAGAAGTGAGCAAGGCGTTCGGACCCTTGTGGATGTCAGTCTTGTCCGGCTGAATGGCGGCAATACGTCAGCCATGTGGTTGCATATATGACAGAGTGGACAAATGAGTATGGCTCCTCTCGTCTAAAGCTTGCATTGCTGGTTATTATGCTGCAAGAGCGGTAATAGTGTAGAGCGAACAGAGACCGTCTGGAAGGTTCGGAGCTGGCGCGGCGTGCGGACTTCATCTCTCGTGTACGTTCCCACGGATACGGCTAGCTTGGAAACGATCGCAGAATAAGTGCTACTGAAAGGGTATGAACAGGACGAGAAGAAGGGAAGCGTGAGAGACCAACAGACCCACTATGGCTGGGAGCATCCACATTTGTAGATGGAGAAGTGGAGCAAAGGAACGGAAGTTTTGAGGTCATTCAGCCAAGGGTCGCTTAGCAATACGCCACGCCGCCACGAGAAGCGTTCGGCCTTAATCCAAGGATCGAGACGGGGTTTCCGCATGTGGTATTGTTCTCGCTGCTATCGAGCATCATTGGAAGTTCAGCCTCAATTCTGATGCACTGGCTTCCGTAAACAATTGCATAGCTGTAGGTCCGTTATAACTAGCGTGGGTAAGGCTTAGTAACTCGGCTTTGTTGATTGGTTCGACTCAGCAAGCTAGCTCCCCGTGCTCCCGTCTAGGTACCCAATGCGAATCGTCCCGGAATTCAACTGCAGATCTGTATACCAATATGCTCGATACCGTTATTTTCTCCCCAATTCTCGACATCACCAGACCGTGGGTTGTGTCCACAGCAGGCCTTTCACATCCATTGCTCGGAACTTGAAGTATTCACAAATTACAGACGCCGCCCACTTCCTTGACGTCTGTCTTTACTGGTTCGACGAGATACCTTGAGCTTCTAAATTGGACTTTTGGAGTAGCCGCCCGATCGCACATGGAGGGATTCGTTTTGACGCGTGCTTGTGCCGTCGAAGATACGCAGCTGAGATGGGCAGACGAATGGCACCGTTGAGCGCGAACCCTTAGGCAAACATCTAGTGCAGTTCATCCGCCACAGTGGCCGCGGCGTGTCGCTTCCAACGCACTGGACTTCTGGAGTATGAGGAATGATATAGCGTGTTATCGGCGTTGAAGACGAGGACGGATGTTCAAAGTCTTTACGCTTAGTCTCGCTAACGTACGCAGAACCGAGATGTGCACATTGAAAGGAACGCCGCGATATCATCTGAGGCTGTGTGGCGCCACACTTTACCCGTGTTGCACGAGACCCATCGATGGCACGAAACAAGTTGATCCCAAAGCAATCAACAGACAGAAAGTACCTTCCTTTTGCTAAGCAATTCTGCAAGCAATACCCATAGCTTCCCCTACCAAAATACTAAGATGCTTTTGACCTTGAGGCACTGAGTGTCGCCGTATGGTGAGTCTTTGCTGTCATCGTCCAAAACACATAGGCGTAGCTTCTCCACAGCAAAATAGCCTAAGCCTTCGATCAAGCCGATGAAATGGCTCTACAAGGCTGCGTTGGCTTCATCCAGGACGGCTTCTCGTCTAGCTAGAGCGCTAGCAGCATGCTTCTTACTGAATATGTCCTTCTTCTTAGGTCTAATGCAAGTGCTAAAACCTAAGCGGAGACTCAGTATGCCGAATCCGGAACCACGGCCGTATGTCGATGCATGGTGCCTGTGCCGAAGTGTTTCAAGGTCACTACCTTTCTTTCGATCCGAACCTCAGCTCATGAAGAAGCGGTGCTCCAAAGTGGTAAAACATAGCGACAATGTGTCGAGGCCAAGCTTTATCCACAATCCAGGAAAGCAGCATTCATTTGTCATACGATGAGAGGCAACCGTAGTAGCCGCAGTCTGGGAGCGTTTTCGCGCCGTGACAGTTTCGACCGCGTAAGTTTGCGGACTTATGCATGGCCCAGGCGAGACGTTATACGAGGAGCATCGAGATGTAGTAAGTGCGGAGTAAAGCATGAAGATCTACGATTTCTTGGTGCTCGAGAGTCGAGAGTCCTCGGAAGAAAACAGACGCGAGTTCCCTTCACTCTAGACTTATCTCTGCATATAAAGGTCCCATCTCCTGGTAATACGTATCAAGTTGTGACTGCTTCCGCAGGGACAGGAGCGCCTCTTCGGGGCATTTGATTGATTATGGCGCCCAAACAGCTCCCGCTCCCCACCGTTCTATCATTCATCCTACTGATCGTATCCTCCGTTATCGCGTCGCCGGCGGAACTTCTACGTCCTCGTGCAACAACAGTGTCAGTCGACTGCAATGCAATCTGGGTGAAGCCCCTAGTGTAAGTCGCCAATCAGCTCCCGTATAATCAAGGCGTCGGGTTCTGCTCCTCGCTCCTAGGCAAGCAGCCTATCACCAGCACGACGACGGTCACCCCGAGCTGCTCCGCCGTGTCTACTCGCCAGACTTTAACATCGACGCAGACGGTTCTGAATAGTTCCGTCCCGACAACCACCGCCTACCAGACAAGCACTCAGACGGCTATCCAAACGATCCCAGGGATCCAAAGCGGGACTGTACTCTCTACTATCTTCTCTACGACAACACTCCTGTCGACAAACCTTGTTGGTGTCACTTCTCCCTACACTGATCACATCACCTCCACGATTTTTAGCACTACAACATCTACAGAGACCGAGTACTCTACAACTACAACCACGGCAACAGCGCTGTCTACTACGCAAGCGGCCGCAACCGCGTTTTCAGAGGTCGACGAGACCACTACCGCGGTAGAGACCTCAGACCTTACTGCTCAGGCTACTGCAAACGAGCTCGATACGGTCACGTCTACCTCTACTGAAGAAACAACGACCACTTCTACACTGACTTCCTATCAAACGGCTTTTACAACGCTTACGCAAGGCGTTACTGCAACGGCGTCTGCTTCAACTATCGCACAGTTTACGCGATCTACTCCTTCCCTAACGTCTACTAGCACTATTACGAATACCGTAGCGACAGGAGCGACATCGACTTCATCAGTGTATAACTATGGCAGTGCCAAAACGTCAGTCTTAACCAGGACAGTTACTGTAATGGTGCCGCGCCTGCAGCCCGTCTTGCAAAAAGATATGCGTCCGAGGACTTCTGCCACACTGTCGGCATACCAACGTCTCTGGCGAAACCGTTCTGCTCCTGCGTCGTCACGGGCACATCGACTGTTCGAGCTACAACAACAAGAGCTGCGAGCTGCAGCCCCGCGGCACCAACAACGGTTGTAGTAACTCAGACAGCCCCATACACGGGCAAGCCCGCGACTGTAACGTCTCCTAGGGTCGTTACTGTAACGAGCTTGCTAACAGCACTTTCGACCAGCTACACTACACAGCTGAGCACACTCGTTAGCACTATTCAGTCTGGGGTCTATACAACAAGTACAACAGTAATTTCCGGCACCGAGACTGTGCAAACGGTTGTGCCAGTCACCGCGGTCGCTTCAGTAACGTCCACGGTCACTGTTACTACTACGACGACCCTCCCTGTCACAGAAACGCTTACAAATACCCTTCCATCGACAAGAGTTGCTACCGCGACGAGTACTACGACTGAGTATCCGACGACGGTAACCTCAACAGCAACAGCCTTTACCACAACAGCCGTACAGCTACCAATACCGTACTCGCCTCCGCAACATCACTTGTGGGTCAGACAGTCTCGAATACTGCCTTCTCGACCGTGGGAACGTTTACACCACCGCCAGTAACAGCTCCCATCACGACGACAATAGGCTATGTCACCACCACAACTGTCACTTCCAACGTTACTGCAGCCACGTGCACTGGGACAACCACTACTTTCCTCGTAAGTCCATGCCATCCTTGCTTGCTCATCGCGACCAACGTCAAGTACAATCTAACAACCAGTAAGAACTCCGGCCCAAGCACAACCGTTTCCACCACTGCCACAGTCTACACCGCCACCGCTGTACCAGCTTGTACCGCCGGAACAGCCCTCAACCGAGACTTCGCAGCAGTGGTCTTCAACCGCTATGGCTATTCAGGGACCACCAAATACGAAGGACAGTTCCTCTCATACGGCATTCCCGGCTCAGGCGCCGATAGTACAAACCATGTCCGGGGCAGGATCATCACTCTGACCTCTGCGTTCGGTTCGTCCGCCACTTTTCGACTTGGTAGGGATTTAGGTAACGGTCGTTATGAGGTGGATGATCCGACGAATGGCAACGTCGCATTTCAGAATTACACCACCCTTTATGCCGCAAATGCATTCAACTTTACGATGTTTCCCAGTGGTACGGCAACGAGTAGCGACTTCCAAGCTACAATAGATCTGGGCTATCTTGACACGTTTACCCCTGGCGATCAGCATAACTTTGTATGTACCAAGGGCGGAACGACTGTGATTGCGGTGGGATACGGGACGGACGGGTATGCTTGGGATGACGCCGGATGGTGTTGCACGCAGGTTATTTTTCAAAAGGTGTATAAATGTCTATGATGCGGTAGTCGCATCACCGGTATTTATACGCTGCGTTGCCCATGGAGGATATGGACATGATCTGCACTGTATCACACATCGCAAGAGGACCAGAGCCGGGAAACTCGCGCGGTGGAATATTTCGGGGACGTTATCTGCAAGCACCTCTGACGGAGGGCGAATCACTCATTTACTTCCTTTCGCTGTTATCGTTTGAGCGAGACGGCTTCTCATGAGCAGTCGAGCGCCTACCAATCGAATGCTACTATTCATAGTCTGAACGGTCATTTGGCGCGTGCTTCTGGTGCATGCCCCCTTTCGGGGATTGGCTCCACTTCACGCTTTGACAGACCGATCATCTCAACGTTTCACTTGGTCTATGAGAATCGAGCTGCGACGGTCGTCGAGGAGCAGTGCATGAGATGCAGCGCAGATCGTTACGCAGCAGTTTCAATCGGCTGGCGGAGACGACGAAGCGAGAGGATGTTCTTATACTGAGGAAGCGAAAGAGCAGGCTAGGCAATGTTGCTTCACCATTTGGCATCCAGCAGGAAGCTGTGCTATGCTGCCAAAAGATCGAGGGGGTGTCGTCGATGCGGGCTGCAAAGTCTACGGCGTACCTGGCCTTCGGGTCTGTGATGCAAGCATCTTCTCGGTCATGCCGCATGGAATTATCTCAAGCCTCGTCTGCGCTTGCGCGGGGAAAGCTCCGGACAATACTAAAGCGGACCACGGGCTGTGAAGAAGTGCTATGGTTGGTCAAATTTGTAGCAATTGAAAGTGGAGGTCATCGCCATGGCCAGGCGCTATGAGCCAGGGTATAGTATTAGTGGGCGAATGCATTACCTCTCGCTTGGAACCTCTCCTTTTACATCGCCCCTTCGCAATCTGCCTTGGGCAAAATGCGAAGGTCGGAACGATTGAGTTGGTAGCTAACTGGCAATGAAGCTGGAACTGGACGAAAGATAAGTGCCAAGACAAGGTGCTAGCGTCTACTGTCATGGCATACCAGGCCCGTATCAGCGCACAAAGAGTAGTGCACAAAAGCTAAGACTGAGCATACTCATTTCTGTTGCTAACAAATCTGGGCGCATGGGCCATCAGACTCTTGTTTCGTCCGAAAAAATAACGTCAGTTGCAAGTGCACCTCAACAAATATTCCCGCGTTGGCCCTCCCCACCTTCGAAATGGCCTCGCAGTCATTCCAGATCTGCAACATGCACGCAGATTTTGCAGCAGGTGCCAACATCACTGTCAATCCGTTCTCGCCAGTCAGGGCAAACCAGCCTGACCGACTTCCAACATGATCGGAACCTCACGAACAGAATTCATCTTCATAAAAGCTTGCATTCTGTTCCTGCACCATATTGTCACACTCAGCATCGCCTACTGCGCCCTGTTGATTCTGAACCCGCTTCTGCCCGCTGGGTTCTACCGTGCTCCATTCGCCGTGGAAGTATGGCTCATCTTGGAAGCTGTGTTCTTCACCGTGGTATTCCTGCCGCTTGAGCATCATCTCCAGCGACCGGCGACTCACCCTCCGCTGAGATCGCGAAAAGACAGGCGGGAGCTGTTTTCGCGCTGCACTGCCACGGTAGAAGACCCGGAGAAGTACTTGAGCCAATGGTTTCTCGGCGCGAACAAAGAGCAGATCAAGCGCGAAAATGTCCAGGACTTCTTGCGATGGGCTTTTTTGGACACTGCAGAAGTAAGAGACGAGGACGAGGACGAGATGGAGGAGTACATCAAGGGTACAGAGAAGATGCTAGGCAGGGAATTACCTCCTGGAAGGGGAAGCGCAAAGAGTCTGAGGTTAACGCTTGACAAGATCGAGTTCCTGCACCGCAGTCTCCTATGGTAAGCCTGAGCGCGTCCATATATTCCCTTCTGTTGCTTGAGCCCAATACCAGACAACTAGCGGGCCGGCGTTGTCTCACAATACTCTATTGGAAACCGAAACGAACTTCAGAAGAGGCTGTGCTGACATCTGCTTCCAGGTACTTTGTACGTCACTGTCTAGTTTTCCACAAGAAGTTCCCGATGGTCAACTAACTCCCTCGCAGTGCATCTATGTGACAGACACTATAACGTACTGCCGGTTGTTGTACAGCGGCTTCTACTTTCATCGCACTCGGCTCTCGCGCTTCTTCAAGCTCTTTCCAATCCGCCCGTTCACACTGCTCTCGACTCACCGGTCGCCAGTTGAGCATCTCACGTACTGGTATCGACCCCATCTATCCAAAGACCAGCTGCCTGTTTTGTTCATACATGGCATTGGGATCGGACTCTACCCCTATTTTTCCTTCCTCCGTGAGCTCAATGCCACAGGGGAAGCGCAGGTTGGAATCATCGCACTAGAGATCATGCCTATCAGCTCTCGCCTGACTCATCCAATGCTCGAGAAAGATGTCACCGTTAGTGAAATCTCCGACATTGTGAAACATCACGGCTGGAAGAAGTTCGTCTTGGTCGCTCACTCATACGGATCCGCCATCTCCACACATCTGATAAAATCACCGGTCGTCTCGCCACTCGTCGGGCCTGTCGTTCTTATCGACCCCATCACCTTCCTACTCCACATTCCCGACGTCGCGTACAACTTCACCGTCCGTCGTCCAGTAGGTGCGAACGAACATCAACTTTGGTATTTTGGGAGCAAAGATGTTGGAGTGGCCCACACCTTGGCAAGAAGGTTCTTCTGGAGCGACAGCATCATCTGGAAAGAGGATTTGGGTGTGAAGGGGACGCCCAGTGAATCCGGCAGGGACGTCACGATTGTGTTGAGCGGGAAAGATCTCATCGTGGACACTGCGGCTGTGAGGCGATATCTGCAAGCCCCTTCGCCAGGAGGGTTTGCAACAGAGGATGGGGCGTCCATGGAAAGGGTCAAGGATGGCATCACAACGGTGACCAAGATAAATCCGAAAACCGGAGTGCTGAAAGATCAGCCGTGGCGAGGAAATGGATCGGATATTCTCTGGTTTGAAGGTCTGGATCATGCGCAGGTCTTTGATTCGCAGAGCACCAGGAAACCAGTCATCAAGGCGGTCCGGGCCTACACGAGTACAGGCTAGCTTCGTGAGTAATGAGAGCATTGGAGTATCGCGATTCCGCGGGAACGATAGCGATGTAAAAGCCAGGATAAAATCTTTTAAAGAGGTCTACGCCTGCGAAGGAGAATCACTGTCATCCCGAACCCTTGGAAACAACCGTAATACACTCGTGCCATGTTCACCCGACGAGCTGGCATGCAGTATCGAAGTATCCCGTGGTTGCTACAGTTCCTGCTACGAAGAGCCACGCCAGTGTGAAGACACACCTCCGTGCGACCTGGTCTTGGATGAACTGGGTCCGTTCCCGTCGGTTGTTAATCAACAAAGCTTTCGGACTTCGTCCGTGAACCTCAACAACAAATTTGTGGGCTGTCAGGCACTCGATTCTTACGTCAGTAAGATGTCATCCTAGACCGTTACAAACACAGCAATCAATATTGTTGTTATGGTCTGCTCGTGTCGATTCAAACATAGTTTTTGTCGTCAGCATTCTCCTTCGTCTTTCGCCTTTCTCTCCTCATCAACTCCACTTCCAACGTTTGCAGCCCGGGCACTTTTCCCTCCAATCCGTCGTCTTCGCGGTCAAAGTACAGCGCCCAGCAGTTCCGTTTCTCCTCCACAGCCAAAAACCCTTCCCAGCCCTCAAAGATCATCCGTTTATCGATCTTGGTGCAATTCCACGGCCCGAGCAAATGGCCTTCTGTTTCCACTTTGGTTCCGTACTTGACCTCGTTGGTGTCTTGGTCGACGTAGATCCAATTCAGCTGAGGCGGATCGTCCATGATGGTGGAAACTAGACCCTCGCCCTGCCAGCCCCACTGATACTTTGGATGACCGAGGAAATATCCCGTGAAGGGATGCGGAGAGGGCTCGTCCGTGTCAATGTCATCTTCTGAGGCTGTCTGAATGTAAAGCTTGATGCTCAAACACGTGAGCATGTATCCGCGTTTCCCATACGTAAGTGCCTTGAACCGACCTTATTGTGTCTCAACACTACTAGGCAACCATCTATCTGGTTACCCGGTGTCGTTTGCGTGGGGCACAAAACTACGAGATTGGTCTTTCGGCCTACGAGTGAATGCGTTAGCATACTATCTTCTGCTCGATAGGGTAGGCTTGCGTCCAGCGGGGGCTGCCTTTGGATAGTTGCAGCCAGCTAGCCACCCTGAGCAGGCTCAATAGAATTATGCAGAGACTAAACGAACTCACCACGATGCTTTTCTCTCGCGTTCGTAGCCTGCCCTTGGCGAACGGCCTCTGTGGTGCCAATGATGGCAGGACAAGCTGCTACGGCTGTTAAGAGGCCCAGAACCATGAGTTCGGTTGAAGTGACTCGAATGATGGCAGTCTATGCGCTACTTATCTTGGCCACCGAGCAACGGTCACAATATTCACACTCCATAATCACGGGGAGTTAGTTGGAAGACTCGACCGCGTTCTGCTGTCGCAACTCCATAAGGCTAGCGTCAGAATTGGGATGGGAATTAAGGCTGAAACGGTCGGCGCCTTTCTTTACGCAAAACGGCACCCACTCCGCCGATTTATTACTACCATAGGTATTATCATATTGCAGATAGTCGTCTTTGGAACGCTAGGGTTTAAGCATTACGCAGCCTCAGTCAGTCGAGTGGAATAAAATAGACTTATGCAGACACATAATTCTTCAGAAATAGCCTGCGAGGGCTGCTATATAGTCTTCTCAAGTCTTGAACTTCATCCATCGGGTTTGAGACGAAAAGTGCAATCGACGAGGTGTGTTGCGAAATGACGCACGAACCGTTTCAACCTAGCTATTAATTCCCATCCCCAAAACCTCGTAGGCCGAGGGGCCAAGAGCCCAGAGCACTCTATCGGAGCGTGGCCGACGGCGAAACAAGGAAACAGATGGACAGGCTAAAAGTGGGCAGGCCTTGCAGGGGCTGGCGCATGACGTGGGCACCCGCCTGTTCCTGTTATTAAACGGATCGCTCCGCGATCCCATCTCATGACCTCGCAAGCTCGCTCATCTGCTTCGTTCCAATCAGTTCCCTCTCTACAAGTCCACATCAGGCCGTTCTTTAGACACCAATATGCCTACTCCAAAGAAATCCCCGCCAACCAAGGAGGTCGACGAAGAGACCGTCGACAGCGATCCCGCCTCGGAGAACGAAGAGTACGCAAGCTTGCCCTGTTGTCGCTAGACATTTATGCATCATCGAGCCCCAAAAATAACCATCTTCATCTAGAGTCGAGGAGGAAGAACCGGAGGAGCAGCCCGAGGCTCCCGCCCAGGCCAAAGGCGGTCGCAAAAAGTCCCAAGCGCTCCAAGCCCCGCAACAAGGAGGCAACTCTCTGCAAGCGCAGAACGAAGCCCTGCAGCAGCAACTTCAAGCTCTGCAACAGCAAGTTCAACAACAACCAGCGCCGGAGCGCCGCGACTCGAAGATCGGCCCTGTGCGCCAGTCCCGCATCGCCGACAGACCCCAGAAGGACGGTGCCAAAGACAGCAGCTTGAAAATCCAGATTGAGTTGGACTTGGAAGTCGAGGTAGATCTCTACGCGCGGGTGAAGGGCGATGTGACCATCGGGTTGATGTAATGTGCAGGTCGATCTCTATGCGAAAGTCAAGGGCGATGTGACCATTGGATTGATATGAAATGCAAGTGAAGCTCTATGCGAGGGTCAATGGCAGTCTTACGGTGCACAGTAGCTCTACGCGCGGATTGCGGGCTATTGTCTCTTTTGGAAACCGCTGTACCGCTTTCGGGAACCGCGTTAGGATGTTTCACGGCTACTGACAGTTGTCTTGCCGCTCTTCATCGCTATCATGTTTATCTCGTTAACAAGATCTTGTCGCAGTCCAGCAGCTTGTGAGGTAATGGTGTAACTTTCTTCAACTTTTGGACACTCTAGAAGCTCGGCGAGCGCTCTTCTAACGTCTATTCTAACTTTACTGTGCTGTCTGAGTGAGCTAAAGAGCATTGCCCTGCTGTCAGCTGCGCTGAAGCTATGTTCAATCTAGCAGTGTAGCCTGTAGCGTATTTAATGTATTATTTCGAGACTGTTACGCTTGGCTGGAGTCTTTATAAGCTTCTGGACTGCTTGCAACAAAAGGCTTTCATTTACGTCGCTGCAGCTTTATCGCTGACTAGCTTACACACAACATTATAGCAATTTGTGGTATCAGCATGCAACAACAAAGCATCGTTCTGCTTACCGACATCGTCATTGCGGGCACCGCTGCGAACAGACCACCATCGAGCGGGCTGTGTAGTAAGAAATCGCGTTCACCTCGGAGATGAATGCAATAATGAGCATGACCATCCACGTATGCAGATGTTTCACAGGGCAGCAGTTTGACCGATTGAAAGAGAGCACAGAAAGAGGAAGAAGCAACGACTGCGCGTGGTGTTGGCACGTGATCGATTTTGCTGGCACCGCCAAGCGCGCTAACACAACCGTAGTGAGCACCGTGCTGGACAGCAGGTCCAGCATACTCCTTCAGCGCACTCCCAGCTATGGCACCATCACAAAAAGCCGTCCTCGTCGTCATTGACGGCTGGGGCATTCCCACCGATGCCTCACCCAAGGATGGAGACGCCATTGCGGCCGCGCAAACACCAGTCATGGACGAGTTCAGCAAAGCCAACTCGAAAACAGCGCAAGGCTTCACCGAGCTCGAAGCCTCGTCCCTCGCCGTCGGTCTACCCGAAGGCCTGATGGGCAACTCCGAGGTCGGCCATCTCAACATCGGTGCCGGTCGCGTGGTCTGGCAAGACGTCGTGCGCATCGACCAGACGATCAAGAACGGCGAGCTGAAGGATATCGAGAACATCAAGAAGAGCTTCACAAACGCCGCATCTGGCAATAGCCGGCTGCATCTGTGTGGACTGGTCAGCGACGGCGGCGTCCACAGCCACATCAACCACCTTATGCGGCTTATCGAGGTCGCTAAAGACTACGGCGTGAAACACATCTGGGTACACTTCTTCGGCGATGGGCGCGACACAGACCCCAAGAGCGGACAAGGACACCTGAAGACGCTCCTTGCGCATATGGATAAGATCGGCGCAGGCAAGATCGCAACAGTAGTCGGCCGCTACTACATCATGGACCGCGACAAGCGCTGGGACCGGGTCGAGATTGGTTTGGGTGGCCTCGTCAAAGGCGAGGGTCAAGAGTCCACTGACCCCGTCAAGACCATAGGCGAGCGCTACGACGCCGGCGAGACTGACGAGTTCCTCAAACCCATTATTGTCAATGGCGCCGACGGTCGCATACAAGACAACGACACGGTATTCTACTTCAACTACCGCTCCGACCGCGTGCGAGAGTCCACACAACTCCTCGGTGGCTTCGACCGCTCCTCAAAACCCGATTTCCCGTACCCGAAGAACATCCACCTCACAACTATGACACAATACAACGTCCAATTCCCCTACCCCATCGCCTTCCCACCGCAACATATGGGAAACGTCCTCGCGGAATGGCTGGCCTCCCAGAACATCAAACAAAATCACGTCGCCGAAACAGAGAAGTACGCACATGTCACCTTCTTTTTCAACGGCGGCGTCGAGAAGCAGTTCGAAGGCGAGGAGCGTGAGTTAATACCAAGTCCGAAGGTAGCAACTTACGACCTCGAGCCGAGGATGAGCGTGCATGCGGTGGGTGAGCGGCTGTGCGAGCGGATCAAGAGCAAGAAGTACGAGTTCCTAATGAACAACTTCGCACCGCCGGATATGGTGGGGCATACCGGGGTGTACAAGGCGGCGATCGAGGGGTGCACGCATACGGATCAAGCGATTGGGGAAGTGTATGAAGAGTGTAAGCGGTCGGGTTATGTGTTTTTCCTGACGGCGGATCACGGGTGAGTCAGGTCTTATGATCACAGTACGAACTGATGCTGACAAGGCGCCAGCAACGCCGAAGAAATGCTTAACGAAGAAGGCAAGCCCAAGACTTCGCACACCACTAACAAGGTTCCCTTCATCATGGCCAACGCGCCCGAAGGATGGAGTCTGAAGAATCAAGATGGCGTGCTAGGTGACGTTGCGCCAACAATGCTAGAAGCGATGGGCCTCCCACAGCCCAAAGAGATGACCGGGAAAAGTCTACTGGTGAAGAAGTGAGATCACCCGCCTTATCCGATCGCAGACACGAAAGCTCACGACGGAAGCAGACGAAAGATAGACGACGTAACGGCCGAGAGCAAGTAGAGCATAGATCCATCCGTCAAAAGACGCAGAAGTATAGCAGCGCCCGCGCGCTACACAAGATGAAGACCGTGTTTCCCCTGCACTCAGAAGCCATGCTCGCTCAGCCGATCTCCAACAAGACAGAGCAACATGGACCCTTTTCTACTTCCTCACTCACTCCTATCCGCTCCCCTCACGCACCGCCCCCTTCCCTTTCCCCTCAACCTTCTTCCCAGCCTTCTTCCCAATCTGAAACGGCATCGCCGTCCCCCTCTTCTGATTCGGCGGCCAGTCCGCCTGGCCCGGCACAAGCACCTTCTCAAACTTTCCAAACCAGTTACTCGCCTTCACCCGGAAACTCGCCTTCCCCTCTTTCAGTCCCACCTCCTCCTTCAGCCAGACCAGCGCTTTATCCCTCGCTTCGTCGCGCTCCGGCTCCTTTTTCTGCTTGAAGGTGATCTTGACGATCGCGTAGTCATCGTGTTTATGCACGGTGACGTCCGCGTCGATCCGGGTCGTGTTGGCAAGTGTGGTGTCGAGCCAGCCCATCCAGTGGGCGCGCGGGACGGCCTGGCATGGGACGCGCTGAAGTCGAAGGCCCAGTGTTGGGTTGACATCTTGATAGTGCTATATGGTGAAGTGACGGTGTCTGCAAGGAGGCGTGGTGTAATCGTGCTTTCGAACTGTCGTTGGAGTCATATGGCGGACTGCGCGGGCGAGATCTGCATGCCGGTATATGGGAGGAGAACAAAGGCGAAGACGTGGCTTCTGCAGAGAGCCCGGCATTTGGAGATTCTGAGGTGACGCACGCGGGGCTGGAGATATGAGCGAGCGTCTACGTGTAAATCGGGTCGAATAGTGATACGCTGGTTTTGCGAAGGGACGGGATGAAGCTGTTCGATCCCGCTGGCCAGGTTGCGACTTGCTGCTGTGTATGGTGCGATTTGCGATGGCGTTGCACTGTTTATTTATGGGCGTCGCTGTGCGCGAGCTGCCGCCTGCAAGTCGGTGTGGACAATTGCGTATTGGGTTTCGTGTTTCAAGAAGTTTCCTCAACCATCTAATGGCACCATGAGACCGATGGTCGCCACAGCTAGGCTGAGAGGTAGTGATAACAAGCTGTCAACCCCTTCTTGTTCGAGAACGTAATATTAATGAAAGTAGATCTTATTACAAATTAAAACCCACCATCTCATGCTTTACCCTTTCTCACCACCCTCACTGCCCTTATCTTCACCTCCATACCCTGCAGGCGCCGCCGGCGTCGTCTCAACAGCTTGATCCGCATAAGTCTTCGACGGCTGCGTCGGAGCTGCTGTACTTGTGGCGCTGGTGGTGGAGGTACTTGACGGCGCCGCGTACTCTGAAGCTAACGACGCGGCTGGCGCTTCATACCCTTTCTCCGCGGGCTTCTCATATCCCGCAGGTTGACTCCGTGCCAGGTCACTTGCCTTGCCCGCCTCACACCCATAGCTCCCCGGTGCGCACGTCTCAACGGGCGCGGCTGTGCTGGTCGTGCTCGTCGTCGATGAGCTTGACGGTGCCGCGTACTCAGAAGCCTGCGATGTCGCAGGTGCTTCGTAGCCTTTCTCCGCCGGCTTCTCGTACCCCTCAGGTTGATCTGGCTTCACGTCACCCTTATCCGCTTCACACCCATAGCTGCCTGGGGTGCAGGTCTGTACAGGCCCGGCTGTGCTCGTCGTGCTCGTCGTAGAGCTCGAGCTAGAGCTATACCCTTCAGCAGCTGACGTCGCCGGCTGCGTCGATGCAGCAGCACTCGAACACCCATAATCACCCTCTGCACAACCCTCGTAGCCCTTCACAGGCGCAGGCGCGGGATAAGTTTGCGCTGGCGCGGCAGTGGGCGCGGTACAAGTGCCCTGTCCGTATAACTCAGGGCCGCAAGTGGGCGCGGCGGTGATAGTGGGGTAGGCAGCTGTGGTGTTGGAGGGCGCGGCGGTGGAGTATTGGTCTGCTGCCGAGGAGTAGGGTTGGAATTGGGCGGGTTGGGCGGGTTGAGTAGGTTGGTAGTCTGAGGGCGCTGTGGTTTGAGGTGCATTGTATTGGGTAGGTGGGGTGTACTGAGATGGTTGGGTGTATTGAGATGGCTGGGTGTATTGGGAGGGTTGGGTGTATTGGGAGGGTTGGGTGTATTGGGAGGGTTGGGTGTATTGGGAGGGTTGGGTGTATTGGGAGGGTTGGGTGTATTGGGAGGGTTGGGTGTACTGGGAAGGCGCGTTATACGAAGATGGAATTGGCGATGGAGTTGTGTATCCGGATGGCATCCCGTATGTTGAGAGCGAGGTGTACGAAGACTGCGCAGCTGCGGAAGAGGCGTATGAAGACGGTTGCGCATATGAAGCTGGCTGGGTCGGAGCTTCACAGCCATATTGGCCTGGCTGGCACGTCTGATACGGCATCGTAGTGGCGCTATTGTATGTGTCTGCAGCTGAGCTTGAGCTGCTAGGATAGTTGTAGCTGCTTGGCGTTGGTGTGGGTGTCGATGCAAGTGTGTAAGGCACTGGTGGATAGCCATACGGTGTTGTCGTTGCAGTGGTATACTGGGGAAACGTGTTGTACTGCGCGGTCGCAGACGTGCTTGAGGCATAGCCGGCAGGAGCTTCGTAGGACTCGCTTGGACCAGAAGCGTATGGCGCCGAAGCTTGCGGTTGACCCTGAGATTCGTAGGGCGCAGGTGGATGGCCGTACTCTCCCGGGCCAGCAGGACTTCCAGGGGAGACAAGACTGCCAGGACCGCCGTAGTTGCCACCTTGTGGGCCCGAATAGCCGCCGGGAGCCCCGGTATCGCCGTACTGCTTGCTGGGATACCCACCGCCAGGTGGACCGTAGGTTCCGCCACCAGGAGCACCAGGAATGTAAGGGCCAGGGCCACCCCCATACGGTACGTTCACAGGGCTGGAGGTATTCTGAGGCATGGGATAGATGCCTGACGTTGCGCTTGGAGGGACGTACGTGTAGGGCGGTGGCGTTGTGTTTAGAAGGTCCGTCGTGGACGTGTACGAAGTTAGGGTCACGCTCGTTTCACTCTCGCTTGAGACGCCGTATGAGCTTGGGGCAGGAACTTCGCTTGACGCAGCTGGCGCGGAGTAGCTCGAGCTTGGCACCTCGTAAGTGCTGGGAGCAGCGTAGGTGCTGGGCGCAGCGTAGGTGCTGGGAGCAGCGTAAGTGTTGGGAGCAGCGTACGACGATGGACCATGGCCGAAGATTCCGGGCCCTTGCGGTGCGGAAGCATGGCCGTACTCTGGTTTGCTGTTGCCCGCTGGTGCATACTGCGGCTGGCCGTATTGATTACCGGACTTGTAGCCTGTATTTGGAGCTTGGTAAGAAGCAGGTCGTTCGTCATCAGAGCCACTGTCCTGAGACTGGTAGCTCGCGCGCTTGCTTTGCGATGAGTACGATGATGGCGCTTTGCCATAGCTGCCGCCGTCACGCTCCTCGAGAGGTTGAGCGGGAACGTTTGAAGGCTCCTGTTGTGGACGCTATAAAGAAGCATATGAGTACGCGGTGTTGCTGTGCAGTGTTTTATATAATATCGACTGGAAGGAGTGGTGTCTGACAATCGGTGTATGTGGCACACGAAACAACGGAAAGGAATCTTACCAATGCAGGATCCGCCGGCGCTCCAACATCGCCTTTAGCAGCATCCTTTAATGGACGAGCAGCCACACCAAGTGCAAGAGCACTGGTCAGAATGATCTTGTACTGCATTGTTATTGCTGAGATTAATTGTGAAGATATGAAATGAATGACTGTACTGTGCCTGACAGTAGTAAACGAAAGACTGAAGCGCAGCAAAAGCCGACGGACGAAGCCACACACACACTAAAGCGAATGATCAGCTTGTAGCAGAGAAAGAGGAATGGACTCGTGTTGTGGCATTGTCTGAGGATTTATGTTTGCGATGCTGCGGCTCAGGAGTTCCCATAGCCGGACGGGTGGAACACAGATACTGCTGAAGTGGGACTTTGGGCTGATTACACGACAAGTAGGAAAGGCTGACACTCTCTTGCGAACATTGACGTTTGGAGAAGATGGAGCGGGCGACTACTGCTGCCAGCCTGATGCGACTACATGCGGCGTGTGACCAGTGCAATGCCGCTGGGGATGGGACGGCACAGGCAGAAATGCCCCGGTGGCTCCGGCCGAGTCAACTGTAGCAGTGCTCCGGCATCAAACATGTATTGAACCCATTGAATGGGAATGGCGACGCGGCGGGTAGACATCGATCCCATCGGAAGTGTTTGGGTGTGTCAGGCTGTACAGGAGTCGGTCTCCCGTCGCAGCAAAGACGACTCGACGGCGAAGGATTTTGCGCGCACGACAGGAGGAAACCAGGTCGACGCCATAATCATGACCAGCCGCTTCGACCATGGAGTAGCAGCCTAGGGGCAATAGTCACCACTTCTAGCCTACTCAGGCTCCTGTTTTGCAGCCTGGCTCAAGACAGGCTGGTTGAGACGTCCAGGGCTAGTGTGTCATGCGACGACAGGCTGATTATGATATATGCAGAACAACTTGGATTCCACCACAGCCAGATTCATGGCCTCCACGTATCGATCTGCCAGATGGGAGGCATGGAAGTGAGAACAAGCGAGGACAGAAGGCGGAGATTGGTTGCAAAGGAAAAGCGGAAATGGACACCTTGTGGCGACATCATGGCAGGCTTTACAACGGCTATGTCCGCTGCCGTGCTGCACGTAGTATTGACCATGTCGTGTTGTTTCTTAGCTGCCAAGACATGGTGACCCGCGTCCGTCAAAAGGAGACGAAGCCCACCCACACATATTTTCATATTTCGGCGCAGTTTATTCCCTCCAGCGAGGTGCATATATGTAAGAGAAGAGTCTAGTCTTTGTCAAGTTCTGCCACGCCGGCTCTTTAATTTCACAATTCCATGCAGGCGCTAGTCAACCATGAAAGTCTACACTACGCTATCTCGTCTTCTCGTACCTAAGTACCATCAAACTCCCCCAACGGTACCTCAATCCCATACTTCTCCCGCACCTTTGGTACCACAAGCTTCAACGCAGCTTTCAAATGATTCTCATTGATCCAACCCTGCCATCCCGGCAGGAAGAGCAGAAAATGGGCTTTGAGGCTTGGATAATGTGCAGGCTCGTACCTGGGCTTTCCCTTTGCGTCTGTGCCCGAAATCCTTCTCAATTCACTGAGGTGGCCAGCAGCCTCCGAGACATAAGCCTTTCTCTCGACCTTGGCTTCCTCAGTGTTCTGAATTGTTAACGAGATGATATGGAGCAGAGCCTCTCCCAGTCTGCTCATATTGTGGTGGTCCTCAGGCGTGGCATCATCTTTGGACTTTGATGAGTCGATTTTGTGCAAGGTCGATGGACTGGCCGCTTGACTGTGTTTTCCCGTACTTTTCGTCTTTGAAGGGTTTTCCTTCGATGCGAGGGGCGATCTTGTAATGGTGCTGTATTGCTGTGTTACCTTTCGGGCGCGCCGCTCCTCGATCTCATCATGTAAGTCCAGACCACGATCAGCGGCGGACTTGCTCGAGGATGGTATGTCGGAAACACCAGACTTGATCGGTTTCGACGAGCCGCCGGCTCCACCAGCGTAGCCTGCGCTGCGGCGTGGATCGCTTCGGTTCGATCGCGAGGACATGTCTTCGAATTTCGAAAGCAGAATCAATATGTCGTGACTGCTAAGAGGTACTGAAAATGATCCGAGGTGAGGTCGTTGATCAACAACGCAGACAGCGAACGAAGTCTGTATTAGTCGCGATGTGTATCGTGAGTCTTGAAGGTTGATGGAGTGTCTGCTTCTTCAGGGGTTCTCCAACAGCAAGAGCACCTGCTTATGTATTCCATTGCACTCTGGGTCGTCCGTACCGTACCGCACCTTGCTTACGGGCGTTCGCGCAACGAGGAGGCCATCCACGTTAGGGCTTGTCGGGTGAACACTCCTCTTGCGGGAGGCTCATAGAGCTTCGGACAGCGAAGCCTATGCATCAGCCTGTACTTTCAGAGCGCTGACGGGCGCCACGCCGGGCCATTCCGGAGAAAAGTTTTTGCTATGGTAGACATCCTTGGCTGAGTCTTCGCTGTCTTCGGACGTACTGTCGCGTTGCGAGGTCCCTGTTGTTCTGCTGCTTGGCTCCTTCGCAGGTGTCGAAGTGTCACAGCTGCGCGCTTAGGAACGCTCACGGCAATGGACGCCAGCAATAGGTGAAGCATCCTCGAGCCAGCACCGCATCCCGAAAGCACCATGGAATGGCACGCTCGCCTTGCTTGTCCTTTCACGTCTGAACCCGGCTGGTTCCTTCCAAAAAAGGACAAAAGTCATCCTCCCAGGCACTTCAGAATCATTCCATGTACCGCGCGGGTGGCGGCGGAAGTCCAGCAACCTTCCCACCGTACTTGGTGACAACATACCACAAGGTGCATACGAGAAGTTGCTCCTCAATCCAAGTTTCCTGCTGTTGCATCCATACCAATGACACATCCTTAATGTCTGCATATTTAGGACCCGTGGGTTTTGAGGCCTGCCCGTGCCGGCTCAAGCGCTTTAGATCTTGCTCTGCCTTCTTCGCAGGTGTTTCCATATCGCTAGGATTTTTGTCTTGATGAGCTTTCCACTGAATGAGGTGATCGAAGAGATTTTGGCGCAGGCTCAGTAAACTGTCTTGGTCAACGGGTCTCGCCCCAGTGCGCTCGCGGTGCGCTTTGCCAGCGTCCGGAGGTTGTGCAGGTGGGTCTACTACAGGAGGCGTCATGGAACGTGGTTCATGGTAAATTATCTTCTCGACAGCCCTGTGTAAACTATGCACAGGGTTCTTTTCCTTATCAAGTGGCGTCTCGTCTATGAAGTGGGGCCTGTGCGGATGGGGTATGTGAAGATGGTGTGAGGGCGCAGTGTACGCGCGCGTCGGAACAGGTTTACTGGTTGGGTATTCCGAGATTGATCTTGAAGGAGGCGGCGGACGGGAAGGAAGAGTGGCTGGGACGCGCACCCACGTCTCCTTCCCGTCTTTGAGCTGGCTGCGCGCGAAGAGCGTACAATGGTCGTTAGGAGGCCGACCATCGAATGTGTACAGATACCACTGGCGTGATCTTTCGTCGCGCCAGCGTTTATTAGGGTCATTGTTCATCTTGAAAGGCTGGTCAGGAAGAGGTGGCTGACAAGCTATTGAAGCTCAATGAAAGTGACCGTAAGTTTGATATGTGCTCAAGTGACAGTGACGACAGATTTCAGATTAAGCTCAGAAGGAGAAGTCAAGGAAATGTTCAATGAATGTGAGCTGATCCAACTTGTTAACGAGAGCTTCGGTAGCCAGAACCAAGCCATGTCGCACACCTGTTGCATGTGAAGTTATGTCATAACGAAACTACTTGCATCATACTTGACCTATCCAGCTGTACAGAGGCACGCGTATTTGCCTGATTTTGGACTCTGTCCCGCAAGACCGGGTGCATGCAGTGACAGATCGCATGATAAGCCTATGTAGGTCAAGAGCGCGATTGCCTCCCGCCCTTGCTTCTGCGCCCATGCGCATCTGACGTGTTTCGCTGGCAGTCAGCTATTGCAATGCGGCCGAGACAGAATATCAGTCTTGCGTGGGCTCATTTGCGCTGCGACTTTATTCATAACAGTTTGTGTAATGCTGCTGCGTGATCGTGCACTTGGTCATGGGAGAGTTCCCAAGCGTCTATGGTGACATCATGTTCTTGCTCGTCTTTCATGATCAAATCCATACCTTACCTTTCTCCTTACTCAGTATAAGCCACAGTAGACATAGTAGACTTGCAGCCACCAATAGGACGACACCAGCCCATATCTGTACGCCGAGCATTTCACCCGTTTGGTGGTTGACGAAGGATCCGGCTATAGGCGCACCTGTAAGACTCGCTAAACTAGTCGTAGCCCAGGCCATACCCATCCATGTACCTTGCACCTCCTTGCGCTCGCACACGCTTGGAAAGATGGAAGGTGGTAGCGCAATAAGAGCGCCGGAGAAGAGACCGTACAGGCAGCAAAAGGCAGCGAAGCCACCTAATGAGTGGACGCCAAGCCACGCGAGGCTCAAGATGCCGGTTATGAAGCTTCAAGAGGGTCAACATCTACGAGCATAGCCAAAGAAAGCTAAGCAGAGACTTACATGCACGACATGAGCGGCGCCATTACGCCGACGTAATGCGCTGCGGTCCCTGCGCCCAATCGCCCGAACAATGAGGTGGCCTGCACTGCAACAAGGAGCCACGCTCCTGTTGAGGAGGATTGATGAAGGACGAGGTTTGCGAAGGTTGGGATGTAGAACATGGGTACTAGGTAGCCCCAAAAAGACATCGTCTGCGCGGCAGTATAGGCGAGAAAGGGAGGTGATCTCAAAGCTGAAAGATCATAGAGGCGACGCGCTTTGCCAGAGACCTTGGCTTTCCCTCCTGCGAACAGCAGGGGTATGGCGGCGGCGTAGAGCCCAAAGACTATGAAGCCTATCGTGCGAATGGTCTGCCTGCGTGTAAGTGATCCATGCTGCAATCGCGTTGAGTGAGATTGATTAGAAAAGTCCATACCCAGGGGAAGCCGATCGAAGGCTGCAGCTTCAAGAAGATGATAGTATAGATGATACCGCCTAATCACACCGGTCAGCATCACCCGTGCTTCCGAGGCATTGTTGACAGGTGTGTGCAGCCCTACCGAGCGCGATGCCACTAGCCGTTATGCCCATTGCAAGACTTCGGGTTTTGTCATGACCCTGCGCCACCAGTGCCAGGGTTGGCACGTAAAGAAGCCCGCTCCCCACTCCATTACAAACATGGCTTAGAAAAAGCTGATAGTATTCGGTGCTGAGACTGATCATCATGATACCGAAGATGCTCAAGAAGCTGCCAGACATGACCAGAGAACGATAATAGCCCAAGTCATAAATTGGTCCGCTTAGGACAGACACCATGCTGACCAGGAAGTTCTGTACAGTCCCGATCCATGCCACGCTAGAGTCTGATTTGTCGCTAAGATATTCCACAGCGTAGAAGTTCTGAAAGACGCCATAAGTGAGAGGGAAACCCCTTCGAACGCTTCAGCATATTGTAAGTGCTGGAGTGAGGGAAATTAAGAGCGCACCAGATATTGATGAATGCGAAGGTGCCCCCTACAACTTGCAGCCATGCTTTCTTGCCCCCTGGTACGATGCTTTTCTGAGAAGAGCGTGACTGCTGTGGCTGCAGCTTTTCGCCATTGGCATCGCCATTGAGACTTGCCGGGAAAGATGCGGGGCTAGCGTCGTCTGGCATGCTTGTATCTTCTCCTTGCCCCATCCTCGATTACGCAGTACAAACTGACCCGCAAATGCGACAAGATGAACGCAGACGCGCACAGAAGCAATGAGAGAGCATGAGGAACTACTGGAGTAGAACAAAATTGTAAGTTTTAGATTGGCGCGTTTGTAAGCGCGAGAGTGGACTCTGCGTGACTGGTGACAGACATGACACGTGTTTTGCTCTTCTCGGTACATCTTTGCTCGGCTCTTGTCCAGATTTGTACCTGAGCAATCTGAGGTGGTCAATCAAGTGCTCTGGCTTGTCTGGCCTGGCACATTGGGTGTCATATTCCATGTTCGGTGTGCTGAATTTAAATCTGTTCACGTGTTGAATGCCTTTGGAGGCAGGAGAATTGTCTCAAGGTAAGTCTACAACCTCCACACTGTTTCTTCTCTTGTTCTTTTTAGGGGCTTTTAGTCATTTGAATAGAGGCGCTGTCCAAATACGCCGATTCTAGAAACTGAACACATTCGCGTGTGCGCTCTCTCTCTCTCTCTCAGAACGCATTGTGCTGACACGTAGCCCTCTGGGCAGCAAAGTTGTATAATGCACATCATGATGAGCAGGTCGTTCCACGTTCGTCGTCGTACTACAAGCGTTCTGAAGGTATTACGACCGTAATCAATATCGTGCTTTTTATTGCACATCAGCAGAATACCTAATGCATACTTGACCGCGTGGAAATCCTATAAGATACGTGTATACCACAGCGTCAATGTGTCTGCGCGTCGGTTTGGAAGGGCATTGCCGCCGAATTGGTACTCCATGAGAGATGATCAGATTCTTGACAGTAGCTTTTACCCTGAAGAAGGCACCAGTCTTTCCTCTGATGATAAGGGGGGGGGGGGGGGGGGGGGGGGGGGGGTTGGGGGTTGCTGCGCCGGCTTGTTGTGTTGATGTCAGCTAGGATGGTGGTGTGTCGAGGTAGGGGAATAAAAAGGGGGGTTCGAGGGAATTATAAGTAAGCAGTCAGAGTGAATACGAAGAGGGAGACGCCGGGCGTGTGGCAGGAGACGGATAGAAACAGAGGGTTAGGGTTATGCACTCTTGGATTACTCCTGCAGCCGCGTTCTTCACGGATTCTATGCTTCGAGACTCCGGCGCGCAATTAAGATCACGCTCTTCCGACAAGTAATCGTACAAAATGACGAGAAAAAAAAGAAGAGGTCCGACCCTTGAGGAGAAGGTTGAGCGGCCATGGTGTTACTATTGTACGTACTCAGCTTCCCCCTAGATTGTTGCGCTGGCTAACGAAGCTACAGGCGAACGCGACTTCGATGATATGATGATTCTGCTCTCGCATCAAAAAGCAAAGCATTTCAGGTGTGACAAATGCAATCGCAGACTCAACACAGCGGGCGGTCTCTCAGGTGCGCACAACGCGACACGGCATGATTGATTCGCTTGAAGCTAATGAGACCAACGCAGTCCACATGAATCAAGTCCACAAAGAGCCTCTCGAAAAAGTCGACAATGCCCTGGAATCCCGCAAAGATCCGAATATTGAGATCTTCGGCACGGAAGGCATACCAGACCAAGCGCAAATTGACCACAGGATACGGGTCACGGAGCAATTCTATCAGGATGCGGCCGATCGTCAAGCGCTCACGGGCAACATCCAGCCCGGCTCGAACGACAAACCAGCCCCAAAACGACCTAAGCTGCTCGAAGAAGGCGACCTCAAAGGGCGTCTTCAGAAGCATCTCGAAGTGAAGACCTCGGCCGTGTCTGCTGATTATCCAATGCAGGACGTCAGCATGCCAAATGGCTTCCAACAACCGTATGCCAATGGTGCCAACACTTTCCAGCAAGCGCCTCCAGGTCAAGCACCGTACGGCCACTCCTCCGAGAATCCCTCCACACCCCAGGGCGCGGGCGTGGCCCAGCCTCCTGGCGTCAGACAGGCATCAAGGTCACAGGCCGCGTCGGCTGCTCCTGGGTATGCGCCAGGTCTAGC
This sequence comes from Arthonia radiata, assembly GCA_002989075.1. Lineage (NCBI taxonomy): Eukaryota > Fungi > Ascomycota > Arthoniomycetes > Arthoniales > Arthoniaceae > Arthonia > Arthonia radiata. Next base: position 416,096 of record PSQN01000004.1, on the reverse strand, counting down.
GTCTCAAATCGCGCAACCACAGCCTGATCATGCAATGCCTGATGCTCCGCAAGGTGCTGGCGAAGACACAGGCAGGAGGGTCAAAAAGGAGAAGGGCATCAAAATGATATACGTGGACAACGAGATCAGTCAAGAAGAAAAGATGGCGCAAATGAGCAAGTACGTGTTCCAAGCTGCAGCGAGATAGTCCCTTTATCCGGGCGGGTTTGCCAGCTCGCTACATTTGACACTTTGGTATGCGAATTCCAAATTCGCAGCATGAAGCCGAGCGTTGCGAGGAGAGATAACAGCCATTTAAATGCCAGCACAGTATCTCCAGTGCAGCGTTTCAATCGCAGCTCTCAGGGTTCGAAGCGCCTTCTTCGCCGCAACACCGGCATACCCGCTGATAATGCGGTCGCAAAGAGGCATATCATAAGACCGATGGAGGCTGTAAATGTGTCGTTTGGTTCTAGTGCAGCGAGGAAGTTCGTACAGGTGGAAAGTGATCAGCCGGCGCGGTGAGTGGTTCAGTTGCGATAACGCGATCGCGCCGCTGATGATCGGGTAGTTGCGAGGTATTCATACAATATACTCTCCCGAGCTTTTATCCTTCTTACATGTCATGGTCTCTCGTCAGCCACTCTTGCAAGTAGCGCATACGGTCTCCAGCACCTCAGGAAGCACGCTTATGACCGCCGCTGCACACCCTGACTACTAGAGCGTCTCATACAACAGCTCGCAAGCATCTTGCTCATACGTAGAGCGTTGCGTGTTAGCAAAAGGCATTCTGAGAGCACACACGCGAGTGTGTTTTGCTTTCAGAAGGGCCGTATTCAGACAGCAGTCCCATTTCACTCACTGAAAGCTCTCCAAGGAACAACGGAAGAAACATTGTGGACTCTGTAAACTTGACGACACCAAGAAGAACATTGGTGAGATACAGTGTCGTGGATGTTCAATCGAGTTTGCAGCTTCGCTATATCCTCCCCCGAATGCACATACCGAGCTTCACGATTCAACAGTGACGGCTTGAATGTACCATTTCACTCTTCGAAGTCATCGAGGTCATACCGTTCGACACAAAGCTTCACGTAAGGGCGTAAGACACATCGCGCCAAGAGTGGTTTCTAGCTCGAACTCCTCTCTTTCTTGACCTCTCCACTAAGTGCCTCTCGATCGACATGGGTCCAGTCAAGGGAACATATACCGCGTCAACAGCTTTCTTCGAGGGTTTGTATGAGGTCGGCATTGATAGCACTCTTTTTCGGGGGAAGGTTTAACGCGTAATTCAGGCCGGTATCCAGTACTGCTTCGTCAACTTAGGATCAGACCATCCAGCCATTGTTGAAGCGTTCGTCAAGGGCAAGAATGAGGGCCTTAAGCAACCCGAGATCATTACATGTCCTCACGAAGTATGCTTGTAGCACAGCACGAGCAACGCGGCTTGCTGAACATGTTCAGATGGTTGCCTTGGCCATGGCTGATGGCTATGCCCGCTTAACAGGAAAGCCGCAATGTGTGCTGGTTCACGTCGACGTAGGCACGCAGAATCTTGGTGCTGCTGTGCACGACGCATCAGTTGGGCGGGTGCCGGTCTTGATATTTGCCGGGCTATCACCATATACAATCGAGGGTGAAGTGAGAGGCTCCAGGACTGAATACGTGGGTCGATCCAACTGTGATACGTTGCTGCGCTATGATTACTGAGGCAAAATTGATAGATCCATTGGCTGCAAGATGTTCCGAACCAGGGCCAGATTATCTCGCAATACTGTCGATACAGCGCTGAGCTGAAGTCAGGCCGTAACATCAAACAGATGGTCAACCGAGCCTTATCCTTTGCGAAGTCGGACCCAAAAGGCCCTGTCCACCTGATTGGTCCTCGTGAAGTAATGGAAGAAGACATTGAACCATACAGCCTCAATCAAGCTCACTGGACACCTATCGAACCAGCTGCGCTGCCACCGTCGGCGGTACAACGGATTGTTTCAGCGCTTGCCTCCGCAAAAGAGCCTCTTTGCATCGTTGGGGCTGCAGGGCGCAACCATGCGGCAGTAGGAGAGCTTGTAAAGCTAGCCAATACTGTCAAAGGCATGCGCGTGCTTGACACGGCTGGCTCGGACATGAGCTTTCCAGCCGACCACCGTGCTTGGCTAGGTACTCGCTACGGCGTCGACGACAGTATCGAAAACGCGGATGTGATCTTGGCGCTCGAAGTGGACGTTCCGTACATCCCGACTATGTGCAGGCCGAGGCCAGATGCTAAGATCTTTCATGTCGACACTGATCCGCTCAAACAGCTCATGCCAGTGTTTTACATTGATGCCGTCGCACGGTATCGTGCTGACGCAGCGACATCAATCCAACAACTGAACGAGAGCTTGGCATCGAGCCAGGAGCTGAAAGCGGCCATGGCCAGCGAAAACCCTACCGCAAGGTGGAATGCATTGGAGGAGTCGCACAACGCTCGTCTTCAGGCTATTCACGAGCAAGCTAAGCCGGCGGCTGACGACACATTCGGTCCTAGCTACCTAATGAGCCGCGTACGGGCGCTCTGTCCGCTCGATACGATTTGGTGCGTGGAGGCAGTCACCAACACGGGGCTAGTCGCCGATCAAATACAAGCCACACTTCCTGGCTCCTATATCAACTGCGGTGGTGGCGGGCTTGGCTGGTCAGGCGGTGCAGCACTCGGCATCAAGCTCGCTGCGGACGATATTGCAAAGACTAAGAGCGACGGCAAGAAGCCATTCGTTGCGCAGATTGTTGGAGACGGAACGTATCTGTTCTCTGTGCCTAGCACGGTATACTGGATCAGTCAACGCTACGACCTTCCCGTCCTCACAATTATCCTGAATAACAAGGGTTGGAATGCGCCAAGGAAGAGCGCGCTGCTCGTCCATCCAGAAGGTCACGCAAGCCGAGGCACAAATGAGGATCTAAACATTAGCTTTGCGCCCAGTCCAGATTACGCGGGTATAGCGCATGCTGCGAGTGGTGGGAAAGTGTGGGCTGGGAGAGCAAGAGAAGCGCAAGGTCTTGAGCAGGTTCTGAAGACGGCGGTCGAGCAGGTGCAGACAGGGAATGGAGCTGTGGTAGATGCGCAACTTGAGGGTGGTCAAGGAGGCTTTGGTGCTGGTGTAGATGGTAAACAAGGGGGCTGAGAAATCTGGGAATCTGTAGAGATCAAAGTGGTCCGTAAAAGGTCTATCGCATTTGATAAACAATACCTGAACATGTCCTTCTCTAAATCATCAAATCCTGCCCAGCCAGTCTTATATTCGACCAGGTACATACTAGTGCAAAGACCATTCAACGGCACGTGCACGATGTGCTCGCGATCAGGGTAGTCAATGTTTACGTCCGATCAACGGACATTATCTCAATTTCGAACACTTCACGCTCTACTTGAGTGACGACTACCGCTGGCTATCCTTTGCGAATACAAGAGAACGCTTTTGCAATACTTTCCAGTGTTCGAGAGAGGCATCAAAGCATGTAGCCAGATCCAACAACGCAGCATGGCGCTCCACTCCCCGGTCATCGTCTCGTCTCCACCTCGACAGGAGATCTTCCTATGTTCCTCATCGCCGAATAGTCTACCATCGCTGGAATCTCTGTTGAAGAAGAAGCCTTCTACCGTCCTCAAAGCAGGCTCAAGAGCGGCACCAATACCGACCGGCGCCGCCTCGGGCTTTCAGTCCGCTCGGCTGCTGCAACGAAGCATAGCGGAGGATGATGTGCTTGAAGACACTTCCAAAAATGTCGAGAAGCCGAGAAAGCGGCGGAAGAAGTCGGACGACGGTATTGGAACGAAGACTGTGGTCGACCAAGAAAAGGCACCTTTGCCGCACGATCCAGGTCAGACACGGCGCAGTCCGAAGCTTGGGCGCTACTTGCTGGAAGCAACAGAAGCCATTGAAGAGATCCATGCCGTTTCACCGAGCAGACGTGTAGAAAAGCATCTCAAGAAAGTGGATGAGAACCAAAGGGCTCTCGAAACTGGACTGCACAGGAGCATTGACATGAACATAAAGCCACTTGAAAGCACTGCAAAGCGGAAGAAGCCAGTCGCGAAGCCAAAGGCAGAGTCTAAATACGAAAAGATTACGGCGGCGACCGAGACTCCGGTGCCTGGGCCGTATCAAACAATCACCGGAGAAGCTCAGACATCGGCGTCGTGCCAAGATCGACTGGGATACCGCCAAACCCAAGGCTTGACAAGAGATGGTTCCGCCGAGCCACGTGCATGGACAAGGCCGCCGAATGCCATCCAAGACGAGCCAGCTGAGGAGCACAAAACACACGAAGAGGGTGCACCTGCAGCGCTACTCAGCCTGGACTTCCATGCAGCATGGTCATTTACAGGCCCAGGGTCGACATTGGAGGATATCAAATCTAAAGCAGATGCTGCACCGGCGACGCACTTGAAGCCGAAGGATTTTGCCAGACCAGCGAAGCCATCACCGGAGAAGAAAGCGAAAGCGCCTTCGAAGAGCTCAAGAACGGTGACAAGCGTTGCTATTGCTCGATATCGAGATGTGGCCAACGACGACACGCACTCAGATACAAACTCATTCTGGGATCAATCCGAAACTGCACGCGCTATGAAGCTTCTGGAGCCTGGAGCAGCCTCAAAGGCCAAAAGCAAAGCGAAGACCAAGCCGCCTCCAAAGAAGCTCCCTGGTCCTGAAGCGGCGCAAGCGAAGGTTGAGAGACAAGAATTCTTCTTTGGCACGTCAAGCCAGCTCACGCGCGATGAGCCTGCAGAGCATGTACGAGACCTGCAAAAAGCGATCAAGGCTTCCGAAGATAACGAGGATGTCCCAGTTCTTGAGGGCCATCTCGATGGCGACACCGGTCTGTGGGGTGTGGGTGCACGTGGTGATGAGTCTTCTTTACTCGAAGCGGAGGCTACTGCGAGAAGGCTCAAGACATATTCACCCAAGAGAAATGCATTCGTCGACATCGATAGCATCGATGCGAGTGCCTGCAAACCGAAGTTGAAGCCGATGCCTTCGTCGAGTAAAGGCATCCTGCATTCCATCTCGCTGAACATTCTGTCACCAGTGAAGACTTCTCCGAGCAAAACATCACCATCAAAGGCCAGCAATCGTAGCTTTGCTACAAAGGCTGGAGAAACTGTAGACCCTGAAATTGAGCCTCAAAAGAAGCCCCGAGGTCGACCTCGCAAGGATGCCTCGGCGCTTTTTTCATCTCCCAAGAAGGTGTCAAGAGCCAAGAAGATTGACACACCTGCTGATGGTGATACAGCAAAGAGGCCTAGGAAACGAAAAGCCAAGGAAGAGCAGACCGAAGAGCAAGCTGAGGACCATCAAGCTCACGGTATCGCGAGCATCGATGACATCGAAGAAGATGGCAAACACATCACAGCAACATCTACCAAGGGTCGCAAGCCCAAACTCAGTCAGAAGCAACTCCGCGACGACTTTGTCGCAAACACAGCACCCGCACTATTTCCAGCCATCACGAGCGTCGTGAAGAGCCAAGAGCAAGACCGAGCGAACCCGAAGAGTCTCACGTGGTATGAGAAGATGCTGCTGTATGACCCCATCGTGCTTGAGGATCTGACGGCATGGCTCAAACTTAGCGCGCTGAAGGAGCAAGAAGAGAAGCTCATGCCCATGGAAGAGCTCAAACCTTGGATGGTGCAGCTATGGTGCGAAGAGCACAGTGTCTGCTGCCTCTGGAGGGAGGGTCTGAGAGGCGGGGTGAAATTGAAGTACTAGGGGCGCGGTGAATGTTGCCACAGCTTACAGCACATGGCCGCATGGCGGAGCTCGTTAGGACGACGATAAAGCATGATCACATCATCAAACGAAGGACCTTTCGCCGGCGTTGACAGCTGCGCACCCGGTACAGACATCTGCATGGTCTGCTCGTCGCTGCTGACTTGCCCGTACCACGATGGTGGATACATAGTGCATAGCTCGTGGGTGTGGACGTCATTGTAGGTGGTGAGAGTGACGGGAGGTCGTCATGGCATGCGCGAAAGGGCAACAATTGGACAGGAGTGCCTCCCACAAGATGAGGGAAGTATTTGGCGAGTGGAGGATACAACTGGCGTACCTGCTTCCTCGGCGCTACCCCACAATCTGTGCGCGCCACCCGCAACAGCATGCGCCAACCGGTGATAGAAGCAAGGGAGCAAAGATCTACGAAGCTTCCCCAGGGAAAAGTGACATGCATCGTTGTTGTTTCCACCACATCGGCGCCGGCAGATTGACCTCAGCGCCCCGGGTCAAGGACTCCCCAGTCCCACCACGGTCGTACTCGTATCGCTATCTGGCCCTGCCTGCCTGATCAACGACTGCTTACGCGTCGCGCCTCAACAGAATTTCAGCCAGCAGCAGTATATATTCTTCAGCCCACACGCCTCATTTGAATCACCCATTCGACTTTGTTGATGCTCGATGTTGACCTCCGTCGACCAAAATACGCTGAAAGGCTTGCCCAAGCTGCAGGCCGACGGGCACAGCACCACTAAACCCTTTTTTACAAGCGTCTTCGGAGATCGTCTTCCTCTTCCCACTTTCCGTCGAGTTTGGACCTCTGACCGCACTTTGTGCGCGCGTGACTGCCACCTTGGACGCACTTCGGCTTAGCTAAGATGCTGAGTCTCCCAACTCTACTTGCTACCGCTCCAGAGCCACATGACGGCTCTGCATGCGCTATGATGATGTCAAAGAGAGCGCGGTAAATATTTCCAAGATTTGCTACTGTCCAACAGGTCACAGCCGACACACGTCCAAGCCTCTGCCTGTTCCAATCATAGCCGGTGGGGGCCGACTTCCCATCGTCCCGTATCCAGTAAGATGCGCAATCGCAAGCGAACATATGACAGCACCGTTTACTGCAAACGCTCCTCATCGTCGCCCAAAGCTGACGACCACGGAAGACGTGCCGATCCCCTCCACCACTATATGCCGCCTTTGTCGTGTTGGCGCGACTTGACCGCTTCTAGCACCACTTCGCTGTTTCACACAACCGACCTCTCCGCGACTACCCTTGCTCTACCGGAGACGCTTCACTGCCTACGATGATCTTCGCGCCCGTCGACATCAGAAAGAGGGGGCACGGCTATAGGCCGCCCTCTCGTAGAGCTTCAATAGCACAAGGCATCATTGGTCAGCCGCCGGTTACTCTTCAAGTACGCCCAGCTTGGCACTAGCAAGACTGCTCGGTTGCAAGCCCGCTACCGGCTTGTAGCGATGATCAAGTGGCCATGCACAAGACTTTTTGCTTGTTCAGACCCCGACGTTGCAATGCACCCGATGATGAGGTAAACAAAGGCGCAAGGTGTAGGCGACGATGTACGTCATTGCGCAAACATATAAGTAAGCCGTATCCGTCCGTGAACTGTTTGAAGCATCGTTTCGAACGTACATAAGAATACCTCCTCACCAATTGAATGAGCACACACCTTTTCCACTTCAACCGTACATTTCAACATCCTACAGTTTTGCTCATATCAAAGTCATGTCTTCTCTCCTTTCGCGAACACTGCTTGCTCTGGGTGTCTCATCACTCGTCGCAGCTGCCCCTGTGACAAGAGACAGCAACAGCCCCTTGAGCAGGCGAGCTGAAGCTGGACCTCTGTTGGACGGCAGGCATTTCCCTGACCCGGCGATCTATTTTCTCGACAATACCTGGTATGCCTTCGGAACGCATGCTCCCAACAGAGGCTACAATGTGCAATTGGCGTCAAGCCCTGATTTTGGCGCCTGGAGCTACATCGACAAGGACGCTATGCCGACGTTAGGGGCTTGGGTCAATGCCGACGCTGACGACAATGTGGTAAGTCTACAGCTTCCACACTGTTTCTTCTGTCGTTTTCTTGCGGCCTTTCAGTCGTTGAAATGGAGGCGCTGTCCGAAGCGCTCGTTCCGAAAGCAAAACACAACTGCTTGTGTGCTCTTTTAGTCTTCCGAATGTTTTGTGCTGACACGTAGCGCTCAAGTGGGCTCCAGATGTTATGCAGGTGGACGACGGCTCATTCGTCATGTACTACAGCGCAGTCGCCGCGTCGGGCAACGGACCGCACTGCGTGGGCGTGGCGACATCTGGCTCTATTACGGGCCCATACAACCCAGCCGCAGAGCCACTCTTCTGCCCGCTCGAGCAAGGTGGTGCGATAGACGCCTCAGCATTCGTCGACGTCGACGGCTCCCGCTACGTCCTCTACAAAGTCGACGGTGGCTCTGTTGGCAACGGCGGTCCCTGCGGCAACTCGGTCGAACCGATCCAGCCTACGCCCATCATGCTTCAGCCCGTCGAAGGCGATGGTGTGACGCTGCGGGGCGCGGCGACAGAAATCATGAACAACAACGGCGCGGCTGACGAAGGTACCTCCGAGGCGCCGAGTCTGGTCCGTTCGCCAGGTCCAGAGGGCACCTACACACTCTTCTTCAGCACTGGATGCTTCAACACAGACCGCTACAAGATCGACTACGCGACTGCCTCCAGCATCACCGGGCCGTACACGAGGACCTCGACTCCACTACTTGTCAACGGGGATAATGGGCTGCAGTCGCCGGGAGGTGCGGACTCCTGGGGCGATGGCCACCACATCGTGTTTCATGCTGGAGCGGCAGATCTGAGACCGCTGTACACGGCTACGATCAATATCAATGGGAATGTTGTCTCCATGGCATAGTGAGGACTTGACGGATGAAGGATGTGGTTGAGGCGAGGTGTTTGGACGCCGTTGTTGAACGGCGCTTGTGAAGGCGTTCGAAATGGCGCAGTGTTAATTTTGACACCGAGGCATTGTCACGTCTTACGATTAACGAGCCATGTGGATATGTACAGAGCATTTTTTACATACATATCGAGAACGAATAGTTCACCATCATGTGCGATGTTCCGTTCACATACATGATCGTGCCTATTATTGCAGTCGAAATTGCATGCCATGGTCGATCGGCAAATGGCGACTTAGTTGATGAGCAGCTTTGCGGACACGAAAATGCAATTCCGACCTGATCGCCACCGTTTGCTGTCACGTGAGTCTCCACCCGGACCTAAGGTAGACTTGCTTGTCGATCATTGCCTAATCCGTCCGATGGAGCTCTCATCTCGTGTTAGACCAGACGAAGCTGCAGAGCTTCCGGGTGCATGACCTGCCGTTTGCTTATTAATAGTCTTGTATAATCGTCTCTTCCGCCGCTGCTCGTAATCTCTATAAGTCATTGGCTGTCATTGGAATGTCCAAACGAGGATTCAGATATCGAATACAATAGTAAAGTGTCCCATACGTCACCATCAGCCAGAAAATATACTCTGGAAGCTTACATCAGTATAACATCACCGTAACGCAAGAGCCAAAATGCCATCTCTTTCCAAGCAACTTCGGCGCTTGTCAAGCGGCTTCCAAGTGAGGCTGCCCAGCCGTAAGAACAGCGAGCAAGCTGTAAATCTGCCTACGCCACCAGCAACTCTACCGGCTTCGTCAGCTCCTGCAGCTGCTCGTAGGAGATTACTGCTGGACGAGGACGACTATGCGGACCCTCCACCTGCCTACTCATTCATTGAGCCGGAAGAAGATCGGAGTGAGGAAGATACGCTCACCCGCAGCGAAGAAGGAGCAGACGAGCCACCTTCTCCCGTCACACCACGTCTCATGCCAGACACGCCAGGCTTTCATGATCAGCTAGCTTCACCTAGGACGAATGATGAAGCGACCGGAGATCTCATGTATTTTCTGAAAGACATCGAAGAGACACATAGCGGCAGTGAGGCCGAAGACGCCGACCCACTCACCACCACAGCTCTCCAACCACGCAACGGACCCCCAACAACTTCCCAAGCAGCAATCCCCGCCTCAAAACCCACCCCAATAGACTTCATCACATTCACCCTCCTCTCCACGCTTCCACATGAAATCTGGCTCGCTATCGGCTCCTATCTCTCGCCCCAAGACGCCGCCTCTCTCGCCCTCACTAACCGCGAGACCGCCCGCGGTCTCGGACCCTCCTTCTGGCCACCCCTCCACCATCTCTCGCACAAACCCGCCAAAGCCGTCTTCCTCGCCCCAATGGCCCACAAACTCCCCAATCATGTCTTCTGCATGCCCTGCGCCCGCTACCATGCGCGCCACCACCCCTCCGACCGGCCGAAGCGCGAGGTTCTCCGCTCAACGGCTGACTACAACCGCAAACCTCTGCTCGCCTCGACTTGCAAGTCTAAAGCCTCGGTCCCGTCCACGCGTCTCACGATCGATCGCTCCCTGCCGTTTCCGCTGGCGCACCTCGCTATGTCCGGGACGCACTTCCCTGTTGCCAGCCCGGTCCCGCTGAAGCAGTTGAATCGCACGTGGAGTCCTGATAATAGCAGCTGGGCTGATATCCCGTCAAGTTATACGGTCGACATGACGTGGACGCATCGGACCAAGTTCGCCATCGAGCCTCCCACGAAAGCCGGGGAGCCAAGTCACCTGCTCGTGAAGGTGACGAGCACGTACTACCCCCGCGCGAACCTGACGGCGTCAGAGACACGCCTAGTCCTGAGCAGCCGGAAGGACTACACGGCGAATTACACGACGTGTCCGCACGAAGCCAAGGGCGGGCTGCTTTTCAGCGCCTGCAAGTGCGCGCTCGGGCACATTCCCGCGAGTGCGAGTGGTGCGTCCGTGCCGAGGAGGGCGGGGATGTGTCCGCGCTGCAGGCCGCTGTATAAATGCATGATCTGCCCGAGTGAGTATCAGATTGAGACGAAGCTGGTGAGTCAGGGGGGCGGGTTCAGGCATGCGCTTGTGGTGAGCCGGTGGACGGATTTGGGGGCGTGTAAGGGGATGGAGGAGAGGGAGTGGAGGGCTTGCACTGGTGAGTGGGAGTATCAGGATGAGGAGAGTGTGATTTGGGAGTGGGGTGGTGGAGGAGGTGGTGGAAGTGGGGTCACCGGAAAGGGCGTGAGGAGCAGGTTTGGAGAGGCGAGTGGGGAGGAGAAGTGGGTGGGTGTTGCGTTGCCACTGAGAAGACCGAGCCATTGGAGGAGTGAGAGTCGAAATGACATTGTGGTTGCGCTGGGAAGGGACTGAAGATGCATCCAGGGCCATGTCACTAAGATGATGGAGACTGCGGCCCGCTTCGTATCCCACGGCGGAACTGAAGTGTGGCGCGGGATCAGGGATATCGCCCTCCTAAGGTAAACGTTTTGGCCGAACTGTACGAAACCCTCAGACATCGAGGTCACGGTCTCACCATCCCGTATCGTGGAACATCTCAGCTACACCCACCCGTCGCATATTGTCACGACCGAGACTGCTACGACAACGCCAGCCAGACCACCTTGCAACGGCATACATTTGCCATCTCCACGACGTCAACCCCGCTGTACCAGCTGGACTCTTCCTCCCCACAACATCAAGACCATGATCAACACCGGCTCGCTCTCAACCTCAAGAATCAGAACGACTTGACGATTTCAGATTGCACCAATGCCAGAAAACCATCCCAGCCATATCATCTCAGCCATTTCATCTCAGCTATACCACAATTCCACATCGTCTAATAATACACATCACCTCTCATAAGCCATCAACCCCCTACTTCATCGCGTCCTGACGGGATGTACCAGCTGCACCCATTCGTCGGATACTGTCACGAACACCACTGCTACGACAAAGCCAGTTAGACGAACCTGCTACGACACATATCTGCCATTCTGACAGCGTCATCTTCGCTCTCACAAGTGACCGCCTCTCATAATGCGAACAGCATCTCGGCTCTCACAGCTGACTGCTGACCACAACACGAAAATCATCTCCGCTCTCAGCATTTATCATTCATACGGTCTCACGATTCCACGACATCCATCTGCACTAATACTACCATCTCATCGCTATCAGCCATATCATCTCAGCCATATCACCGCTCCATAGTATATAACATTTACCACGCAACTATTCTCAAAAGCTATCTCGCAAGCTCTCCATCCTCCCATTCCCTTCCGTCCTGCAGAACTGTAATCCGCTCTAAACGTCTGTCCTCAAGCCTTACCCCCTCTTCTATCCCGGACACCTTCGTGATCGAGAGGTCATGCGTATGTACAAAGGCTTGCTATGAGTTGTGTGACGGTGTCATTTTATGGCGTGTGTAAGTGAGGTGGTGATGGAAGGTGTGGTGCTGGGAGGTGTGGTGCTGGGAGGCTTGGTGCTGGGAGGCTTGGTAATGGGAGGTGTGCTGACGGGAGGGGTGGGTGACGGGAGGGGTGGGTGACGGGAGGTGTGCTGATGGGAGGTCTGGCAGCGAAGATCTTGTTCTCACCTTTGCCATCTTAGCGGTATCACCAAGGCCATGTGCCAAACTCTGGTCTCAGCAGCGTCACACGACCGCATTAACATCGGACACGCAGAAGCATTGTGCGAGGCGCGCAGCCCATTGTAAATCAGAGGCGCTGCGATGAAGACTGGGCACCTGGAAAGAGCGGTCTGGACTTCAAGAGCCGGCTTCTCTGAAAGCGAATGACAGCACCTCCTGCGATTGACGCGCGATAATGCTTTCGATGCGACGCAACGTAGCTGGAGTTCTCGTGTACGGAAAATCGGGCGAGTCTCTTCAAGTCACAGATAGTGCTGCGCACGTCTTGCTTTTTGACCTCTATTCCACTTCTTCGTGGTACCTTACGTGGTTAAGATTTATCCAGATGCATACGTCTTGCTCTTTCAGCAAAAGCGAGATGTAGTATGAGTAGATTTTCCTTGGAAACGAACGCGAAGGACGGACGTAGTTGAGACGCACGTAGATTGGGCTTGACTCCCGGGTGCACTCTCGGCCTGCATCTGCTTTTGTCGTGGTGTGAGCGATGGCGACAGCATCATTCCTTTCCCGGGCACGATTCTCCCCCTTGGACTCGGGAAAGGCATGTCTTTTCGATGCTCGCAGTTGATCCTATTGAGACCCACCTCCCACTGCACCGGAGGTTTCAAGGCCCTGGCCCTAGTCATTGAGATAGAACTGGACTCCCTTCGCAAAATCAGCGAAATCAAACCGCCTCGTGTTTGTAATTCTCATGGCACCGCCGCGCTCTCTCATATACCAACCCAACCGCAGCCGCCTCTTCATCTTTCCGAAGATACACAAACACTCTTCTCAGGACACCCAGAACCAGACGGTCCCCGTTGCTGAAGTCTTTCCGCACTTCGTCGACCGCCTTGTTGAACCTCACCGTACCCTCACGGTTTCCCTTCAAGGTGGAGAGGTAGACCGCAAGGGGCTTGTACCGCTCCCAGCAGACGTGGGCTTTGTACAGTATCCCTGCTGTGGCTAAGATGATCAGGACGATCGTCCAGATCTGGCTCATCCATGTTGCACCTTGGTCGAGTGGACGTTTGGCGAGCTCTATGTAGCGCGGTTAGTCGGATGTGCTACTGCACCTGCAACAAAGAACTGCTAGGGTGTCAAGTACCGTCAATCTTCTGCGTGTTGTTGCCGGCGTTCAGAGCTACCTCTTGCGTGAGGGCTATATTGTCTGTCCCCTGCACAGTCAACATGAGTGCAATGGCGGTATTAAGTTGCGAGCATTGTACGTGCTTTTCAGTTGTTCACTGATCTTCTCGATCGCGTCTTCTGTGGACTTCTTGGCCACTTGACCATCGTCCACAACGTAGCTGATCCCGCTATCCTGCAGCAGCTTTCTGAACATCGCTCGTACACCTGTTCAAGATACAATTGATTGTGATGGAGGGGGACTCTCGATTTACTTGGAGTCTCACAAGCCATGGGCGAGTTCGTCGCAGTTGGCGACGTATCATCATCACTCCACTGACGCCTCTGCCAGAGCCACTGTGGTGTGTTTGCCGAGCTGCGAAGGGATCTGTTGCACTTCCCGGCGGCCCCGAAAGTGTAAGAAACGACGAAACGCTTTAACTTGACCACGTTGCTCGAGTAGCGATTGTCAGAAGACTAAAGAAGGCATAGATAGCAATATCGGATACCCCAAATAGGAGAGCAATCTAGCTGGCGCATTACACTTGCCAGAGCCAGCAATAGTATGGTCTTCACGTTTCGGCAACGTAGCGATTGTGCTATGCCAGGTGTCGCAGGCGGCGATCGCGCCTAGCATCTTTCCCTTGCACGCTGGCACGGTTGAGACGGAGACAGATGGTCTCAAGCATACGGGAGACCGAAGATGCGACGCGACTTGATACACGATATACCTCGATTGGCAAGTATCGTAGCTGAAACTTGTCTGATAAAAGTGGCGTAGAATAAGCGACATTCGCGCGAGATATCTGCTTGCGGCCTTCTTGGAAAATTCGAAGGTCATACGGTGTGTGATGGTCGGCTGGATGGGGCCAAAACCTCGGCTGGAGTCCGAAAATCCCAATTAGTCTCCGAAACACCAAACGAGGTTTACCCGACTTACTCCGTTCCCGTAAACACACTACGTAACCCCTTCCCCCAGAGGGCTAGTATGACTTGTAAAAACGTAGGTCGACGCGAACCTAGGAGGGGCCCATAGAGAGGGTCCCTCCGGAGCGTAGCGAAGGAAGGGGGTGCCTTATGGGAGGACTTAGGTGACCGGAGGGCCGGGGGGTTGGGAATATTTGCGCCCTGACTAAAATTCTTTGTGTGCTACTGTCTCAATCTAGATTATCTTTTGGCCCTATCTAGCCGAGGTTTGCCAAGCATCCAGCCGACGTGTATACTCGGTCGTACGTCTTGGAGATGATAAGAAGGGATGGAAAGACGCCTAGGAGGGAATAAATGAGACGAGACGTATCACATGACACCCAAAAGAGTAATTATATTTCCATCTTCTCGCCATTGAGACCGTAATGCCGTCTCCAAAACTCGACATCACACAGTGCTTGAGCTTACCACGACACTCTACTCCGCTGCGAGTACTATTGCGAGTATTGGCATCATCCTACAAACTGTCCGTTGGGTACGCACTGTGCTAGTAGAGCTCGTACGTCGAGGAAAACACCTCGGCTATTGACGAGTTTCCGCACCGCCAGCTTCTCAACAATAGTAAGCGTTGTTGGTCGCGAGCATCACCAGCAGGTGCTCAACTGAATACAAAGAAGGCGACGTTTGCCTGGAGTCATGACAGATCTCGACATGTGATGCCATTCCAACACTGCACGACCACCATCAAGACACATAGAAACGCTTGCCGTGTCCGCCGGATCCGCACGGAGACGCTCGCCCTCCGGATCTGCGGATCATCTTGCCCGCATAATCCGATACACACATATACAATGCCAGCACATAGCGACAAAGAGATGGGGGCTCTCACGCCTTGGGTTCCTTGGCCAACTTGTCCTTCTCGAAGCGGGCTTTGAGCTGGCCGCGCTGGTGAGGTATTAGCCAATGACTCTGGTCGAGAGACATACGGGCCAAAGACTTCGGGATCAACTGCGCGTTTGTATGGAATGAGGAAGAAGGGCAATGAAGGCTTGTATGCAGGATCCTGCCATCCTACTCACCTTGCTGAATGCCTTCTTTCCGCCTTCATTTAGCTTCTGTAGGTCGCCGGTGTAGTTGATGCCGTACTTCTTGGGGTCGAACTGGCCTTTGCGGAACTCGTCTTGGATTGTGTTCATCATGTCTTCGGATTGTTTGTTGAGGGGGCTCTTTGTGCTGAAGGGAAGCATGGTGATGCTGGCACGCGTTGCGTGTTGTATCTAGAAGCCTAGATGATGATGGGGGCAATGAATCTGCTGATTTTGCTTTGCACGAACTGAGTGTGATGACTGGGTGCGGGATGGAGAAACATCGAGAGGAAACCGTCGTGTATAAATAGTTGAGCATATTTGACAGCGTGTCTTCAGGCGTAGGCCGGGAAAGACAGGTTTACTGGACAAACATGCTAAGTTTGGTAATTCCACGCGGTATTCAAGCAAGTCGAAGAAGACTGAAGTGTCCGAAAGTACCCGGAACACATTACAAGGGCAGGCATAGGTCTAGCAACTTCACTGGCTTTTCTTGCGGCTAGTCGTTCGAGGTCTGATTGCACCCATTTGCGCCCATTCCTCTTGTCTCTGCTTTTTAAGCTCGTATAGAGCAGCCACGCCTGAAAATGCATGCAACTTCTCCAGATGCCCCTTTGGTTTCTGGGACCGAAATGTGTTTACGATGTCTTCCTGGCGGCGCTCGAAATTCGCCTCTATACTCGATATTTCTTTCATGTAGGACACAGATTTGTCGCTAGTGTCCTCCTCATTTCCGAGTAACGCGTCGTTGCTCTCCCTCGACAGCTGCTCTTTCGCCTTTTTATCGGCGTTATCGCTGGCTCTGCTGTTGATAGGCTTTCGCAATTTCGTGGGCGCTGGCTCTTGCTGTTCGCGCATTTGACCAAGCTCCATCAAACTTGCGCGGTGGTTCTCATTGAGCCGCAAAGACGACCTTGGCTGCGGTGAGATCCTCCGCAATCCGACGGCCATGCGAGCTTTAGTCATTTTCTCCCTCTGTTCATGGTCAGCTGCTTTGAGGACTTTGTCGACAAGGTCTGCCTTGGCTGCGCGCCCTGATCCTCGAAGACAGAACTTCACAAGATGGAGTATCAGGCAGTCGACCGTCGTCCAATCTTTCTGTAATATCTCGACAAGCTTCATGCACTTTTCTTGATTCCTCGTCCAGTCACTGTGGCTAGAAAGTAAGGCTACCATCGCTCCAAGCTTGTTCAGTCTCACAACAACATTGAGGCTGAAGGTCATCAATGCACCGAGCATCATTAACAACGCACACATCTGAGTGGTTGTGGAAAGGTCAGAACTCCAGCGCGGTGTCGCGCTGTCTGAAACATGAATTAGCAGGACATTGCTCCAGTCGAAGCTTGATCACATGGACCAACGGCTGCATCGCTGTACTCACCCTTACAAATTTGCTTGACACCCTGAAGCATCGATTCAATATCTTGAAGGCTTCATTAGCTGTTTTGGAACCCTTGACATCAATCGATGCCTGATACGCACCACTGCGTTTGATTTGGTGCTTTGTACAATTGCCGGCGAGGTCAGCAATCGCCGAGATGCTCTTCGCAATTTCTTGCATGGACTCAGCCTGCACAGAATATCGGTCAGTCATAGTACGGGCTTCAGGCGTCCGTAGGGATGTGATTTTGTCTAGGTAATGTCGAGAGCCGATCACCAGCGCTCCGAATGAACGGTGCGACGCGCTGGTATTGATAGCTTAAGATGATGCTATGCGAGATGACACAGGCTTTGTAGAAGTTTTTGGTATGGGAAGCAATGCCGTGAAAACGAATTCATAACCACAAGCTGAGCATGAGTTAGACATGACATGAGACAGGTAATGGCCAGTATCAGACGTAGCTGAAGCCTGAGCTCAAACTCAGGCCGCTTCGCATACATAGACCTCGCTGAGAACTTGCACGATATACCCTGATGAGAAAGTAACAGCAACGCGACCGTGACGTCCTCACTGTGGTCGACAAAGCGAGGAGGCAACGCCATCCAAAGGGGGCGGTTTTCACTGACGTGACAGTATTTTCATACGTAGTCATAGTTCTTACTGCAACGTATCTGCCACAATTGCGGGCGTCTCTGAGAGCTGGCGAGGACTATTTCAAGCTCGGCGACATCCTTAAGATCTGGCACGATATACCTCGATGAGAAGTTATAGCAGTGAGACTGTGTCATCTTCGTGACGGCGGCCAGAGGTTTACCGCCGCGGCGCCGATAAGACACATTTCTGATGAGGATCAGAGCATCATACACAAAGCGCCACGGCTCTCCTGTGGCGACTCTCGCACGGGATGAGATCGTGAACGAACTGAGATGTCTTGCGAAGCAGAAGATAGGAGACCGTGCCAAAACCATCGTTGGCTGCCTGATAAGGCAATTCTTTCGTCGGCCTACGAGGCCACGCTTCCTGTGTGATGTTTCGGTAGGCTGTGGCACTCACAGCGCAGGCCGCAGCAGACATTGAACAAAGACAAGCGTGATCAGAACTGACTCGGAGACGTGTCTGGAGGTTGATCATGTCCAATTCATAGACATGCTTTCCCCTTGCTGAACGCGACAAGGTCCTCCGTAACGCCTGGTAAGAGATGGAGGTACAGAGACTCCATAAACCGCCCAAGCCAGCGAGGCTCACAAACATCACAGCGTCGTCATAGAAACACGAGGCCTCGGCGACAATGTTCGTGAGCGCATAGACTTACCACTGCGGCCCTCCTCCATACTCCTCTGCTCCGTGTGCGATTCTGCATCCATCCTCCATGAAGGAAACCTCCAGAAAAGCGGTCTACTGTTCGCCGCCTCACGCCCACGCCGTTCATACTCTTCAATCCTCGCATCTCGCTCTCTCGATCCCTCTTCGGCATCGAGACGCGTCTTTTCAGCCTCTTGCCATTTCTTCTCCAACGCTGTAATGGCCTGCGTGATCAGGCTTTGCGCTTTGGTCTCGGAGTCGGCTGGCGTGACCGAGTTGCCGACCTTCTGGCACGCTCGCTCCATCTCCTGGATCTTCGGTCCTTCCGCGGCCTGCTGCACTTGTCGGAGTAAGTCTGCTTCTTCCTTCTTCCCGGTGCGCTTGAGGATCTCTTGCAGCACCACCAAGACGACGTAATCTTGGGTGCCGAAATTCTTTTGCACGGTCTGCGTCACTGTTTGTCGTCTCTGCTGGTCCATGGTCAGGTCGCCTTTCCAACTGAACACTAAGACTACGATCGCTTTGATTTTCTTCCAGCCTACGTAGAGTGCATAAAGGCCGGCTAGAAGGGTGATGAACATCTCGATGAGCGTCCAGACTTGGGTAAGTGTGATCAAAGCAAAGGTGTAAGTGGGTAGAGCATTTGCTATTGGCAGCGTTAGTTGAGAGGTCCTATTGGAGATCAAGTGGCTATGAGCAGGAGTAGAATACCTATAGCTGCCCTTGAGGCGTTGTTAGCGGCGGCAGCGGCGGTTTGGGAGAGCGCTTGGGCATCTATGATTCAGATCAGAATTAAAGGACAGGTACGTAGGAGGTTCGTAGCATATTTGCTAAACGTACCGGCGATATCATGAACAGCGCCACCGAGTGCATGTGCCATGCCGTCAACGGAGGCTTGCGTAATGTTCACATGTGACGAGAGGGCTTCTATCACCGCACGTAGGTTTGCGATGTCAGAAGATAAGGAAGTGATGGCAGGTCCGTAGTCGTTAGTTGCCATCGCCGCGAGACGTATTCATCATGGGCCGATCTGTTTGTCAGGGATACACCAAGATCCTCGGGTGATGTGGAGAACCGTTCGCTGCAGTAGAGCTAAATGACAACGATGCTAGATCCGAGAAGCCGGTAAGTCGTCAGGTAGAAACTTCTCAGCCGTTAGTGAAGACGATTTGTGTAAGAGCTGCAAGCTGCTGGATATCAGAAGGTGTGATTTGAAGCGTGGGGACTGTGCAATATATGGTATTGTGGGTCAATGGCGAGCAAAGCGGCAAAAGATCTACCGTGCATGCGACAGAGAAGCTGTCTCGAGAGCTGATCGGAGAAACATAGGCTTACAAGCTCACCGTCGTGGAGGATTCGGGTCATGTGGAGAGAATGCGTGCTCAAAGACCAGATTGGTAAGGAAAGCATTGCCATCTACGCAATCTCGTTTCAGCCAACGCTGTAGTCAAGTGATGATTGGCAACCTTCGGGTGGACACAGAGCCTTCTAGAAAATCGTCAGACGAGGAGAATGTGCTCCGAACTTCGGTTGTGGACCAGATGGCTGAAATGGTTAGTAAAAGAAACTCAATGTTGTGAATCACGTAAATTCCGTAGCACAAATGATCTCGGTTTGCCGTTGAGCGCCATCAACACTTGCAATGGCCAGGCGTTGATGGGGGTTCATGCATAATCTATAGCATAACATACTCGCTAAGGGATTCATCCACCTAAGACAAATAGTAGCCATCTGAGACAAATATGGTTGCGTGACCTTGTTTTTCTAATATTTGCCCGTGTCGATCATAGAGTTTTCGCTGGATAGCGTCAGCTTTTTTGGGGTGCGGGCTTGAATGTGATTGAATCAGCCACCGTACGCGTCACCAAGGTGGTAGACAGAATTGTTATCGCCATGCCGTCTCTTAGTCGCTGTGAATTTGGGGAGACTGTTCGGACTTGCGGGGAGAAGAAAATAGAAAAAGGTGGAGCGAAGGCAAAAGGAAACTTGATAGCGAAAGCAGGCATGCAGTCTGTATTCTTCGTCATCAGAAGGGTTGCATCCGTCAATGTTGACGATCCAGTCGAGTTCCAGTTACTCGGCGGTTTTTGTTGGACTCAGCACCTGGCCGACCTGGAGTGACCACTCGTCCTTTTAGATGAAGGACAGGCTGCAGATCATGCCGCAGGTCGTCAATTTTCACCTACGTGATGATGCCGAGTTTCCCTGCTCCGCTACCTTGCAGCAGTCAAATTGTTCACGCTCATGCACTTTGTTATGCGTATGCACCTACTTACCACACCCATGGCGCTGTGCGGTCCCAACAGCCACTCAGCAACCAACCTACCGGTATGACCAGTCATTTCCGAGCTAGTCTTCTGGACGACGCATGGACTTTACCCGTGAGTTATGCTTCGCGAGTCTTAGTGGTCTCAGTTCTCCCCACAGTCCGTGCGCGGATCCCACCAACATGGACCTTGGTTTGCCACGGCCTCTTCTTCCCAGCGCCACGCGCCACTCGGTCCACTCAATACACGCCTACGTATGAAGTCTGGCTTCGAAATGGAATGAGTGTCGCCCAATACTCCTGGAATGCTGAGTGCCTCCTGAAACGCAAGCGGGTCAGATTCGACCCAAGGAGGATAGCGTGAGAGCTCTTGCTTGTAGTGCTGCGTCAGCAGAAGGTACGTAGCGAAGAATGAGAGAATGTTGAGCTCGGCTCTGCGGAGAGCGGGAGGTTGTATGATGCCATTGAGGATTGGAGCCATTGGAGAAGAGGGCAGTGGCGCTATTTGATCGGCCTGATAAAAATACAATTATGCTTCTTTGGGTAATTTGTTGACACGGGATTTCATGCGAGCCGTGCCCGTTGACGCTTGCTGAAACAATCTGGCACTCGCCTTCTTTCTTTGGAACATCACCCACTCCATCTGCGACAAATCGAGAAGAAGACCTGTGGCGTCTGCCCAATTCGGACTTCTAATGAGACTCACGAGCCACAAATAGCCAATCTCGTCCTCCAGGCCCTTTTGAGCCACCAGCGCTCCTTTGGAGCATCCTCGTTCACGTTACTTCCCCCTGAACCTTCGCAGCAACCGCTAGACCGTACCGTGCTGATTAAATCAGAACATGACCTGCCAACGCTTCAAACTCATCTTCTTCGCACCGCACGAATCCGTGGAGGCATGCAAGAACGCCAGTATGTCTCGACCTCGCAATTAGTTCCATAGCACATAACATAATAAGCATGAAGAAATCCGTGGGCAGACTGACCTGTCATTTGTCCTCTCAAGCTCATACTCTGTCATTAAAGGCGACTGCACTCTGCGTCATATGTCGCCCTCGCGCCGCAGACTATTAGAACAAAACACCGCTGACAGCTGAAGTCTTCACGACGAGCGCAGGCACCTTCCCGCCAAACAGTAGCAAGCCGTTATACACCCACTGTGCTTTCAGCACGAGTGGAACAGGTATATTTCCCCCTAAACAGCCTCATTCAAATCCAGGCTCGCCCGTCGTTTCTCTCTTCGTCTTCTCTCCAATTCAACCTGCCCTGATAGCAGCACAACACATCATGCACAGAATCCTCACCAGACTCTCCAACTATCAATCCAACCCACTTCACGCTCCGCCAGCAGTTTAGCTATCAAAAGCCCTCCAAAGCACCCCAAAAGAAAGAGTCTACCGGCTGCGAGCTCGCCCCTAGCCCATGCTCCAATCCTCCATAACCTTGCAATCTCCATCTTCCCCCTTTGTAATCTCCCACCGACTTCCGAACTATACGCTATCTGCGTTTTGCGAATCAACAACCTTCTCATCACCGCCATCATGTCGCGGCCCCAGCGTTACCCCGAAACACCCGTGCCATGGGTGCAACAGCGCCAGTCTTCTGCTTAGATGCCTACATCACCACAACATTTCCCACTCCCACCTCCCTGACATCCCATCACCGACTCACACCCACCCCGCCCCTCGAGTGTCCCCGTTCCCACATCCCACATCCATCTCATGCTGTATGATCGTCCCTCCACCTCCGCCACACAACCCGTCACGGACCACCCCAACCACCCACTAACCACTCACCCACTAACACCCCCCACAGGCCAATTCCAACCCACACCCGCCTCCAACCCCAGCATCGGCAGTTCCAACACCCTCTCCACCGAGCCCGAAACCCGCGTCGAAATCACCTGCCCCTCCGCCGACGTGACCAAAGAAGCCATCACAAAGCTGAAACAAGCGCATCCGTATGAGGTGCCCGTGTATGAGGTTTATCGGATTGAGGACTTCTAATGGAGGTGTGTTTGGGATGTGCAGGGTCTGGACGCGTGGAAGAGGAAGCGAGAAGCGCATCATGGCGAGGAGGGTCGTTGACGTGTCACACCAAGCGATGAAGGTGAGGTGACGAGATGCCAGCGTTCGCGTAGAAGCCTTCGTGGTCTCCAGCAGCTGAGAGATCGGCAAGTGGGCGGCGCAGGGCAATAACGGTGCAGCAGACGTACTCATTCAGTGTGAAACATCCAATGGCTCGCAGAGGGCGCAGAGCCACTTCGTATATCCTCTCCGCTATTCTTGCGCAACGTTGTTGACGGTGCTGTACACACGTCGTCGCATAGCAGTCGACAATTCTACTGGCAAAGTCGAATAAGATGCATGGAAGTTTTCATACTACATATGCCATCTATGTGCGTGCTCTGCCATGGATACATGGTAAGTGTATTCACCATCTCCACCTTCTCCAGACATTACCCCCCGTGAGCTGTTATACATACGATGTCTCATACACACGTTGACAGACAATGAACCTCATACTGTAATCACAGACAGGTTCGACATGCTGAACGAAGACTGATGCACGTTTTCCTCCACACTCACCAAAAGAGGACTACTTCAAATGCCAACTCAGCCTTCATGGTCATGACGTTTGACCCTTCCAAAATGTCTCAATGCTTCCCCGCCTCTGAAGAAGAACACGCGCAGCCTCTCGACAAAGCGCTTCGCGTGGAACTCGGCCTTTGACATGCCTCCCGGAGGTCGCTCCTGCACGTGCTCATCAGCCGGGGCATACGGAGCATCGACAAAGACCATAGAGTCCTGATGGGGAGTACGATGGCGATTGGGGCGACTGCCACCCGGCGAGTCATGTGGCGATCCATTCATAGCCGGCATCGAACGCTTGCCTCTGAGACGGGTGAAACGCTTGCGTCGTGCCTGACGACCACGCTCGTCATCATCGCTGTCATCCGAGAAGTAGCTGCGGTCACCATCGATGGACAGCCCGGGCGGCTGACGTAAAGCAGTGGAAGGGTAGCGATCTCCAGTATTGACTGTGCTCTTGCGATGCTCCTCCGGATGAAAGAACCGTGGATCAATCGCAGCTTCTGGGCGATCGCTTTGAGTCTTAGATCGCTTATGTGATATGGAGCGCAGCAGGCCCATTTTGCTTTTCTCGCCGGACTCTCTGGTCCGAGGCGCATCGCTTGTCGGAACAAGTTCGGCATCGAAGCCGGGTGACATTGAGCGGATCGCCCGGATAGTGTCTCCGTCACGGCGCAGATTTGGACTGGAGTGAGATCGCTTCAACTTGTGTCCAGACTGACCAGAGCCTCTCTGAGCCGCATCTGGAACTTCACTGGAGAGCGTGACATCGGCGGTATTGGTGTCTTCACTCCATGGATAGTTCTCAGGATTATTCCAGGGTCGAGGTGTAGACTCAGGAGATTCATGCTTCTGGAGCTGTGAAGATTGCGCTTTCGTCGCAGCAGCCTCGACAGGCTTGTCAACAGACTGAGCCTCTTGAGCACCTTCGGAAGTGCTCCTCGCAGAATCGTTCCCTTCGGTAGATACAGGATCGTCGGAGGAATCACTACTGTTGCGAGCAGACTCATACGTACCCTCGTTGCTGCTGCTGCTGGAGTGCTCCTCTACTGTATCTGCGGGCAGTGGAGGAAGCTCTTTGTTGAGTCGCAACTGGGCCGGCCGATCACGAGACTTCACCGGCAACGCGATTGATCCATTGCTGGTCACAGTCCCCCTTCGAGTCACAGGGGGTGATGATGAGGGTACCGCAGAAGCTTCAAGAGCCCCATCGCCAACAGCTGGCCCTCGCTTGTCAGCAACCTTACCACGAATCTCCTGAACTGTCCTATTCAGAGCCTCGTCGACCTTGTCGAGGTCCACCAGCGCTCTCGAGGTTCTGATGGAAGGAAACAGTTCGGAGAGCCGCAAGCTGAGGTTCTTCACAGAAGGTATCGACAATTGCTCAATCTCGTTAATCAGCTCGTCCTCCTGTGTCGATGATTTTGTGACTGCAACGTCAGGCGGTGGTGGCTCGGACTCGCCGGAGAACTCAAAATTCTCGTCATCGAGAATGAAGAAGCTGCGGTATCGCTCGCGAATGGTGTCGGCAGACACTGGACGCTCTTGAGAAAACGTGGGGCCTAGGTCTATAGATCTGGTGGTGGTGAGGTCCTCGAGCGACCGGGAGTTACGGAACCCAAGTGCGACGTTCAGTCTCGCGGTCAAGTCGTGACGACTGAAGTTGAGAGACGGGAGATGGTGGGTGTCTCGCAAAGGCTTGCCGAGGTAGCTCCTGGGCGGCTCAGGCTTCGGTGAACTCTGCGGCTGCGGTGGCGGCGGTGGACGTTGCGTTCGGCGAAAATCCTTGAAGCCTCCACGACCACGGAAGCCATTACCTCTGGGGCCAAGCATGCGGAGATTAGTGGTGCTTGCATCTTCTTGGGAGTCCTCGGTAAGATCAGGGAGTGGAAAATGGAAGTTCTTCAACGCCGATGGAGCTGCATCGTTGGAGCCACCCATCCGACGAGGTGACTCGCTTGGGACGCTGCCTCGAAGCGAAGCTCTTGGTGAAGTCAGGTCAACGGAATCGCTTCCAGCTACAGACGTGGTCATGGGCTCGTAGTCGCTTTCTTCCACAGTACCGAGACTGGACGGTCTGAAGCTGCGATCCTGACGGTTAGATTCCTCAAACCCGCCGAAGGAAGTGCTCACTGTCGGCGAGCTGGGAATGATCGTGACTCGGGTTGCGCTATCAACGCTGGGTCTTGTCGCAATATCCTCGCTGCGTCGCTCGGAGCCTGAAGTTGGAGCAGGAGAGCAGGCTTTGATGTTGTTAATGTCAATCGCATGCTGCTCTATGTCCACACTTGAAACATCGGTCGGACTCTGGGGCCTGGAGCTTTGAAGCTGCGGCGGCATGGTGTACCGACTTGGCTTGCCGTCATTGTTGTAGGTGGGGATGTTCTGCGAAGGCTCTGAAGGAAAGCTTACAGGCCGTCCGCCATTGCGCGCAGAATGAACCTCGAAGAGGGATAGCGACCGTCGTTCAGGTGTGTTCGGTGCAGGTGACGACCATGCGGCCACCGTCGAGGACGAACCTGGTACAGTCGGCGTGGATAGGTGAAGCGTCGATGAGGAAGCGTCCTTCTCAGATGAGTCGTTGTGGCTAATGACGGCCCCCTCGAGTTTCTTTTGCTGGCTCTCGTCCAGCCTGTCATCTTCCTTGGGGCTAGCCTGCAAGGATTGGTAGAGGTGAAAGTTTTGCGGTAGATCTAATTCGTCACCGGGGCTGCTTGACAAGCTGCTGCGACCTGATCGGGGGACAGAGTATTCCAACTCGCCATTGACATCCTCAGGATCAGCTTCTCCAGCAGCGCTTGATGCAGCCACGATATCCGACATACCGTCCATGCCCGCTTTGATCAGATCGCGCGTAAGACGTTTCACTGTTGGTGAGTTCTGGGCTGGCTCCGCTATATCGCCTTCGGCCTCCTGATTGTAGAATGACACCACCTCTTCATGCTCCGTGATTCGATTGTGCACGTCGGTTTCCTCTTCCTTGAGTGGCACCTGCATTGACGAATCGTGACTGCCAACGCCTCGAGCTACAGGCATCACTGAGGCGTTCGTGTTGTGCGCCAAGACCGGACTGGGAGTATCGGTACGTGATGGCCTGCCTGGGTGCTCGACAGTCATCCTCTCTTCGAGTACATTTTTGACTCTTTGTACAAAGCCGCCATATTGCACGTACGGAGACGGTGATGCAATCGGAACCCGGGGGTGAGGACGGAAGGTTTCCTCAGATCTTGCTGCGACATGAGAGCCATGAGGAGGCTGGACTCTACGAGGCAATCGGCTCTCGTTGTCCGCAACCAACAAACGTGAATGAGGAGATTGCCTGAGCAAAGGCGGTGGCTGACGAGGACGGGCTAAAGAAGGTGGTGTAGCGCCGTTTGTGAAAGGTCTTCTCAGGTCTTCGATCGAGGGCTTTGGCCTGAATGGTTGAAGCATCTCATGTCTCGGAAGACCTCGATAGCCTTGCGGAGTAGGCATTGGTGAGGCTGTGTATGATCTCGGTGCGTGAGGTATCCTCATCATTTGTCTCCGTCCATTAAGAACACCAGCAGTGTCGCTCCACGCCGGTGATGCAGGGCGATATCCAGGATGACCTGGTTGAGGATACCGTGGTCCAGGCATGCGATGCGGCATTGGTCGGGGCTGCATCGATTCCGGCTGACTGCGTAGCGATGTCATAGAACGATGCATGCTGAGCTGCCCATGAGGATAGACTCCGTGGGTAAGGGAATACGACCGGTCGGAGAGTTCAACGGTGTCGTTCCCAGTGAGAGGCATCGAGCGGACACTCTCCTGGGCAACGGATGATCGAGCGTCCGAATGATACAAAGATGGATGATCGTGATGGTTGGGCTGCTGACGGTAAGAATATGGCCATTCACCGGGCATTGGCGGTCGTTCACGGCCGCTGACGCCGCTTCGAGCTGATTGCTGAGATTTGGCCGATCGAACAGAGCCATGAAGAGAGTTGTGTCGACTGTACTGAGACGAAGCTCGTGAGGGAGCAGCGCTGCGGTGTCCATGAGCTTGAGGCTTGGGAAGCTTGGGAAAGCGGCCTCCAAAGTTGGTGCTGAATGCACCTATGTCACCGGTCTCGGTGCCAGTCTTTAGCATACTCAGGACGCCAGCAGAGCCGGGTGGAAGGCTGGGAAGCGGACGAGCTGCATCACCTGTAGTTTTTGCCGAGTTGGCAGAGGATCTGCTGTTACGACGTATTATATTTGGATCGACGTCGTGGAGAGGCATTGTGCCGCCTCGTCGAAGCGTGATGAAGTCAAAAGAGAGGGGCTGCGAACTGAGGACGTAAGAGAAGCGTGTAATGAGCTGATCAAAACAAAGAGAGACGAGAAGAATAAGGAAGTCTCATCGTACCAACGCCTACGGAAGCAGCCTCGGAGTAGTTGAGGAAGGTGCAGCACCATCCAGCGATCGTACCTGAGCACATCAGCAGTTCAGCAGTTTACGCGTCATTCGTGCCTGGTGGAAGGTGCGACCTGGCGGTAAATGAATAGACATTCTGTTCCGCGCCTTCTCCGTGGGTCAACAGTGACCAATTCTTTGGCGGTAGGCTTTGGAACGAAAAGACAAGGTGGTGATTCCTCAGAGAGCAGCACAGAGGGTAGATCAAGCTTCCTTGTTAGCTGCATGATGTGTGAGAAAAGTGCCTCACGGCTGAGGGCAAAGAGGCGGTTCATTCACTCGATATATGAGTACTAAATGCTGTGTGAGTAGTCTGTACAGACTGTGATGGCCATGACATGTTCAGGCCGTAAATTGCTGTGCAGAGGTTCCCATCCCAACGCCTCGCTAGAGTGGGTATTAAGCGGAACAAACATAGATAGCAAACAACTCAAACAATTGCAACATGGCCTCCAAGACCTCCTGAGCCTACCTGCTTTTGATTCTTCTTCGACCACATACCTTTGAACATGGTCATACTCGGCTTCCTGAACCGCTTCACTGGCTCTGGCTTTGGCCACTGCGGCAAGGCCGTCTTCGGTGACAGTGGCTCACTCTCGCTCACCGGTGGACTCTGTATGTCGGGCATCAGCTTGTACGGACCCGGAGACCGGCCTCCAGAGCGAGAGGGAGCATGGACCGGCGAACTGTTGAGCGGCTGCTGCTGTGAAATCAGCGGCGTTGACGGTGACGGTGGCGTGAGTGATGCGCCATGTGATGTTAGCGCTGCAGAACCGTCTCGGGTCTCAACACCAAGGTCGGGAAGATCGTTGTTATTACGACCACCCACAGAAACCCCCAGACCACTGACCCCTACCGTCCGCTTGGGAGCTGAGGCTTCTTCAGTTTCGGGATTATGCGAGGTCGGTCTTTCCACAGCTGTCGATTTCTGGCCGTCGCTCATATTAGATGTTGTGGAGTGCGGCCTTTCGAGCATTGAAGACATGCTGAACCGTTTGATGTCTGCAAAAGATGCAATCATTGGAACCGCCTCGTCGTTGGATTTGATGGTTTCCTTGTTCTCGCCAGTTCGCTCGTTCGTCTTCTCATCGATCTCCTCGTCCATGTTTTCAGTAGTCATGGCTTCAGCATCGTCGTTAGGCACAGGTCCAGTCTTGTCGTTGGACGTAAGCTCAACCTTGTCGTTGGACGTAGGCTCAATCTTGTCGTTTGACACAGACTCGATCTTCTCGCTAGACGTAGGCTCAGTCGTGCCGTTCGCTACGAGGTCAAGCTTAGGCTTGGACGACGATCTTGCTGGGATGATATTGATCTCGATCGGACGCGGCCCCTTTTCAGATGGTGATCTCCTCACCGCCGTGAAAGCGGTGCCCTCTGACTCACCTGTCTTGATGGCCTCGTTGTAATCGTTTTGCTCTTTGGGCCTTCTGACGTCTCTTTGTGGGGTCCTCGCTGGCTCGGCGGTGCTCTCACTTATGACGGTGATCTCAGTCTTGGGCTCGGCCGCCTTCCTGCCGACTGGCACCCGTGCCGGGATGCCACGCTTTGGTCGCGGAATCTCCTTCTGAAACGTGCTCGCGGGAGATGCTGAGCCTGCTGGCGATCCCTCCAGCTCTGCCACAGGTTCGCGATCTGCGACGTACTGTATTGAGCCTTCTGAGGCAGTCGTGCCAGTGTGCGTAAGCGTTGGAGGCGAGGCTTCCTCGCGTATTTCGGCCTGCTTTCTTTGTTCCGGAAGCATTATTGCCTGCTTGTACGCGTCTAGAATTGACGCCGAAGTGTGCTGGGCGGCAATCTGCGATTTTGGCCTTGACTCGTCTGGGAAGTGAAGATCAGGAGTGCGCAGCTTCGGCAAGGCATCCTGTAATACGTTGACTGTAGGACTGCTAGGAATGATGCGTTCGGACGAAGGCGTTGCTTGCTTGGATTCGGGCGTCGAATCGGTTGGTGAGACTGGAAGTGGCACATGAGTAGCAGCTGTGTCATCTTCGGGAGAGCTCGGCAGCGGAACCTGACTAGCCTGATCTGATGGTGAGTGCAGACGAGGACTGCGACTGAGTCTCTTGAAATCCAGTG
The DNA here is from genome assembly GCA_002989075.1 of Arthonia radiata. Classification (NCBI taxonomy): domain Eukaryota; kingdom Fungi; phylum Ascomycota; class Arthoniomycetes; order Arthoniales; family Arthoniaceae; genus Arthonia; species Arthonia radiata. The sequence goes on along the minus strand of PSQN01000004.1, from coordinate 386,622 downwards.
GAGTCTGTGGTCGTGGAATTTGGCTGACCACGGAAGATCTGGAGCCGGCTCCGGACGGTGTTCTCGGACTTGGGAATTGACTGACTTCATGAAGCTCCGGAGACGTAGGCAGAGGTACCTGGCTCGCATCAGATGGATCCGATAGAGACACTGGTAGTGAAATGCGTATGGCGCCCGGCGGTCCAGACGGGGACATTGGCAAGGGAACTTGCCGAGCTGTCTCCACAACAGACTCGGGAGAAGGCTCAATGGTGATTCCTAAAGATGTGGGGTGGTGAATGATGGTCTGGAGGTCAATGGAGGGCTTGTGCAAATGTCCTACTCCTGCCTTCGAGGTTGCTGGATTTGGGCTCGTGCTTTTGGCTCTGCGAGACGATTCTACAGGACGTTGAATGTCCCGAGACGTCTTAGCGGAATGAGAGCTGGGCCCGGATGTTTTTCGCTTGTGACTGGCACGTTGGCTCATACGCTTGTGGTGTGGATCTGGCGGCAGTGGTTTGTTCAGGCTTGCTCGCCACGACTCGGCTGAGGGTGACTGTGCGGGAGATGTGACGGCAGAGGGTGGCTTCGAGGTTTGGACTGGAGACTTCTCCTTCGTGACTGGCTCTTCTGGCGTAATGATGGTTGATTGCTTCTTCCGCTGTAAGCAAAATAGTCAGTGTCTCTCGATGCCATCTTCGGATAGTTGAGCGCAAGGACTTACTGCTTTGCGTCTACTTGCGATACCTGCTTGTCGCTCAACCTCTGACACGATTCGTTCCAGGCGGCGTATCATCTTTTTGAGCTTCTCGCCCTTCTTTTGTATGTCACTGAAAGCGCAGTGCCAGCCTTGGGCATTGCCTCGCATCGCAGTGTAGACAAGCTGCATATCCTCAGTTCGATCTGTCCAGTCCTTGCCGAGCCTTTCCAGATATTTTGCGAGCTCAGCAGTCGCAGCGACACCTTGCTCCACGTCTTCGATCGATTTATCCATGGCGAGCTTCGTCCGGGAGCAGATGCGCTCAATGATGTCGTTGCCTTCGATGATGCTCCGACGGAAGTCTTGATCACGAAGCATGCGACTGAATGTTCTAGCATGCTCGAGAGGCAGCAGCAGCAGTCGCAACCGCTCGTCAATGTCGCGCATGGCCAGATCGAAGTCGGCGCCGACATCTTCCAGGAACCCATCAATCTCATCCACATGTGTCTGTAATATCCTGATGACCTCCTCTTCGCTCTTTGCAATATCCTTGTGAAGCAAGTGGATTCCGAAAGAGATTTGTGCAATCAACTTCCACAATGGGTGGAATTTGGCGCCGGGCTTTGGTCGCCACCGCGACGCGAAATCTTCTTCCGTAGGCGTGTCCAGTTCGAGAAGCTGCAGACGCCTGGTGGCAGCGTCGAGTGTCTGCCGTATGCGAGCATCAGGATCCATCGCCTCGACGATCGACTCCTGGAAAGGTCCACGCATACATTCGATCGGATGGACTGGCCAAGCGTCGTCTATTGCGCTGCTGCTGCGGGAAGAGTCGTGCTGAGAGTGTACAGAGAGACGATTGACGGAGGAGCGAGCATCTTTGCTACTGCGGCGATCTCTTCGCGCTGTCTTGTAGGAGGCGAGAGAGTGCACCGAGAGGCGGTTGTTGCTGGTGGTGGTAGCGACGACCATGGCGCCTGGGATAGTCCTTGCTGCCGTCGGCGTTGATCGAGACCAAGATGGGCAAGACGCTAACCGAGAGCTGGCAAGCGAGGCGGGGCCTGCAGGTGGAAAGAGGCGCTATTTGTGCCGCATGGGGGCCACGACGCTCATTCTGGTCTATTTGTTTCGGCGAGCATGTGTGCAGGTAGCAGCGACGGCGGTGGTGAAGGTCGTTGGAGAAGGGTCTGAGAATAAGAAAAGGGAGGTTGAAGGAAGTGAGGTGTCAAAGATGTGTCAGGGCTAGTGCGGATCGGATGGTTGTCTCAAGGGTCAGTCATGGCACGCGACGAGCACACGCTGGCTTCAACTTCTGAGGAGCAGTGAGGAAGAAAAGTGAGGAGTGTGATTGGTGCGGCAGAGGGAGCAGGTGCTAAGGAGACAGTCGAGACCTGATCACAGCCCTGAAGAGGTGAGAGCGCTGAAACGAAGCGAGCCTTGAAGCGCCCCGAGATGAAACAGCCGCCTCTGATCCTGGCTCTGCCGCTCCGGCGCCCGTCACCACCACCACCACCACCACCACCACCCCGGTGCTCTCCTCTCCCACTGCTGTCCACAACCACTTTATCCGCGTGCTCCCGCAGCAAGCCGTTTGACCGTTTGCGTCTGGCAAATGCCCCAGAGTTTGCCTTTCTTAGATCCCACTTCAGCTTGGCCATCAGCTTTGGGGCAAAAAGCGAAAGGATCCCGCTTATGAGATCAGGCAGCAAACCATGGAGATGTGCCTCGTTATTGTGAGAGTCTGGAGAAATCCCACGCGGCGATCCGGTTACTCATGACCACTTCGGCACTCTTCCCCACGATGGATCTGGTATCACCACGGGTATCTGACTTTTCGGGAAAGTATGTGGAGTGCACGACCGCGTGGCTGAGTACATCCTCAGTGTTCTATTGCCTTTCTACCACCCGCGACATCGGACCCAGACATCGACTATCTTTGTCGCTTTGTCGCCTTCAAAGCTTGAGTCTACGATCAGGAACCAGGAAAATCCCGCGGCACTGATGCAGGCGTGGTTGGGGAATATGGTGATCTTCTCGCCGATGCGAAGCTGCCGCACCTGATCCTGAGGGCCTTGCCAGCTGAGCACGCCATGTTCCTGACTGATGCGGTCCACGATCCATCCTGTCTTCTCGTCTTCGTCCCACATACGCTCTGGAGTAGTGGTGTGCCACATGGCTGGAGCCACGACACCCCAGCCCTTATAGCTCTTACAAGTCTCGTGACCTAGCGCTAATGTGCCAGCTCCTATCAGTGCTTCGGGTTGCTCGCGCTCCGTGTACACGCTCAGAACTTCGGCCATCACTCTGTAAGCAATGTTTTGGTGAGTCATGGTAGGGCCGTTCTCTAAAGTCAAAGGCCGCGAGTGGGTGGCCAGCTGCTGCATGTCCAGGAGTGGGTAGTTTCCCGCATGTACCTCGACATGGAAGACTTCGGACATCGAGTCAAGCATCTGATGGACTCGCTTTGCCTGCTCAGACTCCGTGGACAAGTTCTGCACTGAAGCTGTTGTTGGCGTGGCGCCGATGGAGATGACGAGACGCTCTCCAGCGATCCCAAGCTCCGAAGCTTTCTTGGCTGCTTGACTACATCTGTCGAGCTCTTCTGCTAGGTATTGCATTGACTCGTCGGGAGAGCTAGCATTATAGCTGAGAGAGTTGTGACTATAGAAGCCGATGAGTTTGACATGTGGCGGTCCTTTTGACTGCTGTGCGTGGGCCATGGCTTCCAGCAGCGTTTCCAATGAAGACGTGTCCGGCGCAACACCTGCTCTGTGGTAGCCAACATCTACTTCTTGTCAGGAGATGGCCGCGGAACAGCAACTGAATGTAAACGTTACCTATCTTTACGAAGCAAGGCACAGGGTCGTCAGCATGATTCTTAGGATCTAAGATGAAGTTGTGAAGCTGCACAGGATGGTCTATGAGGAAAGAAAGGGAATCAGGTCCTAGAGCTTCTCTAATCGGCTTCATCCTGGCATAGGCTCGTGCCGCGGGAGGTATGCCCAGGAGAATCTTACAGCAAGTCAACAACGCATTCTTGACGTTCTGTGTTCTACAATAAGCTCACATTAACTTTGCGTCCTTGCTGGTGATATTCTGAAAGCAGCTCATATTGCTGCTCGGCTTCGGCAAGTGTTGAGACGATGATATTCACGTCTTGCTTGGGATCATCTCCGACTTGCATACGGGTCACCTGTGTTGTCTTGTGCGTTTTGACATGGGCTCTGAAGCCTAAGCCCAGTCTTTTGGTCGTCTCTAGCATTGTATGGCAGTTTCGGCCAACAACCGCTCTATCCAGGATGGGAGCCGGACCCTCGACATGGCGAACATCCTTGTCTATGAATATAGACCTGAGCAAATCCTGTGATGGCACCGGATACAGGTCCTCATATCGGATGGACTTGGCCATGGTGTGATTCTTTTGCAGTGTGGTGGCTTGCCCAATTCTGCGCGAAATGCATCGAGATCACCTTCCCTGCCGGCTCTGTCCGGCGGCAGCTAACAGCCTTACAACCTGCATTAGCGTAAATCCCGTCCGGAGGCACGTGTGGCGCAAAAAGCCAAGTTCGCTGAGAAGACCACCCATCGTGGAAGATGACAAGAAATGATTCAGATATCTCCAGGACAATTGCAAAGCGTGCCACGTGAAGGTCTAGGAGACACAGGAGGGTGCTGAGTCCATCGCTAAGCACGACCGATACTTATCAGTCCACCCTTATCGAACAGCGACCAAACTTAAAATGCACCACATTTGCTGACTTCACTGAACACGAAGACTTTTGGTTCGCACGCTTTATCGCCCGCTACGCTGTTGACGGCCACCGAGATTGCAGATGGGAAGAACCTCTATCGTATCTCTGAGGGTCATGTTCGAGGCCAGCGTACAACGGTTCAGAGCGACACTCTTGTCAGAAGGCCTTGCAGAAGTCGTTGAAGAAGTCGAGCAACTAGATGTGTATCGCGGAGAAAGCAAGGATGCAAGAGCGGGCCGCGAGCCATTACTAGCGAACGGGTGAAACGTGCGTGAGTGCAGCGAAAAATGTTGAGCCTTGGAGCTGGCTTATCAGTGTCTTCTTATCTCTCGTGTCTGATAAGCATGGCCTGCATCCAATTGCGCCCCCATGCCCTGCTACTTCCGGTACTGACAGGCTTGGATCGACCTTTCTCCGAGACTTCATTCGCTGTTCCTCTCCTCGAGGGTTTGACTTGGCTGAGAGGATTGCCTTCTGTCGAGATGCGCCGCCTTCATCTCATCCGAGACCAGATACATCCTGTGAGTGGTCTTTCTCCGGATCAAGAGCATTATCAAAAGTCTACGTCCGATGCAGCAGCTGTCTAAGGTATTTCATCTTGACGGTTGTAGCTTCTTAAATTTTGCATACTTTGCTACGCCGCACATTGGATCTAATAGCCATTTCGTATTGTACCTCTTGACCACTCCAAGATTGCAGATCGCCCAAGTCTCGTTAGTGAATCGGGCAGCTTATGCACCTCGGTCGCTGTAAACGAGGAGCCTGACTTCGTATCTCGCGACCCTTCGACCTATCTTAGCCAAGCATTGACCACGATCCAGCCATCGGAGGCGTCTGGGGAAAGCTGCAAGTACCTCCGCTTACGCATTGTTGCGTCACATTACTGCCGGAGAGCCTCGATAATTGTCATACAGATCTCGAACAATCGTCGATCAGCCTCGTCTGAGCATCTCCAGTCGCCCCATTGAACATAAGAGGAGGCACCACCCCTGCACCTAGGTACCTCATCCCGTACCTTACCCACGCGCCTGGAACGCACGCTCCTTCCGGAGTGTCCTCCATCCTCATCTGCGCACAGCAAGCTCTCCTACACTTAGCCGCTTCAAACTCATCGAACATCACTCACCATGGGGTTCCTCAAGAATCTCTACGCTGCCCCCGAAGTCAACCCCGTCAATTCGAAAGCGCGCTCCATCCCCTTCTTCAACGTCGTCAATGTCTACGCGCGCGTCTTCCATTTCTCCTGGTTCGGCTTCATGATCGCCTTCTGGTCATGGTACGCCTTTCCCCCACTCCTCGCGGACGTCATCGCGGGCGACATCCACGCCACGCAGGCACAAGTCCTCAACTCCAACGTCATCGGCCTCGTCGCCACGCTCCTCATCCGCATGATCTCCGGACCCTGCTGCGACCGCTTCGGCCCCCGCGTCACCTTCGCCGGCATCCTCCTCGCGGGCGCCATCCCCACCTTCTGCGCCGGCGGCGTCACGGGCGTCAAAGGCCTCTACGCCATCCGCTTCTTCGTCGGCATCCTCGGCGGCAGCTTCGTCCCCTGCCAAGTCTGGACCACCGCCTTCTTCGACAAGAACGTCGTCGGCACCGCGAATGCGCTGACGGGCGGCTTCGGCAACGCCGGCGGCGGCATCACGTACTTTGTCATGCCCGCCATCTACAACTCCCTCATGCACAACCAGCATCAAACCAAACACGTCGCCTGGCGCGTCTCCTTCGTCATCCCCGGCATCCTCATCGTCGTCACCGCCATCGCCATGCTCATCTGCTGCCCCGACACCCCCACAGGCAAATGGTCCGAGCGCGAAACCGCCGTCGACAAGAACATGCGCCGTCACTCCATGATCGGCGTCGTCGACGTCCCCGCCGGCGGCGCCTTCGACACCAAGGGCCCCTCCGAAAACGAGAAGAGCCGCCTCGACTCCGATTCCTCTAACCACTCCCCCACCGGCAGCAGAGACGAGAAGAAAGACATCGGCCCCGGGGACCCTCACTTCACCGACCATGAAGCCCACTTGACGGCGGAGCAGATGCTGGACACGGCCAAGGGCGAGGTCGTCCGCGCCCCGACTTTCAAGGAATGCCTGTACGTCTTCGCGAGCCCGCAGACGTTTGTGACGGGGGCGTGCTACTTCTGCACGTTTGGCGCGGAGCTCGCCATCAACAGCATCCTGGGGAATTACTACGGCGCGCAGTTCAAGCCGAAGCTGTCGACGCAGGATTCGGGGAATTGGGCGGCTATGTTTGGGCTGCTGAATATTGTGTTTAGGCCTCTTGGTGGTTTCTTCGCGGATCTCGCGTACAGGAAGACGAATTCCGTGTGGGCGAAGAAGGCACTGCTTCATACTTTCTCATTGATCATGGGCGCCTTCCTTGTCGTCATCGGCAAAGTCAACAGTCATGATAAGAGCACCATGTTCGGGCTCGTGGCGGGCATGGCGTTCTTCCTGGAGGGCGCGAATGGCATGAACTACGCGTTGGTGCCGCACGTACACCCATTCGCAAACGGGATCATAAGCGGGATCACGGGCGCGTCTGGGAATCTGGGGGGTATTATCTTCAGTGTGATTTTCCGCGTTGAGGGGACGAAGAAGTATGGCACTAGTATCTGGATTATCGGCGTGATCAGTATTGCGGTGAATGCATTGGTGTGTTGGATCCCGCCGATTCCGAAGGGGCAGATTGGGGGTCGTTGAGTGGTTGCTGGTAATGGATGTAGATGAGGATCACGAGAAATGGAAACGATGGTGTATAGATGCCAATGATGTACAGAGCGCAATACAATATGGTAATGCAACGATGGTCTCAAAACACAGCGCCGCCCACGACGAAACACCGCTCCTCCTCCCTCCGCACCCAGCTCACCACCATCTCCAAACCCCTCGCCACCGCCTGCCTGCTCGTACCCCGTTCCGCGACCGCGTACACGTCGAATTGCGCCGTGCACCACGCGACGCTCACGCCTTCCCTGCCCACGAAATGCACGACTTTGTTCCTACCAGCACCGCGCCCGTGTACAGCACTGTGTAGCGTTGCGTACCTGCTCATCAATCTCCGCCACGCGAGCGGTGCAGAGAAATGCGGGTCGGGTGAGGGCATGACAAATTGCACGTGTGTGCGCGACTTGTAGAGGAAGTGCTCGAGTGGCGCGCCGGGAGCGATGGCGGTCATTGATAGGCGTGGCGTAGCCAACGCGATGCGGAGAGGTGCGAGAGAAGGCGTGTTTGTGCTGATAGCGGAGGTGGTCGAAGGGTTGAGGCCGATGATGGAGGAGACGAAGGTGTCGCGCATGCTGCGCAGGTCGTCGAAGGAATTGGGGTGTGCGCTGATCAGGACGAGACAGAGGCCTTGAGATTGTGGGAAGGGAGGCGGTGGCTTCCCGGGTATGGGCGTGGGTGAGCGTGGAGTGGTCGTTGCAGTGGCGCTTGGGGGAGAGGGATGCGAGGCACCTGGTGGATCGGAATCGGCCGAGGGGTTGATGACATCGAGGAAGCTGACGTACATGTAGACGTAGCCAGTGTTGTTGAAGCCGGGGAGGCAGAGCGGGATCCAGTTGTCGCCGCCGCCTGCTCGAACGCCTTTCGCTTCGAAGAGCATGTTGAAGATGAGCTGGAGATCGCCGGGGTGCAGAGAGTGCTTTTTCGGTCGTAGGACAGACACGAGCTGGCCGGTATCGGTGACAAGCAGCCCATAGAGAAGACTCTGAACACGCGCTTTGGAGAAGTGATTGTTAATCGCTGCTCGATGAGCTTTGCGTAGACGAAGGCACTCCAGGGCGGATAAGAGTGTGGTTGGTGACCCACGCGTGAATCCATCGGCGAGTGCTGAAAGGAGCTTCTCTGTGCCTTGTAGTGGCCTTCTCAGATCTGTGTTTGGACGGCTGATGAACATCTTCTCCATGTTAGTCAACGTGAGCGAGGACAAAATCTGCATGTACAGAGCTTCCAATTGCGCTCGAAGCTGAATGTCGTTCTCTCCCATCCGGCTGACCGCTACGAGGAAGAGGTGGCCTTTTGACACAATACAGAATCGCGCGTCGCCGGCCACGAAGCTTTTGAGCGTATCCTTTGCGCCTTGATAGAACGAAATGATCGTCTGCATCACTCCGACCGAGTTCGAAATAAGCTCGTCATCGCCATGTCTGCTCCAGATGGGCTTGCCCGCTGATGACAGGATGAAGAAATGCTTGAGTTTCAGCGACCATGCGAGCTGCAATGACTCTGAGGAATTGCCTTGCGTCTTCAGATCATCCAGCTCGACAAATTCGCTTGTGAACTGCGACTCAAACTCTTGGTCTTTCTGCACGTCTGCCTCCGTCGGCTCCTCCTCTTGAGCCTCCGCTGTTTGCTGCTCATGCCATGCGTGTGCCTCGTCTTTGCTTAGTAGATCGCCGAGAAGACCTTCAGCGCCGAAAGCGCCGCTCACGGAACCAGCATTGCTGAGGACGCTCCTAATACTTGCGCGATCGTCGGCATCGTTGTGCAGGCGGGAGGGCTGGCGTAGCGATCCGTGTGGCTTTGAGAAGCTATTGCGCCGGGATTGTGCCCGGCTCGCTGATGTGCTGACTGACGGCGAGCGCTCAGCGCGAGCTGTGCTTTGTATGTCGGCGCGAGTGACTGCAGTGGTTGTGCGCCCTTGAAGTTGCGGTCGAGCCGCGGCCTTTGAGACCCTTAGTGATCCCGTCGGCGTGAGCAGCGACGACTTGTCCGGTGTCGCCGAAAGCTGTGACAGCTTGTTGACAATCGAGTCATCTGCGTTGTCGCTGGCGTTGGACGCGGCTCTTGTTGAAGGTGTAGTTGCTGCAGTGCTTCTGTTCACATCCTCCAAGGCAGCTTGAAGATCGTCATGTATTACCGCACCATCTCCTGTCGGCTTCTCGGGCCTGTCTTGGGGCATCGCTAAGCCTCAGCATGATTTCGAAGCCGTGCTATCGCGCTGGGTGATGAGTTGGGCGGAGGACGCATCTGATGTCACGGAGGGATGAAAGGTGCAGATCGAGGATCGCAACCTTTGTCCACAAACACTTCCAGCAAGTTATCCACAAAACACCTTCCAGACCTCTCTGCAAGCGCTGTACTTGATTACGACCGACATGAGACTCTTCCTGAGCTCACAGCATGCAATAGCCTCTCTGACTCGACATGACACCTGAACATGAGCGCCGACTTCGTTCACCATCGCCGCCCGGCTCCGGACGCGACTCTCCACTGCCTGGCCAGAGAGGACCTCGACGACAGCTCGAGGATGGTATGTACGTTACAAATGATGCGTCTTTTGCCTTGCACGAGATCTGACAGCACGCGCGCGCAGAGCCATCGAAGCAAGAGAAGCCCTATCGAAGATGGACCTCACAGATTGAGCGAGCCCTCTCACACTTTGACACTGCACGCTTGGAATGGCCGGACTACATTTCTGGCCTTGGGCGTTTGCTCAAGGTCATACAGGCTCACCCGCCCGACGTGAACTCCGTACCCCAGAAGCAGTCTGTTGCCAGCAAGCTTGCGCAGTGCTTGAATCCTAGTCTGCCATCTGGTGTACACCAAAAGGCTCTGGAGCTGTACGACTTTATCTTCGTTCTGCTAGGAGTACGATACCAACCCTTGTCATGAATCCCTGGCTGTCTAGCTGATGCTGCTTAGAGAAGCGGCCTTGCTCGAGACCTCTCTGTCTTCCTACCAGGCCTGTCCCCAGTGCTTTCCTTCGCTTCACTATCTATCAGGCCAGCATTTCTATCGTTGCTTGAGAGACACATCGTCACCCTTGACGCCTCAGCATTGCGACCTGCCCTACGAGCGCTCCTGCTGTGCTTGTTGCCTGGCTTGGAGGAGGAAAACAGCGAGGACTTCGATCGAACGCTAAAGATTGCTGATGACATAAGATTCGCCGTAAACGACAGCCCGTCGAAAGAGGGCAAAAGTGCGCAAGGTTTCGGAGACGAGTACTTCTGGCAATGCCTCTTTCTCTCCACTATCAGTGGAAATTCTCGACGTCAAGGTGCCCTGGCCTTCCTCGTTCGACGACTGCCCAAACTCGGTCCTTCCAAAATACCGGCTGCTGCGGCTCAGACTAATGGTGACAGTGCAAATTCTGCGAGCGGAGATGGTGAAGCTGAGCTGCCACAAGCAGCAGAGGCGGTCGTCTCCCCTGAACCTGGCTTGTTGATCCGTTGTTTCGCAGCGGGCCTTGAAGATGAACAGCCCCTCGTTCAACGAGGGTACCTGGACCTCCTTCTCACTCATCTTCCTCTACATTCGCCAATGCTGACTAGTCGGGTTGGTGACCAGGACCGCGAGCGAATTGTCTCTGCGGCCTCGACCGTGCTTGCTCGTCGCGACATGAGCCTGAACCGACGCTTATGGTCCTGGTTCTTGGGCCCCAATAATGGCGATGATGACGATAGTACAATGTCGCCTACTACGCCAATCATAGTTGAACGAAGGACCAACACCTCAGTAGCATACTTCCGAGCATACGGCCTTCAACCACTCTCTGCCAGCATTCTTCGCATGTTACAACAGCCCGAGGTGTCTCTCGGTGATCTTGTGAGATCATACAGAATCGCGTTGTCCCTCTCGGATAGGTGGGAGATCGGCAACGCAGTGGTTGCCAGTATCTTTGTTCCTGCCTTTCAGGCTTTGCTGGAATACCGAGCATCGGCTACTCCAAATGATTATCAAGAGGCTTTACGAAGTGCAAGCAGCTTCTTCGACGGCATTGAAGCTGGACTCATTTGGTCTCAAATTTTGACTCTAATCTCCTCAGCGCTCGGCAACAAGACCGGCACTTTAGAAACGGGGACGCGAAAGCTGGAGCTTGCCTGCTTCATCGTCCAGTCATTCAACGTTCGAGACGAAGAGATGCTCGCATTTCATATTCCTCTTTGCTGCGTTTACACGCTCGCCTGTGTAGTCGAACGCGCGAGGTCCGACAATAACTCATCAAGTGTAAATGAAAACACTACTGATTCTGCAGTTTTCTTCGCAGGACAGCTTGTCGAGCGAATGCCAGAGAGAGCGCAGCTTAACACATCTTTCGGTCAAGATTCCGGGAAGGAGATGTCCCAAGGCAGGCTTGAGCAAGAGATCATAACCTCCATATCAAAGTTTTATGCCGAGTCTGACGGGGACATGTCTTGCTCGCCGCCACCACTGTCGTCCCATCAGATCGTTGCTGTACTTCTCCAAAGCTGCAGCAATATCTTCATACAAGCGCTTCAGACATCGCGGTCGACACCTACGATAGCTGCCCGATCTAAGCTCTTATCAAGCCTCATCACAAAAACCCCTGACTGTCATGCATTGGACGCTGAGACTTTTGTTGAGCATTGCAAACAAGCGCTCTTGACTGACCGCAAGCTTACCGAGGACTTTGTTCTCGCCAATTCGATCGCCAAAAGCATTGTCACCATGCTCGGTAAAGCATCTGCAGCGCAACGACGTGCAGTCAGATCCTCAGGCATTGCGTCGATTCTCGTGCATAAGCTCTGGACGTTCTTGTCACCAGTCATGCCGAAATTTCATGTTGAGACGGTTCGTACTTTATGGCAACTGGATTCTGCAGACTCTACAGAGAGTGTTCTCGAGTCTTCAGTATCGCAGTTCGTATCAAAGGATAAGTCTGTAATCAGTGGCACAGCGGAGTCAGCACGACGATTCGCAGTACTTTGGACTCATTCTATGAACATCTCAGCTGGAGCGCAGAAGCGTGGTAGCGTTGCGAGGCGATCGAGCTTGACGACCCTGAGTACGACAAATTTCGAAACGCGAGATCATCAAAGCATACTCATTCGACCTCTCCTGCTTGCCCTTGAAGGTTTGAGTGCTGACGGCTCCGAGGTTTATTTCTTCCTTGTGGGCTGGTTGAAATCTTCTGGCATCCTTTTCACAGTCTCTGACGTGCTGATTTTCAAACTTGCAGCTCTAGCGAGCCATCAGCAGCGACGCCTTTCAAGACACGCGAATCCTGAGCAGCATCGTACAATGTTGACGCATGGTGATCAGACTCAAGAATGCTGTTATTACCTCAGACATGTCTCAAATCTATTCCGCCTGCCTCTTGATAATATAGGCATGGTTTTGTCTGCTCAGGGCACCTCTCTCGCAAATGCGGGAGAAGAGTCTGACGAGTCGCTCCAAGCCAATGCCATCAAGCTTTGCCTGGACATAGCACAACTGGGCTTCGAGGAACCAGTCGATCAGAGGGCCTCTTCCAGCTCTGAAATGCAGTGTCAAGCACTGGGTATATTACAGCAGCTGTTCTCTCACATTGAGCAGCCTGGCGTGGACTTCAAATCACTTGAGCACCGGCTTTTGGATATGCTGACTAAGTGTACACAAACACAGGAGACCGCTTCTTCAGTCCAAGTCGCCGTGCTGGACACCATCATGAGCTACTTGAAGCTCAGATACATGCAGAGTCCAAAGCGCTCGATTCATCATCGCAACAGTTCGTCTGTGGATGCAATATCTTTGTCTAACACAAGGCGCAGCAGTGTTGATCGGGGTGAAGAAAAGCCACCCAATGGTACACGCATACCTCCACCAGAGCAACTGCTGAAGCGACTTCAGGATGGAATAACTTCGCAATACGCCAGAAACGTCCTCGAGAACTGGGTGCTTTTCATGATCGAAATCCTGCCGCTGTACGCCCATACGCTGTTCCAGAACTTGATACCGCTGGTCGAAACATTCTGCAAGCAGATTAACATCAACTTTCGGCACGTGAAGAAATCGTTCGCTGTGGGCGGCGGTGCCGACGGTGTCATGCCTGAGTCGTCACTTATGTCGCTTCTCAATGGACTGGAAAATGCCCTTGCAGTTGCGCACGACCGACTCGCGTTCGAGGAGAATGCAAACGCTGTCACAAGACCTCAGGAGCCCACTCAAGGATTTTTCGGCAACGTCGTTTCTGGAGTTTTCTCATCGGAAACTCCTAAGACACGACAGAGCTCCGCTAATTCAAGATTGACGGTCATCTTGTGTCTTCAAGACGCAGTCAGGATTTGCTTCGGCATTTGGTCATGGGCCGCATACGGGCAAGAGGAAGAGCAATTTGACCCAAGTAGCTCAGCTTCGTTCTATTACACCTCGTCGCGCCTACGGAATCGAGCTCGTCGGCTGTTAGATCGTATGTTCGTGGCAGAGACTTTAGAATGCTTTGAGACGTTGGTTGCGCTGAAGGGCAAGTCTAAAGGCCCCAACCCTGATCGCTCGATCTGGCCCAAGGCCATTAGCTTACTACAGTCTTTGGATGGATCAAGACCTCAGCGCCTCATGCCTGCAATCTTCAATTCGTTGTACAGCCGGACAAATCCAAACGCGTTGGAACCGGGACGCATGTCTACCCTTACATCGGAAGTCAAAGACACTGACCTGGGAGTCTTCCTTATCGATTATACAAGATCTCTCGACGACGATGCCATGGACGAGATATGGATAGACTGCATGACCTTTCTGAAGGATGTGTTGTCCAACCCATTCGTCCACAGCTCAATATTGCCTTGCTTGCTGCTCTTCTTGCTGACTCTGGCAGAAAAGGTCGAGAAGACCAACTTTGGAGAGCAGCGCAAGATGCGCAAGGAGTTGAGCGATCTGTTCCAGCGACTCCTGCAAGCCACGTTCACCTCAAGACCGGCTGGCATTCTACACGACCCAGGCGACGGCACTGGCACAGCTCAAGGCTTGAGTGTTATCGAGATTTTGGCCACTGTCATTCCCAAACTCAACATCATACTTCCAGAGAACGATAAGCAGCTCAGTGCAGTCACACTCATCTCAAACAGCGTATTTGGAACTCTCATTCATGCCAAGCAATTTCCCGACAATGTCTCACAATCACATTTGACGCTCCTTCAAAGGGTTGTCCGCATAAGCCCCGCAGCGAAGATCTGGCGTAAAGACGTTGCAGAGGTCTACGGTCACCCGAAGCTTTTCTCGCTTCAGAAAAAGATCGTACAGGCCGGACTGCTCCCAGTCCTGCGACACTGGGGCATCAACGACAAGGAGCGCATACCCGATACACTACATCGCATACCGGCACCCACATCAGCGGGTATCGTGTTCGGCGTAGGTGCCAATACCGCACGTCTTGAAGCAGATAAGAAGACGCAACTCAATTTACGCCGCTCAGCACTTTTAGCACTGGCTCTGGACATCGATGCACTCGTGCCGTACATGGCCACCATTCTCGAGAAGATTAACGAGCTTCTGAGTGCTTCCGCTACATCGTCGCCTTCGTCTGCTACAAGAGCTGAGGTCTTCATGCTCCTTCAAGCCGTCGTACTCAAGACCTCTTCCGTCCACCTCTCTCCACTCTGGCCTGCAATTACGGCGGAGCTGCAGAAAGCAATCTCGTCTGCAACACAGGATGGCAAAGACCATGAGACATATAATGCCTTCTCTTTGCTCCAAGCATGCAAGCTACTGGACCTGTTGCTGCTGCTTGGACCAGACGACTTCCAGATGCATGCGTGGCTGTTCGTCACTGACACCATCGACGCCGTCTACCGACCAACGGGGCCCGACTCAGCACCAGTCGGTCTTGTTGACGAGATCGCCGAAGACTTGAGTCATGATGCGCCACAGACACCTGCTACAGCTACGGCAACGCCGGTTACGACAGAGCCTGGGCATGCAGCCTTTGATGGCTCATCCAACGGCCAGAGCAGCAGGAATGGCCTCCTTCTGAGGGCGACCTCAGTGGATGTGGAAGGCATGAGCAGGGACGAGATGGTGCGGAAAGTGTTGAAACCCTGGTTCGCGCAGTTGAGCTTGCAATGCTTCGAAAGAGAGTACAGTATGCGCAAGATCGACTGGGGAGGATGCAAGCAAGGCGTGTTGGATGAGTTGTTCGAGGAGGGGACGATGGTCGGCTGATGCAAGAAGTGATGAAGATTGCGAGTCGTGTATGATTTTGCTGATGCGAGCAATAGACTCAATGACTACTGAGATTCAATCTACACGCCCACCTGTCGTAACAACACGTGCGCCCTCTCCCTTCTTGTAGCAACGGCCGCTCACCCCCATCATGCAGTACCTAGACCGCAACCCTCGGGGTATTCCAGACCCTCCGCTCTTACCAACGCTTCCAACCTCTACCACCTCTTCAAGGTCTTGACACCGCACGCCCGCCGCAGGTATTGCCATCCGTGGCCCTTCGAGGTGATCACGCTTCCATCCTTTCACGCTTCCATCTTCACTCACGACGTCGCACAAACTGTCGTCGTGAACGTCGCCGTACCCGGCAGCGTGCTCGACCCCGCGCAAGTCTATCAACTTCGAGTCAGCACAACATCCTTTGAACATCCCACTCCCAATCGCAACACCACTTCCTCCCTCTCACTTCTCTCGTCTCTCTGCTTCCCTCTCCTTAGAAGTGCGTAAAGAGCTTCACTCACCGGTCCATGCCCCGCATTCCCATTCACAACACTACAAGTACACGCACTCCTCGTCGCCGTCTCCGTCACGTAGGTCGCGGAGAACGCACAACCGCCCGTTGAGTCGATGGAAGCGTACACGGGCGTTTGAACGATGGTGGTTGTGCAGATCGCCGGGTTGGGATTTGCGGAGGGTGGGATGCCGGAGGGCGTGGAGGGTGTGGGGTGGGTGTGTTCCGTGCGGGTGTTGGGCGCGGTGGCGGCGGTTAGGGAGGCGAGGGCGAGGAGGGTGGTGAGGAGATGGTTGAGAGTGTACATGGTGTTGGGACGTGGGAGGGTGCGTGATGAGTTGGGGCCGAGAGCTGTCCTGACTTTTATCAGGGGATGCGCAGATATTAAAACCCCAGACTCGCGCGACAGGAGGGAAAGCGAGGCTCCGACCGCGATTGTAAGCGCAAACGAGGGCAGGATTCCACGGGGCGGATAGATCCTCCCATGGCGTGGCGTGCTGATCCTGCGGCAGTTATACGATCTCGAAATAGCAATGCAGAACGAGATTACAGTGCGACCTTCGTACTCCGTAATTGCTTATGAGAGATGGGGTTGTAGTCGTATTGAACGGCGCTAGACATTGAGGTGCCGCTTTTGACAGGGATGGGCGACGGGTGGTCGGACGTTACCCCAGGAACGGGTGGTTTGGGGTTTTGGTCTGAGGTCAAGCTTTAGGGTCGGACTATGCGAAAGCGGGTCGTTGCTGCTTGTTTTTGGTACTGTCAGGCTATCTGCGGCTTTGTGCGGGAAAATGGAAGTGAGCAGGCGGGGATCATCCAGCGGTGACAACAAGGCCGTCGTTGTAGGAATAGAATGGGATTAATACAGCGACCTAAGAACAGAATGTGGGCACATGCGTGCACTTCGATACGAAACTACGCTCTGAGGCCGCTGACGAGCCCATATGCGCTCATCCACATCAGCGTAGAAGTATGCAATGCCTGGCTAAGCCGTTCCGGTCTCGCACACCTCACCACACTGCCCTGGTGCAGTCGGTGTGCCAACGATGATGATGTTGGGGCTTGTTGTCGCACTGCCAGGGCGGCAGACAAAGCTGCATGGTCCGGGTGGTGCGCCTCCGGGCGGTGGACCTCCAGGCGGTCCACCACCAGGTGGCCCGTCTTGCCTTCGCTCTCGTCGCATAGTAACAGGAGGTGCGCGGTCTCCAGGGCAGATGGTGTCGACCTGCCTGCTGCAAGGGTAGCCTGCGATCTGAGGGCATGGGTGCGCGGGCTGTGTGACGAGCTTGCAGCCGTCCTGGTTGGTAGCAGAGGGTGATCCAGGTGGAATTGTCACCATGGGAGGCTGCCCTGACATGACGACTTGCGACGGGTAGACCGTTGCGTCCCACACAGTTTTGGTTACCGTGACTCTGCTCTCGAACTCGTTGCTTGGCTGTGAGGGCAGCGTCACGAAGGCGGTTGTGGTGGTCGCAGTATTGTCGGTTGAAGGAACGGGTTGCGCTGTAGGGTTCGCCGATGCCGCACACTCTGCACTGAGTACAGTCCACGTGCCAGGACCATGTGTGACGCCGCGACAGACTGGGCCAGGGCCGCCGATTGATCTCACGGTCGCCGTGCTGCAACTCCCGCAGTCAACGGTGGTGGTGCGGGTGGTGGTCTCATCAGACGCTATGCAGGCTAGATAAAGTCAACATTGGTTATACAGCAAGAAGCAACTATTCATTGACTTACCCCCGCTACTAGCTGCGTTCATGAAGTGGGCAAGTATTTCCACGGTCATGGGACATTCAGGTGCGTCTGCGGCCAGAGCTGGAATCGCAAGCACGCCGACGCAAGCGAGAAGGTACGAGTAGAGCATCATGACAACTCTGTGGACGTGCGTGGCTTGGTGCCAGTGCCGACCGAGTATGCACCTAGATTGGTTTCCACGGCTGTGACCAAGCGAGCAAATATAGCACTGAGGTTCATTGATGGATCAAACTCCGGATAGTCATGCTGCCAAACGTCCTTTAGTATTCTCGAGATCTTGGGTAAGCTCCCGCCTGAACCTTACTATCCCTCAATAACAGATCAAGCGTGAAAGGATTTCGGTTCAACAATGAAGAGCCTTGAGCGAAGGATGCGATCGTGTTTCAGCGAATGCCGTGCGGCTCAAGGTGACCTCTCTCATTGCTCAAGCATTAGCTCGAAGAGAGAGCGCTAAGGCTGTCAGAGTCCGGATGTGGCTGGGTGCCCCCAGATTTCTAGCCGCTTTGGGTAAAGCGTCCGGCTTTAGCGTATGCTTGCGCTTCGTCAGTGCTCAATTACCGATTTGATCGGTCCGGTCATCCTCCAAAGATAGCGACCGCGTGTTACAGAATGTTGCCTTCTCCGCAAGTAAACATATGTCCGCTGTTCGGGACGCACCATTGGCTTCGACAACGAGGATTGAAGAGAAGTGCGACAGCCGTCGATGTTGGCAGATGCGAGGATCCCAGCACCAGCAGCATGAGTAACAGCCTTGGACGACGGAAGCCCCCGGTTACCGTACTGGCCTTCTTTAGCGACGCCGGCGAATGGGCAGCACGAGTTGGCTTTCGCGCAGGTCTCTGTCAGTTGAAGCCTGCTGCTTCAGCATACCATTGCAGCTGCACAGCACTTACCCCTCGCGCGTAATTCCGCTTGGTAAATACTAGTTCAGAGTAGACGATCCCTTCCACTTTGCGGCCCGCAATGACGCTCGCAGGATGGACGCGGACCACATGATTGCTTTCGATAGTGCGATAGGCTCCGTCTTTGCATAGGCGAGCCACATTTGGCGCAAGAGCTTGCACGAAGCATTTCAGTAGATCGTCAGCCAGCTTCTCAGATGGATGCAACCATGCGATCCTCTCGGACTCTTCAACGCCGGAGGAGTCCTGCACGCTAGATGCACTTTCCAACTCATCCGCGGCATCGAGCACGCTCTTTGTGAGTAGCTTCATATTGACCAGCATAGCTCGAAGTTGCTTGCGTACAGCCAGCACAGCTTTCATTGCTCTGTGGTTTACGAGATGCTTATAAGCCCAAAGCTTGCGGTCTGTATTCTCGCTGGCATAGGAGCGTATGGCTGCCACGTAAGTGAGATGGTCGCCTTGCCGTCTCTGCAGCGACGCACGTGCCTCGAGTCGGTGAGCACTGTCCTCTTCCGTGTTGGTAGATGGGGACGTCAAATTCTCCAGTGGCAGGAAGAATGGCTCTGAAACAAGCGCAGCGACGACATCAATTGCGGCCAGTAGAAGGCTGTCTGCAGGCTCAGTAGACTGGCTTACCTTCGATGACGCGGCGCTTGCTACAAGAACGCGAGCAAGAGCTGGTGGTAACGGCAGTCGTGCCAGCTGGGCGCCTGTGGATGAAAAGTGTTAGCACGTCTCATGTCGAGCATCACGCACTGGGATCTTCGATACAAGAATAGCTTGCCTTGCGCCGCACCAGTGATAGGCATTAAACAGGTCATATGGTTTGCAGATATAGAAGGTGCCGTATACTCACCAATTTTAGTGATGTTACCGTCCTCGCCCAGTGCGCCGAGCCGTAGTAATTGTAGTAGCGCGCTTCTAAGACTGTCTCTAGGAGGCGGACTTAGAAGAGGAAAGCCTACTACATCATCAATACCGCGAGCTTTCATGGTTAATACCACGCCGGCCAAGTCCGACCGGAGGATCTCAGGCTTGTTGTCCTGTTCTAGGTCGAGGTAGCTCTGCTCTGTATACAACCGTAAACACTTCCCAGGGCCTTCTCGTCCCGCGCGACCCTTTCTTTGAATAGCGGCAGACTTAGAGATGGGCTTGACCAATAAGGAATCAAGTCCAAGCGTACTGCGATGCTCTTTGACCTTGACCAATCCATTGTCGATGACAATCCGAATACCTGGTATGGTGACGGACGATTCTGCGATGTTGGTTGAGACAATGATCTTGCGAGTGTTCCTGGGCGTCGATTGGAACACAGCTTGCTGGTGAGAAGGCCCGAGAGCAGCATAGAGCGGCAGTATAAGAAGCTTTGGGACTTGTGGAGGAAGAGTAGCAGCCTTCTCCGCGAGAAGCCCACATACAGACTCAACATCTTCTTGACCGGTAAGGAATACCAGTATATCTCCCGGTAGTGGCTCTTTCGTATGAAATGCTGTGATATGCTCGAGTGCCGTGATGTAGACATCGTTAGCTGGCTGCGGCAGATACGTAGTATTGACAGGGTGCTGGCGGCCTGGAACATGTTCGATTGCGACGGTGTTCGCGCCATTTGACGTGCTTGGGGATGGCCCTGCTGTATCTGAGTGGATGCCAGACCATGAGTCCGATTCACTGTCTTTGCCGTCCTTCAGCGCCAATCCCTCGTCGGGAATGTGGCGGAGCCCTTGCTGGAAGAAGCTCTGTATCCCGCTCGAATCGAGCGTAGCGCTCATTACAACCACCTTGGGAGGTTGACCATGTCTATGTTTCGACAAACCCTCCGCATCGCTCAACATCCTGAGCAGGAAACCTAGTATCAAATCACAGTTTACGCTCCGCTCATGCACTTCATCGACAATCACGCAGCTATAATCCTTCAGCCACGGGTCCGCCAGCATTTCGTTCACAAGCATGCCATCTGTGAGGTATTTCACCCGCGTGGCTGGAGCGACATTTTGATCAAACCGTACTGAGTAGCCTACGCGGCTAGCTGGTGACTGCTTGCCAAGTGTTGAACCCATTTCTTCGGCAACGCGCTGCGCGAGTGAAATAACTGCGACGCGCCGTGGCTGCGTGACAGCAATGCCTTTGGTACACCATGCCTCATCGAGCAGGAACTGCGGCAGCTGCGTCGATTTTCCGCTTCCAGTTTCGCCCACAAGTAACAGCACATTGCTGCTCCGAAGCTTTGCAATAAGAGGAGCTCTCATGGGCCATATGGGCAGCTTTTTCCTGCTGGCATCCAGTGCTTGGCGCTTCGCACGGCGATCGATTGGAGGAGCATGCTCGATCTTCCGCTTCTGCCCTCTGGGGTCTATCTCGCGCGGCATTTTAGAATTGTGGGTGGAATTTGAGAATTTCCTGGACAGAATGCGTTCGAGGCGGAGGCTGTACTCCGGAGTGCAATGGAGTGCCAAGACTTGATTCCTGTGGGCGGAAAGTATTGGCGGTTGCAAAAGACATGTCAAACGGTCCGTGCGTTATGCTGCACTTCTGTAGTCTCCTTTTGCGACACTCGTCTCAAGATATACACGTGTTACAGATATCTCCTACGTCTCAATATTAAAGATAATTGGTAGCTCAACTTTACAGAACTGACCCTCGAGGGCCGAGTGTACGCTAAGGGAAGCTAGTTGTATATATCTATACCTTATACCAGAAACAGTAATTTACTTTGTTCGTCGCAAATTCTGGCAGTAGAAAAGCACGGACCGCTTGACATAGGAACCTAGCAAAGTACCGCCTCATCCTTTGGTATTCTCTATACTAAGTCTTTCTCCAGTATGCAGTAAGTATACAGCCAGATTTCCCGTCTCAAGCGCTAAAGATTTGGATCATGTAAAAGTCACTACAGCCTCCAAAGATATTCCTCCGCTGCCCTGATTGCAGCCCACATCGTAGAGCGCCACAATCGCTTCTCTTCTTGGCAGTAGGCAAACACGCTGCACAAGGGCTGCCAAAGCCTTGTGTTTGTTGCCTCTGTGGCGCCCAATGAATGACTGAGGAGAGCGAGCGTTAGTCATGGCGTGCCAGACGCGTTCCTCCTCACTCACAATAACTTCCCTCTTAAGTCGAAGGGCAGTAAGCCTTGCGCTGTACAAGGGCTCAACTTGCTTACTACGGCTCCCCTGTTATGCACAGCTACACTTTTGTCAGGCGGGCTACCACAGTCTCCTCTTGTCGCCCTCGCGGCGGCCCGTCGGCGGCCCAGTAGAAAGGCGTGAGAAGCTGTGTAAGGGCCTCCTCCTAGGCGCGCGGCAAGTCGTGGACGATACTTGAGCAGACGTTGCGGACCTGTGGATTAGTTTTCATACATCTCGCTTCTGATGGATGCTGTAGGATCCCCCGTCAAGACCGCCACTGCGATAGGACTCTGTCTTTTTCTTCTGGTATCTATTCCGACCTTCCAAGGGCTTCAGAGTGTCTCTGTACAGTCTTTCCACATCGAGGATGCTCCTGTGGTCACAGCCTTGCAAGACGTGATCGTAGCGGTACGACCCGCAAACATGTCTCTCGACCTTCTCGGGGACTTTGCAGACCTTGCAGAAGGTGCCATTCTCCCGAGACAGCGGCTGCAGTGTGATAATGCCGGCTATGGTAAGCGACCCTCACGGTCTGCGGACCTTCCAATCTATACATCTACTCACTGAAGTGCGTCAAAAGGCGTATGCCGGGATGCATCCGGCTGCTGCCCCATCGGCGGCTCATGTCTGTCGAATGGATGCTGCACCCCCGCAGAATCCGTTTGTGAACGCACATCGTGTTATGATGCGGCGACGATGCGGTGCTGCAGAGGCGGCCGCACCTGCGACCTGGGAGAGAGCTGCTGCGGGCGATACTGCTGTCCTGCTGGCAGCTACTGAGCTGAAGACGGGGAATGCTACTCCAGAGGTGCCGTCTCCTCACGTTCCAGTCTCCTCGCGTCGCGCTCCAGCGCATACTCCTCATACTACAGCGCCTACACCAGTTACAACGCCACGACGTTTTACCGAACCAGCTACAGCACCAGCACCAGCACTAGCACCAGCACTGGCAGCTACCTCGTTAGTAACACCGGCACCTGTACCGTGACGTCTGTATTCTCCCGCATCAGCTATGCTACCACCACCCGGACCCTCACAAAGGTTGAGCAAGAAGAGGAGGCAGAGAACTTCGATTTCTCGTGTCCCCCCCCTGACAGCTATCAACAGCGCCGCCGCATCGCTGGTACTTGGCGACGATTGCGGCCTCACGTTCTTCCCAAGCGGTCCGTCACCAAAAAGCTCTGCAGCGGCAGTGGCACGTTCCCTGCAGCCTCGTGCCACAGGCGACTGCGGCCGCACGATCACGTCCGTCGTGACGACCGGTATTCTCTCGACGACGACTGCCACCTCCACAGTCACCGTATCCACCGCTCCTGAATCGTTCGCTTGCCCACCCTTGACTGTTACCAACGATGGGGGTGATGAGCTTTCCCTGGATGAGGAATGTAGTCTGGAATATTCTCCGGCGGGCGCGACAGGATCCACGATGCCGACTAGGACTCGAGGGCCCAGTGCCACTCGGGCTGCTGGCGGGAGTACATCCACTGCTGGGAATGCAGTGGGTGGTGGGGGCGAGCCGACGTCGGCGAGCGGAGGTGGCATGGCGGGTCTACTCGTCTCTTCCGGCCTTATTCCCGTCCTGCCCGTGGTGATAGTCATCATGTACGCGCTTCAAAACGATGGGATGTGATGTGATGTCAATGCGTAATGTCGAGTCGGCAATGGCACTAATGACACGGATGTCATTGGAGCAGTCCTGTGAGAATGTCACTGTGATTGAAGGACGCAAGGCTTATAATGATGCATCGAAATCGCTTTGTCGCAGACTTCAGTGAACGCAGTCTTTTTGGCAATGAGGATAGTATGCCACTAGACGAGCAATTTACGTCCTCTCTTCGCTATACTGAGCTAGAGATCGAGTAACGCTGGCTTATGGTTCAGTCAGAGAAATGCATCGACGACGTATGTAGGCCCGAGGTACTACAAGTCTTTCTTGGGACCTAAGTCTAGCGCACCAATAGACTTAAAGCAAACCATGTGCGTGGACAAAAGTTTCTATGTAGACAGAAAGCCTTCACAGATAGAGAGTCTGTGTAGACAATAGGTCCATATGAGGTAATAAGATAAGTAGCTCCTTTATATAAATCTAGCCTTTTGATATAGGTCCCATTGAACAAGCTTTCCTACACTTTCGTAATCAGCGTTTTCCACCCACAACGATGATGTCACGCCAAGGTGACCTCTTCGATGAAGGTTACGCCGGCCTACGGAAAAGCAAAGTAGCTCCTTCATCACCTTGTTGTGTCCATCCGCTGCGAGGCGAGTCATCTGATCGTGGATGCGGCGTCCTCGGAAAGCGAGGCGGATCACGTAATGTCGTCCGAAGATTCCCTGTGTGGGTGTAGTCTGGCTGACCGACGTCATTCGTCGTCAGACGTTGAATACGCTCCCTCCTCACTTCGTCCAACTCGTCCCATTTGAAAACGAGGGGTCGGTCCGTGGGCCAGTGTTCCTTTCCTTTGAATAGGCGCTTGATGTCCTCCTCCTTGAAATCTTGGTTTCCGCTTAGGATGAAGTTTTCAAGTCCCCTCACAGTGGGCGGGTTTTCGGTGAATTCTTCATGTCTCGTAGCTTTCATGGCGGCGAGGATGAACCCTGCGCCGGCTGATATCCATTTAAAGACATCCCCGCAGCTCTGGCCTAGATGGAATAAATAAGATAAAGTCTCGTGATTGGAAAGGAAAGGTAAACCAACAAAATATTTTGAGCGGAACTGAACTTACAGCAGCTTCCCCTGCGAAACTCCACCGTACCACAGTCATCGTTGAGATGGTGGAAGTTGATGCCGAAGTATTTATCCAAAGGATCTTGCAACAATTGTAGGAGTTCTGGTATCCCTCGCGTGGACCCTATCGTTATGATAGCATCCATCCTTGAGCGATCTTCACGGGCGAAGAAGTGATTGTCGACATAGAGACTTTTGCTGAATTTGTTGCCGCGACGTTCTGCAGGTAAGACTGCCTCCCAAGCGGGCTCCCTGGAAATGCGGTCTTTGTTAGCATCCCTTCCAACCAGCGTGAGGTTCGTCAAGCTCACCACCAAATAGCTGCTTGCGCAATGCGCTGCAGATTTTGTAGAGTGTAGGCCCCGTCAATCTTCGAGACGTGAACATGGGTCCCACAGTATAGATTAGTACCGACGTCGTAATTATGTTCAAGCCAACTCCAAAAGGTATTGACTACCTCACGCCAGTTGTGTGGCCTCAATATTGGAGACGTGATCTCAATGTTCCCTGATGTTTGTATCTTTATGAGCCAAGATTTTCAAAAAAGAAATCAGAGAGCGTAGTGAAGAGCGGTAGGATGATTGCAAAGGCGCGGGTAATGGTGTGATTAGGATCGAATAGCCCAAGACACTTACACGGTGGTGACCTCGAGGTGTAGATTGATCCGTCCTTAAAGCACAAAATTAACGATGTTGAAGATTCAGTCACCTGGTGAGAAACACTTGCCTCTTCTAGACACCAGCATTCGTAGCTATTTCTCGGACGCTCACGACCAACGAGCGAAATCATTTTCGCGCGGTATGGTGGGTACATTGCCGCAGAACTGTCATAATTAAGTGTCATCGAATCCGAGAACTCTTTCAAATGCACATCGTCGTGATGCCAGTACCACGCGCCGTCAGAGTTGAGGGTGGGAAGAGAACCCCTCTCCAACAACCAATAGGCAGTGGGTGTCCGGCGTCGTACCCTTAGCGAAAGCTCAAGTTCTGCGGGCAAGTGTTAGCACGATACTCTCGCAAAGCAGACGCACATGCACAGCTGCAGCCATTGAGTGTGTTGTTCAACCACCGGCAGGAGACTGCTCCAGAGGATACGTATTCTGTAGCGGATGCTGCTGCTGCTGCTGTGAAACTGACCAACACCGAATTGGATCCCAGCATTGCGAGGACGTCGAGGTTGCGCCATATAGGGCTGAGCGACTGGGGGTTGATAGTCGGAGAGGCCCGACAGATTGGCTAGATATCAGGAGCGTGGAATGACGCTTTATCTTCAGGGGTTTTCGGAAAGGAGCTAGAAAAGTGCAGATCTGATAGTTTGAGAAGAAAGATCCATGGGCAAAGCTGAGATAAGATACCCGTATCAAGTACCGACCTGAAAGCCATTAAGATAGAAGTAGTCGGTCGTAATTGCTGACCTTGCGCCAGATCGAAGGCAGAAACGGACAGGTACATTATTTGCTATTGATAGATATCTGCTAAGTGCCAGTCAGTACTCATTCGCCTTCAGTACTCCTCCGCAATGTACATGTACTTTGATCCCGTGTGATTTGGTGTAGTATAATCTGTGGATGCCTTACGATACATCAGGCTGATAAGACTCATGGCGATGTGAAAGTCTCATGCAAGGCCACTACAGTTTTGCTACGAGGATACATGGAGATCAAGTTCCTCATGCAGAGAATCGACTGCCATGAGGTGGGTCGCAGACACAAGGCTTTGGACCAGAAGCCTGCTTGAGGGCCTGAGTTCAGCGTGATGGGCATGTATTCTAAACAGCGAATCTATACAGGGTCGTTAGAAAATGCATAATAACCTAAACCAAAATAGTTAGCCGCCGCAATGCTCGAATCGGTATCTATTATGGCACTCGCTTGGGGTGTCTACCGTTTAGAAACCGAATAGGACCATCTCCTACTGGGACGGATTGAAATACGTAGCATTTGGCAAAGTCAACACGTGATGTACATTTGGCCACGTCAGCGATCAACGTCAGGCCACGAAAGCTGGCATACATTACCGCGCTTTGGAGGTGTGCCGACAGATGCAGACATTAAGTCCAGTCCGAGGCCACGACATCCTAAGATGCAAGCAACCGGCGAGTCGTGCTTCTGAGCCACCTCTTCAAAGGCTCGAGAGAAACGGGATTGTGTTGGGCGCTTTGCTTGTCGTACAATCATTCGACATCACCTGGTCGGAGAAGAAACAGTGCGAGTAAGCCTACTATCGTTTCAGATTCCCAAACGTAGCCGCCCCACGGAGGCGGCATTGTGACCATGCCACAAGAACGCTCTCCAACCTCTCAGAAGGGATTCGCAGGCCAACTCTCCGCCTATCAATCCCGTCGTCAACCGTCCTCTCCCAGCGGATCTAGTCGTTCCAGCAATCTATTTCTGTACGGTTCTCTGGCCAATACCGAAACTTTGCAACACGTCTTGCGTGCAGGACAGGCACCGACGCTCGTTCCTGCGACAGTGACGCGATATCGATGGCGCGACGCCAGGGGACTGGAATATGACCATGGTGCGAATAGTCCGGTTCCCGGTCAGCTAGTCCGCCTCGAGCTGAACGATGTGGAGGTCGACTTGCTACAGCGACATATGGGCGCTAGTTTTCGACTGCAGTCTTGCTACATCGCGCATGCAGAAGGGGGAGAACATCATGAGGAACTGGGCAAATTGTTTGCTTTACACGGCTCTAAATTCCTCTCGACGCTAAGGATTTTAAGCCCTAAGAAGTCGCATAAGCGGCCAGGTCATATAAGCAAAAGCTGCGGCTCGCTGAGTTGAAGGTCTTCTCTTCTTCTTCAGCCAGGAAGCCAGTCGATTCAAGAAGCCAATCTATACAAAACGCTTGTCGGACCCACGAAGCCGCAGCAGTCGATGCTGGCAAACACTCTTGTTTAGTTATCTCCTATACAAGCCGTTACTTCAAGCGCAGGCGGAACAATATCTTGTCCTCGTTCGCAAAATACCTTCTTTTATTCGTGAGAGTTCTCAGCGAAGGGCCGCTGATGGAACAAGAGGTCTCACATCTTGATCTCTATGTGGCTGTGGGCGTAGAGTACGCCGCATCCCGAGCAGCTCGTAAGAACCTTCAATATACTGGTACGCCGGCTTCATCCTCTTCGATTGTGCGTCTATAATCGCCCAAGACGCGCTGCTCGGCGTTCCAAACTAGTCACAACAGCTATGACTATTCGGTATGTGACTATGCAATGATAATGAGTAGAGCACCTCGCAACTTCGCAAGACTTGACCGGGCGATGAGAGCTGAAAAGGTACCGATTGCCGCATCCGGCGTAGTTCTTACTCCCGTCTCTCATCCGGTCTTCCCACGCTGAGCTAAGACTGTACCAGCTGTACTTACGGGCCGCAAGATGGGTCACATGCCCTGGCTGCCGATTATCGAGCCTCACCCGATAATGTGCGCCGGGAATCAGCAACGATACTTAAGGAAGAGCGCGGCCCTGTTTGAGAACGCTTGAGATATCAGTTCCAGACAATCGGAACTGACTCGGAGACGACATGGCTTCACTCACGGACATAGCGTTCCTCCACCTCTACTCACCCCAGTCATCTCACACTGTTACCTCGCCACAGCTTGTACAGCAGCCGCAAAAGAGTGTCCCTATTGATCCTGCATTCTACCAGTTCTATGGCGGCGCGCAGGTGAGCAAAGCTATACCATCCGCGCCGACATCACAAGCACTGCAAACACCGTGCGAAACAACTGGTTGTGAGGACTGGGAACTCGTCGAAAAGCCGGGTTCCAGGGCATTGTCATTCCTAGTGCCAAAGCACAGCTCTGCTATACCTACATGAACGCTTCTGGTAAAGTTCTCAGGCTTCGGCGCCGTCAGTATGGGTTATTGACTGACAGATGCGCAGAGTGCGCACATCGGCACGATGTGCATGACTCGGTTTCGACCCGACAAGGGCAGCGTTGCGAGGAAGGATTGTGTGCTGTTAGCGCTTGTACAGCAACCCGTGTAAAAGCTGAAGCTTCCTGCGGCCCCACCAAAACTTGCTGGGCTCATACAACAAAGTTTGCTCACACTCAGCGCCGCACGCGGAGGAGAACATAGATACCATACTTGGGAAAACAAAATCATCTTGAATCCCAAGAAGCGTCTCCAAGCCGTAGCCTTATTTTGCTTCTCGACACGGTCGTCATGTCTCGAGAAGGCCACATCCCCTTCAGCCCTCCTAATGCAGGTAAAGAATGTCAAACTTACTACAAGGCCTTTGGAGACCTGAGGAGTAGCGCACCTCTCATTATCATTCATGGAGGACCGGGCGCAGCTCATGATTACCTCCTCGGTCTCTCTGCCCTCCACGAGCGCTACAACATCCCACTCATCTTCTACGACCAGCTCGGCTGCGGGCAATCAACGCCACTACCCGAGAAAGCCGGCGACAGCTCCTTCTGGAACATCGCGCTCTTCCAAAGCGAGCTCGACAACCTCATCGATAGCCTCGAGCTGCGCAGCACTGGCTTTAGCGTTCTCGGCCACAGCTGGGGCGGCATGATGGCATCCTCGTGGGCTGCGAAGCGGCTGCGAGGTCTGCAAAAACTCATTCTTGCGAATACGCCTGCGAGCATGCAGCTGTGGATTGACGCGCAGAATGGGCTGAGAGCGACACTGCCTGCAGATGCGCGGGAGGTGCTCGACCGCGGCGAGCGTGAGGACAAGTTCGATAGCCCGGAATATGGTGCGGCATTGACGGCGTTCGCGAAGCAGTATTGCTGTAGGACGGAGCCGTGGCCGGCGCCGGAGCTGCAGTTGGCGCTGAAGAATTTGCTGGGGGAGAATACTGCTGGTAATGTTATGTGAGTATTGTATTACTCCATTGGTTTTCTATTTGCGTGGATTGCTTGAGAGCGTCTAAGCATTAAGACTGATGATCTCTCCACGCAGGTACGGCCCAACTCAGCTCGTCGTCTCCGGTACGCTGAAGACGTGGTCGGCTGTCGACGAGTGCAAAGACATCGACACACCCACACTGCTGCTGAACGGCGCACACGACATCGCATCGAACGCGACCGTGAAGCCCTTCTTCACCAACATCTCAAAGGTTAAATGGGTAATGCTGGAAAAGGCGAGGCAAGTACAATGCCTGCACCTTCGGCATCTGGACCAACTCTTGGCTGACGGGGCTTGGCAGCCACTACTCCCACGTCGAACTCCCCGACCGTTTCGTGGAACTTGTTGGAGACTTTCTGGCTTCGCCATGAACTGACTGTCATTGTGTCTTCATTTTCAATATAGCTACACACGTCGGAGAGAGAAAGTGGGAGAGTATTGAGAAGTGGGGAATGCGACCCTGACTCGCCCAATGCCTGCACCTGAAACAGGCCCCTGACCAACTCAATGCTTCGCCCGTCTGACCATCTTAATCTTCCTTCCTTCCCCTCTCCTCCCATTTTCTCCTCTACTGCTCCTTCTCACTTCACCTAAGTCGTCACCATCATTTTTGCAACGTCCAGGCGACTCCAGTCCAGGTGACATACACTCTCTAAACACTCAACAGACCAACTCTCTCAACAACAGCAACCACAGTCCTCGACGGACAAAACACTCATTCAGCCTTCTACCGACGCAATTCAGCTTCCTTACTCAAACCACACTCGCAAACTACCACATCACCCATTTCAATTCTAGCCACAATGCGCAGCTTCATCCTCGCTCTCGCCCTCACAGCGCTCACAACCGCCCTCCCCACCAACACCCGCGCCTGCTACGTCCAAGACAGCAGCCTGCGCTGCCCCGTCGAGCCCTCCGCGCAATCCTACCTCATCATCAAGCGGTCCGCAGAGCCTGTCTCTGAGCCCTCTACTCTTGACTCGACCCTGCCCCTCGAAACCCGCGACTTGAGCGACAGCTCAGCAAGCTCAGATGCCTCGGCAAGCTCAGACGCCTCGGCTGGCTCGGCTGGCTCCCTACCGTTCGCCAACCGCTTCAGCCCCATCACCGACTGCTACCTCGACGGCAGCACCGTCCGCTGCGACTCGCTGCACAAGTACTCGACGCTGCATGACCGGAGCGCCGGGCCGCCGCATTGCTCGTTGAAGGATAATAAGGTTGTTTGTGCCAGTCCGGCTGTGCCTGTGAAGAGAGATGCTGCTCCGGAAGCTGAGGTGCTAGAAGCGAGGCAGGAAGAGCTCAGGACGAGAGGTGTGAAGGCGTGTGAGAAGAAGGGCGTGGCTGTTGTGTGTTGATAACTCAATCGAACAAGATCGCAGGGGATGGCGAGGGAAGGGAAGAGTATATACGACGTTTTGAATACGACTTTCACTCTTTATCAGGTCTTTCAGGTCCTTCTGGGTTCCTATGTCTCTCTCCACCACACCCCACCCACCTCCTCTCAACAACCCCTCCCTTCATGACACCCACACACCCCCTCCTCTTCCCACTCCATTCACACACCTTTCCCTCTACCAACAACTTCCCTCCCCCTTCCCCACTCCCACCACCACATCCTTCAACGCCCGAAAATCAGGCACCCCCAACCCTGTCGCCGGATCCCAGCCTGGATACGCCTGCCACCGCGCCCCTGGTATAATACTACTCCCATTATACACCGCCCCCGTCTGCAGATTAACCCCATTACACCCCTCCGCCGCCCCTGCCGTAATATCCACCAACCCTTTGACCCCTTCTCCATACAACAGCGGATTCAAAAACCCCAACTGCGGCAGTCCCGCCGCAAACCTCGCATCATTCAACAGTCCCACAATACCCGCCCACACCGGCGCCGCCGCGCTCGTGCCGCCAGACCGCGCGCTCTGGCCGTTGCGGAAGACCTGGTAGTACGGGTACAGGGAGTGGGCGCTGATGTCGGGGAAGGCGCGGCCGGAGAAATTGGTGTATTGGGAGAAGTAGGTTTGCGTCTCCGGGGGCAGCTGGGTGGCGAGATAGGAGGACACGGCCGCGTCTTGGTAGGGGGCGCGGGGGAAGTAGTTGGAGAAGCCGCCGGAGGAGGCGTTCCAAGCGATTTCGGGAGTGGCGGCCTGTGTGCCTCCAACGGCGGTGATGAAGGGGCATGTGCCGGGGAATTGCTGGGGTTGGTGTTAGTGGAGGGTGGTATGTGGTTTGGGGGTAAACGGGGTTGATTTGAGGGTTATTGAGGGTGGTTTGAGGGAAGTGAGGTGGTGGAAGGGGGTATCGTACGGGTGTGAACTCAGGCGTCTTCTTCCCGTCGTTACTCTGGCACGGACCGCCGATGCCGGTGTCGCCTGAGGACTCGAGCACAGTGATGCCGCGGCTGACCAGCATGCCGATCAAGAAGCACGTGCGTTGCGCGTATCGGATGGGCACCGTCTGCTCGTCGTCGCCATAGGAGTTCGATATGACCTGCGGTACCGCATCTGGGGGCTGACTCAAC
Organism: Arthonia radiata; assembly: GCA_002989075.1. Lineage (NCBI taxonomy): Eukaryota > Fungi > Ascomycota > Arthoniomycetes > Arthoniales > Arthoniaceae > Arthonia > Arthonia radiata. The sequence goes on along the minus strand of PSQN01000004.1, from coordinate 354,912 downwards.
AAGTACTGGTAATAAGGAATATACGGCTCGTTCGAAAATGTATCCGGCGTCGGCTGGTCGAGATTCGGTATGACAGGCCCAAGCCCACCGGTGATGTACTCAAGAATCGGCAGCGAGCCCGTCGTAACGCCCACGATGTTCTGCACGTCCAGATCCGCTTCGCCGACCTCGGTGTAGTTCGGGTCTTGGAAGTTGACGCCGCCGTTGATGAGCTCGACGGAGAAGTTGCGGGGTGGGAGGTCGAAGAACGTTTCGAAGGCTGTGAGGTCACCGTACAATGCCGACTGATTGAGGAACGAGCCGAAGGCGACGCGGCTTTTGGTGTCAGGGCTGGCGACGTAATCTTGGACGTTGTAGAGTTCCTTGACACAATCGGGCGTGATGTTGGTTTGGCAAGATGCGTGGACTTGGCGTTTTGATGGCGTATGCTTGGTCTTGGATGGGTCCGGCATCATCGGTGCTTGCGGGCGTGTGCTGCCGAAGAATGTCGTGGGCGTGATGATGTCGACGTGTGGGGCAATATTGTCAGGGAGAGAGTACTGGGTCGTCCGCAGTTTGACCGGCTGGTCGTCCTTGCTGAAGTATTGAAATGTTGTGTCGAGGAGTGTGTTGGCGTCTGAAGCGGTCGTGGCGAAGGTGATATAGGTGCCGTCACTGTGGACCTGGGTGATGCCGCTGGATTGGAGCCAGTTGAGCACAGCGCTCTTGGAGTCTTTGGAGGGCGCGACCAAAGCGTTGACATCGTCTTGGGTCATGAACTTGACTCGCAGATGTCAGCAGTCGATTGGTTGCGCAGTATTCACTGTACGCTGAGGCATCATAGCGGGCGCTTGCCAATGCGAAGGCTTTTCGGCAGCCCTCCATCATCCAGGAGGAGAGATGGGGAGAAACGTACCTGGCCGTAGCATTGACCCGGTGTTGATCCGGCGTAGATTCGCCTCGTCTGCTCTGATCAGCGAATATGGCTCGGGACCCAGGCTCTCACTCACAAGTTCGTCGGTGTTCTGAAGGGGAAGTGCGATCTGAAGCACCATAGGCGTATTCTGGGCCGGCTCTGACTCCATTGTCCAACCCTGTGGCACATCCGGAATCTGCTCATGAAGGACCATGCCAGCCACGAGTACTGTATTAACCAATGTACACAGATGGACTGCTCTGGAAGCCATTCTGCCAGCCATCATTGGTTACTGCTCAAACACCGTGTAGTAGACTTTAGCGAGAGCAAGTTTCGAGTAACGCGGGCGGGAACAGTGTGCTTTTGAGTCTGCGAAGAGAGCCAGCTCCCGCCAGAGCAGTAACAATAACAATGGATAGCTGCAGCAAGATGCAAGGATGTAGTGGGCGACCCCTCTGCGCAACGTCATTCTTCGTGGACTCATGCCCTACAGTGCTGAAGTTTTGAACCAGTCTAAACATATTTGGCGATAGGTAAGTGCGACTGGGTTGCTATCAGGTAGATAGCATGCAAGGGCGAGCAATAAGTACAAGAATGCGGAAGGTCACAACGTTATGTGCTTGCGAGTCATGTTCAATCTGAGAGATATCGCGGAGGAGCTTACCTGATCCTTGCTTGAACGACCATTACCCGGGCTGTTGATCGCCTCGACGTACATTGTACGATAGTATTACCAAGGGCAGCTTGAGAACCGCCACCTCGTCATCTCGACGGTGAAGGCTTCACGTCGGTGTCAAGGTCCCGTACCGGCTGTCACGGTGTCTTGTAAGAAGGTTATTCGTGGAACGTGAATGTGAACGTTGCCATGCGTATTTCTCTTGATACATTACAATTACAGAGCAACAGCCGACTCGCTGGCGCCAACTGCGAAACGTGCTCGTCGGCCTTGGAAGATGCTGCATGTCTCTATCGCATGCTTTCAACGTAGGTATGCCTTCTTCATAGACTGCGTTAGGTCTTCTTCATAGTTATAAACGCTTTCAAACGCGGTGACACTGCGCGGTCGCACATGATATTGATTTTACACAAAGAGCACAATGTCTTCAATGGCTTCTCTTCAGGGCTTTGCAGCCCTTAGGTGAGCGTCGTACTCTTGGATATTCGCAGAGCGAGGTAGTGCTCACATCAGCTCTTGATTGAGGCCGTCCTCGCCACAACTTGATCTCAGTGACCTGTTGCTTCGCTGGAATGTTCATAGTCCCGGTGTCGTTGGGATCACCCGGACAAGCATTCAGTAACGAACCACTTAAAGCCCGCTGCGGTAGACATGTAAATAGTAAAATGCATCCAGGGTCAGCCTTTCAGCCTTTGATCATCTGCCCATTCGTAGACGCCTGCGAAGTTGGTGTCTGGTTTGGGTCATTCAAGGACACTGCGTCTAGTTGAGCATCAAGCTGTCGTGAAGGCGATGCGGAAGACGAAATGGGCGTATGTGTATGCTTGTCATGGGGCAGGAGATCTTTCGAGCTCGTGGTGAAGTGACTGACCATCGGGTATTGTGAGTGCGCGTGCAGATCAGAACTGTCCACCCGCTCCAGTCCTGACGGACCGGCAATGGGCGTATCAGGGCCGACCGGGCTTGTTGCATCGCTCATGATCTGAGCATTGAGGCTGCCGAAACCACCCGGAATATCACGCTCGAGACGAACATATGATTCGGGTACCAGGCCATCCTCCCCCGTTGTCGGATCTTTGGCGACCAGCCAGCCTTCGCCATGTCGATAAGAAACCCAGATGACCTGGCCTTCTTTGAGTGGTAGCTCGTTGTCGTTTTCGCTCGCAAAGTCAAATAATGCGAGGGCTTTGCCGTGCATCTCTTCGTCCGGCGAGGCAATCGAGAAGGAATAGTCGCGTGAGAAGCGGTTCTCCTCATCATCGTCGTATGCTCCCTCCGCATGCGCATGCTCGCCGTCGATTTCGGCGTGATCACGCGACGGGTGATTGTGTGCGTGTTGCAACGCGGTGTTCGGATATGCAACAATGTCACCCCCTGGTCCGTCTGGCACCACTTCATCCGCATTCTCAACATAATAATTGTGACTGCCGTCGTGGTTCGTGCCAGCATACGATGCTTTTTGCTTATCCATCCCAGTGGCATCCTGTCGGCTGCTGAAGTAATCCACATCTGATCTTCCCTTGCGATGCCGAGTGCTCACTATCGGCGACAAGAGATCGTCGTCCTCTCGCCATGGTGGACCATCGGAAAACGATGTTGATGGAAGCTGTGGCCCGGCAAACAATTCGGAGTCCACACCTCCAGGATGGCCAGACCATGAATTCCGCGAGCTTTGACTCGGTATCACAGGCGGGTCTGACAGTCGGCGTGGGAAGTCGCTGACGGTAGTAAATGCCGCAGACAGTGGTTCCGGCGGGGGTCCATAGTGCAGCATGTGGTTCGGGTCATAAGCAAAGTCGCGGACCAGGGCATAGGGCAAACTTGAGTGGAAGATCGGAAAGACCACTGATCCGGGTCGCGAGCGCGGCGGCGGGCCAGAGGTGGTAGAGAAGGTCGATAGGCGTTTGTTGGCATAAGAGGGGATTCGCGTGGAGCTCGTCCTCCGACTCGCTGCGGTAGTCACCAAAGGCGGAAGGGTGTTGAGACTCGGATTTGAAGCGGGTGCTCTTGATATGCTAGGCCGTCCGCTTGAAAGGAGTGGAGGTGAGATGGCGGGAGAGCTTCGCCGCGAAGACCTGTCGCGTTCTCGTCTTTCTGGAGCCTGCGCGGATGTGCCCTCCTCAGATATCGTTTCTGACATTTTGAAGATCTTTCGCCGTACCAATAACTAGTTCATGCTGCTGTGCAAGTTGTGTAACAGGTGCGCCGGCGCGAACGACTCGAGCTGGACCGGTGGCGCAATGTTGGATTAAAAAGTAAACAGTTGTTGAAGGAGTGTGAAGAACAATGCGACCAGCGCAGGCGCACAGAATATTAGTGGTGGATGTGTTGAAGGACGGTCGCGAAGCGCGAGAGCGTCGTCAAAAAGTGCTGGTGAGCGTTTCGAGCCGTATAAGGGCGCTTACGGCTAGGTGTCCTAGGTGGCGGCGATTGCGGACTTGACAGCGGAGAGAGATGCAACGTTTGCGATGCGGGGTGAGGTGTGAAACAGAACGGCGGGTCGATGGCGGGCCGCGACGGAATGGGATTGAAGCGCAAAGGATGGATGGAGGCGAGTTGCGACTATTGTGTTGTGAGAGGGGCCTGTCAAAGTGTGGATGTTCGGTGGGGATGCTATTTTTAGAGAAGGCGTTGGAGTAGAGCGAGACTCGAGATGAATGAAGAGACACTCGAAGATGCGCAACAGAGGCGGGGTATCGCTAAAGGGATTAGGTGTAGCAGATGGTCGAAAGAAGCGAAGTGAGAGACGGGTCGCTTGAAGTCGGGAGGAGGAAGACGATGATGGAGGAGAGTTGATGGTTCTGCCGGGATTTGGGAAAGGTGAGAGAACACTCAAGAGGCCCGTGCCCGCCCTTCCCAAAGCGCTAGCGTTTCACATTCTTACCAAGCAACAATGATGAGGGTAGGTATAACCCTAGTGGCCATAACTTTTGAGATCAAAGAACGCGTCAAAAATCACCGCTCTTACGTGCATCAGACAGCAAGGCCACCAACAGATATCCTAGCCCTGGGTAACCGTCCATTCTTTATCGACTTCTCACGATAATGCGCCATCGTCCGACCTTTTACCCTGGCGCAGCATCGCCTCTGCTGAGATCGCTTTTACGCGTCCGCCCGTAGGATCCTCAAGTCTTGCACCTCGTTCAGGTGTGTTTCCCCCGTAACGTTATATACTTTGAAATGATGATACCTGTAAAAATCTATTGGAGCTGTCAGAATCACCTTGGTGACACAACAATATACGCGAAAGGCCTGTCTGAATGAACGATGTCCTCAAGCTTGGAATCCAGTTGATTGTGAAGAGTGTGTACTGATGCAAGTCTGTCGCAGAGACCCTTGAGAGATTGCAGTACCTACTCCAGTCGCGCAGGCAAGCTGAACAATGTCCACCGATCCGAGGCTTGCTCGTGCTCGAGCTGCAGCACAGCCAACGCCCCCACCACCGCCTCCGCCTCCGCCAGCTGAACCTGAATCAACAACCTCACCATCCAATATTGACGGTAGTAGCGATGCGCCACCGCAGGTCAACGGAGATTCAGCACGCGAAGATGAGGGCGGCTACAAGTTGAAGTTCTGCACCGTTTGTGCCAGTAACAACAACCGGTAAGGCACTCACGAAGTGCGAGACAACAAAAAGGGACACTATCTGACAAATACCCCTACTAAGATCTATGGAGGGCCACATCCGTCTCGCTGAAGCAAAATACCCAGTCATCTCCTTCGGCACAGGCTCTCTTGTGCGTCTACCAGGCCCAAGTATCAATCAACCTAACATATACAACTTCAACAATGCGTCGTATGATCAGATGTATCGCGAGCTCGAATCGAAGGACCCGCGACTTTACCGTACAAATGGGATTCTGAACATGCTGGAGCGCAACAGATCGATCAAGCTGGGTCCTGAGCGCTGGCAGGACTGGAGGATCGGCGAGCCCCGCCTCACACAAGAGACAGATCGAGGCGCTCGCGGATCAGAGGGAGGCATTGTCGACATTGTCATCACGTGCGAAGAGCGGTGTTGGGATGCTGTTGTTGACGATCTACTTTTCCGAGGCGGCCTTATGAACCGACCAGTACACGTATTCAACGTTGATATTAAAGACAGCCATGAAGAAGCCCTGGTTGGTGGAAAAGCTATCGTAGATCTTGCGAACTCACTCAATAAGGTTGCAGAGGATGAGAGAGAGGCCAAGGGCGAACAAGGATGGTCGAATGGCAGTGGTCCTGCTCGGCTGGGGTTTGATGAGCGAGTGCCGGATGTACTGGGTGAGTGGCAGGAGAGATGGCCGCAATTTCCCTCGCAATGGACGCTGGCCTGGTTCTGAGCGGAGTGTACAGGTCTGGCCCTCGGCTTTCCTTCGCCAACAGGATCACCACAATGGAAGAGGTTCGGCGCAACAAGTTACAGCAGACGGCTGCCAAGCATGCCTTATCCAGACTCGGAAGCAACATCAGTCTCAGCTATCTGAAAGCATGATTGCGGCAGGGGATACCTAAGAAAAGATGCCCCTCGTTATTGCGTCACAAAGATATCCCGATCAGCGCCTTACTCGTAGCGGCTTTCATCAAGAAAAACTGTTGACCCATTGGCACTTCGTCATCTCGAGCAGAGTCAATACCTGAAGCTAAAAATCAATTGCAGTAAGCAGGGAGGTAATCTCAAGCAGCGAACACCAGCCTTTGGACTGATCCTGAGTCGGCAGCTCGAACTGCAAGCAGCAAGGCGACTCAAGAATCGAAGCATGGCCGGTGCTGATCATCCTAACGGTCTTCAGCCTCCTGCATCTTCTGCGCGACCTGCACACACGGTGGCAACCAAAGCTATCCACGGCGATGACCATCTAAATCGGCTTCCAGATGTTGCGCCGGTCATTCATACCGCCACAACATACTGCTATGAGAAGGATCCCGAGAAGCTAAAGCCCGTGGCAGAGTGGGATGTATGCATTCATCTCCCTATAGTATAACCTTTGCAATCCTCACCAGCATCCAGGCTTTCAAGGATAAGACCCGCGCTCCCACGGACGCCCACGTGTACAGCCGCATCCTCGCTCCAAACACGACACGCCTCGAGTCACTGCTATCGTCCCTTCTCAATGGTCGCGCAATGACCTACACGACCGGCCTTTCTGCCTTTCACGCGCTCATGGTCCACCTCAATCCCAAGCGTATCGCCATCGGCGCTGGCTATCATGGCGTGCATGGCGTCATTGGCATTCATCAGAAGCTGACAGGTTGCCAGAAAGTCGATCTGCATGGTACAGACGCTGACTGGGACGCTGCTGGACTCGGCAAAGGTGATGTTGTCCATGTCGAAACGCCGCTAAATCCAACAGGCGAAGCATACGACCTCGCTCATTACGCTGAGCGCGCACACAAACGCGGTGCGTATCTGTCCGTCGATGCCACGTTCGCCCCGCCTCCGCTCCTGGATCCATTTCAATTCGGTGCGGATATTGTCATGCATTCGGGGACAAAGTATATTGGAGGCCACTCCGACATGCTGTGTGGTGTCTTGGTCGTACAACGAGACGAATGGTGGTGGTCACTGTACCACGAGCGGCTGCATCTAGGCTCAGTGATGGGCAATCTCGAAGGGTGGCTAGGCTTGAGAAGTATGCGCACACTGGAGCTGCGCGTGAAGAAGCAAAGCGAGAATGCGACGGAGCTGGTGCGACGGCTCTATTCGGCTTTGCAAGGTAATGCATCGGGCTCGAATGGTGAGGTTGACGGTATCGAACATGATCCGAAAGCAAGCAAGACGGGCGTGTCAGCTGCCGACGAACGCATCATCCGTGAAAGCGTGATCGACGTCACGCACGCCTCCATCCAAGTCCAGAAAGATCCATCTGCTTCATCCTGGCTACCTAAACAAATGCCTAATGGCTATGGGCCGGTCTTCGCGATGAGCTTGAAATCACCCGAGATGGCCAAGCGATTTCCGAGCCAGCTTGAGCTATTCCATCACGCGACTAGTCTCGGTGGCGTTGAAAGCCTTATTGAGTGGAGGCGGATGAGCGATAGTGCTGTCGACGAGCGGCTTATGAGGGTCAGTGTGGGTATCGAAGGAGTAGATGATCTGTGGACGGATCTTATTCAAGGGCTTACCAAGGTGCTTGAGCATGCTAGTGCCTAAGCAAATGGTAAGAATTAAAGTCATATTGTTCTCATTCGGCGGTGAGTAAATGAGAAGCTTGACCGCTCTGCGAATACAAGTCATCCAGGAATAGCCATTCAACCTCACTACAAAAAAAGGAGATCCCTTCTCAAGTGCTGTCAAACTCCTCGCCCGTTTTCCAAAAAGGCCGACCGTCATGTTGTGGGTGTGTGGGCATTACCGGTGCCAAGACTCGCCCGTTTCGTCACCTACCGTCTCCCACTGAACCTTACACCTTTCCTCACGCTATCTGACGGCGACAAAAAGGCAAAAACGTACACAAGGCAGGATTCCCCAATCGTCACCGACTTGAGTACTAACTGCCCGCTACCGTGCTTAGATAAGCGAGAGCGAACGGGATCGCTCGTGTGTCCACGGTGCTGTGTGCGTACGTGCTGCTATAGGCTTTTGATCAAAATATATTGGTAAGATAATAAAATCGTAGCACTTCCAGTACCCACCATGATTCTCTCAATTTCCTTTCAATGGCTCCTCAGGTGTTCATGTAACAGCTATGTACACAGAAGAGTCATTGCTGTCCAGAACCCTCCATCTATCACGCATATCAACAAGCCCATACCACAGGCTTGCAGCATACGGAGCTAGCTCTAACCTTGACAAGGCCAGGTCTTCACCGAAGATGGTGGTGTAGATGCAGCCTCTTACTACGTCAGTCCTAGCTCTGCATGCTCACCGAGCTTCCCCTTAGTCATTCCGAAGAGCGTTCAGTCCGGCACTTCAAGTCATTAATTTCTGCCTCCTTAAGGGTGTGAGGTAAACGTGGCAGTGGATTGCAAGAGTAAGGTTTGATGATCTTGGATGTTGGCGTGGCATTCAAAGGTTTTGATATCGGTAGCAGCTTTCACATGCTTGATTCTGGGCATTTGCTACTTCAGGCAATGCTAGCTGCTTTCAGCCTCATCTCATGGTCCCAAGGTTGATTTCAGTCGACTCAGTGCAAGCTCTACGAGTCCACCACGTGCTTGCTCAACGCCGGACACGTCTCAATGGAACCAGGAACAAAACATCGCTAACCTGCTTCGACTGAAGGGGTCTCCGGTGCTTATGGTTGGCGTGATCCTTCGCGGCTGAAAGCAGTCGAAGTTGATTGTCACTGGTTGCCTCACAATATCGTCGCAAAAGCAAAGGCGCTGAAGAGGCTTGCAATGACTGGAAAAGCTGTATCGACAACATGGCTGGGAAACTTTTTCTACCAATGACATCCCCGGATGACCATCAAAAACAACGACAAATCCCACCAACAGGACGCTCTAGCTCGCATCCTCTCGCTACGTCTTTTCATACCAGTATAGTCGTTCACTACTGTACAGCGCGCATACAGTCTCGGTCAACGACAGCAGAGCTTGCCCCGCACCTGTGTCCTCGTCTCGCACTCCTCGCGTTCTGATAGATAAGCAGGCTCTCCCTCCACACATACCTTCCTACCTGATCGCCATCTCGCCTTCAATTCCAACGACAACTCGTCATCAAGCCTCCGCTAGCCGAACCATCCACCCAATCAACAACGAAACAACGCCCTCTCACAACAATGCCAAACCAAGCCTGCAACACCTGCTCCGGCGAGGGCAAGCAATACCCCGGCAACGGCAAAGAGCCCAAAGACTGCAAGCCCTGCAGCGGCTACGGCAAGGTCACTGTCTCGGAGCCGCGGGAGGCCAATGAGTCGAGGGGTTGGGGGAGCGGCGGTGGTGCGAAGAAGTGAGCCCTGAGGCTCTGGAGGCTGGTGGGTACTGCTGTGAGTAAAGGGTCCGGTGTGCTAATGGATTGTAGACTCGAGAACTGCGAGGCGGAGATTTGATGGAGAAATGGGTCAGTGGGCGTGTTTGTAGGAGCAGTAAACGAGATCTTGGGTGTGGATGCTGGGCCGAGGGAAGGGATTTCGAGGTGTTCTTATGTCAAGGGAGGGAGACTGCGCGGTTTGCTCAAAGAGTAGTCGAAGTCGCTCTCTTCGGTACGAATTCGTGCTTATTGCGTTTGAGTCTATTGCCTTACTGTCGGGATGGTAGATGGACACGAAGGAAGTTTGGTACTACCTGTCGCAGGCGATGCCTTCTCTGTTTGGCGGCGGTGGGCGGCCGCAGCATTTCGGCGGAAGCTGCAATGTATGGAGCACTCTCGTGTTGCCGAGATATGCTTTGCGCTTATAGTTTGTAACATTGTGATGAAGTGGCACGAGTGGCCACTACTGACCAAGGGGCCTTGACTGTTCGGCAACGCGGGCAACCTAGCCTGAGATCAGCCTTGGCTAAGAATAGCTTAGCGTCGATTTGTTTTGTCGCGTCGTGTATCCTCGCTCACTCTGCTTCTCTCCTGCCTCTATTGCTTCAAGAGCACGCGAGCCAACATGTACCCAATGCTATTCACTTGACGCGGCAGTGGCCTCGCGACGACACCCTACCTCCACCCCGTTCGCAGCGGCCTCGCGGTATCTTGTCATCAAGGAGGACGAGTCTTCAATGCGACGCTGTCGCGCTGACCTTAATGCAGTCAATCCAGACTGCGAGATGGTCTCGTCCTTCTACTCCTTTGTAGCATTCCCAGATCAGTTCCGTACGCGGTATTGGCGTTCTCGATGACGAACCACAAGCAAGTCGCTTTTGCGCGGTATACGTTATCTAGACCGTTTGCTTAATGCGGTTTGTCAAGCGTTCGACTCGGGGCTGCCAAACAACATACGATTGAGCCTTGTGTGCGAGTTCGTATAACAGGCCAGTTCTCCATCAGTCGATGTCTAGTCCGCCTCGTGATGACCATGCACGGGTCATCGTGTCAGCAAGTAGCGCCTGCATAGGTGTCCTTCGCTTCGATCAAACCAGATGTCTATATCGCAAGGCTGCAACATGTGGAGTGAAAAGCTTTGAGAGTTCTTACTTTATGGCGGCAAGAGTCTTTGTCGTCGTAAAAAGCGCGCGCTCTGTTTTGTCTTCCCCAAGTATTCACTACGCGTGGGTGGCCCCTGCACAAAGCGGCACACACGCCTTTTCTTCACTATGCCTTCGAAAAGTTCGAACAATTTCTTCTATAAACGGTAGGTCTAGGGTCATCCATTCGCCCCTTACTTTTGCCTTGAGACCTCGTCAGGCAGGTACCGCGCCAGTGTTGTCAGAACACTTTGGATCGAAATTATATGTACTTCGAAAGGGGCTGCGTTGACAACTGCTATCCAGTCCGATAGACGATAAAGCGCCGTGGGAGAATGATGGGAAGAAGATTGAAGACGATGATGCTCTCCACAGTACGTACAACCCGTGCTTTCGACATACATTTCGGGCACAAGTCGCTGATGGTACAATACTGATAACGATGGCGTATTACAGCCACTCAAGTCGCGCCCTTCACGTTTCAGAGTCTCGATGTCGAGGTTGATCCTAGGAATACCTCGCAAGCCGACGCTGACTCTAAGAGTACTTCGCCAGCCGATGCCTCGGGCAAAGTATTGACTCTCTACGGCTGGCTTATGTGTACCGGCCAAAAGATTTCAAGTAACTTCAAAGATGACGTGAAAAAGATCATGGAGGGCGCGCATAATCCTTCAGCGTTCCCCCACGATCACTTCTCGGGCGCCAACTCGTCCTGCATTCTATTCTTTCATGGAAGTATGAAGTGTCTCTCCAACCCTCGTTCTACTCATGATGCCGTTGGCGTCCTCTTTCCCAACGGCGCTCCAACCACCCTGCTTGTGCATCGGCCGCTACATTTTTGGACGCTGTATAGGTTGTTCTGCGCTGACATTTTGCATGCAGACAATGCCTCTTTCACCACAGACAAAGTCATAGAGCTCTACAAGCCTATCTTGAAGACCTGCAGAGAATCTAAAGGTGCAAAAAGGTGCGTGTACTTACTCGCTTTCGACTACCGTGGCTATGGATGTAGCAAGGGCCATACTACCCAGAAAGGGCTCACTCGAGACGGCATCGCGGCTCTCAACCTTGTATTACAGCGTCTGCAAGTGCCGCCGGCCAACGTCTTGCTTCTCGGTCATAGCCTTGGGGCCGCTATCGTGACGACTACTTACCATGACTACGTCACCAACCACAGGAACGAGCCACTTTGCGGCCTCTTGCTTTCGGGCTGTTTTAGCGCTACCAGGAGATTGATGCTCAAATACAGCGATGACAGAGGGAGGAAGGCAATTGTCTTCAAGCCTCATAAAGTAATTCCTCTGCTTCTGTTCTTCGAAGACAAGTGGTACGCAAAACGGATGATGATTGAGATTGCGCAGAGCGGCAAAGTTTTCAACATCTGCTTTGCGCATTCGCGGAGAGACAAAAACATCCGCTCTTCGCACTCCGTAAGAATGTTCACTGAGCTGGTTCACTCAGTGGATGGTCAGAGTCGCCCACCTGGCGCTAAGCAGTGGAAAAGGCCATGGCCATGGCCGGAGATATGTGAGATGGCCTATACAGTGCTTGCACACGAGATCGTGCAAAACTGACCAAGTAACAGCTGATGAGACTCCGTATAAAGAGACCTTCACATGGGACAATCGCCAAAAACAAGCAACGCTGCTGCTCACCGCCGAAAAGCCCGTGAACCGGATTCCGTTTTCTGAGTCCGGAGGGCACCGTTATCAACCCAGAGAGCAGCCTGTGCTTGACATGATCAAAGAGATGTTGTTCAAAGGCAAGGGTGATTCTCAATAAACATTGCACGTTGGCCCGTCCGGGCAGGCCAAATTCAGCACAAGCCAAGCCGCATCCTTCCCGCCTATACCCAAACCTGCCACCAATCGTGCCGTTTCTTGACGCAGCAGTAACAAAACTCCTGCCCATGGACTTAAGGGTTCCATGACGACCCTTTGGAACACCCATGCACTGCTCGATGATCCGCAATGGAGAATCCTCCGGCGATAATGCGTTTCATGGGGCGTCTGGCAAGGAAGTGCCACATGTCTGTTTAAAATTGCTGCAGCTCGCATTCAACGGCGTAACATGCAGCAGAATCCGCAAGTAAAAACTTCATCACGTGTTGAAGAACAATGTCCACCATCAAAGGTGGAGAGAAGCCCGCCAAGCCCATCAAGCACAGCCAAGCACAACAACGCGAGTATGCAAACCCAACCTTACGGCGTCGTGAGCTTGTCTGCTTATCTGCTCGCATAGATTCTTCTATAAAGCCGCCATACTTAGTCCCCCTAGCGAGAATAATGTAGAGGAACGAGCGAGGGAGTTTGCGGAGTGCATACCGTGTAGGTGGACTGATGGCGTCGCAAGTCTGAGTTACGACCCCATCGCTGGACGCGCTGTTGACCCGCAAATGCAGCAACACAAGTTGCGACCTTCAGGTTCAAGAGCTTCAACGGGGTCACGGCGAAGCACCAGTTTTACGGATGGTGTATGTGGACGAAGGATCCATCCGAGCCGAAATACTTCAAAGACGACGTCGTCAAAGTTCTTTCTGGGGAGCATGCAGAGGCGGCGGAGTTCCATCGCTGGGCCTCAAGCGTCAATGCTTCCTGCATCGTCTTCATGCACGGTGTCTACTGTCATATCGGATCTAAATCAAAAATGCCCTTGTACGAAGCGATGCTGCGTACCGCTAAGGACCCCGGACACTTCACTTTCATACTCACACTTGAGTACCGAGGCTTTGGGTGCTGCGCTGGGACTAATGAACAGCCATGCATGACAAGCCTCAAAGAAGATGGCTTCATAGCAGTCGAGCTCGCTCTCAGACGCCTGAACATCACACCGGAACGCGTACTCCTAGTTGGTCACAGTCTGGGTTCGGCGGTCGTCGCAGCAACGTACAGGAAGTATGTCGTCGAAGAGCGCTCTACAAAACTTCGCGGGGCATTGCTTTCCGCCCCGTTCCACAACGCACGTGATGTGATGCGTACGTTTGCGAAGGCCCACATCAAGGCAGAGTGGATACGCCCTGGAATGGTGCATGATATAGAGAACTCATTCGAGGACATATGGGACAACGAGGAGGCGATGAGAGACATCAGAAACAGCGAAGGTGATTGGTGTGTCTGCATCACACATTCGCTGGATGACCATAGTATCGACTCGGATTACTCCAAGGATAGGACCTTCCCGGCAATCAGAGGCCCCGCATATGCCAAAATCGTCGACAAGGCAACCCATGATCATGAGCATCACTGGCTCCCGCGTTAGTATTACCGCTGATACGCCTGTATTCAGACACGCGACTCACATCGAGACAGATTCCTGGGAGCCGTATGAAGAAACCTACATATGGGACGGCTCCTCTAAGCAGGCATCATTGATTATGACGGAGGGCGGTGGTGAGCTCGCGCTACCGTCTCAGACCCCTATTTGGAGATGCTAACGTCCTGCATAGGACACTTATACAACATAACACAGAAGCCAGTGCTAGATATGATATCTAAGCTTCTCTACGGCAAATAAAGCAGCGCGTTGATCGGCAGGAATCGCAAGAGGTGAAGCGAGAAACAAGACAGCCGACATGTTGGACGGATCTGGCACCAGCCCGTTTGCAAAGTAAAGATGTCATCACAGCCACTCTGGAAGTTCTCCTTGGTTTTGAACAAAGCGTTTAGAGATGGCGCCGGCACACTAGCTGCCTGGCAACCGTTTTGGTGGAATAGGGTAGGTTACGGGGTTGCTCTGAAACTTATTTGCTAAAGTCCTCTGCATATAGCCCCTTCCAAAGCCATACATTCATACACGGATAGTCAAACTTTTGGAGACTAGGAAATGCGAGACAAGAGGTTCAAGCAAGATTAGTGGAGAGGCAATTGAGAATCTATTAGTACAAAGGAGCGAACATCGACGGCGACATTCAACGGAGGGCTCTCCTGCCAATGCTACAAACATCGTCTCTGCTCAATGGCCACTGTGTTCATCGTCCATCATAGGTACAACTTCCTTCACACATCCAAGATAGGACCCTGCCAGAGCTTAAGGTTGTCTCATGTAGTGCCCTCGTGTGATGATCATATCGCTATGCACGCCCCCGCCACCCTACTTGGTGGTCGGCGTATGGCTGTGCAGGCTGCGCGAGCAGAACGACTGCACACACTCCGTGACTGGCGCGGGCTTGGGCGGCTCCGGATCGGGATACTGATCACCATTGGGTAGCTTGCCCTGGCCAGCGTTCGTCTCCGCTAACTTCTTGGTCGTCGGCGTATGGCTATGCAGGCTACGCGAGCAGAACGACTGCACACACTCCGTGGCGAGCGCATCCTTGGGGTCAGGATCAGGATACTGCTCGCCATTGGGGAGCTTTCCGCGGCCAGCGTTCGTCTTGAACACCTCGCGGAACATCCACGACGCCGTGATCTTGTCCGAGACGGGCATGTCACCAGGGTGGACCATGATGTTGCTCGTGCCCTGGGTGATCTCCAAGGTCAGAACATCATCCATATTCTCGAGGACGCGAACGCCGAGCAAGTCCTGGAGCCCGTGCTGCTTGAGGACAGCGCGCATGTCGTTGAAGAACGCGGCGTCCTCCTTCAGGTCGTCGACGGTCGGCTTGGTGACGGTGTAGCCGAACTCGTATGGAACGGCGATATCGTTGACGAAGCGGTAAGAGCGCGGCTGGACGAAGCCGACGCCGCCCGGCATTGGCGCCACGAAGTCTTGAGAAGGTCCGACTTGCCATGGGCTTGAGCATGGCCCATGCTCGACGAGGCGGTGGTTAGCCTCGATGGGGAAGTGGCGGTGCAGGAGACACAGGCCGTACTTCTCGTTGAGCTCATGGTTGTAGAAGACCTGGCGAATGGAGCCGTGAATCTCCTTCAGCACCTGGTCGGTGACGAGGTCCGCGGCGGCGAGGAGGTCCGGCAGGGACTGGTAGGCCTCGTGCAGATTGACTGGAGGGCTGGTGGCTTCGAAGACGGACGGCAAGGAGGAGTTGCGGGTCTCTAGGATGGCAGTCATTATGTTGGAGATTTGAGCCTGCTGTGTAGATGTGGACTTGTTTGGTAGTCGAAGTTTTGACGCGTTGTTATTTGAGTTGTAAAAAGGTTAGGGTTTGCGAAGATGTGGAGGACCGTGAAGAAACTCTAAGAATTTAGAAACAGTTGGCTGGGTTTATGAACGAGTGGCGTCAAACGACCACAAGAGGTGAAACGGAGATCGCGCACCAAGCAAACGACTTCACAACTTTTGTTCGTGCCTAGCGCGTTGACAGCGCACACTTCGCTTGTACCTACATCATCTCGCCAAACGAATGCATGCTGCAGTCACATCACATTCGTGTCTATAGCATATCACATGACACCATCGACTTCCAGAAGCGCTGCAACGAGTGACAATTAGTGGTATCGAAGAGGAGACTGCAGTCCTTGCAATCTGGATATAGCAACCACTCAGCGACCGTTTCGCTGACGATGCTCAGAAAGCGCCTTCGCCGTCATCTGGGGGTCTGATATGAATGCTGTGAGTATGGGTTCAACTACAGTCAGTCCTCGATATTTCGAATATTGCATCCACTCTTCGGAAAAGTATCCCCCTCACACATGCTCATTATCAAGCGCACCCTTGCAGCGTGCCTTCTAGATTACAACATTCCAGTCGGACAGTCGCTCGTTTATGGCCACACCACTTCGGACTGTACTTGCTCAAGCTTCGGACGAACGCCATGCAGCGATAAATCCGCTATTATGGTAGTTCTCGATTCCAGTGGTTCTTGCAATACAGCATAATGGCAGTAGTGCTGGCCGGGAAGACTCTCGTAGCACGTCCTTCTGATTGACGGCTTGTCTTTCAACAAAATGCTGGCTTTCTCGTGGGGTTCGAGGATGCAGCCTGAAATAGACGCCTTTCGAAAGACAATATAAATTCAAGAACAAGTCCAAGCCCACAGAGGTGCGACATAAGCTAAGCCCAAGCCGGCTAGCGCGGCCAAGACTTCGGGCTAGCGGGGCCAACTCGCGGCCTCGATTGAGCCCAAAGCTTCGTTCTTGTTTCGATTTCTACACATCACCAATATGTCATTTGGTTGCGCCAGCTGTGTGGAGCCTGGAAGCCAGTCCAAGCTTGCACGCTACCGGGGTTTCAATTGTAAATGCCACGTGCGGCGGCAACGTGGTCGTGAAAACTAGCGTGGTCGATAGCGTATACTGTGAACATCCTTCCCCTATTATCAAAGACGAAGTACCTCTTCATTGTCGCTGTCTTAGCCACATTCCATCTTTGCGTTCGCAGTGGAATTCTCTTGGTTCATTTGCCTTCGTTGTGTAATGGTAACCATGACGAGCGCTCTGGCCTTTCGTCTGCTTTTCGGTGCGTTCCCACAGGCTCATGCTTCCCTTCATCCTATTCTTCTTCTACGGACTTCTATCAACAAATGTTGAGCAAGTCGTAACCTTTACATCAAGACACACGAGAATGAGTGACTCACAGTCGTTCATGAGGATATATATATCGGCCATCTCCTTGATTCCTTCCTTCCTTCTTTCTTTCTTCTTCACAGTTCAGAAAGAGTCAAGATTCACACTGAGCACCATACCCCAGCAAGATACCACTGTCAAACACACACATACCACACTTCATTCCCTCCACGCGTCTCTCCAAGATGCACAAAGTCCTCAAGACTTTGCTCCGCCACAAGCCAGCATTGCTGACGAAGGGCGGTCCGCTGCCTCCATCACGGTTGGTCGCAGCGTACCCAAATCCCACACCACATCCTCCTACCTCACCTCCCTCCCTCCTTCCTCCTCCTGATGCCGTCTGCTCTTTCCTCGACTTCATTGGAGCGTGCGTGCCCGTTGAAAGTCCCTCCTTCCATTTCCGGTACGATTCTTCACACGGCGTCCTCGAGAGTAGTATTTCCCCCACTCCCAGAAGACGTCGCAGGAGATCGAACTATACCGACAACATCTTCTCCTCCAGCGCTCCCCACCCTTCCTCCACCCTCACGCCCTCCCCCGCTTTCTACCTCCCGTCTCTTCCGCTTCCTTGTCCTGACCCGGACAACCCTCCCTTCTACCTACCCTCTGCTCCCCCGCCCCTTACCACCTCGCTCTCTTTCGGAGAGCACCTTCCTTCTACCACCTACTCCCGACCCCTCTAGCTCCGTGCTCCGCGACCTGCTGTACGGCGTTTGTAGCGTACGTTACGGTGGCAAGTGGACTCGGGGCTCCTTCCCCTCCTCATCCGAGGCTTCGCTCCTTGCATTCCCTTCACCTTGGGCTAGCGGACAGACAGCAGCAACCCCACCGTGTCGTGCCTTCCCCTTCTCTTTTGAGGCTCCGCTCCTTCCATTCCCTTCACTTTGGGTCAGCGGACAGACAGCAGCGACCCCACTGTGTCGTACCTTCCTCATCCTCTTTTGAGGCTCCGCTCCTTCCTTTCCCTTCACTTTGGGCTAGCGGACAGATAGCAGCGATCCCACTGTGTCGTACCTTCCCCTCCTCTTTTGAGGCCCCGCTCTTCCCTTCCTTCACTTTGGGCTAGCGGACAGACAGCAGCGATCCCACTGTGTCGTATCTCCTTTGTCAAGTTTTGTGCTTTCAAGTCTGCTTGCTGCGATGTGGTCTGTGTAGGCCCACATGGTGGTGAGTAGCATCTGACATTTTGCGACCGCGGCCTTGATACACGCCGTGCCAGTCGCGCCACCTTGGATCTAGCGTACAGACAGCAGCGAAATCCCTGGTGCGCCCAGCATGATGACTTGCACCTCTTCGCGGTGTGCTGGACTAGTAGGTCACTGCTCTTTGGAGTGGTGTCTGAAGCCAAGACAAGTCTTAGATCTGTATGTGTACGTGCGTCTCAGTACTTCTTCACGCTTTCATCGCTCTTATTACTGTCTTTGATCTTGTTGCGCTGCTGTTCTCGTGCTGCTGTCCTCGCTCTTATTGTGCTGCTGTCCTCGCTCTTGTGACCTCGCTCTTTTGACCTCGCTTTTGTCGTGTCGCTGTCCTCGCTCTTACTATGGTCGATACCATCGCTCTTGTGTTGCTAGTCTCGCTCTTATCGTTTTGCTGTCGTCGCGTTCGTTGGTATCGCTATTGTCGCTCTTATAGTCGCTATTGTCGTAGTTGCTATCGTCACGCTCGTCGTGATGCTGTTATCGCTCTCGTCGGTATTGCTGCCGTCGCTCTTACTATAAAGCTGTTCTGGCTCTTAGCATGTTGCTGTCATCGTTCTTGGCGTGTTGCTACCATGGCTTTGGTCGTGTTGCTGTGGTCACTAGTGTTTCTGTCGTCATTCTTGTTGTGTCGCAATCATCGCTTTTGTTGTATTGCTGTCCTCGCTCTTGTCGTGATTGCTGTCCTCGCTCTTAGTATAGTCCGTTACCGCTCTTAGCGTGCTGCCGTCGTCGCTCTTGTTGTATAGTCATCGCTCTTATTTTATTTGCTGTCATTGCCCTCATTATACATGCTGCCATCGTTCTTGTAGTGTCGCTATGGCTGCTCCTGTTGTGGTTGCTGTTATTATTTGCTGTCATAGCTCTTGCTGTAATTACTGTCGTTGCTCTTGTTGCATTTACTACTATCGCTCTCGTCAGTATTAGTGTCGTGGCTCTTTTGTAGTCGCTGCAATCGCTCTTGTTGTCTTACTGTCATCGCTCTTGTCATGTCGTTGTTATCACGCTAGTTGTGTCACGGATCCAGGAAGACATCATGATAATCCAGATGCGAGAAAGAGAGCTGCGAATCAGTTGCTAATCTTGTCCCATCAGGCAGTCGCTATCGCAAATAATGTCGCTTCCTTTGTTTGCTTGGGCGCATCACTTTCGAATGTGCATCCATTCTTCGGTACATACAGTGGACAAACCCCTCATCGTCTCCTTCCACCTACTTCTCACTGTCAGGACAACGTCGTCACTGCATGAGCAAAACCATTCCCCAAGTGCCAGCTTTCAATTGTTCCATGACACCCGCATCATACACTTCCGGATACCACCCCGCATCCTCTAAATCGAAGACGCCGGAGACTTTCCATTCATCCTGCTCCTTGACCAGCAGGATGTTCGAGGGCACAAAATCTCCTGTACTCCACACATAGGGCGGAGGCAGATCTACGTCCGTGCCAGCTTTGTGGTCGCAGTAGTTCTTCGAGGTCTCGAAGCCATGGTCTTCGCCTGCGAAGGGGTAGACGCGGTTGTAGAAGTCAGGTAAGCCAGCTTGCGTCGCGTTAGTATTCGCAAATACTTCATGCTCCTCCAACTTTGGTGCTGGAAAATGCATGCAAAATCGCTGGGTAAACTTACGATGGGATTGGCTGACCCGAGACGGGATGTCTCTCTGCCATGTGACCATCATATGTGCCAGCTGATCGCACACATGCGCAATGTCAACCTTGTCAAGCGACCCTTCGCGTAAAAGTTGGTCGTACGTGCAGCCGGGGAGGAGTTGCATGTAAATGTACGTGTAACCCGTGGACACGTCCGTACGCCACCCGTAGACTTCTGGTACCGTGATCCTCCCATGAAGGTAGTGTTTCATGAGCAAAAGCGCCTGCGCCTCGCCAATGGAAACGTTCTTACCCCACTTGATGACGAGGTGGTCACTGTCGCGAATGGTCACGATTGGCAGAATGTAGGCGGTGGAGTCTTGCAGCGAAGACGGGGGATGCCGGTTGTTCACGAGGTGTTCATGACTGAAGGTTTCGTTGGGCCGACCGGGTAATGCTGCTTCCATGTCCGCTCCGCAAGTCAGCTCCTTGTGTAGGCATATTTCAGAGAATTTTAAATGCGAACGAGACGAGGCAACTGGACATGACTGAGAACCTTGCAGGCAAACAAGGCAACTGCTCTTAGCGTGAACCTGATACCATGTATATGCAGCCTTATAGGAGCCTATACCTGATTGAGCCCTGCATTCCCAAAATTCCGGCTTCCGTTGGAAATGTCCGAAACCCTTACGTCCGTTTCGTTTTCTAAATGGACGATTGAAGCAATCCTGAAGAACCAAACCCGGCCAGAACTGATGCAGGCTCCTCGACGCCTTGAACTCACCACTCGCTCCCTTGCTCATTCTAGCACCACCACAGCCTTTGACAGGCATAAGGGAGTGTGTTCGGGCCGCCGACCAGGCTCCGCGCTTCCGCTGTACAGTAGGGCAGGAAAGATCGTCAGCGCTACTGTTCCGTTGGGTCGGGAGAAAGCTCCTCTCGAAGATCCCTCCCCTTGCATGGTATTCGCATCCACACGGTCGTTGGCGTAAAACACCAGTCTTGCTCCAGGGCATGTCGCATGCACCCGCTCTTTCAGCAGAAAGGCATCAAGAAAGACTTCAGTCATGGCATACAGCCAGGTGTCACGACGAGTTCGTGCTTCTTCCTCATGTGTGGGCGGCGTAATGGCTTGCACATGGAGCCAGACAGTGTCGATGAAGATACTTGCCAGCCCTCTGGCCTGTTCTTTGATCTCGTATGGGATCCACTCGGGTTTGTGGGCGCGCCTCAGGCAGATCTTGCGGCCGAGCAGTATGGGATCAGAAGCTATAACAAACATGTCAGCAAGTGCAAACCACGATTCATAGTTTAAGTTACGTACAATCGCTCTGTAGAGCGTCGTTGAGATGTCGTTCGTCGCTTTCAACGAGGCTGGTAAAGATGCGCTCTGGAGGTAGCCAGGGCCATGGTGTCTCGGTCTCAAAGACGTACTTGACAAGAGCTGCCGCGGCGATACAGCGCAGAATCTCCAGTGCGGACACATTAGTGTCGCAGCGGAGGTGTGCGGCGCGATCTTCTACCTGCGCTGTCGCAGGGACATGAAAACCGATTGCGTAAAGGCTCTTGAGTCCGTAAGGAGCGTATTCGACGCACGCTCTCGATGAGCCGTCTTCTGGAATCTGAGCCTCGTGAGTGATTGGGCTTGTTTAAAATTGATCCGGCAATGGTTGAAAGACCAGAAAGAGCAATAGGAACATCGCTTACCATGTCGCGACAGAAAGCCAGCACAGCTTGTTCGATCTTGATGGATATGTCTCTCAGACTGTGTTGAAGTTCTTCGGAATCGAATTGTAAACATCCCATGTGCTGCGAGTGGACACGAGTTTCGCGTGCTTGCTGAGAGCTGACATGCGATACCACGTCGCGAAATCGGGTTTGGGGTGACGGACAAGGCGAAATTGAGGCCAGTATATGTTGACGTGCGGCTTCGAGATCTTCGCGCTCCTGAGATAAATCTATGGTCGCGCTGGCGCTCGGTCGGGATGAGGGGAAGACATTCGGCTAAGATTAACCTTAGTATAATGCTGGCAGCGACCGGTTTAATGCGCTTACAGTCAGCGACGAGCCGGACTCTATGCTAAGGGTGACAGCCCCCAGAGGCGGGTGATGGATTCCACTCTGCTCTGTCTGTAGGGCGAGTGTTCTTTCGTCCTGCCGCAGGCGTATGTTGTCATTTGCTCCTGTATCGAGAGATCTGTTTCGATGGTTGTTGTGTTGTTCCCTTACGTGAGAGCGAAGCTGGGGCGTGGTTGTCAGCAATGAACAAAACAAGGTCACGACCGGTATGTAGCAAAGTCCCCATTCGCTGTCTCGCGCATACGACCGCCGTCGATGCCTCAGCAATCGGCATGACTGCAGGCGTGAGGTTTGACGTACCGTACTATACCGACTTGCGTCGCGTGCGTGAGTTGCCGCCGAAGGCAATTGTGATTGTGCTGGAGAAATGTCCTCGATATTTGCGGAATTGGCGGCAGACTTGTATCCTATCGTGTCAAGAAACTCCTTTTTGAGCGTAAATGAACCGTGCTTGAAGAAGTCGTAAGTTTTTCCATCGTCAAAAAGACTTTTTCGCCATCTCCATAGGTTACTAGCAGTTGCCTGGAGTGACTGAGGTGTGTGGTCTCTGATGTTTTTCAGCCGGTCGACGTACTGTAAAGGCTCGCGGGCTCCTGAGATTATCTGTTCACAGATGTCTACAAGGTCGATGTCGTCAGAAGCGTACTTCCCTGAATCAGCGGCAGCGCAAAGCACTTTACAGACATTGGCATTAAGGCGCTGCTGCTTTTCTCTGCTTCTTGCAATAGGCATGCTTGAGGTTTAGGAGGATTGCTGAGATGAGAAGGCAGAAAGACGAGCGAAGGAGGTCACATTTTGGCAAACACGCCCGTTGGATTGCGCCGTGCAGTCGGGTTTCACAAAATGTTTCCCAACCCCTGTCCATTGCTGCGCCTCATGCATTTCCTGTAACGCCAGCGCGGGTGATTGCATTAGGGCACGCAAATCGTCTGCCTTATGCGAAATGAGACGCTAATGTCTGTCGATTTGAAAGACGGAGGGTTTTACGGAAGTTTCGCCGTTTGCTTTCTTCTGTTCCTCTTCTTGAAAGATTTCGTCTTTTGAGTGCTTCTTCTGCTCGTGTGAGATAACCTTTTACTGAGTTTCGACCTTCATATCGCTATCAGGTAAGCTTGAAGGGTCTTGAAACGCTGTGGTAGGCCTTGCCAATCGCAATCAAATCCAAACACCTATGGTTTCTGGACGCTTGCCAAGTTCGTCCCGGCTGCGAAAGCGCAAGCAAGTCGACCACGATTCGGACAAACACGATGAAGCCGGATCACAGGCACTTCGGTACCCATATATACGCTATTGCATCGACTTAGGCACCTCGTGCGGTAAACACGACTACACAATCGTCTATGGTTCAGATCAGCAGCCCTCTCTCGAGAATCTCGTCACCGTCCGAATGTAGGGGACCGCTCTTGGCGATGTGAACACTGTGCTGACAGAAACCAGGGGACCCCAAGATGCGCTAACGGCCCCTTCGGTAGTTTGCTATACGCTCGATGATGAGATGATATTCGGCCATGAGGCAGAACACCTCATTGCAGAGGGTGGACCTGAGAGCGATTTAGCGAACCGGAAGATCGACATGATCAAGATGGCGGTCTGGGCTGGTCACGTAAGTCTCAGAGCAGCTACACATTTCGTTCTGTACCCCAAAGGTCATTGTGAGGCAGCTGACGCGCTGGCGCTACCCCACAGCCCTGTGCTTGGGCCTTGACCCAGCTCCAGAAGAGGCTCTGCTGACATCTTACTTCCAGTCCGACTTGCGCCAAGTAAAACACACATTGGAGCAATTAAGGTCCCTTGGAAAAAGCGTGTGGGAAGTCGTGGAAGACTGCTTGATCGAATACACGCGATGCATGCTCGCCCAGGCGAAGGATCATCTATCCCAACCAGTTGAAGATACCGATATCGACCTATTCCTCTGCGTTCCTCAGAATGCTGATATCGACGTGTGCAGGAGATTTGTTGAGGCGGGTCGTGCCACAGGTGCGAAAGGAGCCCGAGTTGTCAAGGAGGCGTTCTGTGCAGCGGCGTTCATTGCAGCCCAGCCAATCCGGTTTGGCCGACTTCGTGTACGTGAAACAAGGACCAGGTTAGACTTATTCAGCTTATCATATTGTAGAAAGGATCATACGTCATTTGTGCCGACATCGGCGGCGGCACAGCTGTAAGTAGCCCGCTCACATAACATTGACAGCATAAGTGACGTATCTCAGGATTTTACCACAATTCAATTTACCGAGGATCCAGGGCTAGTCGGCGCGGCTTGGAGGGAACCTATTGCAGCCCAAACGCCTTTGAAAGTGATAGGGCGCCCGGACAGCGAGTTTTGTGGATCCAGTTTCATCAACTTCAACATACTGGAAATGGTGCTCCCCCAAGCTATGCAGTGGTGGAACTTTACACCATCAGCGAAGGTACGTTGCAGTCGTCGGTGGAAATTGTGAGCCGCGGGCTGCCTCACTCTCGTGACTGGCATGCTGCAGTCACACCGAGCTGGAACGCTAACAATCAAACGCTCCCAGCTTCATTACTCAGCCGAACAGCTGTACTCTGCATTGAGACAAATAATCGAAGAATTCAAGACTCATAAATTCCCACGCAACTTTCAAGACACCAGTCGAGACGACGAAGAGTTCGAAATTGGACGGCTGGGCGGTCTGGACGGCTCTACGTTACCAAAGCCAGACCGAATATCCATTACGATCACACGAGGGGCCTTGCGCGCATGCGTAGACCCTGTAGTAGAGAGGAACATAGCCTTGATTAAGGATCAATTCAGATGCCTACCTGCCGATGCGCATACGGTGAGACCACATGCGTCACATTGAAGGAGAAAGCTTATTCAACTCATTAGCTCATTTCGATTCCGGGGGGTCTGGGTTCTTGTAGGTACTTCGTCGATCGGGTGAAGAGCGCCTTCCGGTCAAACCACGTTGAGGTCCAAGGACGTACAGAGTAGGTTCAGCGAAACAAGCTAGACACCCATCAGCTGATCAAGTTCCAGACAGCAGCATCTTGCTTGTGTACGTGGAGCCTGTAAGTCATCTGCTATCGATGTCGATGAGCACGGACAAACCTAATGATATGGTGCGTTGAGGTCTGCGATTCACAGATTCAATGATCAACTTCATACCTCCAGATATCCAATTTGGAATCGCGTTGGATGAAGACTTCGATCCGAAAGTGCACGATGAAGTGAACGATCCAATCGAAGAGTCTCAATCCGGGGAAGAACAGCGTGAGATGGTCACCGATCGGATGAGGTGGCTGTTGAGAAGAGTAAGTAGCTTACGTTGGGGTTGGCAACTCACTATTTGACAACGTCTTAGGGCGAAGAAGTGGAGCATGGTGTAATCTATTCGGCAACGGAGTCGATGTGGCAAGAGCATTTTGTTGATGTCGAGAAGCCCCAACCGCTTCGAATAGCGATATACTGCACGGGCAGTGACATTAAAGACCACGCGCCCTTGAGAGACGAGGGATCCAGCTCAAGCATTCGCTCGGAAATATTCGAGTGGGCGAACCTGGAAATTCCAGTGGCTCGGCTCAACCTCAAGCGGAAGAGGATGAGTACACATGTTGATGGAAAACCCGCGAAGCTGGTGGTCACGCAGGTCGTGATGAAGCGGGAGGGCGGGGACGTCGTCTTTGGATGCCGGATCGGGACGAGCAGAGAGCTCAAGCGTGGAATGATGGGAGACGGCGAGATACTGTGGGCGGAATACCTGCAGAAGAAAGTGTGTGACAGGAGATGCAGTCCCTGGGCACTACACAATCATACAAGACCCTTTGGAACAACATCTACGGCCTCAAACTCGACACGCGTCAACACGCAGAGATAGAGACGAAAGGGACACGAGGGACAGAATTGACATGGCGGATAATCATTTTTCCGATGCTCGTTAGCTCTGAATCCACGTGACCTTTCCAGTGCTGTCCTCGAACAAGAGCTCCTGGCTGGTCACTACTGGTCTATTATCTGTTCCCGTTGATGTTTCTGGTTTCGCCCGTTCCTGCAATAACACGAATTAGAGCCATCACGCATCTCGGTAGCTCATGATCCGAGCTCTTTCTCCTTTGCGCGAGACCTGATCAACACCAAGATGCTTGCCCTCGACATACACGGCGGAAATGCACACGCTCATTGCGAGCGTAGTCAGACCGATCTCAGCCTCACCGCGTACAGCGCATGCTGATACTCCAGCTTCTCCCGGCAGTGGCTACACGTGGCCGTCAAGATCTTGCAATCTCGACGATGAGAGACCGTAGACCTATAAACAAGCCCAATCTCCTTGCAACGCTGCAATCAATAAGTATCAGCAATACGTACCTGATATTATTCCGCCAAGCATGCACGAAGGACTTCCCTCCAGCAACGCGCGTCGTCCTATCCGCTGGACCACCGCTGATCTGCTTTTCAGGCTGCAACGATAGTTCATTGTCGGAACGCCCAACCATTTCCAGTACCAGCGCACGCGAAGATTACTAAAGCCTTCTTCAAGATAAGATTAGAAAGGCACACACAAACAGCAGCATTATCCTACCTGCCTTGTCAGCCGCATTTCCTCGACATTGCTGCTGACGGCCCACGCCAGTCAAAGGTCGCAAATGCCGGACAAAGATGTGCGTGAACGCGAGAACACATGAACAGCCTGCCATTGGAGATGCAGCCACCGCTAGCATGAGTTGAGAGTAGCGCGAGAAGCAAGAGTACGAGGAGGAACACGGGGCAATGATACGGAAAGCAAAGATACTGTGGAAGCAACCTCGTGCTAGACCATGATCCCTACTTCGAGACTGATACACTTGACGCGAACAAAGAGCCTCCAGCATCAACAATCAACCCAAATCGCGGACGCGTGCCACAAAGGCGCCGTTTCTCAAGCTAGGCCAAGAATACATGAATGAAGTCACATTGGCATTGCTCAAGAGGAAAAGAACACGGTGACAATGGTATAATATGAGAGCCAGAGAAGTAAGTTTAATAAGTTGCGATAGGCATACGCGCACTCGATGCTACGGCTTCTGCATCCTCCGCCTCGCAGTCCAGCTACCAGGTCTGCGATCCAAGACTCAGAGCGTGCAAAAGCGTCGAAGCTCCGCCAAAATGGCTGCTCAGCTCTTCACCACGTGCGGTACTCTTTGCTGCATCTGTGGCTGATTGGCGATACATGAGCACACAGATATGGACATCGTTTCTCCCGATCGTGTTCAAAGCGCAAACAGACGATTCGCCCTAACGCCAGCGTCACACACGCCAAGCTCATACGATGGCACAAGCAAGAAGGGTGCCGCATTTGCTCGTTATCGGTGCGCAAGTTCACGCTCGCAGCAATCCATGCAGCAGTCACAATGGCGGTAATTGCTGTTTGCTTCGCTTCCACCAGTTAACGCCTCTCTGTCGACTGCTGAGAGTCGCTTCGCAGTCGACAGTACGGAAGTTGTTGATGCTGTGAATTTGCATAGGATCCACACATCCGCGCGTCCTGTTTTGAAGACCGTCCCTCTCCCGAGCATGCAAGTTTCAGGCAACCTGTTCAAAGATGATGCCAGTGCGCCGACTGCAGGCTACTGCTTTTCATGCAAGCAGGCCGAATGTGTGCACGCTCTGCAGTGTGGAAGGGAACGTTGCCTGTGTGGTGCTGTAGCAAATCTTTTGAGTCTGATTCTTTGAGGACATGTATTGTTCTATTGTTTGACTCCAACGTCGACGTTCCGCATCATTGGGGCAGATCTGCAGCCTGCGGGCACAACATCCATGATCGCGCAGACCCACTGTTGTTCGTAACATGCCAACATCCATCATGTTGACACTGCGTGACTCGCTTAGTGGACAAGGCGCTGGCGTTACGTTGCGCGGCGAATTTCTGAAACAGACTTCGCCAGCAAGTGTAATTTGTAGCATGTTGACGTATTTCTGCGTACTAGAAGCATCACCGTCAGCTACGCTGCCAGATGTTGCGTTGGTAACGCAAGACTTGCCCCTGCTTTCTTACCATAGCGCGTGCCAAAATCTGAGATCGAGGAGTCAGGAGCGCTGGAAGAACAGGGCTGGAGCAGCAGAAGGAGAGGCGCAGCGGGAAAGTAAGGGCATCAGGAAGGTAAGGGCAGTAGAAATGTAAGGGCAGCAGGAGGATAAGGGTAGGAGGAAGGTAAGGGCGGCAAGATGGTATGGGCAGCAGGAAGGTATGGTAACAGGAATGGCAGGAAGGCCACGAGGGTAGGAAGGTAGTGAGGGCAGGAAGGTAACGGAGGCAGGAAGGCAACGGGACCATAAAGGTAAGAGGCTATGAGCAGTAGGAAGGTAAGAGCAGCAGGAAGGTCAGAGCAGCAAGAAGGTAAGAGCGGCAAGAAGGAAGAGCAGCAAGAAGGCAAGAGCAGTGAAAGAAGGCAAGAGCAGAAGAAGAACTTTCATTCATAGGCAGCGTTGGTTTCCCTGAGAACAGGTACTCACACCCCGAGCGATCGCGAACGCCCTGCCTGTGTCGGAGCGTAGTTTATCGTGATTGCGCACATTACAATATAACCAAAACCAAACCCAAACGCCAACGCTGAGTACAAAGGAAAATCGTGTCGTCGTATCGTCATGTCGCGTACAAAGGAAAATCGTCGACAAAATCCATGCCAGCGTGCCTCACCCCAGACGAGAGCGCAGCGACAAACCGGCAAACGCCTGAGGGTCAACGACACTATTGCAGAGTCTCACTTTTCGGATCCAGACCCAAGCGCAGCGACAAACCCGCGAACGCCTGGACCCTACTAAGTGGTGGTGTTCAATTGGCGGCGGATGTGACAAAGGAAATTCGTAACTGGGCGTACCTCAGTGGAATGATGTCTGAGACACACACTCCACGACCTCAGAGCTCCCTCGCCGTCGACGAAGCTGAGGTGCCTGCTTGCGGATCTTCTTCGGATCCGTTTCTTCGCGCACTGTACAGAGCCAGAACTCCCTGGGTGTTGAGCGAGAATAGGCACACTCCGCTCTAGGTCGGCGGAGGACATGGTGTCGAAGTCGAATCTTGCACTTCTCAAGAAGGCATTCGAGCTTGTCGACAATCTTGTGAATCGAAGGCCCGCACATTGTGCAAAGGGACAAGTAGAAGAAAGAGGAGGATTTCGAACTTGACAAACAACAGCAAGCTGCTTTCGGGACAGGTCGGTCCTAGCCTTGCAAACCGTGAGGAAAGAGGCGAAATTGCTTTCTTCGGCATCTTCCTGTAACTTGAAATCGTAGCCTTGCAAATCGTGAGAGAAGAGGCGGAATGAATTCCTTCAGAAATGTGGGTTCCCCTAGTCTGTCAAGTTCAAAGTCCTCAAATGAAGACAGGAGGAAGAAGAGAAGAAGAGAGCAGCAGCAGGGAGCGAGAATATATTTCCACAGCAGGTCGCGCAAGATCAACGCCGATCATTTGGATCACACAATTGCTGCTTGATCCTCCAAGGCAATTGGCTGTCTGCTCGAAGAGACATCCTGACTCACATCGCGAATGTAGCCAAGCGTGTTCGCATTAACAGTGGTTGACAATGATCCTTGAAGACTATTCGTCGGGCAAAGTGGTGAAAACACAATGATGTAAGAAGCTCAGGGCGCAATTGGACCCTTCACCGGCCATTCCTGTCCTGAATTGGGCACATGGCCCAAGATCGATCTTTTGACGAAGACTCATTACCCACGCAGACGACGCTTCAGGAATCAGGATTGGCTTTCGGCAATGCATGCTGCGAAAAATGGTGATGGAAAACCAAGATCAGACTGAGCGCGCGCACGTGCATGTGAAGGTGGCACTGGTGGTCTCCCCATGAATTTACTCGTGCGCATACGTGTATACAGCGCATTCATAACAACGACATCGGATCGATACTGTGCCTTGAACTTGTATCAAAGGAGGCGCAAAGGAAACGCCCACGTGGTGCGGACGCGGGTGCGGGTGCGGATCGGCCGGCACGTGATGGAGAAACGTGGAAGTGGCCGCACACGTGCTTGCCACGTGTATCAGCGCGCCGCTCTTTTCCGGTAGTCTCACGGAGCTGGTGCAGGATTCGTGACCATGGTGCTACTCGTAACTCTAACGGAGCGCGGATTGATTCGAGGCAGGGTAGGTACGCCACGTACCTGGCTTGATCGGCGCCGAGGGTTCCATTCGGCCGAAGCCATGTCTGGCCCCATTGCTACTACTTTGAGTAATATACATGCGTTTCGAGCGACAGGGTTGGCCAAAGTCACTTGGGTCAGGAAGACGTGAGCACTTCCCTCGCAACTTGCATATAGCTCCAATGTCCGTAGATGCTTCCATCGATATCTCGTCCTACACCTTCTACACTGGGCGCATTGACCGTATACACGTCGGCTGTACGTTTAGTGGGACGAGGGTTCTGCGTCGTGCAGCAAACAGGACCGCTGACACCCCTTGCCAGGGCTCGCGCCCACACCTGACGCGCCTCCAAAGGCCGTGTGGCAGCAACTCGAGAACCGCAAACCTCCCTACTGCTCGCTTTCGTGTCGCTTTTCCACCGACTACTCGAGAACCGGCCGCACGGTTCGTCCCAAAGATATCGCTACCTGGGTCCCAGGACTGAATCCGTTTACGGATTTTGAAGGCCCTATACGGCTGGTGAAAGCAACGAAGCAACGCGAGTTCGTATGGCACCTACTCAAGGCTAGGAAAGAGCAGCAAGGGCTGGGTGGTGTTTTGCCGTTCCTGGACCGGAATGACGTTATAAGAACTGGACTGTATGGCGCTACAGGCAGAAACTTGAAGAAGGGGTTGACAGCACTGGTGCCAACGCCGCCGGCATCGTTGAGAGACAGAGACGGTGGTACGATAAATCAGCAGAGGGCGGGAGTAGAGCATGCCTCAGGAGCCCTGAGCGATCAATATGAGGATGAGTTGTCGGACACCAGCGTGATCAGCGACGTAGAGCAGGCTTTCATGGACGGCAAGGGAGAGAATACCGCTATGGACGCACTCGAACTGGACGGCATGACTTCGATGGATATCCTACACGCAGATGAACAAGAGCAGGCGTTGACGAGCACGGATGAAGACTTTTCAGAGGAAGCAGAAGACGACGACGAGGACCTCAGGCCTGTGTTCAGCACAGCGGCCAACAAGGTGTTCAAATCGCCTCAAGCGCCAGCAATGACCTCCAATAAGGCCTGCGCGGCCAGATTCACGCAGCCTCAAAGCTCGATCAAACCTCTTGGCGACGTTCAGAATACAGCGAAACGGAAACGGACCCCGTCCGAGGCCGATAGTCCGCCACCTGTGTTTCATGGTGACCATCGCCTCCAATGCGGTGTCCACAGTCGACGGTTCAAGGATCTACACCGCGAGTGGGAGCGGGCTATGGTAGAACTCCCTGCAGACCAGCTAGTCCGACTCAATGCAGAGGTACGTATAAGAACGTTTCATAGCGAGAAACTTGACAGCTGCCAGTGCCGGATTGATCGCATCTATCACACGTTTGTGTTGATCCCGTTTTCTGACTGTATGCTTCGTGTCTGTGGGACTGTGTATGGGCAGACTTGCCAGAAAGCTACGTGTGCGCTTCCTGTGAACAATGGCTTACGTTCACATGTTTCAACTACCTATG
Organism: Arthonia radiata; assembly: GCA_002989075.1. NCBI lineage: Eukaryota > Fungi > Ascomycota > Arthoniomycetes > Arthoniales > Arthoniaceae > Arthonia > Arthonia radiata. The sequence goes on along the minus strand of PSQN01000004.1, from coordinate 323,386 downwards.
CCACTACGGTAGCTGACAATCGCTCGACAGGTCTCCGATCTCTCCGCACGAGCAGAACAGTGCACAGCAGTGCTTCGAGCCCTGTTTGACGTACAGATCGCGAAACAAGGAAGGAGCTTCCGCTAGCTTGGACAACGTACTCTAGCAACACCAAATCTCCAATTGTTAACGCCAAGACCCTTGCTACTGCTTCCCACACAGTGCACCCACCACGTCCAGACTGTCTCGTCACCTACCCCTCTACGCTTCTGTAAACCAGCAAAAAAAAGGAACGCAAAAACAAAAACGTACACAAGGCAGGATTCCCCAATCGTCACCGACTTGAGTACTAACTGCCCGCTACCGTGCTTAGATAAGCGAGAGCGGACGGGATCGCTCGTGTGTCCACGGTGCTGTGTGCGTACGTGCTGTTACTGGCTTTTGAACAAAATATATTTATTAAACAAGCTCCCTAGGACCTGCGTTGCTTGGCAATGCTAGAGCTGCTACTCCCTTGTTTCTAAACTGACAGCCATACCACTTTTACAGCATTCACGCATACATCGTCGCATGGCTATTGTTAGATTATAATGGGCAATAGTGGACCGCAGACTAAGTTTGGTAAAGAAGGTGGACAGTGATGACCTCTCTACTGCTGCGCCGGATACGGCCATCCGCATTATAGCAAATCACCCGATCTTCCAAAGCATTTCTTCGGTAGTCGCCACTGAGAGCTCTGCAAGACCCGCAACATCTATAATATGACTGTGCGCCATATGCTCTGCAAGCTTCAAGGCTGTGAACTGCAGGTCAAGGCTCGCGCGAGTGCACACCTTTTGGCAGCATGCTTCATACCACATGCACACTACGAAGCTGCTGTCTAACAGCACAGAGCGTCGAATGATCATTCTAATACTATTCTGACAGAGTCGGCAGATATGGACTGCAGGGGCCTTTGACTGACGGGGCCGTGACCTATCTCAAAGGCTTCGGCTTGAAGCCACATTGATGCGCTTGCATCACTGAACGCGCATCGGGTTGCTGGTGCGCCAAGCATGTGCGGCACGGTCTAGCAGTCTTGCGAGTGCACCAACCCAATAATACTTCACTTGCTGATTATGCAGCTATCAGAAATACCTCACGCCTGTCCCACGCTCAGTACCATTATACTCATATAACCGGCACGAGTCTCTGCTTTGCTGTCAAGCTTACGCAATGAAACGACCAGACGTACATGGAATGGAACGACCTCGACAACAATGGCGTCGCGGGCTACAAAAACAACGCTACCTTCCCCGAGCACCCAATCGACCTTATTTTGCAACGCAGAGAAGTCTGGCAATTACTCGTCCGAACGCTATAGTCACCCACAAAGTTGAACTCTCCCTCGCCGACAGCGGCGTTCGTTGGCTTCTTGTACACTCCGAGCGCGAGCGCATGGCCAAGCTCAGGGTTCTCATCAAGCCAAGCTTCGCCCGTCAATCCAGATCATTTGGACATTCAAGCCAAGTCAGCTTGCAAAGATGATTTGGCCAGGCGAGCACTACGACTCTTCCATGTCTCAGTCTTCATACTGCAGAAGCTCCTGGCTGCTCAGAATACACACAATAGGTGTCGTGTATCTGTCCTTCGAGGCGCTGCAACTTCTTGATTGAGATGAAAATCAAGCTAGCCCACAGTCTAAATGGCGATGTGACGGCTTGCCTTGACTTCGTGTAATTTCGGCACAAATCTATCTCTATGGAACAGCCTCACCCCGTCGCCTTTAATGTCTTCTTTCACTTGATCCGGCACCTTCTCTGCTCGCGCATAACTCATTCGACCCAGGCCAGGCAACCTGTCAGCCTTCCGTGCAGCCCAACCTCCGAAAAGCTGTGTGCTTTCGTCGTTCTCGATGTCCTCGAGACTGATCGTCAAAGTTTGAAGCAAAGGCGGCAGAATGTCGACAAGGGACGGCATGGGAGCTGCCACGTTGTACTCTTTTCCGGGGGACGAGTGCGGTGAGTGGTCCTGGGAACCTGGACTGAAAGGGTTGTCGATGGTTTCTGTGACGAGAGGCGAACGTGACAAGATGCGTACGAAGACGTGAGGAGGAGCCATGTCCTCTTGGTCGTCATCGTCTTCACTGGCGACGAGGTGTGATGCCTGAAACTCAAGATCTTTCAGCACCTAGCTACATGTCAGCAAGACAAGCCTAATGGTTGACTGCACGCGTATACCGACTTTGAAATCTCTGAAATTGGTGATAGCATCCACTGTATCCGCCTCGCTGGTAACAGACAAGGTCTGCAACCTTTCTCCACAAATCTTTGCGAGCACTTCGACCAGCGTGCCGGCACGGAATTTAGAATTTTCTGGGTCACCGCCAGAATAATTCATGTGATGATAGCGGAACTCCTTGAGATTTGTGAGAGGTTGCAAGAACCTGTCGAAACCCGATCCTGAAGTCGGGTCCACGAGGCCGTGATCGAGATGCAACGTTTCTAAAGATGACCGGAAACAGTCGTCTGCCCCGGGCCACGATAGCTCGAAGGGATACTCGCCTTCGACGACGCACGCGCCGCGCGCTTTGAGCAGCTTGATCCGTGGCGAGAGAGCCCACACGGCGACTCTTTCGAACCTGCCAATCGGCAGTGAATTGGTTCCGGTTTCGACAGTGACGGAATGCAACTTCGACAGGGGGCGGAACGTATGATTCAATGTCGTGCTTGGAAGGAACTGGTGACTGTGGATATTATTTACTCGATCATAGTCCCAGGAGCAATTTTGCACAGCAAGGTTAGAGAGATTCGGCAGCAGCGATAGCAAAAGCCAGAACGCGCTCGTCTCGTCACCTTGCAAAAGTAGCTCACGATCGATATCGAGCAGCCATGGTTGCCCGCAGACCCTGTCAGATTCTGCCAGCAATGTTGTGCTGCACTCCTGGATGAGGTCGAGGGTGTCGGAGCCGACGTAGGAGTAGTCCCGAGCTCCCCCTCTGGCGAAATGGTCGTTGTTGACGTAATGAACGTTTCGGATGTAGTGAGCAAGATGTGGATCGAGCCAAATAGCGTGAAGAACGGCGCCTGGATGTCTCTCTGTACCAAGGATTGCGCATTTCGCGTATTTAGACTTCAGCTGCCGGTGACGGGGCAGTTTACCTGCGGTGGCGAGCCTGTGCGCTTTTTGACAGGTCAAGAGGACGGCGTCGAAGTCTGTGGGAAGGACGGCATCCCAAATTTGAAGCAGGGTTTCGTCGGGCAAGTCTAGGAGCTGCATACTGATGTGTTTGTTCAGGAGAATGAGAGAAGAAATTGTTGGCGATCAACAGGTCTTCAGAGGAAGACGAATCGATGCAGGCAGATGATCACGTGAGCGGATGTTTCATGTGCCACTTGACGGTTATTCCGAGCCTCCCTGAAACTTCAAATCGCACTTCAAACGTTATCTTCACGCCTGCTTGGAGGAGTGAATACTACCTTCAGTATGGACGCCCGGATGCTTGGCACATGCAAGCCCCTGAAGGACGGAAGGATCGGACCGCTTGCAGCGTGGGAGTTTGTCGTTCGCACGCAACACTTACGCAATCCTGACACATGGCGAGGAACCGACCAGCTTCAAATTGTCTATGCGTGCGCTGGTGATGGCTACCACTGGCGATTTAAGAAGTTGCTATTGTTACGATGAATGCACTCTACAGGTGAACCATATGACGCAATCGCTAGCAAAACCTACCTCGTACGATCTGAAGACCTGACATCGAATTAAACACGAAGTTCGAGACCGTAAAGTGGCTCCACTCATCATAAGAGGTATGATTCGTGCCTCTTTCAAATGATCTTGAAGGTGCGCGGCTTGCTCGCACGCGGCCTACAGTCCACAGACAAGATAAGCACCACTACAACTGGACCACCTACCGCCAGAATCTGATTGCTTTCAGCAATCGAGTACCGGAACTGCTACCATAGGACGGTAGCATAGGCTCAAGGCGCTCCACGTGCATGAAACCATACCTTGCCGTCTCATAGACGGTGTCGGCCTTTTACTTCCGAGCACAACGAATAAACGAGCCCCAAAGATTTGTACTGGACCACCGGCCAACACTGAAGTCAGTCAAGGTAGGATCTCACTTCCTTTCAGTGTTGTTCCCATCGTACAGTGCCTCCGGCGAGGCGCATATGCCCAATGGCCAGCTTTCTGCTCGGATCCTTCATTCTCATCACCAAGGGTATGTTTGACAGTAGCATTGCCCCAAAATTCATACGCAAACGTCGTCTTCATGATGTCCCATGGAGCCTACCGTCCTGCGCTCGAGGATGCTCCGCCATCCTCAGTCGGTCTCGACCGGTACGCCTGTTTCGAATGTGATGAACCCGAAAGTCGATGGGCGGCCAGACTTTTCTGCTACCATATAGATGTAGGATACGATGAGCGCTGTAGGTATGCACTGTAGAAATCGAGCATAGGAACGACCAGACCAGAGCAGAGCAATATCAATCATAACACTACCGTCATGAAGCTCTTCTCTTTTCATCCCAGACAATTTCTCTGTTATGTTTCATATTCAGCTCTCTTCCACTTTTGTCGTGCTCAAGTCTCAACTGTCAATGGCGTGGCACAGTACTCTGGCACTCCGGTACGGACAAATCCGGGTGGTATACCCACGCTGGACTACAATTGCGCGAAAATGCCCTCCATATGCAAGAACATCAACGCGAGAAACCCTTTGACCCGGCAGGGAGAAGGATTTGGTAAGGTAGCGTCGGGCCAGCCAATACTGCTCCATCTTGATAGACAACGCGGTCTTCCCAAAAACGCAGAGAAACGCAAAGACGTTCGTCGGGACCAAGCTTGCCCGAGGAGTTGGAAGCAGACGCATCCATGCCCCGAGCAAGGTCAGCCGCTCGTCGTCCCACAGCCCTTCAATGTCGGAGGAAGCTCCCTTAAGAGCGGGTTTGTGGGCAAGCCGAAAAGCAATGACAAGACACAACAGGGGGCCAATGCGATTTTGGATGCCCAGGACCAGCCGACGTGAATGGCATGGACGTGTGACGAATTTCCAATGGCATCTACCGTCGAAGGTGGTGCTGGCGCTCATACCTTTTGTGCACCTTTTCATTATACATGCCCGGGCCTTTCTGACACGAGGATCACACGGACCGAGCAAGACTTGCAAGGCTCGACCCAGTCTGCTCTTGAAAGCTTTGTTTATCCGGACGGCTCTTCTGGCATCTTCCCTTTTCATTTAACAACCTCGTTCGACGACACTGACGAAAGTTATGTAAATGCCATCACTTACGTTAAAGATGGACTGGAGATAGGTGATTTGTACTTCTATGAGGCGCCTTCCGGGCAAGGAAGTGCTGCGCAGGCTGGAGGATCATCAACGGGTGCCGACAGTGTGGACGAAGTCGAAGAACGCTCAGAATTGTTAGGTGAGCATCACTATGTCAACTTACAAGCCATTCACCTCGACCGAGCTGACGTGAACTACAGAAGTCTCCGAAGAGCGCTTCGTCAACGGATCCTTCGTCACAGTAATCCGCAAGCGCGCCCTAAACACCGGCGCAGCGAAGGAGTCCGCCGCAGACATTCAGCCAAGACAAACCGACGGCTCCTCTTCTTCTACCACATCATCTTCGTCGAGTGTAAGCGTGAACCTATCGATTCTGGGAAGCTTGACTACTGCGGGTGCTTCGTCAGAAACAACTGAAACTGAATCGCAGCCATCGTCGTCGTCGACAAGTGTGAGCCTGAATTTATCGATCCTGGGGAGCTTGACTACTTCTGGGGGAACGTCGGCGGTCGCTTCGGCGCCTACTTCGACGTCCAAACAGGCAACATCGTCTCAAACAGCACCGCAGTCGACCTCGTCAAGCGTATCGCTTAATTTGTCGATTCTAGGGAGCTTAACGGCTTCGGGCGCTTCCTTGACTTCCACGACGGGATCTGGTCTACCAGGTGGCTCAGGCGGCTCATCAGGAGGTTCATCAGGGTTGAGCACCATCACTCCAGCGGCAGTAGTGCTGTCATCAGTCACCGCTTTGCCCACTCAATGCACGGGTAACTGCGAAGTCAGCACAACAGATAAAAATGGCCACTCAACCGTCTTGCCATTCGTCTGGCACTGCTGGTTCTGCGTTAGCGGCGGCTTTTTCCTTGGTGGAATTGGGCCCGGCCCGGGCGTCTACCTGCCGCCTGAACCTCCACCCCTACCTGGATTTCCGCCCGTCACGATCGGCAATGACAAAAAGCCTACGCTAGGTACTTCTGCGAAGGCCTCCGGGACGCAGACGAATAGCCAATCGTCCAAGTCATGCAGTTCCTCGGTTGTGACCGACGCATCCGTGTCATGTGCGCAGACTGTTGAGGGGTCGAGCACGATCACCAGGTCTTGCCAGACATCACTTAAGACTGTGACTGCCTGCTCTACAAGGGGGTCCAGTACGACAACGACGTCTGCAACCAGTGCCTGTGCGGAGCCTGATCCCGAAGATGACTTGCTTCCAGCTGTGCCCGGCAGCACCACTACCAGTGGGTCAGCATCTTCCACGGGTTCGGTGACTTCGGGCGTGACATCAGGAGGGAAATCAGGAGGGACATCAGGAGGAACATCAGGAGGGACATCAGGAGGGACCTCGGGGGCGACGTCGGCGACGTCTGCGTCATCTTCCTCGATTGCGCCTGCATCTACCGAGCCTCCACCGCCTACCACGGCACCGGAGTCATCTTCCGTCTGCTCGGATGTCGTGACTACAAAGACAAGCTATGTCGAGGGGGTAGCTTGCGCGAACAACCCGAACTTACCAGCTTGCAAGAAGACGACGGTAAGCACAATCTCGGCGTGCTGACTGGTCGGTGCTTTCGCGACGGCTTAATGAACAGCGACATCAGAAGTTCCGGTAAGACAGCCCCATCTCCCATCTTTGAACTTCTTCTTGAACTGCACGTCGGACAAAACAGTCGACCGGGACACGGTAGGCGAGTGGCGAGTTCGCGTCACAGCTCCTTCGCAAGAGCGGACAATAGTGGCTCACCGACGGTCTTGAGGAAGCGCTTGAAGGTACGCGGTCTGACACGCCTTCACAAGGTTTCGTTTTCGCCGTCGAGCTCGCTGGCGAGCGCTGTGCAGACTGTGCGCCTCTGGGCACAGCATTCCATGACTAGCAGAGTTCTTGTTGTGGGCAGGATCGCCCAGTCCAGATGGCCATGCCAAGACACGGGATGCCTCGTGATGAATAGGCATATATTGAGATCACGTGATGAACGCATCCCTATCTGTCACTCTCATCCCATGTATCCTACCTTTCTACCATGTTAGTCGGAATGTGATGAAAACCCTATACCTTATCAGTCCTCGTCGCGAAGACAATAGCGAAATCGGTGCTTCTGTTGAGATAGAGGTTTCGGGATATGAGTTGTGAGACTGTCGCAAGGAGCTAAGTAGATTTATTGACCTCATTCGGTGGCGCGTGGAGTGCCAAAAGTTATCGCTCGAGGTCACATATCGAGCAGAGATTATAACAGCTTTTAGCGCCCATAGCGGATGTGTATAAACATCCAAGTCGCCACCGATAGCAAGTAGCGTACGCACATCGAAGGAGAAGGTGGAGCAGCTATACCTACGACTACAATGGTCAAAGAAAGCTCACGTGCTTTGAAGCGGGTCGACAGAGGTAAACGACATGGACATGTCAAAACATGAGGGTTGGAAAAATTGAATTGCTGGTAGCTGGCTAGCAATGAAGCTCATCAGGAACCATCAATATGATTATGTTCTGGCCATACCTGGAGCTTGGAATCGGGCTCATTGCGATTTGCTTGCCCGCGCTGCGGCCTTTGATTGATGAGGTACCCGTATGGAGCATTGTCAGAAGCGCTCGGTCGCTCTTGGCTTTACGTTCCCTGCGAGGTCGGGGAGATATTGAAGATCAAGTTAGACTACGGCAGCTGCACAGTGAGGATGAGGGTTCGCCCGATTGCAGCAGAGAAAGTGGCGAGAGAGCGCATGCTATCCTGTTGGCAAAGCCACCGCCACCTTCTAACTTTGCACAGGGCTATGATAGCGGAGGCAGCGCTGGACATGGGTACGCTGGAGTCTAAGGAGGATATGATGGTTACATCTAAAGCGCAGCGGGTAGAATTTTGCTCATTCGAACAGTGCTCAATATCTTGTTACGGACGATGGAGGAGTAGCGTACACATGTATACAAATCGACTGGGAAGATCTATTGACGTCAGCGAGCAGGGAAGAGTCCGTTGGATTTAAAGCTCGTCAATAATTGCACAACCGGATCAAGATGCCTCGCTTAACTTACGTCTACTATTTATTTGCCAGAGCATCTTGATCTCATTGCTTACCACTTCTTACTGATCCTTCCGACTTAGATCAGAGAGCGACAAGGGTCGATTCACGTCGACACAGTAGTGTGAATGCTGAAACGATACGGAAGCAGAGGTGTAGGTGATCATAGCGACAGATTGCTCAGCACTGCTTCTCTGAACGACTTGCGCTAGTGGAGACGGCTTGAATCCGACGTGCTCTTGCTGCATCGCATTGTTAGGTACAGCGACCACAAACCACCGCTTAGAACGATCAGATACTGGTATAAGAGAAAACCGAGCGACATCGTGGACGCAAGCCGCACGTGCTGGCCAATAGAACCCGCTGATATTGAACAACTTTCTTAAGAGACGTTGCCAGTGCTAAAGCTCTGATAAAGGTTGCTTCAACGCTGGAAAAATTCAAGCAGCGTCGCTCGACTTCGACATTGCCTTGGCTCTTGTGTCCGCTCAGATGTTTAGTGTTCGGCGTGGCGGACCATGTCAGCGCTTCCTTATCCAACCAGTGGGTTTCTTTTTCTTTTTGTTATGCGATGTTCGCCCATCGCCTTCGTCCTCTCCACGATAAGGTTGTTGAGGTTGAGCCGTAGGCCAGGTTTGGCTCTGCTGCACTTGTTGCTGCGGCTGAGGGGCGGTGGAGGACGAGGCGTTGGCTTGTCCGTGATAGAATTGCGCGAACGGATGCGATGACGTATCTGGCATAGCGTACGTCGTAGTAGCAATCTGCGTGTTTGGCGTATGCTGATGATGAAGAAGATGTTGCGCGAGGTTCCTTGGATCATATTTGCTGAAAACAGGCTCACCGACCTCGCCTTCCTCCTGGTATTGTTCAATACCTGGTTCCGACTCCGGCTCAGAGCTGGACTGTCGCTGATTGTCGGGATGTTCAGGGTGACTTCTCCATTCGCTAGACGATACCTTGAGTTTGACGAACACCACTTCACATCGGGCGACTTACCGTTCAGCCTCAGCATGCTCATCTCGAGCGTCACTGAGGAGTTTCTTATGTCTGTCTAATTGACTGGGCGGGGCATTATCTCGATTGAATTCACGTATTCTCACCTTTTCCAACAAGCGATCAACGTCGAATTTCAGATCTTGGAGGGTTTTCATTGCGGAAGCTCAACGTGCTCGATGTTCTGTTGAGAGAAATTGCAATGACTGACTGAGGGAGATGGTCGGTGGTGGAACGTCGCGAGTTTGCATCTGAAGTTATTGGTGTGATCTAGTGACACCATGAGATTTATAGTCTGGTTTGCTTTTAGCGTGGACGCTAAAGCTACCGTGTACATGTGGGTAAGACTTGGGGTCGTGATGGGATCCTGCCAGCTGGCAAACAGCATCATGTCATGGTTGAGTTCTATAGTTTACGTTTGTGGTCAAGCAGCTTACAAGTGCTGAATGGTTGTAACGCGCCAGTGAGCACTTGTTGAGTGGTGGAGCGTGTGCGTTTGCGGTCACGAAAAGGGTACCTGTAAGGGGGTATAGCGATGAACATTCGCTGGATTGCTCAGCGGGCACCACTTCTGCGTCGTGCGAGCGGTGCGATCGCAAAAGATCCGTGACATGCTCTTAGCATTGGCGCTACGGTTTCAAGCGTATCTTGTTCCAATTGAGGAGCACTATGCCGAATATGAGAGATCAGCGATAAGGACGTAGCCGGTCCAGTGATTTGGCTGCGGGATTTGATGGACCATGAAACATATGGTAAAGCCAGGTATCGTGCCCTGTGAAACGAGATCACCCAAAGCGCCAGGTTTTATCTGTCTTCGTCAGCATTCGGAAGGCTACATGTATTTCATATGATTGACGTGGCTACTGAGTGCCTTGCTGACGCTGACAGGACACCCTCTCCGAGCTTATGACATAAGAAATACCGAAGTGATGAAGGAAAACAGGTGTATTGTCTAGTGTTCACCCCGGACTAGGCTAGGAGTACTCCTAAGCGGGCGGTATGATACTCCTATACGTACTCCGTATCCTTTGGACCCGGATGGCTGTTGGCCCCAAGCGCCAACACTTTGGCGCTGGGGGCCAACCATCCGGGTCCAAAGGAATAGCAATAGTCACAAGAGGAGTATGCTTTTCAGGGGCACATACGCGCGACCTTGCTGAATAAGGCAATTCTATGAGGCAGGGTCGGATACTCTGAAACATCGGCCCCTATACGGAGTATACGGAAAGCATACCGTCACGTGTCTGTCGGAGCGCAAAATCCTTCGAGCCACAGCTCCGGCTTTGTCAATCTACCTCTCATCTTCTAGGCGTGAATATCTCCAGATTTCGTGGAGTAACTGCGTAGCCTAACAATTTGCGTGTTGTCCGTTCACGGAGTTGCGCCTGATAGCTGGCACAGTGACACCGTCCCAACAGCCGCACCACTGAGCGCCAGTAAGCTGATCTTATGTAGCCGCTTATGCCGGATCTTGCGGCAGTCATTATTAGATCTCGAGCGTTCCGCACGAAGGGAGGGTAAATCAATTTTCCGCATTTGACATTCAATGTTTGGGGCAGATTAGCACCTCTGCCTGTTGAGGCTTCTCCCAGAAGCGTTTGTCTTGGCAATATTGCATCCAAATTTTTAGGTTCACAGCTGATGCTGTTGCTACGCAACGGTAAGTTGTCACTTGTTATGACATTGCCAGCCTGCTTTGAAAAACCATGCGTGCGGGGCAAGGCTGCCAGGCTGCCTCTTTGCTCGAGTCTGCATTCTTCAGAGTGAGCCTGTCTGCAGAGGCATTATGTTGGGTTGGACTGTGGTTTTGCGCCAATCGAACCCCCTAATGAAAAGATGATGTCGCATATCCCACCCAGCAGCCGCAACAACTTCGAAATCGCAATTCCGTGCGCCCTAGAGCATGAGCCAACCGCTGTCAGAGGCATGTTCGATCAAACGTGGGACGCCGCTGCATCGGGCCGTTCACACAACGACCACAATTTTTACACTACGTGAAGGATCGGCTACAGCAATGTTGTACTCGTCGAGCTCTCACGCTTTGGCGGACCAGCAGCTGCGACGACTACCTCTACATTGAAGATCCTATCCTTTCGTACACCTTTTCTGTAATGCCGGAGCCTGTGGCAGGTTGCCAAGCAGAGAGCCAGGCTAATAAATTCGTCTTGGCGACGTTGTTCTCAGTGACGGCGTCGTTGAGTATGCCTACGGTACTAGGCGTCTGGATCGGCTGAGGAAGAAGCTTGCAGTGACAGATGTGGTAATCTCTTTCCCATTTGAGATCAGACTGAGTAGCTGCGTGCGATGATAGGTGGGATGACTGCCGCTCGTTGTGTCGTAGCTTGCACTGGACGAACTGTCTTTGCTATCTATTACACTACGCAGCGTGGTGTTCAGGATTGAATGCCCTGCAGAAAGAGCTGGGACTGAGCTATCGCAGTAATTTGAGCGGCCGAGTGGACTCCAACGAGATCAGTATAAGTATGACAGGTCTCCAACCGTCATCACTTTATGTAGGGAAGATACCGTGTGCTTTCATACCCTCTTTCCACGGGTGGTTCAGTACTAATACTTGAGCAAATGGTCTGCACGATCTCATCGAATCCGACTCGTCGCCCTTGTCCATGCGCCTCACGGTCGCCGTCTGCGCTGCTAACAATGGACTAACGACGAGACCAGTGGATGTGAGGGACACGGAGGGTTCACTGGTGATGTCCAGGATGGCGTCGACGCCTGACTCGGCGCAAAACGCGACAAGACCTATCGTGTAGTGGTGGATGATGCTGCGGCGGTATAGGAGAGCGCAGGCTTCTCATCGTCTGCCTCGTGGCTCAAGATGGAGACGTCCGCGCGCATTGGATACATTGCCGTCTAAAATGGCTGGTTCGCCCGGACCCTGTATTTGTATCGCATTCGACATGTTTGCGCTGCCTCTGCGACTATGATTTTAACTCGTCTCTATCTTCACTCTTGTCGGCTGGCCGATATACGCTGCTCCAAGGTACACTGCGACTAGCGTTTCGTGTACGGTCTGTATCCCGTCATAGATTGCAAGAGTCTAACGTGGAACTGATTTCGTTCACATCACGGACGCTCAACAAATATTCATTCCGATCTGGAAATCCGGCCAACGGGGACCATCGCACGCTTGCTTGCTCTTTATCTGCAGCGCTCGACACATTCGATTGGCAATGACCAGAAAGCACGCTTGTTCATTCGCTGACCAGTGTATAACATGTTGCGTACGTGCGGTTATGGCATCACGTGTAGGTCAATCACCGTACAAGGACGTCCTCATGTCATTCGAATCCGCATGTTGTAGCTCTGTCGCTAACGTTACTACAAAAAGAGACTCGCAGCAGATTGAGAGCGTTTAATCAGCCAAGATCTGAGTTGATCCCTACGCCATTGCTCGTGGGTCGCATGTTAGTATGAGTGACCTTCGGGCGGAAATTGAAAACAGGTGGGAAGATTCGTGCCTGACATCTCAGGCGCCAATAATACCCGCCATCCACTTTCTTATGTACAACTCTTCTTTCACTTCTAACCCATGCTCCACAACGTCTCTTTGATGCAAAATTCTGCGATGAGATCCACAGTACTGAGATACCAATTATGCGCCTTTGACTCTGTTTGTGCTCGCCAAGAGAAATCTCACAATGTTCGCCTGCATGTCTCGCGACATAGAACTCTTTTGCGTAGCACAGTGCGCTTTGGGATCGTATACCCGTACAGTGCATACAATTGCGCTCACCATGCCATGTGCAACTGGCGGCCTCATTCCTTCGACGGCATATAAGCGGCGCTCAAGTCTCCCATCATCGAACTTTCATCAAACACACCTTTCCACCCACTCTTAGCACCAACACACCTTTCACAACTAGGTTTCCCTTCCAACTCCCAGCCACAAACACACAGTAAATCAATAGTAAGCACCAAGGTAAGTTGAGATGGTAAGTCATTCCGCAACCCCCACGTCAACAACCCCCTACCTCCTCCTCGAGATCGATGAGTCTGCTACTTCTTCAGAAATCCGCAAAGCCTACTACAAGGCCTCCCTTAAATACCACCCCGACAAGACCAACGGCGATGAAAGCGCGGCCTCACAGTTCCGCCTATGCCGCGCCGCTTATGCAGTTCTGAGCGATCGCGTGCTCCGCATGGCGTACCACACCTCGACGGACAGCAAAGCGTACAAGCAATTCGTCGTGGCCTGCGAAGCCGAGGGCACGTACGTGCAATGGCAGCAAATGGGCCTGCCGTCCGGCTGCGAGCCGACTGCTGAAGAGCCAGCGGCATATCGCGCGGAAGAGAAGAGGGAAGAGCAGGACGAGAAGCGCACGGCGGCATGGGCGGCGAAAGAGCAGGAGCGCATGGACCGAGCGGAGGAGCGCGAGGCCGCAGGCAAAGCAAAAGAGGAGGCAGCGAAACAGCAAGGCGCGCATAAGAAGACGCAGGAAGAGAAGAACGCGGCTCAGCGCGCGCAGATGAAGCAGACGCAGGGCAGATACGCACCGCGCGTCAAGGCGAGATGTGTGCAGAACGGGCGCTGCGGTGTTTGCGGCAAGGAGCACACCAATAAGATGAGCGGATCAGCGAAAAAGAAGGCAAAGAAGGCGAAGGCTGCGGCAGCTTAGGCTAGGTAAGTATGAAATGATGGAGCGGTTGTTGAAGAGGTTGAGGTCTTGATTTGCTCATTACGCTCATACGAGCCTTGTCATGTAGTCTTGAAGCCGTCATGAGATTAGCTTGTCGTAGTAGTAGAGGCAAGGTATTGCTTTTGTCATGACAATCATCCTTTGCTCACCACAGTGTCGACGACCGTCCAACTAGCAAAAGAAAATTGGAATAAAGGGGTATAAGAGCTAACGGCATTCGGCCGTACTAGCTCCTAGCGTTCTTTCGTCACGGAACCTTCAAATACCAAACTATCCGTTTACAACCTTTATCTCACTCTTGCGCTCAAAAAAAAGGCAACAACGTACACAAGGCAGGATTCCCCAATCGTCACCGACTTGAGTACTAACTGTCCGCTACCGTGCTTAGATAAGCGAGAGCGGACGGGATCGCTCGTAGACCACGGTGCTGTGTGCGTACGTACTGTAAACGCCTTTACAAGAAAATATAATCATGTTGTTGTCACTATGTTACACGGAAACTACTCTAACAAACGCATCAGTTCCACACCAAAATACAGCGGCGAACGCACAGGGGTAAGCAAAGCAGTAAGGAGACAGGGCCTTGCCAGACACTCCGTTTGAGAACTTATAGACGTGGGTATAATTGTGCAATAAACTCTCAGTAAACAATTGTTCTCTGAGAAATATTCTCAACGCGCACAGCAATAAATCTATAAATGCCAGTACCATTTTCTTACTAATCTTTGTGGCTTCTCTAACTGTCTAGATAGACGTTATCTGTATTTCATCATTTATAAGACGTCAAATGTGCGTACGTGCTGGTTCTTCGCTTTTGATCAAATCTATTGATGCATCTTAACAACATGATTTGAATGTTAGAGTGCACAAGTATGAAGTTCACGGCCAAGCTGTCAGTCTATTCTAAAAGAGCAGTAGCACTTCCATATTTCCGTGCCTACTGAGGCAACATGGCGACCGAATATATCAATCAATCAATTAGTCCCTATTTTCATCAACACCTTCCCGTCTTTTGAAGTCCTTAAAGAGTATTTATTACATGACAATCTGATACCAATCGTGGTCCGTGGCAATTGGTGTCATTTTGACAGTGAAGGTAAGTCTTAGAGCGTCCATACATTTCTTTCTGTTGCCTCAAAGCCACCGTTCAGCAGCTAGCGCGCCGGCGTTGTCGCAAACCACTTTGTTTGAAACCAGAACAAACTTTAGAAGGGGCTGTGCTGACATGTTGTTTCTAGGCGGTTTCAGAATTCATAGACGCGACCATGATAGGAAAATAAACTCTCGACTAACAGCTGTTCTTTTTGTCCTCAACGCGCACAGTATCTTTTTCATTAATAGGTAGTCTATACCTCATCATTCATAAAAAGCTAGATGTACAACAAACCCACAACTGTATCTCCAAACACAGATGCCTCACATCTTAAAGAAAGAGTGGACCACAGTACCCGATGCCATCGAGGTTCGGCTCGAAGACGCTCGCATTGAGCCAGGACGATATACCTTTGACGGCAACGCCCAACGCAACTGGAGTGGCCCGGTCCCAGGGCCAAATGAACACCTAGGAATCACATGGGGCGTGAACGGTAACCGCACATTTCTCACCTATGGTACCATGGTCCGACTTCCGGATCGCCTTGCCTTTGGTAAATGCTGCTTTCTATTAGCGCAGGGTTATGAACGGGATCAGTTGCCTTGGCTTGCAGAGTGTGCATCGGAGCAACTCCATGGATACGAAAATTACTGCTATGCCTGGATCGTGTAGGTGGAAGCGACACCGCGCCTGAGCGGCACGTCTTCCGCATGAATTTGTGGCTAATAGTTACAGTGAAATGGTGGTGACTTTGAAAACAACCACGAACAGAACAGGCCCCCGTCGCTATGAAATCAAGCATGCGAGTTACGCGTTGGGTGTTACACGGATGTTCGTCTGCGATGACGATACTACCCAGGGTGAGTAGGCTTCACAGTCGTGTATTGTACGGTCGTGTAACATGCCAGCAGCGCAGGACCACGACTACTCGCATCACTGGTTCCGCCATCTGTTCATGCCAGTCCTCTACCCCAAGTGGCTGGCGGCGAGACAAGCTGGTTTCGGTAGAGGTCGCAATCATCAGGCGGACGAGGCGCAATACTTGGAAGACGAGACGCAAGCTATGGAGGATGAGGGACCGGTCGAGACGAATGCTCAACAGACCACGGCTAATGCACGACGACCTAATCGACTAATCCGCGCGGCGTTAGCTGGAGTGATCTCGACCGTTGTCGGCCGAGGCTGGTACGCCTTTCAGCGTCGCCGTCAGCGTCCTTAGCCGGATTCACTTGCTCCATAGAAGCCGTACGGAGATCTTGCAGATGACTCTCATAACACAGCGAACGTAATGTCCCGCCGCCAACGAGCTGACTCTGGAAGTGCACCCACAATACACCACGGATTGATTGCCTCCGCAGATCAGCTCATGAAAGATGCACTCACGCGGGTTGCGCTAGCTTGTAAACGATGGCAATGCTGCGATAGAAGATTGAGGACAAGTCTCGGTAATCGAGTCAGCAAAGACTAGCCACATCATCTCCCAACTTCTTTTGCAATTTGATATTTAGCGGGTGTGCAGGGGATTGATTCAGACTATACATTTTGCAACAGGCCAGGTTCACCACGTCCGCGCATAGGACTCTGGATTAAGGCATCCAATCCGCGCCAGATCTGAGACTATTCCCGTTGTGTTCCACATTCTGCTGCGATGCTTCTCACTTTAGTTTTAGCGCCTGCACTAGAACACGAACGAAGCGTTAATCTCCGTGCCTGCAACACTTCAACGTCGAAAATGTTTTCACAGAAAGAATGTCTGAACACTTGGATTGATCCTCATGCGCCAGGGTCCTCATTAGGTATCGTTGTTCCTCGATTTTTGTGGTGGTCTCGAAATCTGGCGACGCAATTGGTACAGTACTTCCTTAGGCTCCAGTGATGGTCGCTTCCTCTTGATTTGTAAGCCTTCTTGTTGTCTGCGCAAGAAGCCCCGCCAAACCCTGGACAATCATTGTGCTCGGGATCGGTGGTTGCTTTTATGATGTCAGAGTGGTCGGTTGGCTCGGTGTGTCTATAACCTTCACTAGGCATAGCTGTACCGTATAATCTTAGAAAAGACCTAAGCGCGAAGAGGTCCTCGAGGCGTATGAGATGTTAATCCTGCAATACCTTATGATGCGCGGAGTGCTGCTCTTACTCAATCACAGGGAGATGATTGCCCTTACTTATATGCTGTATATGCCAGTTGTCATGTCTCATAGTCATGCTTCCGAGTAGGCCGTCTGCCTTACATGCGCTATAGAACTATTAGCAATACAACATATACGTATACCTTTCTTCCCGTGTCTTAGAATCTCTTGTAGACCTTAGCAAAATTAGTACCGTTTGATACGCATGCTGGGTACGCAAATGAGCCGACCCGACGCTACTGGCACTGCAAAACCGTAATACTGAAGTTGCGCCATATGCCATCACAGCATAAAGCACGTAGGACGTCCGCTAGCATACGTGTGGGTCATTTCAGTAATCTTTATCCGAGCTGCTAGCTGTTGCGATCATTGAGCTCACTCTTCTAACGAATCTACTTCTAGGGGTCATGATCTCAACCTAGAACTTCCTGTGTATTTTGAATGCCAACACAAATTGACGTTGCCTCTTTCCCGTCCATTGCTGCTGTGTACGTGGCCGCAAACAGCGCCTGGATCGCGTTTCAAAGCGTGAAGGAGGCGATAGAGTGGTGAATTTTGCGATGGTCCTCCCAAAGGGGTTGATACACCCGTATAGCTTCCGGCAAGTGGGTTATTCTCCGATTCGCTAATGTTTTGTGGAACACTAATGAGGCGAGGACTTTACCCGCTGTGGTCTAGACCAATCGAAAGGAGCCCGGATACTATAGGGGACGGCATCATCTCAACACTCACGCCGCCGAGAATGAAACGTGAAAATCAATGTATATCCGTAGTCCAAAACGCCCGCTCGACGCCATCTCTGGTTTCGGTAAATGTATTATCGGTCCTGCAATACAGCTTGTACGGATTTGGAATACGAGCGGCTGTACGGCGAGCTACTATAATCAAAATATCAGATAATGTGTTTCTGATCCCACAACTACACGCTATCTAGCAAGTCAATGCCACCGATCACCTTAATGCGCCTTGATGCTGGCATTTGCAGCTGACCGTGCCAAAAAACCCAACCTTTAAGGCGAGCTTTCTCGATCAACAAGCTGCTGACATTGCTTGCATTTCCTAGTGCCACTGGAGGGGAAATGTTTCCTAACAGCGCCACTTGGCGTCGACAAACTTGAGCTTCTGTTGAAGCTTTTGGAAATTAAATGCAGGGCCCATGCCCGTCTCAACTGTCGACGCTGCTTTATTAAACTCCATCGCAGCACTCGATCTTACGACGTTCTTGAACTTCAATTCCACGTTGCGGCAGCGCTTCATAATTATGCATCCAGTCCCAGACGAAAAGCCTCTTCAAAACGGCGGCGTCTGCTGGTTCCTAACAGACCCGGAGCGCAAGCACATCGCAACCATGCTCGACACCGAAGGTACGCACACGCGCGATTGGCCTTCCTCTCCAGTCACGACGCCTTGGTCACTTACCGTGTCTCGCCCACCCCTTGCTCCCAAAAGCCCAAGCCACTCACCATCAAACGTAGTCAACACCCTTGCGCACATCACCGGCAACGTCATGACCACACCTCGCGAAATCTGCAACGGCTGTGGCAAGCGTTCCGGCATCGACGATATGGTTGAGAATGCCTACGCCCTGGGAATCCAGAACAAAGACTTTATGCTCAAGGTGCTCATCCATGGCCCTACCAACGAGAGCCCAGCCCACCCTATGAGCTGCTCCGAATGCAAGACACAGTTCAAGGGCGAGTTCAAATGGCGAGGGAGCCCCTTTACGTGGCAGTACACGGGCGAGGCTTGAACCGCACATGAGGGGAGATTGTACTATGCTGCTGCGATCAGGCCGCCACAAATTGAGTTCAAAGGCTGTTATGAGTAGACAATGCATAAAGGTTGGCACGTACCCAGGTCACCTTGTTGTCGTAGAGACGGATCTTCATATTGTAAATGAGTGGACGCAGCTTCTTTCTGCTCAAGCTACTGTGGCCAACCCGCCGGCAGGGCTGCGCGGGTCGTTTCTCGTACCTACGTGCGCAACTGACTCTGGTGCCTCCAGCGCCTCCTGAGGGGATCGTGGAGCCAATTGGTTCTTCTGTGTTTCCACCACCCCTCTCCGTGATACTTCCAAGACGACGAGAAGTTCCCGTGATGATCTTCCTGCGGAGTGTGTGGGCGCTCGGGCAAGTCCTCGTCGCGCGGCAGTCCACCTTGCGCAAGGGGCCAATCCTCTCTTCTGTCTCCTCTGTCTCCTCCGCGCCGATTTAGAGGGTAGCTCTCGGCATATCTTCTAGCTGTGCCCGAGCTCTGGCCGAGATCGTCCGGGCTGGGGCTTCTCGAGGCTCGATCGATGCGCCTTTCGCCGTCGCGATCTCTTTTCGCACGGAACTTTCCCTTGATCGCGTCCGCTACCCGGGGAAATCGATTCAACAAGGAGACTGTATCGTTGTGCTGCGTTTCGTCGGCGGTGGACTCCGCGACACGAACGACGGCTTGCGAAGCGCGATTCGTGATGCGTCGTTCTTGCGCGGGAAAGTCGTTTCTCTGCATATACGCGCGCACTTCGTCTTGAAAATCTCTATCATTCTTGGCTTTCGCACGACGTCCATCTCGAGTTAAGTACCACTTCACCAGCTCCATGGCTCCGAGGCTGGTGACAATCGTTAAAACAGCGGCGACCTTCTCCGTTGTCGACCATCCTCTCTCTTCTTAATGATGCATCATCCATCAGTACCAATGGCAGTGACATTCACATAGGCGACTT
Source organism: Arthonia radiata (assembly GCA_002989075.1). NCBI lineage: Eukaryota > Fungi > Ascomycota > Arthoniomycetes > Arthoniales > Arthoniaceae > Arthonia > Arthonia radiata. The sequence goes on along the minus strand of PSQN01000004.1, from coordinate 303,543 downwards.
ACCGGCCATGGTGTTCGAGGCTCGACTTGAAGTCTACCGTCCTCAACTTAGGATACTTTGGTGTGAAACTAGAAGCTCAGCGATATCGACAAGCAGGCAGTGTTGGTGAAAAATTGGCGTCAGGAAGTCAAGGAAAGAAACAACTGCTCTCCAGGAGTGATATGCGTTGGGCTCTGCAGAAAGAGAAAGCCATCGAAAAGGTCCGATTTGAATGGACTTTAACTACCTTCAGAGGCTCAATGAACACGTATTACAGCATGACGTTCAATCGGTCCCCTTTGCCAGAGTCTCAGATTATTCAAGATGTCGTCTACTGCAGAGTGGACGACACGTAGACAATCGCGCTAAAGAGTGGATCGATTTGTGAAAGGAAGAGACCGTGAGCGTGCATGTGTCGACATGAAACGACCGTCGGGAACAGATTGCTCCCCTCAAATCAAGCGGAGATCAGATGATCACAGCTGGACACTGTAGAGGTGCCAGTGGAGTAGTGACTAGGAATCTGTCTGCATGTGCTTTTCGGGGAACCCGCGCAATCTAGATTGCAGACGTGCGACAACATGTCAGCTTCAACGTAGCCACCACAAATGTTCAGATGATTGTGGGAATTGTTGAAACTTGACAGATCTACTAAAAGATCAATATGTCGACTGGTGGCTTAGGCCACAACAAGTTGTTGTCTATGAGCATTGTGCAGGCTTGGATGAACGAAGGACTGATCTGGACAATGGTCGTTTTTCTGGAAACAGAGGATCAGCAACTCGGGTTGAAAAGGTGGAGAAAAAACCTGAGAGAGGGGCCATACTGACGAAAAGGCCGGCTACATGCGGGCGAGCAAACATTCAGTCGGACCAGATCAGCTCAAATAAGCCTTCTGAAGCGTGAGACAGGCGTTTCCACACCTATGCGAGAAGGAATGGTATCCGTGAACACATGGTAGTTGCTCATTGCGACCCATGGATCTTAGCCGCAACCTTGGGGCCAAACTGCAGTCCATATCTTTGCTTGGCATCAGGTTGTTGAGACTGAGGAGAAGCGCGCGAGCCATGCCTCGATTAGCAGGCTCCTGTGCACTTCGCTGCGATGCGGTTTGAGGCTGAAGGTATGCGGCGACGCTTTGGGAGCGACGCTGCGCTACCTCATAGGATATGGGTGTTGACAGCGCCGCGAACATGGCGGCGTCTGTACTCTGTCCTGTGAGGAGTCAAAGGGGGCATGAGCTGCGTGTCGCTTCGCCGGGTCCAGCCTCGTCACAGCATGCGCGCATATGTTCCCCTTGCGCAGTTGTAGCATGCTCAAGTCATATGTGGGAAGTCCGAGATAAGAGCAACATGCGAGCCAATCTCATCGTTGTTGGCATAAAGGTTGGAGGATGCAATAAGTTTGGAGGGGAGGTTTCGCATTCTAGAATTGGCGAAGGAGGCTATCATGCACGGGCCAGCCGAATGGAGCTAGTTATAACCAAGCTTCCGGGCGAGGCGGCACGTGGGGCCTTCTCCGAACTTCCGCCCTGGGGCTTTTCCGCTGCAAATCGTCCTCCGCTGAAGCCTGTCAAGATGCCTCAATGATGCCGTCAATATATGCATCACCCGTACCAATAGAATTCAAGCGCTGCTTGGGCGGGAAAACTTGACAAAGCGTCCACACTATGCCCGCTTACAGGATTGCATGCACTTGCCGGGTGACATATCTGCCATTGCCGGGTATTTTGGAAATATCAATAGTGGTCTCCAGCGGACTCCATTCCCAAACATGGAGTCTAATACCGAGCCAGACCGACAGACACATCCGTTACAAATCCTACATTCAACTGCGTGCTAAGCACCCACCTCACGCTTTTGCAGCCGGCGTCTGCACGGGTTCCGGATAGACGATATGAGTCTTTCCACTGCAAACAAGGTCTCCAGAATCATTGACCGTCAGCACAGTGTTCAGATCGATCACGGACGTGTTGTCATCAGTTGCTCCAGCCACACACAGGCACTGCAATTTCTCCGTCCCGTCCTCTCCCTTTGTGATCATTTTGCAGTCACGGCAGGAACCGGAGAATAGACCACTGGAGAGATGCAAGGTCAGCGATGCAGTCTAGTTTGACTCGCAGAGCCGTCACTTACCCGTCACGTGAAGCCATATTGCTGTCCATGGAAACAGTCGTTTAATCAGCTTATGTATCTTCAGGTCTACGGCAACACTCCCGTATCAACTTCGCCTTGCCTCGAAAGTCTTACAGTCTTGCTGCCACGTTTCACAATAACTCGTATCAAGCCGCCAACGAAGGGGCGATAGCGTCTGAGGAAGAGCGCGTGGCGGCTTGGATCCTCAGTGATTACTATGAACACGGTTTCAGATTTGAAGCGCATGCCAATGTCCCTTGTTTCTGCGGAGCCGTGTGCACACTGTGCGCTGGTTATTAGGCGGTTATGGTTCCAAGACAGCCACCAACGGCCTGAGCATAGCGGTCTCACGAGGATCTACTAAGCATAGAGCCATTATGTGCCGCCCTCTGACATCTCGTATTCGCCCGTCTTGGGGGCAATTGCCATATGCCTATTTGGGTGAGCTGGTATGATACTCACGTGATAGCCTTAGCTCAGGGGTCATCCGCTGGTGTGAATTGGCCATCTTTCAATCGAAGCCTACTCAACTTCCTTTTGTCTCCATCGTCCCAAGACCTTCTCTGAAATCAATATTCACGGAAAACCTCGCTTAGACCCGAACAAGCCAGCAAAAGCGAGCAGCATTTTCAAAATCGCCTGGCTGCGATACCGCGACTCCCACGCTTCGCTCCCTTCAACCCCATTCGGCCTCTTGCTCTCTTTTCTCTGCTGGTGCCAGCGCGTCGCTCAGTCTGTAGCAGCGCATCATTCAGATCGAAGAAGTGCAGTTTGATCTCCTCATATGTCTCGTGAGATCATCAAAGTTGCAGTTTTTGTCGCATGTGCCTGGGGTTAAATATGCCGCAGTGTGTAGTCTCTTGGCGATGGTTCCCTTGGCGAGGTCGTCTATGGCGCCCGTACGCACCTCGCGGTCGGAATCTCGTCGTCGTCTTTGGCGTCGGCTTCTACGTTGCTTTGATAAACTCCTCCGCTCGAAGGACTGCCCCGCGAAAGAGCAACCCGTCCCCGCCCTTCCGGTGATCGAGTATGCTGTGCTCACGTTCAGTTCGTCAGATGTGAGACCCATACGGTCTAGTACGCTCTAATTAGCTCGAGGTCGCGCAACATGAGACTGGGCGACGGACCACGTTTTGCCAGCTAGCTTCTGGTCTGCGGCGGAGGTCCCACTGGGGCCCTATCTGAACTCGTGAGGACGACCACCCCGTGATCTCTTCGTCATCAACCAAGGTGAGGGGTGCCTGTCTCATAGCATATCATTCGCAATATGTTGGGCTCGTGCGGCTGCCGCATGTTCTCGGCCACGAAACAGAGCGCTCGCTGGCATTCAAGGCTATTCTTGATGATTGAGCGAAGAGACTTGCAAACGCGCTGTACGTGCAGTCATATTGTCATGTCGAAGACAGAGAGAAAAGTGTTCAGCAGTGGTATTTTACACCTTCAAATCGTATCTGGTCGTGGTCTGGAGGCAATACGCAATGACAGCAACGATGCCGTTGGACTGAAGCAATGGCTGCTGGATACTGCATGAGCCTCACGTCCGAGAGCATTTACAATGCTGTAGGAGTTCACCAGGCCGTCCGCAGAATGCACTCTCGGCCAAAGTACGTCTGAGCCGGCCAACATGACGGCGATCCGTCATGAGGCTTCTCTACCCACTGATCTCATGGTTAGTTCCACGGCATTTATAAGACACTCATATCTGAAGAGCGGATGAATTATTTCATCACAGGCTCACTACGCCGTATTTACCCGGCTAGGTCCTCCCATCCCTCGCACCCCAGTCATTGAGCCGCGTGCGTTACCCCAAGATGCTCTGCGCTTCCTTTTTGTAAGCCTCCATCGCCACCTTGAATATTTTCGGTCCTAGACTGATCCTGCACACCCCTATTTCTGCCAGCTCACTCCTTGTCAATCCGTCGCCCTGCAGCAAGACCATGTGGACGTTGAGCCGTCCATCGAACGCTTGTGATAGCTTGACAACTTCGTCCCTCGTCATCCCGCCGCGTTTAGCACCTCCCCACACAAAAACACAGGTCGCGCCTGCTTCCAAGTACAGCTTTCCCCGCTTGATCACCTCGTCTAGACCATGACCTTGGATAAGCGCATCGCACCGTGCATTCACTACGAAGTCTGTGACTCCTTTCTGCGCTGCCACTTCCAATGCCTTCTTCACCCTCGCAGCTGCGACTGCAGGACTCATCAGACGCTGCGCGTCTTTGTCCGTATCCTCTAGGTTGATGCCCACCGCGCCGGCATCAATTACAGAGCTTACGGCATCCTCTAGTCGTTCTCCGTAGCCATCTTGCAAGTCGGCGGTGAGCGGCTTGCCAAGCTTAGCAGCGATGGAGCCGACGACGCGTGTGGCTGCTAAAAGCTCTGGCAGGTCTAGCTCCGCGTCTTCAATCCCCAATGATGCGGCAATTGAGAAGGATGCTGTGGCCAGAGCGTGGCAATACGAGAGTGATCCAACAATCTGGGCGGTGGCGCCGTCGTGAACATTGGCGAGGACGAGCGGCTGGCCGGGCACGTGGAGGGACTTGAGTGTAATAGCCATTTGGTTGAGCTGCTCGAGCTGTGACATAGCGGCTGAATTTAAATGCTTCTAAAAGCCTACTTTGACAGTAAAGGGTACGGACAAAGCCTTTTCGGTCTGGTCTGAAAGCAGAGTTGGGACAGCTTCAGTAGTGAAAAGCTATACATTTATAATTTTGATCCATATGTGATGTCGTCGGGTCCTTGTAGGTGAAAGGGCGCAGATTAATACACGCAGATAACCATTCAAGTGGAATCTAGTGATGGTGAGCGGGTGTCATACGCGGATCTGAACCTTAAAGTAAGCTGATCGGAGTGACGTTCGGAGCTGGGTGCACAGCTATGCATGCCTGAAACACAAGCTATACTTTTATAGATTTGATGTGAAGTCTGCATCGTGGATAGCAAGCAGTCAGGCTACTCTACTGCTGGCAACGAAAGGTTTTACTCCAGGCCTCTGGCAAGGCCCCGATGAAGAATGGGCGCCTATTAATGATAGGCAGACCGAACACTGGGTAGAATGAGTTCAGTCGTGATTCATGCCAGATCTTTTGAGAGAACTCCGAGAATGTTAACCCACAATTCGAGTTTCATGCCCTTCGCCTTGCAAATTGAGGCAGTGGAAGGTTGGCACAGCAACGACGTGCCAAGCCCGCGGCCCTCTCTGTCTTTCTTTCTCGACTAGGTATCCACCCATCATACACTTCTCCTACTTATCGCTTTTGCAGCAAGATGTCTCATTTTCTTTGCATAGTTCAATCGCAAGTCTGAGCTTCTCCCGAGGTGCTGTAAAGGCGACGATGGCCCACGTACGATGCGAACCAGGCGACGCAGTGGAGGCACAGGGCAGTTGCCTCGCCCCGTGCTGAGCCTGACGGCGCCTGTTGACATTCGCGCTTTAGATTCATTTTTCGGCATCCTGTCCTTCTTACTGTCTCCCGCGCAGCGTCGGGTCTCAAAAAGGTCGTCATTATGCGCTTCCACAAGGTTTTCTTGTGCGCGCTGTGTCAAACCTCCAATTTGTATCCCGTGTTGTCCGAATACTACAAGTACTGCCCCAGGTCCAACATCAATAGGTCTTCGCGTGAGGTCGAAGAGTCTTGGTGCCCAACGCGAGACGTTCGTCTCGTTGATCTGCAAGCATCGATGACGGCCGCCTGTCACTGGTGTCGCGTCCTGTGGCGGCTCGTGGAGGACAACGTCGTCTTCAAAGGACTTCATGTCGATTCGACAAGCAGTATACGGCTCACTTTTAGCATCGATATTCTTTATCTTCAAGAATTAATTGTTCGTGTTGATCTATTGCAGTCGAACACAGAGACACTGTTGCAGTTCGTCGGTTCGGTACACGTGCAAACGCACTCACACGCCGAAGTTCCTGAAATCGCTCCTGTGGAGTCAGAGCAGGACACGATCGATAGGTACGCAATGTTAATCGAGCAGCAACTCAGGCAGTGCCACAAGTCGCACCACAAATGTGCGGAGATTACAGATCAGTTGCTTCCGTCACGGGTGCTGGATGTGTGCCCAGAACAATCATTTGCCGGCACTGGACCAAACTCGGTGCGTCTGCATGAGACAAGAAAAGATCGGACCGGATTTTATACGGCCTTGTCGTATTGCTGGGGTGGGGAACATAACCTCAGACTGACCAGTGTAAACCGCCTTGCATACCTGGATCGCATCTCATTCAGCGACCTACCAAAAACAATCAAAGATGCCGTACTTCTGACGAGGGCACTCAAAGTGCGGTACTTGTGGGTTGATGCGCTGTGCATCATTCAAGATTTGCCCAGAGACAAGGATGAGCAGATGCAAAGGATGCGCGAGATCTTTAGCACCGCTCTAGTGACCATCGTTGCTTCGCAAGCGCGGACCGTGTTCCAGGGCTTTATTCACCACGCAACACCTTTCGTGATTCCAAAAAGGACCTTTGGGTATTCGAAGCATGCTTTCATTGAATTCACGATGCCGTATTACACAGGCTTCTGCGAACCAATAGAAAGTCGAGCATGGACTCTCGAAGAGCGGCTCCTTTCACCGAGGTTAGCTACTTTCACGGCAAGGGGTCTATCTTGGGAATGTCAAGCAGGTTCACAGGCCCTGGAAATTCATAGTAAGTTGTGGTACGTCGATGAACGTGGTCACAGACGTACCAAATCTCGCGATCGCAGTCGCATCAAGTCGGGCGTCAATTCTGGAACTAAAGGCCATCCTGGGCCCTACAACAAGCAGGTTCCTAAGCTTTGGAACATGATAGTTTCTGATTACACCTCACGGCTGCTCACACATACGCAGGACAAATTGCCTGCAATTTCTGGTGTCGCTGCAGCATTTACAAATGCTTGGGGAGCAGAACTTGGGAGATACCATGCAGGCCTGTGGTCGCGATGTGCCGCGGACGGGCTCGCGTGGTATACTGAGCGTTCTTGGGGTGACTTGCATAAGAAGCCGCGAGCGATTCTTGATCGTGCGCCCACGTGGTCGTGGGCTTCTATCGATGACCCAGTCGTTTTCCTCAACAACGAGCCTTTGCAAAGTGGTTCTTATAAGCGGACGTTCAGAGTGTTGGGTCTGGAGACAGCACAAGTTCACCCATCAGTCCATTGCGGCACAATTCAACTCCAAAAGCTAGCCATTGAGAGCCCTGCGCTGGATGATGAACTCGGCGATTGCGGGAGTGGAACACGCAGCATTCCACACCTGGTCAAGTCCCTCACGAAAGTGTCACTTGATACGCAGCAACACTTGACCGAAGACACAAAATGTGTATGACTACTTCCTCTATTCTACGTGTCCCGTCTAAACGGATCACATACCCACGAGGGTCTCATTGTTGAGCGGGCAGAAAACGACACGTTTCATCGTATAGGCTGGTTTCGAGGGTATTTATCAATCCCCTGCTGTTGCGGTGCTACAGCGAGTAAGAGAAGCGAAAGGGCTGAAAAGACCAGGCTGGCACGGTCGTCAGTTAAGACGATAATAATATGAAACGCAGACCGCTTCTGCAAGTAGGTCGAGACCTGCTACGGATGCCATTTGTTACAATGCGTCTCCTGGGACTACTCTGCTGAGAACGTTCAAAATACCACCAACGACTCCGCACGACTCCGCGCGACTCCTCGTCACGCACGCGTAATCTTCACCACCCCCTGCATGATAGCCCACACAATAAACCCCGCCAGCACCATCCCGAAAACGCCCGTCACATGCCCCAGCACAAGCCCAAACCGCTCGTCCTTCTTCTTCCGCTTTCCTCCAGCCTCCAGGTCTTTTGCCCCGCCGGCCTGAGACCCCTCACCCATCCCCATCTCCAGCATCGCACCACTGCTGCCGCCATTCGAGCTCACGTGCAGATTAATCGTCGGCGCGACATCACCTGTCTTTCGATATCGCTCAAACAAGTCTTGGATGGATCCGGCGTCGATGCCGTCGGCGTAGATGTTCAGGATGGGCTTGTCGTCGGAGGCGGATGTTATGGTTGGAGGCGTGGGCACGCGGTGTATAGTTGGTGGGCGCGGTGTAGCACCCCGGTCGGAGTAAGGCGGTGGAGTGGTGGAAGAAAGGGAGGGCATGGAGATGGTATCGAGTTCGCAGTCTTCGTGCGAGGCCGTGGAGATTAGGGGCAGGTGTTCGGTGGAGTTGCGCATGGCGAGGTCGGGGTGGTGGTGCGCTTGGGGTGGTGTTCCGCCGGGTTTGAATTATGGGACGTGTTTATAGCGGCTTCAACTACACTCTACGTTTTACGCGTGCAAGTCACAGGACAGCAAGAGACGAAGAGGTACATCAAGGCTTGGGGAAACTCAAGCTGAAAGTTGTTGCCTACAGCGCGGCTGAGACGAGTCAGTGGCGCTGCTTCTACCGGTTGCCAATGGGGCATTGTCAGCCCTAAGCACGACGGCCCTTACGTGTTCTACTACCCCATACCGAAGAACCCTATCATGCTTGTATGGTATGGGAGTTTACAAAAGCGAGCCACAGCTGAGAATGCAAAGAGATGATGATGATAGGTTGTAGAGAAACAACTCGTCGCAACAAGAGCGAGCGCTGCTCCAGCACTCATGGCATAGCACGGAGCCCAATGTCGGCATCTTCATCGTCACTTTCTGTCGAGGTGGGCTTGTTTTGGTTCTCATGTGAATCGTTCGCCTATCTGCTTGCTTGCTCCCCATGATATGAGAATAGCGAGCTCATCCTCGAGACATCCTCGAACCCGAGCTCGAGTCGCTGGCCAAACCCCGAAAACAGTCCCAGGTGGATCGGTAGGGTATTGTAGAGGAGCTTGTTCTCGATCCAGGTATTCTGACCTGTCCTGACCCAATAGCTCAGATTATCATACACATAGATGGCGTGAGAGAGTATTGAGAATTCGAACCTGATGCGTTCCCTTTCGTGATATCCTGTGGTGGAGCAGTTCTGCTTGAGATACCACTCCTTCCCTCTCACCAGACAGACCCTCTACACTGCCTTCATATCCTCACTTCTTCCCCACATTCGCATCCTCTCTCTTCTCCAATACCTTATCCACAATCCCCAACTCCAACGCCTCCTCCACACTCAAGAAGTTGTCCCTCTCCAACAACCGACTAATCTCCTCAATACTCATCTCCTTCGTCAAATGCCGCTGATATATCTTGTTCAACTGCTCCCGCACCCTCAATATCTCCTTCGCATGTATAGCAATATCGCTCGCCTGTCCAAAGTACCCCCCGCTCGGCTGATGCACCATAATGCTACTATGCGGCAGCGCGAACCGGTTGCCCGGCGTTCCGCCAGCTAGGAGCAGGCTCCCCATCGACGCCGCCTGACCTACGCATATCGTGGTGACTGGGGAGGCGATGTACGTCATGGTGTCGTAGATGGCCAACCCGGCGGTGACGGAGCCGCCTGGGGAGTTTATGTAGAGCGAGATGGGCTTCTCGGGGTTGTCGGCTTCGAGGAAGAGGAGTTGCGCGACGATGGAGGCGGATACTGTTTCGTCGACGGCGCCGTTGAGGCAGATTATGCGTTCTTTGAGGAGGCGCGAGAAGATGTCGTAGGTGTGCCAGCCGCCTCCCTGGTTTGTTAGTGAGGGTCTGTCCATGGGGAAAGAGGTGGGAGGCGTACGACTGTTTCAGTCACGTAGGGTGTTGGTGTCCATGCTTGTGGACGTGGTTGCGCGAAGGGCGCGCTATGTGATGGTTGCGGAGAAGGACTGGGGAAGGGTGGCGGGCGTGAGATGCCTGTGAAGCTGCGAGCGAGGCGCAATGTGCTTGATCGGGGCTTTGAACATCGCCGTAGCGAGTTCCGCAGTGTTATGCTCGACATAATCGTATCGTTGTTGAAAGGCGAGGTTGCTACCGTCGCGACATTTGATGGTCGATGGGCAGGGTATGTCCTTCAGTTTCCCGATTTGCTCATTTCTGCAGGGTCTTGCTTTTAACCTGGCGCACAATTACAAGTGCTCTCTGCTTAATAGCTGATGTCACTATGGGCAACGGGAAGATGCGTGCGAGCGCATCAAAGAGCCCGGCTGATAGGTATACCGCATTTCGATGACATCCTCGGAAGGCGGAAGCGTCCATTGACTACCACACCCCTTCTCCAGATCAGCCCTGTAAAAGGCGCAAATCGACCAGCAGGCAAAGCACGCCGCAAGAAGGACCGCGCCAATATCAAGGCAGCTCATCAGCGCACGGATTGGGACGATGAAGACTTCAGCGCGCTCGAGGAGTCGGTCGGCGGGCCGAGCGTCGAAGAGGAAGGTGACGGACCACGGATTACGAAGATCGAGATGAAGAAGCCAAGGTTGCCATACTCGCAGTTCACAACACCTAGAGAAGGCGAAGAAGCAGACGGAGGGAATCAGCTCCCAATACCTCCGTTCATGCGCGTCAGGAAGAAGTCAACGCGCTTCGATAAGTGGTACAAGACTGGCACGTATTCGTTCGACCAGTACGAGACACAACGCGTGAAGGAGAGCAAGGCGCCATTTGCGACTGCGTTTGCACAGAACCCATGGGCGAAGATGCTGGGGACACCGTTGCGGCATGACAGCTACTCTGGCGCAAGATTACCCAAGGCATGCTTGCTGGATTTTCACCTAGCGGATGACACCGCGAATGATCGGACGAAGCTTCTGCCGCTTGGGCTGGCCGCGGCGCTCGTGCCCGGCAAGCGAAAGCTGACTGTACACGAAAGAAACATCCTGGATACGGACCGCAAGGAGCGTGCCGTGAAGCCTGAGGGAGGTGCGTCATATGTGATTGCGAAGAAAGAGGCAATGGACTACATCAGCGAAGTCCCAAAACAGCGCACGAGAAAGCGTGTGCTAGGCATGCGCATGCAACGGATGCTTGAGAGGGATGGCAATGCGGGAAAACTGGATTGGCGGGAAGACATGACAGAAGTGGTGCTGAAGGCGATGAGGAAGATAGTCAGGAAGAGGCTCAGGGGTTTCATGCAGTTGAAAGAGATTGCGAACAATGAAGGCGTCATTGCCGCATTGCCGAATAGGCATGGATTGCAGGCTCTGGACGACGTGGAGAACGTCGGCTGTGTGATTCGATTGAAGTTGCTTGAGCAGGACGAGTCTCCTACACCGACGCGCATACCGGAGCCGAAGAAGCCTGAACGATCCCATTTTTACCCCAATACGACGTCCTTTCTCGGCGACACGTACGGCGAGTGGGGCGCTGAAACACCAGCGCAGAGATGGGCGCGTGAGGATGCTGCTCGGGTTGAGCGTGGTGATGCGCCAGACACAACCGACCTACAGTCTTCGACGACCCGGAATGCCGTATTGGACCATTGGTCCAGGGAAGATTTGCGGGGCTTGCCCTTCCTCGGCCACTGTCTACCTCTCCCGCCACCATGTGTGCCATTAACGTGGTATTTTCCAAATATTCGCTACCGCGGTCAGCGCGTGCCGATCTACAACATTCCGTATCTACTCGGAGACGAGGAGATGGAGATGCTATTGAACGGGACCGTGTTTGGCGACGTCAATATGGCGACGGTGACTCAGCCGTGGACTTCGGCCCAGCTGCAGATATGGCTGTTTAAGCTGCAGATGTACATGGCCAGGCCAAAGGACGAGACTGAACGGGTGTGAAGGTCTTGCTGAGTCTGTCATCGTTGGAAACCTCGACCTCTTGCAGTGGCGCGCGCTAATCCACTACCGCGTCCTCGACCGGCTGCTGCGCCTGCCCTTGGAACGCTCGAGCCTCCTCGAGCCCCTCTCGCGGTACTGGCTGTCGCCCCTCTTCCGGCTGGCGTCGAAAATCGCGAGGTGGTCGTGGACGCCTTTGCTGAAGACGCTGGGGGATTGTCTACGAAGGACGTGTCGGTCGTCAAGAACGTCTGGTCAATTTCTGCGCCCGGCTCCGAATTGACAGAGCGGTTGAAGGTGCTGCTCTCGTCCACGTTCTGCTGGAAACGTGGGTTGTCCTTTGCGCGCCGGAACGATTCAGGTATGGGAGCCTACCGGGCTGTCAGGGTGCGACTGTAACATACGTAGACGTGTGTACATACCTCGGGAAAGTCAACACAGAAGGCATTGACCTTCAGTCCATGCAGAAAGCTTGCAAAGCACTCGTTGAAGCGTGACAAGCTCTCATGCATCAGCTGTAGGTGCATGAAATTGGCCTCGAGGTCTGCCATGCCGTCTGCGAGGTCCGCGAAAGCAGGTTCGAGGCTGTCGAGGGGATTGACCTCATTGCCGCCTCGAGTTGGTGTCTGGGATGAGCGCAGGGAGCTTCGAGATGGCGGTCGCAAAGGAGTCGTGGGACGGGGCGGAGGTGTGCCAGAGCGTGTCTTGGATGAGGAGCGCTGGAGTGATCTTTGAGACTCATCGAAGTTGGTAGGGGTGGTGGTAGACATTATTGCGTTGTTGTATATCCGTACATTCGCGTTGACGCCACCTGCGCTGAGTCTGATGGTAATATTCAAAGTCATCGAAGAAGTCCAGTGTCTAATTTGTGGACTTCAGATTCGCGACGCGTTCCTCACACGCGATTGTGGGGCGGCGGGGCGGTATCTGTGTGGACTGCTGCATAAGCGTGGGGCAGCAGCTATACCTGCTGATTGTCTTTCGTCACCTCGGACGCTGAGGTCCCGCTTGACGTCTGACATGTGTCTGCTGGATCTTTTATATTGAATCCTACTCCAGGCCTGTATCACCATCGCAGCACAAACCTTCGTTGTAAATATTCTTACAGACAAAAGTATCCACTCCTTTGAAAATCTCCTACAAGCAGCCCTCAGTCCACGGAACGCTTCTAGCCGTCCCCCCGTCAGCAGCTTGGCCGAGCGTCCCATGAGCATTCGCTCTTTAGTAAATAGCCCCCTTTGGAATCTGTCATCACCTCAAATCCGCATTCGCCCTTTGCGCTGCTTGTCTAAGCACTCCCGCCGGCTCGCGACCGGCCGCCAACCTTATATCCCGCACCCTCGCCCACTTCCTCACAGACAAAGACTCGACAGCGGCCTTTCCACCTCCCTTGTGACCTTCGGCGTGATTGCAACAGCAGCTAGCGCATACGCTTGGATACAGTACTCGCCCTCTCCTCCAAGTGACTTCTCTTCCCCCGCATCCGACACATCCGACCTCCCCTCCTCACTCACAACCATGCCCGAGATCAAACAGGGCTGGCCCGGCAACCTCACCGCCGAGCAAGAAGCGAAACTAAAAGAGTTCTGGCTCGCGCTCGGCCAGTGCACCGGTATCGTCAAAGACGCGCCGCCGCGCACATCCACAGAAAACGGCGCACCCGCCGAACCAGACACCTCAAACAAGAAGAACAACAAGCGCTTTGGCCTCTTCAGCCGCGGCGAGCACCATGACAAAGCGCACGGCAAAGAGCGCGCGGGCTCGGTCAGCGACGGCGCCGCCGAGGACAAGTACGGGCAGACGAAGCAGTTCAAGCAGGCGCTGCAGGATATGACGCCAGAAGAGCTGCGCGAGACGATATGGTCGTTCACGAAAGGCGACAACCCCGATGCGCTGCTTTTGCGCTTTCTGCGGGCGCGGAAATGGAACGTGCAGACTGCGCTTGTCATGCTCGTGTCGACCGTGCACTGGCGGTTCAAGGACGTCAAGATGGATGCAGAGCTGATTCCGCGTGGGGAGGAGTGGTTTGCGGATAAGGCTGCGAATGGCACGGGCGCGGAGAAGCAGCTGGGTAAGGACTTTATGCTGCAGTTGCGGATGGGGAAGAGCTTTGTGCATGGTACGGATAAGGAGGGGAGACCGATGTGCTTTGTGAGGGTGCGACTGCATAAGAGCGCGGATCAGAGCGAGCATGCTATAGAGCAGTATACGGTGTATACCATCGAGACGACGCGGATGATGTTGAACGAGCAGGTGGACACAGCTGTGAGTTCTTTTCATTTCCCCAGTATGATCCTCTATTTGCCCTCGTCTACGTGTTAGCTGTAAGCAATTTTGTGGAGTCAAATCCCGCGTGTGCCGTAAGAAGCTCGTTGGGTATATCGTCACTGCGATACTATGAAGGTCCACACTCGCTGGACTCGTCAGCCTACAACAACACCCCTCACAAACCCCCCTCCATACCCCAACGAACACCCCAAGAGTAACAAACCCAGGGCATCATCTTCGACATGACCGACTTCTCTCTCGCGAACATGGACTACACGCCCGTCAAATTCATGATCAAAATCTTCGAAGCCAACTTCCCCGAGTCCCTCGGTCACATCTGCGTGCACCACTCCCCCTGGGTGTTTTCCTCCATCTGGGCCATCATCAAGGGCTGGCTGGACCCCGTCGTCGCGGCAAAGGTGCACTTCACCAAGGACGTCAACGAGCTGAGTCACTTCGTCGACCGCAAGCACATTCCCAAGGAGATGGGCGGGGACGAGGACTTCAAGTATGAGTACATCGAGCCAGTCCCCGGGGAGAATCGGCAGATGGAGGGAGCCCGGAAAGATGGGAGACTGGAGAAGCTGGAGGAGGAGAGGAAGGGGTTAGTAAGCGATTTTGAGGAGGCGAGTTTGGAGTGGTGTCGAGGGGAGGGCGGGGAGGGGATAAGGGAGAGGAGGAGGGAGTTGATTGAACGGTTGAAGCAGAATTATTGGAAGATGGATCCGTTTGTGAGGGGCAGGACGCTGTATGATCGCCAGGGCGTGATTCAAGAGGGGGGCAAGGTGGATATGTATCCGCAGGCGCAACCTGCTGCGGCGCCGGTGCCACAACAGGCGACGGTGCCGCAACAGGCGACGGTGCAGGATGACCCGGATGGGGTGGATTGATGGTAGTGTTTTGAATGATAGATGATGAGTTCACGCTCTACCTGCTGCGTCTTGGCTTCTCGGATACTTGGGCGTAGGTGCTGATGTTGCTAGTCTTGTGTATTTCGCTCGGGGGCTACAGTGGCTGCCACGATGTTCGTACATCTTCAGTCCAAGACGCCTGTATATGGTGTTTGAGTCCATGAAGGTGTAGAAGTGTAAGCGTGCAAAGGTGCGATGGTATAATTGCATGAACGTGTGGTACTTACAGCAGGAGAATGTCCTACAAGATGGACAGCTTTTGCAGAACGGGACAGAGCACAAGCCTGCGTGGCACAAGTACGATTAAAACAGCTATCAAATTACGAAGACGAAGTAAACAGCTCACGAACTACCACTCCATCTCTTTCTCACCCGTACCGTCCTCCAAATCTCACCTTGCTTACCCTTTCACCTCACTTACCTTGCTTACCCTTTCACCTCAATTACCTTGCTTACCTTTTTACCTCCGTCACCTGCTCACCTACCTCATCCCATCACCTTCGTCCACGTACTCCCTTCACCTTTTCACCTCCCTGTGCACACAGCTCACATTCTGAGAGTCTTCGTCTCAGGCCCACCATAGCCAGGCGGCGCACCAGGCGTCCCCACCGGCGCCATCCTTGCTTCACTCGACGCACTCACGCCCGTCACAGGCGCCGTGAACGTTTCCGTCGCAAACGGCACGATGCTTGTTCCAGACATCACCGCGCTGTCACTGAAGCTTGATACGGTCGATACATCTGCTACTGCCGTCGTTTCGTCTTTTTTGCCACTGCTGCTGAGAAACTCAGTCGACGACTCGGACGCAAACGTGAGCGTCGTAGACAGCATAGAGAAATCCGAGGACGTGAGCGTGACGAGTGGGATCTCCGGGGAGGGAGTGGTGAGGCTGTAAGGGGTGGTGAGTGTGGAGGTCTTGGTGGAGGTGGTCGTGAGAGTGGCGGTTTGGGTGGATGTGGAGTGCAGTACGGACGAGGAGCCAGAGTTGACAGAAGGGGTTGAGAAAGAAGTGCTCGAAATGTCTTTGAAGATTGACGATGGGACTTCGGGGGCTGTGCGGCTTGCTTCTGTGAAAGACTGGGAGGTGTTCGGGGAGATTGGTGTGGTGTCTGTGGAGGGTGCCTCAGCTGGCGAGGAAAGCAATGAGCTGGTGACAGTCGGTATGATCACGGGCGTAGGAACCTCGGTCGTCAGGCTTTCAGTCTTGGAGAGCTCTAGGAACGACGAGAACGAAGCGGCGATGGAGCTTGAGGCTTCGGATTTGCTGGAGGGGATGGGGACCGGTATCAATGTTGTCAAGCTCTCAGTTGTGGCTGACGCCGGCTGGACGGTTGGAATCGGAACTGGTGTCAGAGTCGTCAGGCTCTCGGTGTCGCTTGACGTCGACTCAACGGTCGGAACTGGGATGGGCGTCAAAGTCGTTAGGCGCTCCGTAGTGAACTGAACGACGGGAGACGTGTGCACAGGCGACGCGTCAATCGTCGTCGAAAACTGTGAAGTCCAGAAGGAGCTACCCTCATCACTGAGGTGAGATTCACTTGGAAGCGCGGTCACAATCGTCGTCGAAAACTGTGAAGTCCAGAAGGAGCTACCCTCATCACTGAGGTGAGATTCACTTGGAAGCGCGGTCACAATCGTCGGGGCTGGTACGCGCGGTGCATACGTGGCGGTGAACGTGTATGTGACTCCATTGTATGTCTCGGTGCAGGTTGAATATGACGTCGAGGGAGACAGAATTGTCGTGTTGGCGCCAGCGACAGTGCTAGCTGTTGGAGAGTAGGGATAGATGTATGAAGAAGCCCCGGTGCCCGTGCCTGGAGGCGTTGATGAGGAGTTACTGCTGCCAAGTACGGGTGTGGGAAGAGCGGTAGGGGTTGTGTGCGGGCTGGTGGCAACGGAATATGAAAATGGTATCGTAGAGCTGCTGCTGCTACTGAGGCCTTCCTCGCTCGACAATGGAGTGTACGGAGATTTGTCGGCTGCTGTAGAACCCCCACTGGTTGTTACAGGCGAAGACGAAGAAGACGATGGGCTGACTGGATCAGTAGCTGATGTGCTACTAATGCCGTCGACATTTGACGTGGGAGTGTATGGGGAGATCCTTGTAGTGACGGTGACAGTTGCGGTAACAACGCTCGGCCCGGAGTATGAAGTCGTACTACCAGTTGATGGCGGGACGGGAGTCGAGTCGACTATGGTGATTGGCGTCACTTCGGCGGTGTTGGTATACGACGCCGAGCTCGAGCTCGTGGAAATGCTAGGGCTGGAAAATATGATCGGAGTTGAGTCGACCACTGTAGATGGTGTAATTTGTGCAGTGTTGGTGTACGACGTTGAGCTCGAGGGTGCGAAGGTCCGGGATGCTTCACCGAAGGATGGACTCGAAGGCGGTGACTCAATCAGTGAAGCCGTGGGAGTAACGAATGTGGTGGCTTTAGTGTACGCTGGTGCCCCGTATTCGGGTGGTCCATATGCTGGGGGTCCGTAACCTTGAGCAGCTCGACGAAACCTCCCATTTGGTCTGTCGCGACCTGCAGGAGAGTCAGCAAATATACAAGCGTGTAATCAATTCAATACGTACCGAAAGGGCTTGCATAAGCCGCTGGCAAAGACAACAGACAGAGTGATGCAGATGCTATTATACGCATGCCGTCGGAACGTGTGTGGCTGTAAGAGCCAATCTTTGAAAGATCAGAAAATGACTGGTGAAAAGATTGACTAGAAAAAGGATCGACTGAGGAAGAGAGTGGCTAGAGTAGCAAATAAAAAAGAAAGCAATGTTCAGACAACGTTATGGTAAAGCTGGTGTTCTTATATATCAAGGACAGCTTACTCCTTACTGTACATGTACACTTTGAGGGCGAATGCACGTACTCCTAATCTTGTCGAGGCTAAGTGAAGCCTGTCCAATCTACCAGGCCTTCAAACATTCGTCTGTGAGGTTACCGAACCAACGAGTGGTGATTGAAAGCCAAGAGAGGGTCGAGAAAGCGCAAGGAGGTGGATCGAAGCGGAGACCCAGGTCAATGATCTGATTCCTGCGCTCCATGCATCGAGTTTGCAGACAGGAAATCACCTATGCAAGGACACTTGGTGCCAGTTCCCAGTCAATGGAAGTGAGGACGGTGATTGTCCCATGCAGATACGCTGAGCAGTGCCTTTCATCTTTTTCCACCTTACAAATCTCGTCTGGAAAGGCTCAGCCGAGTAGCACGTACATACTGCAGTCGTCAAAGGGATGTGAACGATGTAAGAAGAATGATTGAGATGTCACACAGAAGAAGAACAAGCGCTAAGCCGATTTGGGCCAAGCTGTCTTGCGTCACCTAGATTGCGTTTCCAACCTTTGGTGCCTCTTCAGAAGCAACTACATGATGTGGAGTGTATCGGGACATGTGTCTTTGATTGCGCTGTTTTCTCTATGTGATACTGGTACAGAACACGACTGCAAGCCACCCTTGCGGAAGGCGTTGACGAACCCGAGCTCCACAGTATCACCTTTCAGAGATCCGCCATGTTCCAGATTCGTCAGATCTCAATTACCTTGATCGATACCCTTTGGAGTCTCTGGAATGAACAAGGATCAAAACTATCGTACAAGAGAGTAGAGGTTGTCAATTTCCATCACTGCAAGCAGAAGCAAGGACCAATGTCTTGCATGTTTTCAATACTCGCAGTGCCTGGGGCAACACAATGTGCAACAACGCCACCAACACCATGCTGCTCATTAATCAAAGGCTATCACATGGCGTTTCATCATGACAGGAAGGACACCAGTGTTGACATCTCAGGCTGGAGCTTCAGCAGGCTCATCCCAGGCACTCTGGTCGATGTAGGAAGTGAACTCGTCAATGGGCGTGGCCTGGCCATCTGCGAACATGCCGTCGAACGCTCCGAAGTCGTCGTTGAACATGGAATCTGCTCCACCGAAATTAAGATTCCCGCTAGCAGTGTAGGGCGACACATGCTCATCCGACGAAGGTGGAGTGGGGAAAGACGTAGTGACGCCCTTGGTCTCGAAGGCGGGCGGTGCCAACGTCTGGCTCATGCCACCAGACATCTGTGGGTTTGATGACTTCTTGCTGTTGAAATTGGGATTGTAGCTGTAGGAGAACGGTGGCCCGCTCGTGCTCTCCCAAGGTGTGTTCATCCCTGGGTTCATAAACATCTGCGTCTCGACGGGCAGCTGCGTTGTGAATGGGGATGTGGGTGTCATCTGTGCAGGTGATCCGGACCAAGGGGTCTGCTGCATGTTATACACTCCAGGTTGACCAGTGGAGTTCTGCTGCTGGGCATTGCTCGAAGCGTCATGTTGGCCTGCATGGATGCTGGAGACTTGGTTGTCAGAGTTGCTCCTTTGGCCGGACGGCAAGTCTTGGGCGGTGTTTGGCGACCGCGGAGAATTGCTAGTGGCTGAACCTGATTCGCGCGCCGCCTGCTGGTTATTCTGATGAAAGTTGGCGACTGGACTGTTCAACGTGGACGAAGGTATTGAGCTGGGCTGCATTGGGTTACTAATGCCAATCGACGTTGGCCTCGGTCGATGGGCAGGCGCATTCATGCCTTGGCCATTGTTCATGGGGTATGGAGACTGCGCCATCGAAGGGGCTTGTCGCTGCAACATATTGGGCTGAACGTTTGTGAGGTTCGTATTGAACGCTGAGTTCACCATGGCGGGGTTCTGAAAGAAGGCGGCGCTGTTCATGTTTTGCCCATTCGGGCTCCATTGCTGACCGTACTGACCATTCTGACCACCCTGGGGGCCTTGACTCTTCATGGCCTGATCTAACGCCTGCCTCATGGCTACATGATTAGTGAGGTATGTGGCTAGGCGGCGGTTGAAGTCTGAAGAGCTGGTGTTGAGGTGTGCCGTCAGTCGGCGATATTGGGCAGGTAAGTCGTCGTCCTCTTCTTCGTACATCTCTTCGTTGACAACGTCTTGCTCAGTCACTCGTAATGAACGGCCAGTACGACGCTTGTGAATTTCAGATGCTCGCCTAGCAGACTCGACACGAGCCTCGAGGCTGCGGTCGCTTCGCCGTGAAGCGGCGATGTATGCTCTATACGTATGTCAGTATCGACGGTGGATGATGCAAAGACTGTCGCTACATACCTCTCTTGGTTCTCTTCGTGGCTTCGCTCGGTCTTGACCGGCTTTGCCGGCATGGTAAGGTTGCGAATTGGTGGCATGTTGTATCACAATAGCGACAGTGAGTAGGTTGGTGTGAGACTGTGCGATGTGACGAAAGCGAAGAAAACAGAGCCTCCGATGGTGAAGAGCGATGGATGAATGGGTTTGTGTTGGCAGAGTGCGTGGCGAGAAAGAAAAGCGAAGGCGCGGGGTGCGAAAGATAGGGAGCAGACGCCTCAAGTACCAAGGGAGCAGCGGCCGATCCGGATATCTGAAGGTCCGGAGATTGTGCAGTAGTGGGACGACCAGGGTCCTGTAACGGGTTAATTCCGGAAATGTAACTGCGGTTTCCAGCGACAAGCCGATCAAAACAGCAGGAGAGTAGCAGGAATCACTGCTAAAAGGCATGAATATGCAGCAGCAAAAGAAGTCAAAGAGGGGAAGGGGCGCAGTGACGGGCGAAGGATGGGCCTCTTCCTCGATCGTTTTTCCAGGGCTCCACATTTCCGCGATCGCGCTAGGCCCTTCGGCCCCACTATCTAACGCTTCTGAGAGTTAGCTCCAGATCCGTAGCGTGCTCCGGCTCCCGAGCTTGATGCGACTCAAAGCTTCTGGAAAAGGTTTCCTCCCATCCAACAGCTTGATACAGCTTGATCTACCATGCGAATGCTATTGTTCGTGTCGCAATTACAGAACGGTATATCTATTCATCTGGTACAATTCTGCAAATCAAAGTCGCTGTTGACTGCGTTTGAGATCGTGTTCGAGGCTGGTATCAACCTCGAGACAAGCGGAACGACAGACCGGTGCGCTGCTCCAACACTCTGGATGCCGATCGCTTGGAGCTATCATATCAGATGTCCAAAAGCAGTAACAAGCTAGGGCGCACTTCTTCTGTTCAGGTTAGCGCGATCTGGCAGTAAGGACACTAATGGAAACAAAGGTTGCGCTAAATCTGTGCCAGATCTGGCACGCGCGTTTAGCCGATCGCCGGGCTTGAAATGCTCGCCTCTCACTATCTCGAAGAACAAACCCTCGCAGGAGCTATTCGTCAATGTTATATATCAGCGTTCCATGCCGTTCCTATAGAGCCTCAAGTTCCGCGAATTAGTGTTAAAGGCGACGCGTGACGCTTCAGTTGAGGTGGCGATCTTGTACGGCCTATGTTCCACGCTCGGGGGCGTACCAAATTTGCAGGTGTGTGGATCGACATCGTGCATGCCGTAGGCTTGACAGCGTTACTGGCTGCTTGGTAGCCAGCCTTGACGATAGCTTCACGTGTTAGTACTGGACTAAAGACGCCACATTCATTACCAGAAGGGAATATTTCGCTTCTCGAACAGCTCGTTGGTGCTGCTCTTTATTTCAAATGGAGTCGTTGCCATTACCGGCCGCTCAACTCGTCTCGGGGAACGGCCAGCTCGTACTCTGCAAAGCATTGCAGAACCAGGTCTTTATATGCGACCGCGGCAATCTTGACCGGGCGTTGGAGTACGGCCAGTGAGGCTCGATCGGAGGCTATCCAGTCATTCGGTTCTGCGTTTTTCTAGTACGTGCTCGCTTGTTTCTTACCAATTCAAGCTTGGCCAACGGAAACATCGAGCGGCTCTGTTCTTTCTACCTAAGTGCCTAGGGCATGACGCACAATGACATTTGATAGGTGGCCACCCAGCTCCAACGGGCTCCCGGCCCAAGATCTCATCCCCCTGCCATGCAGCTCTAGCGCGATCGTGTTTTAAAGTGGAGCGAACCGTCTGCGGGCTTGCCTGTTTCGCGTTTGGGGGAGAAGGCTTTTCCGCTTAAATGCAGCCGACCTCTAGGTACCTGAGTAAGCGCGTTAGTAATTGGAATAACTTCTCTAGATTTTGCTGTGCTACTCATAGAGACCCTTCGTTGAAGTTTTCGATCACAGGTGGGCCTGCCCAATCCGTATGAATTTTGACAATAGTGGTAGTAGCAGTCCGAACTGACAGACACGCCAGCGGGTCGAAAAGTACTGTTACAGCAAAACGTTCATGAAATGCCTTTTAAGCGCTGGGGATAAAACGCTCGGCTGTTCTCACTTAGGCGGACGTTGCTCGGTGGTTGGAAGATTACTAGGGGTTAGAAATCCATGGGCCGACGATTTATCCAGGCTTACGTCGTAGACGGTGTTGGTCGGTCAAGTATAATCCGCTCTGGGTTGAAGAGAGACCGAGAGGGCCATCTCCACGGTGTGTTATGGCCATAGGGCGAGCCCATTGCTTTTCTCGTGTTTCACACATTGTGGCTTAAGACCCATACAATGAGAGAGCCTGGTCAATCACCCGGACAAGCCGCGAATCCGGATTTTTGAGTGTCAAAGACCCCGCGTTGAGCTTGTTCGCTCCTATTGTGTAGGCGCGCACGAGCGGTAGTTATGCTTAGGCTCGTGCCTGCTGCTCAGTCTTTTGGGAGCCGATCGGTTCATTTTGAGTGAGTTGTATTTGAAACAATTGGTAGTTATGCAATGAGATTTGAAACGATCCGGTATAGACAGATAATACGCTGGAGGCAAAGACAGACAGAAGAGATCGCGGAGAGGGACGTTCGACGCGTCCTGACCGCCTTTTCGGACCGTGAAGTTTACCAGTCCGTCTCCGGCATCCTCGAGCGGAACCTAAGATTTCCTCACCGAGTGAATACACCTGCACTTAAACCAACTAGCTGACGTTGCAGAGATGAAGGGAGCCCAAGACTTTTGCTTCGCGTCGTGTGTGCTCTCAAGCTTGTGATTTGCACTGGTTTAAGAGATGCCTGCACGGGAACAGAGCACTACAAGGAGGCCACGGACATAATCCATACGTTCGAGGTGAGCTCACGACGATACCAAAAAGTTCACGCGAAGACAAGGCTCATGAAAGCCAGCAATCTCCAAGTAGGATCGATTATACTCCCACCGGCTTCCCCTCGCTATTTGTACACTGCTTGTTGCTTTTGCGGCTCTGGTGATGGAGCTGCAGCGGAAGCAAGAAGGCTGCTTGGAAGAAAATCAAAGCTTTCAAGCAGCCCAAACCTCCCTCCCGCTCTTCTCCATCCAGTTACCCAATCTCTCCACACTGTGATCCCACTGGACCAGCCTGTTCCGCATCTCGCCCACCTGCCGTAGATCCAGCACCTTTGGCTGCACCCAGTTGATCTCGGCCGTCTGGCCGACCTGGTCAATCGTCCCACGGACGAGTCCCAGCGCGAGCGCTCGCATGATCAACAGCTCAATCTCATCAAATTGCACGTTCGTCTCCGACTGGATCTCACGAAAGCTCATCGAGCGGTCGTGCGGCGGTCTTCGAAACACAGCCTCAGTCAAAGCTGCGAGTGAGATCTTCTCGCGAAGGAAGGTGTTGTTCTTGTTGAGGTGCTGGTTCTTGGACAGATTTGGAGAGAGCTTATCAAAGGCACGTAGATCGCCACCGTTGAAAGCGTAGAGGAGGTCCCGGAGCCAGGCATTCTCGCCTGTCTTCAGTGTATCCAAAATGGGGTGCAGCAATAGCTCGCCGAAGTTGTAGATGCTGTCTGAGATCAGTGCGGCAATCGACAAGTCGTACGCTCGCTGGGTTTTTTCTTTTGCTGGCATCTTTTCAACATCGACGCACGCCAGGTAGAGCAGCGCGTTCTTGTAGTAACTTGCAAACTCTTCTGTTTTGTGGAAGTAGGCGGAATTAATGCTGTAGAAGCGAGCGTGTACAGTGGGATCAACTGAATCAAACGAGTCGAGGATGCCTGTACACGTATCGAGATCTTTACGTGCGCCAGCGACGTCGCCTAGTTGTAGGCGGGTGGCGGCAACCACTGAGAGGGCGAGAACGTAGGATTCTTGACTGGAAGGGCTCTTGACTGTGCTGGAGAGCTTCTCGAGAAAAGAGAGGCGCTCTTGAAGGTCTGACGAAATTGTGAGCAAGTGCTGCTGCCTTACAAGTCAAGAAATTCTCCGACTCATACCTTGCAGCGTCTCAGCCGTGAGTAAACCCAGCTCTACCAGCTTCAGCTGATTTATCTTGTTCTGGAAACCGGCGACGAAGCCATCCCACAGCGTCCGCCGCTGACTTGCACTGCCGTCTAATCTGAAGTATTCGATAGAGACGTCCGTGAGCTCATGCCATAGCTTGCGCTCCCAGAGGTCTTCAAATCTGAGGTAGTATTCTTGGAGCTCTGCCGGTGCTTGATCGCGCTGGTTCTCAAGCACATTTGGCACCTGATCAGCGTCGAAGCGCATGGTGACGGTTGGATGTAGCTTCACGGCCGGCGTGAGATGCTGTCTCTTTGAAGGGCGGCGGCCGCTTTCCCTCGGCTTGTTTGATGAGTGTACTTGTGGAGGTGTAGGCTGTAGGATCTCTAATGTGTTCACAGCCTTTGGCGGAGAGGGGCGAATGTAGAAGATGATGAAGTACGAAGAAGCTCCACGCTAAAGGAGTTGCGGAATTGGAGTGAATGTTGGTTGGGGACATGGAAGTACTATCTCACCCGTCAACTTGAATATGGGATGACTCTCTAGCAGCCCTACGACGCTTACATAACACAAAGCTTGGCATATCAAGCTCCTCTCCAGCTACCTTTCAATGCACTCCTCTGCCTTATGAACAACTCACCCACGCTCGCTTTCTCTCGCTCACTATGTCCCTCAGCGGCCGGGGCCTAGCCTCTTCTCCAACAGCCGCGCTCACCCACCCCACCAAATCCCTCCTCACCACCTCCCTCCCGACCACCCAAACCCGCCGCATCCAGGATGTCGCAATCACCCGCACCGGCAAACCCATCATCCGCGTCCAAGGCGGACGGTACGCTCCCTTACCTCCACAGTCCTACAACCCACTAACATCCCCAGCTCCTCCCTCGGCGGCCACACCGCCACCGTCTTCGGCGCCACAGGTTTCCTCGGCCGCTACATCGTGAACCGCCTCGCGCGCTCCGGCTGCACAGTTGTCATCCCCTTCCGCGAAGAGATGGCCAAGCGGCATTTAAAAGTCACCGGCGACCTCGGCCGCGTCCACTTCCTGGAGTACGACCTCCGCAACACGCAGTCGCTCGAGGAATCCGTGAGACATAGCGATATGGTGTACAACCTCATTGGCAGAGACTACCCCACCAAGAACTTCACGCTCGAAGACATCCACGTGGAAGGCGCCGAGCGCATCGCGCGCGCGGTGGCCAAATACGACGTCGACCGCTTCGTGCACATGAGCAGCTACAACGCGGATCCTAATTCAAAATCAGAATTCTACAAGACCAAGGGCATCGGCGAGCAAGTGGTGCGGCAGATCTTCCCAGAAACGACGATCGTGCGGCCGGCGCCGTGTTTCGGGTGGGAGGACCGGCTGCTGAACAAGTTCGCGGGGGAGCGAAGCGTGTGGAGTTCGAATCACCTGCGGGAGACGAGCTGGCCGGTGCATGCGATTGACGTGGGCGCCGCGTTGGAGGTGATGATACAGGATGATAGCACGGCGGGGCAGACGTATGAGTTGTACGGGCCGAAGCAGTACACGATGAAGCAGATCTACGAGCTGTGCGCCAGGGAGGTGATGAAGCGGCGGCCGACCGTGAACATGCCGGCCATGATCCGGAAGCCCACGGTGGAAGTCATGCGGCGGCTGTTCTGGTGGATCGAGAACAGCGGCGATCAGGTGGCGCGTGAATTCATTAACCAAAAGATCGATCAGACGGCGAGGACGTTTACGGATTTGGGAATCGAGCCGACGGAGATGGAGGCGTGTACGTATGAGTATTTGCAGGGGTATCGGAGTTTTGTGTATCATGATTTGCCGCCGATGACGGAGCGGGAGAAGAGGGAGGATAAGAAGTTTATGCATGTTATTGATACACAATAGATGAAGCGTGCAGCAGGATTTCACCAGGTTTCGGAAGACAGCGCCGTGCTTAACTCAGCGTTCGTTAACTTGTCAGGCCTTCGAGTCTTTAGGATCAGAGGTAGGTGAGATATGCACTGGTGACAGCCATGGGGACACAAGCAGGACACGGTAGCAAGCAGCCTCGCCCCGTGATTCCAGGTTGACACCGTGCGAGACAATGCGGCAGGGGACTTGAGGGCGTCCACGCCTTCTATTGAATATCTCACAAGACTTTAAAACAGTACCAGCACTCCAGCGTAGCCGAAAATAGGAGCTTCGCAGAATAAATCTTCAGGCCCGAGAGCAATCCAGAACGCTCCTTTTGGGGCACTCCTGCCCGTCAACGTGATCACAGGGACGGGTAATGATTTAAAATCTCCGCGATGTACTGAACATGGAGGCTTGTTGCAGTAGCACTGGCCTTTGCTAAGGAGCCTGCAGGCCTTGTAGTCAGCGCTGTTGCCGAGCATCTGTACACGGTGGCACATGCGCATGGGAAGGCAATGCGGACGCCAGAATGTCCAGACTAGCAATTACAGTAGCACTGCGCACCCTGCGGGAAACCTGGGCTCGACTGCCCATACCAGCCGCTCTGATGTCGACTCGAGGACCATAGTTGCCACCAAGCAGGCGAGCTCCACGCTTCACCCGCCGCGCAGTGTGACTCGTTGCCCAAGTTTGGGAGGCAACCAAAGGCCGTCAAGTCAATGGAGGGTTTCAGTTCGCCGCCGCACATTTCGATGGCGGGGCCCGGAATCAGAGGTGTTGGCCGTGAAGGTGCATGGTGGAACGGCTGGAGCACGTCGGTGCCACAGGAGGGAGAGTTTCCGGTTTCAGGGCGAGGATAAGGGTAAGGCGCGAACGTCGTCAAGGGAGCAAAGATTGGTGAGCTGGCATAGCGCGAAAGACACTGGGCGCGTCCACTCTGTTGTGGCTTGTCCAGGCTGTGCTGGTGGTCTTGTGTCCCCATCAATGGGCTGGGCATACTTATAATCATGGACACGATATGGCTGTTAAGTTGGGAATCGGGAAACAGTCGCCGCGCGTGAGATCAGCCTTCTAACCATTTCATCAAGATACGTACAGCTCTCGTTGTTAACCCGATCGTGGATCGTAGGGAGTTCTGCCTCTGCCACTACACGCCGAAACGCCACCCCATTCTCGCTTCTTAGTGACGCTCCAAAGCCGCGCGCAGGGTCATGCTCGATCTCAGCCGTATTCCCCCAAGCTGGCCGTCTCGTCGCGCCACGCTGGCGCACCTCTTTGCAGGTGACAGAGGACGATATCCTTACCTGCTGCGCTTGGTGTTCCATCCTCTTAGCACTGGTATCCACCGCTCACAACAGTGAATCCAACCTCGTAAACACACTCAAGCACGCTGCAACGACCTCCATCTGCAACTCCCTTTCACCTCCGCCCATCTTATCCACCTCATCCTTCACCGCCTGCCCCAGATTCGCCCCTGTCTCGTTTGCACCCGTCTTCGTGCCGAACGGAAACTGTGAGAACTCACCCAACAGCTCATCCACCTGCGCAAACGCCCGTTCTCTCGCCTCATGTCCCAAGGTAACCAATGCATTCTCCAGAACATTGGCGGCGTATGCCGCACACACCATTGTGATCGTCCGGAGATATTTGAACTCGACTTCGGCGGGCAGGAATTGCGAGGGTGGGATTATGACAGTGCGGGAGGTAAGGGTGTTACGGACGCGCTTGCGGAGCTCGTCTTTGGCGCCGCCGTCTGCGACCGGGTGCGTGGCCATGTCGAAGAGGAGGAAGTTGCGCTTTTCGGTGCGGAGGATGCCCTTGTCGACGAGGCCTTTCTGAAGGCGCTCCCGGACTTGTTTGAGTTGGTAGCCGATCTTCATGAGGTTCCATGTTTCGCCTGTGATACCTTAGTCAGCCTGATAGGTGGTAGAATGATTGTAAACAGCTTGAAGGAGGACTAGCGTGGGGATTGTGCTGTACATGAAACGCGTACCTGACATGAGATCGATCCACGACGAGACGCTCATCTTCTCCGAGGACTTCATCATTTTCAGCGCTTCATCCAGCAGCACTTCGCCCGTCAATGTGTCGTCTATGACTTCAATTATGCGGTCGGCGAGAGGAAAGCGCCGTCTTGAGGCGTCTTTGGTCATTGCGATACGGCCTCGGAAGGCCAGCTCGAGGACGATGCATCCTCGCAACGCGTAGGATATGTTGTCATTCCAGAATGAGAGCAGGCCCTGCGTATGTCAGCACGCACGTTCATGCTCATCCGCGCTATTGCTTCGCTCAAGCAGCGCTGTCTATTCGCCTTGTGCAACCCACCTGCTTATCTTTCAACCCCAGCAGCAGCACCTCCTCCATAAGCGTGAGCTTAGGCTGCTTTATCCGTTCCGCGCTCTCGCTGATATCTTTCGGATCATACGCAATCTTGTGTCCATTGGCGGCTGTGTCATACGAGGTCGAAGCCTCTGAAGCTGTGGTGGTGCGATTCGTGGGTGGTGGTGACTTTACTCGGTCCTCTCCATCTGGAGTGGCCGCGCCGGACGCGCCTGCGCCGCCCGCACCACCTCGCCGACGCGTGAGGCCAGACTGTGCCTCCATGTATGTGCCAAAATTTGAGGATCTCTTGATCTTTCAGCAAGTGCAGAATCCCCAGGGATAAGGCGAGCCGCTTGGAATGGGTTGGGAATTTTGGACCCGCGGAGGATTGGACACGTGCGATTATGGTAGCATTGTTGGTGTTCGAATACTCGAGAGCTGTTCGTATCTTATATTGTCGTTTCTATCAAAGCGAGTGTCCCTGGCGGCAAATTAGGTGTGAGCGTTGCAGGCGCCCCAGAGTGACCAGCTTTCGCAAGGTGGTCACGGAAATTGTTGAAACCCGGGATGGGGGGCAGGGTCTAGCTGAATAGCTCAGTCTTGGCAATTCTAGCAACGGGTATCGTGAGTATTCATTCATTGAAGAAGGCAGAAAGGTGCAGAGCAAGGAATTCAGCGTGGTTGAGATGTGGCGATCTGATTCCGAATATCGCTCGTATCTACAGTATTACACTGCAAGCTACACGCACAAGGCGCGAGCCCACAAGGTCCTCTCAAAACGCCCAACACAACTGGTTCTGTGACTTATTCTTCAGTGCGCTGGAAAAGCATCAGTACAAGATTCTGCGGATGTGTGGGCGAACATACCGTCTGGCTGACCCATGATATACTTCACGGCTTGGTCCACTGCGTGGTCATCAGTATAGCTCCTTAATAAGTCGAAATGGCTAGCGTATTCTTACCGCTGTGGAGCTGGTCTGCCTCCTTGTCTGGTATTTCGATGCTGAACTCCTGCACAATTGTGAGCTGAGGCTGTTGTAATTGTCTGTTCCCTTGCGTGCCGTACCTCTTCAATCGCCATAACGACTTCCACGGTATCCAAGCTGTCCAAACCCAGGTCATTCGAGAAATGTGATGCTGAGCTGAGCTGTATGATCGCGTCAGATGAACCCTCAATTTCGCGAGATGCGCTTGATCATGCCTTTGAAGCATCCTTGACCTGGAGGAACATGTTAGCGGACGTCGCAATCATGTGGACGTATTCCGGCTTCGCATACCTTATCGAACCCCTTCAGTAGGTCCATGATGCGACCCTCAACTTCCTGCTGTGACATGCCAGATGATGCGGCATACCATCTTCGGCCTACTATCGAGAATGCTGGGACAGCTTTTGATGTTCGAACAGGAAAGCGTGGTGTTTGTCGGACGACGGCCATCCGCGGAGCGGAAAGGGACAGACGGACAGCGCATCGCGCGCCTTGGGCAAATGGTCGCATCATGCTGAGTGCAAAGGAAGCTGTGGACGGGTGTGTTGTTGCGTGGTGGGTCAATGAATGGTGAAGGTCGGAGAGATAGTTTGCTTGAGACGAAACGAGTTCGGTCGTCATGACGCTAGTCAAAGTCACGTGATTGGCTAATTCTCCCCTGCCCGTCTTCTCCATTCAACTCTGGGCCAGAATCTGGGCGTAGAAATGAAGACCGTCGAAGACCGATCACTTTGGATTTTCATCATCATACGACCCCTAGAGTGCTACCTAGGTTTTCCAAGGCCCATCATATGCCGTTCAGGATCCATGCTCCTGACCTCTGCTTCGAGCCCGGATGAAGTATATAGGAAGAGCGGTGAGTCAAAGACTCCAAATGCCATGTCAAAGCAGAACACCATTGTGTCACTCATGACGAGGGATATTGCCCTCCCGCGCCATTGATCTACCCCTGCAGCCTGTCAGCAAGGACTCCCCACTCATTATATGCCCGGCAAGCGAAGTGCACAAAGCTTGGAAATGGCCATCGAGAAGACTCACCGTTCACCTCGAGCGGCGAAGTCTATGGTCTGCACCCCTTCACTTGGCCCGGCCTCATTCCGTCCCTTAGCACTGGAATACGCTCTTTCCCGCCTTCGCCGCATCTTTCTGCGTGTGCGCGCCATGCGCTCTCTTTTCTGTCGCTCCCTTTCCGCATCCTTGGCTTTCTGCCTGTCGATTTTGTTCTGGCTCCTCTGCTCCTGCAAGCTCAAGGCGTCATGTTTGTCTTGCATTCTGCGAGCGAGCTTGCTGTTTTTGTCGGCGTACTTGGCTTCGAGGCGGTCTAGGCGACGCTGTTGGCGACGACGGAACATACTAGCGATGCGGTGGCGGAAGTACAAGCCTGTGAACGAGTTGTTCGTCTTGTTAGATTTTTGCGATGCTTTGTCGATCTCAGGCTTGACTTTCGGTGGCGGCGTTGGCGGCCGTCTCTTCGTAGCTGATGAAAAGGTCGTGCCCATGGGAGCGGAAAACAGCTGATCAGGCGCGGTGTTGTATGTCGACCTTGTGCTGCTCTTGCTCAAGACGTTATCAAAATCGCTTACCGCTCCTGGCTGAGCTTCCAGGCGACGAGCCATGCTGGATGCTTGCCGGGCACGTCGCGTATCGAGCGGGTTGTGCCACGGTGCCTGTTCTGATCTTGGGTTTCGAGGATTGTGTTCAGTAGTAGCGGTGGAATCATGGCTGTTATCAGGAGGCACGCTAATGATCGAGGGAGCTGAAGTACTGTCAGCTGAAACAATCCCCGCGCCATCAAAGTACATCAAAGCAGCACCCTTGACGCTTCGTCCGGAGTCTGCCCTCATGCGATTGCGCTCGCCATGGTTGTACGGTATGCGCTGCAGAAATTCTGGGGGGAGATCCACGCTCTTGGCTCCGAAGGCTCTGGCTCTGTCTTTTTGGATGGCGGAATAGTCTGGCTCTGCGTGAGAATCGCCCAGAAGACGTCTTGTTCGTGCTCGTGCTTCCTCTTCCTCGGCGCGTCGCAGTCTGTCAGCGAGACTAGAGTTGACATGTGCGTCTGATGATGTTCTCGCTCCCGGCACAGCAGAGGGTGGTGGGATCTTAGTAAAGTTGCGCCAGTTGTTATTCTCAGAGTCGCTGTGGTGGTGTCCGTCCGTTCGTGGGTCTTTGCTATATTCTTCATGCGGAGAGTCGTCGCGTAAGATCGTTGGGTATGAGCGCGAGACAGAAGAACCAGGAACGGGTTCACCGTCGAGATTGTGTTCAAAGCGTGGGTACAGTGAGGATGTGAGCAAAAGATGCGTAGAGGAATCGTTGCTGTAGGGCGACTCTTCGCTCGCCACCCAAGGGAACGGGCTCGGTGCCCGTGGTTGGTCAAGCATGACAGCCATGCGAGGCCCACGTATAGGAGGATTGGATGGTGGAAGAGAATGAAGAAGGTTACAAACCTAGGAGAGGGAACGGTTGCATAGGTAATGGCCTAGGTTGCTGGAGACTTCGTTGTGACGGAGGACTCCAGAGTGGGCTTTTGATGATAGAGTAGTGAATATTGTTGCTCATCTAAGAGAAAAAGCACGAGGATCTTGCAATGAATGACTGAATGACCGGAGAGCCCCAGAAAGCTTAGTTACGGCAGCGGAAGATCTTAAGATGATAAAAGGGATACTTTGGGCAGTTATTGCTGTTGTTGGGTGGTCCGCGC
Source organism: Arthonia radiata (assembly GCA_002989075.1). Taxonomy (NCBI): domain Eukaryota; kingdom Fungi; phylum Ascomycota; class Arthoniomycetes; order Arthoniales; family Arthoniaceae; genus Arthonia; species Arthonia radiata. The sequence continues at coordinate 271,633 of PSQN01000004.1, read as the reverse complement.
CTTCGACCATCGAAGGAGGAAGGTGCGACGACCGACATCAACAGGAAGGTGCAACACAGACTGCACGAGTATTGTGAGGAAGATAAAGCAGCAAGACCAGACTGAGCCAGTGAATAGTGTTGTTTTCAGAACGTGAAGCGCTGGAGTTGCCTTCCACGCCAAACCAACACTCACAAGTAGAGCGCCTTCTCCCAGAATTGGCATCTATAGTTGGCTTGTGGGTCCATCTCCTGAGTGATCGAGCTCAGCTGCAAGTCTTGGATCTGCGCATCGGGACCGTATAGGCGAAAGTCGGGAAGACCTTGCACGTCCGGTGCACTTGGAGCACCAGATTGTGTGAAGGTGATGATATAGTCCTGCAGAGCAATGGCAACTGTGGTGTTGAGGACTAGTGGTTCATGTTAGCAGACCTAAAGAGAGGCTGACGAGGAACGGCCACTTACGCAGTGTGTTCACGTTCGCACCGTCATTATTGTAAAAGGTATAAACAATATCCTGACCATGAATACCAGGTGGGATTTCGAAGAAGTACCCGTATGCGTCGCTAACTTGCGCATAGGCGGCGTCGATGTAGTAAGCGTTGCACTGGAAGAAGACTTCTGTGACCAATGAGGATAAGCGACCGATAGGGTCGCTGTAGGTGAGCGAGCCATTAGTATAAGGTGCTGGCGGATAAAGGGTGTCCTGAATGTAGTCTAAGATCGAATCCGAAGCAGTTGGCAGGTTTCGTATCAGATAAGCCCTGAATTCGTCCTCTGTAGCGACGAACGGATCCGTAAACAAGATGCCTTCTTGCGAGTTCTTTCCCGTCAGAACCTTGATCTGCTTATTGAATTTACCTTCAAGCAGTAGTTGTCCTGGTAGTTGAGGCACGTATGACCCGTCAACTGTAGGTCCATACGTAAACGAGCCATACCCAGATTTCCCTACTTGTAGATAGTTGGCTCTGTAGACTGTGTCATCAGGCAACGCCTGCAGCTCTTCGAATGTCGTCACGTTCGCAAGGCCGAGGAAATTAGCGTAGATGCTGTCGGCCTGTAAATTGGAAACAACAGGTTGAAACCCCGGTGATTGAGGGACAGCTTGCTGGAACGGCGGAGTGTCACGGCCTCCATAAGCAGTAAGATGGTGCTGTACCGAGCCGCCTCCAGCACTTTCCCCAATAATGGTCATGCGATCCTTGTCTCCCCCGAACTTGTCGATATTCGCTTGGACCCATTCGAAAGCAGCGCGTTGATCCAGCAATCCATTGTTGGCGGTCGAACTTGACTGGAAGGTAGGCCCTCCGAGCCATCCATACGCGCCAACGCGGTAGTTCATAGCGACGAAGATGATGGGCTCACGGCCCCCTTGCTCGCTCCTATAGATTAGTCCAGGAGGGGTGTATTGCGACTTCGAGCCTGCAGTATATCCGCCACCATACACCCAGACCAAGACGGGAGCCAGCTTGCCCTCATCTTGGTTGTCATAGACATCTTTTGGCACAACCACATCGAGGAACAAGCAATCTTCCGAAGTGCGCGGATCAGGTGGCGGCACTGTATCAGCGGTCAATGAGTCGTTGAGTGCAGCCACATCTGCCTGGGTCAGGTTCGACGGTTGGCCCGTGAGTCGGCTGGGAAGGAATTGTCGAGCAGCCAAAACCCACTGTGGACTGGCTTGAGGGCAGATGATGCCTTGTGCGCCGTCCTTGACCGTCGCTCGGTCTTCCACTGGAGGCTGAGGTGCGCGAAAACGGTTGGCACCAGTGGGAGGCGCTGCGTACCTTATAGAGCTGAAGTTGTAGAAGTTTCCAGTGACCTACATTGCATTAGATCGATATGCTGGATTATTCTGTCGAGGTAAGACCCATTACATTTAGATACAAAGCTCTGTGAAGCTCATAGCCGAGGTCGACGACAGGCAGATCGGCCGGGTTCTGGAGAAGACGTATCAGCAGAGCTCATCGCGAAACAGAGCGTGAATCCAAAGAGGCCGCATCGTACAGTGTCTAGGTTGTCGAGAGATGGCGCAGGAGGCAGACTTTGCGCAGATACTAGGTGCAAGCTACTAATCAACGCTGTGAACGCTACAACGAGCCTGCCACTGAAGACAACCATCTTGTCTGGACGCTGCTCGGCTGTAAAGACAATATTTCGTTAGCACAAAGACGTCGAAGCAGTTGAAGAAGCGGTAAGATTGAGGTCATAGTCTTATTAGACATCATTTCCTTAGCCTGGACTTTCCTCAATTGGGTCTCTGTGTTGGTCACACAGTTCGGGCCGGAGAGATGGTGACATCGATGGTGTCCGCAAAGGGCCAGAGTCTTTCCTTTTTGTATGCTAGTTCTGCGGGGTGTCATCGAACAACAAATGAGAGATGTGGTTATCCTGGTAGATGCATTAAGCTGCCATGCATCTCAGGTTTAGTTTGCCGGACCCTTGATAGAGCCAATCACCATGCACAATACTTACTTCATTGCTAGAGCATTAAACGCACTTCAAGGTCGATGCCGTGGAGCATCTGTGCCTCATCATTCACTGAGGTCTTCACACTTGCCTATGGCTATCACACCCGTCTGTCAGCATGCCGATATCTTTATTGTGTACCACAGAGCACCGGCTTATGGCTTTTACCTGCCCCTTTCGGCCATCCTGCTTGGCCAGGATCTTGAGCATAAGCGGCATAGCGCTGTGGGGATGGTCTTACCTTTGCGGGAAGCTTGCGATACTTAATCGACATCTTTGTTGTCTTCTTCGAACCGCAACGTTGATAATACATCTTTCGGCATTATAGAAGATGGCTATCAGTGCTCATGAAGCTGACAATCGCCCGCGAAGTGCGCAGCAAACCATACCTCTCAGTCTTCATGCAATTGATGGTGAATCGCCAGGCTCACGGTAGTCCACGCAGCTGACAGTGGTGCGGTGGTTCACGGGTTGGGGGTTGCGACAGGAGACTTTCTTCCTCAGTCATCAGCTCGGAAGCCAGTAGGCAAAAGAAAAAATTGGTACAACCGCTTTTTTCTTCCACGTTAGCTGGGACGAGGAAGAAGGAGGGAAGGACTTAGCTTTGTGAGAGGGTAAGAAGCCTTCCAGGACGAGGAAGCGAATGATGAAATGGATTCCTTTATATCATGTCAGCAAGATGTACAGGTAGAGAAGTCAGGAATACTTACTTCGAACGCCAGCGGGGCGAGCCACCACCATTCGAAACCCTAGTTGTGACGGCCGCTTGTCACATCAGCGCTGCGGTTGTCGCGTCTGCTCACGTTCGTACATCCCCGAGGGGAGTCGCATGAGTCACAACGACGGTCGTGGTTCTCAGTGGACAAGCGCCGCCCGCCTTGAGTGCTTCTTAAGCCGCTAAGTGACCAATGGCGACCCTGAGTTCGACCGGAGTCGTACCCAACTTCGCAGCTCCGCAAGACCTTTGTCCTCAGAGCGTCTCAATGATGGTCGCCGTAGCAATTCTGCATCCTCGCTGCGCCCACGTCGTCACTTCCCCAGTGACCGAGGCGGTCCACCACATGTAGTACCCCGGGTAGGCCGCTGATTGTGAAGGCCATCTGAGAAACCTGCACTCGCCGCATACTACGCGCGGTCGTGCCTCCCGTAGGGCCGTACGGCTTTTCCAACGACAGTACAGCGTCACTTCAGACTCCGACCTCGGTGCGTGCCTCGCGAAGGCCGCTCATGTAGATGGAGGAGAAAGAAAGAAAGAGGAAGGAAGAGAAGCGCGAGGATCCGTTTTGTTTGTGTTGTGGTGGTCCGTGCTAGCGTGGACGCAGGTCGAGGAAATGAATTGGTGGGTTGCGTAGAGAAATAAGGAAGTAGGCTCACTTCGTCACCCAAATCTGCGGAGGGTTAAAGCTGTCCACTTCCCTTCGCAACAAGATCTGGTGCCACAATTTTATAATGGCGTCCTGACGGTGACGTCTTAGACTTCTTTTGGATATCACTGGAAGTAAGATAAGAGAAGAGATGCATGAGGGCTTGCCTGAACGCGTAGACATGGAGCAGCTGGCAGATCAGATTAAGATGTACAATGGCGCAAGGGTCAAAAGGTGAGTAGACTCTAACAGGGCAAGCTCATCATTCACAAGCAACAAAGCAGTGGCGGCATCAAAGCTAATCAAGGTAGATCGACCAGCTCGAGTACCTCAAAGCCCAGAACATCGTCTAGGCAACGCTAGAAGGTCATCAGATGAATCTACAGCCTGTACTCCGTGTTTCGATCATTGAGATGGAGGCGCTGTCTGAGTACGCCCATTCTGAAAGCAGAGCACACTCGGTTGTGTGCTTGCTCAGAATGCATTGTACTGGCACGTGGTGCTCACGACTTGCAAGCAGCTTGCCGGTACAGTTCGTTCTGGTGTTTGCTCCCTGATCCAACCACAGAGGGTATTGTCTGGAGAACGAGCGTGGGATGTAACTCTACAGCCTCCACACTGTGTTGAGGGGCTTGCAGTCGTCGGAATGGAGGCGCTATGTCAACTGCGCCAAATCTGAAAGCAAAAGGCACTCGCGTCTGTGCTGTATCGGAACGCCTTGTGCCAACGGGCAGCGTTTTATATGATCGTAAGGCTTGCAGAAGCCAGAACACTGTGCCGATGCCGCTAGACCTTACGAACACTGGCTGCAACATGAGACCCTCGTCCTCGCTCAGACTCACTGCACGCTTCCACCCGAATACCAGATGATGCCATCCACGCGTCAGGAAGCCGGTGCACTGGCTGTGAAGCCGGCGGACACTTGCATCGAACTCAGGAGTACTACAGCAAGATAGGGACACTAGAAATCCGCGTCACTGCGTCACCTCTTCTCGCAAAAGAGCGCATGGAAGATGAACACAGATAGCACATGTGACAAGAATTCAACTTGCCACTCCAGCATAGTCAATCAATCTCACAGAGCCAGCATAAGAGCAAAAGAGGAGCACAACTCGCTCGAAAGCAAGTTCAAGACGCTCGGAATATCTGCGCATTGGTATGGTTCATAGAAAGAATACAACAGATACCTGTCCCCTCCACGTACGATATGTATTTCGACCAGTCCAGTAGACACATCGATTCCTCTCAAATTGACTCAAAACCTACTGTAAGGGATGGCGTCGGAGTTGTCTATCACCTCTGCAGACACCTTATATCTTACAATTTCGCTGAGAGCAAGCCTGATTGCTGAGTTGTGGCTAAGGTCCCGCCCGCATTGGAGGAGTGCACGATGAAGAGCTGAACGCGGCAGAACGTGTAGGTCTCCGGAAGGGGTGGGGTCTGCGAATTCTTGGGCGCCCGGTACTAACGATCCACAAAGAGATCTATCTAAGGTATTATGCATGTCAGGATAGGTCACCAGGCCGTGAGGGCGCCTTTTCCTCGCCCTCATGAATCAAAGAGAAATATCCAGATACGCCGACGTGCAGCTTATCGAGCATATACGCGGGAATAGTTTCGTGTTCAAAATAGCTGTATAGACAGCAAAGGCCGGGCGTAATAGGTATCTTGAGAATGGAATAACAGTACTTGTCCCCGGTGAAGGCTCTGCTGATGGTCTTTGTTGGTGCTAACAATAGAGAGAAGCCTCGGCCTTGCGGCAGTCTAACTTTAACATTTTGGCCTGAGATTCCAGGCATCAAGGTAAGATTTCCACCTTCCCAAAATTCCTTAGACTCTTACACCAGCTTCGCAGCAATAAGAACCAGGTCGCGACGTGCGCAGACCAGGTCGTCAGCGCCTGAGCCTTTTCGTATATCAAACCTCACCACGGCTTTGCGCAATGGCATCGATCGATCTATCACCAATGAGCCGGATCTCCGGCGTGTCTAGAGCTCTTCGCAGCGCACGACCGAGACAGCATCAACCTCTACTAAAGCAGATCAGTTGTTCTTGTGACCAGCTACTATGTTCCTTGTCTGCCAGTGTTGCAAATTTGGACCCCACATTGGGCTGATCCCTACCACGCTCCGCCCCTGGCGCGTATATTCGAACGAAGTAGCCGACTAGCACTTTCTTCTATGGTCCAGAGTTCTCTTTTCTACCTATCTGGCCATAGTCAGACCACGATTTGCTCGTCTTGTATCCGTTGATCCGTCAAAACGCATAGTCACGCGCGGTCTCGCTGGAAGCTGCAGTCTTGGAAGCGATGCATTGCAAATTACCCACAGGGGATGTCCTAGGAACGATCTCTGAACCAACCGGTCGCAGTTTCAGCTGCATATATCACAGTGAGTCCGAGTCGTTGCGACTCAAGTCTTCTATACTTCTGAAGCCCTTTCCCCAACATCGTCTTTCACCCCGCTCTTCTCCAGCAAGACACCCACAATGAAGCCCACCACCTTCGTTTCTCTCCTCTGCCTCCTCGGCCTGCAGCTCTTCGGAGCCAGCGCCAACCTCATCAAGCGAGCCGGCCTCCAACAAGTCACCAACTTCGGCTCAAACCCTTCCAACACCCTCATGTATATCTACGTCCCTGCCAAACTTGCCGCCAAACCTCCAGTCGTGGTCGCAATCCACTACTGCACCGGAACAGCCCAAGCGTACTACACCGGCTCACCGTACGCGCAGCTCGCGGAGCAGTATGGCTTCATCGTCATCTTCCCGCAAAGCCCGTACAGTGGCACCTGCTGGGACGTGTCGAGCAAGTCTGCGCTGAGCCATAATGGAGGCGGCGACAGCAACTCCATCGCGAACATGGTCACGTATACCATCTCCACTTACAAAACCGATGCGAGCCGCGTCTTTGTCACGGGCTCGTCGTCGGGCGCCATGATGACGGTAAGCCTCTGCTGCGGCCCCTCTCCTCGCGTCGCCAATGCGACGAGCGTACTGCTCTGCTGACTACGTCGCAATAGAATGTGATGTGCGCCACCTACCCCGATATGTTTGCCGCCGCATCCGTCTACTCCGGCGTTCCCGCCGGCTGCTTCGTATCCAGCGCGAATCAAGTCGACGCTTGGAACTCGTCGTGTGCACAAGGCCTTGTCAACGACACACCGCAGCAATGGGCCAACGTCGTGCACGCCATGTACCCCGGCTACACCGGCGGATACCCGCCCATCCAGGTCTATCACGGAAGCGTCGACACCACGCTCTTGCCACCGAACTATAACGAGACGGTAGACGAGTGGATTGGAGTCAATGGGTACAGCACCATGCCCGCGCAGACGCTGCCGAATACGCCGTTGCCGAACTACACGAAATACGTGTACGGGCCCAAGTTGCAGGGCATCTACGTGAGTCCAGAGTCTTGTGGCGTGCGGTTTGGCGCGTTGAGGCTAACAAGAATAGGCGGTCGGGGTCGGCCACACCGTCCCCATCCAAGGCAACGAAGACATGAAATGGTTCGGTATTGTTGGAGGGGTTATTGGCGGTGGTGGCGGCAGCACGGTTCCAGCACCTGCCCCGAGCAGTTCGGCTCCAGCGCCTGCGCCGAGCAATCCTGCTCCCTCTTCTGGATCTGTAAGTAACAACCCTGTCTTCACATTCGCTTGAATGATGCGGCCCACATGGTTTTACTAATCACTACAGTGTGCCGCGCTCTACGGACAATGCGGTGGATCGGGCTGGACGGGCGCAACGTGCTGCAGCTCGGGAACGTGCAAGGTTTCAAGTGTGTACTATTCGCAGTGCCTGTGAAAAAGCGGCTGCGTCCCGTATTGTATGTAGGAATAGCGACGGCGAGGAAGCCACCACTTTAACATCTCTCAATCGGGCCTCATACTGGTCGCAGTTCCGACCGGAGAGACAGTAACATCTATGGTGTCCGCAAAAGGCCAAGGTATTTTTTTATTGCGCTCGATCTGCGGGGGGCGATTTGAGGAATAAATAAGAGATGTACTTATCCTGGCAGATGCATCAACCTAGTCTGAACATACACGTTATTCTACGAGAAGTGGCATGGGATGAAGCGAAAGAGACGCCGCAATCATTCCGGTGTATGTTGAGATTGGTTGCCGGACGGACAATGCTGTGAAGCGGCAAGGTATCTTGACGTTCATGTTCTCCACTGTCAAGAGTCGCACAGGACCGACCGCAGATCTTGTCCATCTGGCTAGGGGGCCATCATTCTGAGAAGGATTCCGCAGGCAAAAACCTTGTACCCCTCTCACACATAGACTGAGTCTTAGCTAGACGACCAAAAGAGACCTCAGCACCACGCAAAGGCCTTCAAAGTCTTAGCTACGCATAATTGTCGTGATAGTTGAGCTCTGTGTTGGCGGTGCCAAGCAACGGCTAACAGCCTGCGATTGCTTCACCGATTGGCCCCGGTTGGCCATCTAGCCCATCGACGCGCGCATGGACGCGAGAACGTTGAAAGATTGTGGGACAACGGACCGGACGGCCTACTCACCATCATTTGCAAGTGATGCTTCGACGTTTGTCAGGATTGAACGCTGTTCCGGCTCCTAAAAGGATTGTGGAGGTTTCGTAAAGTCGCCGTTTGCGTATTACACATGAACGCAGCTGAGCGAGCATCGTTCTCGGGGTGAAAGCTGTGCGCGGGACGTCCTAACGCCACGAGCCCCCGGCTTCCAACAGTGTTGGCAACGAGTCGGTACCCGGTTCAGAAACACGGAAGGATTGGTCCGCCCGATCCGGTCAAGAGTTTAGAGATACTCCGTACGCCAGATATCTCTCTGACATTGGGCACAAAATTACCCTGAAACCTTAATCTGCCCAGGTCAAGCAGGGAAGAGGATCGATCCGCCCAGGGTTTGACTTGATCCAGCCATCTGGATTGTTCTGTTTGCAACAAAGTATGGGCTCTTCTCTTTGCAAGGCTTGCATGTGCGCGAGGGCCCACGGAACGTACTTGGCGTTTGCCGCTAGAATGACACTGTAAGGTGTGGCTCAGGGCAGTCCCTTCCTACAGTCCAATCTAAGAACGAGACTGTCCTCAGAAAGGTGAAATTGGTTGCTCAACCCCCCACACTGATACCCGCACGGGCCGCACCCGTAATCCTCCCCAACCTCCAGCTTTCACCTCCACCTAGTTCTCCCGCAGATGTGATCTCCCCTTGGGGCCCCTCTCTCGGGTCTCTGCTAGATCTAGCTCAACCTGCGTTTTGGAAGTTGTACTAGTCCTCCAGACGACGGGAAACGTAGTGCTTTTGCGCTGGGTGTAAAGAGACAACATTCTTCGGGGCAGTCTCGGTGTGTAAGGGTCTGTGGGATAAGAATGCTCTGAGCCACCCCGGACACTGTAGCATTTGCTTTAGTATTTACTGAGGGATACATGTTGGTCGCAGCCTGTGTAGGAAGACAGCAAGGAGATCGCTGCGTAACGAAACACAGGGAAGATATATCTGCAATGGTGTCAAGGAACCGTAAGAGCCTACAGGGCGAAGGCATTCAGTCCAACCGAGTCCTGGTTTCTGCGCAGTCGGCATGTAATGCAGTTGTTCGTTGGGGACCTGGAGGTTCATCCGCATCATCCGTCGAATCCCTCCCTCATCCCTTCGCAAAGAAAGCCCATGGACCAACGACAATGATTATGAAACATCAATCTCATCATAGAGTCTGGACAGCGAGAGGATCAGAACGATCCTTGGGCACCCTTGGGTTTCTCTCTGCGGATATCTACAATTCAGACACCGCACTTGTTGAAGGATAGCTCTATAGCTTTTTCGGCATTTGCGTAATCGATCTTTACTCATCTACTATGAACAGACAGCACTTGGGGCTTTTGGTAGGAGTCAATTGTGATGGTACATATGTGTTCCTGAAGCATGGATACTCATAGGTTCGGTAGAAGATGCATTCCTACGACCCCCATCATTCCGCCTTTGAAAGCCGCGGACTCCGATGAGACATGCATACACCATGGAGCTGCTGAGGGGGTCCACACGACACTTTCGCTGTTGGAGCGATGATGCGTCGTCTCACCCACAAGGATTGCCATCTTCATTTGGTAAATCTAGGGCGTTTGGAAGACTCGACTAGCTTGCTTTTGATTCAGCAAGTTCGAGATAGGCGAGCCCGCAGCTTGACTATTTAATGCTTTGTCGACCCCGAGAAAATATGCAGCAGCAACAGATCGACTTATTCACTCTTTCCCGCATCTAGTTTTTGCTTTTCCCAGTTTCTATCTAAAAAGGTTTCTCGCGCTTTATCGTACTACTTCAAGCCAATCACACATACCCGCAAATACTCGATCAACACTTGCATCATCGAAAGTATGAGGGGCCACCTTCTGATCTTGGCGCTATCAGCCCTCGCATCATGCGCGATCTTCTTGGAGAAAAGAGGCGAAGGCGACACTTGTAAATCTGGCAAGACGATTGATGGAAAGGCCGTCATTGGGAAAGTTTCTACCCAATCCAAAGACAAAAACACCCAGAACGAAGTTGGGATTACAGAGCAGTGGAAGAATGTCCTCGGCGATCTCTTGGACCAACTTGAGGACGATGCGTCCGAGACCACCTTTGAAGCAAGCAAACAGACCGATGTCGAAAAAGGCTCTTGTGATACACTGGGCATGGCAATCACAATGGACGAAGGCCTGGACGGCGGCACATTCACCCGAGACGAGTGGGGTCAGATCTTGGGCAACTTCGTGGTCTGCTTCCGAGATGACGAGCAACAACCGACTTCGATCACATGGGACGTGTACGGCGCCGATGATTACTTCGAGCTGGGTGTCTCGTTCAACCACTACAAAGAGTCAGCTTGCACCTGATGGCCAAAGACCCCAACTACCTGCGGCCAGGTCTGAATCACTGTCCCGCGGGCGCTATTGTCTCAAGGTGGTCGCGCATCACCGGTCTCGTGGTCACGCACCACAGCAATCGGTGAATCATTTCGCCAACCTACCTCACAGTCTTTACCCGCGAATGCTTACGATATTTCTTTGGAAGTTTTCAATGCTCATCGGGAAGCCAAATCCCATCAGAACGTCTGGATCCAACTATTTCAGTGCTGCGTTACTCGAGTTTGCGTCACGTTTGGCAATAGTGTTTGTACTTAGCGGCGTAGCTTGAGATTCTCAGATAGAAGGAACACATTCGTTAGGCTTCTGTCACATGGGTTCCTTGAAGAGCTAAGTAAGCTCTGGTTCTTCACGAAGGATATCGTTATAGCTCGATCAATTATCTTCTCTGCCATCAGTCTACTTAGTGGTGGCGCCACTCGAGATGAGCGCTAGCCTCAGTAGGGCGGAAGGGACTGATATGCTCAGATGCGTTTCAGAGTGTATTAGAATGTATAGCAGAATGATATCCAATGGTGCGGCTGACGATCATTTGATTATCAGGATAGCTTATCAAGGTATTCAACACAGCCTTTGTGTAGAAGGGGTAGTTTTATGATTCCATGAAAGCCCTCCCACGCCAGCTCTCCAGCTTCTCTACGGCTATTGCAGAAATCAAGATGTTCTCACGTATACGCTCGAAATTGGGCACATTCTATCATCTGACAGCCTATCATCTCGAGTAATCGGGTTGTGAACGTGCGGGTTGTGGCATGCAAGCTATCCTGACATGCATCCGTGGCACAACACTGGTATGACGTAGGCATCTCTTCAAAGCCACGGGGTAAATCAGGAATTCGATATCGCTGTCCGCAGCGCAATTATGTAGCGAAAAGGAAACGATAAAGGCCAAAAGAAGGAGAAACGGGTCCCTGCCGCAGTCCGCGCAAGCGGGAACGTCCAAAACGCCTGACGAGGCGTCTTTGGTATTTGGTCCAAGAAGCCAGATAGTCTGCAAGCTCTTGAAAGCCCGGCTGAAGACATGATAAAGTAGACACCTGTAGGTAAAAAAGAATAGGTCTGAAACGCAAGACCTAGAAGCTTCGCCACTTATCGGCCATGCCCTTCACACCCACCCCCCACCCCGGCACCCTCCACGCCTACGCGCCCCGCCTCGTCGCTTTTGAGCACATACCCACGAACTCCAAGCATGACCCCAAAATCCCACCCCACAACTTCCTCCTCTTCCTCGGCGGCCTCTGCGACGCCCTCCTCACAGTCCGCTACCCCTCCACGCTCGCCACCCTCCTTCCACCCACCTGGAGCATCGCGGAAATCCAAACCCGCTCCTCAGGCGTCGGCTACGCCACCGGCTCCCTCGAGCGCGACGCCGAGGACATCGCTAAGGCCGTCGCTTACTTCCGGGATCTCGCCGCCCAGCGTGCCGGGAATGCGGCGACGAAGCTCATACTGTTTGGGCACAGCACAGGCTGCCAGGACAGCATGAACTACCTCGTCGGCCCCTGGAAAGTCAGCCCCATGCCGAGGTACGTGCTGGAGCGGCCGGGGGTAGACGGCGTGATTCTGCAGGCGGGGATTAGCGATCGGGAGGGCGTGCTGGGGACGGAGGGGGAGCTGCCGGCGCCGCAGGTGGAAGAGGCGTTGGCGCTGGCTCGGAGGATGATTGAAGAAGGGAAAGGAAACGAGCATATGCCTGTGACGGCTACGCGGGGGCAGTTCGGCGCGCAGATGACGGCGGAGCGGTGGGTGAGTCTGATGAGCGAGGACGGGGACGACGATTACTTCAGCAGTGATCTGGGAGAGGAGCGAGTGGAGCGCGTGTGGGGCGCGCAGGGGCTGGCGAGCAGAGGCGTAAAGACGCTGGCGCTGTTGAGTGGGGAGGATGAAAACTTCCCCAGGGGGATCGATAAGATGGCGTTGGTGGGCAAGTGGGAGACGTATGTGAAGGGGAGTGGGGGCGCTTGGGATGATCGCAGTGGGACAATCCCCGGGGCGTATCATAATTTGAATGGGAATGGAGAGGAGGTGGTGAAGGGGATGTGTGAGACTGTGCTGGGATTTGTGGAGTCGGTGGACCCGGAGCTGGCGCATAAGGACGTGGGTAAGCTGTGATGGGGGATGGACCATTCGATGAATGCATTAGTAGTACAGAGCCATTCTTTGATGGCGTTGAAGATACATTCCTGCTCATGTGTCGATGTCCATCTTCTCGCCAGCGGCGCCCTCTTGACCCTCTGCCAGCTCGTGCACCGTGACGTATTTCCCAATGTCCTCCTTCCGAATGATGCGCTCGGCCAGCCAGGCAGTGCTGCCCTTCTGGAATCGATAATCTCGCTGCTTCTTTTCTCTCGGGTTGGCAATGTCCATGTTGCGCAAGAGTGTCGTCTTCTCGTTCGTGATGATCGCCACATCAACATTGGATCCAGAGCCCAAGTCGTTGAAGATGCCTGAGCGAATTGCCTGTCTTGCCAGCTCCACAGCCTCGTCTTTTGACATCTTTGGTTTCCATTGCGTCTCGAATACTGACATTGCGGCCAACGAACCAGAACCCATCGTCACGTATGGAAGCTTGTCTGTGCTACCGTGAGCGTGGACTGTGAAGAGGTGTGCGCCAGTCGGGTCCACGCCCGCGACGACCAAGTAAGCGCCGATATAGCCCTGGTATCGGAAGAGATGTTGCTTCAGCATCGTCATCACTGTTACGACGCGCGGCTTTCGACCCGTTGATAGTGAGTGGAGTTCAAGGTTGGAGGACATGAGGGCGGTCGTGAACTCGGTGTCCGCTGCTGTGCCTGCACCTGCACACCATATCTGAGGGGCGATATAATGTAGCTTTTCACAATTCTTGTCCGCAACGATAGGTCCTGATGTAGCACGTGTGTCCGCTGCGATCTAAGCGTTTTCGTAAGCCTACGGACTCCGAATAAGAGACTATTGTCTGGTGCTTACCACAACTCCGCCGTCGTACAAACATCCAACGATAGTGGTGCCTGTGCTCGTGGCTTTCGGTAATGGAACGCCGCGGGCATGGAGAGCTGCATTGCGATCATGATTGGAAAAGTCTAGGCCAGGCATGTTGGGATGAGAGGCGGGAGAGATCGAAGTGGAATTGTATGAGTGGGGACGGAGAAGCTGGAGCGTTGAGATTGACTGGACCCTTAATACTTGATCTCGACGTGTTCTGCTAGCTTCAATAGTTCCCAGCGTACCAAAAGCTGCACGACTGGCGAAGAAGGCCGGCGAGGGTGATGATAAAGCTCTGAGCTGCCTGAGACGACGCGCGACCAAACGGATGCCAAGAGATTTCTGCCAAGAGATTGCTGCCTTGTTGCCTGATCTTCATCTCGGATCAGTCGCGTCCGTTACCTCTCAAACGCGATCATTGCTTCAACAGCTGTTCTACAATTTGTACGAAGGTTGATTTACATATCCCAGGCTCTTCATCGATCTCCGTCAATTTCTGCGCTAGAAGTTTTGCAGACAGACGCACAAAAACACGCCAGGCGATCTCAAGCGCACCTTCGCTGGTCGGCGCTGCTCTATCAATCTCTCGCTCACAACTGGGACTGGGCCTACTTCCTTCTCCCCTGGTTCACTGCTGGCGAGAGGCAAAGCGCCGTTTGGTGCGACCGCGAAGCTCTCGATCAACATGCGATCTCCATAGTCGGCCCATGATCAGAACGCAGTCTGGTTACACACCCAAGATGGCAGCGGGGATGTTTGGGAGTAGTAACCCACTGATGTCGGGCGGAGGTGGGCAAGCCAGGCCATCAGATCCTCTCGACGAAGTAATTACGGAGAATGTGGGGTTCGTCTCTCTCAACGGAGACGCAAGGCCTCTGCGCATCCTGCCGACTCAATGGCCGACCGATGCACTACCTCCCCCGACCGCCTCACTGTTCTCGGTTGCTTCACGGAATGGGCTGTTGGCAGCGGCGGACCCCAACAAGCTCGTCATCGCCCAGACGAAGGACGTACGGACGGATCTTGCGCGGACAGACGGCCAGGAAGAGACGGTCAAGACGTTGTCACGCTCTATGACCATTGACTTGCCCACAAGGGTGTGCCAAGTCGCTTTCTCATCTGATGAAAAGTACTTGGTGATATCAGCTGAGAGTGGTGGTGGCTTGCAGGTCTACGAGACAGCATCAATCAAGCAGAACAATACCCAGCATGCGTTCCAGATCGGCACCAATGACATCTCGGTTCGAGCATTGATTGCAAATCCGGCTGAAGACCAAGGTCATTTGTTTGCTGTGGTTCTGAGCGACGGCAAACTCGTGATCGCAAACATGAAGGACCGAAATCTGCAAAACAGCAGTCAAGGAAGCCCACTGCTCAGAGATGGCGGCGTCAGCTGCTGCTCATGGAGCGCCAAAGGCAAACACATTGTCGCAGGGCTCGAAGATGGCACTGCAGTCCACCTCACCCCCGATGGAACAGTCAAAGCGACAATACCAAAACCTCCACCTACCAATGATCCGAAGTACGATAACTGTCATGTTGCATCAATGCTGTGGCTGGACAACACGAGCTTCTTCATTATATACAACTCGAACGTAGATGCGATGGACCTGAGGACATTCATTGTGACGAAGCAGGAGAACACCTTCTCGTTCCGCAAGCTCGCGAACGAACCTCTTGCGCCGTTTGGTCAACTGCGTCAGCCACCACACTACTTCATCAGCAGGTTGCGTGCATATGAGCCAAATCTCAAAGACGCCTTGTTTGTCACCACCACGTGTGGCCCAGACGTCGGTCTTATAGCCAACTCGGCAACACCACTTTCCCGAGACGCTCCCAACACAGCCAACAACTATGCACCCGTCACTCTGTCAGAGGACTCTCGACGAGCACAGCTCAACGGCTCTGTCGGTGATGACATGGCAATGGAAGACCCGTCAGCTTTGGGCATGGCATTTGACTTTTCTCCCGACGAGCGGGTGAAGCGCCCTATACCACAGCAGACGGATGCGCTTGAGCAAGCGCCGCATTCTGTTCCGGCGATCATGGTGTTGAATCACGAGGGCATCCTGTCCGCATGGTGGTTCATCTACAATGAAGCCATTCTTCAGAATAAGATCTACAGAGGTATGAATGAAGCTCCTGCAGCTCCTGCTCAACCAACAACGCCCGCAACACCGGCACCATCGCAACCTGCGTTTGGACAATCTGGGTTCTCTGCTTTCAAGACTCCAACTGCAGCCCCTGCACAGTCTTTGGGGGGCGGCGCTTCGCCGTGGGGCTCTCAGCAAAAGGGCCCGGCCTTCGGACAGTCTGGGTTTGGTGCGCCGGCTTTTGGCGCGCCCTCACAGCCGGCCTTTGGTGCTCAATCTACACCTGCGCAACCAGCTTTCGGTTCTGCATCGGCGTTGGGTGGTGCGAACAAAGTATTTGGCGGCAACTCCACGTCGAACGCATCACCATTCGGAAAAGTCACGAGCCAAGGTAACGATGCTGGTAAAGCATCACCGTTTGGAGCCTTTGCGGTGAACAAAGATACAGGCTCCTCTTCGCCATTTGGTAATATCAACAAGAACGCTGAAACAACCTCTTTGTTTGGGAAGAAATCACCGGAGACCGCTTCTTTTGGCAACTCGACATTCGGCCAAGCATCAAATCAGCAGACTGGTTGGGGATTCGGTCAGCCGGAGAAGAAAGACGAGAAGCCTCTTGCCTTCAATCAGCAACCAAGTAGTGGATCAACCATGACGATCGGCTCCAGCTTTGGCACCGGCAGCTTTGGGAAGCCGTCAGGCCTCGGCAGTGATGCCTCGCCATGGGCGACGCCATCTCTATCGAACAATACTAGCGGCAGTTTAAAGCCTGCAACAAATAAGGCCCAAGGGGAAGACGCTGATATGGATATGGACAAGAAGGCCGATAATGTGTTCGGCTCAGGCATATCCGAATTAGGCTTTGGCGAGAAGAAAGACGAGCCTTCAAAAGCGCCCGAGAGCCCCGCCGAGACGCCTAAGATCAAAGAAGAGCCCGTAGACGACGCCCCTTTACCGCCAGACTTCTCGACCAAGCCTTCAGAACCTAACGTATCAGAGCCTTCAGCGGATATTCCACCACCTACACCATCACCAGCTGCTTTGCCGCCTTCGCCAAAAGCGGATAAGGAAGTACCTCAAGCTGCGAAGACACCCGAAAAGCCAGCGTTGAAGCATTCTGACAATGACGAATCCACCACCCCCAAGACTGCCGAACAGACGCCCACAAAGGATCGAGACGACGGAAGGGATGATAGGTCTGAGCCATCTCCAGCAGGCAGTGAGCCCGAGATTGTCGAAGCTGAGAGGTCCATGCCACCGTCCCCCACAAGATCCATCGTCACTGAAGCCGATCCTACTATTGACCTCAATAAAGCTGGCACATGGCCACGTCAAAAGTCACCAGTCCAGCCCACACCACAAAAGCCTTCTATGTTTGGTGGCGACTCAGGAACACCTACAGGTAGCATCTCTTTTGGTCAAACACCCACCACCAATATGACAAAACCTCCGGTCTTCTTCAAGCCACCGGGTGGCGAGTCCCCTCGCTCACCCAGCCCGGTCCGCCAGCAACCGCCGGGTGGACGCCGTATTGCCTCGCCAACAAGAAGGAGTAGTGCATCCCCAATCCGTCTTGCTGCGCCTTCACCTGATCGCGCGGCGTCTAGCCCTGTTCCAACAACGTTTGCTCCGACCCCACGCAAGCCAACTTCAAACCTCGCAAACCAAATCACACCCGCCAGAGATTCCCCTACGCCAACGGCGACACCTGCTACTCGAACACCTGCTCCTGCGCCCCGTGTCCCTAGTGTGGATTTCAGTGCGGCACAGGAAACCGAAGATCGCATGCAGGAGGATCTCGAGCGTCCGCTCAAGGCGTCAAAGAAGCTTAAGGACTTCATCGCGCATACCGATTATGTGGACTCAGTTGGTGGTACTAGCATAGCATCCCAGGTTGAACGTTTATACAGAGACGGCAACAGCATGGTGGATACATTGGGCATGAACGCAAAAACACTTGGCGAGTTTATCAAAGGCCACGAAGAGCTCTACAAGCAACGCGAGCATGACGTCGAGGACCTCGAGCCTGAACGGCAAGACTCATGGACACTGACTGAGATTGACGACCTGGGCATCCTGCAGAAGGATCTCGCCAGCAATCTCGACGCTGACCGACCTCAGAACGTGCGCGATACGCTATTGGAGCTGAGGGACATCCATCGCGAGACTGTGTCGATACGTAATAAGCGGCAGGAGGTCGCGCATGCCGTCTCTGAGATCCAGTCCTTGCTCAACGGCGAAGACCCTTTTTCACAATCTGGTAGGGCGAAGCCGAAGCTCAGCACACAGCAATCAGCCGTTCTCCGTGACCTTCGCAAACAGTATTCAAAAGTTCAGACTTTAGTTGCTCAAGCTGAGGAAGCCACATCACTCCTCCGCGCCAAGGTCGTTGCGCAAGAAGCCAAGAACGGAGGCATGGAACGTGGCGAGGCTCGAGAAGTGCCTACGGTTGAAGCTGTTGTCAATACGATAGCGAAAATGACCCGCATGGCTGAGATGAAGCGTGGAGACGTCGACTTACTAGAGGCGCGGCTCAAGAAGATGCGAAGAGGCAGCAAGATCAGCGAGGACGATTTGGGCAAGAGCTTGAGCCGCATCAGTCTAGGTGACGGTGGTAGACGGAGCGTACGTGCTAGCGAAACACCATCGCCGCGCAAGAGCATCCGTGGCGCAGATCGTAGACCGCGGGGTACGAAGAGCTCGAGCTATGCGCTCACGTACTCGGATGAGGAAGACGATGAAGCGGACGGAGTGATGGTGAAGCGTGAAAACAACGCGGAGGACGAGGATTTGGCGCGCAGCACTAGAGCGCTGGCCATTCGAGGAGGCTCAACCAATGGTGGCGGCAGGACGAACTTGTCAGGCTTGTCGCCTGCGGAGCTTGAAGGCTTCATCGACAAGCAGGAAAATCGGAGGCAGGTACTGGGTATGTTCAGGGACCAAATCGTGGCGAGAGGACCAAAAGTGAGGAATGCGACGAAGGCTTAAGTCAGGCTGTGGCTTACATTGGATCCAGCAAAGGCATTATTGCTTGTGTAATATTTAGCGTGGCGTTGGAATCGCTGGTAGCGGTCGTGGAGGAAGAGTACACAAACTGAATAAACTTGCTCGTATCTAGTCACACGGGTTGCGTCGTCTCGCGATGTGTCCAACCAGTCGCATGCAGGACCTGAGCTTGTCTCAGTCAGACGGACAGTTTTTCGCGCAGACGCGACAAGTGGAGGAGATGACAGAGTCTGATGGTCGGATGGTGGTGGCACAATGGGGCTGGTGTGGGGCCAAAATCTCGGCTGGAGCCCGGAAATCCCAATTCCTCTCCAAAACACCAAACGTGGCCGCCGGACATAGCAGAAGACATTACCCACTCTACGCTGGCCCCTCCTCCGAGGACAAGCACAACTTCCAGAAACCTGGGTCGAGCGCGAACCTAGGAAGCATTCATGAAGAGTTTCCCGCTAGAGCGCGGCGAAGAAAAGGGGTGCCTCGTCGGAGGACTTAGGTAATCGTGAGGCCCGGGGCGGTGGGAAATATCTGCGTGCGCCCTGGTGTCAAGATGAGGTGTACTCCAAGTCAGCTTTTGGCCCTCTCGAGCTGAGATTTGCTAAGACTGTAGCCGACCTGTATCCCTCTGCATACCCAGTATCGATGGTCGTAGCCCCCAACCGCATCTCGAGCACGGGTCCACCTCTGGTAACAGCATGGGCAAGAAGATGTGTTGGCGCTTAGGGCCTACGACCGTCGGTATGCAAACGGATACTCAGTGTCTGAAGGGACGCTGACCAGCTGTCTATCTCCAAGCGCCGGAGTAGTACTCACCAGCGTTATGTGACAGCTGGCCAGTAGCAGCACACAAGCATGTATACTTACTCATCCCGCATTTATCAGCTGCATAATAAGTATTCCACGGCAATCTTTTTTCGCGCGCAATCTACCGCCTTCAACACCCAACAACACAATGGCTACTCCAGAAAGCACAGCAACGAGTGACTTACCGAAACATACAGCCCTTGGCTGGAACAAGGAATCCCATAGCGTATTCCGCAAGCTTGACACGAAATACTTACACTCCAGGCGTCACGAGGAAGTCTACACCAAATACGATATGCGACCGTTATTCGATTATCCGACGCAAAGCCCCAGAACCTTTTATGGCGGAACTTATCTACAGATATATGTCCACAACGACAATTGGAACCAGTTGACAGACGCAGAGTGGGAAGCCAGCCGTGACGAGTTCGCCGCAATCATTCATAGAGATGAGCCTACATTCAAAGAAGACTTCCACAAGATCACGGGGCGGCCATTGAAAAGAGCGTTGATCAAAGTAAGTTATGAAGTATTACCTGACAGTGACTTGCCACGTGGATTTAGAGGTGGTACGAATACGACTCAAGGAACTTACAGCTGTTGCTAGGAGCTCAATCCAGCGAAGAAAACTCGAGTATTGTATATGTACACGGATTCAAATGGTAATTGGTGAGTTGCGTTCAACGGCTGTGCATTATCTGTGCTCCGGGCTTCTAATCGTTGGAGAGCAGGGAGGCTGGCGCTCATGAACTGTGCGAGCTGAGGCCTAAGAAAGTCTAAAAGCCTCAGCGATCTCGAGCGTGTGAAAGACGTTCTAAAACCACGAAAAGAAGAAAGCGTACCAGAGCGCTGTACTTGCACAAAGCGCTCTCAATCACCTCAAGCCCAAAGCAGAAAAGGTCGCCGGTGACCCTTTCAATAGCGCAGTTACAATCGCGGCCTCAAGCGTTATTCTCATTGACCGGCCGCTCGAGTGCGGACGGCGGCACATCCTGGCCATAATCGGGACGACCAGCAAGGCTTTCGCATGCGTCTGCAATTGTTCCGTATCTTTCTGGGATTTGTGCCCTCTGAAGCTTCCGGCCACGGCGGAAAACGTGAAACACAGTATGGCGGTGTTTGTGTTTGTGGTCTCCTTCGCCATGGTGTATTACGATATCCAGGTCAACAGGTCAGGTGGAATTATAAAGGACGACCCACTTTTTACGAGGCAAGAGACCGCACCGATGGTACCACTTCAGCCAATAAAGCGAACCACAATGGATGAGGTGTAATACAGTCCACATTTCCAAGGACCTGGGCGGACACAGGTGTCCTCAAATCTTCCTTACTATCACGTAGATGCTCCTCTTTGATTCTCATTTACAATTCTTAGATGTATAGATCGTGTCTTCAATAGATATAGTAGCACCGGTAAGCCCAGGTATCGATGGACTCGAGAAGCCGACTCAATGTATGCATCGCTTGTTGGCCGGATCTCGTGCGCCACGGTGGTCGAACCAGTCTACAAGCGTGAAGCCGATATTACTGGCAATTCGTATACCTTCCTTATGTTACGCAACTCCGCAGCCATCTCCAAGCTCGTCAGAGGTACGTCAGCGGAGCCAATTCCTGTAGTAGTCTCGGCTCATGTCGATAGAAGCTCTACGATGACGATTCGTTTAACATGTCGTCTGTCTTGGTATTGCTCGTACAGTACGGTTTTCCGGTGGTTGCGTTCTTAGATTGACCATGCTCAGGTCGTGGTGCCCAGTCGCAGTCTAAACCGCATTTAGTGCGATCTGCGAGTCGATCTCAGTCATCGATCGGTGTCCCGCGCAGACGCAGCAGGTGGTAGACATGACACGTCTACACAGCAACACTCTCGTGTCAGTTGATGTGTTTTTAAGTCTCGCTGGAGGTATTCACCTACCGTACCGCATCAGATCCTCCGTACCCCAACTTACCACTCAAACTTCCTCACACACTCATTTACCTACACGTGCCATACACAGCCGCGCTTCTGGCTCACCATGAATATAGTGAAATCCGTCTTCACGCACGACCACCACCGCAAAGCCGTACACGACTACCTGAACTCCCTCCCAGCGGACGCTGAGCCGCGGAAGCAGATGGAGGCGGACTTGAACTGCAATGTCAGCAAGATGAGAATAGGCGTGAAGTGAGTCCAGCGCACATGCTTCAAGATCTACGTGCGTGGTGTTGATCTATTGATAGGGAGCACCCCGAGGGCACGCTGCACGGACGGTACAAAGTCGAGGCGTCGAAGTGGAAGGGCTCAAATCTGATCAGGGCAGCGGCGACGGTATATGAGGTTGAAGTGCCGGAGAAGTAGATGTCATCTCGTACGGGATTGTGTAGGCTTCATGGTCTTCAGGGAGGTATAGAAGTGATGAGCCTTTCATGCATGGCAGTATCGCTCCTCTGCTTAGTCTGCTCAGTGCATACCAATCACGAGGGTCATGGATGCAGTCATCTCGAGTTCGGACTGTGCATTCCATTATTGAGTGTTGTCGATACGTCGGCACTTCAATATCGCACGCGGGAAGCGCGAGTCTGTTTTTGTACCTATCTGCGAGGTGATCTGGCCTTCCCATCCTACCCAAGCCCGCGTTTCAGTCTCATCTTCACTTGCCCATCACCTCTTTCGCCGAAGCTTGTTGCTGCTGCTGCTGCTGCTGCTGCCAGGGCCACTTCATCCTTACCTTAGCTGATACCCCGTGGTAACCTATCTGCCATGATTTCTAAACGCTGGGCTAAGGCCGAGACCCTCGTCTTCGGTACAGACGCCTACTGGCAGCATATACTGATGAAAGCACTGCGGATACCAGAGCACGAAGAGCTGTTGAAAGAGTTGAGAGAAGAGACGGGTTGTCAGTCCATGAGAAAGATGGGGTTGCGTGTTGTGTGAGTCGAAGCCGACGCTGTAGCTGGGTGGGTCCTGACTTCAGCGCAGAAGCCATCCTGGGTCTGTTGCCAGTGGTGATATCGTATTCAATGCACCCCATAAGGAAGGTGAGCACGAGAAGGGTGAGGAGGGTGTTACGCACACGGTCCATGTGAAGGTGCTTTGATGGGCTTCGATGGGCACGCCTGAGATGGCTCTATGGCCTTGCTGAAGAGGGCTGATCAGGCGATTGAGTTGATCGTGGACGCATTGGTGTGCTCGGCGCGAGGCGCGTGTGACGTGCTCGATGAGCGGAGGAGAGATGTAAGTGGTAGATGTCTTCTATTGTCTTATTGTACTTCTTATGTTCTACGCTCAACCATCTCTGTGGTTATGATAGGCATGCTCAGCCTTTTTCTATCGTACAGTCCTTGTAGACGCTACGCTCAAGTGGCTATTGGTATCTTATGAGCGCTTGAGACCTCCCGATGCGGGCCAGCGAGACTCTTGGGTCCCCTTCGGTATTGCTAACGCCTACTGCATGCGTCCACATTGAGGGACGGCGTTGCCGGAGGGGGTATCTGGCGTGCTGCGCGCTCGGCGACTTATCTAAATAGTGCAAGCTATCATCGATGCGCTGCCGGTTCAGTGCTCACTGATACCTCCACGTTGCGGACAATCCCTGAAGGGTCGCGCATCTGATGGGGGCGCGTGTTTGGAACTGGTCCACGAGAACTATTAGGCTTGCCTGCCCAGGCGTGACTGTACCCATACGTTAGAGCCCGAGCAAATAATACCAGCTGAAGCTGGGCGCAATGACGGAAATCCTTACCTCTGCTCTCCCAGCGGATTCACCCCCAGATCCAGGTCATCATCACTCGGCGGCGAGCTCTCCAAATCTCGTCGCCTACCTGGTGGTGCGGAGTTTAATGCATTGACTAGGTCCTGCGCGCCGGCCGATTGCACGTTGACACCGTTCTTGCCGTAGCCACCAAGCTCGATGTCGGAACGTTGCGGGTTCATGCGCTCCTCGTCTTCGGTGAGCCGGTGGTGCTTCGAGTTTCGGGATACGTTCTTGAGTGGATTCCATGATGGGAAAGGTGAGCCACCGGACTTGCCGCCGCTAAAAGACTGCTTTGTGCGACCGTGGAGAGCGCGGACGAGCGGGCTGAGAGTCGGAATGCAGGCCGCTAGGACGACGACATTTGATTCGATGAGCGTCCAGAGCAGTAGTTGAGCGGACAGGTAGGTTGGGTCTTGGGACATGTTCAGGGCTGGGAGTTTCGTGCACTTGTAGATTGTGAAGCCAAATGCGACGACGCCAAGACTCATGATGCTGGAGTAACCGAGGCGACGCTGCATGCTCATCTGCAGATGGTAGATCTTGTAGCATGGGTAGATGGCGTATGACAGATCGAGTGTTGCGGAGAGCGCTCCACTGAAAATGGCGAAGTCGGTAAGATATTTGGGGTTCCAGCATGATCCGGGCAGGTTTTTCAGCCACTGTTTTTGTGGAGGGTCTTAAGAGAAGATGTCAGCTCAAGGCAACCTGTATGGAAGGCCCGCTCATGTTCTTTTTCAACGAAGGTTCAGCTCGTTAGGGTATGGGCGAAGAAATAGTCGTCGACAGTATTGTTGGACGCTAATGAGTGTAATGCGTGGAAGCTGCGAGACGTACTGCATATTCCAACAAGCATGTAGTTGAGGACTATTACACAAAGCCCCAGGAGTCCCACCGAGCTATACAGAAGGATTTTGGCGATCTTTCCGGGCAGGAGCATCTTCCGCAGAAGGGGCACGATCGCTAGCTTTGGCCATGAGAACTATTGAGGAGTGATGTGAGCAGGCAAAAGCAACATCAGCGCCGTCTGGTAAATACTTACACCGTGTATGGCAACGCTGTTGGCAATGACAATCCATTTGGTGGCCTGCACGCCTTGCTCTTGCGTGAGTGTCTGTACATGCGCGCCCATGCCTTCCGAGATCGCTTTGGACATGAGGGAAGCCAGTGTAATATCGATGATCACCGACCAGACAATGACGATGTCCTTTGGAAAACCCCAGTCAGTACATATTTTGCCAGATCCAGCGGCTCGGGAGCATGCGAACTCATGCAGGTATTTTGCCTTACATCGAAACCAAAGTCCTTCTTCAGATTGCGCGCGATCAACCGCAATGTTACGGCAATGATGGAGATGCTCGTCAATATCCACGTCACCGTATTGCAGGTCGTCCCGAAACCATCGTCCATAGGGCCGGCGGCCATGCTTGGTCCAGACATGATGCGCGAGGTAGCGAAACCTGCACAGATGTCTGATAGATGGATAAAAGCAGGATAAACGACGACCCACTTCCTGTCACCTCACAACTCCCCAAGACTGCAGGGCAGGAAGGTGTACAACAAATTTGTATGGACCCGCGTGGGGAATCAGAGAGTAATGAAATGTGCATGAATGGAATGATCACCAGAGCGCCCGAGGAGCCCGTGTACATCGACGTTTGGCCCGCGATAATTGACTCGAGCTGAGGAGGCTGCCGAGCAACCAATCCCAGGAGCAGCAAGGTGCCAAGGTAGCGCCTGCACGCTGTACGCCCATCGGAGAAAAAAGAGAAGGCATCACGAAACCGTTGATCGACCGTGATAGTGGATCGAGTGTTCGCTTTCGGCAGTGTGACAAGGGTGCCACGGCCCGCGTGAATACATGGACCTATCAACGGTGTCGACCATGCGATACATGCAGTGCTTCTCTGACCTCCACGTAGGCATAGAGTGCGCTGTCTTCGTCGATAGTATAGCTGTCATATTCCCAATGGTGTCGCCGTCAGATTAAGGGCGTCTCGGCAACACTTTCGAATCAGCTATGATGGTGAGATCAGCCGCATCAACGGCAGAAGGTGGGACGGAAGTACCGTCAGCGTGGGAAGGATGAAAGGTCGGCGCGTGTCGAATCGAGAGGGCGGCTTCGAGTATTCTTGGCCGAGATCGGAATAGGAAACACGTTAGCTGGGGGCAGACATTATAGCGTGCTTTTTGGTGTAGCGCCCCCGATCGACGCCACCATTTTCTCGACGGTGGCAGCATGGTGCCAGACCCTTTGCCTTAGTTAGGTGTGAAATTTGAAGACCTTGCAGACAAATTCCTCTTTCAGCCTGGCCACTTCTCAAACCCTGGAGCGTCTCTCACTCTTTGAGACCAAAATCGGGTTATGCTCAACGTGCTTGAGACGGTAACATCCTTTGCCGAAGCCACTCATCACCTTGACTCCACAGACTTGCTGCAAGCGGATGAGAAAAATACGCCTAGAAAACTAGTGCTCATTATCAGCCGTGGGGCGGCTGAGGCGACATTACCTTGGCGAGGCTCCCCGAACTCGGCCTGCTGTTAGCTCACCACCGTCACTGTCCGCTCTGGATGATCTCAATGAAATCACACTGGCCGGCTTGTTTGTTACGATGCTCGTTGACTCTTTCGCAGGATTGTTGTAACCGAGCAACATATCCGACGCGGCTAGGGATTGCTTCCCCAGCACCCCAGGTCAGGTGGAAATGATATCCTATGAAACGAGTCAAGTGTGGGGGCGGCTGTGCTTCTATCACCAGATGTAGGCAGTTCTTGTAGCACCGCTTTTGGGTGGTACGAGGCCATTTCGATGGCTTTGCTGCAGAGGGATCTCTCTTGCATCCTTGCACCTGCTGTGTCCCCAGCTGATCGCGCCATCAAACCCGCTTGGCGCAATTTGTTGGCGATCCATGCCGTGCAATGGCGTAGGAGGCCTTCCGCTCCGCCAATCTCTGATGACGAGGATCGGATGACACAGCTCTGCGTCCGCTGCCGTGTTCAATACATAGTACCACTTTGCATTTTCGCGGATTGTAGAGAGTGAGACAACATTTATTCCCAGGGTACAGATAAGGGTTAGAGTGCTGCAAGGTACCGCACGTGAAGCGAACTCCTGCATCGCGTGTCACTCTAAATTCCTCGCTAGCTTCTTGTGGTTCTTTCTTTGTTTTGCTCGTGCTCCTGCCTGTCCCTCACACGAAGATGGCCCAGTCAAACGCGTCCGCCGACCATTTCAAGAAGACTGTCGAACAGTTCAACGTCTCGTCCTTCAGGGATGAGGCTGAGCGCAAGAAGGCCATCGAGGCCGCTCGCTCGCTCGTGCATCGTCTGGAGAGGCCAATGGATTCCATGCTGAGAATTGGCTGGATTGAGCCCGCCCATGCACTTGCGATCAAAACAGCAGTCGACATGAAGCTGTTTGACGCGCTAGGAAAGGATGGCGCGCAGAGCAAGAAGAGTGTGGATGAGCTCGCCAGCGCCACAAAGTCTGACCCTCTGCTCGTGCGTGAGTAACACCCCCGCCGTTGAATCCGCCATGATCGTTGCGATGCTATTAATGAACAATAAATAGTAGGCTAACAAGACCGCTGCTGTGTAGAGCGCCTCGTGCGGCTGCTCGCTGCCATGGACACCATCAAGGAGGTAGGCGAAAGGCAGTTTGCGCCTAACGGCTTGTCGTTGGCGCTCATGGAGCGTCCTGTCAGCGCCGCGATCGACTTCAGGTAAGCATTGCTGACTACACAAAGCATCAGACTGGTGGGACCTTACACGACCTGCTAACCAACGCTCCCGCAGATGGAACATTACCCAACCATCCTTCCAAGTCTTTCCCCGTTTCCTCCAACAAACAGACTACCAGAACCCGACCAACGCCCGCGACTGCGCCTTCCAGCTCGCTATGCAGACCAAACTCGCGCACTTCGACTGGGTCTACCAACAGTAAGTCACATGGTCAACCATCTATCACCATCGTTACACATACGCTAACCGGTGGATACTCATTTAGCCCCTCGGAAATGTCAGACTTCAGCGAACACATGGTCGGCTACACTTCCCAGCGCGGGACCTGGGATCAGATCTACCCCGTCCAAGATCTCCTCCTCACACCAGCCCCAGCCACCGACGACATCTTCCTCGTCGACGTCGGTGGCAGCCACGGCCACGACCTCACCCGCTTCGCCGCCACCTTTTTCCCCAACGACTCCACGCCCCGCCTGGTCCTCCAAGACCTGCCGTCAGTCATCTCGCAGGCCTCTGCCAAGGGCGCCCTTCCCCCTTCCATCCGTGCAATGGGCCACGACTTCTTCACGCCGCAGCCCATCAAAGGGGCGCGTGCCTACTACCTGCACTCTGTGTGCCACGACTGGACTGATGCGGACGCTGTCAAAATCCTGGAAGCAATGCACGCGGCCGCTTCTACGAGGACCAGCAGCGGGCAGATGCCCAAGGTGCTCCTCAATGAGAATGTGCTCCCGCCGATGGGTGCAAAGGCGCAGGCGGCGAGCCTGGATCTGATGATGAGCGCGTATCAGGCGGGGTGCGAGCGGAGTGAAGGCCAGTGGAAGGCGCTGTTGGAGAAGGTGAGTGAACTTTGCACTGTTGGTCAACTTTGCGAGACACGATGCGCTGACATCAACCCCTTTAGGCCGGCTACAAGGTCACAAACGTATACCAAGGTGCGGCCGTTGACGAGGGCATCGTGGAGGCGGAGGCTGTCTGAAAGCACTTCCATCCGCGTGCCTTCTTCAAACCGGTCGTCAAACAAGGTGTGTCAGACAACCGGCGAACATCCCAACTGGGAACTTGTATAGACACCATAGAAATTAGATTCGTGCCGTATTCAGGCAATGCGTTCGTCTTTCACCGTCCATGGGACAATATGACAACACTTACTGTACAGATCCGCTCATTACTTACACGCAGCCATCTCGACACTCAGAATACCTCTCGCGGTTCCATCCGCTGATGTGACACATTCACCTCCGTCAACTTCACGATCGCGCCGTGCGGGCGACTATCGGGTCGCACTTGGCCTGAGATGTGCCCCCGGGGTAGCGTCTCCGCCAGCTCGACATCGCTATCCGCCCGGTGATAAGGGTGGCTCTTCTCTGTCCCTCGACTGCCTTTGCTACTGCTCGAGCGCGAGAAGAACGAGCGCACCCCTGGCGTGAACACTCGGTCTAACAGGCCAGCCCTGTGTAATGGCTGCAACGTTGGCAGACATGTGCAAATGATGCCCACGTCCAGTTCGATGCTGAGCCATAGCTGAGTTGGGATATAAAGCCACGTTTGATCGAATCCCCTCATTGATTCAACAACAATTATCTCCCTCACCACTGCCGCGATGATCGTACTGTCCCATGTCAGCATCTTACCCCTAATCCACTCAAACGAGCGCGTAGAACTCACCAAACCCCCGTAGCAAACACCACACAAATCCCCAGCTTCTTCCTCATACTCATCTGCAACCGCCACACCAACGGCAGTGGCATCACCAGCAAAGCCGTATCCGTCGCGATGTTGAACGCGCCATTCGCCCAATACATCTTTGGTACATCCAGGCATTTTCCTGGACCTGTCCACCCGATCGTGTTCCACGCCATGGCCGGCGGGTTGCAGTAGGTCGCGTACATGACAAAGAAGAGAAGACAGTAGACTGTCGCGAACGCCATCATGCTGTAGCAGAGGCGCCGGAACCAGGGGACGACGCTGAAGAGGGAGAGGTAGAGGAGGAGGAGCGAGAGTTTCGCGCAGAGGATGCCGAGGAGGTAGATCATTGAGGCTATGAAGGTGAGCTAGTGGTTGTGTTAGTAGGAGAGTGGCGTAGAGGGGCGATGAAAGAGGAGTAATGGAGGTTTAAGGACTGACGTCTTTCGAGATGTTGCTGTCCGGACCCAGGGAGATGGAAAGGGGAATGTCCCAGACGTGGCGGCCCATTGCGAAGTGTTCGATCACTGAGCAAGTCAGCCCTATTGATATACTGAGCGAGTGTGCAGTGACTTACGGACGATGTTGACGATGGTCTGCCCGACCGCGAAGATCTGGCGTTGTGTCAGTACACCGCTTGGCCATACAGGGCAGCAACATCTCAACGCTGGCATCATCACCACTCACAACAGCCAACACAATCAATACTAAAACTCGTCAGCCTCTCTCCCGCACATCAAGCAGCCGCACTCACGATCATCCCACGTCAACCTCTTCGCAAAATACCGCTTGACCCATATCCGCAGGCCCACGAAGATCAAAGCCAGCACACAGAAGATGATGCCCGGAATCAAGTATTGAGGCCCTCTTGTCGGAGGGTCGATGTAGTTAGGCACCACGCCCTTGGGCATCTGTGCAATATACGGAACATACGGTGCATCTGAAGAACCTGGCGGGCCCGAGCCTCCACCTGGTGGCGGACCTCCAGCCGGTGGCCCTCCAGAGGGCGCGCTCCCCGGCGGCGGTGGTAAGGGCGCAGCTTCAAGCGGGCGTTCCATGGCGACTCTGGTTGTCTTTACGTGGTACCGCCAAGTGCGGTGAAAACGCACGGGGAGGCGTCGCCGCGGGGCTGTCCATTATATTCGCAAAGGACATCTGTCGCGTCATGAAGGATTCTCCCAACACTGCACGATCGCAGTACCGTACCTTGCCGAGCCGCGGACCGCAGCACGCACTCGAAACCAGACACATGTTTCCAGTGGAGGATCGTGCATAACTGAGTATGTTTTTCCCGTGCTTCGCGAATGAGATGGGCTAGACTCGGTAGATGGAGGGGCTATATGGATGCTTAGCTGCGTTAGCGCTTAATAGATGTGTTATGGAGTTGTGTGATGTTGTACTTCAAGAGCACGCGTTGATGTCGATGGTCCTTTACGTAGACCGCCAATGCGCGTTGCTTTAACGTTGTTTTCACGCACACATACACACATTTCTGGGCTACTTCTACCGTATATTCATAACGCTTTGAAGTTCGCTGAGAAGCAAAAAGCATATCTAGTCATTTTTCGCGGATTCACACACGGCTGAGACCCCGATGTGCGTTCTCCATGGAGACACTGCACCCCTCCTGCACGACACCCAATCCCCACTAGAATCGCGTGTGTGCCTCGCCATCGGCTTTCCCCATACTTTAAAATGCTGAACTTCTGACGAGTAACGTTGCACCTGGCCGAAAATCCAGTCAGGATCAGATGCCCGCCCATGGGGTTTATGCGGCTACTCTTGGATCGTCGCAGGATTATATCGCCACCATCGCATGCCTGTATTATTCATCGCCGGGCTCGTGCCGGCCCAGTGCGGTTCCGTTCCACTGCGATAGCACAGGAATGGGCTTAAATGTGCCTTGCCTTTGCAGGGTTATTGCATTGGGGAGGATGCAGATCTTATGTGCTGGCTTACCACCGTGCTCCATTGGTGGGTGGCCTCACCCGCCGTTCAATGCGATTTGGCCGTTTCTTGAACAAACACGCGCATGATGAAGGAAAGGGCGAAGCACGTTTGATGTCTCGTTATCTATACATCGTACTCAAGCTGTACATACATCTACACTTTGTCCCTACCGCATACCCCTGTCATCTCCTATCTACATTGTAGCACTGTCCGAGTTCCAGCTGAATACTCACGAGTGCTTCCAGAACCCAATCTGATCCACGGAATCGCTCTGCATGTCTTCCGCAGGCAACGGCACCAACACCGGCATGTCACTTCCAGTCTTCTGAAGGTAAAGCTTCTTGCCCTGAACACAAGCCTCACACGCTGTCCTCACACGATCAGAGGGCACCTTCGCCGGCGTGTCACTTGCTCGACTTGTGCAGCAGGTTGTGCCACCCCCTCGAGCGGCGCGCTTCCATTCGGCGCGCTTGAATTTGGTGTCCGTGCACCTGTGGATGGCTGTGATAAGTTTTTCGCGGATTCGAGGTGCTATGGTGTTTGGGTGGACTGGGAATGGGCGGTCTGGCAAAGTGACACGGACGTCGTTTAGAGTGGACGGAGCGTCCTCGTCCTCGTCTTCGCTTTGTAGGCGAGTGTGGTGAGTATTGCTCTCTGTGTCTTGCGTAGTGTTGGCATCCTCGTATTCACCAAGCGTTTGCGATGAGGCAATGGAGCTTACTTCTTCTCCATTTTCTGCCGGCGAAGAAGAAGAAGTCGATTTGGAAGCAGACTGAGCCGCCTCCAGATCGCGAATACAGGAGTCTCGTTGATGGACGTCTTGACGCAGGAGCGCGTTCTGGAACCTCAGCAGGTCGTACCTTTGGCTGGCGTCCGCCTCGGCATTCTGCGCCTCCTTGCACTCTAGTTTGTGGGCGTGGAAATCTGCAGTCTGCTGAATGCGGAGACGCCGAGCACGATCCTCGGCCTCCTCTGCGCGGCGAACCGCTTTTTCGCGTTCTTTGGTAAGCTCGTCTTGCTTCTTGATAGCTTCTGCTAGGCTTTTCTCGAGCTTCGCTTCGGCGAGGCATTGCTCGCATAGGTCGTTGTCTTCGACCTCAAGTAGGTTATCATCCGCTTGCTGAGCCGGCTCAACTTCGACGGCATCATGGCGCGCCCGAAGCATATTTTTCGCGGATTGAGCTTGACCGGCAGGCTGCCATAGGTAGTTCATGAAGTTCATGGTTGTCGCCGCTTGGGTTTGAGACAGCGGAAATGGAGCGATGGCAGCTGAGATCGAGTGTGCGGCGATGAATAGACGTTGATGCGAGCTGACAACAAAAGGGCCTCAATCATCCTCATATGTTGGCGATGCATAGTTTCTGAGCTGGTGAAGTTTGCAGCTGGGTATTGTTCACGTTTTGTGCATTACAATGCGATACGTTTGCTTCCGAGCAAACTCTTCTGCATTGTATCGACCGAACAAAGTCAATGGGACCACGCTTCAATGAGAAGAGTGTTTGCTTCTGCAATAAAGGGAATCTTGAGACCTCGAAGGAGCAAGCGCGGCATTGCCGTTAGCTAGGCAGCCACCAAAGGGTATGGCACCCGGTAAAGCTCAAGCTTGACTTGAATATCCAGCGAGGTCACATGTATTCGCGCCGACATCTACTGGCGAACAACTAACATGAGACAGTCCAAACCTGTTCAGTCAAACAAATATTAGTTCCAGCGCGTAGAGAGAAGGCCTTTTGGGATAAGAGGAATGCAAATTAGCCATCGTTCTATGTTGCAAGTACCACTTCACGTCCTTTACCAAATCCCTGTCTTGGAGTGTCGACATCCTTTCACACGATACCATACCCTTATCACCGTCGACAATGCCAAAAGTACTGGCGAAACGAACGTTGCTATCATTCCAACATGTCGTCTTGTGCTTTGAACCCTGTACGACAGCCGTTCACTAGAGAAGAAGCTCCTGAAAACATTTGATCTTGTGCCGTTTGAGATAACTCATTACCGCCTGCTGTCCTGCCTTGGGGACAAGCCCAATCCTTCGCTTCTGTCCCGTTCTCAATTCATAGTACGGCTCCGTGACAGTAATAAAGAGCTCAAATCGCCCTGAATATGTCGGATAATCTACGCTTGTGTACTTGATGGAGCGAAATGGGAAGTACATCATTGGGTGTTCAAATCCAACGAGGATGCCAGTCTGCAAGAAGTGTATGATGTCTGTGCCATGAAGTCACGTCAGCTGTCCCTTCTCAAAAGATATCATGCGTGCGACTGACCGTTTGAGTCTTCTAAGGGGGTACGACAGCTGACTGCTTTGGTCGCCTTCCAACAATGACCCGCTGCCTGCCAGATCCTCGGAACTGACCCTGATGACACGTCTGTGAAGTGGTTGTAGAATTTCGTCCATCATCAGCTCGAAGTACGACACGCAAGTTTGTTTTGGGGAAATCCTGACACCGTATCCGCCTTTGAGATATCCAGGCGCTTTTCGGTCGGGAAGGCCGAACGTGATGATGCGTGGAACATCTCGTCGCCATCCTGAAGCTCCGACCGCTGCAGTCGGTACAATCACAACGCGAAAGGCGTCCCTGTCCTCGTCGTCCTCGTCGTCGTCAGCATCCTCACTTTCAGACGTGTTGGTACTGTCTTGATGAGCCTCATTGGCATCCTCCGGTGTCGGCATAATGAAAACTTGTTCTAGATACTCATCTTAGCTGCGAGTCTGGTGTATGCCTTTAACAGCTCTGAAGTCGCAACAGACTTACCAACGTGGGCGAAGGGTACGTGAAACGTATTGTCAAGGATGCCCCCAGGATGTTCTGAGATCTGCAGGTAGCCGCCTTCCATTCCGTCCTTGTTCAATTCGAAGTGCATGTACTTGCATAATGGAGACAAGAAGGGGATGTCAGAGCCGCGTAGAACACAGTGTCCAGCGCCGATGCCCCAATGGTCCTTGTAGTAATTACCTTGGTAATATTGATGCGTGTATTGGTACTGTCTCTGAAGTTCGCTGGTCTGTGAATAGTCTTCCTTAGAACTTGGTGTCAACATGCGCTCACGCTGCTGCACATCCTTCTCGGTTTGCGGTGGAGGGATCGCAGCTGGCCCGTCTGCTGATGGGTCATAGCTCGCTTTAATGGCATCAAACGGCGTTCGCTTGCGTTTGCCTAGGCTGTCTAACGATTGTGAAGCATTCTCACGAGGTTTGCGACTGAAGGCGGTGCTGCCTAACTTGTGCCACGCGTCCAGGTCTCCTTGGCGATGACCAGCGTAGGCGCATAGATCTAGTATGGCCTTTCGTTGTTCTGGCTTAGCGCGCTTTGTTGCATCCATTAGATTCAAGTCTCGGCTGAGGACTTTGCAAAGCATAGAATGCGTCGGATCAGTTGGCGCTCACCCAGAGCCGCGCAAACACGATTTGCAAGTCCAGGGCTTGCATCCTTGAGAATTACTTCGATGGCCGATGTTTGGTCGTCGCCTATCATCTTTGTTAGAATCTGAATAGTGGACGATGCCGATTTTCAGTATTTACCAGTGGAGCTGTGCAGAAGCAAACCACAGTCAGACATAGAAGGACAGCCAGAGTGCGTGCTCAGTCGTAGCATTGACGACAGATGTACGTCATGATGCTCACAACCGCGAGCTGGCTCTCCTGACGTTTCTTGAGCAAAAGCGCGCGTGGGAGGTGTACTTGGGGTTTGCGACGTTGTTGGCTCTTTTTGATGCAGGAGGAAGCGCAAAAATGTCCAGAGAACATTGACGTACAACAGTAGAGAGATTATGCTCCCTCAGCTATGGGGCTTTACTGAAAAGCCCTATTTGTCGCCTCGGGCCCCCGCTGTCAACAAATCCTTTTTCTCTAGTATCGAAGAGGATCCGAGTAACATGACGCGCATGGTAGCCGGAAGACCATCAATATTGGATAAGAGCCGCCGTGTTTGTGTGACTACGTCTTTTGCTCGGAGCAACGCGTGACTGACACGATGACGCGAAGACAATCGCGGAAAGGTAAGCCGTCGGTTACATGCGGATGATGTTAAGCATGCCAGTAGTCTAGCTCAGTCGCCGATACTAAGGGAAAATAGGCGAGGATGGTAGCGCTCTAGGTCTGCAAAATCTATTGGGATGAGGCGCTACGGCGGAGCGCGGATAAAGTCGAGGTAGAGCCGCTCTGTTCACCGTCCTGCATCTCCGCCGGTATCCGAAATACGATCCGAGCGGCTGTCTCCAGTTCATGAAAACGCTTCTTACTGTCCTCGAGTGCGCAAAGAATCCGCGCAATCTCCTCTTCCAGCGCGTTTTCACGGCCCAACGCAGCCTTTAACGCCTCAACTGTACTCTTGTGTTCATGTTGGCGCGCTTGCGCTTCTTCGAGCGCTTGATCCTGCTGTTGAAGCAAGCCTCGAACCTCTTTGTGTTCTGCTTCGAGGCGACACTTGTGCGCATTTAGTCCTATGTTGTGTACGAGGGCTTGGTCTCGCTCTTTGCGGAACAAATCGCGTTCCTCGAACGCGGTGTCCACCAAAACCTGCCGTTTCTGTTGCTCAGCCTGGGATATTTCTTGGGCTTCGTAGTGCTGATGTAGAGCTTGGAAGCGCTCAGCGCGGAGCTTTATCAACCTGATGTCTGCGTGCGTCTGAGTCGCGGCGTCTTGCGTTGGACGCTTGCTCACGACTGACTGAGCGTTTTTCAAAATGGCAGCTGGCAAGTTGAGCTCAACTTCTGGCGAGGTGTCGTCGACGCCAGGAGCGCCCTCTGCTGCGCTCTCAGCGTGCACGAGCTCTGTGATGCGGAACTTGACGTTGAGCATAGTAGCTGATATACCGTTTGCCTAATTCACGAGGATGATTGTGCGTAGAAGGAAGACTTTGCAAGGAAGATTTTGATATTGCGGCGCGGTGAAACACGCTATGGGAATGAATATATCCGGAGCGCAAGGTCAGATGAGATGAAGGTTTGCTTACATATGTCGTTATTTGTAGGTCGAATGATTTGAATGCACGACAAACGCGCCTCAAATCTGTCTCACTCCTTTCAACGGAATCATCAAACGCGTCATGAAGGTCATGAATCCGCAGTTTTTGCTCTTCACCAGTAGATGCTATTAGCTGAACTTACCGGTGTCTTGCACGAGACCGCCGATGCGAGAGAGTCTCAGACAAATACAGCATGTCCATATCCATAGAGATGGTCGAACGACATTCTCCAACTATTGTCATGTCTTACTCATGAAACAGTTTAGGAAAGGAGATGTTTTCGAACTCTTTTAATCATATAAGGCTTGAGGTAGCTGTTCGTTGCCTGCCGTCTTGCCTTCAGGGTGTAAGACTAATCTTGCGCTTTCATACGGCCCGCAACCCCCGTCGTGTTTGCGTTGGGTTCGTGTGACATGCTCCGTGACAGATAGGCAATCGTTGAGCACCGCAGTCATGTGTTGGACGACATCCGTCATTCTATTCGTGTGTGGACTGTCTTTTGGGCCAAGAGCATTGCCACGGTATCCGCAATCTGTGGACTTCACAGCGCCGGGCTCTTGCTTTCGCGACATAGGCGGTACTTCAACAAGCTCTTTTCTTTTGTTTCGCAACCAAATCACTTCCAAGTAGGACATAAGCATGGGCAGACTGCTAACAGGGGGCAATGCAGTCACTTAGAGCGTGTAGGACATCTCCATAGGTTTATTCGAGGCATCTGTCTACGATGTCAGCGACAATGAGGTAGTATTTCTGTACTTCGGCGCATCTTGCAAAGATCTGCAGCGACTACGGCTGCACACAATGACTTGGGAACAAGTTCCCCAGATTTTCAATTGGAGTCTCTGGAGACGGACTCAAACGCATTATCCTCCAGTGCCGAGGAGCTTGGCGCACTTTTCTCATGGTCTGATCGGAATGTGTGTGTCGTTGACTGTAAGCTGGTTGGATACCAGTGAGGAAGAGAATACCTTTACGCAAA
The DNA here is from genome assembly GCA_002989075.1 of Arthonia radiata. Classification (NCBI taxonomy): domain Eukaryota; kingdom Fungi; phylum Ascomycota; class Arthoniomycetes; order Arthoniales; family Arthoniaceae; genus Arthonia; species Arthonia radiata. The sequence continues at coordinate 235,030 of PSQN01000004.1, read as the reverse complement.
AGGGGAGCGTGAGACACGCCAAGCATTGAAGATGTATCTTAGCGCGCTAGCGACGCGCAGCACGTGATCATAAGTCTTCCGGTAACAAGAAGACAGCAGCATCGATACTAAACCCCCGGAAAGGCCCGCTCTATTCACTTTTGATACGCTATTGCTGAATCAATACATCTGATAATACAGCAGCGAAGGCAAACCATAGAAAGCGATCATCTGCGTTTCGTGCCCTCAGTCTTCCAATATCCCAGATCGTCCACAGTGAGACCCACCCGATCTTTCTCTGGCACCGGCACCAACACTGGCTTCTCCTTGCCATATTTCTGGAGACACATCCAAGAGTCTAGCACGCACCACTCGCAGGCTTCTCCTTCTCGGTCTTCTGGCACCTGGCTTGGGTAGCCGCGCGATCGGCTGGTGCAGCAAGTCCATGTCGTCCTTGCGGCGGCACGACCCCAGTCCCGAAGCTTTGCTGAGGTATACGTACACTTGTGAATGGTGGAGCTAAGCACTTTGCACCCTTGCGCTGTCAGAACTGTACGGGGTGCTGCATAGGCATAGTGAGGATGCGCAATGCCCACGTCTTTGATAGTAGGGGGGGCTGTTGCTTTTGACGCCGGCTTCTTGTTCTCATGAGTCGCGTTCGAAGGTGTTTTAGCAGATGAGGGAGCATTGTCATCGACGAGCGTAAGAGAAGAGGCCTTGAAGCTTGCGACGATGCTGGCTTTCGTCAACGCAGGCGCTTGTGGCGACGAGATCGATGGCACTTGAAGCTCGCCTAGACGCTGTTGATATTGATCAACTTTTTCACGCAGTTGCTCGTGGTCAGCGATAAGCTTTTCATTGAGACTCTTGACGTTCTCCATATCTTCCAGCAAGTCATCTCGATCCTGGGGAAGCTCGTGGTGCTGATCACGACAAGAGTTTCGATCTTGCTGCGCAAGCTTCTCGACTTCACTAACGCGCTGCAATGCAGCATCGCGCTCATGACGCGCTTTGTGAAGCTTGTTTGTGACCTTATCGAGCAAATGTTCCTGAAGCCGAGCGTGACTTGCGTCCGCTTTGTGTGTCTCTTCCAGGTGGTGGGTCTGTTGGAGAGCTTCACGCAACTGCGTTTCGACGCGAGTAAGACGAGGATCGTCTTCGAAGGTGGTCTGCGGGCAATCAAGCGAAGTGGGTGGCATTGCTGGCATCACTAAAGGTCTGCCGGGAGGGGAACCGCTTTGCTTTTCGTGGCTTCCGCGCGTATTTTCGTGAAAGCCCGTATCGGTGGAGCTGCTAGAGAGTACCTGAGGATGCTGACGAGAGTGCTGGTCTTTGAACATCTCGTGCAAGCTTGCAAGTATGTACCGATTATGGATGTAGGGAAGAGGAGGCAGAGATCAGAGAGCAGGACTGTGCAAAGCCGGATTCTTATAGCATCGGGAACGGCGTACGATTTGTGCTGCTTGTCAAGATTGCTTCCAATTGCTTCTCCGCGGATGCTGCCTAAGCTCGACTGCGCTTGCTCGGCGCAATGAGCGCCAACTCGAGGCAAATCGAGCGGGCCATACCTGGCTATTGAGTACTAAACATGGCGCGGATGACGGGTTGCGGTGCCTGCGATTGGCTTGAAGTGATTAGGATGCAAACGCGCTCCAGATCAAAGCCATAGAGTATTTGTGTTCTTTAATTCGCGCCGAGAGCGTAGCATGATATCACCTGCTATATCTCTTGATCCAGCATGTTGTGATGGGGCAATTCGAAATGGGATCCGCCGGATGTTCGCGCGCCTCGCGGTCGTTCGCCGCACCTGGCGGTCGTTCCCCTTACCTGGCATCGTTCGCGGACGCATGTGAAGATCGCCGCGGGAATGTCACGGCGTGCAACCGCGTGCAACTGCTTCCAACCGCATCCAACGGCATGACATCCGATCGAGCGCAGATTGGTTGTAGACATTGAAAACACAGCATAGCGAACAGCGTGAGATACTTTGTGCTGGCCAAATCGCGGGCGACTGCCATTATTATGTTTGTTGCTGATCCCAGACGGTGGAGCTGACAGGAGATTAACACCGCGCAGCACAAAGCACATTACCTTGTGGACATCTAGATGGTCCCTGCATGCGTGGCATCTTGTTGAAGATGTAAGAAGGTTTCTGACCTCCACGCTCCAATGATTTTGTAGACGCGTCTCCGCGACCCCTTAAGCAGATGCGCTAGTACGTGCTAGATAGTATTGCCGGCACTGGCGCGATCTTTCTACTGATCACAGAGAGCCTAGTGTTCCTCGCAAAATCTCAAATATGTTAGCCGAGTAGTACATCGCCAATCCCTGAGCTTTAGTGTTCGCTTTCTGAGGTACATAGAGGTCGACGCAATTGCTCCGTCGTGGAAAATACTTGGAGGCGGTATTCTATCTTCTAACACACTTGCGCGCCAAGTGAATCTGATTGCTTGGCAAGCCGAGGCACATGGGAAGGGCGCACATATATAATTCACTAATGATGTCGACTGAACCTTCTATTTGCACGTCTATTGCATTGCGGAGGATGCAGATCATATGTTCAGGTACTGATGAGTGGCCTCGCTCAATGCCGGCAGGCCGTTCTTGAATGGTATGCACATAATCAAAATTCCGTGGACCTGGAGATCGTATTGCACTACCTTTACATTCCCTCTCTAGCTACCGACGTCGTCCAGCCCTCTTATCCACCAGCAAGCCTTCAAGCTCCCACTCACTGCCCCTAAGGTCGGACATAGTACGCAGTACTGCCCGGCCGGGCGTTGCGTCGATGCTCCGCCGGCAGAGGGACCGCCACAGGCTTCGACTGACCGGTCTTCTGCATACACCAGCGTCTCACCGTGATGCAATTCGGGCACGCCTCGCCCACCCACTCCTCCGGGACCTTGCAAACCCCGCCCTTCACCCGGCTCGGGCAGCACGAAGTGCCCGTGCCTCCAGCGCCTTGAGCTGCCATTGTGAATTTTTTGCGCTTGTCCACGGAGTTTGTGTTTTGGATGATGTCCCTCCGCAGGGACTCGCGCGCGTCTGGGTCGAGGGCGTCTGGATGGCAGAGATGCGTGTTGTATGCGAAAGAGACATCCACGTCTTCGAGTGTGTACGGTTCGTCGCGTATCTGCCTCTGGCGTCCGGCATGCTGAACAGTTCCTGCTGTGCTTTGGCTCGGCTGCGGTGACTCGTGACGGCCGAGCGTATGAGAAGAAGCGGCAGAGCTCCCTCCGGATTGCGACGCAGCCGATACTCTCGCCAACGGAGCAGTGAATGATGCTTCAAGGTGCTGGTTGCGCTGCACAGATTCGTCTAATTGCAGACGTAAATTATTGATTTGGGCCCGTGCGTCTTCGCGTAATCTATTGAACTCTTGCCGTCGCTGCTTGCACTCCTCGTAGAGAGAGTTGAGCTCGTTCTTAGTGCGGCGAAGCTCCTGCTCCACGGAGTGGTGGTATTCGACGCGCTGTTTGGCTGCGTCTCGCTCCCTAAGAAGTGTAGTACGTTCAGCTTCGAGACTGGCAAGGCGACGCTGGAGTTCTTCCACGTGTGTGGCGCGTCGCAGGGCCCTGTCTCGTTCGTGACGCAGTGCATCACGTTCAGCGTCGCCGTTTTCAAGGCGCATCTTCATCTCGTCGACAATCGACGTGTGCTGCAGAGCCACATTTAGCTCCTCGCGGAGCTTTGCACGCTCCAAGGAGGCGTTCTGAAGCCGAGCCTCATAACTCTTCCTCTCATCATCGGTTTCCTTGTCAGCCTCCTTCTGCAGTTGTTCAAGCTTACTGACTTCTTCCAGAGCATGGTCACGCTCAGCGCGAACGTTTGACATCTCGATATCGGCACCTATTTGGGTGGCGGCATCTTGGGCTGGTGTGAGAGGGACCCTACGCCCTCGGTCCCCTCCACCGTGAGCTGGGCGGCCGAGCTGGACAACCTCTAGAGTCGTATCAGCGCCAGGGCCAGCATTCACCGCATCCTCGGCATTGGGTATGGAAAAGAGATATTTGACTATCCACATTGTGATTGATTATAACTGCGTTTGTTCCAACTGAGGGACCACTTCTGTAATGAACTAGGTTCAGAAAAGGCTGAGTGTGAATGCTTTCGTCTGTTAGCAATGAGAAGAGGAGATGGTCTTCATATACGCGCAACGCGCATCGTCCTGTTCGGATACATAGGCGAGTTTGCATTGTTCGCTCTTTGTCGGTCGGATGGATCTGACGGCAAACGCATCCTACACCTGTCTCACTTCCGTCAAAGCAAGGAGCAAACATGTCTCAAAAGTCATGGTGTGCCGTTTGCTTTGTCACCCGTATAGAGCACGTTGATGAGGAAGTGTGGAGCTCATGGCATTAGTAGTGTGGGTATACTTGATCTGTTGTCTTGATATACTTGTTTGATTTGTTTTCATTCGCTTGCCGCCTAGGCTCCACTGCTTATTTGCTATCCGCGAAGTGCAGAGTCTCATTGAGCAGAGCGGACCGCACCTGGCTGCGGCGGGCCGAACCTGGTCGTGAACGCCTATTGGCAATGACCGGAATTGGCTTGGAACGAATAGGATGCAAACGCGCTCTAGGCTAGACTTCTAGGCCGTATGTGCGGCCAAGCGCATACCAACGCAGCAAGGTTGGGCCGGCCAAGTATGTCCCGATCGGATCGTTCTGATAGAACGGATTGAACGGCGCATAAGCACTTGCACAGCGCTCAAGAAACGAGGTGCAGTCGACTAGAGTATCGAAGGCAGCAGCACGGGAGCTGGCGCCGCCGCTTTCACCGGCTTGAGGCATACGCGACTGAGCTCGGTTCAACTGCGAGCGCCAAATTGTCCTGATTGCGCGAGGTGCGGTAGAATCTGAGGGGCGCGGACAGCAGCCTACCTTTCAAATGGCTCTAGATCGCATATGCGGGCGGTTAGCATGGCGTCATATGCTTAGGAAGCGCATGAATCAGTCAATTTGAGACAACAACGGAGCTCTTCGTGTGTGGCATTTCCTTCACCTGTTGCATGGGCGAGGTTCTTCCGCTGAGCGCTCACGTAGCCTCTACGGCAGCGTCCTCATACGCTACCTCGTGCTTTTGGAAGTACTCGACAATCTTATCTTTCTCTCCGTGTGGAATGCCGCCCAGTCGCCTCTTCGTACATTTTGATGTCTTGTAGAACGGCTCGTTGATATCGACAATGAGAGCGAAGGACTCCACATTCTGCTCGTCCTCTGCGACGACGCTTTCAATGGACCGGAACGGAAGATACAGTATTGGAGGCTCAGTTCCTGCTAAAATACCGGTTGACAACCAAAAGATACCGCCTGGTTTGGCAGTCAGCCCGAGTGACATTTTAAATAGCTCGATCGTTCAGTGGTGAAGAACACTCACACTGGGGGGCCTTCGAGGTGGTGTGTGCCACAGACGCTCTGCTATCGTCTTTCGAAGTCAAGCAGCCGGCGAGCTCTTGCTTATCGGGCTTGATGACGCTTTTGTTGAAAGGTCGCAGTAGGTGGTTTATGCAATTCTCGAGCGCCGACACATAGGTGGCACCGACGTCTGCCATACGACCTTCCAGCGTTGCGCCACCGCTTTTGTCTGGCAGACAACAGACGACTATACGTGGCACATCGCGAGTAGAGCCCGAAGCGCCTGTGGCTGCAGTGGGTACGATAATTATTCGGAAAGCGTCAGATTCAGTGGGCTCGGGGCTCGGAACGAGCAATGTTTGCTCTATTACCGTCGTCAGTATGCAAGAAGCTATCAAGGTCGCGACCCTTCGATACAGAGCATTTGCCGATATGAATGAATGGTATCAGGAATCTGACTGGATCCTCGAAGTCAACATCATCACCATCATCGTTATCAGTATCATCATCGTCATCATCATCACATATACGAACACTTCCCCGGTTACCGCCAAGGCCGTCCTGAAGCTCGATACACATCTTCCGACGTAGTGGAGACAGAAAGCGTAGTGGGGGAGTATCGAGAATGCAGTTACCGCATCCCACGCTTCCGAGCTCGCGAATTGATTTGCCTTGGTAGTATTGGTGCTGATAATCGTACTGTTTTTGGAGCTCTCCGCTGGCCATGCGGAGCGGGCCCGTCATGCGTTTGCGCTGGTCTGCGTCTCTCTTGGAAGCCGGCGACGGAATGCAGCTAGGTCCTTTGCCAGATGCTTCATACGTATCATCCTTGTCTCCATCCTGATCACCTCTCTTACGCTTCTTCGGCTGGCTTGTCGTTGCCGCATTTGTGGCTTTCTGGGGGATCGTTCGCTTTCGACTCAACGTCGACGAGGCATGTGTCAGACCTTGCTGATCAGCAATGTGGGAACACACGTCGAGCAAGACATCTCTTTGCTTGCCCTGTGCGCGGGCTTCATTGTGATCAGTGGGCGATTTTCGCAAGTAGTTGCGCGAATAGCCTACCTACTAGTTGCTTCACCCACTCGCTCTCCGAGATCAGGATTCGAATCAACGAAGGTATCCTGGATAGCCTGTTCCTGGTCCTCGCTCAACATTGAAAGAGGGATCTTGATCTTTGCGGTGAATGCTGGTAGAATGGCATGAAGCTCATGAAAAGGTCGTGCGCGTTCTCAACCAACGTGTCACGGCGGACGCGACCATCGCGCGCCGCACGTGATGTCTTGGCGAGCGGAGTGACTTCGCAGAGGCTCGTGTCTGGCAACTCGTACCCACGGGCCAATGGACTTGGTCACGCACCCAAGAGGAGATGATCTGAACCATTCTAATGAACAGGAAAGAAGACGAAAGACCAAAGACACTGGTGTCTCCGTCTTCGGGAGAAGGTGGACCGGGCGGGGAAAAGTCAATGGCTAGCTGACCAGAGCTCGGTGAGGACGACGGCCATTGGGAGCAAAGATGACAAACTCCACCGAGATGGTCGCCATTAGGCTGGATGAGTCAATGAAGACTCTGAACCACCCAGCACACTCTCCTACTCGTCAACTTGATCTCGCACTCTCTCAAAAATGGACATTCACAACCTCGACAAGCAGCAGGAGCCCGAGGAGCCCCGTCTGCTCGACTTCCCACACGCCGACGATGGCCGGTTGAACAAGTTCTCCTCGACCCTGACCAAGGATCACAACTTCCCAGCGGCGCAAGCCATGCTGTACGCAGCAGGCGTGCCAAATAAGGAGTCCATGAAGAACGACCCTCATGTGGGCATCGCCAGCGTATGGTGGGAAGGCAACCCATGCAAGTAAGAGCAAGACGATTCAGGCGAGCCCACAACATGGACTGACGATCATTCAGTATGCACCGTAAGCCACAAGCCTCTTCGAAGACCACCACTCACACTGACAGCCACCAGTCCTCGACCTCGGCAAAACCATCAAGTCCGCCGTCCAAAAGCAGAACATGCTCGGCTGGCAATACAACACCATCGGCGTCTCCGACGGCATCACCATGGGCGGCGAAGGCATGCGCTTCTCCCTCCAGACGCGGGAACTCATCGCCGACAGCATCGAGACCGTCACCTGCGCCCAGTTTCACGACGCCTGCATCGCCATCCCGGGTTGCGACAAGAACATGCCAGGCGTGATCATGGGTTTCGCGCGGCACAATAGGCCGAGTATCATGGTGTACGGCGGGAGCATCAACCCTGGGTACTCCAAGCTGTTAAGAAAGAACATCAGCGTGTCCGCGTGCTTCGAGGCGCACGGCGCCTACCAGTATGACAATCTCACCAACCCACATGACTCCACCACGAGCAAAGAAGACATCATGGATGACCTTGAAGCGAACGCGTGCCCCGGCCAAGGCGCATGCGGCGGCATGTTCACAGCCAACACCATGGCCACCGCCGTGGAAGCTATGGGTCTCTCCCTCCCAAACTCCTCATCCATCCCCGCATCCTCTCCGGCCAAGATGCGCGAATGCCAGAAAGCCGCCGAGGCCATCAAGATCTGCATGGAGAAGGATATCACGCCGCGGAAGTTGCTCACCAAGAAAGCATTCGAAAACGCGATGGTCATGATGATGGCGCTGGGCGGGAGCACGAATGGGGTGTTGCATTTCCTCGCGATGGCGGGCACGGCGGGTGTGGAACTAACACTAGACGACTTCCAGCGCGTGAGCGACAAGATTCCGTTCATTGCCGACCTGGCGCCGAGTGGGAAGTACATGATGGTTGATCTCTACGAGGCTGGCGGCGTGCCCTCTGTGATGAAGCTGCTCTGTGCAGCCGGTCTGCTGTACGGTGACCAACCCACTGTCACCGGCAAGACCATCGCGGAGAACGTCGAGTCGTTTCCAAGCTTGAAACAAGGGCAGGAGGTCATCCGGCCGCTGTCAAATCCGATCAAGAGTACAGGCCACATCGAGATCCTGAGGGGTAATATCGCGCCCCTCGGCGCCGTAGCCAAGATAACGGGAAAAGAAGGGCTGCGCTTCACGGGGAAGGCATTGGTGTTTGACAAAGAGTCACAGCTGGACGCCGCGTTGAACGCAGGCCAGATCCCGCGCGGCGAGAACGTGGTTATCGTCGTACGGTACGAAGGCCCGAAAGGAGGGCCGGGGATGCCCGAGCAGCTGAAGGCGAGCGCGGCGCTGATGGGTGCGAAGCTGACGAATGTCGCGTTGATTACGGATGGACGGTATAGCGGTGCCAGTCATGGGTTTATCGTGGGGCATATATGTCCGGAGGCGGCGGTGGGTGGTCCCATCGCGCTGGTGCAGAGTGGTGATACGATCACGATTGATGCGGAGAGAAATGGGATTGATGCTGAGTTGAGTACGGAGGAGATGGAGAGGCGGCGGAAGGAGTGGAAGAAGCCAAAGGCGACGGTTACGAGGGGTGTGTTGGCTAAGTATGCGAGGCTGGTGGGTGATGCGAGTCATGGGGCTATGACGGATGTGTTTTGATGATCCATGGGGGGAGAGGTGATATCGGAAATGGAAGGACTGGATGCGCCGTGATGGCAACTCGAAAGGGTGAGTCGAGGCAGGCTTTGCGCTGAGGAGCAGCTGGCAGCAGATGGCGGATAAGCCATCATGACGACCTATGCCAGCTTCAGATGATACAGCTTGCTTTCGCGCTCAGCATACGAGAGTAGATAGCTGTACTCGTCCAGGGTCGCGTCTCACTGTAAACGCGGCGCTCAAGGGAGGGCATCTGATCGGAGGTCAAGTATAGCGCCATTTGGCTGTTCAATAGCCTTGCTGTTCTCGAGCATGTTGATATCTCCACCTCTAGAATCTATCGCCTGACGACACTACTAGGGGCGTGTGTGGTAGCCTCCCAGCTACATTATTTGCATGAAATGTACTCACGCACTGTCCGGAGTGGATGTTGCCGCCCTATCTGCGTAGATTAAAGTATTACCCTGGCAATATCCTACAGTCGCTCTCGCGGTAGATCACGAAAACTGGCGAGGGGCGCACGTTGCTCTCACACTGCTCTATGTTCCCTCGGCAAACAGTCTCACTCCTCTACACACCCTCCCCACTCCCCAACCACTCTAATAAATATACCTAAAATTCAAATTCTCCCGATCCGTCAAATCCCCAAACGCAGTCTCATCATCCCTCCGCTCCACACCCGCCTGCATCTTATCCCGCCTCTTATTCTCCCGACTCAACAACACCCTCAACGTAACGACACCCACAATCTCCAACAAATGACTCACAATCATCATCCACACGCCCAACTGGTACACGGGCGTCTGCTCCGTCTTGAAGAAGAACGGGCCAGCGATGTTGCCGGTGCAGTAACCCAGGAAGAGCGCCGCGTTCGTCGTCACCTTTTTGGTGTGCCCGGCTGTGTTGGCAGTCTGCAGCGACAGCACCAGCACGAACGCCGCGTTGTAGGGACCAGTCAAATAATAGCATATCAGTCTGCCGACATGCTGGTCCAGCGGGACGAAGCGCAGCCCAAAGGAGCCCGCAACATTCGGGATCAAAAACAGGATGAGGAAGTAGATGCGGGAATTGTAGCCTTTGCGCGCGACCCAGTCGTTGGTGTAGACGCACACGAGGATGGAGAAAGCGATGAAGATGCCGTAGGGGACTTGCAGGAGGGTTGTTACTAGGGTTGAATAGCCGAAGCCTTGGATGATGATTGTGCCGAAGTTTGAGATCCCGCCGTTGGGCGTGTTGCCGACGACGGCGATGAGGAAGAAGAGGTAGAGTTTGGGGTCGGTGAAGGCTTCGCGGACTTGGTACCTTGAGGGTGTTAGTAGGTGTGTTTGGTTGGTGGCTGGAAGTGCGGGTGCGGGAGCTGTGGGGATCGGGTCCTGGCGCACTGGGCGATTTGGCGGGAGAAAGCAGTGTGATGAGTGCTTACCATTTGAATGTTTTGTTCTCAATGCCAGTCTGATTTTCGCGCAAACGCTCGACGGCAATGCGGCGTTCGCGAGGTTTGAGTAGCTTGGCGTTGACTGGAGAGTTGGGCAGGAAGAGGAAGAGGACTATGCCCCAGATACAGCAACAGGCGCCGATGATGAGGAACTCGTAGCGCCACGACGCCAGCGAGCCTTTAATGTGTCCGATCGCGTATCCTAGCAATCCGCCGAGCGCAATCCCGAAGCCGTTAGCTGTATACCAGAGCCCAATGCGGACGGGTTGCTGTCTGCGTGTGTACCACATTGCAGTGATGAGCATGAAGCTGGGATCAGAGCAAGCCTCCGCTGCACCCGCGAGGCCACGTAGCACGGCGAGGGTAGTGAACGAGTTGCACGCAGCTTGCCTGGGTATCTTGTTTTAGCATTATGCGTCTTGTGCGATGCTGATGATGCAAGACATCAATTCAAGAGGACATTGACAGGTCGAAGAGAACAGTTGAGATACACGTACAGCATCAAAAAGAAGCCCCACATAAAGATGTTGATACCCAGGTACCGCGCGATGGGAAACCGCTGCATCATGTAGTTGGTCGGAAACGCCCAAACCAGAAATCCGAAATAAAAGATCGACGACAGCCAATTGTACTGCGTGCCATGAAGATGGAGGTCATCACGAATGCCGAAGATTGCGGCGTACGAGAGTGTAGTCTTGTCAATGTAGAAGAAAGCATAGCAAACCGCGAGGTATGGAAGGATCATGAGATCGATCTTGCGGACCAGGCGCTTCTCTTCTTTCTCGTCGTATGGCTCATGAAGCTCATCAGGGTTGGAGAATAATGCCAGCGCAACATCACCTCCGCCGGCGCGGGAGGTCTTGAAGACATGACGGGATGGTGATTGAGGGTGAACGTGTTCTTGATGGGCGACGCCAATCTTTTTTTCTCTTGCAGAAACACTTTCAGAAGACGAGGGACTGCTTGAACTTATACGGCCCATTTTGAAATGTTATAATCTTTTCAGCTCGTTCTTCCAGACTACAGAGCGCCCATAATACGCGCAGGTGAAAGAAGGTCGTCTTGACATGAGGATGTGATTGTAGCACCAGTGACGCACTATGGGCGCCATTGCCGTTAGCTAAGGATCGGACGAACATGGCAGCGAGACCTTAGCGAACAGGTACGAATAGAGGTACAAATCAAAGAGCCTGTCGTCCGTTTAGCGAAGCTGTATTCAAACGAACCCATTACATGCCGGATGACACTAGAGCGAGCGCTTGGCGTCGTCGCGGGGCAAATATGCGGGGGAGTCGGGCCTTGCAGGCTGGAAATTGCAGTTGGAAGTTGACTTGATTCAATCGGAAATTGACTGCGAGAAGGTTCTTCTGTGCATTTGCATGACGGTAGTCTACCTGCAAAGCGGACTGTCGACTATTGATGGGGTCAAAACGCCAAGAAAAGCTTGCCAAGGTGGCGGGCTCGGTGAGCTTGTGGCATGGTGATCAGCGAATCTATCGGGTCAGAGTATGCCATCAATATCAACACGGGCAGTGCCCAGCTTTGGCTTCCCAATCTGGAAAATGACTTTCACACTTTCTTCGAGTTCACAGGGTCTGCCACGGATTCGATCCGGCAGCTCACAGCGCACACGCCCGGATAGTGATGCACCAGCTTGATTTGTTGCGCATGAGTCTCAATGATGGCTCCCTGCCCGCCATCGTATGACCTTCACCTTGTCCAGATACAAGCATCGGCTCGTCACAACGAGCGAACACGGCGGTCATGGATATAACAGCTCCCTTGAACCCTATCTACTACTTGGCTGATTCGACGACCCGCGCAAGGTCATCCCTACCCTGACGGCAGTAGCAGAGAGGAAGAGCTGTCGTCTATCTAGCCACAGAAAATGGTTGGGACCCTCGGCGCAGAAACAGAATCTTACGAGGTTCTCTCTATGGGACTGGGTCGATCCATCGGACGACCTTCAACGGCTGCTTCTGCGTCCGGGCCAACTCGCAATACCGCAAACATTTCTACGGAAAGAGTGCACTCGTTCAAGTGGGCTGCTCGCTGCACTTATCAGAGTACCAGTGCAACACAAAAACATCTATTTCATCGCCAAGACCTATTGAATTTGTCGCAAGACCTCATACATCTGAAAAAGTCAAGACGCCGAATGGCGAAATGCAACAATACGTTGCACATACGCTGACAACTTAAGCGCGTCAAACACTTGTAGGAAGCTCGTTGACGAATCGATTTTCAGACATGACTCCAACGTGGAACGACACTTGTCCTATCCGAACAAGTAGGTATTGCGAGATATAGTAACAGGCCAGCCGTCTTGGGATTGATGTCTGAACTCTAATGTGCTCCAGGAATCATGCAACGACCGCTATCTCAGTCGATTTGCTTTCACGAATATTCTCTACTGCTACGCCCTCGTGAGCTCCTCCGTGTTTCCCGTAAACAAGAACATCATCCCCTTCGCTTTGTCCGGCTTACGTCCATCGCCGAAGAGAATCTCGACCTGTGCCGCTTCCTGAGGTCCCCTCTCGTACTGTCGCAACCCTTCGCGCTGCTCAAGTGTTCCGAGTATCAAAGCAACGCCTCCAACGCTACCTTGCCCGCGAATAACCACTCGATGATGCCTCCATTGACGTCGGACATATCCGTTGACGTGAGCACGACGGAGAGCCAGTTCCCGTGGCGTTGAAGCCTGCAAGACTCTGGCTAACGCCGTTGGATCCGCCAAATCTCCTTGGAGGAAGAACCAAATAGGCTGATCTGGCATTGACGAGCCTAAGCTGACCTTGAGCTTGTCGATCAAATCTAGCCAACCAATCAACAAGCTTTAATAGCTAATAAGTACCGGCACTTTGAACTTACCTTGCATAGTGCACATGTTTCTTGCAGAAGGGTTGCCTGAGCTGGTGTTCGACCGAGTGCGGACTATTAGTCAATGCGCTGCCAAAGTGTTGCCTGCAGATGACTTTGTCGCTGTTGTTAAATCAATCCTTTTCTCTCTCATGAATGTAGCTATGTCTGCACACGTATGCACATCGGTCGCATCCCTGCAACCTCACGCGGAAACGGCATGGACCAAAACCGGTAAGTAGTACAAGAGGCAGGAATGGAAGCGTCCGTACCCTTGATTTAGCTGTTAATCACCCCAACAGCTTTCACGCAAACCCTGACTCAAGGTCGACGCCGCTCTCTCGCAGCCTGTCGCAAGCGCTCAACCCATTCCGTGTTAAGCCAATCCCGCGTATCCGGCACGTCCTCATGCGAGAACTCCTCCTCGTCATAATCTTCCAAGATCTCCCCGTTACCGACAAACACCATTACATGCCCCATCACCCGCCGTGGCGACTGGCCAGGTCTATCCAAGAATATCTCACAATCACTTGGCACTTGATACGATTCTCTGGAGAGCCGCGGGAGTCTTGCCTCATGATGTGGGACAATGAGATCTGTTGCTCTTCCATCTACTCTTACATAAGGATCCTGTCAAGTACGCTGAAGGACACGGGGAGTGAGGAAACGGCGGACTCGGAATTCAAGGATGTAGGCGCGCACCGCCCTTTCCAGATGATACTCCTCCGTCAATGATCCGTGGAACATCCACCAGTGTCCTGTCTTCTCTTCGACGTGCGCATACTGCGGGAAAAGCCTGTTAATGAGTGCTAGAGCGCTGTTAGCAGCATGCACCACGGGAACGGACTCGTTTGCGCCTCACGCTCAAGTCTCGAGCCTCGGAAGAAGGTCTTCACTTCCCGGAGTAACCCTGGCTCTGGCATCACGCTACTAGGCTATCTGAGAAAAACCGATATAGGCTTATCGCTTGATCAATCATGGTTGAGATATGATAAGATGAGGACACATGAACGCGCGTAGTGGTGCCAGTTGCGCAAACATTTCACCTCAAATAGGACGATAAACAAGACTGACACGGCCGTCCGCAAAGCAGGTATACGACCTTTGAGGTAACTGTGAAGTTCAGGTTCCACACGCGTCGTTTCTACTTACATCTCATTGCGACAAAACAGATTCGTCCGCGACCTACTCCTACGCGCGCAAGGATGCGCCTCGACTCATCCTTCGTCGCCGCTCTTACTGAAAATTGATGCCAAGTAATCCGCGCTCACCGCATATGCTCCTGCAAGTCCAAAGCATTTTCACGACTATACGGCATCAGCTCTCCGCTCCTTTCTGCAGGCACATGTGCGCGGCCCTAAGTCTGGGAGTGGGCTCTAAACCTACATCGGCAGCGCGTAGCCAACCGCAAAACAATCTGAACGGAAGTCAAGCTCATATTGGTCCCGAAAACAATCAGGATCCTCAGCATAAGTCTGGTTTTGCCGCTTAGTCTCTATTCTCAACGTTCGTCTTCAACTCAGCCCCAACGTCCACAAACAGATCGCCATCCCTCAGCTGCCTGCGATCGCCGTTGAACACGAACGTCCGCCCCTGCACTCGCGACTCGCGGCTGCGATCATCGACGAGCACGATTTCGCATCGAGCCTCCACCATGTTGAAGCGATCCGCCCACTCCCGCAGCGACTGTCTGTGCGCATCCGACTGAATAACGCAGGCCTTGCCCTCAGTCCAGGCAGCGGGGTCTTCCGGCACAGCCTCCAGGACGCGCCAGCGGCGATGGCGGTCCGCGGCATGAGGGTGCTCGGAGCGCGGCTGCTCATACAGGCGCAGTCGATGACCGAGGAGGCATGCGTGTCGCAGCGGCGGGATCCGCGGCTCGTGCAGGATGTACTGGAGACACCACTCACTCGCCAAGGACGCCGTGAGGAAGTAGTAGGGGCCGTGTTGCTGGCGAGGTTCGGGAGGCCGCGTGAGCCCGTGGAGCGACGGGTCGTGGCGCCCGTCGTCGCTGTATTCGAGCGAGCGCTGGGACCCTCGGTGGAATATGCTTCGTAATGCTTCTGCATGCGTGTGAGTAACCCTCTTGGGCAGGCAGCGCCTTTAGGGCCATACCATTGAATCTGCTGTCACGGAACGTAGAGCTTTGTCTGCCGTCTGAATGTGGATGTGACATTGAATGGGTGTATTGAACGGTATGATGTCGCTCTAGTTACCTCACGGCGGAGCCGCCGCATTCTTAAGGAGACGTCCAAGAACAAGTGTACCAAGGGTCCCGTGTTGGGTTACCGTCCCAGAGCGGAAACTAATCACAACGGCTCGATGAAGCACAGCCTTGCCATATCAGTAGCAACGTGGGAAGCATCTAGGCCACTCAGACGATCATTATATCCTTGAGGCTGGTTTGCCGAACTTTCAAGGGAGTTGTTGATCCGCGTACCTGGGCAATCCATTGTCCCGGGATGTCGGTAACCAGCCCGGCTCAGTTGTTAAACCTGCGAGGTTTTGCTTATCTAGAACCTAATGTGAGCTAAGAACTCAGATCGAATACTATTACAGGCCTGTCGTGCGTGAACGTGGATGACACTTTGATCGAGACGTGAAAGCTTATTTGCGTGCGCGGTCTCTATTGCAGGGCGTACCCATCGTCAAATTGCTATCAGAAACCCGGTCCTGGTCATTTTAGGCCTTCGACCGATCATCGAAGCGGAAGTATGGTCAAGATGACGGACACTGGTTTCACCCTTCGCGAGGACCTCTGCGAACTTCGTACGCTGAAAGCGTCTGCATACATACGGTTCATACATACGGCGCGGTTGCCTGGTCCCTGTAGTGGATTGAAGCTGAATGTGCAAGCCTGAACGGACTAAAGTGCAGGGAGGTGCTGGGCGGGCTCTTCAGTACTCTTGATATCGTGTGCTTGACGACATCGGATATTGAGCGAACCGGAGATACACATCGGGATAAGTAAGATACTTCCAATGATACAGCAAGGTGTACGTGAGGTCCTTGAGACATGTCGCGGGGCTACGGGGCGTGATGGAAAAGGAGGGGTCTGGACAAAGGCGGCAAGTATCTGTATATACTTACCTGGAAGAATAAATACTGAGCTTGTCAGCATGGAGAGCGCGTTGACAGTCCAAGCATCTGAGATGGTAGGCTATCAGACGATAGAGTGCGCCACTTGTCCAGCGTATGCATCATCTCGAAGCTGCTTGATATTGAGACGGAGGCGTTAATGTCAAAGCGGTAGCGTAGCTAGGCCTTTTCAAGAAAGAGAACTTGTTCATCTTATACATCTGCTCTAACGACGGTGATAAGGCTCTGACAACGGAACGGCACGCTGTCCTGACGCAAATAGAATCCCCGAGTCATCTTATATTTCTTTGATCTTGACGAAGAGTATTTGACCTCAATTCTGCTGCCTTTCGTCCCAAGCTGCGAAGTGTCCTACATAGGCAATAATAAACCCGCTCACGCGACGAGGCTCTCCGAGTCTCCAAGCTGTACCACGAATGATGTCCACTTGACGCAATTCAGCGTAGATGATGTTGCGCTGTATTAGTCCCAGCGAGCTCGCGCTGTCGAGAATCACTACTGTGCCGTCAAGTCTTGATGCCCCGCTGGCTGGCGCGGGCGCGAGACCATTATCTGTGAAGATTGGCCGATAGCCGAAGACATGCGCTGGATGCTGCTCCGGTGCCTCTGGGACCGCCATGACTGCTGCCAGCATCTGAGGGTCTCTTTGGCCTCCGTAGAGGAAGAGGTATACTGGCCTTTGCCTGGCGTTCCGCAGGCGGCGATCGCGAAGCCACTTGGAGAATTCTGCTGGCACACGTTAAACAAAGCTGTGCGATAGAGAATGCGAACTTGCCGAGGGTGTAAGATTTCATGATGTCGTCGGCGTAGCAGTCAGTAGAGACGCGATGAGCTGATTACGATCCAAAGATTGTAGATAGAAGGTATGATTCAGTCATAGCTTATATCGCAGTCCACGAATCTACGACACGTGGGATTACCACTTCGCTGGCTATGACCTTGTTGAAAGGTGAAGTGCTCGAAGTAGCAAGTACAAAGCTGCGAGGAGCCGCGTATCATCTCATTGCTACCGGACAGCTTGCTACACTGCGGCTCTTTCTAGGAGTCTTTGTGTCCCATGAAGACGTTCTCGAGCGTCTGCTTCTGTGCTCGAAGGAAGCTGCCGCCAAGTCTGAATACGAAACCGGGCAATGCATCGTCTGACCCCAGCCTTTGCGGTCCTATAACATCATCAACAAAAATGATGCACTGCTTCAGCTTGAATCCAGGTGGGTGAAGTTTCTCAAGGCGGTCTTGCTCCTCTTCCGTGTCAACTACTGCAACGCAACCAGTGACTTGATCCTCTCTAGAGCTTTTGACCAGTGTCAAAGTGCCGTCCGAGCCCGATAAATCCGTCTTGAACCCCTGGACGTGGGCAGAGTAAAGCTTCGGTGCTTGCAAAGGGTGCATCACGAGAGCATCGGTCAAGTCCTTTGTGCTGATCGAACCATAGAAGAAGAAATATTTAGGCTGCCCTGTCTGCTGCGTGTTTGGCTGCGTACTCAGTGGAGAAGCGTACGCGGAGCTAGATGGGGTTTGCGGTTGCGTCGAAAGTGGGGTAATGTACTGAGTTTGTGGTGTCGTCGGTCTTGCTAACGGTTGAACTGTGGGGAATGAAGCTGCTTCTGCAGAAGGCTGCCCTTCGGCTCGCTGTGTGCGCCTGTGAAACAGTCGACGTAGCCATCCTGACGATTGTGTATTAGTCTTGTTTATGAGACGAGTCCTGTAGATACTGACCTCCACGTTTCTGAGCATCGCCTGTGCCCAGGCCGCATAAGAAGAAGTTTCGCATCGAAGGTTAGGTCTGGATCGCAATGACGACCGGCTTTCCAATCGTAACGTGCAGATTGCTCAATATTCATAAGTAGGGCGATTCGGCTTGCCAAGCTGCTGTCTACCGAGTGAGTACACGTCTCACGATAACGATTGAGCCTACGTCGTATCGCCTGTGAAAGTAGCCACTCTCGGAGAGTTTGTTGCCTCGTCTGAAACCTTTGTATCGTAGTGATAAGATAACGGCCGACATATCGTTCATGATCTGATCTGATTAGAATCTAAGCTATCTTTGGATAAGTGGAGTGACTTGCGATCCCGAACGGCATCTTGTGCGGCTCCCGATCCCTGAGCTGAGAGCCAGACAATGCTCTGTTGCTGTCTTGATAAACAATTAAATGACCCGGCACGTGCTTGTCAGTGGGCTTTGAAGCCAGGCGTGGTCGCCAGATGGTCCCTGAGCGACAAGTGACATTAACGAGCTTGAGTCAGGAAGACATCGGCGTTGCACACATCAAATACCTGTGTATGTAGCCGCTTTGTGTTCCTCATGCACGGCATTGTCAAGGTTCGACTCAACCGATACATCGAGCACACTTTTGCGGTCCATTAGGGGCCACTCGCGCTCATAGTAGTCATGTAGAAGTGTGAATTGTTTGGTCATATTGAGACAAGTCCCGGCACCGTTCATGATACCTTGCCCTCCAATAATGATTTGAGGGTCGCCCTCCGGCCCCTCCCTCCGAGATATGTATCCAGGAACCGCTGATTTTGCCCTTAGCGCATGAGACACTATGCTAGTGGACGCTGGCCTGGTGCGTACAAGGAATCGTATCAGCTCTTGCAGAAGAACAGCTTGGCTATGCGAAAAGGAGCGGACGTCTTTCAGACACTACATAGCTATTGACACCCAACAGAATGAGACTCCGAGAGAGATGTACCTGAGTGAGGTAGAACCTGTCGGGTCCTCTCCAGCCGCCTCGATCAATTTGGACCGTTCACAAATGACGAATCCTCAGCGGGTAAACGGAAGGAGTGTCAACTTCTCGACTTCGGACCCATCCTTGAAATGAAGTGTGCATTTATGGCTGCCGGGCCCAGCTCGACTGCAGTCAATTAGCTGCTTGCCCTGAGAGACCGCTATGTCTGTTGTCACATACGTCACGCTGATGCTCACAAGTTTTTTGGTGGGATACTCTGCCTTCCAAACAAGTACCTTGTGATCTTTGATGTGATCATGAGCAAGATCGAAGTAGCCGTCGTCTATGCTGCGGACGCCTGAGCTCTCATCCTCGATCCGAACACCGTGAACCGTGGTGATGTTCTCTGATACCTTCTGTGGGCGAGACATGCTTGTGCGGAAGAAGCCTAGCTTGTAAGTCTATGCGTTGGACTATCTATTGATCGTGTGGAGGAGGTGTTGGAGACAGTGAAGAAGTTGTTGTTGCTGTTGTCGCTTTTGTTGCTAAGCCTACACTTATCGACATTTATATCCTTGTCGCAAGTAGGGTACACGTTGATAGAAGCGACATAGTGGCAACGTAGCATGGCATAAATCTCAAGGTCTGTCCTTCCAGTGAGTGAGACTGTCGTCACAGCCTGAGAAGGATCGTACGCGTCTCGAACCCCGACACTCCCCAGACACTCGTGCTGACTTCTATGCATGGGGCATAGCGACTAGTTGCAGGTGCAGAGAGATGTTAGGATTTTCCTTTTATTGCCAAAGTCGACTGACAGAACGATCAGAGAGGCGAAACAGGGGGATGCGAGGCGAGAATTTGGGTCGGAGGATTGCCGCCACGTGCCACACGAGAAGAAACTAACAGCCGAAGGTGGCGAATGTATGAAGCTCATTCACGTAGTCCGCTCGCTCGTCGCCTGACTGCGTTTCACTGTCGTTTCTTCCGAATTTTGTTTCGATGCCTTCGCATTCCGAAGTCTCGCCAACAAGAAGATTCTGCCTTGACGACCGCTCTGTGATGGGATACATGCATACAAGGCGCGGTATTGAGCCTGTTTAGTGTCCATTATTGTGACTATTCGCACTCCGTACGCTTCCAAGTATTTCCAATCTGTCATCAACGCGCTTCTACATGTTTTGAACCACTTTCCGGACTCAAACGAATCAATCTGAATTCTAAACTTGATCCTGATCCGGAACCTACCCCCCCTTGTGGCCACGATTCTGGCGTCGAGATTGCGCGGTTGGTGCAGGGTTCAGCAACCACCTGCGCGTGCAGTCTACGCAGCCCATCCTCGAAATCCCAGATCTCCATCCAGTCCTGAGTTGATGGGCGCACCTTATGGCATAGTAAGCTGAGCACCTCTTCAGTGAAACACCCCAGTGAAACACCTCCTCAGTGGAACACCTCTCCGACAAAGAACGAAGACAATTCGCAGTCACAATGCATTACCGGGTGATGGAAGATCTCACGCTGTGGGCTACTAGCGTTGCAGCTAAGGCGACTAAACAACATACTGCTCTGGAAGACACACAGCAGCACCGCCCTCTAGTTGGCCATGAAAAGGCTTAGCAGGCCTATGACATCAAACTGGCCTCCTTCCCCTCCTACGCTACCATTCAACAGGTCACGACTCAGATGCGTTGACTTGCACACTTTGGGAATGCTCGAAGTTTCTAACTCATCAGGTCGCGTCTTCATACACCGACCCCCACGTCCGTCTCGGCCGTCGTCGCCCTTCAAAACATATACGACACGGGGCAAGCCAATGTACATTGCCATGACGGGCATAGTACTGAGCAAGCAGGTCGTGCTGCTGTCCATCCTCGATCTGCGCCGCAAACCCACCTAAGCGCTCTCCAAGGCCTGGGAGTCGACCAGGTGCAGCACTGGACATCTCTGTCAGCACAGCGACTCCGCAGCCAAAGTTCGTGTCAAGCTCGCTACATACCGCACCCTGATATCGTCATCGGCCACGTGTCGGACAGTATAGCCACGTATATGTGCTGGGCGGTTCAGAGGTGGATCTATCATTCCCAAGATCCTTGCAAGATGCTGCGGATCTCTTGGCAGAATTGAGAAGAAGATCCACCGCGGTGGTCTTTCTTCCAATTGGGGCGGCGGCTCTGGTGCGCGCGGCGAAGGCGATCGATGAAGAAGATCGAGCGGATTGCCAGCGAACCCTGCATAGAATTCTTCACATGTCTGTTTTAGCGGATCCTGACACGCATACATACTCGTGGGAGTGAACTTGCCATGTCTTCTTGAATGCAGAGGTCTCTCGTCTTCGACGTGACCTCCGTCTCTCGGTCTTTTTGGCATCACTCCAGGTCCACCGAAACCCAGCAATAGTCTCAATGGATTTTGTGCTCGTCTACACGGATGAAACGTTGATCTTGAGGCTAGCTTCCGCAGGCACGTTATTGATAAGTGAGTCTGGTGGCGATTGGCAACGTGGCTCATAAAGGAAAATTTACGCAATGCGGCATCCATAACGGGTAAGCAAAGGCTTGCAGACAACGGAGAGCGAGTTCCAATTCCCCATCTTGTGGCTCTAAGTAGAGGCGCAAAAGTCCACAATTTCAAGACTGTATCCGGACGCAGGATGTATCCTGTGCTGATACGTGGCGCTTAATGAAACCTCAATGAAGGATGGACGTTCCTGAGCACTACCTTTCAAGTTGCTCGCGACAGCTCGGAAGGGTCCGCGAGATCCTCAAGGGATCGGCTGTCGACAGCGCCGACAGCTCCATCCTCATGGGAGGCCACAAGACCCTACAATATTATACCGCTTGTGCGACGCGAACGTGTCTTCGCGCTCACAACATTTCTGGCGATTCTCTTGCGAGATTATCGATTCAGAAACGGCGACGCAGGCGTCCCTTCCTCCCACTCAGACAATTCCGTTCTGCGACCGACGAAGTCCAGCACGTAGCCAACAGCACGCCCAGGCAAACGCCCGTCATCAAAGCTCAGCACAGTCGACTCAGTCTTGAATGCCCAACCAGGGAAGAACCGCCGCAGCTGCGCCCACTGTTCACGCGTTGCAACTTCGACTGCATAACCTGTAACCTCGCTGTCCCGTGCACCCACGATCACTGGACGCCTTCGCCAGCGCATGACTTTGTATCCGTGGACATGGGCAGCTCGGACCGGCGGTAAACTTCCCAAGAAACTTGCGAGTTGGTCGTCGGCGACGCCGAACAGGAAGAGGTTGATCGCTAGAATACGAGGCTTCACGAGAGACAGCCAAGGGATCTGTAAAAGCTTCTTTGTCCAACCTGAAAACAAGGTCAGATGTCAATGTTGGCGCATGGGGAATGAGCTTGCCTTCTGTTGCGTGCCCGGTAGCTTCCGTTTCACTGTCTTTGCCACGTTGTGCAGTTAGCCTCATCACTGGTCGAGACCACTGAAGTGTGCGACGGCTGAGCTTTGGATGGCGACGATATTGAAGATGATTGGAGAGAGAGCATATCTTATCTTCTGGGTCGAGAGTGTACACGTGGAGCCTTCTGCGGACATTGTTCTGTGTGAGAGATAATTTCCAACACTGGTAGATAAGGCCACAGGCGTACTGCGAGAGCACATAAGCATTGAGGTGGACTCTCACTCTTGGCAGCTATTCGAAGCGCCTGAATACGGAACTGAGGTAGAAGTGTCGCGGCTGATGAAGAGCATGTTTGCCATCTCAACAGGTCGGCTCTACTGCTCAACCTTTGGAGTCCAGTGTGTATTTTCGACATCTAAAGCGATCTGATAGCGACAGCCTGATATACACCTGCTGCAAGACACAAGCCTTCGGACAGCTTCGGCCGGCCATTTTCATTTGATGCTTCCTCTGCATCAGCCAGCTTGTGTGGGCCACGAGATCGTATCTTCAGCGTTGAGCGCCCTCTCTTGCTGACGAAGTTTCAGCTTTGACTGCAGACCCTCCCATCTCGACCTGTTCCTATCATCCCAGACCTTATGTGCGACACGTCCTTAGGGCCTGCGCCTGATCCTCCATTCTAGTTCGATCACCCGTATACACAAACGCACGTCCATACCCTTGCCTCTCAGTATCGCCATCTGCCCAGCAAATTGAGACGTTCTCGCACTCAAAAAACTCTTCGTATCGACTGTGCAATCGCCTCTGCTGGCTTTTACTTGAGATGGTCACCGCATACCCCTGCACAGGGCCATCTCTAGAGCCTCCCTCGCTACCAGAGCGCACAAGTACCGTATCTTCGACAGGATCGCCACCCTTCTGGCACATAACTACATAGTTCTGGATGTTCGATGGACATATGTCGAGAGCTGGCATCACCTCCAGAACTTGACGCAACTGCTCGGGGCTTGGATTGGCGGGAAGGAAGAAATACATCGGCGACTGGAAGTATCGGTGGATGAAGCTGAAGTTGGGACTGCGGTTGGTCCAAAAAAGTCTTGCACTAAATGACGACGGAAATGTGAGCTTGCGCTTTTCGGTGTTGCACAGATAAGCGGCCATGCTTGTGTGCAGATGATGGCTGCTATGTTATTGACAAAGATAAGTCGGAGCGGCCCTGCCCTGCTTGTGTTGCTACAAATATGGACACGCTGCGCTCGGCAGGAGATCAGTCCATGTGTCAAGAGGTATGTACTTGCCGCACTGGTGTACTCCATCAAAGAGGTAAGTAACGGAGGATGGTGGCATCTTGGTGCATGCGCAAAGTCATGACAACAATTCAGTCTACAGTGACCCTCAAGCTCCCCGTCTAGACCGACCCGATGCTGACCGCTCCTCCTGGAGATACCTAATCATGTACCCAATGCAGTCATTCGACACAACCGAATCCGCCCACTGAATGACCACTCGCTCAACACCGTAGCCGACCCCGTACCAATGGAGCAGCCTCGTCCTCTCCTCTCCCATCTCAAGCCTGATCGCATATCCCACCGTATAATGCCCCGGAGCAGGCACAATATCCATGCGACCCGCTCTCAACTGAACCGTCCAGCCGCGCACCATTCCTCCGCGTATTTCTAGGGGCCGGCGAATGCCAACTTCCTCACGTAGCTCGTCCGCGCAGGGTCTCGAGCCATAGATAAAGAACCAATCCGGACTTTCAAAGTTGTGGCGGATGTCATCCGCGACCGCTTGAGTTTGTTTTAGCTTGGGGGCACGGGAGACAATAGGGTACGGACGGCCTTACGCATGGGCCGTCTGATCCGATGAAATCCGCGCCGCTCCTCTATCTTGCCATAGATGTCAGCAACCCTGCGTGATTCAAGGGGACCCATATCGTGCCCCGTCGTCTGGTGCGCGTTTTGTTCTTAGGACAGCCAAGTAGCTTCGCTGGCTGGCGTCATTTAAGTCGGATCATCTGATAAGAACACGTTGAGTTCCTAGTGTACTAGGTGTGTGATGGGATATTATCTCGAATAGGTGAGTAGCCTTATCTCGGATGACATGAAGGGGCCACTAAAAGTTGAGGAGTGAATGTACCGCCTATCTCATACAATACCTGCTAGACCAGGCATTTGACGTTGATATTGTGTTTCGGGGGGAACAAGATAGCCCACGTCGGGTGCTGAGCATCTGATAGTGCTGCACGTGGTGTAGCCTTACAGTGTGTCATTTAGAAGATGCGTGGTAGAACATGGTGGCGGCGTCTACCATTCCCCTCCTAAGCCCTTGTAGCTGTTAGTATATGCCAGATAATGGCAAACCCGATGAGCCAGGCTGCCAGATGGCTGGCCATCTTCTCCCCACGTGAAAATCAAGCAGTACCCGACCCCCACCCATCTGCTTCCCCGAGCATCGCACCAAAACCCGTCCGAGCCAGGGAGTCCCTCAAGACCACCACTCATGCCAGCACACCCCACCACACTCCCCGCCTCCTCACTCCGGTTCATCCCCCTGCCCCGACCCCAACATCGCCCCAAGTCCCCCTCGCTGCCCGGCCACCGCCTCCACCGCCCTCCCCCTATAAACAAACACAAACCCCGTCGCTCTCGCCGGCACGTCTCTCTCAACCCAATGCATAACCACCTGCTTAATCTCAAACACATCCGTGTACCACGCCCTCAGCGCCTGCCAGTCCGGGCCGTATCTAACCCGCGCCGCAAACCCCGCAACCTGGGCGCCGAGCGCGGGCAGCAATGCGGGCATTGTGCCGCGCTGGGGGATTTCCAGCTGGTGCACGTGGTAGCCCTCGATGCGCGCGGCGCGGGGGGCGACAGAGCGCCCGAGGATCTGCTGGAGTTCGGGGAGCGTGGGGCGGGAGGTGATGAACAAGTAGGTGGAGAAGTGGAGGATGGATTGGAGGGTGACGGAGAAGTCTGGGGGTGTCAGGGCTGGGCGAGTGATAATGGGGTCTGGGGGGACTGACCTTTTCTCCGCTTGGTTACGGGGCCGCCGGGTTCGTGGGATTTCTTCTGCTGTTTCTGAGGGAGTCGGCTGGAGCCTTCGCGCATGGGCTTGTCGAGGCTTGTGGTATTTCCAGACATGTTCGAGCGAGATACAGGTTGATGGCGTTGGTTGAGATTAGATAGATCTGGGCGGAGGGATCGTTTTGTAGGCGCTCCTGTTCTGGCTGTATGGCCTCGGCGAAGTCGACACGTGTATATGGCTGTTGATGGGTGTGGTTAATATCAAAGCTGGCTTAGATAGGCACTTATCAGGCACTTATCGAGAACAGCCGTTACAGAAGCAGATAGCGAGCGAGAAGTCGTACGTACTCACTGCTTTGACATGCTATATCATATGTAAGACTGCAGCGGGATCGACGTGCCACGATATATAAAACAAAAGCCTTGCACTCGATCATCGAACCCCAGTGTTTGCCCGTTGACGAGACACAGCATGCAGCGTCTGCACCTGTACTGCCTATCTGTGAAGTGCTGCAGCAGCAGCGCTCGCTGTTCTTGTGCGGCGATCTGAGCGCGGTTGTCAGCGTGTTCAGGGCTTGGAAGAAACATCTCAGGATGCATAGCACGCACAGTGATCACGTAACCATCAGCACCCCCGCCTCGGTCGCGGTCAAGCGCCCAGTATTCACCTCCCCAAGAGGCTTCGAATCGGTTGACTGAGTAGTCGAGTATGCGAGCGTCGCGACGTGCTACCGTTTCCGCAGAGGGAAGTCTCAGGATCTCCGCCAGGCTTCTTGGAGGTAGAGCGACGAAGAAGATGTAGGCGTGAGGCTGGGCACAGAGGAGATGCGCGGATGGTCGCCGAAACATGTTCCACTCGAGCTGTACTGGAGAAAGATGAGTTTGGGAAACTGCGTGGGGACAACGAGGGAGCTTACACCTACGGCTCTGCCGGTGGAAACCGTTGGGCTGGGTTGCATTGCCTTGGTCCTGCATGTGGTTTGTGATGTTCGTGTCTGAAGAAACTAGGATAACCTTGGTATGCAGCGGCATGACACCAGCTGTTCAGCCACGGCACCACGAGGGTGATGTTACGCGCAAGGGAAAGGCTGATATTACACGTGTAGGGAACATGTGCCGCTGTTTCAATGCAGTGGATAGTATCTGATAGAGGTAAGTACAAGATCAACTTCAGATGAAGGCACATGTTGCTCAGCTGTTGCTGCTCACCTTGGGCAAAAGTGTTGCGTTCAACACGTGTGAGTTACTGGTGTCGACAGTCTAAGGACGACCAAGAAATCAAGTACGACGCCGACGTAGACCAGCTTTAGCTCCAGATCCCTCATATCTCATGAGGAACCCTTCAACTACATCAGGCCAGCCTTCCGCGTGGCGTTGAAGGGTAATCGTAGTTCTTTCGCACCGGTAGCACAGCGCATCATACGACAACAGTAGCCGCTGTCGTTGTTCTCGCGTCCAGCTTCAGAGGCCTCATGTTAGTAAAAGCAGATCTCAGCCCACAGACGTCAGAGACTTGACTTACACGACTGCAGCGTACCCCGCCAATTGACGTCCTTCACGTCGGACGATCGGCTCTGGACCTTCGATATCCGTTTCGTAGCCGTGCACCCAAGCCGAGCGAACTGTGACGTCGTCGTAGATGCCTCTCAGATCCTCTCTTCTTCGGAATACATAGAAGACGTAAGATGGTGTGTTGGCGTCTCGGAAGTCCTTCGTCGCGCGGTCAAATGCGATAATCGAACGGCATATGATCTTACCTGATGGTTTGGTAAGCTCGCATACATATGCAAAGGATTTGAGCGGTCGTACTCATGTTCCATCGCTGTTTTGCATGCTCATGTACTGCCGTGCGAGTCTCTCGAAGTATACTCTTCTCTTCCGCGCCATCCTCACTTGACTGCTCTCCGCTCTCAAGGGTACTAGTGGTGTCTATCCGTTTCATGGCTTATACAAAGATCTGTGATCTTGCGTTCTTTGCCGACCTTTCGGTATGCATGTGGGAGGACTGTACATGATAAATGATTAGGTGTCCTCGAACGGACAACGTTGCGAAACACATGTAAGCTGAGCAAAAATAACAACCACACCCGTAGCGGGAGGAAAGCCGAAACGGGAAGATATCGTCACAGAAAGGTTGTGTGGTTCAGTGCGAAGCTGACTCATGCGATGTTTTATCGGTCGCTACTGGGCCGTGTATAACCCGCAACCTTAACAAGTGCTTACTTCGCATCAAGTCTCGCTTAGTACTTACCGTCATCAGATGAAGTTAAGGTCAATGCGCGTAATTCTCGCTTCACATGGTTCCTTGCCACCTGACGTCCCTCGAGCTCGCACCCACGAACACGTTGAACGTACCGCTTGGCACCACCCATTGCTGTCGACCAACATCCCAGTATGCCAGATCTCTTCTTCTCACGTTGAACTTTACGGTACCACTCGCACCAGCGGCAAGCGAGATCTTTTGAAATCCGCGCAGCTGCTTCGGTGGGGATGCTGGGGCAGAAGCCGGCATGCCGATATAGAGCTGAGCAACCTCTGCGGCGGTAACGCTCCCGGTGTTCTTAATGGTTGCGCTGACAGTCGCGACGTTATCGAAGAGATTGCTCGCGCCACCTGGAGCGCGCGTTGTGCTGACGGGGGCCTTGTCGGTGTACGAGGCGGAGAAGCCGGAGTAAGTGAAGTTGGCGTAAGCTAGATGGATGAGTGATTAGCAGACGCGCAGCAAGAAGACTGCAAGGTGCCACTTACATAGGCCATAGCCAAACTCAAAGCGAGGTGCTATATTGGCCTGGTCGAAATGACGGTAGTCGATGTACAAGCCTTCAGGGTAGCTGTCGGTGCCACTCGCGACCGCAGTACCATAGTCTGCTGGCTGCTTTGCGATAGTGTACGGAAGCTTACCGCTGGGGGACTTTGCGCCATACAGAACGTCGACAAGGCCGTTTCCACTCTCTTGGCCGGGAATGCCAGCCCAGACTACAGACACTACGTTCGGTAGAGCTAGAATCGACTCAAGAATTAGTGGGCCCACTGAGTGGATGACGACAATCGTGTTCTTGTTGACGTTAGCCACAGCTTGGACAAGCTGATTGCCGTTGTGCCATGGATCGAGGTTGATGCGATCTCCAGCGTTGCCTTCGACTGTCAAATACCCTTCTCCAGCGTCTGCATTGATGAACACAATGGCAGTGGCGGCGGCGCTGGCTGCACTTGCTCCGGAAGATGTGCTGTCTGTGTTGGATAACGTCACTTTAGTACCATCGGTGGCAGCGCGTGAGTTGATCGCGTCGTAAGGAGCCACTAAGTAGGGAAACTCGGCAGTGCCAGAGCCCCAGCCGATGGCGAGTGCTGTGCATCTTAAGTCAGCTTTGATGTTCGTCACATTTCGGAGCGTTCATGGCTTGTAAGGGATAGGGAGGGGGTTGGCAAGGTAGAGTGCGTACTTCCGGTGTCACACGCCCTATCTGTACACGCGTTCGGTCCAGAAGGGTTAACGATCGCATCCGATCCAATGATGGCCAAGCTCGCAGGCTTCTTCAGCGGTAGAGCACTGTTCGTGTTCTTGAGCAGCACAATGCCATCTCCAGCGATGTCTCGCACCACGGTCTTGTGAGTTCCCTGGACATTGGGGCCGCCGGTACCGCCGGTCCACGATGACCAGCCAACAGTAGGGTAGCCGGTGTCTTGCTTGGTAAAATACCACGCCGCAAGGATACGCTGAACCATGTTGTCTAACCTTGACTGAGGTACGGTGCCGCTGTTGACAGCGTTCAGTAGGTTTGTTCCCCAGAGCAAATTTTGGTTGCTAAAATCAGTGCCAGGCATCGACATATCAAGGCCAGCGTTGGCAGCACCAAGCGTATGCTGGGCGTCCCAATCACTCATGACGTAGCCTTGAAAGTCGAGCTCGCCTTTCAGTACTCCGTTCATGATGTGATCGTTCTCGCAAGCCCAAGTCGAGTTCAGCTTGTTGTATGAGCACATGACTGATGCAACGTTCGCCTTTACTGCGTCAGCAAAGGGCCATAGGTAGAGCTCGTGAAGCGTTCGATCATCAATGTTGGAGCTCATTGCTGGACCTAATTAGCTAAGTGGAGCAATACGAAGGGTAGAGAATCGTCATACTGTCCCTGTCAAGCTCTTGCTCATTGCCAATGTAATGCTTTGCACAAGCTTGAACGCCAGCATCTTGCATGCCAGTGATAGTGCTCGACATGGCAATACCGGCGAGATATGGATCCGGCGAGAATCCTTCCCAATTTCTTCCACCTTGCGGTATCTTTCCAAGTGGTCCTGACACTGGGCCAAGCTGCACATTGACCCCTGAACCTTTCGCTTCAGCACCAAGAGCGTTGCCTCTTGAGTACAGCAGATTCGCGTCCCATGTCGAGGCTGCCATGATGCCGGCTGGGAAAGCAGTGACCTGCTGCTTGTAGCGAACACCAAGAGGTCCATCCTGCAAGCACAGAGACGGATATCCGATGGAAGGAACGGCTCGAGTGTTGCCCACGCAAGGACCTTTCTGCCAACCAAGACCAGTGACAATGCCGACCTTGTCGGTGTTTGAGATCTTGGCTAAAGCAGTCGCTGCCTTTGCATAAGCCGCTGCCCATGCGCCATCGCCTGTCGCTGCGGGTCCGGCTGCTCCGGCTGCTGAGCTTGACGGGGCTGAACTGCTGATAACAGCGCTCGATGAACCGCTGGAAGGTAGTGTACCTGAGGGTGCCGTCGCGGTGCCTGTCCCAGCGCTAGGTACGCACTGTGAATAATACTCATTGATGGGACTGCAGGTAGCGCCAGCGACGCATGAAGTTGGGCCTGTCCAGCTGGCGCCGCCGCATTGAGCATACAGGTTTGCTTGAGCTGCCACATGAGTACTAGATCCGAGCAAAACTGTAAGAGCAATGACGCCGGATGATAGTGAAGGCATTATGATCAATGCTTCGTCAGCGGAAACGTACGATTGGAGTTGAAAACAATTTCCATGGTGGTCAACGAGCACGTCTTATGCATCTGCGCAGTACATAGCGAATTCCAACGCGATGACACCTGTTAAGCGCATCATATTCTTACCTACCTAGATCTCGCACCTTACAGGGATGTTATATGGTCAAATGGTCATGCGTAGGGTTCAATCGATGCTACTTCGCTGTGCCTGTATAGACCGGACAAGCGGGGAAGCAGGGGTATGGAGTGTTCAAGGCGGGAGCCAGAACGTCCAGAAATCGACGCTCGCATCTTGTCTCAAGGCTCCCGCGAGTCAACGAACTTTGCGAGCATATGTTTCTGATCACACCGTCGCTGGTACAAGCTGCTAATTGTAAACATAAAGGGGATGGAGAACAGGACGGACGCGTCCAACACGCAGGCCAAGCTTTCAACCCATAATCAACAGCCATCATGCTGCGGAGGCGGTGGACATAGCTTAGCGAGTGGATGCTTTGAGGATAGACGTGTGAGGGTGCGGATTCGGGTAAGCAAAAGAAGAGGGAACTCGAAACAGTGAGACGGCTGTTTTCTGTCTTTTGGCTTGCGAGATTGGTCGGTCACATCACTCCCGAACAGGTAACTATCTTAATCCCAAAATAACCTCGGCACAGAGCACTCACGGCACTCTACTACTGCGGGACAAAGTGATCAACAACCCAGCGAATATCTTCACCACTCACACTCTTAAGATTGTCCATGCGATCTTAGGGCGACAGCTTCTGTACACATGTTGACATTTCACCCCCCCCCCTTGCATGTTCTACGAAGCAGAGTGCACAAAGCCAAAACTTACACTCTCCCTATCCAATACTCCCCAAACTCCCCAACCCCTCCAAAAAGTAATTACCCCCCACAAGCTTCAGATTTCCCGCCGTCACAAACTGCTGCAGATCGAACATGGCCCTCGCGACCGTGCCGAGCTGCAGCATGGGCTTGAACTCGCCGGGCGGCTGCCGGTAGATGAGGAACGTGTACCGGTGGTTCTGCACGCTCGCGGGCGTGGGACCCAGGTACGGTGAGAGTGCCTTGGCGCCCGAGGTCAGTTTCAGTGGCTGCTGGAGGATGGGCCCGGAGATGCAGTCGGGATGGACGTTGTAGTAGAGGGCGTGGAGGAAGTAGCGGAGGATGGGCGTTTGCGGGCTCGTGGCGTCGGGGTCGACGATCTGTCGGCGTTAGATGTGAGCGAGGTAAGTTTGAAGACGGATGGACAGACTTACCAGGAAGGTGTAGTTGGTCGTTGCTGGATCGAAGCCTTGTTCGGGCGTGAAGACTACGTGTGGCATGGCCACGGTTTCTAGACGGTGGTCAGTACAGGTTGTTGTCAAGTGACTGAAGCGCAAGATGGACGTAGTCGTCTGTGCTGGGTAGTACGTTGCGCAGAAGATCATTACCACTCACCAGCTGTGCTAAAGACCTGTCCGAGGTTGATCTGCTTCCCATTGTAGTCCGCCTCAAGATCCGTGGTAGGCTCGATGCTGGGAACCACATCTGGGATGATCCTCGAATTCGCAAAGGATTGCTTGACTTGTTGGGCACGAGCCGGTGTGATGCCAACGGTCTTATCGCAAGCCGGCGTGCGCTCTTCTACCGGCAGAGCAGCCGTGTTACTGAGCGTGAGTAAAGAAAGGACAGCAAGAGAGAATGTCGTCACGGGCGACATGATTCCTGAGGATGTAAAGGCGGAGGTTTGGTGTATGCAGCGGAGATATTAGAGATACGACTGATGGGCCAGATTTGCTATTGCACCATCAATATGGTCGCCCATCTTATATATGAGCTCCCGAGTTAGCCTGTGGAGAAGCATAAACGCTAATTGACAACCACGCCAGCTTGACTGCAGATCTTTTGTAGCGTGCATCTTAACGTGCTTGGCTAACGGTTTTCGCTTCTGCATTACTCAACAAAGACAAGCGCAAACGAAGCGGGTGGCGCTGCTGGCTTGACGCGGTCGGATGGAAGTTTAAGCATTGGAACAAAGACTCCGAGGGACGTATCATCAACGGTCGCGCAGAAGCGAAGTGGCAACCCGGCGAACCGTCAAACGCATACACACAAACGAATCTTCGATCGCAGCTCATGAGGTTGCAGAAGTTGGGCTTGGCATCAATTTTGAAGTATTTCGTGCCGATTAGATTCCAAATGCAAAAACCGACTCGCTTCTGCAAGCAGCTAATCTTCGTGAGATGCACGTTGCCCCTACCGATGTGATATCATATAGTTTGTTGACGTGAGCTTGTCAAAAGTTACTGCCACCAGCGTTGCTCTTGGCACCTTGACCTTCGTCACACGCTGCAACGCTCACCCTTTGAGTGCTCATGATAGCGACACATGTCTGTGAACCATGGTCGAGTAGTGTTCCTAGTCTCAGCCGTCTTCATGCGCACGACCAGATCCCTCATGAACCTGGGGTGCCATTCATCCTCATGCTGGTCCAGTAGATTGTCCGTCCTCTTCCACGCGAAGAGATCGACGACCAATCTACGCATGCAGTCATTCCTGCTTGCGCCGAACGTCTCAAAGACAATCCATGTGTCTGTAGGAGTCGGCACACTGTTCGTCTCTTCGGCTAATGTAGCGACCTTGTCCGCGATAGCGTTCTTGCAAGAAGTTACGCCAAGCTTGTCCACCAAACAGTAGAGGTGTAAGAGCCAGAAGTACGCAGGCTTTATTGGATCAATGGCATCAACGGCTTCGTGGTCCAGTCGACGCGTGTAGAGCCAGTACTGAAAGTAGTCCCAGACGTCCGGGCGATCCTCGGGCAGCTTGACGGTCTGCGACAGGCCCTCTGCGAATGTACCATTCAATGCGGAGTTAAAAAAGGGCGAAACGGATGTCAGCAGTTCTCGAGGGACCAAGCGAGGCTGCTCTGTAGGTCCGACCAGGATACGCGCATTTGTCGAGACAGTTCTGAATTGCTCACTGATCTGTATGTCAGCACTTCTCCATGCAATGGATGGGGAAGCGGGCGTAAGTGTGATCGATTAGATTGGGACTTACCGAAGCTCATTCGGCGTTGCCATGCCACATGCTCTGCGTATCAGGGAGGTAGATGAAGCGGATGAAGCGGATCGGCGGTGAGTAGAACGCATCACCCTTTCTAAATCGGACATGATTAACGTTTGCGTACGAGCACTGCTGTTAAGCGATGAACCATACTAGTAACGCGCGATCTGCCAGTACCTGGAGCGCCTCTCGATCTAATAGCCAGTCTGGAGGTTATCGCTCTTGGGTGGATATGCCGAATGTTCCAATCAACAAGCGACAAACACCAGGCAACGAGCGAAGGAGGGCAGGATCGGAGTACAGAACTAGGGGGGACCATGAACGACAATAATCAATGAGAAAGCAAAGATCGGTTGAACTCTTTCTTTTCAAGGAATCGGACCTGCTTTCAGGCTGGGTGGTCGCTTCTTTCATCGCGTTCTCCGGATGCGGCAACAGCGAGAGGCATCAGTCAATATTGACTGCACGCTATATCCTCGATAATGTTTACGTTTTGTGCTCTACGAACCATGCAAGAGGGCTCAAATTATTGAGAAGCGAAGAAGCGCATCGCAGGATGGTGCAGGGAGGGTGCGTTGCCCCGTCCTCGCGCACCGGGTTTGGGGAACGATTCAGGATCGTGTGGTCAGATCATATCGGTGCGATCTATCACCCGTCAATGCATTGAGGCACATGCTTGGGGTCGTTGGGCCAAAACTATGCGAGTATATATAAGGATGGAAGCTGCAAGCACTTGGTCATCAGGGAGAGCTTGTGATGCTCTTGGCGAGGACAACCTCCGAATTCGAGTGCCAAGCCTTGTGCACGTGCTTTCCTGTCGACTTCGCGGCGACTTGCCTGTCTAAACACATCACCCATGTCGCATAGCCTCCACGTGCCTACGCACCAATGTAAGAATGCATGAGCGTCACACTGTCGTTCCCGCGCAAACCTCAAGGCAGGCCAAAGCGGACTACAAGAAGTACGGTCCGCGCATTAGCAGTCAAGAGTCTCGACAACTCAAGCGCGGCGCTGAGCTCTATGAGCGTGCGGAGAGGCTCAAGGAAAGAGAAAGGAAGAGTAAAGTTGCCAGAGACAAACGTGCAGCGAAAGAGCAACGCGAGAGAGATGCTAGAAGAAACCAAGGACTTCCCAGTCAACACCCACCCAAGATTGCGGCCAGCCAGAAGCTCTTGTTTAGCTTCATTAAGCAAGGGCAGACATCAGACCCTAATATACCTTCAATAACAGGAAACTACGCGGACGCAACGACATTCGAGGAAACATACCGGCAGTGTGCAGATGTGTCCTCGTCAGTATCGGTATCATCCCAAGCGGCATCATGGGGAAGTACCTCTGAAGTTTCGCAAGAGCGGGAACATCGCGGAACAACAAACCGGCGACGAGAAACTTGGCAAGAGGCGAATGACGTTGTGACGCCGCACGGGCTGCGCGAAGCTACAGGCGCAGGTACGGAGATCTGCGACAAATCTCGCTGTCAGGCGGAGGCCCATAGCATAAGAGGGAACCTCAAGATATGCGACATTGCTATTGACGATGGCTGGGACGATCTTTTGGCCAGCAATACTCAAGTCCAGAAAGAGATATCAAGCGTTGCCCACAGTGCTGTCAATGACCAACAGTCGAAGGCAGTCGAGGCAGCATCCAGCTCGACGAGATCAACTGCGAGCTTCGGGCATACTCTCAGCCCTGACGTGGACACTGTGGACTTTGAGTCTTTCCTTTCAACACAGGACGTGAGCTTCTCACCTGATGATCTTCAGGAGTTGGAGATGGAAACGAATGACAATTCAAATGGGCAACAGAAGTCGACATACATGAAGGACGATCACGACCGCACATTGATGCCGCCGCCGCCGATACCGAGGCCAATTAAGACCAGTGGAGTCTCAAAATCTCGACGATATCAAGATCGTATGCTTATGCCTCCTCCCATGAAGCCGAGACCGCCTACAAACCAAGCCGACTTTGCCAGCAGCGAGTGCCAAATAGCAGCTCAGCATGATCCAGTACAAGATCCGTGGGAAGACGATTTCCTGTTATCAACTCAGGACATCCGCGAAATCGACTGCTGCTAGGCAGTCTGCCGTTTGAATATGAGAACATGAGACATGAACAGCAATAAATATGACATAGCGAAGGTGTCGCCAGTATATTAGGTATCAAACATAGCTATCTAATCCATTTATCATCAATCATATCAGGCCTTTTGCGACACGTTACTGCTCTCCCTCCTCGTCCGACTCGTCCAGCCCCGGTACTGGATACGTCGTAATACACCCGATACTCCCCAGCGTCTCCAGCCTCTTCCCGCTCTCGTGTGCGCTACTCAACACCCTCACCTCGCCTCCCTCAGTCTTCTTCACCCTCTCGACTAGATCTACCCACTTCCGCCTCTCCACCACATCATCGCTCCGAAACAGCGCATTACTAATCAACAGCACACCACCACCCCTGCCCACAGCCCCCTGCTCCACCGCCTTCACCACCTCACCAAGCCCATACCACGCCCGTCCCTCATCCAACCGCACCAGTTCCAAAAACTTCTCCATAATCGCGCTCTCCTGCCCGTACTTCGTATCCGCCAGCTGCCGCTTCACCTCCGGCTGCGCCAGCGCCTCGCTCAGATTATGCAGCTTCCCCCCCGCCGTATGCACGCTCATCGCACTGCTCTTGAAATACTCCGCCATCTTCTTGTCGCCCTTCTGCCAGGCGCGCTGCTTCACGAAGTCCAGGAACTTTCCCGCTGTGTATCCGCTGCTCCCCACGACCAGCGGGGGCTTCTGGTCGCTCTTCATGAGTTCGTCGAAGTCCATCGCTCGTA
This sequence comes from Arthonia radiata, assembly GCA_002989075.1. NCBI lineage: Eukaryota > Fungi > Ascomycota > Arthoniomycetes > Arthoniales > Arthoniaceae > Arthonia > Arthonia radiata. The sequence continues at coordinate 198,895 of PSQN01000004.1, read as the reverse complement.
ATAATGTATCGAGAGTGGTTTGATAGAACTTTTGCATCTTAGCGTCGAAGGCGCCGGCGCCTACTGCCACGGCGTTCCGGGGAATGCTGACTTCCACCTTTTGTTTTATCAGCGCCTGGCTTGCTGTGATCACGCAGATCAGTGCCGCGCCTTCTTCCATGACTACGCCCCATACTTCCACCTTCTTCTTCTCGTCAACCGCTTCTCTTAGTGTGTCCAGCGCGACACTGTCCCACGTTTCATCACTCCCTTCGCCGCCCTTCTCCACGGAGAATTGCCGGTCCACCACCAGGGTGAGTGTATGATATGCGCCCATCTCAATCCACTCGTTCTCTTCGCACACCCTCCCATTGACCTTGAGCTCGCCCGTCGTGGGGTCGTACGATATCTTCTCCGCGCGGATAGAGACGGTGGTGCGTTTCGTGGTGATGGAGCGCGTGGAGGTTACGCTGTTGGTGGATGTGGTGATCTTGCGGAACGTAGAGGAGCGGACGATATCGGTCGGACGTAGGAGGTTGTAGAGGGCCCACATGTCTTCGGCGTCGTGAGGGAGGAGGGAGACGGTGCCGGTGCCATGGTGGGTTATCGTGGATTTGAGGAGTTGCATATTGAAGGGTGGTGGGTGCTTGTTCGGACGTAGCAGTAGAGGACTTCGTCGGGATTGAAATGTCAGAATCGCGAAGGATGTCCAAGAGAGGTGGTCGCTGTATGCTATGCGCTCTACTCGCGCTCATGCAGTATGTTACAGAGCTAGCATGAAAGTCAAGCAGTGTGCATGCGCTCTTGCAAATCAGTCGCTCAGACAGGCTACTCTGATCATGCAATGACGCAGAGGGTATCTTTGTCCGATTACTGCCTACTGAAGTAGCCGTATGGGATGAAATTGCAGTACTAATCAATGCGCGTGTACTAATGTGAAAGGAAATCAACGAGGCGTGAAGATGTCGGCCAAAAATCATGGTGAAGGGGAAGAGATCTACAATGATCTAGGACGCACGGACCACGTGAACCATATCGGCCTTGGGATACCGACCGCTCCAGCATCATCAAAACACCCACCAAGAGCAAAAATTAACGAATGTTGACGAGGGTGGGACTCGAACCCACGAAGATTTCTCCACTAGTAAAGTACCAGCCTGAAACTAGCGCCATAACCACTCGGCCACCTCTGATACATCAATCAGCACAATTCTTTCGCAAGTACTTGCGCGGATTTGACATACCGCCTGTGCAATGGTCGGGCCATACGATTTTGATATGATATCTATATTGCCAGACAAAAACCGCGGCAGCCGGCCGTTAGTGGGGCAATCGGCAGCCGGGCGATGACGAGACCGAAGTGATTTGGGTGGGGGGGGGGGGGGGGGGGGGGGGGGGGGGGGGGCGATACCAATGACTTTGGAAGTTCGACAGCGACGACGAGGAGGCTCAATACACTGTCGCTGACCTCACATCGGCGTAACATCTGTCTGCCCTACATACGCTCTCTCTCAGCTTATAACCCTCTGCAACCCCGTCCTCAAACACGAAAATGCCACCACCCCCCGCCCCCTCCACCGCCGACATCGACGCAGCGCACAAAACGCTCTTCGCAGCCGGCCTTCAACAGCGTTATGCCGTCGCGGGCGACACCTATGTCGACGCGGCCCTCCAAAAAGCCACACCTTTCTCTCAGCCGATGCAAGATTTGGTCACCGAATCCTGCTGGGGCTCAGTTTGGTCGCGGCCTGGTTTGGAAAAGAAGACAAGAAGTCTGCTGAATCTGGCGATGCTGTGTGCGATGAACCGCGGCACAGAGCTGGGCGTGCATGTGAGGGGGGCTGTGAGGAATGGGGTGAGTTTGGTTTCTTGATGTGAGAAGGGAAAGGGGATCAGGGCAGGGGAGAGGTGGTGCGATAGAAGGGAATGATGACATGAAAGGGATGTGAGTGCGAGCTGACGTGAGGCAGGCGACCGAAGTCGAGATCAGGGAAACGATACTACAAGCGAGTATTTACTGCGGTATGCCTGCTGGTATTGAAGGATTCAAGGTTGCGGAGAGGGTGATTAATGAGATAAAAGAGGCCGGCGAGGGTCCCGAATGGGAGTGACCTCGATTACGATGGGTAATAGTCTAGCGTTTCCAGCATTTCCAGCATAGCGATGGACTCTGGAACAAGTTTGTACAGTACGGCAGAGCGGCTGCATACTCTTAAGTCAAAAGAGAGGGATGGAGGTGGTATGCCGGAGTGTAGCCAGGCTTTACGACAGCAGAGCGCGCTCAAAAAAAAACGACTGATAGCCGTGTGTTGCGACTGCACGTCTTGATGAGCGATTTAATTTCCCGGGGCGCAGAGCCCATGTGTGCTGGTGTGTGGGTACGTTGTTTGTGGACAGCGACCACCTTGAAGTCGGAGTGTATGCAGCTGTGGATTCGATGCTCTATGATGCCGGAATGACCTCTTACCATCTCTCGCAACGCGGGATTTGGGTCGAATTCCGTCGAAGTCGCTCATGACCAGAACTGCCCCAGTACTCCAGACTTACCTCCTGTCGTAGGAGCCTCTGGGGGCTCCGCCTTCTTCACGCCGAAGCGCTGAGCAATGACAACCCACTCAGCTACGATCAACATGAAGCGCATGGCTTTCGCATCTCCACCGTTGAACGCTTGGGTCACCAATTGTTTCGCTTGTTCCCAGTCTACAAAGCCGAGCTGCTCGACATTCTTCTTCGTCATCAGGTTCGCCAATGTCTTGTGCAGCGGCCCACCTACAGGCCAGCTCGTGGGCGCAGAGTAAGCATGCTTCTTCCGCTCATAGAGCTCTTTGGTGATGAACGGCTTGCTGGCCTCGCGTAGGATCCACTTCTCAACAAAGCTGCCATCCTTAGGGTCGTAGCGAATTTTGACACTGGGCGGTAGCTGGTTGACATACTCGGTGAGATGGTGATCGAGGAAGGGCGTGCGAGCCTCGAGAGAGTGTGCCATCTCTGTGCGATCGCCCAGGCAAGACAAGAACTGATTCGCGAGGTGCCCCTTTGTCCACATGTATTGTGCAGAATGCAGTGGGTGCCACCGCTTGGAGATAGCATCGCGAACGCGACCATTGGCGTTGTGAGCGACAGTGAGGCGAGGGTCGTGGTCGCCAAAACACTTCGTCCATGGAGCCCACATTGTGAACGAGAAAGCGGCCATTGAAGCACACGTCGTGATGCCGTTCAGCTGCCTCGATGCCACACATTCGCCACGATTGTCGCCATCAGCACCAATCGAGTTGTAGAATTTCGCAGCTTCCTCGTCCTTGGCTTTGCATGCGTCACGTCGTTTCTCGTCGGACAGCGTCGTCTGTGGCCATGAATAGTCAGGCTCTCGCAGGAAGTCAGGTAGGTACATCGGGTAGCCACCAAAATTCTCGTCAGCGCCCTCGCCAGTAAGCACGACCTTCCAACCTTGCGCTCGAGGCTCTTCGGAAAGTGCAAACTTGCCAACAAAGTTTAGATCCGGGTTATGATGTTCGCTGTGCCAAACAGCGTCTTCGAAGCGTTTGGCCAGCTCTTCTTCGTTCATGTGCTTCTTGCAGTAGTTGACGTCCAGAAACTTGGCCGTGCGTTCGGCTATGCCTATATTTGATCAGCGTCGTGGATCTACATGTGCAGCAGGAGTATGTACGCACTAGACTCGTCAAAGCCACTCTCCTCGTCGAAAGCTATGCTGAAGCACTGCACGCGATCACTTGCAGCTCCACTCCCCATACGCTCACCTTGCTCATTGACCAAGTGGGTGACCATTCCAGCAATGACTGAAGAATCAATGCCACCGCTGAGGTACACGCCCACGGGCACATCAGCACGTAAGCGGACTCGAATGGCATCAAGCATGTGTTCTCGGACGCCCGCGATCATCTCTGCTTCTGTTCGTGTCTCAACGCGACGCTATGAGAGTCAGCAACGACCCGCAGTAATTGTAACTGATGCCAATCATACCTTGTCAGGGTATTCGATGTCCCAGTACTGACAGCTCTCGATGTGCTCGAAGGAATTGCACGTCATGTAGTGACCTGGGCGAAGCTGTTTCGGATCAGCGCAACCTCTTTGCCGTTATTCTCTGTAAAGCTTACTTTGTGTACGCCCTGAAACAGCGTTCGTTGATCATGGTTCCATCCGCCATCGAGCAGACTCTTCACGTCCCACTCTGGCTTCCAACCTAGCGCCAAGAACGCTTTGGCTTCCGCAGCTACCAGCAGACGACCCTCGATGAAGGTGTAGAAGAGAGGCTTGATACCATATCGATCTCGAGCTGCAACGAAAAACTGGGTCTTCGAGTCATACAAGCAAAGAGCAAACTCGCCTCTCAGCTGTGACAAGAACGAAAGCCCGTAGAGCTTGTACAGCGCCACTACGATCTCGCAATCGCTCCGTCCTTTGAACTTGTAGTCGGTGGTCCTGATGAGCTCTTCGCGGATACGCTCATGGTCATAAAGTTCGCCGTTGACAACGGCGTGGACGGTGTCGTCAGCGTCGTGGAACGGTTGTGCTCCATCAGGTGAGAGATCGTTGATAGCTAGCCGAACGTGACCGAGTGCTGTAGCAACATCAGCTCGTGAGTTCAAGTACCCTATTTTCGAGTCTCAGTAATACCGACGCGACTGTCAGGGCTAATCCATTGGCCTCTAGAGTCTGGACCTCGGTGGGCGATCAAATCAAGACTCTTGTCGAGATCTTGCTCCACATTGCTGGGCAGCTGGCTCTCCTTGGACTGCTTTGTTTGAAGCGAAGCACCATGAAGGGCGAGAATGCAGCTGATACCGCACATGATCACGTCGTATGGTATGAGTAGGTGCAGGACGAGTCGAGACTGCTGTCGTCTACCTAGTGTCCTCGAGTTTTTGTACCTGACCGGCAACTCTACTTCGTCATTGCTCAAGCATTCGCTGTCCGCGCTTCACCTGGCATGCTCATGCAAGCAAGTAGAGATGGAAAGTGAGGCTGAGGGAAAGCTTCTATGGTGCTCGCAAAGCATGTTCGAGGCAGGAGCGATGAGACTATGCGCTTTCAGTGTGCCGCGTGTCAACAGGTCTCTTACGACCGACAGACAAAGGCTTCTGCTAGGCAGTTTCTGAGACTGAGGCGATAGAAGATAGAGCTCTTAGTAAGATCTATGCTGCATTGAGCTTGGCGCGGTCAGATCGCTGATCGTCAGGACCGTCTCCTAATAGGGCACCTGCAAGAGCCTCAGGTCATGCATACTTGATGTGTGCAACCTTCTATAGCATGTGTTGCAGTTTACTCGACGCTCAACAATATCTTTGCACCTCCACAAGGCGGATAGATAGACCGAGCGCTTGGTTCTCTGGACAGATGCGGGCCGAGGCGCCAGGTTTGCGACGTCTCGGATCACTCACAAGCTCAAGCTGCCGCTGCAATGATGCGCCGAAAAGGAATCCTTTTGCGATACGACTCCTAGACGGCGCCGAGAAGAGACCAGGACGTGCCTCATGACAAGGGTATATAAGAGCCCTGGACGGGCTGTGGTGGAGATTTTAAACCTCCAGGTTATCAAGGCTTGACGTTCTCACGAGACCTTCCAACTAGACACATCAATCAACAATACGTTCGCTCTCGCAAACAAGCTCGTCTGACGATGTCGACTCGTATGTTCTATGACCACGACTGCTCTTTGGAGGCGTTAGCGGGCAAGACTATCGTCTTCATTGGGTATGGCAACCAGGGCAGAGCACAAGCATCAAACCTGCGTGATACCTTGAACGCGTCTACCGTATTTGAGCCGCCCAAGATCGTCGTCGCGAACCGAAACGACGACTACGCAAAGACCGCGGACGGAGATGGGTTTGGTCATACAACCGATTGGGCGGGTGCAGCTGCTGAAGCTGATGTGCTCTTCCTGCTTGTGCCTGATCAGGTGTGTTACTCGCTGCGCGTTTCTCCACTCTTGCTCATGCTGATTGTGCTCAGGTGCAACCGGAACTCTTCAATGACCGCATAGCTCCCGCACTAAAGCCAAGCGCGTGTGTTGTCATTGCTTCTGGCTACAACGTGTTTTACAAATACCTCACTCTTGGTTCTAGCAACGACGTGGTCATGGTAGCTCCACGGATGATTGGAGCGTCCGTAAGGTCTCGGTTTGTTTCCCAAGAGGGCTTCCCCTGCTTCGTGTCAGTGGAGCAAGATGGCACCGGCAACGCTTGGCCATTGGCTCTTTCGCTATGCTTGGGTATTGGTGCCACGAAGGGTGGTGTCATTGAGAGTAGCTGCCGGGAGGAAACATTGATGGATCTCTTCGCCGAACAGGCTTTGTTCCCAATGATCATTGCCACATTTCAAGAAGGATACAAAACTCTGAAGCGTCTTGGATGTTCTGACGAGGCTCTGTGCCATGAGATGTTCATGAGCAAAGAGCCTGCTGAGATATTCGAGAAGATGGCGGACGACGGATTCGTCAAGCAGCTGGCTCTACACAGCTCTGTCAGGTATGCGGTCTTGACAAAGCCGCGTGTTTACTCTTTCGCTAATTGTGTTGCAGTCAGTACGGTCAGCTCAAGGGAAGCATGGAAGTTGACACGACGTTGATGGTCAAGGAGTTCAAGCGCGTCTCCGAGGAACGCATACTCGGCGGAAGTTTCGCCAAAGAGTTCTCCGCGCTCGAGAGCGCAGCGACTGGAGGAGTTGATGCTAAGCTGGCAGAGCTATACGAGAAAGCAAATCAAAGTGAGCTTGCGCAAGGAGAGCGGAGGGTCCGCCAACGGTTGGGATTATCGGTCGAGTGATCTGTGGATTCGATGCTCGGCATTGGAGTCTCGTTGTCGTCGATACATTTTGCACTTGTAATTTTTGGATGATCATGAACTCAAGAGAATTACACACTGTGTCATTCTCGCTGTGCTGGTCGTTGCACGTCTGCAAGTGTGGACGAACCTCAACGTTTGGACGACATGAATCGTATACTTAACGCCTTACTTTTCAGGCGCGAGGTTTGCTAATTGAGTATCATCTGCAGCGTCCGCAAAGATCCGACATCAATCGCAAGCATTTCCCAATCTTTGTTCCTACTCAACCGCAAACATGGCGGACGAAGCAATGGAGATTGACCAGCCACCCACCGACGATCTCACACCCACCTCACCTCCCGTGACCTCAAAGCCCACCGACTCCGAAGCGCACACGCTCGCTGGCGCAACCGGCGTCCGCTCAATCGAGGGGTGGATCCTCATTGTCACGAACGTGCACGAAGAGGCGACAGAAGAGGACTTGACGGATCTGTTCAATGAATTTGGCACAATCAAGAACGTGCATCTCAACTTGGATCGGCGGAGTGGTTATGTCAAGGTAGGTCTTATGCTCTACAAGGTTCTCAGGAACGAATCGAAACTTCGCGGGAACATGGGGACGGTAGCGAATTTGGCAGTATGCGTTGATAACTGACGCTTTCAGGGCTATGTCTTGATTGAATACCCCACGCTGAGCGAGGCGCGCGCCGCCATTGACGGCGCGAATGACACAAAACTGCTGGATCAAACAATCAATGTGGATTTCGCATTCGTGAGACCGGATGAGAAGGGGCGCGGAAAGCACAAGGGCAAGGGTGGTGCTGGAAGAGATCGACGAGGGAGAAGTCGAAGTCCGGGTAATGAGAAGATTGAGGATGGCGAAGACTGAAAATGAGGGCGGATAAGGAAATAAGCACGAGGACCATGCGAAGGCCGTCCTGGGACGTCAGGTCGCCTCCAAAGGCCCTGGAAAGAGGGATGAAGCCAAAGGCACGTAGCGAAAGATACCGCAGACCTTTGTGGCCCGCAAGGGCTACGCTCCGACGAATATGACTGGTGAGTAACAGCAGAATGTGCTATTTGTTCACTTGCTAATCTCCAGAAGCCTTTGATACCACATTGTGAACTAAGGTCGCTGGCGCGACAGCCATTGCGTAGAATGCAAAACATGGTGTGCCAGCCACTCCGGGTGGGCCAACACAGAGACGAGTGCGAAGATATGACTTACCTCAGGCTTTGATGCGAGACCAAAAGCCCGCGATCGAGGAGACGCCGGAAGGCTCCTTACGCAAATGAAGGTTTCGAAGTGGGAGAGTGCCAATTGGCGAAGTCAGCACTCACAGTGCGATTGATACTATTATGGTGTTTGCATAGCATTTGACAAGCGGCGTCGATCGCTGATCATCGATGCTTCATGCCAGGGCATCTACCCAGTCTTCATAGTCTTCATACACCACCACGTCCCTCGCTCAACAACACATGCGCGCTTACTCCTCTTCCTCTTCTTCCTGCTCCAGCGTGGTCATTGCAATACGATCCAGATCACGCTGCCCGGCCTGTGTGATCCTTCGTCCACCCTTCTCCTCATCCTGCTCCAGGACGCCAATCTTCTCCAGACTCTGCATGACCTTTCGGTCAACGCTGCCAGACGCATCGACGTGATGTGAGGGACGCGAGCCGCGGTTCTTCTGTGCGCCGTGAACTTTGCGTAGCCGGCCTACACCGACAGTCTTGCGGAGGTAGACGTGGCGCGCAACGGCGGCGGCGCGAATATAGTACCTGTAGCGTCTTCTATTAGACCCGGGGGTCATTTCGGTTAAGTGCAGAGTCGACGTACCAGTCCATCGATTGAGGTGGAAGTTCTTTCATGGGTCCGGTCTTCACGGTATCAACCCAACCTGTAGATATGGCGCGTCAGCTCATGGTCGCTGATATCCCCCAGTCACGGGATTCAGGTGGGTATTTCATCTCTTCTTGCAACTACGGGGAGGTCGGACCTGGGATGGGCAGTTTGCCTTGACGCTTCAAGAAGGCGGCGTAGGCGTCGATGAATTTGCCGGCCTGTTTATCTTGTCAGTGTCGCGCAGACTACCAAAAGGAGCGGAGAGCAGACCTCGACATCTCGCACGTTGACACCAGGCATCTTGGATGATTTTCTGGTGATGTGTGGGTGTGCGAGGAGGAGTGTGATGTGGTGTGATCGCTATCGTATTTGATGAAAAGGCCAGCGTGAAAATGTTTGCGATTGTGCGTGGACGCCCTCAGATTCAGGCCAAAAGTCTTGGCATGCTCGGAAGTTGCACTCCGAGTCTTTGAGACATCCAATGTCACCAAGTGGCTCATTGCTACGCAAGGAATTGCGAGCTGGGGGCTGCAACAAGTGTAGTTCTGACTCAATATACCAGCACTCAATCGCTAATAGGTCCCCAATGGCGCACAAGCGTCGCGAGTGGTGATGACAAACGACGCCAGCCCCAGGTGATGAAGTGATGGCATCTTTATATAGAGCAGTAAACTTCCCCGACTTACCCTTTTGCACGTCTTCGCAAACCTCTAAGCCAATCTCCCACGCTATATCGCAGGTAAAGATCTCAAAATGCTCCTCAAGTCTATGCTCGTTGTGGCAGCTGCTGCATTCCCAGCCTTCGCTGCAGTCCCCTCCCTGAGCGTTCCTGCTTGTCCAGCCAAAGGAACCATCCAGTACAGCAAGTCAGTCCCCGACCTGGCCGACTTCCCGCTCACTCAGGTCGACCTTTGCTACGATGACCTTGCTATCCGCATCGACTTCACCGCCTTCGACGAGACCAACTTCTTCTACAACGAGAGTCAGGTGACCAACGACGCTATCTACGAGTACGAAGTCATGGAGGCCTTCATCTATCAGGGCACTCAAAACCCTCAGACGTATATCGAGTTCGAAGTCAGCCCCAACAACGTCACCTTCAACGGCCTCATCTACAATCCATCCAAAGTCCGCGCGCTGGGTGCCTACTTCGGTGGAGCGCTTTTCCCGGATCCTTTGGATTTCGGTCTGAACGCAACGACCACCTTGGATAGAATTGGCAATACGTGGGTATCTCATGCTCGGATCCCGCTTGGTCTCTTCAATGTCGATCAGGGTCAAGGCCAAGGAACGCAGTGGTCAGTTGTTAACTTTCTTTTTCTAGACGGAACAGGTTTCAAGTGAAATTTGCTACCCATAGCGGAGCCTCTGGATACATGAGTGTTGAGCGCACTGGCTGACCTGCAAATTAGGCGAATGAACTTCTTCCGCACCGTCGTTGCTCCAGACACCTTCCCGGATCAACTCCTGGGTGCCTGGAACCCGCCGACTGATGCGCCAAGCTTTCACGAGACACCGTTCTTTGGCAATGTCGCCTTCATCTAAGGAGAGTCTTTGCTTGGGGAGGCTGCAACGTGTAGAGATAGCTTCAGGCACTTAGATAGAGCCGCGGGGCTGGCTGGGCGCGGTTCAGCTCATTTGAAGGACAAACCAAGTGGTGCGCACCGGTGAAAATGCATCGTCTTCCTCACTTTCTTCTCTCTCATCTGTAGCCGTCGCCATCCTCGGTAATTCCCTCAAAATTGATCCCCTAACCCTAATCTTTCGATTTTATGATGATTGCCTAAAACTTCGACAGTGATGAGAGTCATCATATTGAGATGTTTCACCGACGCGTCGCACACCAGTAACTACTTTCCACTCATTCTGTTTCAGTGAATATCTTCGCACGACTACTCACGGCAATAGATCACAATGGCCGCCCTCGAGATTGGAGACATCAGAGCATTGGTGATCTCAAGTATTGATGACCGCCGTACGCTTGCACCTTGTGCTCGTGTCAACCGGGCATGGTTCGCCAGCGTCATACGCGTCTTGTGGAAGGGGCATGACAATCCATTCTTCGCAAGATTCGAACCTACAGGATACGACAAGGAAACTTCTGAAAGAATCTCCACGAACAACCGGATGACCCTCGGACTCTTACGTCTTGCGCAAAGCCCTCATCGCTTCAAAGTCTACGCCCAGCATGTCCGATTCGTGGTCCTCAACGATACGCCATTTAAACTTGATTGGAACACGCCACAGCCATGGGAAGAGCTCGGGGAATGTCTAGACCTATATGCCACGAATTTGCAAAGTGTCGTATTGTATTTCCACGATATGGAGCTACCGCAGGCCTGCCACGACCTCCTTCTACACGCAACAACCAGGGAAGTTTATGTGGAAGCAAAGAGATTGGGTCCACTCTTGCGGTCGCTACCTGTATGAAGAAGTCGCACTACCTGAGTGTGCACTACGGTAAACGTGACTGACATTTGAGCAGCATACTTGCCCAGCTCTCGTGTCCTTGGGTGTCACACACGTCTACAAGGAAGAGTTTACCTCTTCAGACTGGTGTTATCTATTACAACACGCTAAAAGTCTCCGGTAAGTCTCAGAGTGGCCACGCTTTTTCTTCTGCTGCCTAAACACCGCAGCCTGACAGCCAGGGCGCCGGCGCTGCCCCAAAGCGCTTTGTTCGAGACCCGGACGAACTTCGGGAGAAGCTGTGCTGGGATTCATCCCCTATGCAAGCCGAAGAGCATCCACACATTCTATGATGCAGCTTCGGAAGTATCCTCAGGCAACTAGCACCCTGGCGTCGCCCCAGGACACTTTATTTGAACCGGAACTTCAAAAGAGGCCGTGCTGACGTCTTATCAAGGCGGCTTTGTTGGTGCGTAGAACCCGAGGGGGGGGTCTTGCATCTCGGGAGCGAACTTACGGCGTTGATCTGGTCGCAGCCTCTTGAAGCGCTCGAGATGTACTGTGTTCAGCTGGACACGCACTATGTGACACTCTTGGTACGTCGGACCCCTCTGAAAGTTCACCGCAGTCTCGGTTGGCCTGCCTAAGCTACCCATCTACGCAATACTTTCACTCAGACTAGGAACATTAAAGGTGCAGAGTCAGCCGGCGCAAGACCACGTTTCGTGCTAACCTTCTCGAACCAGCAGCACCTCGACGCCGAGTTGCCTCCACTCTCCATGCACATGAAGGAGCTACGATACGAAACGTCAGACATCGGTCACTTTGGTATGATTTTAAGCAGCATGCCTTATCTCAGAGATGTTACGTGGGCCCAAAGAGGGAGAAGGTTTTTCAATCAAGACGGCTCGAGTCTCGATGAGGCCATACCACATTGCTCAAATCTGGAACGCTTGGAGATCCGGGGACCCTGGATGGAGTTTCGTATGGCAGAGCTAATGCTGCCCAAGCTGTCTTTGTGCGCTCCAAGCATGAAGCGTCTGGTCCTGGAGTGCGAATCTGAAATGCGATCGTAAGTCTGAACCTGGCTATTGGTATCAGATGCTAACAAGATAGCAGTGACAACCAGTACATTGACCCAGAGCTCTTTCTTTCCGTCGTGGCATGCTGGCCTCAACTCGAGTCGCTAACGGTGGACTGCTCAACAACAATGACTCAAACCCAAATCATGAGAATTGCAACGCATTGTCCCAAGCTTGAAACACTGCAATTCTATGCCACAATCAACCTTGCAGATCCAGGATCAACACCGGAGCACGTTCGTTTTGAGGGCCTTCACAACCTCAGTATCCTAGGCTGTCGTCGTGGCTTTGGAAGCTTGGAACTTCCGCGAGATCGAAAACAACTGCACGCGTCCATGGAAGAGATACATGTCTTCATTGCGGCGAGAATGCCGGCTTTGCAGGAAGTGGAAGTTCGATGTCGCCTCGTGCCCCCAACCATGCGAGAGTAGTCGATGCGCGTCTAGGAAATCAGATCACTTCATGGCTGAAGGAGCGGCGCAAGGCTACACGTGAGAGGGCTCTGGGCTTGAAGTAGGGGGGACGCGCTGCTGCTGCCGTCGTATTGGCCGCATGTGTATGATTTGGGGACGCCAGTCTCGCTCTATTTGTTCATCTTCCAGCCTTCGAAACCTCCGGCTCATTCGACTCGATATTGACTTCCGAGCTCTTCTCGCCGGAGCCCTTCGAGGTACCATCCGTCAATGTCTTTGCTGGCGCCCATGTCTCATTCTTCACCGGGCCATTTGCAGGTTCTGCGCCTCGCAGATATGATGGCTGGAGGAACGATGGTCCTGTTTGAGCAGAAGCTTGTTTCCAAGGCTTCTTTTGCAGGTCGTGCTTGAAGCGTCGCAGGGACGTCGGTATTCGGAAAGCAGTTGCAGGGATCGTGGAATGTATTAGGACTCGGCGAGTCGTCGGGACGACGAAGAGCATAATGGTACTATGGCTGCTCAATGAGTAGATGATTCTCAAGAGTGTCGTCAAACTTGAATTCAAGGTCTTCGGATCATTGGATTGTTGATTGCCCGAGGAGACCCTGCCTCTCGAGTATCGTAAAAATGCTAATTTCCGCTTCGGGTATAGGTCACATCGAAATAGCAGCAAACCTCTTCGCAGTCGCATGCGACACTGGTAATACCTTAGGAGTGCCGTCACGTCTCGGATCGGTGCACGTCCTGAACCTGAGCCTCTTGTAAAATTCGCTGCGATGTCGGTAGTCAGACCCGCCTGCTGGCATGCACCCTCTACCTTGGCCCACATTTGCGGCCATACAACCAATACGACCATCAAGCCTCAAAGCGGGCCAGCGGACGCTGCTGCGTTGCTTCGTGTTGATATGGCTCACGACATGCGTTTTATGCATGACAAAGAGCGAGACTCGGTCATTGAGGTATGTTGACTAAGAATTCCGAATGCATTTGCGCCAGCTAATTCTACGATCCCAGAGATGACACGGTCGATCTATTCTACCATGGCTATGATAGCTATATGAAGCATGCTTTCCCAGAAGACGAGCTGAAGCCCATCTCCTGTTTACCTTTAACTCGTGACTCGGAAAATGAAGGCCACTTTGAGCTCAACGACGTCTTGGGCAACTACACTCTCACGCTCGTGGACAGTCTCTCCACGTTGGCAATCTTCGCTTCATCACAGTCAGACCTCAAGAGTCGACGAAAACCCCTGCGAGACTTTCAAGACGGCATAAAAGCTATCGTGAAACTCTACGGGGATGGAACTTCAGGCCCCAAAGGACAAGGCTCACGAGCGCGCGGCTTCGATCTCAACTCAAAGGTTCAGGTGTTTGAGACGGTCATACGTGGTGTTGGCGGCCTTCTGAGCGCGCACCTTTTCGCCGTGGGAGACCTACCAATACGAGATTACACCCCAGGCACTGCTGGAAGCAAGATCAAATGGTCAAATGGGTTCGTCTACGACGGGCAGCTTCTCCGGCTGGCTACGGACCTCGCGACTCGACTCCTACCTGCGTTCAACACACCGACCGATTTGCCATACCCTCGAGTCAATCTACGACACGGCGTTCCCTTCTATCCCAATTCCCCATACAACTTGGATCCTGAGAACGGACAATGTCAACTGGAGCCGAGCGCGCATCGTGAGATCACGGAGACCTGCAGTGCTGGTGCTGGCAGCTTGGTGATGGAATTCTCTGTTTTGAGCGGATTGACGGGTGACATGCAGTTCCATGAACGGGCTACGAAGGCGTTCGACGCGATATGGAAGAGACGAAGCGAGGTGGGATTGATCGGAGCTGGAATTGATGCCGAGTCCGGTGAATGGGTGTCTCCCTTTACGGGTGTGAGTGCTGCCTCGTCTTCAAAATGTTTTGAATGTACACTGACAAATTCACAAGATTGGCGCTGGCGTCGACAGCTTCTTCGAATACGCCATGAAAGCACACATTCTTTTCTCGGGCACAACAGGTCAACGAAAGAGCAACTTCACAACCCTCAGCGACTACTATCTATCCGTCTGGCAGATTGCCCATGACAACAACAAGCATCATTTGATGCGTGGGCCAGCTTTTCAGCATCCGCATTATGTTCAAGGGGACCTTTACACTGGTGCTGTGCGCGCGTTTTGGATCGACAGTCTCAGCGCATACTACCCAGGCCTCCTCACCCTCAGTGGTGACGTTGATGAAGCAATTGACATTCACCTGCTCTTTGCAGCACTGTGGACAAGATACTCGTCTCTACCGGAGCGCTGGAACGCCGCCGGAGGCGCCATCGACAGCGGTCTTCGGTGGTGGGGAGGGCGGCCTGAATTCATCGAGTCCACCTGGTACCTTTACCACGCTACAAAAGATACCTGGTACTTACGAGTCGGCGAGATGATCATTGAAGATATCAAGAAGCGCTGCTGGACAGAGTGCGGCTGGGCAGGCCTCGAGGACGTTCGAACGGGTGAGCTCAAAGACCGCATGGAAAGCTTCTTCCTGGGCGAGACCGCGAAGTACCTATTCTTGCTGTTCGACAATACCCACCCGCTGAATACGATTGAGGCGCCTTGGGTGATGAATACGGAAGGACATCCATTGATCCTTCCAAGGACTACTACACGAAGCGAACCTGCTACAATTGTGGCTCCCGACCATGTACCTCCTTACGCTGAGATCTGTCAGGCCGTTCCAACCACGAGCCCATTCGTAGAGTCTTTGGTTGTGTCACGGCCAAATTATTTCCATGCTGCCAGTCTGGCGAAGCTGCATTTCACGCCTGCATTCGGCCGCGACATCAACGCCTCAGTCGAGTCTTCCCATCTCGATCGCAAGTACAATGTCAGCTCTCGGATATCTCGCAATCACGATAACTTCTATCCGTGGACTCTCCCTACTGAGAATCTTCCGCACAATGGCACTAGTGCGAAGATGCAGACTCGTTTGACCTTTGACCTTTCCTTTCCTGCGCTTCCTAACACTGTCAACGGCATCCTCACGGCCAAACGCATACCCGAGGGCATCTCCGTCAACTCAGTCTCCGGCCTCAAAATGAGCATGATCAAAGAGCCTCAACCGATCGAGGAACCCGACGGCCGCATCACAGTCGCCAACGTCTTCCGCGTCCACGCCGTCTCCCACCTCTCCCTCGGCCGCGACGAGCGTGTCGTCCTCAGCACTGAAGCCATCGCCAACCTCAACCCCGTAGACCCCTACTTCACCCGCCACCGTGACATCACCTCCATCGATCTTATCCTCGACCTCGAAGACGCCAACGCGACGCAAGCCGACCCGACGCAGCAACTCCTCGCCAACTTCCAGGCTGACGACGGCGTCGTCACACTGCCGAACAGCACCATGCTGAGCAACCTCCTCGCTCAGCTCAACTCGGCCTTTCAGTCGAGTCTGACAATCGACGATGTCGTCGCGTCCGCCAACGTCTTAAACCAAGCTCAATTCGTCCGCCCAGTCCTGCAGGCTTCAGTCGCCACAGGCGTAGGCGCTGCACCCGTGCCGGACATCCCCGATGCATCCACGAGTGGCAATGCCACGCTCCCCTTCAGCACCGTCTTCATCACCGACGAGTCCTGCAGTGGCAAACTGCCCGCCTCGGTCCCCAAAGAACATCAAATCGTGGTTATCAGACGCGGCGGCTGCTCCTTCTCCCAGAAGCTCAAGAGCATTCCTTCGTTCGCGCCGAGTGGTTCGAGTCTGCAGCTTGTTATCATCTTCTCGGATGTCGGCGACGCGCACGAGGGAGGTTTGGTACGGCCGTTGTTGGACGAGAGCCAGGCGACGGCGAGTGGCGTTGTGCGGCCACATCCGATTCCGGTGGTAATGGTGGAGGGGGATCAGGGAACTTGGGATATGCTGAGGCGGGCCAAGGGCGTGGGCGTGAGAAGGAAGTACTACTTCAGCAGTCAAGGATTGCGGATTGCGAATCTGTTTGTCGGGTAGGCGTTCTCAGGGCATTAACGCTGTGATGAGGCAGTCACACCGGCATGGCCGAGGCACGGTTCATAGACACATGAATGATCAACACAGATTCGAACACGTATCTCCTCTTCGCAGCCTACAGCACTAGGACAAAATACCTCATCATCCTTCCCTGCATGCGACCAGCCACCCAAAGCAGCTACCGCAAGTCCATGGCACCCCATCAGGCAGCACATCTCCAATGGGCGACCTCCGCGGACTCGACGCGGGCCGCGTGCATACCGCTCTGCTTCCTACTCCTACGCGCCACCATCGGCCCCACGTATGTGGGATCAGGATCGCCACCCGCGACTGCCGCCTCTCGGCCGTACCGAGACGGCATCGTCCGTGTAACAAGGGTGGAAGACCGTGCGTATAAAGAAGGCGGAAGGCCGTGCGTACCTCAGATTGATAACATTTCAAATGAGCCTCCTGCTCCCCCGTGATCCCCCTGTTGCCTGGCCGTCGTCTGTGATGTGGATCTTGGGTGTCGGTCGCGCCGATGGGATCCTCGATTCGGAGCCAATTGGAGGAGCTTTTATGCGAACTGCGGCAGAAGCTCAACCTGGTACTCGAAGTGGAGCAGGCGATCCCTGCGGGGTGTGGCGGCTCGACAATCGGCGACCTGCGCGGAAAACTTCATCAGCGTACCTAGAATGATTGCGATGCAGGGGTTTGAAAGTGAGTGTTGAGACGATTGGACGGGAGATGGGAGAGATAGGGCGGGCTGTCACTGTGCAAGAGAGGAAGAAGGGTTGTGCGTGGAAACGAATTGTGTAGTGGGAATTTACAAACATCTTGACCACGAAGGACATTCTACAATCGTTTCTCCCTTCTCGCGATGTCTCGTGGACGATATCTGCGGTCATGAAACGCCAACGGCGAGTGCGGTCAATACCTTAGTCAAACATTGAACTTGGCCGCGACGCCTTACGTGCGCCTGTGAAGACGACGACTCTAGAAGCGCTTACGGCGCTCTTGCAGTCAGCATGACGCTCAAGCGCGATGCTTCTCCGACTCTGATAGTTTGTTAGCTACTGATTCCGAAGGGAACATGGGATTTGCAATTGGGTCTGAACTCACCGAGGCGCTGGTACAGCAGATACAGTGCCATCTGGTTGCAGGTCTCGGTTCCTGTGATGGTCACCAGACGCTCATTGCTGTTGTCCTGGGGCTCGTTGATCTTGATGACGCTGCCAGAAAGTGAACGAATCTCGTTGATTTTGGCTCCTCCTTTTCCGATGATAGCGCCGACCATGTCGTTCGGGATGTAGATCTGCTGGGTGAGAGGCTGGCCGGGGAAGTGCTGCCCACCTTGTTGGCCGTAAGAAGCCTGCTGGCCTTGAGCTGGCATAGCAGATTGTTGACCATATCCACCAGCTTGAGGGGCTTGAGGTCCGGCACCATGGTAGCCACGGGCTTGGCCGCCGTAGTGCGAGGCAGCCGATTGCTGTGGGGCATAGTGCTGGCCCTGAGCGCCGAGTTGTGGGGGTCCGTACTGGTTTGGTGGCGGTTGCGATGCGTGTGGCTGGCGGCGGTTGTAGTTGTTTGGATGACCCCACTGGCCACCGGCGGGCTGGGGAGCATACGGGATGACCTGGAGGCCTCCAGGGACCGCGTTCGCGGGTCCGCCGTGACGGGTGGCATAGGCCGAAGCTGCCGGCCCTCCGAATCTCTCTGTCAGCTGTTCAACAAGTGTGCGACCGACGTAGTAGGTGGCGATGTGAACGGAATCGGCAACGCCAAGGACGATGAGGGAACGCTCGGTGCTGAGGGGAAGGCACGAATCAGAAGCGTTCAGGCGTGCACCGGATGCCTCCTGAATCTCTCGAATGCGAACACCTTTCTGTCCAATGATCGACCCAATGAGAATGTGTGGGATCAGGAGGCGCAGGGGGTAGGTCTTTGACTGTGTGTCGGAAGGGGCTTCGAGGGCCTCGTTGTTCAGGGTGCGGATGATCAAACCAAACGCTTTGGCCACAGCGTCGGCCATGCCACTTACAGTCAACACTCTCTCGACTGCTCCACGCGTATACTCGCTGACAGTACACTTTGCACCCGCTTTCTGGCGAATGACGCTGACGTTCTCGCCGCCCTTGCCGATGATCGTCGCAGCCTCCGCACTGGAAATGATGGCGCGAACGTGAAGCCAGTTGGCCTCGTCCGTTGTTTGGGGAGGGGTGTACTGTGGCACGGTCTGGGTCGGGAGGTTCGAGCTCACGCTCTCGATGGGTTGAGTTTCTTCCTGTTTCACGTCGATGGTGGCGCGCTCAGTGTCACCGTTGTGGTCATTATCTTGAAGGATGGTTCCATTGGAAGTCTGTGCGCCCTTGGCCATCAGGTCATCGGTCCCTTCAGGCTTGTACTTTGTGTCGGGTGAAATGTCGGAAGGGGCGTCGGGTGCCGGGGCGATAGACTGACCATTCTCTGGCTCTGCAAAGGTGAGATTCAGCACTGGGAGACCACAGGTCTCATGGAATGGGAGGAGCGAGTTCCTACCCTCCTTGATGAGAGCTTGACGCTTTGCCTCTGGCTGATCGTTGGGATCAGCATCAGACGAAGGATCTTCGAGGGGGCGCTTCTGTGGTTGAGCAATAGCGCCAGCCGCGGTGGGCTGGGAAGACATGCTGTGCGCGGTATGAAGAGCTAGGAGAAAGCGTTGAGAAGAACACGAGAGAAACCAGCGCGTTGCTGCGTGCAGAATGAGTGAGGTGAATGGAGCGACGGAGCTTGCGGGAAAAGAAGGCGGAGAGGGAAAACAAACTTGCCTCAAATTTCAGGCAAGCTCGCACCAAACAGGAGCTTCTCTCAGCCTCAAACACTCCTCGGTGGCAAATACAACAATGTCAATCAGGCGGAATTGATTGATCGTGGTCGCGAGAGACTCTGGAGCAATCTCTCGCGGATTGAAGGGTCAGACAAGCCGAACGGTCATCGCGACAGCCTCTAGTACTTCAAATCAATCCCTCCCCTCTTCTCGTCTTCACGCCACTCAAACATTACCATCGACCCCACGAATAACACTGATGCCGCCGTGCCCAAGAAAACCCAGCCTTGCCATCCGCTCACTATGCTACTGATCATGCTCTCGAGTCCATCTAGACCTAAGGCGAATCCGACAAGATTTGCTGCCATCATCATCAGAATGTTACCTACCGCCCCAATGCCACCGAGCATTCTGTACGTCGTCGGTCTATCCTTATACTTGCTCGCTGGAAACAGCGCAGTCCTGCAAAGCATTTCCGGTAGTAAAAACAGAATTATAAGCCATGACCATGCGAGCAATCTCGCGCTGATGTCATGCCAAAGCGCAACAAACGTAAATACGACCAGCATGTTGATGATGCTTCGTAGCGGACTTGTTTGTCTCCCCGAGCCACCCAGTGGCACGTATATGTAGCGGACTACGAAGCGGTTGTACGATC
Source organism: Arthonia radiata (assembly GCA_002989075.1). Classification (NCBI taxonomy): domain Eukaryota; kingdom Fungi; phylum Ascomycota; class Arthoniomycetes; order Arthoniales; family Arthoniaceae; genus Arthonia; species Arthonia radiata. The sequence continues at coordinate 178,961 of PSQN01000004.1, read as the reverse complement.
GGTGCCACCCGCGCCAGAAGGCAAGCGCCGAGTAATTGTTGCTCATGCATCGCACCATGTTCTCTGGAGGGTCAGTGCCATCGAGAAGGGCCCACAGCCGGAAGAAGCGCCAAGGAAGGAGCAATTTGAGCCAGATGATATGTAGGTTGAAAAAGCCTAGCATGCTGAGTTGGAAAGGCGTGTATTGGGACCAATCCGGATTGCCCTTGGAGATAGCGACCGCGTAGATGTAGTGAAGGATGACTTCCATGCTTAGCAAGCAGAGAAGGAAGCGAACAACATAGGCTGCGGTGCGTGATGCGGTGATCGAGGTAGGCTGAAAGCGGACCTGGGCCATGTAGTCATTGAAATTGATGATCGGACCTGCAAGATACAGCGGTGAGTATAAGACGTAGGCCAGGTAGTAGACAAAGTTGAAATCGGTCGGCGTCGCAGGTACAGCAACACGATCGTGCTCGGAGAGAAGAGCCGGATCGAGCTGCTTCTTCTTATCATCGTAAGCATTTCATCGCCATTCCGAATGCTGCAGCTTACCTCTGCGACACTCTCTCTTGTGTGACCATGACTCCAATAGTAATCCATATTGAAGCTGATCAGACGGAGGACTGTGATGTTGAAGAGAATCTCCCAGCGCGGGATCAATCCGCCGTATGAATCGAACCAAGCGCCCCAGGATGCCTCGCCCTGCGCAAAAGGGGCGGGCAGGACGAACTCAGCGACGCGCGCGTACTGGTAGCCGTGGCACAGCTCGTTTGCAAACAAAATGAACATATTGAAGATCCAGGTAGCGGGTGGGATCAGGTTACGGGGCAGACGCATTGCCAGTTGAAAATTGATGGAGAGAATGGCAAGGACTTTGAACGCCGAGAATCCATGCAGCACAAATAGAAATATGGCTGCAAACACCAGGTCGTAGGAGACACGCATTCGCAATCTGTATTCGCCAAGCTGTTGCTGGTTGTTCCCTTTCGATGGTGACAATGACTGATAGGCAGCATCGAACAGACGTCTTAGGATGGGATGTAGCATTACAACAGCCGTCATGGCTGGAATGTTGTCCCGAAACGATGCATACTGCTGATCCGAGTTGTCCTGCTCTGGTGTGAATGGCAGAAATGGCGAGGAAGAACAAATCGACATACCACTTTACGACCGAGAATCCATCCTGGTGAGAGAAGATGCTCGTAATGGTCATACTGGGGGTTTGAAGCTACGGGAAGCTGAGCTGAAGACCTCAAGAAATTCAACGACATGCTCACGTCTAGAAACGCTGAAAGGCACATAGAACATCAATGGCACGGCCACAAGAAAGACGAAGTAATAGAAATAGTATTCTGGCGTGTTCCACAGCGATGCATGTGCCTTGGATGCGACATCGCGCTTCTCTTTGGTGTCGGGTGCGTCCCCTGAGGCGGTAGCTGGAGCCTGTGCCATGGTGGCCAGTCGCGGGTCAAGAGTGTCAAGGGAGTAAATACGTTGAACATATCGCCACAGAGACATGCTGTGACTGTCTGGCGCCAGCTACATCTTCTAATCGTACAATCCGACGGGAAGGTCCAAGGACAGACGGCACGTATCCCTGAACGCAATGCCAAGCATTTATGCCATCAGCCTTACAGGGCGTCAAATGCTAATCTTAGAAAGTCCGAACGTCGTCAAGTACGTCTCCGTTTTTCTCCTTCGTCTCCTCCCATGCAATCCGCACCAACTGCCAGCTTGTACCCACAGACAGATGACGCGCTGTGGCTCTAGCACTGGCACGGACCTTGTCGCAGCTTTCTGTCTGGCAGTCGACCCAGCAAATCGTGCCGTCGGAGACTGTTCTGTCATCCAGGCATACGAACGTTCCTGGCTTGACGAATGCGTCCAAGCGTGGCAAGTCACCTTTCAGCACATCTCGCATCCCTTCGACGGTGTGTCCAGTCCATGGAGATCTTATCAGTTAAAGTGTCAGCACATCGTGTTCTGCATGTAGCAATCTCGAAACAGCAGAGGTCCAAAGCAGCTCTTTGCCGGCAACGCCATGAGGGCGTGACTAACATGCGATATGGTTGAGGATTGAGAGGTAGTGGAGTTACCTGAATGATGGGTTCACAGGCGCCGACGTCCCTCCGTTGACGTTCTTTGGTATCCTGGTCCCCGGATCGTTCAACGCCGGGACTAACCAGAAGATACTCGTATCCGTTGTGCCGGCGGTAGCTCTGAGCTGATTTGAGGCTTTCATGAGCATTGCATCAATGTGCTGCTGCCCGTGTCAGATCAAACGCCGCGGAAAGCAACACAAGTCAGGTATGTACCTGGCTGGTGATGTTCCTGCTCGCCACGAAAACAGCAACGCGACCATACAATTCGATTTGAGACATACTGCTTCAGATGTACTGCTCTGCTCTGCTCCATCCCATCGTGGCTCTTGGGGATATATGACATTTTGTTACCAGCTGTGGGCTTTCATGTCTTCATCTTCCGAGCGACAGATCCTCCCATAGGCATACACCTATCAAATTGCTCCGAAAGTGGAGGATGGCCGAACAACAGCACACTCGATCTAGTCAATACTCTCCACTACAGTCACGGCGTTTGAAACGGGATCCTCCCAGCATGCCGAGGGATTCGTGATAGAGCAGATGTTTATGGTACTACGGTTAATCTTTAGACCAAATCAGCTATTGGGGATTTCGGGAAACGGGAGATTAGGCGCCTTGGTGCAGCACCGTTGGGGTCTCCGTTCCGCAGGCGGAGTTGCCCGTTTCCAAGTTCCGACCAACAGCAAGTATATTGCCTTCGCTTCCACGGGGGCATAGCCACATTTCCGTAAGCAAGAAGCGCAGAGCCATTGTGTGCGGTCGAACCCCGTGGAGTGCAATCATGTTCCGCTGGGGTGCTGGCGATGAAGAACGTTGCCCGAACTCGCCCCCGCCGCAAACGGAAGTACAAACGTGTATCACAACTTCAATGGGGCGTCTCAGATCTAGCTTCATCACCGAATCAGATACACATTCCGTTTAATAAGGACTTCCTCATGCAAATTGCAGCTCCCACTGGTGTACGAGCTGAAAGAGATCCTGCGCATCCTTCTACCGAGAGCAATCCTTGCAGAGGACAACTGGCTGTTGGGGCCAGATTCGAGCTTTCAAACAAACCTCTTGCGAGTCACCTCGAAGCACGCACCTACTTCGCTGAAGGTATCGACACTGTTGTGAGCCTGTGCTAGTTTCATAGTTGATGGTTTCTTTCTTTCGGTAAATGGGCGATCGTTGCGCATAGCGTGCTTACAATGTCACTATCAGAGCGGGCATACCCTTCGGTTTACATGCCTATTCAATGGAAATACATGCTTTTGACAGTCTGAATATCTCGACATAGTTCGAGCAGTTAACGTGCTTTGTGGAATACCCTTTCATTGACAAACACCTCGACGACGTCGGCAGAGCACGAATTTTGACCAAGTCGCCGCCTACCCTGCTCTCTCCTAGGGTCAATGCCAAGACGCCTGAAACGTGTCAAACGCGCAACGCCTCGTATTGCGATCAATCAACGCCTGCGCGCCCTAGATACTATTCGCCACGTGATCGAGGTACCATAGGAAAGTCGACTGACTCGAATTGAGATCTCGGTGGCCTTCGAATCGCAACAGAAATGACGTTGGTCCTGCACAAGGAGACGCCGATGACTCGATAAGGCCAGAAGAGCGTTAGACGTTGCAGTAAGTTCGCGGAAAGCGTCTCGAGAGTCGAGATGAGCGTCAGCATCCCTCTGGAACCGTGATTGATCTGGGCGCCTGGGGCAATTGCAATTGGGAAGAAATCGGGAGAGCACGTGCCCAGCAGGACTTTCGGCCGAAGCAAGACGTCTCTGAGGACGAATTGTGTGAACAGTGGCTTGAGTCGCTGCAAAGAGTGATCCTTCAACATTTCAACATGGCAGACGAACTCCCTCGATCGGAGGAGAACGAAGGTTCAAAGTCCAAGGGATGGAATAAATTGAGGGGCAAGATATTCGACAAAGAGATGATGCTCTCGAAATTCAAGCGTCAACACTCAAACGACTCTGATGTTGATGAGTTTCTGCGTCCTAGCAATGGATCTTCCACGAGCTTGTCCAGTCCCTCGGGCCCTAAGCTGGACATCTCCGCCGCAAAAGCGCATAGTGCACTCACAGCAAGCGAGGGCGGCTTCTTGAACAGCACGTCAGCGCGAGTGGGCGGCGAGGGTGCCATCCCGTCCTACGCACCCACTCGAGAGGACATGATGTCTGGTAAGTGGACGCCTCACAAGCCGTCGAGACAACCAGGTCTGTCAGTTGGGTTCTTCGATGGTCCAGCCGATGTTATCGGCGAGGGTGGGGACGAATCAGAAGAGTTGCCTGCTACGATTGGGAAACGACGTGCACTGAACCAGTCTATGAGGCGCCAAGCTGCTGGTAAAACTTCCTATCACCGTCCTTCTCTGGAAGAACCACCTGTTCCACCACACTTACGACGAGCGCCCACTGGCATGGCGGAGGACTCACCCATTCCGCCCTCCGACACTATACCAAGGTATGATGTACAACCGACTCCGCCTGCCGTCTCGCCACATCGAAGAAAGCCTTCGTTAGTACCTTATCCATCACCCGGCCTCGTGGTAGGACGAACTCAAGACGATCGCCTTCGCGACGAGGAAGAAATCATAAAACCTTTGCGGCGAGCTCCCACTAGGTTTCACGAGGCGCAAGACAATCAGCAGCAGGGAGCGGATCTGTCCTCAGAGCTTCATTTGGCTAGTCCAGAGTCTCCCCCCAGCTCTCGTCAGCAGCAAGCCTCCTATGAGCAGCAAATGCAGCAGATCCTGACGAACACGTACTCCCACCCCGCACCAGGTGAACAGCCGCTATCCGGCGCAGAGAAGGCGCCACCTCAGATAGTGGCTGAAGCAGCACCCGATCGAGACCTCCCTCGAGACCAACATGCTCGTCCTTCGCTTCGTACCCATAGTGCCTCGCCGAATAGACGTCCGGAGAGACAGCTTCAATCGCGCATGCAGCAGCCACCAGAGATGCGGTCACCTATTGACAGCGGCAGTATGAAGAAGATGAGAGCTGAAGAAGGTCTCGTCCATCGTTCAAGCGTACAAGGTGTTCATAGCATCTCAGGTGGCAACGATTCGGTAGCCACAGCCCTGTCGAAGCTCTCTTCCGGTCTTGAGGCTCCACCGCCGTACTCTACGCAGGCACGCTCGAGTTTTGACTCCATTCGCAGTGGAGACTCGGAGCGCTCGCGATACTCCCACTCGCCTGAGCCAGCCTCGTTACCTCCGCACCATCGATTCTCTGTAGCGTCTGTTGAAAGCGCTAACTTCCTAACGCCACCCGCAAGCTCACATGGACAACAACAAAGACCCAATCCGCTTCAGAGGAAGGCTGTTGGGTCACAGGAGTCTTTGCCACCATCTTTTCACGATAAGCCAACTGCAAATGAGACTTCTGTGGCACACGGATCACGTGCTCCCAACCCAGCTTCCTTCGAACGGCCCCAACCTCTCAACATCCGGCAGCAATCAAATAAGCCTCCTGGCGATGGAAGGCCATTATCAATAGCTAAGGATCCCAGTGCCGAGGAAGCCTACACACACTTCGCGTCCGCGGTGTCCGGATCAGGCTCGATCTTCAGGCTTGCTGCGGAGAGCGCGGGCTTTCATGTGACAGTCTACGATTGGACGCGCTGCGCTTTGTGGTGGTTCCTCAAAGGGCGAGAGGGTATCGAAGGTCATGTTAGATTCCAAGCCTCGCAAAGAGCGTCACCTCGTCACTCTAATGAAACACTCGCCCCGGATTCGTTGCGGCAACATCACCTGAACCTCGCTAAATCGTACTGGATGCTAACCGAGATCATTCCGCACTTGCTGAACAATACCCCATCGGATCCCAAATCATGTCCGCCCTCTCAAAGCTTGAGTAGTGTGGATGCGGCCTGCGGTACTTTGGACGATGCCTTCAAGATTCTATGTCTTCTAATGCGGAGGCACGACATTTTACCACCGCCGCAGGAGAAGTTCATACAAGGGCTAGACTCGAGTATCTGGGTCCCGCAGACCTTTGAGAAGTTACCGGCTGACTGGCAGTGGGTGTTGAGCGGCAAGGTGTTCGCACCTCCACGACAGACGCCCGATATGGAGCCTATGACTGCGATACCTTTGCAAGATACACGATCGAGCTACTGTTATGGCAGAGTATTTGTGTCCGCAACCGTCGCGCTCGGGGAGGAGAAGCCCACTGTCGAGCCATTCGAGTGTGTCTTGTCATTTGTTCGAGGGAAGTCGTCCGCAGAAGCTGAGGTCGTGATCAGCTCACAATCCAGTGACTTGAATGTTTATATTCGCGCAGCTGGTGAGCAAGGGGTCCATTGGGAGCACACAAAGTTCGAAGAAGAGGAAAGATCATTTCGAATCAAATTACCTCAAAAGCTACGACTGAAGCTGTTCTGCTCCCACAGGGACTACAACTTCTTATGGAACTTCTTCGATAATTCGCAGAGGATCTCGCAGTCTCTCATGCCGAAGAAGAATGAGCAGCTACTCCAGACCCTGAGATTACGTAGCTTTCAATACAGGGACACAGCGCATCCTGACGAATTCCCCTCCGATCCCGTGGGCGTGTGTCGAGCCGCACTCTTCGAGCAGCTGATCAAGTCTGGCCGCAACCCTCGAACTGTACATGCGGGTTATCGCTTCGCCGTCGTCAACTTGGAGAAGACCGTTCGTAACGTCAATGTAAGTCTCGGTAAAACCGCCCCTTTCGAATACAATGTCTCGAGTAGCCAGCCGAGTCTACAATTTCAATTGAATGAGGTTGGGCGGCGCAGGAGTGCACATATGGTGTTTGAGGACATATCGCAAAGGGACATGTTTCGCGATCTACTGTCTGGGACTGTGCTGGGCAATCAAGAAAGCGTCTTATGCCAATTGCCGATCAAAAGCCTAGCGCTTAGCAGAGCGACCGCAACGAACCTAGCACCAGCCATTGTCAGGTGGAGCAGCATTCAAGTCATCGACGAAGACGACCCCGCGGATCCACTCCATCTCACCTCGTCTGCAGATGCTTCTCAGAATCTTAGAGTCATGATGTATGATCGGACCGGGAGTATCGTCGATCGACTGAACGACGCTGTGGTCGATTTCAAGATTAGGGTAGAGATGTCGCAAAAAGAGCAACTGCACATTTACCGAAGCACCGGACGTCAAGACCTCACCATCGCTGTTGGTCCCGACCCATCGGCATCTAACGAACTTCGACAGATGTTCGATATTGCTTCTTCGGGCCCGCACGTTTCGGTGTACAGCTTCGCTAACCTGAAAGACCTCCATACGTTTCAAAGAGTTGTGACAGGTTTCGCTGTCAAGTATGACGGAATCGCTGCCAGCTTTTCGATCCCTCGTCGGAAGCCCGGCTCTGTCATCGCAAAGAGTTTGGAGTCCAAAGAAGCGCGCGTGCAGATCGTCGAGCGAGAGCGTGTTACGCAGCTTATTGCCTTCTTCAATGACTACATTCTGGCCGATGGCATTAACTTTGAGTTACGCGCTACTGATAGATTCGATCAGACAGACAGCAAGTCGCTGGGTCCGGGTGTCAAGCTGGTTGACGCCAAGTTTGTGCTACCTGGATCTGGTAAGGACGACCCTGTCAAAGATGGGGCGGTGCGGGACGCCGGTGCGAAGTATACAACGTTCGAGACTGAAAACTACAATCAAGAGCGTCAGTAGCCGTGCTAGCACGTCGACGCGGATTTCACAAACTGACAGTGCCGCAGATGATGACATTACTGTCTCTTTTCGCACCGAGCAAGGTATGCAGACCCTGATCTCTTTTTTATCGATCCTAACTGACAGCCTTTGCAGAGCGAGACGCCTTTGCGGAGGCGTTACCGGCGCCTGTGTCCGCGGGCAACAAAAAGTTTACGCTTCGACGACGTATATGATTTCATGAGACCACTCACTGCCACTCTTCGCCGGTGCGAGGCTTACACACAGGCAACGTCATCAGTGTTTAGTTGGAATATACCCCATGCATGCAGGCAGACGCTCTGACTCAGGAGCATCCTCCTTGCTCATCTTGCCACCATTCTCGAAATAAAGTGAGTCTCTCGGTGCGCTTCCTCGCGATGCTTTTGCCCATGCCGGTTTTCATCATCCCCTCTAGGCGCACCAGCTTTTCATCAAAGTGATCCACGGCTTTGTCCATTCCGTTGACACATTCGACGCTAGATCGAGGCTCGGCCGGCTCATTACTCTTCTGATTTATATTCCGCCTCCGCTCCTGCGCGGCTGCACCGAAGGTAAAGCACCTGCCTATGCCGATGGCTCCGATGGCATCCAAGCGGTCCGCGTCCTGCACGGCGCCAAGCTCCGGATGGACTATAAACACCTGCAGCACTCCGCCAGGATCATTCTTCTCCTTTGAGAAGGATACGCGGTCCGTAATCGTCTGCACGGTGTCGGCCAAACCATCTGACGCACCCGCAGTAAGCAGAAAACGCCTTACAGGATCTGGAGGATCATCTGACTTGGCATACTTCGCATCGCCCACATCATGCAGCAATGCTGCGAGCTTGACGACGTTCAAGTCGTAGCCCTTGCTATTCTGAGGCTGCTCTGACCTGGCAATATGTTCTGCAAGTCGGAGAACTCTCTCAATGTGGGTCCAGTCATGTGAGCTGTCGTACTGGCGCATGTAACGTTTCACGAACACTTCGGTTGCCTGTAGAATGTCGGAAATGGGTCGCAATTCTTGAGCCATGCTGAGGTATTTGGGACGTCATGAGGAGTGCTGATCATGGCAATGGTGGAGTGACAGCGGCGTCGTGGAAGCAGTACCAATCAGTCTCAGCCCCAAGCTTACAGGTGAACATGCCGCCTCCGAGAAATTTCAGCGTGAGTTCCCTCGACAGCAAGATATTCGTATGATCCTTGAGGCAGCTCCAGCCACGGGCCATTAATGCAGCGTCTCCGGCTTCTCGGTGGTGTCAATCTGAGGTCACCATCGTAAGCAGTTGCGCCAATCAATTTCCAAGGCCCTCCAATCTTCAAAAGCTACCCGATCCAGACTAGCGCCATACCACGTGGAAGGACCCTGAGGACTCCGTACCGATGGCGCTGAGCCGTGTTTAGCACAGCCTTCTCGAAGCTTTCGTTTATGGATACAATGCCTCCATCAACGACCAATGACGACACTCTTTGCATCGCTCGCTGACTACCACCGTGCCTTATGCGACGACCTTGCAACCTCGTCACAGCCTCCACCCTCGAATTAGCCCCTCGAGTGCTTAGAGTCACATTGCATCAACGTTCTGATCCTTGTATAGCCCCCTTCCACGTTCAACAACGCGTATCTACCCATCCTTGTCCATTGACCTATTCTTTCCTTCAGATTCACCATTGACCGTGCTGCACACCTCGAGTAAACAGAAGACGCATGTGAAAGCACCAGACCATCTCTTTGCTTCTCTTCCCTTTGCCTATCATGGCTCCATCGAAGCTGGAAGCCCCTCTCAACGAGCCGCCACCTGACTACAATGGCCCCGAGCCTACACAGCTTCTCTCATCACAGCTCGCGGGCACACGTATTTCGGAGTTACAAGTTCGCAGCAAAGTGCCCAATGTATCCCAGACTATCTGTCATCTCAAGCTCCTCAACGCTATCGCTAAGCTCAGGCAAGAAGTTACAAACACCGACGGGCTTTTCGGGCTTTTCGACCTGCCTGACAATGAGTCCAGCGATGAGTTTGACGACTTAAAACATACACGAGCACTGCTTCGTCATCGTATCAAGGAGAAGCGATGGGCCGTGTATGTGCAGCGAGCCGCCGACCGTTTCGCCAATTGGTGGGCTGCCCTGCGACAATGGAAGAGTGGAGGCGCCATGCTAAAGGTAGGCGACCTCATCGACGACAAAAGCTACGTCTTGCATAGTGTCACCGCAGAGTCGAGCGAAGGGCCGGACTGGATCACGGGAAAGCTTCCGCCTCTAGGTCAGTTTGATTTCCTGCAACTCACAACTCTGATATGCCATTGCCCTGCTAACATACATGTAAGACATCCTCATGGTTTGGCACGCCTTTCAACTCAACCCACATGACTATCTCGAGGACTGTCTCCGCCACAACTTGATCTCCATCTGGCAACTTGGCATGCCCTGGCATATTATCGACGTCGTCATTGACACGGAAACCGGCGCCTACAACGTTCCTACTGGCGAGCAACACGCTTTCGAAGATTTCGTCGTCATCGCCACTGGCAAGGGTAACCCAACGCTTTGGGACAATCTCGATGATGGCCCCGAAAAGACTGTCGACTGCCCGTCTTGTCAGTACAGTGCCTATAGCAGTCCCGATCGTATCCGTGTTCCTTGGACCACCGCCGGTACCGCGTTCGCTGCTGTGGCTGCGGATCTCACTCGCTTCCAAGGCGAGCCTCCTCGAAATAAAAATTGCCAGGAATGTGATGCCGCTCTCATCGACAGAACAGCAGGATCAGGCGTGGGGTACGCAGACGCGCACTTCACTGCCACCTGTCCGCGCTGCACGGACAACATCACCCACGACGCGCTCCGTACAGGGACCTTCATGCGCGACGCAATGACGTGGAAACTACGCGGCAGTCACACCCTCGACGCGGAGATGAAATGGAAAGACATGACGTCCGCGGTGCCGCTCAAAGGCACGCTTTTGAACGATAGAGGCATCCCAGCAGGTGATTACTGCGTCCGTGGCAGCGATTTGTCTGGCCGCTCGTTCCCGAACAAACTGTTGTCTGCCATCACGTCGTATGACTCGCCGTCGCGCCTGTGGCCGGACATGCTGCGCGTCCGCGACGAGATCCAGCTCGCGCTCAAGGACCAGACTTACCTGCGCTGGGCGCTTCAGACTTCTTCCAAGCGCCTCGTCGTCCCACGCACGTACAGAGTTGCCATCCGCAAAATGATGAGCCATTACTGGACCAACAGTTCGCCCTTCTGCACGGATCTAGCGGCCGCCGTCATCCGCCAAGGCTCATTCATCGACAAGATGTCCGACATCGACTGGCTGCACTCCCCGGCCGTTGCATCCACCATGTCCCGTCTTATCCAGAAATATACGCGCTTCATCTCCATCATGGGAACCTGGCCCAAAGACATGGCCGTCCCCACCCTGGACGTCGATCTCGCTTGGCACACTCATCAGCTGTCCCCATTATCCTACTACGTCTACTGCATGGACAAGTGCAACGGGCGCTTCATCGACCACGACGACAAGGTCTCTGAGCTCAAGCTCTCCGATAGTTTCACGAAGACCTCTGAGCGGTATCAAAAGATGTTTCAAGAACCATACAGTCAGTGCACATGTTGGTATTGCGAGGCAATCCGCGCCGAACACACGTCGTCTCTCGCGCGAACCTTCAAAAAGTCGAGTACACGGAGTATTGACGAGCAGTTGCACGCTGCGCCCGACGACGGTATTCACCTGAGCTCACACGGCGTGATAAGGCCGAACATGGATCCTAGCACCAAACGCTCTTACGACACGCAGATGGAGCAGTACCAGAAGAAACTACGAGCAGCATACGAGAAAGCGTGCAAGCGCGCGCGCAAAGACGGGCGGCCTGAACCTGTTGCTCCCAAAGGTCTCGCTGAGCAATCTAAGCGCGGCGAGAAAGACCGGAACAAGAACGCCTCAAATGACGCGGCCTTGTATTATGGCCTGTGGATGTACCCGTACCCCGTCGGATACGTGCCTGCGCCGTACTATGCGGACGCGAGTTACTGCCCGGGTATGTATGCTGGACAGCCTGGGTGCGCTACAGCCGTGACTGGAGCTGCTGGGAACTGCGCGGCCGGCACGTGCGGCGCGGGGACGGCGGCGGGAGGTGGGGCGATGTGTGGAGCTGGGCAACTTGGGGCCTGCGGAGGTGGATCAGGCGCCGGAGTGGGGGCTTGTGGAGGCGGCGGTGGAGGTGGAGGAGGTGGCTGCGGTGGAGGGGGAGGCGGTGGTTGTGGAGGAGGTGGCGGTGGTGGTTAGATTGGATGGTCGGTGTGTATTTGAGGTGGGATCAAAGGGGGAACGGTTTCTGATGCCCACCTACATAAGCCTTATGATAAGCATGACTGAATGAAGCTGCAGCGAGGATATTATTCGTCACACCATTCAGAGTGGAAAGTGTTTATGTGTGACAAATCGTTGCTGTGCTGATATTAGATTGACTGAGGCAGAGCGGCTACGTGGGGCCTAGCAGCTGTGTCATACGTAGTTGGCAGAGACTGAGCAGTAACATGTTGATTTATAGCATATTGGGAAGTAGGTTGAACAGGCAATACTCACCTACCATCATTGAGTAGTCCACAACAGCATCATGAGTAGTGATTGTGAAGACAAAAATCTACGAACCACGTCTCGAGATCCCGAGCGAATACAGAAACTGACAGTCCCGAGGGGATTGTAATGTGAACGCTAATTTGGACAGACGGTTCAGCAGACAGATTTCAATTTTGATGGAGATTTCCAATCCTTGGGACCTCTCATGTGCGAAAGGGGGACGAGTTGGGGGATGCGTTGGGGGTGTTGTTGGCTTGGGTCTTGGTGTAGAGCGCTCGCAAGGACAACAAGCACATGAAGCAATGCGGCTGAAAGGCCACGTAGGGGGTCTCACACAAGTGATTGCTTTGGTAAATGAGTGGCTGGTCTGGCACACGGCCTGCGCATGCCTTGCTATCACCAAACATGCTTCTCATCTTCCCTCTTCGCGCCGCCGCGTATGCCGGGCTCATTTCTTGCGGGGATCCTTCGGGGAGAGTTTGCTCTCGTGTTGGACGAAATTCCTCTTTTTGAGGTCGCCGCTCTCGGCCGCCTGTTTTGTGGTCTGGTCAAGTGACGTCTCGCCGGCAGCTGCTCCTTCGATCCATTTTGGCTCTGCTTTGGTCTTATCCGCCGGTGGATTTCCCCTGGCCGCTGGTGCTTTTCCCTTGTCCGCTGGTGCTTTGGGCCCGTGTAGCCCTACTTTGTCCCCCATCTCCCCTAATCTACTCTTGAATGCTGGTCCTGCGGTCTTGCCCCCTCTTTTTTCCTCTTCCGCCTTTAGTTGCTTCCAGGTCTTTGGTGGCGGTTCTTCGCGCTCGCTCGCCCGTACAAGTTCATCGTCCCGGTATGCATTGTTCATATTGAGCGGTTCCTCGGGTTTTCCCTTGCCGAAGGGCGCGACTTTCTTGACGGCCTCAAAAGCGGTGTGCCAGTTTTTTGGCGCCTTGTTCTGCTCTTCTCCAGGCATGGTGAGCGATGAGCTGTCAGGGGTTTTTGGTGTTTTGGGCGAGCGTTATGAAGGGGCTGTAAGAAATGAAAAGGCTTTGGGTGATGTGTAAGATTGGAAACTGCTGTTATAATAGAGAGACAAGAGAGAGCGAGCGAGGGGTTTTAATATGCATACTGTTTACTACCTACTCACAAAGGGTGGGGTCAGGGACAGTTGGCGCCGATGGTTCGCTGGCCAAAAGGGCACGTCATGAATCTTGATAGCGCTCTGAGAGCCACTTGAGTTAGCTGGTCGGCCGCAGTGTGTCGGAAGCCTGGCCACGTATTTGAGTCTGTTTACTTATAAATCCCCAATGGCGTTTCAACATGCAATTGAGTTCGCTAGGCCCCCATTGACGATTGGCATTGGGCTGGGCCCTGAATATACCTTGAGCACGCTCATAGTCTGTCAACTGATAGTTTTAGGAAGTGTATGCAATATAACTGTTTCGATAACAAATAGCGGGAGATAACGCTAAGCCTGTGCACAGACTCTCTTACGATCCGTTCCCTAGTTGCTGCTTACGGAAAATCCTAAGATGCTGATGCCTGATATTCCGTCGAACGGGATTTCTCAAGCCCACTTGCGTTTTGACTACCCACCTTTCCTCGGTACTGACCCACGCTATAGGAGTCTCGCAAGTAGATTTGGATCAATGAATCCGAAATTCAACAGGCTCTTACCATCCAGCTGTCAAGAACGGAGTGAAACGCACGCATTGGTGTTGTTCCGCAACGTGGTTGTCTGACAGTCGTCTAAAGGTCTCATGTCGTAGCTGACGCTTGGGCACGGAGCGGAGGTGGCTCCTTCAACAGGTGACGTTCAGTGTTGCGACGAGGCCGGATGCATCCCTTGAAATCTCCTGTGACGGTGAACAGACGAATCTGTACAATTTGCGGCTGTTGAACCCCACCAAAACCTCATCCTCCAGCCTGTGACCCGAGGTAATCATCTTCATGGGTGCAGCAAGCAGTCCCTATCGTCATGATGCTATTTGTGATAAGGGCGTGGAGGCCAGGTGGTTGGTACGTGTTCGGCCGTTAATCGATGCCATGACGATCAGTGGAACCACGATCATATGCGGGGAACACTACTCGCTGGGCAACGTTGGCCAGGAGTGAGGGCGTCACATGCTGACTCAGAGTTTCGGACGTTCAGGGTGCTATTGTTGGCGGCAGCTTTTGTGTTTTAATAGCTGGACACTTGAATGGCTGATTTCATTTGCTGTTCAGTCGCCAGCGTGCCGTGTGTGCTGTTATGCTGTCTTCACCAGGTGTGAGTAGCAGGTACACCCATTTGCTTTTGCTTTGTGTGTCACGCGGCGTCGTGGGAGCCAACATACTTCTTCCAATCTTTGGAGATGGCTATGTATTTGGGAATGTGTACAGGAGTGGGATTTGCACAGGCACCTTTGTTCGTCCGAGCCATCTACAATTGTAATTTACGCCACACGCAGGACTGCAGAAGGGGAGGACGCCGGCGAAGATGGCAGGAAAGAGAGGGGGTTGGTGAGTGGAACGTAGACGGCGTAGTGGTATGTTATGGAACGTTTGCAGATGCGCTGGAAGCGCCAGCTGCTGCTATGTCGTATGTACGTTGTGAGTGAGCGAAAGCGTGCGAGTAGAAAGGCTTTCTTGGGCCTTTGCAACGTAAACTTGGAAGGCGTACTGCCCATGGGCAGGCACTCACCTTGAGAAGATCATCAAGAATCGTTTGTATTGTAGTAAGATCTGTCATACGAAGAGGCCGCTACGCAGTCGTCGAGGACAGTATGCTGAAACAGAATCAGAGCCATGATACGGAGCGATACCGCAAAGAGCGATACCGACCAAACCAGAAAGTACGTTGCGGAGTACGCAGTAACAGAAGCTGAAGTATCACAGCTACTGTCACGTTCACAAGCTGCCATCGCCTCAGATTGGAAACTGTTGACAAATTTAGAGGACGTGGGCTACATGCATAAAAAAGGCAAAAAGAAGTTGACCTCGAAGTGGATTTGAACCACTGCTCTTGAGGTTATGAGCCTCACGTCTTAGACCGCTAGACCACCGAGGTTTTGCTTGTGGGGTATGCTCAACTAATTACAACGTATGTATATCTTGACTAGGTTCAAAGTAGGGACTGAAGGGGATGAGTGGTGATGAGTGTTAGTGAGTCAATATGAGATGTCTGAGCGCGTACCTGGGGCGACCTTCAGCGTGCTGCTTGCGCGTTCTAATGACGATGGCATCTTCAGTCAGGAAGCGAGGTATTCTTTATCTCAAGTTGGTATTTCTGAGTAGCGAACTATCAGGGAGTTCGGCTGGGTGAGACAAAGGAATACTCGGTATGTTTCGCTTATGCCACGGCGCAGAGCAGGGGTATCATTCTATGGTTTTGACTTCTCATCATCGTTCTAGGCCTTGATGGCGCATCCCTCAGAAAAGGCTCATAAATTGCTGAACAACATCTTGGTCGACGTTCGCCAGATACTCGGCTTGGAACCTCTCAAAGCCGCCGCTTTGCTCGACCATGGCATCGACTCTCGCCTTCACAAACTGGCTCAAATTCACCGTGTGCACGGGATCCTGATGTGTAAGCCGCATTCTCCTGTCCTCCTCAGGAATCATCGTCTCCGCGACGACGCCTGTCGGCGGTTCGTAAGGCGGCCTCACTAAGGTGTCGCCGCCTTTGTCCTCTTCGCCATCTCGCAGCTCCACCAACATGCTCGTCCATGTCGACATGTAGTCCTGTAGCTTTCCTAAAATCCAAGGCTCGTGTGAGTCCAGCAATCGCGTCAGCGCCATGACCATCATCTTCGTGTGCGCGATGTTGCCGATGTTGTCGAGATGGCTGAACCACTCCCCCAAAATGCGCTTTATGATCCCCTGCACCTCTGCGCCACGCTCTTGTGCCGCAGAATGCACAATACTGATGAATGCCTGCGGGCTGTTTAGCAGAACGCGGCCGAGGACAATGAAGAAGTAGGTCTCGCTTCGTGCTGAACTTGGCGGGTCCTTACGACTCGGACCATGTGTCTGGTGAGCGGACCAGCAGCCGATTATGCAATCCATGGCGCTTTTGGAGAAACCAGCCGGTGCCAGGTTGTTGACGAGGGCCTGAACGCCTGCTTCACCACCAAGATCAGCGGCCGCTCGGATCAGAAGCTCGAGACAGGATGCGACTGCTGCTACGGCGGTCGTGTTTTTGATAGCCATGAGTGGGACAATCATTCGACAGAGTGCTGCGCGGGCGGTCTCGGCTTGCATGATCTCGTCTGCTGCCAGGATGAGCAAGCTTTCCAGAATTGACAGTAAGTTTTCAAGGTTCTGCCCATCTGTGCGATCAAGGTACTGCATGTAATCGAGCGTCACACTTATGAGGTCTGCACTGGCCGGACCTTTGCTCTGTTGGATGAGTTCGTGTAGAAGATCGAGGCTATCTTCCCAAAGGTAGAGGTTTTCCTGAGAGGTTGGGTCTAAGACTTGGCGAAGTAGTGGTATTACGAAGGTTTGCAACGGTGCTGACGCTCCACGGAGGGAACCCGTCAACTTGGCGAGGACGGTGACGATGGCCTTTTTCATAAGCTGCTCCTTTTCGACTTCGCCCCACAGCCGCTGCAGCAAGCCAACGATCTGATCCGCGAATTGCAAGACGGAACTGTCCATTCGTTCTATGACGCAGCGTAGTGTGTCTAGCAACGCGAGCTTGTTCTCAGGTAATTGAATTTCGATCATCAGCTCCACTATGCATCTAAGAATGTCCGATGCGTAGGGTCGGAAACTTTCTGGCTCGAATCCGAAGTCTTCGCCAGCTTCTTTGAAGCGCTTGCCGGCCGTCACTCTCACCACTTGATCATTGCGAGTGTCAGACGGGTCCAGCAAAGTACGATAGATAGCGTAGATCTTCCCCTTATTGTCTTTGGAGATCGCCTCAGTGATGGGCGACCACTGTGCAAGGAGGATGCCAATGCGCCGTCGAATGATGTTGTAGTTGGATGCTGAGCTGGCCATGTCTTGGGCGATCTGCGTTTCCAGGAAGTGGTTGAAGTTGAAGTGCTCATAAACCCTCGAAGCTGAAATACCTAGTGCAGAATATACGGCATCCTTGATAAACACATTGTCTGAAGATGCATGGCGATCAACAAGCTGCAAGAGAGGTTGTAGTATTAGATCTTTATACCACAAAGTGATGTCAAGGAACAACCTCTCAGCACAAGGTCTGACAGATTGTTCAAAAGCATCCTCAGCATCGTATTCTCGAATTTCCCACTCCTCTGCTTCGTCTGTCCATTCTTCCACGTCTCCAGGCGAGTAAATCATGTAGGTGCCGATAAGCCCTTCAAACATCTTGGCTATGAAATCTTCAGACAAGACCTGCATCTTCATCTGCTCTTTAGCTCTTGAGGGCTCTTCAGGATCACGATTCTTGGCAAACTTCATTGTGTGTACTGTGTTGTGTGCAGCCTTGAAAGAAGCGCGCAGAAGCATTAAGGCTCGCAAGATGAAGAAGGGCGCTAAGCCATCTTCCAAGGCTTCATCAAGCTCATCTATCTCGCCTAGCTGCCGCTTGCGCAAGGACGTGGCAGTGTTCCAGTAGAAATGGACGAGAGGAGCCGGCTCAAGGAGTGCGAACGTGACAGGGTGACCTTGTGCCATTGCCAAATGAAACTTTACGAGCTGTCTCATGAGAGCCATCCACCATTGATCATCAAAATGTTGGTCTGCCATACCCACCTGTAGGCAATGTTGAGATGCCCGCCACATTGATACGACGGCTTCATCGTAATGTGGACATTCGTAAGCTCCTACAGCCAACCTGCGGACACATTTGAAGACTAGAACACTATGGAACACCGATGGTCTTGCATCGCTGCCAGGAGTGTTGGACACGGTAAGTATGGTTCGGAGATGAGGATCGCTTGCTAGTACCTGCAACAGCTTAGGAGCAGCATCGAAGTATGCTTTACGTGGAAGGGCTAGCCTGAGGGTTTGGAACTCGGTGATAGTCTTCTGTATGATCTTGAGTGCAAAGGCAAACTGATGTTGTCGAGTTGAGTCGGCAGACTGATGAAGTCTGATGAGGTCGTCAAAGAGACTCGGCCACTTACCGGGGAAGTCTCTTCGAGCAATAGAAGCGAATATTACGGCAGTCAACGCTACGATACGACCGTCGGTCTCATCTAGATCCGTCTGCTGAAGACCTCTCCGGATGTTGGTCTGCTCCTCGAGTATGATCGCCGACCCCGCGCGCCAATGCTTGTCGATGCCATTTTTCAGCTGAGTCAATCCGAGAATCCGAGTTGCCGGGGTGAACGCTTTGTTCTGTGAAATGGACAGCAAGACGGCATGATAGCCCGGCTGTGTCTGCCAATCATCCAACTGTCTTGCGGCGATTGCAGCGTGATCTTTCGACTGAGTCCTCTGGAAGGCAGCAGCTTCGAGCACTCGCAGCACTATATCAGCGCTTGGAGTGGCCATGTCTATGGTTCAGGCTTCTGGACGCTTTTTTGTGGAGCGCATGCGATCGAGCATGACTTCTTGAGCACGCAATGTCGATCGATGAGCTTATCTGCAACAGCGTCAAGCAGTGAGAGGGCTCACTCTGAATCTACTGGCATGTGTTTGCGAGTCAGAGAAAGAAAATGGCCAAACGCGTAGGGAGAAAAACTGTATTTTACACTGTATTTTACTGTAACGGAGGGCCTATTATTTACGTCAAAAAGACGGTATTGGGCTGCCCAAATTTGAGTCTGTGCACGACTAACGGCACGACAAAATGCCTAAAGCGGAAGTATAATAGTATACGTTTTGATTTACAAAAGTGTCTTTAACTTTACTTCTTATTACTCGAATTGTGGGACCGGGTTTGAGCGGAATTAAGCCTACCCTGCCAGATTCTTGGCAGAAAAGGCCCGTGTAGTCACGAGAGGGTGTAAGCAATGTGTATTGGGTTCCAGCCCCTTTTCTACTGTATTTTACTTGAGATGGAGGATTATTTACGTAATTTATAGTACCCTACAAACGCGTCGAGAGCGCGTAAATGGGCAGGCATTTGAAAAGAATATTGTGACACATCTGGCCTGGGTATCTGATCTATAGAGCGTGCCACGATCTGTGAAATGGACCTGGCTTGTCGTTCTTCTCGTCAACATGTGAATGCGTCGTCTGACGAGTTGCGCGTTCTGGTAACCTGCTGCCGTCAATTTCTATTCCTTCGTTGCGGCTGTGAAGGCCTTATCAAGAGACTGAACATTCCTGCGCCGACCCACAGCGAGATATTGTCTTACATCACCTGTCGCTTCCGTCTGAAACACGACGGGCAAGCTGAGCCGCACCTTTCGATGTCGAATTCTCAATCTGCGCTGTCAGAAGTTTTCATATAACGAGACACCCTCTCGCGTTCTGTACCGGCATCAAAGAGGCTATCAATCATGGTTGAGTTCCATTGGAATGTTCGTAGACGGTCATAGCTCACAGTTTGCGAAATACGATCTGACGAGAAGAGCTCTAGGTCTTTCGAATCCTCGCGGACATCTGCCATACCGTCTCGAAATGCATCCTCATCTTCGCTATACATTCCAACAGAAGTGCCGAAGGCATCTCCTTCATATTCCAGGGTTTATATCTCGTCGTTTTCCTCGCGCGCTATCTGCCATATCCCTTCGGCCTCATCCTGGACACGCCGGACTTCCACGTCATATGGAATGTCACCCTCAAGCTGTTCTACATCTTCTCCTCTATCTACACAATCGTCCTCATGACAAAGGTCTTCGCGCGCACAAGAGAACGGGAGAAGTCATGGAAGCTCGGTGCTGCCGTCCTGCTAGGCTCCGCGTTGTCCTCCCCATTTGTCATGCTCATCTTCAGGAGTAGGAAGCTCGAACGCTGGAACTTTCGAGAAGTACGTTGTTCGTCTACGTCGCTAGTGCTGTGCTAAGGTTTTCAGATGTGCTGGATCTTTTCGATCATCCTCGAATCCGTCTGCGTCTTGCCGCAGCTCCTCCTCCTACGACAAACAACCGTTCCGACCGTGATTGACTCCTTTTACCTAGCTGTGCTCGGCTCATACCGCTTCTTTTATCTTCTCAATTGGATCGTACAGGGCGCCCAAAAGCTTACCGATCCGTTCTCGGAGCGCCCTGGTGTTGACCCAGTGTCGGTCATATTCGGCAGCATCCAGACAATACTGTACTTTGACTTCTTCTGGGTATACTGGACGCGACAAAGAGTGAAGCTGAGGGGCGGGAAGGTCGTAGATGGTGACGACCTGAGTCAAAGCTGGCTCGTCAAGAGGTTCATTGGCCGCAAAGGTAGCGTGCCCGATGAGGACGATCATGACGATGAGTTTGCGAATGCCGAGCGCGGCCAGCAAGACCGTCGCGGTTGGGGTGCTCGCGGAATATCGGTGAGCGCAGACCATGGGCTCGATGACGCTGACGGCGCAGATGATCGCGAGCCATTGGCACACCCGCACGCTTTCGAGGACGAGCCCGAGCCCGAGCCTCAACCTGAGCCTGATGTCAAATCTTCAGAAGCCGAGACTGCATGGCGTGAAGGCGACGAGCGGTGAGCGTATAGATCAGAGCTTAGCAGGAACCTGTTGATTAATGTTGAAGTCCAATTCTGCAATTAACGTTCCCTCGTCAATTTCGGCGCCGTCTTCGACTTCTGTCACCCATTTGACAAGGCCTCTCTGCTGATCCTTAGCTCTAACCTCAAGTTCCATCTTCATCTGCTTGATCACACAGACCACTCGACCAGGCTCGACATAGTCGCCTTCGTCCACTAGAACTTCAACAAGCTTGCCAGCAAACGGCACAATGACGTGTCCTTGATTCGATGGGTCCCCTCGACGGATCGAAGAATTCGATCCAGCTAGAGCGGATGCAGAAGTGGTACCTGCAGTCATGCGATATTGCTGCGGTTGCCGCGATCCGGGTGTAGTATACTCGACTTCGGCTGCCAGCAATGACGGGAATTCGTTCCTTAATACTCGTGTCAACCTCAGCAGGTGACGAGCTTCAGGTCCAGCTTGCTCACGCTGCCTCGCAGCTGGCGCCAGGGTGATATTCCATGCGTCGCCTTTACGAAGCAGCGCGGACGAGCTGGACATGCCGGACAACTCGGACGTTGTACCAGAAGATCTGGCCCGCGCTATTGGACGCTGAGAGAGTGTTCTCGAGCTCTGCTCGCCATCCATGATCAGACGGTCTAGATTCTGCTTCAACCACTGAGTATCGTAAGTAGATCGTGCGAAGTCCTCACTTGCGGCAACGGCTCTCAGCACGTCTATGTTCGTCTTTACGCCGTCTATCCTGGTGTCCTCTAGGGCGCGGCGAGCTTTGGTAATCACACTAGGCCAGTCACCCGCAGTAACAATGATCTTTGCCAGAAGACTGTCGAAGTCTGCGGACACCGAGCAGTCGTGGCCCGACACGAGGTTCGTTTCTACGCGAACACCGTGGCCACTGGGCATCGAAAAGCTCCGGATCTTGCCGATGCTCAAGGAGAATGCTTGTTGCGGGTTCTCTGCTGTAATGCGAAATTGCACTGAGTACACATGAGGAGGCTTGAGTGCTGTTTCTCTAGTAGCGCCTTGTAGCGTTTGCTGGATGCTGGAGGCATGATACGAGGGCAAAGATGTTCCTCGAGCGATGCAGAGCTGAAGCGTCACAAGATCGACTGATGAAACTTCCTCGGTAATGGTATGTTCCACTTGTAACCGCGGATTGACTTCAAGAAAGAAGAACTCCTGCATGTCTGGGTTGACGAGGAACTCGAAAGTTCCTAGGCTCCGGTATTTGATGTGTTTCGCCATGCGCACGGCGGCGTCAATGATATTGGCAACGGGCTCACTACCACTGCCTTGACGGAGCGCTGGGCTCGGCGCTATCTCAACGATCTTCTGATACCGCCGCTGAATGGAGCACTCACGCTCCCATAGGTGTGCTATTTCACCTGTCCCGTCGCCGATGATTTGGACCTCGATATGACGGAAGCCATCAAGCGCGGCTTTCTCCACAAATACCTGTCGGGAAGGACTCTCTGCGACCGCTCTTCTGAACGAGCTCTCAAGATCAGCAGCATCCTTGACCTGCGACGACACGTCAGCATTACGTCCAGAGAATAGCACTGAGTCTCGCGAGGCGTTGACTCAAGGTCAGCTCATTTGAGATAACGCCAGCACTTGGGGCGGCGCAAGCGACTCGCAACAGCAGGGGCATGCAACCACGCACCAATCTTATGCCACGGCCTCCGCCACCATCAACCGCCTTGATCATGACCGGCAAGCTAACAGCCTCCACAAAAGCTCTCACATCTTGTACCTCACCAGTTGGTTCCACCATCGCCGGCAACACAGGGACACCACACTCCTCAGCCAACCGCCTCGCCGCAAGCTTGTCCCCAGTCCGCTCCAATATCTCAGGTCCCGGTCCAACGACCACAGCACCAGCTTCACTCCACATGCGCCGTGCAAACTCCGCCGACTCGGAGAGGAAGCCATAGCCGGGGTGCACTGCTTCAATCTGGTGCTTCTTCACGAGCGAGATGAGCAGATCGATGTTCAGATGGTCGCTCGCACTGGGAAGCTGCAGGACTTGGCTTGGTGGTAAAGCAAGTGTATGCGCTGTGTCATTTGGTGACGCGACGGCGAAGACTTGAATGGGCTGTTTTTGTTCGCGGGCTGCGTTTATTATGCGGACCGCGATTTCGCCGCGATTGGCGACGAGGAGGGTCTTGAACGGCCGTTGGGTGGGTTGTGACATTGTGGGTGAGCTTTTGGCGAGCACATGTACTGTTGCTTCTCAAAGCCGACGGGCAGATGTTTGGGCGTGGCCCTGGTTTGCATCTGGAAGTGTTCATTGAGGTGCAGTCAACCTCGGACAACTTTTGGAGCTGTCGACGAGGGGCTCATGGCACCCCATCAGCTGGTGAAGGATAATTACAATGTCTCACGTATGATGCGTGATCTCCAGTACAAGGTCTGGTTCGCAATAGGCTGGCTATTGTGTAGTCACAGACAAGTCTCAGCCCTTTCAGGAACACTATGAAGCTTGACACTCCTACCGCGTAGTCTACATTCTGCACATCCTCGCAGGCTCATGAACTGGTCTCGTGCTCTTCAAGAGCTACTTCGCCTATATACTTATGGATATACACAATGCCATAACCTTTCTAGCTGTACACGTAAATCATTACATCATAAACACATATCATCATGCAAACTGGGGCCTCACTTTACCACTCACCCTTTCCGCTAATCGTATCTGCATCGCTTCCACGTAACACTCCTCCGCCCACTCACACACCAACCCTCTCGTATCCGCCGGATCCACCACCTCTTCAATCCCAAACGCATTCGCCGTCCGCACCGGGTTCATCAGCCGCTCGTACTCCAACCTCAACTCCTCATACCTCCTCTTTCCCGCCTCCTCCCCGCCTTCCTTCGCAGCTTCCCTCAATTCATGCGCATGGCTCGCCTCAATCCCACCCGCCAACGGCAGACTTCCCCAGTCTCCAGACGGCCACGCCACCCGCATCCTAGGGTCTCGACAGTCCATCATCACACCTCCCGCCACACCATAGCACCGCCGCACGAGTACATTGTACACGGGCATACTCGTCGTATAATATGCCAGCGCCGTTTCCACACCAAACTTCATCGTCGCGGACCGCTCTGCCACGGTCCCTACCGCATATCCCGGTACATCCACAAACTGCAGCAACGGTATGTTGAACACATCCAGGAACTTGAGATGTTTTGTGATCTTCTGCGAACCCGCGGCGTCGAGCGCGCCACCCGTGGACGACTCGGGGTTGTTGGCTATGATACCTACAGGCTGGCCGGAGAGCCGCGCGAGGCCGGTGATGACGGTCGTGCCCCAGAGGCTGCCGATTTCGAAGAAGGAGGAGACGTCGGTGATGGTGGTGATGATGTGGCGCATGCTGTACATGCGGGATTTGTTGCGGGGGATGGCCGTTCGGAGGGATGTGTCTTTACGCGTGGGTGGATCGGAGGAGGGGAGCATGGGCGGTGCTGAGAGTCCTGAGTTCGGGAGGTAAGAGAGTACGGTGCGGAGCTGCTCGAAGGCCGCGTGCTCGTTGGGCGCGTAATTATCAATCGTCCCGTTGCGGCAATGCATATCTGGCCCTCCGAGCTCTTGCAGTGTCAGGTCCTCTTCGAATGTGGCGTCTTTCACGACCTTTGGGCCCGCGTTGAACAGCGCGGCGATGTCGCCGGCCATGACGGAGAAGTGGCAGATCGTGACGCGTGCGGCGCCTAGGCCGATGGCCGGACCGAGGACAGCGCCGAGGTTGGGGATGCCGGCGTTGAGCTGTTTGACTACGGTGTCGAAGGCTGGCAGCGGAGGGACATAGCTGAAGCCCTGCTTGCGAATCGTCGTGACGGAGCCGCCGCCCGAAGAGCCATCCACGAGCTTGACAATGGGCAAGCGGAGGGACAGCGCGAGCTTCTCCACGTACAGCGTCTTCTCCGCGAGCGCGCCATCGGCATGGCCAGCCCGCAGGCTGTAGTCGTCGGCTGTGAAGAGGATCTTCCGACCATGGAGTGCGCCGAAGCCTTGGACGCTGTTGCTGGGCGTGAAGGACGTGGGAACGTCGCGCTTCACCTCTTGCCCGTCTTTTGTTATGTGGTTCTGCTCTTCCCAAGTAACATCGCCGGCGACGCTGCCGACTTCGCGCAGGCTGCCCGCGTCGAGGAGGCCGTCAACGCGCTCGCGGACCCAGAGCTTTCCGGCGGCCTTGTGGCGGGCGTAGCCGCGGTGGTGAGGGTCTGGGGTGCTAGCGAGATTGCGGAGGGTGGATAGCTGGGAGAGGACATCGCTGTAGTCTGCTGGCGGGTCGTCGTTTGACGATTTCCTGTGACGGCGCCGCGGCGCATGGGGCTGGATGTGGGAGGAGAGCTGGGTTAGGCGATCATTGGCGCGGGTGGTTGTGCCATTGGGAGTGGGCTGGGGAGGATCGGCATCGCTCATTGTGGTCTATCGTGCCTTTGATCATTCCATATATTTGGTGAAAGTCACGCTGCCAGCAGCGCGAATCTCTGTTGTCTGCACAGGTGAGAAATCGATTTGTACAGCTTGACTATGCACGTATTTCTGTGAGCTGTTACCTCGGTTCCAATGCAAACGGCGAACCTAATTGGCTATTATTTGGGGGAGTTTGGCCTTGATATTGGGCCCCGATGTGTCCATGTTTGGGGTACGAAGGGGGGACTGAATGCGCGAAACCTCAAGGCTGACGCCCAACAGCGGAACCAATCCGCGGCTCGCCAATCTGGACCCGATCGCATCGACATCTTACCTACTTTTTACTTTTTATGTCGCACTCCAAACCTAGTCTCAGTGGCCTCAGACGCTCCAGCAATCGCAAATATTCCTACCAGCGCGCCAAGGCCAAAAAGCACGGTACACAGGACCCTGCGCACGGCCAAATATAGCTAGAAACTACCAAAACAGGAAGGACAACAATTAAATAGCGGAGTGCCTAAGCCCAAATTACAGCATTTTTAGTAATCAGCCTAAATTTTGTTAGTAAATCGCTAACAGTCGACACTTTTACTCTTTACTAGGCGATATATCGGCTGTCTTAGATCGCTTATCGGCTAACGTTACGCTCTACGTTTAGTATTTACAATTTAATTGCACTTTTTAGATTTTTTTTCTTTTTTTAGAAAGCTATAAATAAAGGTTTTACGCAACATAACACTAGCGCTAAGAAATTAGAATACGTAGTACTCTTAGAAACTATATTGCAACATAGAAGCTTTCTAAAAAAAGAGCAACATTATATTTTTTATAGAAAGAAGAGCTATCTACACAATCTTTTAAAATTATAATAGGTATAATAGGCGCTAAAAAGGAAGAAAAAAACAGTCTTGTCGAGTTTTTAGAAAGCTAGAATAAAGCTTACTAAGCCCTTAAAGTTATACAACCCTATCTAATTCTTCTAGTTTAACTCTACGGTCCTGAGCCCCTTATAGAATACTTAAAAAATAAAAAGCGTTAGCTTGTAAAGGGTAGCCGAAAGTATAGCTCTGCTAAATTTCTTAGCAAAATACTAAGAGGAGAGGCAGAACGAAGCTTTTTTATCCCTTATTAAAGCTAAAAGTGCCGACTACCAAAGTACTGCAAGTTAGGCTTAGACCCTGAACGGAAGCTGAATCGAAGCTTGAGCTAATTTCCTTTTTAGGCATATACGCATGCGGGTGCCACGTTCAGGTCTGAGGTACTGAGACTATCCAAACCGAAGTCTTCTACCATGACCAGACACTGGAAGACACCGCACGATAGAGCTCTTCTTGCGTATCATCGACACTCCTTTATCTGAGCTCGAGATCTATCGCCAATGCTTCTTCCTAGGAACCTTATCTTTAACGGACTGTCTCCTTTGCGAGTCTCGCTCTCAGGTAATGTACCAAGTAATTAGGCCTGGCCTGCTGCGCCGCATCTGCCTCGCGCTGTACATTCGCCGCTGGCCGGTGGACCCCTCGACCAATGCAAACTATGGACTGGGACGACCATCCCGTGCCTGACGCTTGAGTATAAGCCACCTTTCTGGCGGTGCGCATTTTCAAAAGAAATCCCATTTGACATATGCCGTTCTTCAGATGCTTTCCTACCTGCCTTAAAGCTCGGAATAATTGAACCGTCCTGAAAAGGGCTCATAAACTCAGTCTGTGATGGGTCTCGAAAGCTCTGCACTGTGCATGGTGGTAATATGATGGGCGTCGTTGCAGAGCAACGGATACGACATGGAGGCCGTCGGCCTGGCGGCAGGAGTCGTCCAGCTGGCGCAGGTCGGTGTGAAAGCTGCACAAGAGGTGCGCAAGCTGGTGAAGAACATCAAAAGGCATAGCAAGCTCTTGACAAAAGTCGCGCGCCGCCTCGAGTCCAATGCTAGAATACTACGGCGCCTTGAAGCTTTGATCCGTTCAGATGAAAATCTTGGATTGCAGTTGACGCCAATCTTCCAAGTAGATCTGACCATCGCAATCGATGGCTTTCGAGAAGTGGTAGACGAGATCAAGGCCGCGTGCGACAAAGCCCATGCAAAGACCAGCATGCCACAGATCCTTCGCAAAGTCAAGTACTCACTTTTCCAAAAAGACGACATCGATCGCTTGTATGAAGAGCTCGGTCGTTGCCAAATCGAAGCGAACTTCATCATTACCGTTGCATGGCAGTGTGATGCCGCCAGAATGCATCGAGAGGTCATGGCACAGCTCAAATATCATGAGCAGGAGCTGCGCAGCACCAAAGTACCCAGTATATCCAAGGCCATCAACATCTACTATCCTCCAGTCGCTCTGCTTCATCAGGGTACAGGCCATCTGAAGGGAGGCAAGAGAGTCGAAAGCAACCAGGCCGAGCCGCCTTCCCCAGCCTCAGTTGCCCCCGAGCCTCCATCTCCAAAGCCGGCTTCACTGGGACCATCATCACCCGAGCCATCCATCTCCGAACCTCCATCTCCGAGGTCGCTTCTCTCGGAGCCGTCTTCGCCCACGTTCAAACCCACCGAGCACGAACCTTCGGATCCTACAGTACACACGCCACGGTCGGCTGCTTCAGCAGCTCCACGTCCTGCTTCGGTCCGATCCGCGAGTAGTGACGATGGCGGAGACGCCTCTCAGCAGTCTGCCCGTAGAGTCGAATCGACTTACCAGTTTTCTGGAGCAGGTTCGTCCGAGGCCATGCAATACGAGGTGCAGTCCTTCACTGGTAAGGATCAAGATGAAGGTGATGCTTGGACTTGGGTTTCCAACACCGATCCGGAACATTCTGCTGCACATAGTAATCCTTTCAGGGCATCCGTTCCTGGACCATATCCCGACCATCATCACGGCTATGCTCAACCAAACATGTACACTCAGCCATTCAACTATCTCCATGCTAATAACCACTTCCAGCCACAACATTATCACCAGCCGCTTCATTACGCCCAGCCTCATGGTTACTTCCAGCCGTACACTTACGCTCAACCGCACAGTCACACACCACCTTACGGCTACGCTTCAGATCCATACATATATAGTGCGCCACGAAACCACCTGAGGCCCTACTCCATCGAGCAGGCAAACCCCAACCAACCGGGCGAAGATCGACTGAGGTCGAAGATCCGTGATCCTGGAGGGCTGATTCAAGACAAAGATGTCGAAGGTGTGGAGGTGTGGTCGGCGGTTCGGAGATCGTCTGTTCTCCGCAGTCACTGGCACATTTCACAGCTAAACATGGGACTGCAGAATCAAGGCGCTCTTTTGGAACATCAAGACTCGCTCAGTGCTATGTTGCAGCTGGATCATGGCGTCACTAAAGTGCTCGAAGAGCATTTGACAAAACATCGTTCGAATATTGTTCAGCTACAAACCAAGGGTGAACACCCCAAGTGGCGGCGTGTACTAGGCATCCGCACAAAGCCTAACGTGGTGATCTTCGTCACTAAAGCCGACAAAGATACCACCAATGACAGCTCTTCGGCTCCGTTTCAAGCGGTGTTGCAAGACTTCATTGCAAACATCACTGACGGCGAAGACACGAACACTCCACCGATGATTATGAAGCTACGACAAGATATCAAAGACACTGCCCACCATCTCTCACGTAACGAGCAGGTTGGGGATCGAGAGCGCGCTGTCACATGGATCGATCTGCAGGTTCGCAAATTGATGGTATTAGAGCAAAAGTACAGAAACCTGAAAGAAGTGGAGAGGAGTCTCGACGAGGTTCGCGAACAAGTCGCCAAAGCAATCAGGACCTACAATGTTTCCCCTTCGATAACTGCTAACAAAGGATTCCAAAAGATGCTGAGTCAGCTCGAGACGGGAAACATGGAAAGACTGCAGCGTACTCTAAGGGCATTGCAAGAGGAGCAGCGGTTCTTGACCAGAGAGCTTTTCCCGCTACCTTCCAATTTCCAGGAGCCATCAAATAGTCCCAGGGAAGGAAATGAGCGACCGCACGAGATGGAAGTTGACCCGATAGAAGCTACTCATCAGCGAGGTGCACCACAGGGTACAAGCACAGGAGCTACCGGCCGCCGTGCGGAATTGGTCAGAATCCACGAGTATAGAGCCAAGCTCGCTGCAGCCCGTGATCTTCCCGGCAGGATGCAAGATAAAGAGCTTCGAGATCTCAAGAGTGACCATAATCGAGCCGTGATCACCCGCCCCGATCTCGAGCCTGCCGCGCAGAAGCTCATCAACACTTTGAAGGGCCGCTGGCAGCTGCCGTATGATGCATGGGCGAAGTACTGGCGCGAGCATCTGCACTCTCCGAGCGGAAACGACAATTACAAGCCCGCGCCCTCCCATCCGACCAGCAACAACTGGAATACGCAGTCGCACATGCAGAGCATTGTTAGGCCGGAAGCCAGCTCGTATGCATCACAGAGTTGGGCGGATGGACCCCACAACCATTATAGGCGACGGCTTCCGCCGCCATCTAACAATTATCCGCATGTGTAGAGTTATTGGAAAGAGGTCGGAAGTCCGTCAATGGTCTGATACTGCCACCACTTCCTGCGGTATGAGCAGCTGGCATAACATTGCTTAGCTAGAGCGTTGGAGGATAGATGACTGCGGCAGTCATCGTTTGACAAGATGGCTTGGAGGAGTACTAACAGAGGTGCGAACATGACCTATGTTCGCGTAGTAAGCCAGGGTCATGTTTCAAACCGCGGAAGATGGCTGTCCGAGGTGGTATGAGTCTTGCAGTTGGGGCCAATAGTATGTCGACTGACGAATTCATTCAAACGCATCAATGAGTAATGATGGAAGAAGGTGTGAGGCAACGCTCAGATTAGTTTAGCACGTGACACCGCGCTTAATGAGGTAATGAAGTGTCAGACATGAAAAGTAATGCGATCTCGGAGTTGCTGATGTGTCGTAGGAAGCATCGGCGCTCCACTCTTTCTCACGGCAAGTCGAGAATGATCACATGCCTTATATTATCGCTGGCCGCTGCTTTCGTGCGGTTGCTGCGATGCCAAATCGGGTCTAGCGCCGTTGCCTTGCATGAGCGTTAGGTAGAGGAGGCACCCAGTCTCAGCTCCGAATCTCATCGCCAATCTCAAGAAACGACATGTTTTAATTATTGACCATGCGTAGATATACAGAGCGAGGCGGCAGCTCTTACTTCGAGGCAGATCATGGCCCTCCGCCATACGTCGAGAGGATTCGGCAACCAGGACTGTCGCGTAGGCAAGCGACTGGGGGGAAGCTCAGCTATGATGCCCAAAAGATTAGAGATACAGAGGTGATCTCTCAACCGCTTTACGAAAACAGGGTGCGCTCGCCGCGGCGTATCTCTCATGTCAGGCGTCGACGCTCCCGAGCAAGACGTGCGTCTTACTCTGACGACTCATCGCATGAGGAAGCTATCAGGAGGCGTCGAATGCGCGGGAGACACGAAGGCATGTCAGATGAGCCCACTCACTACATGGACGTCGAACCAATCATGCCGGTAAGATCGCGGAGTCGGCGTTCAGAACCTTCTCGAAGCTTGAGCGTTGCAGGTGTAGTCGAAATCGATGTCAGGATCCCCCCAGGTGGCAGCCAGATCAGATACTCAGATTCTTCGACATCTGAATCTCTCTCGATCAGCTCACAGCAGTTTTCGCAGGTAGGAGAGAAGACCACTGGGCCTAACAGTGCCGCCAAGCCTACTTTAGCTGCACAGAAGTCTGGGCTGCCTGAAGAAAATGGGTTTTCAGATCACATTGTGACGTCGAACTACCCAGGATTGCCGAGGGACACAGTTGAGCTCAGGGCACAGCTGACGCGATTAGAAGGTAAGCCGGGACGAGTGCCTGGATCGTTCACTTGGGAGTATGTATGCAGAACATCTATCGCGGATTGTTCGAGTCAAGCTAAACCCCCATGATAGGCACATTGAGGACAGGCAACCCACCTTCGAGAACTTCCAGGTGATCTTAAGTATCCTGAGGAAAGCAGCGCAATATACTGACAGTTGCAGTCGCGCGGAGTGAACTCGATTCAGCTTAATCAGTCTGAGCGGCATGATGTAGAGCGCTTCCTACGCATCGTGCGTAAAAACTTCGAACAGGAAGTCACCATTCACGACCGATTTTCAGCTTCAAAGAATCGAGCGAGCTCCAAGACCGATGCCCAGGGGCTCAAAGCTCGCTACATTCGGCCAGGTTTTCACGAGCAAGCAGCAGATGTCAATCGCAAAGGAAGCTTGCCAATTACGTGGATATGTATGCCATACTTTGCCTTGGCACCCTACTTCGAACGATCATCTAGCTCCCCATTGCCTAGTTTCTGCCCCGACCTCACGTTGCTTCAGTCACGGTATGGGAAAACCTCACGCAAAAGAGACCTAGAGCAAGCTGCGGCAGCGCTTCTAAAGCAAGAGAAGTGTACTATTGTTTCTCAAATGTGGTGCTTAATCGTCGCTGACAGTAAGTGATGGCATGTCTATACCGACCAATTACCCAGTCCGCTCACTCCGCGCCCAGAGCTTCTTCTCACTTGCGTTCCCGCCTTGCAAAAGCGCACTTCTCTTCACGATTGTGGTGTACTGCTTGTATCACCGAGTAATCCATCAATCAAAAGCCAACGACCAGACTTTCTATCAGTATCGTATCGTCGCCTTACGACGTGGTGAGTTCAAAGCGTTTATCGTCGAGGTCAACGAGTCTTCACTAGCAGTGCAACAATTCATTCTTTGGCGCTTCCTGAAGACAGCCGCTTCGCGCCTTTGCACTTGGAGCGGCCATCCTGTGTAGTTGTACTGTGCTCATAGTTTAACATCTAGGCATTTTCCCCTGGAGCATTGTCGAACATGGGTTGTAAGTGTTCTTCGGGCAAGCTATCCGTATCACTCGAAATGTCCTAATCGTGAGATGATAGTCTCTGGCCAGTCATTTCAGGCGCGAAGCAGACCGTAACGACCTGTTCTGGACACGCATGAGGTTTCAAGACGGCGAGAAAACGATTCATCCACACATGTGGCGGAGCTACCTTGATGATAACAAAGGAAGAGTCTCGTCACTAAGTCTTGTCGACCGGTGAGTGCACGAAGATGGTATTTGAAACATGCATGATGCTGAACATGCTCGAAGAGTACCCGAGTTTACTCCGGCGTCATTGGAAAAGCCACTTGACTGGTGTAGAAGTTATGTCTCTCCCATGACCTCGTTCTACGACAAGGTCGCACAGACTCTCGGAGCAAGCAAAGATAGTCTGGACCCTGGAGCATCTCGTTTCACTATATTTGATTGGCTATCTTACGAGGAATCGTCCACTCCAGCCGCTACGAAAACCTCTCCGTCTACGATCAGTCCGTGGTGTCAAGAATTGTTATCAAATTGTCACGCAAGCCTTGCAAAACACGCACTATCTAAAAGTGCACGCGCGAAGTACCAGTCTTGTGCGACTAGCTCATATCAAAGTGTTCAGCAACGTGTGTCCTTCAAGTGCACCAAGCTGCTCCAGATCAGCGACGTCATCGATCACTCGGCGTCAAGCGCCGATGAGATTGACGACGAAGAAGCTCTGTCAATCATAAGGGAGTTCTGGAAGGAGTTTCCACCGGCTAGTAACCTCGATACTATGGAACAGAGAGACGATCGACAGCGCAGCTACCCGTCCAGATCCAAGGAGCCCGCTTCAGACATCTCGTCTGTGGGACCCGGCAGCATGAAAACTGGAGTCAGGAAGGACATGCTCCGTTCTGGCATCGAATTGGCCGCGGAGATCGTTAAGGACATCACCGAGCTTTTCATTTGCGCAAAGGTCATTTGCCATTTCTTCATTGATCCAAACGCCGATGTATTGGTCGTACGGAAATTCTGGGGCGCAGTCGACGCGCGCATTGATGCAACTTTGCGACAACATGATCCCAACGTATGTCCCCAGAGCAACTAGCGGGCTCACTGTATTCTTTTTCGAAACTGACGATCGTCGCAGCCTATCGGACTCTCACCACATATTGTGAAATCGTTCATGATGACTACGTGGGTCTTGGCCTCCGCAAAAGACCACATACTGGGAAAGTTCAAATGTCCCGACGAATTCGTGAAGCTTTGGGTTGCCGTCTTGTCTCTGTTCATTGGGTTCTGTCATGAAAAGGTTTCAGAGCTTGTATTACTGCCCGTGTGGGATGAATGGCTGAGCAAAGCGATGAACAGTTTGGTTGAGTCCATGACGACGCCGATAGACCTACGAGAACGGTACGTGAAAGGTCCTCAAACTTGTTGTGAGATCGCTAGATTGGCACTGGGGGGCTCTGCATTCGCTATTGCAGGCAAGCCGAGGACGTCACCTTTCCCCGCATAGCCGTTCTTCCAAGTACCGCGAGGCACGAGACCCCAATGCTGATGAAGACATCATAGAGAAGTCGTCAAACCCCAAAGCATAGTGGCTTTGCTATGTCGTCGACTTTCTGAAGATTTGACGCTTGACGACCCCGATATCGCCCGCATATACGAGGACTACTTCAACGCTTTGGTAAGTGATTACGCCACGACCATTTCAACACTGCACTGACACCGCGCAGGATGACAAAGTGGACCAGCAAGCATACGACCGAAGCCACCAGCAGACCATTCACAAGCTTGAGCAGGAAGTCGATGTCATCACGGACATCCTTAGCTTGCAGCACAATGTTCTTGAGCAGTTTCAAGGAACGTTGACCAACAAGACTATTTGGGAGGAAGAGTGGCTGCATGAGCGAGCTATCGCGCTCGTTGATCACGCCAAGCTCTTCATTGACGGACGCCGCGGCCGCTTTGAAACTCTCAAGGTCAATTGCAGTGATTTAGCCCAACGCGTGAGTGCTGTTGTTCACTTCCCCTTTCCCTCCGAGTCTGTGACTGGCGGTTAAGGTGCGAAAGATACTGACCTCCAACAGAATCTCATCAGCATCGAAACGAATAAGGACCGTCAAGAAGCCGCGATCCTGATCTTCACAGTCTTCACAGTCATCTTTCTTCCCTCAACATTCGTCGCACAGTTCCTTGCGATCGTACCGCTCAACTACCAGGACGTCGGCAGTATGCAATGGCTTTTCTGGGCCATCGCAATGCCGCTGACAGTCATTTTACTGCTGCTGGTTTTGACATGGGCAGAGGAGCTGAAGAACGTGTCGACGAGCCTCTTCAACTTCGTCTTCAGAGGTCGCGGATTGCTTAAGGAAGAGACGTTGGCTAAGTCGAGCAGCTCGCATGTTCGGCGTTATGTGCCCATGGGTGAAGCAGAACACGAAGTCGACGTTCACATCCCAGACCCGTACAGCGTGCGACGTCGGCCAACCTACGCTCGAAGACGAGCGTACGACTGAGTGAGACCTCCGATCTAAGGGGACGCTGAATGAGATTGTGCAACACTCAGTCTCAACGGTCGACCGGCGCACATATCTACGACTCAGCCATGGTAGGCCAGAAGTCCGCTTCGACTTCCAGCACTTGCCGCCAAACGCCCGAACACTTCTCCCGCGCCTGCCCAATCACGTTGATCCCCGCTATGGTACCAAGCTCATCCATCAAGCGTCGACATTCTTCCACGAACCGCTCAAACTCAGGAGAAGTCCAGTTGGGGATAAAACGCTCACGCAGCGCTTTTGTCGCAGCACCCCCATTAGCCACTTCTTCCGACGGCATGTTGCTCTTTGCGTATTGCCACGCCGTCAAATACACATGCTCAGTCGCCCACAGCATTACCAATGCCAACAGCAAGTTCTCTACACTATCATGAACTGTCAGCACCGCCCCTATGGTTAATCGACAAGCCACTTCCACGGCAACTCACCCCTCCTTGGCATCCTCACCCACCCTTCGAAGCAGCTGCCCATACTGCTCTGTCGCCGTACTCGGCTTAGCTTCCTCCACATGCAACCCATACGTATTAGCCGTATCCTCGAAGAACGCCATCTCCCGCTGTATATTCACCAGCGCGCCCGTCACCAGATCAAAGATGCGGAACTCAAGACATCGGCCCTCGCTTCCCACACCCTCCCCAAAATCATCGGCTCCATTTGCATGCTTGGCCTCGCTTGAGAAGGGGAGAGGTAAGGCCGCGAGAACTTTACCCAGAAACTTGACGTAGGCGCGTGTGTAGTGCGTGTCTTGTGCCAGCCAGTGGGTCAATGTCTGGGCGGACAGAGTGCCACGGCCGGCATGCAGGAGAAAGGGTGCTTGTGTGGCGGATATTATGAGCTTGGGTGGTGTATGCTCGAGGTTAGATGGGCGACGAAGGAGGAATTCAGAGAGGGTTTGTATCATTGGCATATGCGATACCTTCTTGAGCTCTGATGCGGAACGGACTCAAAAGTGGTTTGTTGAACCTGCATACGGTATCCAGCTCGCGAGCTTAAAATCACTACTACGCATCACATCAGCGAGACTGCAAGCTGACTACGGTCCTCCCTGAAATGCCAATGCTGTCATGAGCATGGGTGTAATGTCAGTGCTCTGACGTCATCCTAGAACGCTATTTCCCGGCCTGTATCTACTTCTCCTTGGGACTCATTAACTCGCTTTGGATATCACTATCGCCCCTTAAACGTGAATATGGCTTTATACTGACCCATAAGAGATCATTGCGCCTTGCCTTAATACGCCTACAAGCTCCAAAGACAACCTCGATACACAAATTTTTGGAGATCACAGTCGTGAGAATTCAGCGATCCGCGCTTGTAATAATGTGGGAGCACTCCCCGATCGAATGCGTGGCTCCCACCAGTTGACTTCCTTCTTCACGCACGAGACCTTGTCGCTGCAATACTCCTCTAACTTCAAGCCGATGTACTCACAGTAGTTTCCTCGGGGTTCGGCCATAGGTCTGCTTGGATCTTCAACATCTGTTCCCATAGTTGTTCCGCCTCCTTCAGCTTAGCCTGATCCTCCATGACACCGAGACGGTCAGCCCAAGTGTCCACCACCGCACTCCAGTCCAACATAGATTTCCGCGCAAGCTCCGTCAACGCCATCGGAAAGATCTGCTCACATAGAGCCTCAGCTTCCGCACAGCACTGATGGACTGCACAGAGTCTTCCTTTGCTATCCACTCTACAACAGCGTGGCATTACAGATTCGGCATAGAGCCAGCCACTATAGCTGAGAAATTCGTGCGCCCATACAAGAACGAGACCTTGCGGCATCTCAGTATCCGACTGCCACGCTTCTGCGGACGTCTTGGTCATGAGATTCGCGAGAGATTCTATCGCTGCCGAGGGTTCAGCTACGGGAGTGTCCGTGAGATTGTGGATGCCGAACTTGACTGCCAGCTGGTCGAGTAGTAGGGCATTATTGCTTGCGTGGCGGAGTGTATTAACCAAGCATACATACGTCGTGGTGGAGAGCGTTTGCCGCATTTTTCCGTTGCCACTGGCGTCGTCACAGGTGAGCGTGAAAGGAAGTATTAGTCGAGCTATAAGTCCGGCAATGAAGGTGATATACACCCGGGTGTAATGTATGTACTGGACTAGCCAGCGAGAGATTGTACCCCGTGTTAAAGTGCCTTTGCCTACGAGGAATAGGAAGGAGGAATTGATGGCGCGATGCTGGAGGAGAACGTTCGTGCGAGTGAAACGCTGAATCAGTGGGGAATGCGAGTTGCCTGTCATCGTGCCGGGAGTCCTGCCCTGGGCTTCCATGTCGGCATTTGCGTGAGCTCTTGCATGCTCGTCGCTTTTGGGGGTTTGCTCAGTTACAACTTCGATGGAAGCAGTTTGCAGCGCGTTCGGCACTGTACCACTGTTGGCATCTGGGCCTCCAGTCTCCGCACGCTTCCGCTTTCCAAGGGCGTCGTTAGCAGAGCTCATTTTCTCTGACAGCTAAGTTGCGGAGAGCGATGGATGCGCTGCGAGCTCAAAGAGATCGCGGATACCCAGGTAGAGTGCACCCTCGCCGTACTTCAAGCTATGGCCGCGATCGCCGTGCTGACCTTTGTACTAGCTGGAAGAATGTTGCCAAAAGTCGGGAAAAGTAGACTGCAGAGTACGGTCAAGTGAGAGCGTCTTGGCGGGAATACCAATGTGCTGTGCCTCATGCGTGCATGAGCATCACGTGAACTTGCGTTCATCGACCTGATGGCCTCAGTCCACTGCCCAAGAAAGCATTTCCAGTGATGACAACGTAGGAACTACGAGTTTGAGAGCACGACCTGGGTTTCATTTGTGTTTGTCGAGCTCAGTATTATCTATTATCTATCCAACGTTACCACATCTTCATATCTGAATACACTATACAAGCGAACGCCATCGCTATGCAGTATACTCAATGCTATCCAAGCCGCCTCCATGCTGTTCATGATCCAAACCTGCCTCACACCTATTACGCGATACAAATGCTGCTAGCCAATATACTCTGCCACACAGTTGCCGTTATTCAAACACTCTCCAAATTCTTGATCACGCTCTTCTTGAACCTCGCCAGCTTCTTCTTGAAGCCCTCCTTCTCCTTCACATCTCCACCCATCTTTCTCACGCTGCCGTTGCTCTGCAGCCTCTTTGACCCACTTCCCTGCACGCCCGCTGCCGGACTCTTGCCAGAGCGATCCCGACTCTTAATCGGACTCAGCATGTTGCCGACAGACGGTATACTGGCCAGTCGAGAGCCAGGCATGAAGCTTCGCCGCTTGCTGACGGGGTCCGCAGTATTCGGCCTCGGTGACGTTGGACTTCTGCTGCTCTCCAAACTCGCCTCTTGGAGCCTTGTCGGAGGCCGACTCTCCCTGATGGTCTCCTGTTGAGGCGCTTTCGTTCCGCTAGGGCTGGACCCGTTCATTCCGCTTGGACCAGGTCCGTTTAGATTGATGCTCAACGGCCGACTTGGCCCGGGCGAGCCGTACATACCGTTCATGTTGTAACTACTGACAGGTCGACTTCGCGTCGCGCCCGGCGTGTCTTCGTCGACGGTGTTCAGCATCAGGCTGCTCGCCCAAGGACTTGGCATTGTGTTGGTGCCTCTTCTGTGGGCGCCGACAGCCCCGCGCGGTACCGAGGAGTAGTCCGAGCGAACAGAGGAGATTGAGCCCGAGGCTTGGCGGCGATGGAGGCGCTCAACTTGCGAGGGCGACGGTGGGGTTGGTGACTCTGGCTGCGACTGAGGAAGAGCCGGAAATGAGGATGGTGGTGTTTGGGGCCGATTCTCAAGCGGAGAAGACACAGAACGGGTGTTCGCAGGGCGTAGCTGCGTGTAGAGTGAAAGCGGACGGTCGAAGATGGAGTTTCGGCGCGAATTTGCCGCTCGAGGTACCGCGGCGGGTATGTTGTTGTCTGAGGGACGCGAGTCAGAAGACTCCTTCGGTGTCCCAGTGGAAGTGCTGTCTGGTTTCTTGCGAGTTTGTGCTTCGGTTGTTTCTAGGGTGCTACTCTTCTCTTTGCGCAACCCGGGTAACCCGAAAATAGATCTCCGTGCTTTCTCTACAAATGTGCGCTTCCGTTCCGGGCGTGGCTGCGCTGGTGGAACGAAATCGTCTGGTGATGAAACGGGTTGTGAAGTGTTGTCTCGCGACTCGATAAGGAGCAAATTTGGTGTAGAAGCGGACTTTCGTGCCGGACTTCTCTCGGGGACTCTAGGCGGGCTCAACGTGCGTTGAAGTTCGTCCGGTAGTTGTTGGTCGGTTTCCTTGACGTATTCAGGCGGTGGGGGAACCCATCCATCTGCATCGCTCTCGTCGGGGACCTCACCTCTTCCAGACGGATTGCGCATTTGCTCACGGGGATCCATGGGCATTGAGCGTGGACGACTACCGCGCGCTCGGGCAGCTGTACTTTGCCTTTGGAGGAATCCCTGCGGTCGGGGGTCGGACGGATGATACGGCGCATCTAAGTGCCGTTCTTCTGGTGAAATACTGTCATCAGGTTCTTTCGAATCTGGAGGTGCAATCTTCTCTAAACTTCGGCGACGGTCCTTCTTCCTCGCTGAGGTCACTGTACGCACGAGTGGTGCATTGCGCGGATTGTCACTGGCGCGACTTCCTAACGATTGCCGAGCTAGAGCACTTTCAGCATCATTCGCGGTCGAGCCCTCCTCTAGCAAGATCGTTGGGATGTCGGACAAGTCCAGATTGACCTCTTGACGCTCAGAAGACTCGTTGCCAAATCCAAAGTCGAGGAAGTGAATGACTCCACTGTCTTTAGGCTCTTCAATGGCAGACTCACGACGTTTGCCATTGACATCGTCAGATCCAACAATAGTCAGTCGTTGTTTCATTGAGGCACCTTTACTCTCTGATACCAGCGTCCAATGAGCCGCAAGACCCTTTTCTGTGAGTGCAATCCATCGCTGATGATGTCTGCTATGGGTGTCACCTTGACCCTCAGATTGGTATAGTGGAGGCGCGCTTGGTGTCCGCTGATGCCCTGAAGAAAATCGGTCCAGAGGCAATGAAGCAACTTGTAGACCTTGACCAGATATAGGTAATGCTACGAGGCATGCATCTGATGTTACGCTGGGCACGCTGGCTGCGGAGCCTACAATGTCTCCGCCAGCTTTTACAACGCTATTGACGAATTTCATTTTCTGGAAGTCCAGCAGACCATACGTCTCAGCTGGCGCATCGTATGCGAAAATCGACGAGTCATCCCCCGGGACTGGCGTCGCATGAGTGGTCTTGCCGAAGGACGAGGGAAACAGAGGCTGCGAGAGCCAGACGTTTGCAGATGTGATCTCATCGTCCTCGTCACCAAATTGAGTGGGCATGTGAGAAGGTGCGTTAATAACCGTAGTCGTTGCATCGACAGAACGGATGTTGGTGCCTAGTAGGAAGCTGCCATTGCCAGCAAATCGCAGATGCGATACAGGCTCGCAGGCCAGCTTGCGGCGAGGTGCTGTGCCTCGCACTTCATCAAGCGCAAAGAACTCGACGCCGCGCGATTGAGCTGCGACCAGTAGCGACTCATCTGGGCTGAGGGCCAGTGCAGTTGCAGGCTCGTCTAAGAGGAAAGTGTGAAATAGATGTGCGGCCTTCTGATGTATGTTGAAAGTGTTGATACGCCATTCGGGTGCAAGCATAGCGAGCGTCCGGCCATCGTCAGAAATTGCCACTGCAGTCGGTCGGCGTTGTAGCACGAAGGCTGCGGTCACCTCAGGCTGGCCGATCGCGAGATTCACCACGAACATCTTCGAGCTGCTGCTGACGACCAACTTCGAACCCTTCGACGAAAATGCGTAGGAGAAAGCTTCGCCATGTGGAACTGCAGATGCAGACACATCTGGCGGCGCATTCAGACGATATGTGGTGTGCCGTTGCCTGTATATTGAGAACAGATTCCGCTTTGCCTCTCTTGCAAAAAGTGTCTTCAGCGCTGCCAGTTCGAGGTCCTTGTAGTCCGACCATCTTCGTTTCTGATGCTCATCGGCGCTGGCGGTGCACTTTGCGAGGTGGTAGGAGTAGAAAAGGGTTGTGCTGGTTGTTGTTCGCCAGCGTCTGTTGAGCACAGAAAGTGAGGCGAAGGTCTCTGGATCGACCGAGAGTAGAAGTCTATTGGCTTGTCAGCTTGCTTCAGGTGAGCACGTTGCGACTCGCTCGCTCACAACTCCTGGAAGGACGACGGTAGTCCGTCGAATGTAGGCGTTGCAAATTCAGAGAGTATTTCCGGCGCATCGTGAAACTCAGGCTCCTCTGACGTTCGATGTGAGCGCAGCCGTAATACTTCGTCCGCCAGAGACGTGAACATTGCCGATAAGGGTTTTGGTAGCTGCGTGATCGTCGCAGTCATGACTGAAATGATCTAGCGGAAAATGAAGAGGTTGTGAAGGTAGATAGGCTGAGTTGTCACATCCATTACTCGCTGATCGGCAAGCAGCTTAACGGCTTGCTTGCTTCCTTTAAATGAGCGGCAGAAGCTCTATACCTCATGAGCAAAGGAGTGACTGGGATACTCATGCAGAGGGTGGACATCTGGGAAGTTGTCTCCAATGTGAGATTGTTAAGGAGGCGCTGGAACAGCTGTTGGGAAAGATCTCAAGTTGCAGAAGCGCGGAGCCTGGGGAGGGATAATGCCGCAGTCGCCTTGGCGTGGGATTACCGGAAGGCCAGCGGCATGTGTGAATCCGGTACCTGTCTTCGCACTTCCCGAGGACGAGTTGGGAGATGGATGGGCGTTTAGGCTATGTACAAAAGTGCGGAAAGGTGTGGTAGGGAAAGGGTGGTTGAGCAGTCGCAATGGGGACGTCAAGACTATCTCTAAATTTAGTTGAGTTTGAACCCTGGAGATCTGGGGCAGTCAGAGAGCGGAGGGTTAGGGTGAGGAGATAACGTGGTCTGAGCTTTGGAAAGCTCGAGAGTGGTGGTGGCACTTCGTCATCGACCAGTTCAGTGCATCTCTCTCTCTGCGCCATCACGTATCCCCTTCTACATAGACTCACCTATCAACATGGCAACACTTTTGCGGCGGCCCTTCGCGGTCACAGCAGGCGTCAAGCAGCTACCACATCCATCGAGCACGCTTGCACGCGCATTCCACAACACATCAAAAACAGCTTTCAGATCATCACCAGCATCAGATACTTTCACGCTCTCCAAGGCTCGCAACTCCGTCTTCCAAAATGCTTCCCGCCGCACTGCACAACAAGGATCGCGGCGAACTATCACCCAGCAGGCTCCAGGCTTCCAGGCAAATAGTGGCGACTTGCGACAAAGGCTCATATATGGCGGCGCCATCTTTGGTGGCACGCTCCTTGCCATCAACTTGTAAGTCGACGTTCGTAGAATTTGATTTCTGTTTTGAGCTGACAATCACTCTCCAGAATTTTCAACCGCGAGACCCGTGAGGATGGTGGCATGCCACCTTTCGAACGAAGCTACCTCAATCAGACCTTCCTGCATACTGGACTCGGCCTTGGTATTATCGCAGTCGCTGCACGCGCTCTTCATACGAGCGGATGGTCTGTCCGTCTGATGGCCGCCAATCCATGGCTAGTGATGGGTGGCGGCATTGCTGCGTCGATCGGAACAATGATGGGGACGTTTTACACCAGTCCGGACAACTACGTCCCAAAGTACGCTCTTTGGGCAGCTTTCAACGTCACTCAGGCTGCGGTTTTGAGCCCACTACTCTTCATGCAGCCTGCACTTCTCGCACGCGCTGGACTCTACACCGTTGGCATGATGGGCAGCATTGCATTCGTTGGAGCAACCGCTAAGCAAGAGAAATACCTGTATCTCGGCGCGCCACTGCTGGGCGGTGTGGCCATCGTTGCGCTATCTGGCCTTGCGCCTCTTATCATTCCAGCTACTGCCGCTCGGACGCTTATGTGGACGGAGAACATCTGGCTATACGGAGGCCTGGCGGTGTTTGGTGGCTTCACGCTTTATGACATTCAGAAGATCCTTGCTCACGCCAGGTATGCCGAGCGAGGCATGATGAAGAAGGACGTCGTCAATGAGAGTATCAGCCTCGAATTGGACTTCATTAACATTTTTATCCGGATGGTCCAGATCTTGGGGATGAGTGGCAACAGGAGGAAATGAGCACACTTGACAGAGCTTATCGAACTTCTCGGACGTGTCATCTTACAGTTCTATCAAATAGCAACGACCACTGGGCCATGAGCCATGTGCGCCGGCAGCCACAGACTGCGACTTCACTTCTCTCCCCTCCTGTATCGACTAGCTTAGATTGATCACATTGAAAGCCAAATGAGATATGATCGTGTTTTATATTGCGATGCGTAGTCCTCTGCAGTGTCAATTTCACCTGAATAATCCGGGCTTCATGAGTTGAGCATTCCATTATTCCCGTCGTTTACACCCGCCTGCACGTGCGTTGGGTGCGCCCGTGACTCGCACGTGCGCTATCCGTCCTGTTTTACTCTTTCTGGAAATACCCTTGCGACCTAGCAAAGATTTTCCAGACCGATGATTCTTCTTCACTTCTGTGAGCAGTTGGAACATTCGTCTTTGAAAGGAGTGCAACGGACCGGTGTTCGTCGTTGATCACCAGCACGACGATCTGAGAAATACGGTTGAACTTGACCTAGGTAATACTAGCGATAAGGACTCGTTGCCACCTTCAACAATGTCTCAATCCAACGCAAAAATAACAGCTCCTGGAGACCTCGAAGCAGGAGTCGATTCTACCCATCAAAATGGACCGGAGCAGAAAACACCCTTGTCCGCTGCTGATGATTTGGCAATTGACTCACGAAGTAAGTCCTGGCTCCAGAAGTATGAGCACCATTTGATCGCTGCAAATCTTGAAACTCGAGGGATACGTCGGGTAGAGCCAGGCGAGCGTCATCCGACGAAATCGCTCGGCTACTCACAAATATCTGTGCTCTGGTTCTCGATCAATCTAGCCGCCAACAACATCACTCTCGGCATGCTAGGACCGGTCGTGTTTTATCTCAGCTTTAGGGATGCTGCCCTCTGCGCTGTCTTTGGCATGCTCATCGGATGCTTACCAGTTGCTTACATGGCAAGCTTCGGTCCAAGGTCTGGTCATCGTACCTTGATCTTCGCGAGATACATTATGGGCTACTGGCCCGCCAAGCTAATCGTCATTCTTAATCTGATCGTCCTGTTGGGCTACGCACTCATTGATGCAGTAGTGGCTGGGCAGATCTTGTCTGCGGTCTCACCCAATGGCAGCTTATCCGTTGTGGTAGGCATTATCATTACCGCTGTGGTTACATTGGCAATCACAACATTCGGATACCGAATCTTTCATCTTTATGAGCGCTACGCTTGGCTACCTCAGATCATCGTATTCAGCATTTTAGCAGGCGTTGCTGGTCCTAATTTCAATCTCGACACGCCCACAGACGGCAATGGAGAGACACGCGTTGGCGATCGACTATCTTTCTTTGGTATATGCCTTTCAGCAGCCATCACATACTCTGGCGCAGGCGCCGATTACTTTGTATACTATCCGGAAAATACACCTCGGTGGAAGGTCTTCACAGCTACCATGATTGGACTCACCTTTAGCTTCACTTATGCATTTCTGCTGGGCATCGGACTCGGTTCAGGCATCACAGCAGACCCGGCTTGGAGCGGCGCTTACGAGGTCTCCCAAGGTGCTTTGATCGTCGAGGGATTCGCACCTCTCGGTACTTTCGGCAACTTCTGCAGTGTGGTCATGGCGCTTGGTCTTGTCGCTAATATGATGCCGCCCACATATTCCTCTGGGATCGACTTCCAGATACTCGGAAGGCTATTTGCACGCATCCCACGCGTAGTATGGAATCTAGTCGGAGTAATCATCTTCACCGTCTGCGCTCTTGCAGGTCGTGACCACCTTGCGGAGATCTTCACGAACTTCCTGGCCATTATGGGTTACTGGCTATCGATATTTATTGCAATCACACTCGAAGAGCATCTTATATTCAGACGACGCCGGGGCTTTGACTGGACGGCTTGGAGTACCCCGAACGCACTACCTGTCGGTGCCGCAGCGCTTGTGGCCTTCCTCGTGGGTTGGGCTGGAGCTATCATCTCGATGGCCCAAGTGTGGTACGTGGGACCTATTGCGAAGCTTGTGGGCGACTACGGAGCGGATATGGGGAACTACATCGGATTCACGTTTGCGGCATTGATTTTTCCCCCACTACGGTACTTGGAGCTGAAGAGATGCGGTCGATAGAGATTCGGCCGCCCACAGAGCACAGTGGCTATTGAGAGGAGTTGGACGACCGTGCAAGGTAGGAGGTAGGAAATGTCTCTCTTTTTCTACGTCCACCGCGCCCAGCTTGGCGAGACAAT
Organism: Arthonia radiata; assembly: GCA_002989075.1. Lineage (NCBI taxonomy): Eukaryota > Fungi > Ascomycota > Arthoniomycetes > Arthoniales > Arthoniaceae > Arthonia > Arthonia radiata. Next base: position 133,998 of record PSQN01000004.1, on the reverse strand, counting down.
CATCACCTAGGCTGCACAGTATCGAATATCCTCTGGAATTCGCAATATGCACGACCCCACATTTAACGTCGACGCCGGTAACGCCGCCCCGCACCTCGGACGACTGGATTGGGCATAGGGCGAGATCATGACCAATGGGAGAAATGACCCTGGCACTAAGAGAAAGCTTGGCGACAGTACACAGAAATGATCAAAGTGGATCGCAGCTGTTCGCAAGCCACCTGACGCAGTATGCAATGCTGAACTGATTGCAACTTCGGCTGTCGCAGAATTTGACCTTTAGATTTGCGGGGATGCGCAGCTGATCATAGCAGCTCAACAAGCGCTGAAGTAGCGATGATGCCTCCTTACTTCTATGTCTGTGGCGTGTAACGCAAGAGAAAGAGCGACCTGGTAAGACGCTTTGCCTCTAAACGAGGTGCTGACGACACCCTTCCTTTGAATGTTCTCTCTTTTTTCTTGCTGTATACTCGTCCTTGCTCTCCACTTGGGTCACTTGCCCGTCGATACTTGACGTGTTTCGTACCTATCCTACCGTACACATCCTCTCTTTGACTGTCTCCAACATGAAGACCACTTTTACCGCCCTCCTGGCGGCTCTAACCCTGTGCTCGACCAGCTCGAATGCAGCTCCAGCGTGAGTAGAATATCGGAAACCCGCGCGAGGAGCATGCCTCGAACGGCCTTAGCTAAATGATCCATGCAGCGCCCAAAACAAGAGAGCACCCAGGTTTCCGTACGGCTCCCAGAAAGTGCAGGGTGTGAACCTGGGCGGCTGGTTCGGTGCGTATTTTGGCTAAACAACTCGTGAGGACTTGTACTAATCTCTGTGGATAGTCCTTGAGCCTTGGATCACCCCATCCATCTTCCAGGAGTTCGCAGACTCGCAAGCTGCGGTCGATGAGTACACACTCACACAGACGCTTGGGAAGGACGAGGCCTACAAACGGCTGAGCCAGCACTGGGCCTCCTGGATCACCCAAGACGACTTCAACGACATAGCCGTTCTTGGTCTCAACCACGTCCGCATCCCCATTGGCTACTGGTCCATCACGCCGCTCGACGGCGACCCGTACGTCCAAGGCGCATACGACGTCCTCAGAGGGTCGCTCACCTGGGCGCAGACGGCCGGTCTCAAGGTTATCATTGACCTGCACGGCGCACCTGGCTCACAAAATGGCTTCGACAACTCCGGCAGAAAGGGCGCCATCGGCTGGACACAAGGCGACACTGTCCAACAGACTCTCAACGCATTGCAAAAAGTGTCAACAGACTTCGGCAACCATCCGGCGGTCGCGTCGATTGAGCTCCTCAATGAGCCCATGGGCCCCACGCTCGACCAGAACGTCATCCAGCAGTTCTACTACGATGGTTACGGCAACACCGTCAACGCGGCGCCTGATGTCGCGGTCACCTTCCATGATGCTTTCCTCGGCCAAGGTTATTGGAAAAGTTTCGGAACAGACCTCGCCAACCTGATCGAGGATACACATCACTACGAAGTCTTCGACGCCGGTCAGCTTCAGCTCAGCTCCACAGGTCACGTCGGGAGCGCTTGCGGCTTCGGCAAGCAGATGGCAAACACCGACAAAATCACCATCGCCGGTGAATGGACCGGTGCGCAGACGGACTGCGCAAAGTGGCTCAACGGCCTGGGCACCGGTGCTCGCTACGATGGGACGTACAACGTTGACGGTCAAGGGAGCTCGTACATCGGCGACTGTGCACGCAAGAGCGTGGGTACTGTGGCTGGTTTGTATGATGACGAGAAGAGGAACATTCGCCAGTTCAACGAGGCGCAGCTGGATGCGTATGAGCTTGCGGGCGGCTGGATCTGGTGGACGTGGAAGACTGAAAGCGCGCCGGAGTGGGACATGAAGGCGCAGGTCGCCGGCGGGTTGTTCCCGAGCCCCTTGACTGATAGGCAGTTTCCAGGCCAGTGTGCTTGAGGCCTGCGCATAAGAGTTGGCGAGCGTCCAGAAGGGCGCGAGCTGCGAGACCCAGAGGTCGCGCGGCATACTTGTGTATCGGTACCTACCAGGCAGCACCATACAGATTGGGACAAACATAGTTAAACAGCTTACGACTTCAGGTCTTTTTCATCGTCTTCTTCCTGCGCCGCCGCCGCCGGCGCCCGCCTGCTTTTCCTTAAGGTTCACCACTTCACCAATGCCAGCCTCTTCTTGCTCATCCTCAAGCATTTGGATCTCTTCGCGGGAGTCCCACCACTTCCCCTCTGCTCGCTCGAATGCACCTTTGCGTACTCCCTTGATAGACTTGCCTGCCACTTCGCCATACTGCTCTAGCTCGCTCAAGAATAGCGTCTGCCATGCTTCTGACGTTCTTGCATAGAATGCGCGCAACGACTCAAATGGTCGTGGATGAGGTAGCGTATCCTGTAATGGCGCGTCTTCTTTCTGCTCCTCCAACTCAAACGTCGCAGAGGCTGGCGACATAGGCACGTCGACCGACGCTGTCGTATCCGTGACCATCGTTGGAGCTTCACTAGGCGTCTCTTTATCTTCTTCGCCTTCGTCGTCATCATCTTCTTCGTCATCCTCGTCCTCCTCTTCATCAGATGCCTCCGCTGTCCAGTCTGGCAGCTCTCTTCGGAAGATCTCTTTGCACCCATCCAGCTTGCCCAGATCAATCGCGTACGTCTCATCGAACGTATACTCCCTGTCGGCTTTCTCATAAGTGCCGCCATAGATATACACAGTATCATCCTGCACAGCAAGCTGCGCGTTGAAGCGCGGATGCGGCATCTCCCACATCAACGGCTTGTCGATCACCTGCTCGTCGTCTTCCTCTCCTCCTGCTTCAGGATCCGTCATCTCGACATCCTCAACGGGATCCTTGTCCCTCGCTTCCAGCTCTCTTAGCCGTGCCAACAGCTCCTCCTCACCTTGCTTGCTCCTCGCACTCCTTCCACCTTTCTCCGCACCTTCCACCGTCTTCTTCGATCTCGGTCGCCTCAGTGTCAGATTGAAGAAGCGGTTCCTCTCCACGTTCCACACAGACAGCGTATTGAAGAACTCGCTCTCAATCCCTTCTTCGCTGCCCTCAGTATCCCACACACCGCCAAAAGCTATGCCCCTCCCCTTGTGACTCGCCATCGTCGCACCTGCGCGCGGTGGGTTCGGTGCATTAGCCGGACGCTTACGCTTCTCCCATCGTATGCCCGGCCCCTCCTTCTCTGACGCAGCAGTCGCCAGCGTCAAGCGCAGAAACCACGCATCCTGATGCACGACCGGCCTCTCCACCACCTTACTCGCCCCGCTCTTCGCACGCGTCGTCGTCTTCACTCTGCTATAACCCCCAAACACCACCGCGCCCTGCTCATGCGGCAGGAAGCTAAACGAGCTCCTCGCATCAGGGCGCTGATTCCCCGCTTGCGGCACAGGGTTATACCACACCCCACTTGATGTGTCAAACACGTACACATCGTTCAGATAGCTCGTCCCGCCGCTCGTGTCCCTGAAGCCTCCAAACAGGATCACGTACCCCTTCCACCCTACCATCCTGTGCCCGCTCCGTGCACTCGGCGGCTTGCCCCGCGGCTCGATCTTCGTCCATTCCCTGGAGGAGGGGTGCAAGCACCAGAAATCGGAGTAGTGGTAGAACGTGCCCTGCTTCGGGCTCGAGAACTCACCGCCGAAGAGATATACGAGCTTCGAGTTGGGATGGACGCACCATGCATGGCCGCTCCGGGGTAACGGCGAGTTGGGCGATGTCACGAGGGACCAGGCATCCCGCCTTGTGTTGTACACGAACAGATCATTATAGAACCTTGCCAAGCTGCCGTTGAAGAACTCACCCCCGAACAGCAGGAGCTCGCGCTCATTCTGCGGGTTCGCCAGTAGTGTTGCAGACGAGCGCGCGGATGGCGGCGAGCAAGGTGTCTCAGTGACGGCGAGGTACTGCGCCTGCTGCGCGGCGTAGGAAGAGAGGAGCGCGTCGAGATCGGCGGATTCGTCGGAGTCGGAGTCGTCTGCTTTGCTTTTCTTTGAGATCTTGGAAGTGGATTTCTTGGTCTTCTTTTCTTGCTTGGCGGCTGTGCGGGCTTTCTTTTCGGCGGCTTTGGCTTTGAGGTCTTTTTTGGGCATGACTTGTTTGTTGTGGGGTGAGAGGTGATTTGTGTGGAGGTGTGGCGGTTACATTGCTTAATTACAGTCTTAACATTGCTGACACTGTTGGCAGAAGGATTGTGTCTGGACGTCGTAAATGTACTAAGGACTAGCGTGGCTGTGTCTAAAAGCGGCCAGCGGAGTGCGAGATGGAGGTTAAGGATGACAAGCTGAGTGTGGCATGTGGGTACACGGTTGCAGGCGTGGTTGCTAAGAGTATATACATGATAATATAGTTCCCACATCGTCGACATCATACCACAACCTTGCACCGCGTTTCGCAAGTCATTGGTTTCCATGGATATAAGATCGTTGATTTGCTCTAGAACTAACAGTCCAATGTATAGCCGTCTCTCAGCTATGAGATTGTCCTTGGTATGTCGAGCACCTTTCCAAAGGAGAACAGTTGCCATCCTTCTCTACATCAGATCATACTCATTCCTGCGTCCCTCCCGTAGCCCCACTGATCCATCCACAGCTGCATCCACTCGGGCCTCACCGGATCCAACGCCTGCATCGTACGACTCGCAGCAGTTGTCTTCCTCGTCGCCAACCTGCTCTTGCCGTCATGCCTTTCCACCACCTCAAAGAATCGTAGCATCTTCAGCACGGGATATCTCGTCAGTGCCATCTCATTATTCACGTCGAACTGCTTCACACCATTGATCCAATATTCCCAAGGCACGATTGGATATGCTTTCGACCCACCAAACCGTGATTGTACGGTTTGCATCAGCCCACTCCAGGGTGCGAGACGGGGGTTTGTAAGATTGTAGACGGTGGCTTCCTGCTTCTGGGTGTGTGCTGGATCGCCAAGAAGATCGTAGGTGAGGAGATCATCCACGATGACTTTGCCTAATACATCAACGGGGAACCAGTCGACTTCGCTCATGTCCCCAGGGATACAGCCTAGGTTGCGCGACGTCTCAATGATGGACGGTAGCCATTCGCTCTTGTTCCACGCCGGACCCATAGCATCAGGGAACAAGCCGATGGGGCCTGCGATCTGCCCCGAGCGTAGTATGGTGACAGGTACGCCTGCCTTGACCGGCGCTGCGGCGAGCACACGCTCCGCGACATACTTTGATTGCCCGTAACCCATCTGCTGAGCGACGTTGGGGTTGACAAGGATTTCCTCAGGCACAGGCTCCCACTGGTTGCGCGGCTCATGATAGTTTCCCACAGACGCGATCGACGAGACGAACATGATGCGCGGTCTCCTGGCTGATAGCTGAGAGAAGCGAATGAAGTTCGCAACGCCTCGAATATGCACAGGTTCAAAAGAGGCAAGTGAGTGATTGAAGTCGACTTTCCAGGCGTTGTGAATGATAACATCAACTTCTTGAAGGAGCCCGCTGTAATCCTGCGATGTGAAGCCGAACTGAGCGTCTCCAAACGCGGTGGTCAGGAAGGTAACTTTGGAGGACGGCATGTCGAAGGTAGGAATGGCGGCTTGAATGCGTGTCCGCGCCGTGTCAGTTCGGTCGAGACAGTACACGTGGCGGATCTGCGGTGAGACAAGGAGACACTGAAGTAAGCGGATGCCCAGCGAACCAGTCGCACCAGTCAGGGCGACTGTGATCTGGCCTGGCTGAGGTGCTATCTGCTGTATGTCAAACAGCGCAGGGAGCAACGCCAAGGTGTATTTATTGATCATGCTTTCCACCGCTGCAATAGCTGCGTGTGATGTGTCCCCACTAGAGGGCTCTTCCTGTGTGATAAAGGTCTCCAAAGCATCAGCGAGATTGGCGACGCATGGGAAATCGAAGATAGTTTGCCCTGTCAGCCAACGAAGCTCACCATATTTCGGCTTCAAGCCTGCTTTGAGCATGCGCGTGAATTCGACTGTCTGGACACTATCCAGGCCGTTGACATAGAAGTCATCCTCGTCGTTGAAGCCATCATGTGACAGAGGTGACAACGTTCTCGCGCAGTCACGAACGAAGACTTGAAGATTGTCGCGAAGGCTGCCAAAATCTCCTAGTGCGGGGCCGGAAAAGTAGTCGCCGTTCATACCTTCTCCGTATAACCGGTCGATAAGGTTGGTGTATTTCTCCAAAGTGAGCCTCCTCACCACAGTGCCCTTCGCCGCTCTGACAAGCCCACTGGGCTCTACGATGGCTATCTTGGACCGCATCAAGAGACCTTGTCTCTGTGACTGAACGTTCGCTGTATCGATAAGCGGCCAGAGCTCCTCAATGAACGCCTCAGCACTGTCAACTTCCTCTTTTGGCTCAATCAGTGCCGCAGGCTGCTGCTTCCTATCACCGAGAACCAGAACGCCAGATACTTTGGGATGGTTCAAGATAATGCCTTCGGTGTGCAAGGGGTTCCATTTCTCCCCATTAGAGAGCACTATGATGTCGTCATTGCGTGCAAAGAATGTCCAAAGACCAGGTTTCGTCGGATGACGCTTGAACATGTCTTTGGTGCGGTACTCTTTGAGATGCGGATGCGTCCAGTAGATGCCACGTTTATGCGCATCCGCTTCATCGTTGTGAAACACAAGCTCGTGAGCGTCGTCCATGATTAGTTGCATGTCGTTGCCCCAATCGGGGTGAAACTCGAGATAGGCCCAGTCGTCAGAGTGAGGAATGAGCGTCTTGTTTGGACCAGTCTCGGTCGAGCCGAATATTGTGGCCACTTTGACGCCATGCTTGACCAGCCGATCACCACACGCTCGAGACAACGGCCCGCCTGCATATATCATCACTTCTTGCTGTCCGAGTAGTTCCATGCCTCCCGGTAGTGCCGATATTTGTTCGATGATTGAGGGTGGGGCATACGTCCCTCGTACCTCAATCTGCTCCATGATCTGCTTAGCCAGTTGTGCTGTGGCTGGTCTATCCGGAAGCGCAAATATCACACTCGATTCAACAGCGTAAACAGGAAGGACACATGTGGCCGCAAAACCCGCCAAGTGACAGCACGGAAAAGGCGCAAAGAAGGGACCACCACCCTCAAAGTCAAACGCCAGCATTCCAGACAGCTCTCGTCCAGGAGGTGGCTGCATATATGCATGAGACGAAGCGAAGTAGCCATTGTTGATGGTGACAGGTTTGGGCGGGCCTTTGCAGTTGAAAACATCAGAATGGGCGTATTGTCGTACAGTTTGAATAGCACATACCTGTTGAACCAGAACTGTGTAAAACTAAGATGGGATCCCAAGCACCTTCTTCAATGGTACGCTCGAACGGAAAGTGCCGCGTGTAGTTATCAAGCCAATGGTCGAACTCTTCGACCATTTGCACAGTAATATCAGATAATTGAGATTGGACCGATTTCGCGATCGGTGCGAGCTCCGGAGACAAGAAGAATTTGCGACAATTAGTGGTCTGCATCAAGATGGCGTTCTGCTGCGGAGTGTTCTTCGGTGACAACATGAGCGTCTAAGCACCAGTCAGCTATCGTAAGAAGAGATCCGGACGGTCCGTAGAGCTGTCGATGCACCTTGTAGCCACATTTGATAGCTGCATAGAATACTACGGCATATCGCAAATCGTTGACACCAGCATATGCGATAGTCTCGAAGTCACTGCTAGTCCCATATTCTTCCTTCAACGCCCATGCGAAGGAGTCAATAGCGCAAGCGACCTCGCGCATGGTGACGTAGCGCAGTCCATCGGCAATGTTCGAGGACTCTGGCAAGCAAGCCCAGATCTTGTCCGGTTTGACCTTGACCCACAGATCCAAGGCTTGGACGAGTGTTCTCGAGCTTTTTGTTTGCCGGGTGGGATACTCCATGGCGCGGTTGTTGGGTTGAGCGAATCCTCGAGTGCTGGTTTTCACTGCCCTCGCTACTATAACCAGGTGGTGCTCTTCATACGGCGAAAAATGTCAGGTAAGCTCAGCCTGCCTCATTGTTCGCTGCCATAGAAAGCTTGTAATTAGTTCGAAACTTGCGCGTCGTTTCCACGCGAGCTCGCCGTAAGCCACCGCGAAGCAGACCAATCTTAATCGTGACGCTGTGTTATACAAGGTTCTCCAGCGGTCGACACATCCGTGCGACACCACGTGAAGACTGCCGTCAGAACTTATACAAGAGCGTTCTGTGCGTGGAAGAAACGCTACGGGCCGTGGGCCGGACCCACTGAGTTCGTCGGGAAGCTCCACAAAAGGTCGCTAGAGCTTAGCTTACAGAAGTCGCGTGCAACACAAGACCTGGCTGCTTGAGATACTCCGTGCTGGTAGAAGAACAAGACGAGGGAAAATGGCAAGCAGTAGTGGCCGTCAGCCGCAAAAGACAGCACAGGAAGCTAGACCGGCCATTGGCAGGCGCGAAGGAGGGGTTGAAGACGGCTTGGAGATGAAACCCTGACTGGTGGCTTGCCGACCTGCAGCTTGCAACGCCGCACCCTGTTCGCTTGAGGATGCATCTTCAAGACTGACTTGGTCGAGAGAAAGAGGCTGGCGAGCCTACTTGGCCAACGACTTCCAAAGCAAAGATCATGGAGTGGTGTACCATACTCACACCCCCCTTGAAGCCGGCCAGAGCGAAGATCGCTTCGACATGGCCCCGCTCACAAAGTACACGAAGGGTGCGCTCCTCGGGAGGCCTCTTTGAAATTGATGCTGTTAGACATTTGCAGGTCACGCGCAAAGGCGGCAAAGTAGAAGAGCAGAGGAGAGGAAAGGGAATGAGAGAGTTGATGACAAAAGTGCTGTCCTTTGGTGTCACAATCTTTTCGTCCGACCTCATCCGACCTCAAGCCAGCTAAGGTACCTACTTCCTCCAAACTCGAGCTTTCTTTTCACTCTCGATGAGGCCCACACATGCCTTCGTCGCTTAAAGCATGTCCCTCCACTCCTTTCACACCCATCTGGATTTCAGATAACCTTCTGCATGATGTATTCCATCGCTTCGCTCTCACGTACGCCCGCGCTCCCCGTCATCGGAACGGCAGCAGTGTCCCGGGGCCTCTGGAGAGTCGCCGAAGACTGGCCAGAAGGCGCTTGAACAACATCTCCAGCGCCGGAGAATTGGCCTGTCAGCTCCCTCCTCCTCCTCCGCCACCGCCGCGTGCCTCGTTCAAGGTCGACTGGCTGTCCCAGCTATGGAAACACGATGTCAATCCTCAGTGGACTTACGAGCCGCCGGCGCCCACGCACATCTTACCCTTACCACGATGGCTTGAAGAAGCATCAGATGATCTTACTGCAGAGTCCACGTCAGCAAGTTTCGAAGTACCAAATGATTTGGAGACACTTCGACGATTACAGGAAGAAGCAGCATCGTGTCTCAACGAGACAGCTGAGCTTGACGCTGCGAGCCGCCTGGTAGGACGAGAGCGGACTTTTCGCCCGTTGTTTAAAGAGTTATATGGGCTCCTCGATACTTCCCGGACCGACATAAAAATGCTTGATGGCGTACTAGCGCAGATAGTCAGGTTGGTGGAAACACCGACCATTTCTGTGGGAAGTCATAGCACCGTGCCCGTACACATAAAAGCCTACAGAGTGACATGGGAGTGGCTGAAAAGACGTAGTCCTACGCCGAACGCAGGTGACTACAAGCTATACCGCTACTTACTGGACCGCACGGCTGCACGCTCACCTACAACCGCTTCCCACTCTTTGCTTCTCGACATGCTGGCATTAGCTCCACGCTTTAATCAAGTCAAGCCTTCGGCATGGACGGGCAATATACTGCTCCATCTTCTCAGGCCAGTGCAGACCGACTGCGAGACATCTTTCGACGCAGCACATACTCTACGAGACCTTCTTCGCCAATTTCCTCCAAGAATGGCAAGAGCCTGGTGTAAGGCCACGATAGCCAGTCTACATCAGCGACTTGAGAGTCACGTGCAGTACTTTGGCCGAAAGGCTATCTGCCACGCGCTTGACCAGCTCAGTAAGACTGTCGCGGCTTGCGATCATTGCGAAGGTCCGATGTCAATCAGCGCAGAGGCCTTACGTAGGCGCGTTGCTCGACCAGAGGATGACCTGGAAAAGCTTATCAGGCAATCCGATGAAGACATATGTCAAAACATTCGAAGTTCTTCGCTTTCTGCAAATGCATGGCCGCACATTGATCCAGCATTGCGACAGGAGCATTTGGGAAGAGCGCCTCAGGATGTCCCGAACGAAAGGTTCCAGCATTTGGCCCCGTACTTCGAGCTAATTTGGTCCTCCAGCCACGATCCACGAGTCTACACCAACTGCATCAGTCTAGTACTGGATATCTTGCTCAGACAAGGCCGACCAGAGGATATGGCGTACATCACAGAGCGCGTACACAGATCATTGACGTTCAGTCTTCCCGTACCTCTCGAACCATTGAAGCGATGGTTGGATCACTACTCCGCAGCTTACCCCAAGACGGCTGTTCGGATAAGCAAGATCTGTGTGGCACCCGAATTCGAGATCCGCGATGTCCTCATCGATCTGATCAAATCCCCGGGCGTGACCTCTGGTGCACTCGACTTCTTTACCTGGCGAGAAATCTGCAAAGATCGTGTCGCGTATATTCAGAGCCTAGGGCTCGGCTCACGCAGAAGATGTTTGTCTCCGCGATTTACTAGGATGTTGCAAGCCTTTGCCATCGCGTACGCGCAAGAGACGCGAATGGGATGCTTCAGCCGCTTCAATCGTATCTATCGATTGTACAAGCACTTGAAATTACAACGCGCAGACATTCATCCAATCATGTCCAAGCTAATGGTGTTGACGGGAGTCATCCTACCGTTGATAGACGGCCGGTCTATCGATGGCAGCCGCGTAGACTTTGCCATTCGTGTGGGACATGTGCTGGAGCCGCACTTACCAGTCAAGCGGGATCTGATGCAGCTCGGCCGACTTGATCCTCAGTACCGACGTCAGCATGTAGAGCATTGGGCGAATGATATGTATGGCTTAGAGTGGAAGAAGTGGGTTGGACTAGGAGTCAACGAGAGCGCTCCCGGCAAGGTCGAGCCTTTTCAAGCAAAGCCTGATGTACGATATACAGTCACGTAACGTATCTGAGATATAGATCCAAGTATCATGAACTCGCTCACGTGCCTTGCTGAGTTCTAACCTCGAATTTAACATCATTGAAAATCACTTCTTCCGCAGTAGCCCTCGCGAACCGCTCTTTCCCTCACTGGTGATGAAGCTTCAAAGCGATCGCAGCTTTCCCTGTCATGGAGAAATTCGTCGTCTCATCAGCACGCATTCTTGAGCAACGGAGCCACATCGTACCAGGTGCTCTGAAGATCACCGAGCACTTCTTTGAAGTTCCCCGCGACTACGCGTCACCCAAAGAGGGAACGCTTCGTCTATTTGCTCGCTCCGCACACAAACACAACGTTCCTGTCGAATCTTCGCCAAAAGACAATAGCAGCGAGCAGACACCGTATCTGCTTTACTTGCAAGGCGGGCCTGGCTTTGAGTGCCGGTCTCCGCAGGCCTACGTCAGTCTGAATCGCAGCCCATACAGCTAGCAGGAACCTTGATGCTGACATTTGAAACTGTTAGCCGTTCACGAGGAACTTTCTCGACAAAGGCTACGCACTCTTGTTCCTCGATCAGCGTGGGACGGGCCTTTCCTCGCCCATCACAGCTGCTACCTTGAGACAGCAAGGTCAGTAAATACACCATGACCCTCAATGCTGTGCTAGTCCTGTCCTACAGCTATCCCAAAAGCCATATTGGAGTATCAGCCCGCTAACCCGCTGAGTCACAGGTGATGCGCAAGCACAAGCTAGACACTTGAGTTTGTTCAGAGCAGACAACATCGTCAGAGACGCAGAAGCTGTCCGCCTTGCACTCACAAACAAATGGCCGGAACACAAGAGCAAGTGGAGTCTCATCGGCCAAAGCTTCGGTGGTTACTGCTGCACAACCTATCTCAGCCTGTTCCCGGATAGCCTACGAGAGGTCTTCCTCACGGGTGGCCTTCCTCCTGTCAGAGAAAACAACCCAGACAATGTATACAAGAGCTTGATCAAGAGAGTCATACGGCGTAACGAGGCATACTATGACAAGTACCCAGAAGACGTTGAGCGGGTGAAGAAGATCGCCAGGTACATCATATGCATATACGTAGCGCGCCTTCTCGGACTTGCTTGCTGATTATGATCCCGCAGGTACCTGCATCAATCTGGGGATGGCTCTAGACACGGCCAACAACTACCTGACGGCGGAATCTTGACACCACAACGTTTCCTGCAGCTGGGTATGGCGTTTGGGTTCCACGGCGGTCTCGACGGTGTTCATGACACGGTTCTTCATGCCTCATCGGAGCTAGACCAGTTTGCATGTATAACACGTCCGACTGCGGCTTCCATTGCCAGCAGCGGCGGCGGTTTTGATACCAGTCCGATATACTGCGCCCTCCATGAACCGCTATACTGTCAAGGCAACGCATCACGATGGTCCGCTCAGCGGCTGCTTAACGAGCATCCAGAGTTCCACTTCGAGAAGACAATGAACGATCCAGCGGCGAAGACATATTTCACCGGAGAGATGACGTTTCCTTGGATGCTCGACTCTTACTCTGAGTTGCAAGCCATGTCTGAACCCATAGAGATCCTGGCGAGCAAGCAAGATTGGCCAGCTCTATATGACCTTAAGGGGCTAGCACAAAACAAGGTACCTGTCTATGCAGCCGTGTATACCGAAGACATGTACGTCAACTTTGAGCATGCCATCGATACCGCACACACGATACGAGGATGCAAGTACTTTTTGACGAACAGGGTCTACCGTAAGTGCACAATTATCCAACGCAAAAGCGGAGCCTCCGCGGACTAACGAATAACAGATGACGGTCTCCGCAGCAAAATGGACAACGTCGTGGAGACTCTCTGGAAGCTGCGCACTGACACGATTGATTGAGTGTGAAAAACATACTTTTGCAACTCTTTTTCCCGACTTCAACGCGGAGCAATGCCGCTGTAGGACGACCAAACAACCACTGTGCACAGGCTCTTGTTTCCGCTCGATGACAACTAGTTGTATCCGAAGCCCACACGTACGCGGACAACTCAGTCTTCAGACACAGACTGCGAAAGCTTGCTTTGTCTCCACCCGAAACGGCTGTTGCTCAATCGGACAAGACGCCTGATTGGCACAGCACCCTTCCAGTCCTTTGTCATAAGCGGCTGCCTCGACGTCGCGGGTCTTGCCGATCCAGAAGCTCCTGGACACCGCTTCAGAGCCACAAATCGTCCTCAGTCCAGCTCTTATCAACTCTAGCCGGGGCGTCAGCGGCTTTCGGTTCCAGAGAAAGGTTCTCAGCCAGTATAGCACAATACACAGCAGTGCTACGTCTTGCAAAGGTAAGCGCCAAAGCCTGCCGAGCGTGTTCGACCCTGTCGTACCACCACACTGCGATGGCTGACTCCTGTCTGAAGCCATTTCGCAAAGGAGGTGGAAGACGACAAAGAACCGAGCATGATCCAACATTATTGGCTGTGGAAGACACATATTGTGTTTGGCGATCCACTCGGGAAACATGTGCTGAGCTGACCGAAGCCTGACATAGGCTTCAAACTCCCGGAAGGCCTGCTCTGCAACAAACGCGCAATTTTCGATGTCAGCGGCAACGCTGATGACACTCAGTGATGTCTCTCGACCCATTTGCACCTTTTGACAACATGCTCTCCAGCAATAACCGCTTCGTTTGCTCTTAATCAAGGAAAAAGCTTCCTCGTAAGCCGGGACTGATCTTTGCTGAACCACGCAGTCGATATGGGCTTGGAAGGCCAGGTGCAAACCGCGAGCCTGTCTGTGGGAGCTAGATAACGCCGTCACATCCTTCAGACAATGCATTTCGCAAAAGACGCCAAGCAGCATTTCATTTGAGAGACTCTGAAGGCTGGGTGCCATGTTTACGTGCGGTCTGACGTTTGATTTGGACAGCGCGGGCTCTATGCTTTATGAACCATGCGCGATTATTGACTCACTCGAAAGAGACTTCCGATCGGAACTACAACAACCGCATGAGGCGCCTCTCTCATACACGAGTGGAGCCGGGCAAACCCCATCGCGGCAACGCGCAGTAGTCCAAGCCTTGACATAATTGTTCGGGATCATTCTAGGAAATTACAAGCATCAACACAGCTGATATCGAACTTACGACGCAGGAAGTTGTTGATTCCACCAAGGATCGCTGTGCTCGACACGCTAGTACACAGGGGTTCATGCACGAGATGTGGTACAAAGGTACGTATCGCTCCACTTGCTCGAGCCTTTGCTTCCCAATGTCAACGACGAAGCGGATTTCTGCGCAACACAGCCCGTCTTCCTACCATACTGCCAACGAGCACTGCTGCAGCACTAGCGGCATCATACTGCGGGTCAAAGTCGAAGCATATGCTGCTACTTCACCACATATTTCAAGTATCTCCCTACTGCAGCTCATGCAGGAGCTGCAGAATCTCAGCGCCACCCTGTGCATTCGGCAAGACCACTGGTCAAAGAAGTGGTGAAGGCCCGAATTTCTCCTTGAGCAGTCAAGTACTTGTCGCCCACTGCCGCGCCTGGCCTGTGTTGGATCTAATAATGCGGCTATCCTAGTCTATATGCCCAGCGCATGACGATGAATCTGTCTTCAAAGCCTCCTCGTGCAGTCATCAGCATTCCCAGCCTTCAAAGCAATTCCTTGCACCCGCCAGGCAAGTCTTGTATTATATGAAGTGCGATACTTTGGAGCAATCCAAAGAGCGCAGACTTGTCACCCGCAGATCAATGAAGCGAATGACCTCGACCACAGGCGCCATCTAGCAAGCTCCGAAGTTGGTCTGCACGGCCGCAAACAGCCTCGTCTAGAAACAAAATTCCCTTGCAAAGCAGTACGCTTGCATCGAGCTCCCCTCCACCCTGTGGGCAGTTTGAGTCAACTGTGGCGACTCTTCTCCTCTGGCTCGAACTCTAATTTACGAAGCACGTGCGCCTGAAGTTGCAAATTTTTATGCCGCTCTACGCCCCGTCTGCGCAGAATTAGCTCGCAGTACGGGTCCAGTCACTCATGAATGATGACGGGGCTTCCATTGTGATAGGCGCGATATGGTCGCATAATAGGCCTGTGAGGGGTAGTTGCTTGAAGATATCATGTTCAACCATCACAGTCAGTGTAATGAGCAACCCTTTCATAGCTCACCCAAGCTCGTGTGGAATTATATCAGGGCGGCTGCACCATAATAGCGACACCGCTCATTTCTAAGTGGCTTCACTAGGCTTGATGAGAAATAAGATTGAGCGTCACGAATGTTGGAACTATCGCTTCACCTACCTCACAGGACTTGCACATTGTGATGGGCGTCACCTCGTCTCGCCCGGGGTGAAGAAGCAAGCGCAACAATGAGCTACTGACCGCTACTTGCAGTCTGCCAGCCAGCGCTTCGACCCTGCCGCGGAGATCGATCATTGGCGACAGGGGACCATCGAAGATGGCAGGTCTCTACTTCATAGCAAACGGTAAGTTCCCAAACATTAACTTGCCGCACGTACCTGGCAGAAGTACTTGCCTAAGTGATAAAGAAATATCGAAAGCATCTCCGACGGTCTGGTCGATGGAGCTGGGGTCTGGACTCCTTCCACTAGTAGACATTGGTGTCTCCAGCTCGCTCATTCGATTAGTCAAGCCATACTCATGGGATCAGCCAAGGCATCAACAATCGCTTACGATATCCTCATCGTCCGCGCTGATGTCACTGCGGATCTGCTTTCTCGAGCGGAGACGTCGTGCCGGAACACGTACGATGCAGGGTGCACAGGTCATGCTCGTTATCTGTCCATTCATCCCTTGAGAAAAGCCATGGCCCTTTATTGCAGGTTTGTTCTCTCCACAATCGGCCACATCACATCACGCAACACCACAACCCCATGTCCAGTTCCTCTCCGCGAGTGCCATTCTGCTTCCGACCATGTGGATTCCCACACCCGATACCGGAGCGGACACTCAATATCATCCGGATACATCTCATATCATAGACACCATTGAAATCGCATGTCGGACATGCACGGACCGGTGGAGTCTGGGCCCTAGGCCACGCCCAGCGTGGATTGAGGGCGCCGTCTTGGAACATGGGACAGCTGATCAGATCGTGGCCGGGGCCGCAGGGCTCTTCCAGCTTCAGCCAGCTGTGCCTGCATTTCGAGGAGATCCAGCGGGTGGTCTTGCACATTGTGGGTTCGTATTCGGCAGTGGAGGATGTTTGGAACAGCGCTTGTTGATGGATTGACACAATTGGCCTGGGAAGTATGTAGATATTGATGAATAGATGGGCAGTGCACAAGTAACAGCCCTTTGAGCTCTTGCAATGTCCACGACGTTGTCCGATTCTGCTCCAATGGTGCTGTACACTCTTCCCTCCTTCATGATATATCCTGACATGTCCAAGACGTTGTGTCTTTGTGCCTTCATCAAACGCAACGAGGCGCGATTGCCCGCCAAACGCTGCTGACGGTGGCAAGCACCAAGCGTTTGTGTCACCGTCGGGTGGCAATGCCCAGGCGTGGGAGGCGACGACAAAGACATCGAAATCCTCGCTGATGTTTGTCGTCCACTTGCAGAGGACCACGGAAGCTGTGTTTGGCATCCCTCGTGCAAGAAGCGTACCCTTTGTCCATGGCACGTATCGCTTCGAACTGCTCGATGAGGTTCTTCATCACCTTTCCATCTCATTCAGTCTCACGCGCCATCCCATGGCTCTCGTCTCTTTGCTCCTGGGTTTTTCATGGGCGCAATCATGTTGTTGCTCACACCGGCCCCTCTTCACCACCACCCTCACCTGTGCCATGCCGCCTCATCGCCTCCATGAGCTCGTACAGCTGCCCGATCTGCTCGTCGCTCATCTTTTGCACTTTGCCTTCTTCCATCCTGTCGCCACGCCAGTTGTCGCCCTGCTTGTGTGTTAGCTTGGGTGTGTGCGTCTGGTCTTTGGAGGTGGCCTGGGAGGACCAGGGTTCTAGATTGGGAGGAATATTGTTGTGCGAGTGTGGAAGGGGTGGGTGTGCTTGTGTGTCGAGATGAACCAAGTGTTGGGATAGGAGGGGCTGATGTCTGCTCTTGCGGTTGTGTTTGCAACGGAACTCCCACCACCGCCGCTTGCTCATCTCACCCTTTTCCAGTTTTCTTCGTCTCTCCTGCGCTCTCAATCTCCTGCTCTCACTCTCTACATATCCACAGAACAAAAACAGACTCACCTCAAGCTTCTGCGCATACAACTGCCACTCCGTCAGAAACCCCACAATATGCACCGGATTCTCGACTGCCCGATGCGCGCGAAACTCGGATTTGATGTATTGATCCCCTAGGATCCGTGCTTCGGGGTCGAGGTGCCGGCGATGCGCCCGGAAGAGGCGGCGATAGAGAGGCAGAGGTGGGAGCAGAGCAAGCGGCTGCCGGGACAATGGGTTGAAAGCGGAGGGGGAGGGGGAGGCTTCGGTTGCACGGTGAGGGAGAGAACGACGAAGTGAGACTGAGCGGGTGGTGTGGAAGAGATGGGTAGACGTAGGACGCATTGTGTGGGAAAGAAGTGTGATAGGGTTGGGATGGCAGGAGGATTGGGTAGATTTCGTGAGTGAATGCAAGCGATTCGAGATTGAAAGTGATGTCAGGGTGCTGTCCGAGGTTGAGAAGATTGACCAATTGAAAGGTCGCATTTGGCTGCAATGGCCCCCTCGCAAAGCCAATACAGAAGATATCTAGCAGTCCTCATGGTGTTCAAAGCCATTGTCGTGTATTCCAACACTGATTGCCGCATCATCGCTGCGTCTCATCCGTACAACAGTACAAGCGTTAGCCTTCGTCAATGTTCCCTCTCCGAGCAGTAGAAGAGGAGCTTCAGCCTGGCATCTTCACGTTTTCCTCTCCTTGAACACCAGCTTCATCGGCCCCAGCCCCAACGTGAAGTGATCTCTCGTCTTGTACAGCAACTGTTGCCCCTCCTCGCCCGGCGCGAAGTCCACGTCAAAGCTCGTCAGGATCTTCGCTACCACAGCGCGAATCTCCATGAGCGCCAATGGCTTCCCGATGCACCCATACACACCTATATTGAATGGCGCGAAGGATTTACCCCCGTCCGTCACCATTTCCGGCTTGCTGCCCCAGCGTTCAGGAACGAATGCCTGCGCGTTGATGTACACGTCCTCGTTACGACTGTTCACGTACTGAGGTGACCAGACCTTGCAGTTCCCAGGGATATGTTGCCCACCGATCTCGATGCCCTCAGGTGGCGTCTTGCGCTGGATCTGGGAGGGCACAGGTGGGTTGAGACGAAGCGCCTCGTTGATACAGCCGTTCAGGAGCTCGCAGTTCTGGATATCCACATTTTTGGCGTCGCCGTTCTCGTCGACGCAAGATCCGAACTCTTCGCGCAGCTTGGGGACATATTCAGGGTTTTGGCAGAGGCGGCAGAATAGGTGTGAAAGTGTCGCGGCGGTTGTGTCGCTGCCAGCGACGATCACCAGGCGCGAGTCCGCGTGCAAGAAGATCATCTCCTCTTTGCTTGGTGGGCCGCTCTTCTCGTAAGGCTTCAGGAGCGTCGACATGATGTCGGGAATGTGCGGATTCTGGCTCATGCGCTTCTCGACGGCTTCGCCGCAGTAGTCTAAGAACTTCCAGAAGTCGCCGGCTGCGCCGGGGATGGCGACCATGATCCTGAACAGCCACTCCGGGAGATAGAGCGCGAAGGGCTCCATACCGCTGTTGAGGAGCTTGATCGCCCAGTGCTCCTCTCCCCGCTCAAGCATGTTGAAGGATTTGTTGAAGGCGAGATCGCCCATCACGTCGAACGAGAAGTAGTTGAACCATGCCGAGACGTTGACGGGCTGTCCGGAAAAGGCGCGCAGCTGCTCGGTCAAGCGGTGAGCGTAGGGCCGCATACGGTCTTCGTAGCCGCGGAGGGCTTTGTCGGAGAAGGCTGGAGACCCTGGTTCTACCGTCAGTATGATTCTTCTGAAAAGAAAAGGTATGCTTCGCTGATGGACATACAGATACGGCGGCGCTTGTCATGGTCCGGACGCGAACGAGTCGTCTGCATGGAGGTGTAAGGCACACTCTGGTCGTACCACGGGCCTTTGCTGCATTTCGTACCGAGGCCGTAGATCGTCTGGACAGCATCAGGATGAGTGATGGACAAGCTAGAAGAGCCAATGCGAAGGAATTGGCCGTATCTGTTGTGGAGTTCAACAAGCTTCAGCGGCGCGTCGGCATGACTGAGCTTGCTTGAGTACCACAAGTCTGAGATACGCGCAGACAATGGGCCGGGAAACTTGTTCATGGGGTGAAAGAACAAGCGGTAGATCAGAAGAGAAGTGTAGAGTCCAGTGAGAAAAACGCCAATGGCCTGCCACCGTTGCAGAGATGGGATGTATTGAACATGGAGATCACCGCTGCTCTTTTTGGAGATGTTAATAGGTGCCGCAAGGCATGCTAGTATGAAAACCTGAAGTTTGCGGACGGGGTGAAGGTGGTGTTCGGATTGCTTGAAGTAGAACTGGTGGCACGCCACTCCGGCGGCGAAAGCACCAGCGAGGGTGGTGCTAGATGCCATGGTGCTCAGTCTGCTGGTCAGCCAGGCGGTTGCAGCAGCAAGAAGAGTGACTATTGCTGGGCATATATGTTGCGTCGAGCTTCATGGAGCTGTACGTTTACGGCTGAGGCGGATACTGACGGGACATGGTGAGGCGAGAGATAATATAAGCCTGCAAGGTTTGTCGCGGGCGTGTCTACTGATTTGCTGAGTGCTCACATTAGTACTGATGTAGAGTAGCTGTTGGTGGAATAAGATGCGAGCTAGGGGACACCAAAGGCGGGGAGAGTTGTGCACCAGGTAATTGATCAGCTAGCGTTACGCCAAAGGTGGTTTCATTTGTCGGAATACTTGGGCGCCACATCAACCTTTCGTCAATTGACAAGTGTGTAAAGTAGTGCAAGCTTCTCGGATCGCAGGAGAGAAAGGCCGGTCTGCGATTTGAGCACTGGTGTTGTAGTCGACTGTCTGCGGCAGAGTCCCTTGATCTCGTTCTCCGAGAAGCACATGTACTTGCTGCTCCGTGCAGGTACTCTTGCTGAGCTTTGTCGAGCTCGAACTCGTATCTGACCTCGCTGGAAACCTTCCTCAATCATTGTAGTGATATCATCTTAGCAGGACGAACG
Source organism: Arthonia radiata (assembly GCA_002989075.1). Taxonomy (NCBI): domain Eukaryota; kingdom Fungi; phylum Ascomycota; class Arthoniomycetes; order Arthoniales; family Arthoniaceae; genus Arthonia; species Arthonia radiata. The sequence continues at coordinate 113,784 of PSQN01000004.1, read as the reverse complement.
AGCTGCGTGTCTTTGCTGGATCCATGATGAGCTGTCGGTCGGAATCCATGATGATAGTATACAGGTCTCGCGTTCGGTAGAGATTCCAGTACGCACGGCTGCGGTGGGTTCGAAGCATCTGCTCTGTCAAGACCCCACATGAGTAGCGCCTTCCCCACGCCTTTGGCCCAGTACTTCCTCTTCACGCACAGTGGCGCGAGATACCAGTGTGGCTGCTCGCCCATCTCCTTGAGCCGTCCAATGTCGTACGACTCGAACTCTTTGAACCATGCGTCGCGGTGATGTGAATACAGCTTTTCAACTTCGTCGTCACTCCAGCCTTCTTTCTCGGCAAAGCCCAAAGGTCCAACCAGATCATCACGCCAGGTACAAGGGATGAAGGAATCCGGGAATTTATAGCCCACAAAGAGCGGGTAGGTTGTCGGGTAGATATGGTGCTTGCCGTTCTCGTGCCATGCAGCAACGGCCATCTGTCCTTGTGTGTTGAGCTTCTGATGTTACGGAGGGCTCATGGAGCAAGACTCACCACCTCATCAGTATCAGAGTGGGTCGCTTTGAGCGCATGATAGCCAGGTTGTGATAGCCACGGCTTGAAATGCTGAGCAAGACGGCTGACACGCTCTTCGAGCGGCGGTCTTGAAGAGGTCTCAAACCCGTCCCAAAACAAATCTGGGAAGGCCTCATAGCAGATGGCGGCCTGCGAGACCACCCTTAGTCAAGCATGCTAGATGATGAAGGGCCGGCTCCAGCCTCATGCTCAGCGGACTTACAAAGTCTCCAATGTCGTGCACACCAATGTATTCAACTCTGATCTTCTCTTGGGGTATCTTGTCTTCGGATCTAGTCGGCGCGGCCTAGAACGCGACATGTCAGTTCGGGACAGGCCACGCAAATTCAGCATGCTTCTTGGGGCGGTGGTGATGGTCTTAGCCTACTAATACTGCCACGTTGATGGCTTTCCAATGTTCATTGATTCACCAACCATAGCGAGCATCGCAATGGCAAGAAGCAAAGGTGGAAAGGTCTCTGTACGGTGGAGCTGGAGTCATAGGTGCAAGTGTACTGTTGCTTCGTTGTTTTATCATTGGCGCAACCGCGCAGTGATACTTACCAATGCTGGAAACCCCTCAGGCACGTGGATATTGCTCGCTTCGGAGCTGTCTGTCATACTTGCAAGTGCGAATTTCGCAATTATTACCTGTCTACGGAGTAAGAGGGTAGCATCATAAGACAGATGGTCACGGAAGCATTCCTCTTCGGCATCCGCTCTTATCGCGAGCACCGGCAGCGTCGGCAATTTCGGAAGCCAACTGGATCCTTCCGGCGAAACTTTGAGTTGGAAGGGGTAAGCAATCGGTGCGACCACGCAAAGTGATTATGGAAGTAGGAGATCTGGTGATAAGCGTGTAAATCTTGGCTAAGCGACTATTAGTTAGGTGGTTGCTGGGTGACCAACTTACACAAAGGCAGGGTGTTCAACAAGCAGGTAATTTTCGCGCACAAAATTATTTCAATATGTACAGCTGAGGTCAATATAGTTGTGTTGCTCTGAACAGCTCCAATGCTACCAACGCCTGACACTGACCATATCCCTTTGAATACATATCCGCCCGCAGAAGATTCGTACCTTTTTCTGGATACGTTGTCGGCGCCCTCGGAGACGCATTTCCTCGCGCAGCGCTTCGTCAAACCGTCCCCGGCTCCACTGGTCACAGAAGTGGGCACAGGATCTGGCATAGTCCTAGCTTTCCTCACAGCCAACGCACATGCATTGATTGGCAGGGCTGACGTGCTTACTCTTGGCGTCGACATCAATGCAGCAGCCTGCGTCGCAGCCGAAGAAACTGTCAGACAACATTGTCGGACAATTCGTGCGAACACACATGTAGAGACGGCGCTTACTCTTGGCTGCATTCAAGGAGACCTGGCCAGCCCTCTGTCACCTGGCATCGTCGATCTGTTGCTTTTCAACCCGCCGTATGTGCCCTCAGACAACGTTCCGTCTTATTCGGGCGCTGCAGATCTCAATGACTTCGAGCGTGACAACAAACTGTTAGCTCTTGCAACGGACGGCGGCCGTGAGGGTATGGAAGTGACGGAGCGATTACTCCACAGCCTGCCGGATTCGCTGAGCTCGCGAGGGGTAGCGTATATTCTCTTTTGCAAGCGCAACAATCCAGAAGAAGTCGTAAAGAGAGTGCAGAGCTGGGACAATAGCGGATGGGATGTCGATGTTGTCAAAGATAGCGGTCGAACGGGTGGTATCGAGCATCTGTCCATCGTGCGCATAGCTCGGAAAGCTGCAAGTGAACAGCGTTCCAAGTAGTACATACGTAGAGCGGACAGGCCGCGAGAAGAATGCCCGTGGCTGCCATATTTAGCGAGGTTGGGTCGTGGCTTGCAAAAGCCTATACTTACATCTAGACTATAATCTCCCAAAGACTTCGCGCCGCTCGCCGTCTTTACGGATTCTTCGCAGTGACCCTGAAAGATTCGCTCACTTCTTGATGAGCCGAACAATTCTCGATGGAATGTAGCTGGCGTCGTTGGACGAGTCAAGGCGTGAATGTCGATACGGAGGCCCTCTCGAGCGCGCTCTTTAATCAAGAACGACTTGCTTTCGCGCCCAACACTCTCGGTGCTTCTTGCGTGAATATGACGAGACTTCTTATGGCCTCAATGTTTAGAAGCCTCGTCCCCTTCCACGACCCCTGCCCCTGCCACGACCTCTCGGGCCTCCACGGCCACCGGCAGGCGCGGCTCTTCCTCCGCGATCCGCCTCCTTCCTCGCCTTGTTCTTCGGCTTGGGCGCATCGTCAACAAGGAGCGTGTCTAAGGGAAGCGAGTCGGGTAGGATGACGTATCGAATAGTGCTGCCGCGAACATTGATTGTATCCAGTTGAGTAGTCTCTGCTGCTGCTTGACCGCCGGGACCGCGATTCTTGGGTGTCATCTTGACGGCGCGAAGAGCGATGTTCATGAGTGGTGAGACTGAAGCGACGGTACCATGCACGATGGTGCCGTTCTTGAGTTCGATGCTGACGGTCTCATTCTGGCACTTCATGAGGAATCTAGAGAAGATGTGCATTAGCTATTGCGCGTAGTCTGAGTTGTGCGCAGTGGTCGCGCGTATTTCTCTCACCTAACGAGCTTCATCTCCGCTGATATGTTTAAGTAGGGACTAGGATTCGATGACCGGAAGGTTGCAGTCGGCTACGAATGACCAGTGCTGTTGTGCGCGTTTTTGAAGACAGAGTGCAAATCCTGAGCGCGAGATGATTCCACTTTCCAAGTTGAAGCTCTAGGCGCACGGACCATGATACCAGGCAAGCGGCATCACGTGCAATCAGCGGTCGAATTCGAGACTGACTCTCATGGTATTGTAGTCATCTCAAGGTTCTTTTCATTCACACGTAGAAACACATGAATCAAAATGTCATCTATGAATGCTCACCACGGAGCAACACCCTACTGTCATATGATGGCAAATGGTTGTGAAAACTTCTCAGGACCTGGAGCCCGGTACATGCCTGCCAATATGCATCGAGATTGGCTCAGTAAGCGGTGGTGTTTGCAAACTCGAGTTGACACGTCGTCACTAGCTCCATCAAGCGTGGGTTCGAAGGCATCTGTGCAAGGATCGTGAGATGCGGCACCCGCCTATGAATTTTATGGCATTGGAAAGCCTCCGATGAGACCCTTGCGAACGTTGTTGAGATGTAAAGCCAGCCGCTCGAGCGTTGGGCAGTCTATTGCTGATAAGGATACCGTATGATTGGCAGAAGCTTGTCAATGGATGTGTGAGGTATTAAGTTCGCGTCCCGCAGAAACGAAGGGTAGGCAACGCCTGACCTTGCGAAATTGTTCCTTGATGTCCGGATGATAGTGACGTATCTAAAGACACAGGTCTTGGTGTATGCTGAGGTCACATTACGATGGTAAATTGCAGCTCGTGCGGTAGCGGATTCGGCAAGTGTTCCAAACACCGTTAGTAGAAGAATGGTTTGTGGCATCTTGCATACTGGAGATGGACATGAGTGAATGATGAAGAAAGTAGAAGAGGAAAGTCGCGGAAGCAAGGGCGAGAACGAGAAACATAAGCCCGAGAGGATTACCCTTACTCATTTATTACTTCAACGCTTCTGTAGAGCTGGGCGCGGGCTTTTAGATGCAGAGAGCCGTGCGAAGATATAAACCTTTGAAGACGAAGGGGCCCGATGGTCGAGGAAAAATCGAAATTGGGTTGACCTAATATCCTCGCCCATGCCATTTCTACCCTCATCACTAGTCATGAATTCTCATTAACTGATCGATCGATGCCTAGAACACCTCGATGTGCTGAGCATGACTTTACTGCAATCAGTACACCTCGTTTCGCTCATTGATACGCATGTAGGGACGAGCGGACATCCGTTTCCGCGACTCATCGGTCGTTATCAACCTTCTCCCATTCACTGTCCGTACTCAATGAACCAGTTGACTCTGCCATACTATGCCTCTGCTGCCTTCTTTTCAGCTCACGGTCCGGATCCGGGACTGGGCGAGCAGCAGCACTTGTTTTGCCACTACCGCCTCCAGCCATTGCGGTTGATGCGGCGCGATTGTCCGAAGAGCTGTTGTTTGACTCCACAGTTGGCGTCTGTACATGTGGTGTTGATTCCCTCAGTCTCTGCACTTCATCAACCTCAGTTTCGGTATCATCACCGCTGTCCATGGCATCTGCAGACATCTCTGAGATTGCATCCGGCTTTGCAATGGCTGGCTTGGAGTCTTTTCTTAGCAAGCTCTCTTCACGAGCTTGCGCAAGAGTAACCTCCCGTGCAAACCAGTTGATGGCGGCCCATAGTCCTGCAGACAGTACGGAGAGGATGAGAAAGTGTACGCTCCAAGTTGCGGCCAGGAGACAAAGTAATAGTAGAAGCAAAGCCCCGAATGTTACATTGGTTGCGATGAGAAGCGTAGGGGTTGGGCCAGGGACGAAGACGGAATTCCAGAGCTCTTCCATGAAGTTTGCCATGACTGATAGCTTACGTGATGATAATGATGAGGCTGGCGCAGGACGATTTCCCTCGCTCTCTCAAGTATGCGCAGATCACGCGGATGTGTGATGTGACTGCGGTCGTGGGACTCCACGCCGTGAGCGAGCGGAATAGTGGCTGCAAAGTCCGAGGTATGAATATCGCAAACCCTGTACCGCCTTTGAAGTGAGCGGTCGCCGTTTCGAATTTCGTCTGATGTTTGAAGATAGTAAACACACGGATGGAGACAAACGCATGTACAGGCAGCTGCACGTCACTGCCCGATGCGACTAGACTTAATCTGGAGGTGCGTGATGAGTTCCACGTGACAGCGCGTTCGACGCGTTTCCCGGGAAGTCGCCATCCGAATTACCCGACACAACTCTTCTACTCCCAGTCACATTTCGCCAAACTTTTATACACCCGCTTCTGTCTAGCCATTGCAGCGACCGCTCGCCTGGAATGAGTCTGCGCACGCTATCATAGCAGATATGTCCAATGGCCAATGTCTGTCAACAACCTCGCTGGCCATCTGCAATGGCTTTTGAGTACGAAACCGTTCGTCCCACGAGGGCTTCTTCCATACATTGCGACTGCTGAGCACGATAGTGACATCAAAAATGCTGAAGGCTTTGACGACGAGCCTGGAGCACCGATTGTCACTCCCAAGATACCTATCGAGGCGTCTGCTAATACACAGGATTTCGAAGAGAATTTCACAACCTCCGAGGACGTGATGGCTCCTTGTTTTGCTCCCTCTGCGAGTACGCAAGCGCGTGAGACGGTTATAAGCGCGCAGACAAAGTGTCCTCTTCCACGGCGTCATCCAACTGAGATGTCAACACCTTCTCGGAAAACTGCTCAGAAGGCTTTGCCGCAAATCTCCCCAGTCAAGGATATTCACGCGGATCCTGCTACATCACCTCGCACGACCAACGTCCGTCTGCGCGTACATAGGTCTCTGATGGTTCCTAAAAGCGCCTTTGAGGTCATAGATCTTACCGATGAATCAGCCCGAGCCAGCGACGCAGCGGACGAAACCACTTCCCTCAACGGGCAGATGCAAGCTGGAAGGAAACGAAAGAGCTCCGAGATGCAGGCAGATAGTTTTGAAACCGAGACGGGTATCAGTATAGCGAGGACAGGATATGACACACTATCTCGACTACCTGATACGGCACATGTTCGCTCCCGAGTCATCCGGGCCGTTGCAGACTCCGAGGAAGAAGACATCGACTTCGACGATGTACCGGCCGAGGACTTCGAGCAGTACTTCAGCGCCGGAGACTCCATGGACGATATTTTGAACGACGAGGATGACGCAGATATGCTTCAAGCAGCAGCTGGAGAAGACACTGAGCTCAGCATCCCCTCTACCTACAAGCCGTTGCCACGAGACCCTTTGCAAGAGACTTCTGCGAACACTCCCCACGGCAAGACTCCAACACTTGCGAATTCGTACAAATCAAAACATAGAGACGACGCGAGGACGTTCCGCCCTCCCTCGCCAGCTCCTGCGGTCATGCACCGTCTGCTGTCCCGGAGCCCAGCAATCCAACAGTCTCTGGCATTACCTGCTGTTGCCAACACTTGCCGCCCACTATCTCCGGGTGCTATGAAGTCTCACAGACCATCATCGCCAGCTCCTAGAGTTCTTCGACGCGACACACCCCCAACACCCGCGAAAGCAATCCAGCCACCCGCTTCAGCTGCTCCCGTTGCTTGCACTCCAGTATCACCTGCTACCGCAAACATGCGCAAGTCTGAAAATGCCGCTCGCCGTGAACTGGACTCCAAACCTTGGGGCCGCGAGGTCCGAGCAGCCATGTTCAATCGCTTCAAGATGCGTGGTTTTAGGCCCAACCAGCTGGAGGCGGTCAATGCCACCCTTATTGGACGTGACGTGTTTGTGCTGATGCCGACGGGAGGGGGGAAATCGCTTTGTTACCAATTGCCGGCCATCGTCAAATCAGCGCCTATCAAAGGCGTTACGATAGTTGTTTCGCCACTGATAAGCCTCATGGAAGACCAAGTCACTGCTTTGCAGAGTAGAGGCATCAATGCAGTCGTACTAAACAGTGACACAACCAAGGACGATCGAACGGAGATCTTTCAAAACCTGCAAACTGCGCACTCTTCAGAGCTGATCGAACTCGTTTACGTCACACCCGAATTACTCAGTCTCAGCGGTGCAATGGCTTCCATCTTTGAAAGTCTTCGCTCAAGAAGTTTACTGGCGCGCATTGTCGTTGACGAAGCCCACTGTGTCAGTCAGTGGGGGCATGACTTTCGACCAGACTACACAAAACTTGGCGCCCTACGAGACAAATTGCCGGGCGTGCCATTCATTGCCTGCACCGCCACGGCGACGGAGAATGTCAGAGCCGACGTCATCTCCAATCTTCGGATTGAGGGTTGCCTCATTCTGAAGCAGAGCTTTAATAGACCGAACCTAACATATGAGGTTCGAGAGAAAAAGACGTCTGCGGACAGCTTGGCCCAGATCGCAGAACTGATTCACGCAAAATTCCAGGTGAGATATAGTGTATTTCTTCCTTGGCGCTGACTGCGACCATGTGAAGTATGTGTACTGATACATCCTCAACAGCGTAAAAGCGGCATCATCTACTGTTTATCAAAGAAACGTTGCGAGGATGTGGCGTCCAAACTCAAGGATCGTCATGGCATCAATGCGGCCCATTATCACGCCGGAATGAAGCGTGAGGAGAGAGCACTAGTGCAACGCCAGTGGCAGCGCGGTACGACTGACGTGATTGTTGCTACGATCGCTTTTGGCATGGGCATTGATAAGCCCAACGTACGATACGTAATCCATGACAGTATTCCGAAGAGTCTGGAAGGCTACTACCAAGAAACCGGTCGCGCTGGCCGAGATGGTCTTCGATCCAGTTGTTACTTGTTTTTTCACTACGGCGATTTCAAAAAGTACAAGAGGATGATCGACGACAACCCCGATGTCAGTGCTGAACAGAAAGAGCGACAGGTTGCTATGCTCCAGAAGGTGATATGGTTTTGTGACAATAGGAGCGACTGTCGAAGGGTCCAAGTCCTTCGCTACTTCAACGAGTCATTCCGAAAAGATGACTGCGAGCGAACATGCGACAATTGCAGCTCGAATGCTATTTTCGAGACGCATGATTTCACGGATCAAGCGGCAGAGGCAGTGAAACTCGTCCATGTAGGTCTATGCCCCGCCTGCCGCTCGCACATTGCCGTTCATCCAGTGGGCGACTGTCCATGTTGTCCGGGATGACCAGCACTAGAGTATTTACTTGCGCTGACTTCCATGAACATAGCACATTCAACCTTCCAATAAGAAAAACCCTGGAGTTACTCTAAACCAATGTGTCGACATATTCAAAGGCGTCCCCTCGAAAAGAGTCAGAGAGATGGGTTACCAAAATCTGCCTCAATTCGGGGCCGGCGAACATCTTGAACGGTCCACGGCTTCTCGTCTATTCACCAGGCTTCTGGCAGAGGATGCTCTGGAAGAAGTGCAGCACAAGAACAAAGCGGGCTATGTGCAAGCGTACATCTTTACTGATCGGAGGTATTCAGCTTTCGCAAGTAAGCGTGGTACGTCCTTTTGACCCTGCGAATTACCGTCTATCTCAAAAGTGTGAGGCGATCATGGTTGAAAAGTCAAGCTGCTGACGTGCCGCTTTAGTCAAGTTGGAGTTGGAAGTCAATGTGGCAGCCCAAGAAAACAACACCGAGACGACCAGGCCAGCTCCCAGGACGAACAAAAAGAACGGATCAAAGTCGAGTCGACGCGCACCGCCAGCTTCAACGAATGTACCATCGCCCGTAGTGGGAAAGAAGACTCGTCGTCAAGTCCCGCAGCATTCTCTTAGCGAGAACGATGAAGACGGTGAAGATGCGTTTGAGCCAGCACCCAAGCGCCGCAGTGTACGCGAAGAGGCAGACGACGATGATTTTGACGCGTCGTTTGAACCGCCGCAGAGAGCTGCTAAGCGCCGCCGCTCTGTAAGTCGAGGCTCTCCGATCCGAAATGATAGTCGCATGGATTCGATTAGCGACATTCACCGAAGTGTGGTCGATGGATTCGTTGCCGAATCAAAGCAACATCTCCAACAGATTGTCATAAAGAGGAAGTTGCGGGCACCACCCTTCACCGACCTGATGCTTCGCGAGATGGCAATCAAATTTCCAAAAGATAAAGATGGCTTCTGTGCTATTCCCGGCATCGATGAGGATAAGTACGAGCTATACGGCAGACAATTTCTTGACAAAATCAAACAGGCTAAGCAATCGTATGACGAGATGATGTTGAGCGCTCAAGACCAAGACGCTGATCCCAACCATCGAAACGTAGTTGATCTGGTCAGCGACGAGGAAGAGCACGCTGCACAGCCATATCTGGGGCAGGATGAAGGAGGGGACGGGTCAGAAGGAGAAGAAGATTTTGAGCATGAGCTTGATGACGAAGACTTCGATTCGGTAGGGGAGACCAGCCAACACTTTGCCAGAAATGTATCGTGGCAAACACCGAAGTCGGTATCCCATGAGTCCAGTCGGAAACAGCATCCTGCGAATGGGCAGCGGAAACCGAGGGGCGAGGGGACCGGAGTGAAGAAGAAGGATCGGGCACCGAAGAAGGGGCGTAAGAGCAGTGAGGCCAGCACGAAACCGTACGCACGTCGCGGCGGCGGCAGCTGGGGTCGCGGGAGAGGATCGAGGAAGAAGAGCGCAGGTTCGACGAGACATGCGCAACCCACCACGGGAGGCATCAGAGCAATGCCCTTGTAATCCGTGTACAGCAATATACCATGCCCCACAATCTTATGCAACCAGCGTCCGGTGGCGCGAGGAGGAAACCTTGCTACATCTTTCATTGAACCGACCTTGGCGATGTACAGAGTAGTGTTGTCAAGCTGCCTCGGTTCATGTCGTAGATCTCAGTATTATCTCCAACAAGCGAAGCATTGGTGACAGACGTCCCACGATGCGCTAGTACGAATTAGGAAGTGCAAGTGCCGAGATGTGGAGTACTGGTGCTCAGACCTTGGGTCTTCTCCAATTTTGCGAACAGTCACGCGCTAGACAGCCACTACCTATTCATCCTCCTCCCTCAATGTCTTCTCTTCTCCATGGTCTCCAACCGCTTCCTCGCCTCCGGACCAGCTTCCTCTACCACCTCCTCCGCTACCGATACACCTGATACCTCGCGCTCTGTATTCGACAGTGACGAACCCTCCAGTGCTGCAGACCCTCTACTGCAAGACGCAAGCCTCGACCAAGCGGCTTGCGAGCTTGACAAGATGGGGAAGAAGCAGGATGACACGTCAATTGGGTCGAACGAGGATACAGAGCATGTAGAAATAGCTCCTATTCGACATGGCGGTGCAGTATGGGAGACAAGAGATACGTATGGGCCAGCAGGTACGCAGAACACAGTGCGCTCTTCGAGAGCTATTGTAAGAGTCGTTGCACAAATTGCGCGCGCGCACACACACGCCCTTTCTTCCCCATATGATAGCGAGGGTCAGAACGCGCAGCAAGGACAATCTACCCCGTCAAGTTTGAAACATTTGCGCAATGCTCAAAAACATGTACTGACCGTATTGCTTGCTATACAGGTTTCAAGGGCATCTTCGCGAACCCATTCGTGCTCTTTTGCGCCGTCTTCACAGCCTTAGGGGGACTTCTCTTTGGCTATGATCAGGGTGTGGTGTCCGTTATTCTGGTCATGCCGCAGTTCCTCGGGCGCATCGGGCGCATCGCAGACGATGCGCCAGGCTCTGGCTTCTGGAAGGGATTGCTTACGGCAATGATTGAACTGGGCGCATTTCTCGGTGCTCTGAATCAAGGCTGGCTAGCGGACAAGATATCGCGGAAATATTCGATCATCGTTGCAGTCTGCATTTTCACGGTTGGAAGTGCACTGCAGACAGGCGCAGTCGACTATGCAATGCTCACCGTGGCGCGGTTCATTGGCGGCATCGGTATTGGCATGTTGTCTATGGTCGCGCCACTTTACATATCCGAGATCTCTCCGCCTGAGATTCGAGGTGTCCTGCTGGTGCTAGAAGAGTTCGCAATTGTCACTGGTATCGTCGTCGCGTTCTGGATCACTTACGGAACCCAATACATGAGCAGCGAGTGGTCGTGGCGCCTCCCTTTCCTTCTTCAGCTGTTTCCTGGATTCCTTCTTGGCATCGGCACCTTTTTTTTACCGTTCTCGCCTCGTTGGCTAGTGTCGAAGGGACGAAACGCTGAAGCTCTAAAGTCGCTGGTCCGCATCCGTGGACTGCCATCTGACGACAAACGTGTCCAGGCAGAGTTTTTCGACATCAAAGCCGAGGCGCGGCTGCAAAAGGTGGTAAGTCCAGAATTCCTGTTCTCTAACATTCGTGGTCTTTTGTTGCCAGGTTGGCAGCTTTCCCGCCACGTCACGTGGAAAGGACTTTGTCGATCCCTGGAACGCTAGTAAGAACGCTATACAGAACATGGTGAGCTGATACTCGAACTCGCAGGCCGAGCGCGAGCGCCACGGCTCATGCTTCCGGGAAGGAGACGATGAACCTTCTACCACCGGCCGGAAGGCTAAGCTCGAGCTACTGACATGGGCCGACCTCTTCAGCAAGAGGTGTTGGAAGCGCACACAGGCTGCCGCTGGTATGATGTTCTTCCAACAGTTTGTGGGTATAAACGCATTAATTTATTATTCGCCAACACTTTTCAAGACTATGGGGCTTGATCATTCGATGCAGCTGATTCTGTCCGGAGTGCTGAACATCACCCAGCTTGTGGGTGTCTCAACCTCACTATATACCATGGATGCACTTGGGCGCAAGACATTACTCATCTGGGGTTCTGCTGGCATGTTCATTGCGCATGCAGTTATTGCCGGTCTTGTTGGCGCTTACTCAAGTAACTGGGCCAACCACAAAGCTGAGGGATGGGTGTCAGCCGGCTTCCTCTTCTTCTACATGCTATCATTCGGCGCTTCTTGGGGTAAGTCTGAAAGCGTCCACGCATTTCGTTTCGCTGCCGCCAAACCATTGCCGAGCACTTCGCGCGCTGGTGCTGTCCCATAGGACTCTGCTTGAGATGTGGGTAAACCCCAGAAATGGCTGTGCTGACATTTCATTCGTAGGACCCGTGCCCTGGGCTTATCCAGCGGAAATCTTTCCCTCGTCGTTACGAGGCAAGGGCGTGGCTGTAAGTACGACTTGAAATCAAGATCATCAGAGGAAGTATGTTCATCTACCTAGGGAGCTAATGATTACCTAGGTCTCGACGGCGACGAATTGGTTGACCAACTTTGTTATTGGTCTTATCACGCCGCCATTAGTGCAGAATACCAATTATGGTGCTTACATCTTCTTCGCAGTCTGGTGCTTGCTGAGTCTAATCTGGACACTATGGGGTGTCAAGGAGACAAAGGGTCGAACTTTGGAGCAAATGGATCACGTATTTGGCGACAACGCTGCGGACGAAGATCGACGCCGGAGAGAGAGAGTTGAAGCTGACTTGCAAAGAGACGGACGGGTCTATCACGATTGAAGTTTCGCCACATGGACTCTCTGGATAAGAAACTACGACATCAAATGGAAGAAAGACGGTCGGGCGCATCATTGCCATTTGGGTCGAAGTTGAAGCTAAGTATCTACGCCTAATGACACCTCTATCAAATCCGACCACCTGCAGAAGAGGCCAGACCAGGCATTCTATCGGTGTGATGCTCTTTATGGGAGTCTGTTCATCTCACACAAAGGCGCACCCTTGCTTACTCATGAGTCTCCAGACACCCATGTGTACGCCGACTCATTTAGTCAAAGAAACAGGCTGATGTCCCAGTGTCCATACGTGATGCTCCATTGGGTGGCGCACTGCTGCAGCCACCACAAACATCGCTTCAGCTCAGCATAGCCTGCCGGTCCGTTCCTGTTCAGCTTACTGCAGGTGGGACAACGCCGCAGCCTCTTGAAGCGCGAGCGTTTTCCGACTTGTGGCATGCAACGAGCAACCTGTATGCCATCGCAGTCCTTATCATGCGGACTGCGCCTGTCTCGCAATTCGACAAATTTCAAAACGTCGATGACCAATGGGAGTGCAGCGCTGCCCAGGCTGGCCATGTTAGATGCCACTTTAGCGATGTTGTTGGGGTCATTCTCATACACATTCTGAATTGTGTTTGCAGAAATGCGAGCCTGGTCGAGCATGTCCAGCAGGGGAAGTGGCGGCGTCAGCGCGGACGTGGGCACGGGCGCGGACGTGAGGGTGAGCTTGCGCGTAGGCGTGAGAGCCTTGCGCAAAGACGTGCGCTTGTGAATTTGGCCAGTCTTGGCCTTGACTTTGCGAGGCGCCATCTGGACTCGAGGTGGACTTGAAGGCTTTAATGCTTTTCAAGAGCAACAGGTAGGAATGTGACAAACTCCCCTGGTCAAGACCCAACCGCGCGCATGACACTTGATAAGCGTTGAGCAGATCTATGGTAGACTGCGACGACTATGAGCAAAGATTGAGGTGACAGCTGAATCCACACGCGAGGTCGCCGTCAAGCCGCACAGTGCGCGATGGCATTGTTCAGCCCAACACCACGCTTGGCATGACAGTCACCAGCAGACTCTGGCAAAGACTCGACGACCTCATCACTGCACATCAGTCGAACCGGTGCGATGGCACGCAGCGGACTTGGAAGGTTGATTGCGCCAACCCAAAATTGATGGTCAGGACGTGGCGCAATTGTCCGCTCCGCTCGGATGTGAGTCGCAGAATCTGGGCCTCATCGCCAAAGAGAGAAGTCTTATACGATGTGGTGAAGCGGCTGAGGCTGGGAGGCAAGAAGGCCAGGGTATTGTGAGGAGGGCGATGAGCAAGATAGAAGCTTTAGGTGTTTACGCAGCGCAGGGCAGACGAGGATACGATGCTTGTGACTGTATGAAAGCTTCGTGGTGCACCACCAAATGAACAATCTAGCATATGTAAACGTCGAGTCTCGAGTCAGGTGAAGTCATACTCGAGAGGCTCCAGCCAGGAACACACCAGCGTGATGGAAAATGACCTGAGGTGACTCGCTACTTTCACGCTTCGTCTCGTTTGAGCCTGCTGCACTTGACCATGCGGCACCTAGAGGTAATGCAGGCACCTGCGCCTCCAACGTCACAAATCTAGATGGCCTCCCTAAGCACTTACTTGATGCTTAGTTTACTAAACAACATCCAACTATCGATCAACCAAAATCCAGCCCACACTCAAACAACATCCAGCCTTCAACGACTATGCCGCCCACAAAGAAGTCCGGCGCATCCAAGCGTACCACAAAGCAAGCTCCACCAAGTCTCCCAAATGAGATCATCCGCGAGATTCTCACCATCGCCCTTCATGACACCTACGCGTCAAGCTGCAACGCCACGTCCGCGTCGTACATATTCAACCGCCCCCTAACGCCCTTTCACGTATTGGCCGACAACGCGTTCAGCCTGGCCGTGGTCTCGAGGACCTTCTTCCTCGAAACTCTTGCCATCGTCATTAACCTTTGGGATGGGGAGTCCGAAGGCAAGGACTTCACCACGGATCACGAGCGTGCGTGTGATGGCACACAGATGTATTGGCGAGTGATTAAAGAAGGCCGTAAGAAGACTAGAGTCGTGTCGTGGCGTGGCGAATGTGCCCCCCTGCTCGGAAGTCAGCGCCCGGGTCACGCATAGAAAACGCTACATTTCTAACTGGAAGCGTTCGAATGCAAGGGGAATGCTGTATAATTTGACGAAGCGGTTGAGGCTTGCTGGGCTAGAGAGTGGCTTGTTGTGAGAGCCCGTACATCGAGCCCAGGCAAACGGCAACAGGCATATCATCATTTCTTCACAATCTAGCGAGGTCTCAGGAGGGTGTTCTAGTGCCCAGTGATCCGGCATAGCCACTGCATCACGGCATGCCTCACTGCTGCTCTTATGAGACGAGTATCGTGTCCAGACACTGTGCATGCCATTGAGACTCGCCGCTTGTGAGCTTGCCACACTTGACAGATGCAAAGGTGCAAGGTAGCAAACAGTGCTTGCGCCTCCGTGGCGCGTCAAAAAGCACGCTTTGACATCTATTCTTCCAGCTACTCACAAGCTGACACAAATAACAAACATCCCATCTCGAGACTCGATTCAACATGTCACTCACCAACACAGCCAGCAAAAAGACGGATATCACCAAAACACTACCAACTCTTCCACCGGAGATTATCAGCGAGATCATCACCATCACCCTCCATGACCAGTATCACATGCTTGGCGGAGGCAACACGGGTCATTTCCAGCGACGCCCCGATGCTCTGGCCAAGAGGGCATTCAACCTTGCCACCGTCTCGAAGACATTCTATTACCATACGTACAGCATCCTCACCAAGCTTTGGAAAGTCGAACAGCAGCCAGGGGATCTATTCACGCCGCATATGAGCATTTGTGACGGGACACAGCTGAGCTATCGCTCGGATCCCGAGAATCCGAAGATGATGGTCAAGGCATAGAGAATGTGTCCAGTGTGCGCAGGAGCGCACGATGTGATTCGGCATGGGGGACACCGGCACCGGATGTGGCCACCCCCCGTAAAAGCCTGCAATGAGGCGAGGGCAACGTTGTTGAAGCTCGTGAAGCGACTGAGACTTGGCGGAAAGACTGCGAGCTTATTGTAATGAGAGGCTGAATGGGGTAGCCAAGTGTGAGGGAGTGAAGTTGTAACGGGACGAATGCGCTTGATAGGGTGTTTACAAAGTAGAGTGAACACGTGAGGTGAAATAGCAGCAGAGTTTGGATTATGAATGGAGTTCAGCAAGACTCGCGAATATGACTCTATTGCTGAGGATACTGCACAGTCCATAAAGGCATTGGAGCTTGATACGCTAAGCAAGCGCTAACCTGATTGGGCTGCCCTTCTGCCTACGCTGCAGCTTCCCATCTTTGCCAATGACTGCAATCTTGCACATCTTCCAATTTTGACACTGATCTTCTCTGATACACTTTGGAGTTTGAGACTGAATTCGTCGCTTGACGCGAGTTAGGGTTGCTCTTTTCTTGATTTGATGCATTGACGCTCTCCTCGTCTTTGGAAGAGCACACGCCGACTCTCGCCTAATTTCTTACACTATCGAAAAATAGCTCTACGCCCGCGCAGTGCAAATCCACCGCCAACAATGACCCCCCGTCGCCGCCGCTCCGCTAAAACGAACCCCCAGCTCCCCATCGAGCTCATCACCACGATCCTCACGCTCGCTCTCACCGAAGGCTGGACCCTCTACAAGTCCAGCGCAACCGACAAGGACGTCTACGGATATGCCTACCGACACGAATATCACCGCTTCCTCAAAACAGTCCAGAACAGCGCCCGCCGTTCTAAGCCCAAGAAGCTTAGAGTTCAAAACGGCGACTACGCCTCCACCACGTCCTTTCCGCATACCGCCTTCGCCCTCGCGCTCGTGTCCAAGTCCTTCTTCTACGTCACGCTGCGCATCCTCGAGAAGCTCGATCCGGACGTGGCAACCCATCCGAACGTCAAGGCGCTGCCATCGAAGGAGGACCTGACGCCGCATCAGGAGAAGTGCGATGGGCTGCAGAAGTACGCTGGGCCCAGTGTGGAGGGCACAGGGAAAGCGAGATGGCGTTTATGCGGACGTTGTGAGAAGGGCGATCGGCGCGTGTATGAGCAGGTGGAGCAGCTGTGGTCGTTGGCGAGGGTCGTGGAGGTGCTGCCGGAGGGTGTGCTGGTGAAGGTTGTGAAGCGGTTGAGGTTGGCGGGCAGGAGAGCCGCGTTGGATGAGAAGGGGTTTGCGCAGCGGGTTGCTGAGGAGGAGGCCGCTGCTGACGCTGACGCTTGAAGCTCGTCCAGGTTTGATTGTATTAGGGCACTGGGGTTGGCGAAATGCCGAGTCTTTTGTCGTCTGAGCGGCTCGCTTGGCAAAGTTGATGGTCGACGAAGCAGTCGCACTTGCTCTGAGCAAGGCTCACAGAGTCAACTCTCATAGGCCATGAAAGCACACTCGCCCGTTGAGCGTAACGCTGTCACGTTATCTTGCTGTCCACATGTCCAAAATGATCGGAGGGTTTTTTAATATGTTCTCATCCCAAACCTCCCGCTCACTGTCCATATATTCGGGTTCAAGAACAAATGCCGCAGATATTGCGAGGCCCATACAACAGACTCGGAAAGAGCTCGAGTGAGCAGGTGTTGTGCATCACGTGTATGTTCCGAGAGATGTCTTCTGAGGGTCTTGCTTACCCATCGTCACACTACATGGACCTCTGGAGGCGAAACCTTGCCTATCCCCGTACTCAACAAACTTTCAGCGGCAGACCGTCTCTAGAAGCCTTACATGGCTGACTATCCTCACCGAGTATCTCGCCGATTAGCTCCTCCCCGTTTTCCACGTTCTCAATTCCATCATGGATGCGGGCGGGATGGTTCGCCGTAATTACAAGGCCCCTGTCTTCTTCCCCGCCAACCGCACACGCCTAGTGAGCCTCGAGAGGATCAGCCACTCCCCATTATACTCGACATACTTCTCCGGCTGATCGTACTGGCTGCAATTTCTGCACAGCCTCCACATCTTGACTTTGCCTCCAAGCTCTTCCATCTTTCCCATATCCTCCTCGCCCTCCTTCCCATTCTTACCCCCGCCCACTCCGCGACTGTCCTCGGTCGCCTTCGCTACCCCATCAATGCCCTCGGTCGTTGCCACTTTCGGCTTTTCTCGCGTCCCCAGCTGCCGCTCCTTCCCCTGGACCCTCGTCACCCGCCCATTCCCTTTCCACTTTCCCACAACCCTCGGCTTCACCCAAAATGCTCTCGTCCCATCGCAATTGTCAAAGTCGTGCTTATGCCAAACGCGCATGCTATCATTATAGACACTCTTGGGCAGCGTCTTCTCCAGTCCCTCCAGCACGCCCAGCACAACTCCGAACAATTGCTTACTCGTCCCAGCCAGGGCGAAGACGCCCCTCCAAAGCGCAGGATGATCGACGTCGTCATAGTTCCACAAAAGTTCAGTTCCAGGCGGATACTGCGCTTTCATTCTCTTCTCCTCGGCGTTGTGCCAGTTGATCACATCAGCCTTGCGAGCCTTAACGGCCTTGTAGCCGTCCATGATCAGTATTTTTATGACCATGTCCAGTAGCTCTGGCGGCAGGTCGAGGAGGCGGAAACGCTGAGTCTGGACGCGCTTGGGCCTCGTGGACGGGCGTTTGGGCGGGGTACGTGTGTAGAGATTGTTTGCGATTGAGGTGCTCTGACCCATTGTGCTCAGATACGTGTACGCGGAGTTGTGGGAAGGAAAGTGTTTCGGGGTGATTGTGAGGAATCTGCGGGGTGGTGGGTGGACAGGCCGGTGATGGGAGGAGGGGAGGCGGAGGGTTGCTTGTTGTTCCTTTCCGGCCATCGTGAAGGTGGAGGTGGGAGGTGAAGGTATCTGGAACCGGATTCCTAGGCTTGAGTGCTACGCTGTAAGTGGCCGAAGGCGTGTAATAAGGGACGTCCGAAGTGGTTGCGGCCAGAACACGGTAGCTGTTGTAAGATGGTCGCGATTGAAAAGTGAGAGATGTTACTAGGCAAGCACTGTTGTAGATAATGCGCTCGAGGTGGCGTGGAGAGAAAAGCCGTAGCTATCGTGACAGGTCCTGTGTAAGATTGTGAGATTAGAGCGTCTGTCCAACGTGCTGTAAACGGACAGCGAAGATGGATGGAAAGAATCAATCCTGTAGAGATCGCAATACCATCAACAGGAGGCTCGCGGGTAAGAAGAAAAAGACTCGCACACAATTTTGACCTTTCGCCGTGTGACGCATGCCATATCGTTGTGGTAAGTTTTACGCATTTTCGTCTGGTCCACGCCTTACGGCGCACTGACGTAGGATTGTTGTAGCGTTTTTCACGAAATTCGTCCATCTCATGTGGCATTCACGAGTGTCAAAAAACAGACTGGAGAATGATGATGATGACGGATGATGATGATGATAACGCTGTTGTATTGCCTGCTCAACAACCGATTATAGATTAGTCTACCTACGTAAGCCTGTCAGCTCTCATAAATAGTGATGTATGTATATGTATGTCCAGTTCCCCCAGAGCGCCTGTCCATGATACTTGAACGCTAGACGATTTTCAAAGTGGGTGCCCTGTACAAGCCACCAATCAGTCGAGGCTGTCGCCCTTCTCCAGATCAACTTTCTCGGCTAACCTCTTTCTCCGCTTTTCGGATGCGTGGCGGTGACTTCGGCCAGTGAAGGCAGCAACAATGAGACCGACGGGCAACGAGCCGTACTTGTCGGCCTCGTGCACGCGCAAGTCGTCGAGCCGTCGTGCAATCGTCTCGACTTGCTGGAGCTTTGCCCTTCTATTGGCTGACCGAAGCATCGACTCAGCTGCTGGCCTGCCATGCCCAAACCATGCCAAAATGCTGCTCAAAGATGCGAAATACATGTAGAGTATTGCTGTGCCAACGGTCTGGCCTGTTATTGCAAAGATGCCGCTCACGATCCGGCCGTAGCCTTCCACAAGAGGCTTGAAGGGCCCATTAATAATCGGCAGCAGTAATCGTCGCAAGTAGTAGATCTGTGATGGTGTTTCCGAGAACGGACTGTCAGACATGACACACTCGATCGTGTTGTATTCTTCAGACATCCTGTTCTCGTCCCACTTGAGCTTGATAAGCGAGGTGACGCTGGGCGGCTTTGCGTCAGACATATTCGATGGAAGATGGGACAGGTCGGGCAACAGTTCGAAATGATGCGTTAAATCATCGAATTGACGTCGGACGATGATCGGTAACCCTGCGTATGCTTGCTCGCTCTGCCAATGCATCTCGGCGCTATCGCCGAACGGCCACCATGTTGGCGTGACGCCTTCCGGTGTACTGATCCTGGCGTTGATCGTTGTCCGTATTTCATGAGAGACGAGGGAGGCAATGGAGCTTCGCAGCTCAATCGAGGCGTTGTTGACAAGGAGGATATTGTTGTAGAGGGTGAAGTCGATGGCAAAATACTGATAATCGAACGGTCGCACAGGGATTGAGGGCCCGCCTTCGTGTGCTGGATGCGTTGGGAAGAATGCTGCCGTGCTAGACACGCGGTCAGCGGCTGTGTCCAGGGAAAGGGGCACGGTGCACTCACTTGTATACTCTCGTCAACGTCTTGCTATTGCGCATTCGATACGTTGGATACCAGTAATTGTCTTGTCCGAACTTGGGGAAGGGCAAAAGGAGCCATACTACGGGCAGAAGGAGCACTGTGGCAATTGCGATGGTGGAGACACGGAGAAGAAATCGTCCTCGAGCCATTGCGACCATGCGCCGAGGGGAGTGTGTTATTGTTTCGCAGCCTGGTTGAAGTTTTGGAGATCCTGAGAGCCCCCTCGCTCGAATTGAACGACCAGGTGGCGGTTGCAGGGGTGTTGGTTGTAGTGGGATGGGTGGTTGTTATTATAATGCGGAAGCCAGCTAAATAGCAGTATCAGGGGCCTCCGCGGATCGAGTCTGAGCTGGCAAAGGTCGAACAGATTATTGATGAAGAAAAGATGTACAAGAAGGAAGAGAGAGAAGAGAAGCGGTGACGTGGAGTGATTGGGAGAGGGAGCGAGGGAGATGAAGGTGGTCGGAGAGAGAGATTGGGAAGGTGCCAGAGAGACGAGTACTGGCGTCGATCATGATTTGCGCCCAAACGGGGCACTCGTGATGGTCTGGCTGACGCGTCTTTAGCGCCCCCCTCCACCACCACTCCCAGCCATCTCTTTCAAGATCTCCACCACTCCCGCCCTCCGTAGCAACGTCCGGCTCTCCTCCGTCACTCTCGTCCACGTGTCTCTCCGCATTGTGCATCTGACGCACTCATGACGAGACGCTCTGTCCTTGCATGTCAGTCTGGTCGACAGCTTCTCCAGTACGGAGTAATCAATTCCTCAGGAGCATCGGGTGCAGGGTATCAGCCTCATCGAGGTCAGCAAAATCCCGCAATCCCTCCACCAAACGCTCCACTGCTACTCTGGCGCGGCATCGTTGGCATCGAAAAATGGCTCGAAATTTCCTCAGCCATTCAGCAAGATATATTTACCGCCGTTGTGTCTTTCCAGCGCGCCTTCAATGCGCTCCATCGCTGCCAGCACTCTTTCTTCGCTCAGTCTCTGGCCCACTACTTGAACGCCCACTGGCAGACCGTCCATCTTCTTCGCATCGTAGTGCTTGTATGCGCCACGCGCCACACCGTTCAATGCGCCAATATTGAATTTGGCTGGAAGCGTATCTTTCTCGCTCTGCACATGCGTCACCGGAATAATGCCGCATGAGTAGTCGAGCTGCAGAAAGCGTCAGCGCCTTGCACGACCAAATACCTGCCAGGAGCCACTCACCAGATTGAAGAGAAACGTGTAGCCACAGCTACTCACAGCACCCTTCATACCATCGTGAGGCACAGCGGGCGTCGCATTCGGCGGCGTCAACATGAAATCCATCTTCGCCTCCTCAATCCACCATTCGTGAAACTTCTGCTTGTAGACTTCGCGTTTCGCTACCCATTGCCAGTGCTCGTAGGCACTCTTTTCGTACCAGACGCTGATCAAGTCCGCCCAGATGTTGTCGCGCCGCACGTATTTCACCCAGAAATACCACACGTATCGCACTGGCCTCCACAGGTGCATTGCTTTGAAGAGTTGACCCGCGCCAGGATCCATCCATTCACCGGGCCGGACGAAAGACTCCCAAGTGCGACCACCGTCTGAGTTCAGGAGCACCGAAGCGATTTTGAAGGCTTCGTATGCATCCGGTGGGCTTACGTCGAACACGTCGTGGCCGTCTTTCTTCAGCGATTGTACAGTCTCTTCCAAGGCACGCGCACATGCAGGAGCTGGGTCGACCACGCGATCGGTGCGCATCACGCCTATTCTCAGACGCTTCTGCTCACGTACCTCTTGCTCTGCACGGTCTCGCCATTCGATCGGGTGCACTCCAGCGTCAAGCCGCCATGGTTTCATCTTAATGAAGCTTCGCGTGAAGTACACCAAATCATTCAGAGTTCGTGTCATGGGACTGAAGACGCTTGGAATCCCTTCCTGGCCATACATGCTTGTCTTCATCCCAGACTTGGGCCAGCGTCCTGTCGAGCACCGCAGGCTGTAGCAACCCGAGAAATGAGCTGGAGCGCGGACTGACCCTGCGACGTCCGAGCCGATGCCTATCCTGCTTCCGCCATAGGCGAGCAAAGCGCCTTCTCCGCCGGTGCTACCGCCCGGCGAATACTTATCGTTGTGCGGATTCTTGCAGCGTCCCCAGACGTCGTTCGTAGACTCAAACGAGAGCAGTGTGATGGGGCAGTTGGTCTTCACAAACGGGATAGCGCCGGCTTCTTTCAGCAGACGCGCCATGACCCCGTCTTTGGGTGCTGGGTCAAATGTATTGCAAGAGTAGCCTACTGAGGTATCGAAGCCTTCAACGCTGATAGAGTCTTTCAACGAGACGGGAATGCCTGCAAGCGGGCCCTTGAGGTTTACTTCTGATGTCGCCCATTGCTCAGCCTGTGGCAGCATGATCTCCGTCAAGCAAGTCGTCTTCTTATGCGCCGCAATTGCAACCTTGCCATAGGCGCGCAATACGTCCACAGGATTCGTGTGCTCATCTTGTACATCTTGAACCAGCTCTTCGATCGGCGCGTTGAGGATCTTGCTGTCTTTCTCCGTCACCGGCCGGTGGTACTCTGCAGACAGCGTAGCGATACGCTCATCTCGCTCAGCTTGCTTGCGTCTACTAATTTTGCACGTCAAAAAACTGCTCTATGCACGTTGGTGTCAACGGACAAGCGTACCAGTCCCGCTTGTGCCGGAAGTACTCGAGGAAGTAGCTCATTGCGCCGGTGATGCTGGTTCAACGCGGTGTACGAGGCGGAGCTCGTCCGCGTTATTGGTAGCAGAGACACGACGGCTGAAGAGGCCGAGTGCAAAGGAAGAGACCCTATGCGCAGAGGCAGGATCCCATTCCACTCCACAACTGTAAGGGAGGATGACGGCACGACGGAAGCGCATGTGCGAGAACGAAGTGGGGTCTTGGCACCACCAGACGCGCTCAGAGCACCGGTGCCCATCATTGAGATTCTCAATCGTTAGATTATGCTCGGCATTGATTCCGGTGAAGGCAAAGCTTGCAAGACGTAGAATGCTAATGGTAGGTCAAGATTCACTACGCAACGTAACCAACCCAGAAATTACAGCTACTCGTGACATCGTCTCTCTCTGCCCCTTTGGTGCCTCGAGGCGTCCAGCTAAGCGGTATTTCGCGTAGACCAAATGCCCACGTTATCGCCCTCGTTGAATGGTATGACAAGAACTATAAGATCGATCAAATCTTGGCCGGTGGATATGGTGGAAGCGGCGGAGCCCCCTCGACGTAGGTCGAATCTTGACGGCTGTTACCACTGACAGAATCTGTCCATTTATCTTTGTGTGTTTGACCAGCACGATAAAGGCTGCTCTCCGGCGTGGCAGAGGCCAATTCGACATCATATCTAGCCCGTTGTGATCTGCCACGGGCCTCTAGGTGCGGAGACCTGTCGCCCCAAGAACCGAATGAACGACGAAGGCTAGCTGGTAGAAGTCTCTCTAGAGCAGGTCGACAAATCGGTAAGCTGATGCATATGATGGCGACACTCGGCTCAATGACCACCCACTCGACGGCGCTAACCTCGGACCATGTTGGATCTGTGAGATCAACTTGCACCACTGTGATAACACGAATAATGCCGATAATGATGTCGAAGATGCCCAATGCAAACACCGCTGTGAGCGCAACCTTGTTGTGTCTCGGCGTGTTGAGGCTCCACACCATGGGCACTGGGAGGGCCCAGATGATAATTTCCATCAGAAGACCCCAACCCGCGGAGACTCCCACGATTGCAATCTCGCTGATGCATTTTGCGGGCTTTGTTGGATCCCAGAGGTGGGACAGAGGTATACACTGCAGTGCTACTGAGATAGTGTTCCATATCATCCAGACGCCGTTCAGTATCATCATGCCGTATGCTGTCGCATGTCATCTCAGACGAGTCAAGTGCTTCCATTGGAGTGCGTACTTACCTACTTTCCTGAACGGTTTCGTGACAAATATTCGAATGAACAGCCAGCAGATCGACCAGCGTACTAGACACATAGTCGCTATGTAGGAGAGCTGTGCAAAGACTGTAATCTGGGCAGACGTGGTTGTGTCAGCTCGACAACGGTGAAGCATTTGGTAGGTATTGTCATCAAATTGACCTTCGCGAAGACGACTCGAGGTTCCGCTGGCACGTGAACAATGTGGTGACCAAGTCCACCAATCGTTACGGCTAGATGGCGTCAGTCATCTCCTCACGACTTTGGTACATCACACAGACCTATGATCTCCTGCGCGACCAGGGTGTAGTAGAACCCCTGACTACGTTAATTGTTTGCTTGCTTACTGCGATTCCTTACTCACAAGGCTTCCAATAGCCAGAACGTCGTCAAGGCCAATCTTGATGCCTTTCAGGATCCTTGACGAGACACGAGCTGCGACGACGCAAGTCGCTAGCACCGTGAAGATGATACATACAGCGATGACACCTCGTGCGTGTACATTCGACAATGATTCCGTCGTTCTCTCATGGATACTCATCGCGTATGCTCATGACGCTGTCGAACGGAGCAGGGAGCCTCGCGGGCTTCAAACCATTATGAAGTAGGAACAATGTTGCATAACTACTGGCAACGTCTGCACGTCTTTGCAGTCTAGTCCAGGCGCTCGCTAACCAGACGATTGCCCCGTTAGGAATATGTCATAATACCTTGTACCGT
Source organism: Arthonia radiata (assembly GCA_002989075.1). NCBI lineage: Eukaryota > Fungi > Ascomycota > Arthoniomycetes > Arthoniales > Arthoniaceae > Arthonia > Arthonia radiata. Next base: position 88,951 of record PSQN01000004.1, on the reverse strand, counting down.
ACCAATGAACTGGCAGGCTAGCCTTTGAATGCATAGCGTACGTTCTCCGGCATGTAGCACAAGATAGAGTTGCATAAAGTGGCTTTTTGACCGCGCTCTTGGGTTGGACCCAATGTCGCGGTTCATCCAAGTTCGAGTCTTGAATGGCATGTCGAGATGCGATTTCTCCGACGTACACGAGAACTTCTGCTCATCGAGCCACTCGGAGGATTGGACAAACTAGCTTGGCGCTAGATCTACAGCACAGCATCTTTGGTGAATGCATGTAACGTAGACGTGCTTGAAGAATACTTAATCGTGGGATAGGCATAGCCGTTCAAGATGACCTTCTCAGCAACAACAAGATTGGAAGATACTATGCTTGTGCATCTTTTGGCTACATCGGGGAGTCGATGATGAATCATGCTGGCGAGCACGAGAATTGTTTTCTTGGACATGCAAGCCATAACGGCCTGGTGCATTGACGGATAGATGCATCGACGTTGGGAAGGAGCCTTTGTTCCATTGCACCGGAACCGCGCGAATTAAATGCCGCAAGCCTTTCGAGAGTGTCGCTTAATCTAATTATCACGAGAGGCGGGAGAGCAGGAGAAGATTATGGTGAGGAGAAGGTGGAAAGGTCGTTGCGGTCCTGCCAAGGCTGAGCTTCTTTGAGCGTACGTGGTGCAGCAAATATTTTTATGTTCTTCCCTTATGCCGGGCATCCGCCTTGATCATGGCACGAGCCTATTACCCGGCATGTTCCAATGAGATTACTAACGCTTTGCTGGCGTGCAAATCTCCCTTTGTCTCGCATCTCTGTACCTCCCATTTGATTAGCCCTTCTATCATTGCGAACGCATTGCCATCTCTTGATTGTCGCACCGTGCAAGAAGGAAGCAGAGACGCTCGAGGTTTTAGCCACGCCAGGACTAGAAGCTCACCATTGTTTTGCGGTCCGGATCGGCTCCCTGGCGCCCCGCCCAGGCGACTGGGATCCACAAGGTTCAGCCTCTTCCTTGAGGCATCTCGTTTAGTCAAACGACTGAAAGGGCGAGCCTTCCGTACCGACGGACGTTGTGTGGATGAAGAACGCCCATCGCTGAGTGGCCTGTGCGTGGCCCTGTTTCATTGCTGTAAGCGCCGGCGCCCATTGCCATTCATCCAGACAGCGCTTAGTCACCTGCTGTGGATATGCGCTGAGTCCAAGACATCTGCAAAGAATAGCAGCGCAGTCCAAAACATGAACTAAGACTCGTTTGTGTGGTTGCTGTAGGTGTCTGGTACTTAAGACTTGTACACTGTCTACAACCCCCAGCTTCTTTTCTTCAGGACAATCATTACGTTTTCTTCATTACTCAAGTTTACGACTTTCCTTTGGGTCTTTGCTTCGGTCTAGCATTTCTTACACGCAGCAAAATCTTGCTAACATACAGCCTTTCGTTCAAAAGTCATTTCCGTCTCGCCTGGTGCGAAGCCACACATCTACATCAAGCACGACCGTGGGAACGTATCCGCACGCCAGACTCGTCAGCTTCTTTAAAGCCGAGTGACTCGCAAATCTTCAAGATGCCGGTCCCAGCATACGGCGCGCCTCCGCTGGCCAAGTGCTTCCTCATCGTGCGAGCCTTTCAGCTGCTCGCCTTCATCATCATTATTGGCATCACCGCCAATTTTGTGTCTGAGATCGTCTCGAATGGCTACCCAGCTTGCCGCGAGATCGTTGGAACCCTCACAGTCGTGCGTACTGCAGCCAGCTCACTGATTGATGGCATGCTAATCCCAGACAGACCTGTCTCACAGCGTTCTACGTTCTGATTTCGATCGCCTTCTTCTACGCCAACGCCAACATTGGTCTCCTCATCATGACCGCGTTCGACTTTCTCTGGCTTATTGCTTTCATTGTTATTGCTGTCGTCCTTGGAAGGCCACTGTCCTATCTTCAGTGCCACCAAGTCGACAACTACGACGCGGCTACAAATGCAGTGAATGCGTTTGCTTTTACGCAAAGCATTGGTAGCAATCTTGGCAAGCAAGGCAACTATGTTGGATGGGCAGGCGCTACGAAAGCTAACTGCTACGAGACCAAGGCTATCTGGGGCCTCAGCATCGGGCTGTGCATTCTCTTTGCTTGCTCCGTTATGATCTTGCCAGTCCTCTGGATGAAAGCCAAGCGCGCAAACAACCCTGGCAAGCCCGGTTTCGCTTGAGGGAGAAGGCAAGACGAGTTACACACCACGAGCACTACTTTGCGTTGCTCAAATACCCCAAAAGTACCGGCATCAGGCGCCCACTGCAGCGGGCACAATCCCTCTTTGCATCTCGAGACGTTCAGGCGTTGCGTCACTCCTTTGTCAGCTCCAGCCTAGATGGCAGGCCGAGTCCTATGTAGCTCGACAATTAATGATAATGCCCATCATCAAATGTGTCCCTGCACTGCTGCTGCTGCTACTAGGGTTCCAAGCTTCCTCATAGAATTGTATTTCATTGCTTCGACGAGCTCCAACAAGTCAGGCACGTGTCAAGATACGAGAGATGAGCAATCAAGGTGGAGATGGGCATGCTGGACCACCAGAGGAGCAAGGCAGCCTGCGGGGGCCAAAGAGCAGGCTGAAAGGGGCATAGTCGGGTACGTGTTAGGTTAGTGACGCCTGTGACGCGAGTCGGGTGCCTGACCAAACAAGATGCTGCTCACCGCTGACTCGTCTTCTCTTTCTTCGTTGCTCACGCCCCCCATTCTTATTTCATTTGCTCTGCTTTCGTAATCTCAATGATTCAAACGCTGTTCGGCGTATCACTACTTGGACAGAATGGCCACGATGTCCGAGATCAAGAGCGACGTCAGCTACGGATCGCAGCTCAAGACCGACGACCCAGCGGCGCAGTATTGGGGATACCTCTTCAAACGTAACAGATCTCCTACCGAGAAGCTCGACAGACTACTGAGAGGTATTGCCGTTGGTATTGTACGCTTTCGTCCCTTCTCTCGGACCTCACGACCGCCCACTGACTCACTCCAGAGCAAGAAACACCCCATCCCAGAGACCCGCGACCTCACTCCATCCCAACTCGCCTCCTTCTACAAGGAGGTCGGGGGAAACTACGATCCTCTCTTCATTGACAACGACGCCTCCTCAATAGCTTTCGTATACAAGTCCCTCGGCTGCCTCCACTCCCTCCAACCCGACCTCTCCGCCGACGACGCCGACTATTCCGCCCCATCGATTCCCGCCCTCAAGCCCAGAGGTTTCGTCACATGGCAGACCATACAGCTCCTACTCGGTCCGCAGGAACATGCCGTGTTCTTGCAGAATGCCCTCAAGCAGTATGACATTCGCGATCCAGAGAGCAAACAACCATTCCCCAAGATACTCCCACTTGCTTGCTTTCCAGCACATCCAGACCCCGGTATGGAACGCTGGCACGATAGTGTTGCACACCGCCTCCAAGCAGACGTCGTGGATGCTACTTCCCGCCACCGCGAAATAGCACACCATTCACACTCGCACTCACGCCCAGTCTCCGCTGCCGCCGATGGTCCCAGCACGCCAGGCACAGAGCGTGACCGCTACTTCTCCGACTCTCACCACCGCACGGCCTCCGATGACAGACCCAAGATTGTGCGGTCCTTCTCCAAAGCTGCACCACCCAAGCTAAAAGAGGGAGGGAAGGCCGTGGCGCTGACCGTCCGGAACATTGCCAACCCTTTCCTCTGGTCTGGCGGCTCAAACCCAAGCGCGTCGAATGATCACGGGTCTCGTCAGCGAAAACACAGCCGGGACGCGCGCGTCGACGACGAGGACTATGAGCATCACCACTCCTCCTCGCGACCCCGCTTACCAAGGCAGGGCTCGCAATCCACCTCTCGTCCGCGCGCCGCCAGAAGAAGTCGGAGCGGCCATGCGCCTGGCACACCTGCAGATAGCACGTCCGACGAAAGACCGCCTCCTCGACATCAACCAAGGCGGCATAGGTCTCACGACCCAAGCACGAACGAATACTTTGGCCGAGGCTTGGATTCACAAGAGCAGACCCCGACACAGCCGTCACCGAGCACCACATACCTGAACGACCTATCGAACCCCAAGAGTCGCGAAAGAGAACGGAGAAAGTCCGCGGACTATGGACGCCAGCACTCAGATGAGTCCGGCAGCCAAAGCGGCGGGCGACGAGCACACTTCAGCGCGAACGAAGGACGGCGGAAGAGCTCAGGAAGTGCATTGTCGCCCGACGACGGACCTCCACGCGCGCCCCACAGCCACCGCAAAAGCGTCGGCGGCCGCAGCCCGAATGCGAATCTTGACGGACATGGAGGACGGAGCATCTCTGGCCGGCCTCGAGCAGCCACCAATTTCAAAGATCCCTGGTCGGACGCTGGCAGCCATGTCTCTGGGCCGTCGTCATTGCCCGCAGGCGTCGGGGTGTCAGGTGGTGGAGCGGGCTCCGACACAGGCGCGCCAAGCGTACGTTTCGACCGTCGGGAACCGCGCATGTACAGTCGCACTGCCGACGCGAACAGCTCGACTAGTAGTATGAGCGGTGGAAGCGTCGTCAGTCCGCGTGACTCCACGCCTGCGCATCGGTACGTCACCCCGGGCGGCGTGAATGGGGTTAGGGGGAGGGCATATCCTGGAGGTGAGGGATACCGTTGAATAACGGGATCTCGCAAAGAGAACGTTCTCGGTCAATGTACAGGAGGCGATTTTGAACAGGCGGCGTTTTATGTGCATGAGGACATGATGGCATGATGGATGGATACCCGCTCACATTTGATAATCGCCGGGATGGCGGCACGCTACTTGATAAACATACGGCTGCCTGAGACGGCTGCTTTTTCACACGATCTGTGTCACACTCTCTGATTATTTCCCCCTCCACCTAATGGAGTTTGTGCTTGGTCGCAGAGAATATGGCATGTAAACCCATCAACATAGTTGGACGAAGAGAGCAGGGTGGTCAAAAAGGACACACAAACCGGCAATTTCACCAGCATCCGAATTGTCGTCAAAACAGATCAACATGTTGTCGAGATGCTTATGACCATGCGTTTATCTGCTTCGTCATCGTGTACATGGCTATCCACTTACACTGCTTCATCAATTGTTGCAGGAGCAAGATCGTCTGCCCAACGTCTTGCTCGAACCCGGAAGTACTGGCTGTGATGCCATCTCATGCGAGGCGCTGCATATGAGCCCGGTAGATCGACAGCTGTTGAACGAGGGCTCGACATTTACGCGCCCTAACTTGCACGAAGAAGCCTAGCAGCTTGACGCAGCGAGAGGGTGGACTAAGCGGTGACGGCGGCGGTTGTTTCAGAGACCATGGTGCTCGCTCGAAGTCTTCATCATGAGACGTATCAGTCTTGACGATTTGGCCACCTCTCGTAGGGAAAAGATATGTATTAGCAACCTTGGTGGTCAGCAGAATCAACGACACAGTCGCATGAAGTCGCTCAAGTTGGATTCCTCGCCTCTCTCGCCGTCCCCACACTCGCCTCTGCCTCCTCCTCCAAACTCTCCCTCCTGCTCTGCTGCCCCTTCCACCACACATACGCCACCAGCGCCGCACCCACCGTGAACACGGTACCCAACAGCACCACATTCGCCGGCCTGTAATCGCCGTCAAACTCATCGTACGTCAACTTATCCAGCCCACTCTGGCTGAAGTTCCCCAGCCCCGCCAGGCAGATGATCAACCCGTACACCTTGCCGAACGTCGCGAACCCGAAGACCTTGGCGCTGTAGTCGGACACGGCGGTGTAGAAAAAGGGACGGTAAAGCACGAAGATGGCGACATTCGTGTAGGCGGCCCAGGGCTGCGGGATAAGGCCGAGGATGCCGATGGCGGTGGTAGTTCCGACGAGGATGATGAGAACGTAGACGGTGCGGAGGTGGTCGAGCAGCCAGCCTACGAAAGGCACGCTGAGGACGCCGCCTAAGGGAAGAACGACATCGAAGAAAGAATTCAGCTGTTTTGCGAAAGCCGGTGTAATGAGATGGGCGTACTGAGGGCGGATTGTGGCGACGAAGAAGTTTATGCGCGTCATTTGAGCGATTGTGAAGAGTGTTATGAGTATAAAGTAGGGTGTCATGATTTGGCGGGAAGCAGAAAGGTGGTGCAGCGTGTGTGGAGTATCACGCTCTTCAGCGGGAGCCGTGAAGGCGTCGAGGAGAGGTGATGTCTCGCCAGGATCTGACGTGCGCCGGCCAGAGGTGGGCGGGGTGGGTGACTCTGGCGCGTCGCCGGTCTGATATGAGGTGCTGGGCATGAGTGTGAGTTGCGCAAGGGCGATGCCAACCGGTACGACGAGATAGACTAAGAAGAAGCGCTGAGGGGTGAAAGCGCCGGCAGTCGATCGGTATATGAGACGGTAGATGAGGAAGAGGGCTGAGCTTGAGTCGAATGCTCCAGTCAAGAGGGCCAATACCAGGCCACTTTGCCGGGGGAAGGCATTGCTCAGCTGGAAGCTGGGTATAAAGACGCAAGGCCCGCCGAGAGCGAGGAAGAGGTAACCTGGGATGTAGCCATCGATATGGCTCTTTGACAGCGTGCCAGCGAATGCTAGAAACAGCGCGCCGAGAGACAAGAACACGCAGCCAAGCAGACTCGTTATACGTGGACCACAGCGATCGAGTATGGTTCCGATGGGCAGCGCTGCGACATTTGTGGATACGGCGGCGAGTGTAAACATCAGATTGAGTCTTAGCTCTTGCTGTTGGCAGACTTCAGTGCCATCTTCTAGCTCTTGCGAAGTGCACGAATCTCGATACACACCCTCAGCGATCAACACTGGCTTTAATGCGGCGTACCCAAAGACTACGCCAGCTGCTAGAAGACAATATACTACTGCGACCGCTACCTGCGCAACGCGGCGTGCCCCGGGGACGTCTTCGGCTGGAAGGGGTGTGGCAGACGGCTTGATGTCGGACAAAGGGTTATAGGAGAGACGTCGTGAGCCATTGGAGGCATGGGAAGGATTGCGCTCTAGTATAGGAGGCTCAGGCGACACACCATGCGCGCTCGTTGTAGAGGGCCGCCTTTGGGAAAGGGAAGATTGCGATGCTCGACGTGCAGACAGTTCGGTTGTAGAAGCGCGATGTAGGAGCGACATGGCTGAAAACCGAAGCAGTACCCAGTGCTAAATCTAAATGCTAAATCTGCAGCATCTGTCCGTGGGCTATGTGCTTAGCTCCTGGATCCACCGCAGGAGATAGCGAGTGCGGATGTTGAATTTCGTGGGCGGCATGTGTCTGGCGCTGAGGAGCATGCCCACCTGCGACAAAGTGACGGTGGGCGTTGTAGATTTGCAGCTGTTGCGGTAACTACGCTCCATGCGCAGTTTAAGCACGTTGATAACAGATGTGTGGTTGGAGCTGATGAGATGGAAAGGGTTGGGTTGCTATCAACAAACACAACTGGCTCCTGATTGGTCAATGTCTGTGGGGAAAAGGAAGGGGCTGGCAGGGGCTCTGATATTCATCACATCTTGACTTTCATTTTACCATTGCAAGACGTACTGTCCACAACTTCAAGCTTATCTGAGTCTGCTTTCCAATTCCAGGTCTTTAAAGACCATACAGCACGTACTGATCTCTGCGGCGAGTTCAGCACTACGAACATAATGCGAACCGAGCATCGTTCGAAAATTGCTTGGACGCCCTCGACACCATGTATACAATGCTACAACTCTCCGAAACAAGACAAGACGATGCACTACAGTTGACCGCCTCTCACGCCATACAGCACAACCCCAGCAATACCGGCAACCCAGCCTCCTATTTCCGGCATTATCAGTCGACTAGCCGCTCCAGTGTACGCCGAAGTCGCCACTGATGGCACACTCGATGATGGAGCGACCACAAGGGTTGGTGTCATCGCTGTACTTGTAATGGGTGCTGACGTGCCCGCGGGGCCGATGGCACCACTTGTGCTCTCTACGGGTGAGTTTGCAGAGACTGTGGTCGCGCTCGGCGTTGCTGTTGCGGTGGCTGTCATTTTAAACGTCAGCATGGTTATTTGGACACGGAATTGAAGATGTACCGTTCTTGGTGGATTTCGGATGCTTTGGTCGGTGGTAACTAGCTGTGGAGGCATGAGGGGTGAGCGAAACCGACGTACAAGTATCAGATGTCGCAGTCGCAGAGACGCCGGCCAGCTTTTCTAACCCAGCCGTAACGGTCATGACGTCGTAGTAATAGTTGTTGGTGCCCGGCGTGATGAGAGACGTCATGGTCTTGCCCCCATCACTACCCTGGTTGCCTGGTCCGATACCCGTACAAATTAGAGGTGTTGTGCCGCTCATTTCGCAATGAAGGGAACCCTGGCCACGACTGCCGGCTCCTATAGTCATGTCGTCTGTCCGCGGGGTCAGCATAGGCCTGACACGGACATGGCTGCTGGCAGTCGAGTCAATACTTACACGCGCTTGGTGCAACCGTGATCGTCATGCCCAGAACGGACGTAAGGTAGGAAGCCTGACTAGCATCGGCGTCGGTTTTGGGGTCATTGATAACGGGCATAGCGAAGTAGGTCGTCCCCGTCGGGGCGGCATTGATGATGGATGCTGCAGTGGAATCGCTGATGACGGGCATGTTGTCGATGAGGCTGGAATAAGTGGGGCCATCGCCGACGATGAGGTAGTTGACGACGCTCGTTGATTGTGCTGTTGTGTGGTACATGAGGCGGGGGATGAGAGCAGCGATGAAAACAAGTGCGCGTGGCATACTGATGTTGATGTTGATGCTGATAGTCTAGCCGACGGCCCAAAAGATCTAGGGAACGGACTACTTTAGACTGCCGGTCAAATAGACGTAATAAGTCACTCGGACACTGAGAATCACAGAGTTCGTTCTACTAAGGCCCTGCGTAATGAACAAAAGCCTCTACTTTTTCTTGCTCGAGGTAAGCTAGAAGCCCACTTGTAGTCGCTCTGGGGGCCGGAAGGATCAAACGCTCCATGAGATTTGGGGATCACTGCATTGGAGGGATTGCTGCGGGCAGATGGCTGTGCAACTACACCGCAGACTGCTACCTGAAATCCCTCCATGGGCTGGATGTGGAATGAAAATAAGGGTTATTCCAGACTGCAGCTCCGAGCAGAGTTGGATACTCGAGCAGATACAGCCATTCTCTGTGCCATGAGCGAGCGGCGTTCTGCGATAATGTCAGTGATTACACAGTATGCTTGTTCTGGTTTAGAACAAATCGTCTGGAGACAGCTTTTGGCTGGCTTGACAATAGCAAGCAATGCTACAAGCTATGGGAATTGCGTTGTGTTGACTTCAACAGCTGAAGCGCAGCCGGCCATTGCAAGCAAGCCCGTTATCATAGATTGGCGGGGGCAAGGCAGAAATCAACGCGTGAGAACAGTTATTGAAGCCTGACAAAAGTTCTCCAAATGTTGTTGACTGTACGTTTCGGAGAGGGAAAAGAATGCCTCGCAGTCCCTCTACGCTGGGACAAGGATGGCATCAAGCCCTTGACGCGACTTCTTGATATGACAATTCATAGACGCGGTCATCTTCACAAGAAAAAGAGAGCGAAGCGCGAAAGAGTCTTATCGCGTTGTCGAAGCATATGAAGAACAGAACTGCGAACAAAGATTCAAAAACCGGAAGCAACAAGAGATTCTTCGTGAAGGAGGGAGGCAGGGAATGCTCACAGCCGAGGATTTAGGGGCTAGAGGCCCCCTAATATCTCCATTCCAACGGATTACTGGGAGGTGGGAGTTTATTTTGGGCCACCACGCCGGAGAAGGCTCCGTTCAGAAAGCAAAAGCTGAGGTGCAGCTCTGATTGGACGGGATCATGTCACATACAACATCATGCGTTTTCTATCATGATACAAGGCGTGCTGTCTTCAAAGCACTTCGCACGTGAAGCTCAGCGACCTCTGTGCTTCAGATATCAACGGTTCCCACGGCAACGGCGATGCCCCTGAGGGAGGATTTCACCCTTCACCACCCTGGAACACCGACTTCTTCAATCTTGCATCTACGACCTTGACGGAAGCACAACACGTACAGTTCTGTACGCGCTTTCGAATCATATAACTTTCCAGGCAAAGCGACTACATTTGAAACTTCGATTCGCGCCTCGAAACTTCGGGGGGTTAGAGTCTTTTCGAGCGAGTTAGAAGATGTTTTCAAAAAAATCGTATGCTCTCAACAATGAGACACTAATACGATGTCATGTGTGACATGCATGTCTGGAAGTTTGAAAAAGATCGGTGTTCGAATGGGTGACCTGTTGTTGGTGGTTGGCACCGGCTTGAACATGATGATGTGAATCTTCTTTGGACGCGTCCGTGGTAGGTGACTTTACGATCTGCATGCACTCCTACAGCGGCGTATGTAACGCAATCCCCACGTATCAGCATCACCAAGGCAGGGTCGAGCGAGGTCAGAATGCAGCCGAGAGTAGTTTGAGACGAGTCCGAGAGACCAGCTTCACTTTTGATTCACACGTGCGAAACGAACTATGTCTCCTCACCAAACCTCCGCATTGTGCAGAACGCAACAATGTCTCCCTATACCAACTTCAAGCCTTTGGTCATGATCGTGAGGACCTAGGCTGCATCACAGATCTCAGACCTGGGTGATATCGGAGTCCTGGTAGATACAATTCTTTCCATCAGGTCCAGACCCGTTTTCCTTGGGCTCATCGCCGCTCGTGTTGCCAGTGAAGGTCGTGCAAATGTCCTTGACACCCGAGACCTTGATGTTGGTGAGCGTGGCGGTGTCGCCGTAGTTGGAGTTGATCCCGGCGAGCTCGGAACCTTCCTTCGCGGTGATGTCGTCCATGATGACGTGGCGCGCAGGCATACTTTTGCAGTTGCCACAGGAGCGGTAGAGCTTGCCGAAGTCGCTGACGGTGAAGCCAGAGACGGAGAGCGTACCACCACCGTTGTGCTGGAGGACCTTGTCCTCAGCGCCGAACGCACCACCGCCGGTGATCTTGGTCATCTCGCCATCAGCCTGGTTCTTGATGGTGAAGGCGTCCTCGCACACGGCCGACCACCAGACATTGACGAGTTGGCAGTTGCCCTGGCAGTGAACGCCCTCGATCTGGTTCGGGCCAATGATGACGTTGGAGAGCGTGCCGCCGTTCTCAATCTGAAAGACGGCGTCGCTATCACCACCTTCGGCTTGGCCAGTGCAGCTGACGCCGCGGTCAAACATCTTCATGCCACCATCGAAGGTCTCACCGGCGGCAATGGTCTGCGCCGCCTTGAGTACGGAGGTGCCGGAAGATGCTGGGAGGGCACCACCAGAGCCACCTGCTGCGGCCGCGGCGGGCTGACCAGTGACAGCAGGGGCAGCGGCTGCGGAGCCAGATGCAACGGGAGTGGCAGCGGCTTGCGAGGTCTTCTTGCTGGACTTGGCCTTCTTGATGGAAGTGGCACGGCGCACGACTTGCGCAACGTCGACGGGTGCGTAGGGGTTCTCAATGGCGCGGATGGCCTTGGCGCTGTTGGCATCGAGAGGAGTGGCGATAGTGCACGTGGCTGCCAGGCTCAGCAGGCAAGCAGAGATGGTAGAGGCTTTCATCTTGAAGATTGGTAGTTGGTATCGTTGGGATTTGGTGTTGAAAAAGGGAGGCTTGTCAAATAGCGAACCGGCGCTGGTCGTTGAATGGATGTAAAGAACGGACTGCAATGATCTGCTAAACGAGTGTGTGAGCTTGTCGCTTGCAAGAGCGCATTCTCAATGGCAAATACTGAGAGTACATATACTGCTTCTGGTGCCAAGAGCCAAGCCTGATTCGAAACAAGCCTCCACAAAGACCCATGTCAGTAGGGTCCTTGAAGTAATAGAACCGACTCAAACCTTTTTTGGCTAGAGACAGCGGCCCCACCATGGCGCGGCGGTGTTGTCTTCCGAAGACGAGCGCCTGCCACATGCGTGCTGGCAAAAAGGTTCTTTCCGCATCGCAGCGTTTCACGGTCGAAAAGGTCCAACTTGAGGGTGCTCTCCGGCGGCTACCACTGATCGTTCGCTATGCGTGCGAAAACGATAAATTTCTAATTAGCAAAGTAGCTGATTGTAGCAACAATTGAAACATCGTTATATTGATGCCGTGGCAAGCACAGTCAAGATGGACGTCAGGTCTCAAGTAAGCTACCACCTTCAGTGGGTTGTAGGTCAGGCTCAACCACTACCACATAGCTGTTGAGAGCTCGAAAGCCAGGAGAATAACATGGAATTGCACGTGAAGCTGTCAATTGTTGCAAGCAACAAGCATCTAGAAGGCGCGCAGAGCCGCCCGAAGTTGACGCTGGCGCCGTGAAACTGCACATCTCTTTACACCTCCTTGGCAACGGGGATCATGAGGAGACTCTTGACTTGAATGCCGAAAGAGCCCCTTGGATGCTGCATGTCCTCTTTCTGTGGGATACGGCAATAACAGCATTTGCGCGCTGAGAGCATCGTTGACTCAAATATGAGCATGGCGAAACGCTCGTTGACGACGGATGAGGAGGAGGGGTAGATTACACGAGCGGCACAACCGAACTTGAAGGCCCAGCCAGCTCGATAGGTTTCTGCGACGAGAAGGTCGAGAGTATGCCGTGCGAGAGGCAGGACTTGTAGTGCACCTCCGGATCGAAGGGAGTGAGTTTTCACTGTCCAATTGTACGCCACGACGCTGAGTGGCATGGCCGAGGGTGACAAGCTTTGCAAGTTTGAGAAAAGAAGGTTTCGGAGGAGACTTCGACGACCTTGCTATTTTGGGTATAGCGCCTACTATCTTGGGTATAGCCAATACAGGCCCCTTTTTGAGCCTCATCAAAGCCTGTCCGGTCCAAGGTTGGAGTTCTCAGTATTGTATTTCTTACATGTAGAGGGCGTAGATGGCGACAGCGAAGCACGATTAGCAATGCAGGCGGCGATATGATAATATTAGTCCAGCTGCTGCAATCCATGCTCTTCACGAGAAGAGTGGTCTTGAGGGTGCAGTGATGAGAGGCGCCGCTGCGGACATCCAGCGATTCCTTTCGACGACTGTGCGGTGAGCGATACTCATCACCCAAAAGACGACCAATTAGTTTTGCAGTCCAACGTTGCTTGCCGAAGTGGCACTTGAAGTCCAGAGACGGTATTCTCTTTTCGGTGCAAAGTCGGGGGACAGTCGTCCGAAAGACCGCTATTGCTCGTTGTGGAGCTAGCGCTCTCACCAATATCTTCTTGTGCATGAGCTGTCACAGCACAGCGAACCGGTGCGGCCAAGCGAGTCAATTCCAGTCAAACTAGACTTCCGGTATAGAAAGCGACGGCCATCATGTCCATGTCCGTCGACGAAGCCGCCACGGCGCGGGCTGCAAAGCCAACGCCCAAGACATCCGACTCGGTCTTCGAGCAGCTGAGCATGAAAGGCAAGACTGTCATCATTACCGGCGCCGCTGATGGTATTGGCTTTGCGGCGGCTGAGGCTGTTGCCGAAGCTGGTGCGAACATTGCTCTGTGGTACAATAGTAATCCCGCAGCCGTCGAGAAAGGCAAGGAGCTGGCCAAACGTCATGGCATCAAGGCCCAAGCATATCAGGTAGAAGTGTCAAAGCCAGAAAAGGTGGAAGAAGCAGTCAACAAGGTCGTGCAAGAGTTTGGTCAGATTGATGTTTTTGTCGCTAATGCTGGAATGGGCACGAACAAGCGGGTGATCGATCAGAGTGTCGAAGAGTACAAAAGACTTATGTCTGTCAACGGTGAGTGTCATCAGCTCGGATGACTCCACAGCACGGCTGCTAATCAGTGACAGTCGATGGCGTATTCTATTGTGCCAAGTACGCTGGTCTCGTCTTCGAGAAGCAAGGCTTTGGCAATTTGATCATCACCTCGAGCATCTCAGCTCACATTGTCAATGTGCCTATAGATCAAGGTGTAAGTACGCAGTGGTGACGCGTTGCATCTTGACCTAATCGCTCCACAGATCTACAACGCCTCAAAGGCGGCAGTCGGCCACCTGGGTAAGAGCTTAGCGAGAGAATGGAGGAGCTTTGCCCGCGTCAACATCATCTCTCCCGGCTTCTTCGAGACAAAGCTGGGAGCTTCGCCTCAAGTCATCAACGAGGCGCATCGAATGGCGGTCCTTGGTCGTCAAGGGAATGTGCGGGAAATTAAGGGCTTGTTTCTCTACCTTGCAAGTGACGCGTCTTCGTACCAGACTGGTAGCGATGTCATTATTGACGGAGGGTATACTCTGCCGTGAGGAGATTGTGCCGACGACAACGACACTCGTTCTGGCTTGGGGCTGAATGCTGCCATTATGCAGTTTCTTGCTGTCAAACTTCCAAGGAGTGTGCCTTACGGCATGCCTATGACACCTTACGCCAACAAGCATCCCGCAAACCCGTCTAGACAATCACTAGAATCTCTGAGAGTTTTGCAAACGTTTGCAAGAATCTCGTCGTTTGCTCTTGGCGTTCAGTGTCGCCATGGCAACTTCCCCACTTCATACGTTAATCTTGTCTTCGACCACCTCTCACTTTCCCATCTGACCGACAGGTTACATGAGCTCGCAGCTCGTCCCGGTGGCGATGTCCATCCACACGATCGTGGTAATAATCTAAGGCGTGGCCTCATTGGCCGGCTTTAGTAAGCACAAGACTGCATTTAGAAGACCGCCCCTTTTGCAACTCCTCAGCCTTGATGAACATCGCTCAACGTAGTACGAGCGATGTTTGGGTCACCGTAGTATGGTGTCGGATGAGAATCCGCGTGCAAATGCCACGCGTTCCCATCCCGTAAGCTCATTGTACTGCGATGCTCCACTACGCTTCCGGTGTGGCCGTAACAGCCCGGTCTGCCCTTGCGTCAATTACGGGTACCCTCAGACTCAGCATGCGCGATTTGAGAGCACCGGCGTAAGGCTTACAAAAGTGCAACGTCTTGGTATTTGTACGAGATGTAAGCAGAAGTGTTGCAGCGGTTGCCTGCATACGAAGGTGAGTGTCATCAACACTTTCGCTACGTTTGGCCAATTATGCGACCGGACATTGCCATAGAAAAGTGTCTCACACTTTCTCATACTTCTACGAGTGTTTCCCGACCTCCCCTATCGCTCGACTGATTCCCCTACGATCTCTCACCCAAGATTTGAGGAACAGGGAAGATGAAGACAATGATGGGCAAGAAGCTCTGCTACCTGCCTCTGGTGCTCGCTATCGCCGGCGTCTCGGCACAGATGTCCGATCCCAATGGCCTCCTCGCCTGCCTCAACAACGCGTCGATTCCCACCATCATTGCCAGCGATTCCCTCTACGCCGCCGCCGCTTCGACCTGGAACACTCACTACCAGTACCATCCTGCTGCCATGATCGCCCCCACCGACTCCTCTCAAGTTGCCTCAGCCCTGGTTTGCGCGAGCGACAACAACATCAAAGCGCAGCCAAAGTCTGGTGGGCACTCTTACGCTTCCTTCTCAGCCGGGGGCGCGGATGGCTCGCTCGTCATCTCCCTCGAGAGCTTCCAGGATGTCTCCATGGACGCAAACAACGTTGCTGCGATCGGTGGAGGCCAGCGCCTCGGCAACATGGCCATCGCTTTGAACGACCAGGGCCGCGCACTGCCACATGGTTCGTGCCCTGGTGTCGGCATCGGTGGGCACGCTACGCACGGCGGGTATGGGTACCTGTCCCGTGCCTGGGGTCTCACACTGGACACTATAGTGGGGATGGATGTCGCACTGGTCAATGGCAGTGTCGCTCACGTGAGCGCTACCGAGGATCCAGACCTTTTCTACGCGCTTCGCGGCGCCGCTGATTCCATTGGCGTGGTCACGACGTTCTACATGCAGACGCAGCCTGCACCAGCTTCGATCCTGTTCTTCTCGTACCCCTTTGGTCCTGGCATCCTGGGCAGTGGCACTGGCGACGTGGCGGCCGACATGCTGAGCCACATCCAAGACTTCGCGCTTAACGCCAGCGTCGTCGATGAGCGCATCGGGTTTGGCATCTACATCGACCAAGGCAGCTTCTCATTATCTGGCAGCTTCTACGGCGAGCAGAGTGAGTTCGACGAGAAGATCAAGCCGGAGCTCTTGCGTGGTCTACCGATCGTCCAAGAGAGTCTGCAAGTCGTTGACTGGCGAGGTTTGTTGGATATCTTCGCTGAGGGACAGGGACCATTGATCGAGCCTGTGGGTGTGGGATACCAGCAACATTTTGACGCAGTTAGCATTGCTTGTTCTAATTGTCCACTATCCAATGTGGACCTGTGATACTGCTACTAACTCGACATAGTTTGTGAAGTCACTCTTCTCACCAGAAGCATCGCCAATCACCCACGACGCCTGGCTGGCATACTTCAACTACATCATCCAGCAAGGCAAGCTTGCTGCACCAGCGGTAAGTCCTCTCAGCTCCCCATAATAGCGAGAATCCCTCCGCATCGCTCAACCTGCTCATTGACGCCCTGTCTGCACTTCTCACGTACACTAACCTCTACAACTTCATATAGACATGGTACTCCATTCTCGACCTCTACGGCGGCCCCTCTTCCGCCGTCAACGCGGTCCCATCGTCTCTCACTGCCTTCCCCGACCGCAGTGCTCTCTTCTCCTTCCAGCACTTCGGCTACACAAACGACATGAGCGCCCCCTTCCCCGACAGCATCCAGCCGTTCATCGAAGGCTTGAACGCCGCCATCCCGGACGCGATGCCCGGCGTGCCGTTTGGGGCATACATCAATTACCTGGACGCGAGTCTCACCGCGGAGGAGGCTCATGATGTGTATTACGGGCAGGAGACATATGAGCGCTTGCTTGGGGTGAAGGACCGTGTGGATGCGGGGCGCGTGCTGTGGAATCCACAGGCCGTCGGGGTCTAACATCGCAGGTGGCTCACGTCGTCGCGTTGCGTTAATTCAGATGGTGAAGTTCAGACGCTGCGTGAGCACCGTTAGGGTGCCTACGCTGTGAGTGCTTACCACTCATCTCGCGAGTGATGTAGCAAAAGCGTAAAGCAGCAAAGAATTGACCCTGATCTGGGGTTCAGACGGATCACTGCATTGGTGTTCGCTTCCGGTTCTTGTAAGCTTGTGACTGTAAAAGTGTTGCGCTGTTCATTCCATGGGTATCACATCTATACATTACCGCTAAACCCTCAAGCCACTTGCGTGGACATGCTGTGTCTAATGCATCCTATCCTGCTCCTTTGGCTCGGGCTGGAGCTCCATCCACCACGCACCTGATATGCCGATGATGGCATTGAACGCATCGTTGCGTGCATCGAAAGTCATGCCATAAAGCTCATCAACATGATCAGGATGTGCGGCATGAGACATCTCAGAGGGTGTTTGATGCGCACTCAGATGCTCGCGCCACAATAAGACAAGGGCGTGTGGCGGGCGTCTGCTTCCTGGTTTACCTGGTCGCTTGCCTTTTCGTACCTCAAGCATGTGTGACCATCGACGCTCCCAGCACCTCGCGCCGCTTTTGGAAAACCGAGAACGCTCGACGAAGCGAATGGTATGAGAGGTTAGCTCTAGCATTCCGCTGCGGCCCTCCCAGCGAGCGGAAAATGAGACGATAGTAGCTGCAGCCGGTCCATTATTGTCATGAACATCTTTGGCAGTGCCAGCGGGTAAGCTCGTGACGGCGTCCTCGAAAGCTTCATCTTCGGAATCCGACAATTCGAGGTCATCGATGGGAAGCGGCACGCCTTGCTGCGCCATCGAGTTCCATGCGCGAGTGCGCAAATAGCTGAATATGAGCTCAGCTATACGAATGCGTTAGCACCCTATCTTCCGCGTGGCAGATACGACAGAACAAAGACTCACAGGATGTTGGGCTATCCCAGTACATCCATCTCATCGGGTCGACTGCGTGTCTGAACCTAGGAAAGTTCGTCGATATCGGTCGGCTCAAGAAGAAATACAGGCCTCCCGCGAGCCAGAACACCTTGATGCTATAGTCTAATCGCGGTATCGCTGAGACCAAGAACAGCGCGACATATGCAATGCATGTTGAAGTCGTTGAGGTAACGTTGCGCCAATCATAGTAGTTTGCCGTCGATTCCAGAAAGTCTGCTACATCCCCGACTTGAAGCTGAAGCCAAGGCCCGAACTCGTCGAGCATTGGCTCGAGCCAGTGTTCTTGACCGTGTCTGACGACCAACTCACTGAGCATTGATGCGCGTTTCGTGGCCTCGTGTGCACGCTGGTGTGAATCGCGCATCCAGTGGCGAGTGTGCCTGCCAGTGCGATTTGTAACGACTGAGAACAGAAGATAGCCCCACTGCTCGCCACAACAGTCAGAGTCAAGGTCAACGAAGAGGATTTCAAGAGTACTCACGTAGAAGGTCATAACATAACCCGTTTTCAAGAGCACCAAGAAGAGTATCAGCCACCTCGCCGTCAACCACGGATCTTCCCATGAATACACTTTGCGCACGCGCATCCACCACAATTGAAATGCCTCGGAAGCAACTAGGAGACGCTCGATCTGGCTGACAAGGACGTCGCGATCATAAGGGACCTCGTTTGTCGGATCAATGTAGTGCATTGAGCAATCTTGACAGGCCCAGAACATAATCTACATTAGCAGTCAGCATGCTTGCCAATCATCTGCGCTCTTGCACTGTGTGCATACGTGACCAATCCACCGTATCCAGTCTGTGCGAATGTACCGCCCTTGGGGATCATGTTGCTCATACAACCGCTTTGGTGGGAATGCTAGCTCGCCCTTGCGGATCACCCGAGCTCTCGTCACATATCTGGACATGTGCCATCCAGCGTGTAGTTGCTTGCGCTCTTCCTCAACGTTCTCCAGTGTCTCCTCCTGCTTGTGCGTTGCGTCCTCCAGCTCTTTGACAGGCGGCTTGAAGCCATCAGGCCCTGCGTCGAAGGAACCGCCGCGAAGCTTTTCGTCGGCCGCATCCAGCTGATCGTGCGCGTCGAGCCATGTCTGATCGGCGTTGACTTGATCTTTCAGCCAGGGGCGCTCGGTTGCCAGAAGTTTGCTTGTTGCATGGCTTTTCGCTGCCTGTCTGGGATGCGCGATCGCGTGGCCAACTTTACGCGCGCCATCGCCAATCTTCTGGCTGCGCGACCGCTGCTCGTCTTCTTGATTGTGGGGGGATGCATCTGCGGAAAAAGCAGCGCTATCTGTTATGCCAGGGAAGCTGTTCTCATGGTCTTTGAACCCGGATCCGTCTTCTCTAGGTAGGGTCTTTGTAGCGCTCGCCCAGTCCTTGACTTTGATGGCGGCGGCGGGTTTCATGGGTCGAACAGATTAGCAGATTGGCGACAGGGTGAGCAGGTGGGCGCGACATATTGACGACGAGCTTGAGACGGACCAAGCATTGAAGAAAGCAGCCGTTGCGAGTCCAGCCAACATGCGTCATTCCGCCGGGATCGTTGCCAAGACATGCCATCTCGTCCAGAGAAATGTTTCTGCACAAACAGCTAGCATCCACGCCCGTTACAATCGCATCCCGGCCGATCGTTCCAGAGCAGTGCCGGCAAGCAGGCCGCTAAAAGGAACATGAAGAGGTACAGAATCAAATGCGTGAATGCTCTGAGCCATAACTCACGGCTTCTTCTATGGTCTCTTTTGTCCGCTCCACCGTCTATGGCGATGTTGGTTCACATCCCATTCCCTTCTCGATGCACATGCGCCGCTCAGACGTGGTGCTGTGCAAACGACAAGGCTGTCAGACCTTGCAGGCTTCCTGCATCCACGGCGTACCGTCATGACTGAGGTGCGCTACCCTGATGTGCAGCAAGTAATCTTCGTCTGCGAGTAGACTTGAACATAGTGGCCATGACAAGAGACTCTTCCATCTCAACAAATAAAAAAGATCAAAACGTCCTCGTGAAACAAGTACAATTGTCAGTGTTGTGCTGCACCAAAACCCCACTCTGTACGCCCAAGCTTTCAGCAAGGCAGAATGGCTGCCAGCTCCTTTACTTTCTTTCCGGCTTCCAACCTCGACCCTGAATGTAAAGGCGGTGGGCAGAAACAGTAGTCTTGCGATAAATACGCAATAGCCGTCATCCCATTCAAATGGCTGCCCCCGCCATAGGCGACATCAAAACATTGATTGACATCACAATTGACCTGTACAGAAAATTCAAAGATGCTGGGAATCAGATCGATCGCATGGGAGAAGACATGAAGGATCTCAGTCTCTACATCAAAGACGTAGACTCATTCCTCAGAAAACACAAGGCGATCATTTCGCGGGCCGATACCCGGTACGCACGGCGCAAGCTCAATCTTACCCTCAAAGATATCCAAGAAGCCGTCGAGCAAGTACTGGACATATTCAGAAAATGGGATTCAAGAGAAGGCCTTCTCGAAAGAACAACATGGGCGTGGTTCCGCTCCTATCCTGATAAGCTTCGGTCGCTGAGTGAGCGCTTGCAACGATATCGCGGGTCATTATCCGACTGGTTGGCGCAAATGGATAGATGGGTCATATTCGCTGCCATCAATGATGGTTCGGCCGCGCCAGTGGCACCAGCAGCACGGGCTGCCGCTGGAAGGCCCGCATATGTGGCCCCCTTGACGGAAGCGCACCTCCAAACGCAGTTGCCGAGCTCGCAACGAGATGTCTATACGTCTATAGAGACAAAATATGATCCACCAGGGTCAATAGCACCGGGCTTCCAAGCCTCTACTGAGCTATCTGGCTCGGAGACAGTGAAACCTCTGTCAAAGACATTGGAATCGGAGGTGGGGCAACCGCCTCTCGAGAGTACAGATCCAAAGCCCGTACAAGTGTCTACTCATATTACTCCACTAGAAAGCACAAGAGGACACAACAAAGGAGTGACACCGACATTGCAAGCCTCTGTTACCGCATCTGGGCACGAGACCCTGAAAACTCAATCAAAGGCGTTGGAACCGGACGTGATGCAACCGCTTTCTGAGAGTACAGACCCAGAGGTAGTCCAAGCGTCTACTACACGTCGCCCACGGCTAGACACAAGAAGCCAGAACAAAGGAGGTACACAACTAAAGCTTTTCGGTGAGGTCGGGGACCTTGCAGAGGCACGCAAGAACGTCCTTTTCCTAGGCAAACACGATACCGGCCGAGCCGTCATTGCGCAATGCTACGCATAGCTGCTGTGCCACATAACGCAGCGCGTTCAGGGCTACTGGCCACTCGCACGTATTCATTCAGCGGGCATCAAGGTGGAAGGCGTTGGCGACGTTGGTGCGGCTCAAGAGGCCTATGACATCACGACGAAGCCCTCGGGTACCCGTCCTGACCAGATTGCTCTGGACGCTTTATTTAACAACAACACATTTTCGTTCGAGCATCGAGACAATATTCAAGCGACTGCAAGGACGCATCCGGCGCGAGGCATCACAATGGATTACCTTGGGTACGATTACATCATTGTTTTCGACAAGTACATTCGCCGTAAATTTGAACAAATCACTGCGTTTTTAGACCAGGACAATCCGGAAAGACAAGCAAGACGAGCAAGAGTTTCCGTCATAAGTCTGGGTCACTATCATCCAAACTCCAAGGTGCGGTCAATCAATAGTCCTAACGGAGTCTCTTATAAAGACGATCGAGATTATTGGAACATTGTCACTGCACAAGTCAAATTGGCGCTCAAAGAATTCTTGAGGCAAGAACTTGGCTGGAAAAATCCTCAGCAAGCACCAGCGCGTTACCCTATCCTACCGAAAACACGCCCAAAGATAGAATCAATGTGGGGTTGAACGTGTACGATGGATTGGAGCGGGTTCAAAGTCGGACGTAATTGTTACGTCAATAACGACATATGTGCTTGTGGACGAGATGGCCACTCGACTCCTACCGCTTCACGCGGTACTCTCGGGCTTCTGCGAATCACCGCCCTGGATCATCTTTTCCACGCGGTCACCAGGCTCAACGATATCTCGAGCCATAACCTCTCGCTGCTCGTCCTCGCCGATCTCAACTCCAGCGCTCTCCATGATGAAGTCCCCAAGCATACCCTCCGCCTTGGTTGGTGCTTTCACTGCTTTTTTCAAGGCATGATCATCACTTTGGAAGAATTCAATCCTTCTCGATCCTTTTGCACCATACGCATCATATAGCTGTTGCGAACAGCTCGAGCGGAGCGTCTGGTCTTCAGTTCCGTGCAGCAATAACACCGGCTTCGGTGCCATCGACTTGATACCATTCGTCTCGGCCGTCTGGCTAGCCACTGTCGCTACCGCCACGACACGATCATCAGAGCCACCGAGAGTGTAAACCACCGCGCCGCCGAAGGACCATCCTACCAGCACGAATCGCGAAACGCCGTATCCATTCTCCAGATAGGTCATTGCAGCTTTGACATCGTTGACGCAGTATTTGTTTTGCGCTGGATATCGGTAGTCCAAACGTAACACTGGGATGCCCTTCCGCAGGCTTGCGAGCTTGTCCGCCATCGACAGGTAGATTGAGCTTGGGCCTACCACACCACCAGAAGCTCCTGACAGGAGGATGGCAGCCGTCTTCTCACGGCCTTCGTGCTGCTCGCGCCGATAGTTCTGGGGAACGTGGAGCATGCCAGCGACAGGGCCGGGACGATCGTCAAGCTTGACGTTGAGGGAGAGTGGCTTGATGTTGCAGAGCTGTTTGTTGGCTTTTACGGATTTCTGAAGGTTTGATGCCAGTGGCGCATGATGCAGAGAGTTATTATCGAGGAGTGTAGATGGGTTGTGCGGTTGCTGCAGAGGAGCGTCGGAAGAGAGTGAGTCAGTGGCGGCTGCCACTGTTGACAGTATAGCCCTCTGTTGTAGTAAAAGAGACCGGCCCGACAGGGGATCTCGTGTGAACTTGGCGATGTTGCGGAAACTCGAATTTCGGAAGAATGCCCTCATAGATATTGAAGGGACATCATGCTCTCGAACGGTGAAATAGGATCGAGGTACCGCTTGCCACCTGGTTCCGAAGATGGCAAGCGCGATACGCAGCTGCTCGCTACCTCGACGAGAACAGCCGTTTAGGCACCAAGTTACACCTCTTACCTTCTCCAGGTGATTGAGCCTACGAACTTAGAGCACGTGTCTGCTAGATCATTGTATGATTGCTGTTTCTCTGCTAGTGGGCTACGGCGCGCGTGTGCAAGTGGGGTTATCCTGATTGCGCGTACTGGTACCATGCATTGTATCATTTGATATATTTTATTAGAAAGCGTGCACACCATGTACGCACATAGCACCGTGGTACGAGCGATCCCGTCCGCTCTCGCTTATCTAAGCACGGTAGCGGGGAGTTAGTACTGCGGTCGGTGACGACGTGGGAATCCTTCCTTGTGTACGTTTTGCTTTTTGACTGTTCATGAGCACAAGAACGAGAAGATGGACGATGACACGCTATTTGCGTACTCGTGTGCTCGGTGGTGGGTTCACGAATCGTACCCGTGCCGTGTCAATGGAGGTACGCGTCCGGATGCGGTTAGTGCAACCATTGAAACGGGAATATCTCCTTTTACAGAGTACCTTTGAGCATTCGTGCGTCTCCATGGATGAGCATGACCGTGAGGCGCTCCATCATTATTGCAACAGGGTGTAAGAGCTCTGGGAGTGATTACAACAAAGGCGCTGAATACCGGACATTAAACTTGTAGGACCTATAGTAGCATTGGAACTACTGTTCCCTTAAAGAAACGCAGCTACGAGCTTGCTTCGTAGGCACAGATGCCCTCGAGTCCGCAGAACGCCAGAAAATGGAAGTGGTATCATCTGAAAGCCGCTGCATCCTGCGTCAAGCTCCGTGAACTGCCTGCGCTATCTCCCCAAACGCCATGAAATGTGACACTAGACTTGGTCCGTGTCCCTACTGCTTCAGAATCGGCTTCTGTTTCGTCGATATCCTTGCGCCATTCGCTTAGACGGCGCTGACCTTGGTAGAGTGCCTGGTGCGACCGCTCTTGCCGCAAGTGAGGACCTTGACGATGCAGCCGATGATGATGGAGAAGAAGGCGGCGATGCCGTTGAAGATGGCCTTGATGACGCTAATGATGGTGTTGATGATGCCCATGATGCATCCGCCGATGGCGTTGACGGTGCTTCGGAACTGTTGGATGTCAGCTACTTGATGTTTGAATCGGTTGGACAGCGACAGGATGCAGCGCGGCGGCAGAGCGCGTGAGTGAATGACTTACACATTGACCGAGACCCATTGTGGCTGGATTTGCGTGGAGCTTGGTGTTTGGAGTTGGATGAGCGAATTCTGTTGACGAATATGCTCAGAATATATGTGGGTGAGAGTGTTGTTTGTTTGTGGATGTGGCTGAGGCGAGCAATGTATGGAGGAGAACGAGCGGAGTTGGGTGAAGAAAGGAGCAGGAAAGCAAGAAGCGCGCGCAAGGAGGCAAACACGATCGAGGCAGGTCTAATCAGGGCAATTTAATTGCGTATGACGCCGCGTGACGCGTGCCCTGGCAACAATGCGCGAAGTGGGAAACAGGGAAATGAGCAGAGCCTTGTCTCACAATTGTCGCGGAGATTGCGGGATTTTGTACATTCTATTCAGATGTGCATCATTGCCTAAGGAGGTCTCAACGCCAGACAGCAATTTGATGTCCACATCAGCCTTGTTGCTGTATTTTGAAGCGAAAGAGAAGCAGAGCGTGCTCGTGGGGAATGAAAGGATCGCCCGGAGGATTTCCAAGTGTGGCGCAGGCTGTGGCGCGATCAGCGCGGATGCAGGGATATTTGGCATTAGCGCCACGCTAACAGCGAACGGCTATCATGCTTTCCTCTTTGCGTCGTCGTCGCGCCCTATCTTTCCCAGCCGCCACAAGGAGATCGAAGATCCGTCATTACTCGGTATCTGATGCACGCTGTTTCTACGGAGCGCTCCTCCACTCTCATGCAGTGAGGTGGGTAAGCTCACTCGCGTCTCGGCATTGAAAGCCGCCAGACCATAAGAGCAGCAACCCGCAGAGAGCCTTGACGTACGGAGTAGTCTGAGAAACCTTGCAACATTGATGTTTGCTTGCTGCAGAGCTACTCACTGCCAATGTTCTCAACATGATAGATCGATTGCGAACCAGCAACCCACCCTGACGCATACGGCATGAACCCAGGATTCTCCCGCCAGGACGACATCGGAAGTGACTGCAGGCCACTCCCTTCACATGAAGCCTGATCGTCCTCGTGCAGACATAATCGGCGGTGCACGAGCGGGACGCGAGCAATGAGCACTGCACCATATCTATGAGATCATCGTGATACAGGTCGCCCTCCACGTGCGAGCTTCACGACGCTTGGCATGCGTTATCTCAGCTTTAAAGAGAGTTGAACGTCGGCGTATTGAAGCGCCAGATCCCCTGCAATATAATGCTATGGCGTCTTTACGTCCATTGAATACGATATACTCACAGCTATAAGACTGGGACTATGCAGTCTGGTTTAGATAAAAGCGGGGGTCAGACGCAGAGCGAAGAAGCTGGCCCGTCACTGACGATAAGCCATGACAGCTCCGAGGGCGAGTAAAGCCAGGAAGCAGGGAAAGAGAAGACAGAAGGTCTGAAGAGTTGGACGAGATGGGACGATACAGTGGATGATGCACCTAGGACACCGGTGACACTGCTTCTACGGTATTCCCTCCTTCCAAGCTTCATGTCCTTTCCTTGTCTCCTTGCCATCGCTCATTTCTCTGGGAAACGACTCCCCAAGATGCCGCTGCTAATGTTCAGCACATTTGTTCCTCTCCCATACCGACGAACTCGCTGGCTTCTCAGACTTGCTGACGGATGACTTTCCTGCCCAAGCTTCTCAGCTCGTTTGCGGTGGGATAAGCGAATAGCAGTCTCCACATTATCCGGACACTGCTGTTGAAAGACAGTTTGACGGCTCCAATTTGCCATGAAACTTCATGGAAACACCTTGAAGCCCCCTACGCATCCTTTCTGAAACAAGCCATGCTTATCATACTTCCGGCTCACGCCCTTCAAAATCTCTCTATTCTTCTCTCCGTAGCCGGCGATCGGGTCTTGACTGCTAGCCGCATAGTTCAGATACTTGTACCTGTGATATACCCCGAGCTCATGGGCCTTATCTTCGATCGCTGTGAACATCTCGGCTGCCACTCTGCTGATTATCTCGTCGTCGCTGGCGCGACTCCACGTCGCGTTCAAGAGCACGTTGACGAGCGTTTTTTTCGTTGAGATCCCCAACGCGTTGTTGGAATGACTATGCGCAGTCGTGGAAGGCGGAAGTGGCTGGAGAATGACTGCCCAACTTATGCCTTTGCGTGCCTTGACCTTGGGATAGGAGGCGTTGAACATCGTCCCAACGAAGTGTAGCATCTCGAGGTTCAGTTCAAAGGTGGTGGTTTGGAAGACGTTGCTAGTTTCCATGCGTCAGTGGCGCTACAGAAGACAGTGGCATCACTCACCGCAACCCCCGAGGCGAGCCTGACCCGATCTCTCTAACCGCATCGCTTATTCGCTTTGTCTTGGCCCAGCTCCAGAGACGTGGAATGCTAAGAAATGGCTGTAGCGCCGGCGGGTTCTCCACAGGCTTGGTGTACGATAAACCCGGTGCGACGAGCGGAACGCCAATGGACGACTTATAAAGCAACGCGAGGATGACGCCGGAATATTCATCATACGTTTCTGGGTTGCTGAAGCGGAGAAAGGCATCAACATGTTGTGGGAGTGTGGAGATCCAGTGGATGGTGGACCCAAAAAATAGCTTGCCCTGCGGGAAGGGAAATACGCGTAACACGAGTTTTGTGACTATGCCGAAGTTGTTGCTGCCGCCTTTGAGGGCTAGGAAGAGGTCCGCATGCGTCGTCGAGTTGACAGTGGCGATGCTTCCATCAGCTAGGACGAGCTCGTACTCGGCTATCGAATCACACACAAAGCCCTTGCACGGCGAAAAGAACGACAGCCCGCCTAGGAATAGATCAGTTGAAGCTAGCACACAGTAAACATCATATACCTACCACCCAGGCATAAACCACCCACACCGACATCCGCAGAACGTCCCCCGCACACCATCAGTTCCATACGTTCAAGCTTCTCGTACACTTGCGCCCAGGTAGCTGCCGGACCGACGGTGGCGAGCTGCTGATCCTCAGATAGTGTCACGCGATTGAGCGCACTCAAGTCGATAGTGATGCCATTGTGAACGTTGGCGCCGCCCGCATCAGGCGCGTGGCCACCACTGCGGACTGCAAAATGTAGATCACCATCGCTTTGGTTTAAGAAATGCCGGCTGAGTATTAGGACGGCAGTGGCGACATCTTCAGCATTGTTCGGTCGTACGAAACATTCTGGAACCACTTCTTGCTTTTGCGCGGACCAATACGACTTCATGCAAATCTTGGAAGCTCCATCCTGTCGACGCAATACTCGCCCTGGGAGCGCATCTTCCAGTGCGTCTGCAGCAGCTGTTTGTTTTGCATTCGGGGCTTTGGGATGCGCGAGAGCCTCATCCACATGGTCTGGGTGTGGATCGATAAGAAGATACCAAACCAAAAGGGAGACGAGAGTCACAGCTATGGTGCCAAGAGATATCAAGAGAGTTGGCATCGTTGGGATCCATGCTCTGTTTTGGCAGCAAGCGTTGGCGTACATCCATGAGAGTAAATATAAGAACGTAGGCACAGCGTAATACGTGAAAAATGATTGGGCGGCCCATTTGGCACTATACTGACACTATGACACTGCGACTGCAAGCCACTCGCCGAGAGCGCTTGAAGGTAGTGTAATAAAGGGTACGCTTACTCACGCGCCCGCTTACACGTTTGTTGAATACCTCTTCGTGAAGACGGCAACGCTTTCGATCCTGACGAGGATGCAGGAACACGCAGCCAGCTGCAGGAGGAAATACTAGGAGCCGCGAGCCTCCCCTTCTACTGTATCACGTCATAACGCTACGCCCGGAAGGTGCAGCGATCGACGGTGTAGCTGACACCGAGGGAGGAGTGCAAGCACGATGGCCCGGGTAGGCGGATGTTTCAGTTTGCGCTGCACTGAGTTCTACATCGCGATGATAGGCTAAGGATACGCGACGGTTCATACATGCTCGGACAAGACGACACTAGCATCAAAAAGTCGGCGTGGAAGAGATTCTTCGCGATCGCAGGCGCCGTTATTTACCATAAGGCTTTGCGTCAGGACCTTTATCTGGGAAGCATCACAGATCAGGTTCAGGCTGGTTGTAAGTTTCATTACTCTATAAAGTCAGCTGTACGAGACTACGTTTCTAACAATTTCCCTCCCATCTATTGTCTCACGTTTACACTACGATCATGGATCGGATTCTTCCTTGCCTTTGTGAACGCCTTGCGCCGATGATGCCTTTGCGTAAACAGTCGCCCGCCCATGCCAGTTGTTTATAAGTCAATGTTTTGTGTTAAACGTTGTCATTTCCATAGACTGACCGCTGATGCCCCCTTCATCAAAACGTGAAAGACTGCGAATGTACGATCTGAAACCAGAGGAGGGATGTACGAAAGGGGAGGAGAGGCCATGCTTACTGTAAGAATGTGGAGATCGAAATGCTATACACCCGGACGAGTGAGAAGTGCAAGGTCGGTTAGCCCAATGGCGCAGAGATCGAACAAAGACCCCCATCAAATGGAAGACACATCTGTCGCATGCATCAGTAGACGCATCAACCATCGAGGCCTTGCTTGATCAATTTGGCGAGAGTCGAGACGAGCGGCTCGCGAACCATTGAGAAGTGATTACCATCCATCTGAGCGAAGGTCATGTTGTCAGAACCAAGAAGCTGTGCCCAACCGTTGTCACCAAAGTCTGTCCGCTTGTCGAGTAGCCAAGACATGGGACGAGGCTCTGGACCTTGACACGGAGGTCTTCGGTCGCCAGGTTTAACGATGCCCTCTCGTGCCCAGATCGCAAAGGTCTTTGGCGCCTGTTCTCGTGGCATCGGCTTTGCGACATACGCACCGAGCGACTTAATGGCTGATGCGAAATGAGGGAGCAACCAGCCTGGTGTGGAAGTCGGACCACCCGTGCCGAGTAGACCCAATTCATTCATGAACAAATGGAAGCCCGGTGGTAGAGGCTCACTTGCCATTTCAGGCGATGGAGAGTCGAGTAGAACAAGTCGCTCTACCTTCTCGCCGCTTGCAAGAAGCTGGCAAGCTGTCTCATAGGCAATCACGCCACCAGCTGACCAACCACCAATGTAGTAGGGCCCTTTCGGCTGTCGTCGCTTGATCTCGTTGATGTAGAGCTGAGACGCGCCGTCAACACCAATGGTCCACTTCTCCGGCGCCTTCATGAAAGGACAATTAAGACCATAGATGGCTACCTGCGGACTGACCGCTGGGATATTCATGTAAGACGTCGCGGAGCCTGAGCCGTCCGGCAGGAGAAAGAACTTCTTAGCTGCGGTCTTGGCCGACCCTTGAAGCAGGACTGACGTTGCTTTTGGACAATGAGAGACGTCCTTCATTGATGGCTTCAGCTTCGCACTCACAGCATCGAGCTGTGGAGAGATGCATGCGCTTTTCTTAGCCCGCACTGGCGGTCCAGGGACGGCTGCAAGCTGAGGCTTCGACCGCATCCCCAGAGCGTCTTCGATATCTTCTACCGTACTGTTGGTGACGAGGAAAGTCGATGGGAGATCGACGCCCGTCTGCTCACGAAGGCTGCTGAGGACAGTCAGGCTCATCAAAGAGTCCATACCCAGCTCGGATAGGTCAGCATGATCGCCAACTTCTTCGGGTCCGACACCCATCTCCTCGGCGATAATCTGCCTTGCAAGACTGGGAACTCCTCTAGCCGCGGTCGCCGGCTTACCGTCACTGTCTGTGAGACTTGGTGGCGAGCTTGGAGCTGTACTCGTGTCGTCATTGTCCTCAGGCGAGTCCAGATCATCAAGAGCAGACGAGTCGGAGTCAGACTCAACGGGTGCTGCACCGGCGTACTGGGAGAAGTACTTCTTTAAAGCCCCAATGGTCTCGCAGTCAGTGAAGATGGACGAAGGAATGTCGAGGTCGAGGTCTTCACGCAGCTTGGCTGCGATGGTAAGGGAAAGCAAGGAGTCGACCCCAAGGTTTTCGAAAGCGGCGTCGTCAACAAGCTCGGCCATGTCAACGTCCGTTTCTTCAGCAACAATGGCCATCACCTTGGCAGTGACACTACTCTCGCTGATCTTGGCCGGCTTGATCGCCTTCGCAGGCTTTGCTGGAGATACGGTAGTCGTTGGTTGGACGGAAGTCTGGATTGGCGCCGGTCGGGATGCAGGAGTAGCTCTGGTTATTGTTGCGCTTTTCGGCGGGGGCAACATCGCGTTCATAGCTCGGCGTGGGATCTGCTGGAACTTGAGGCCACCAACGATGCCAACGATGTCCTCACCGTCAAAGATGTACACGTCGCCTGCACGAACGTTACCGGGCTTGGGCAGCATACGCACATAGCTGGTATATTTCTTCTTGGCCGAGAACTCACGCGCAAACCTCATCGAGCTCCACCCGTGTGAAATGAACAAGAAATTGTCGGAGTCGATGAGATCAGTACCGTTGACAATGAAGCCAGACAGATGCGCAAGACTGTCGATCCAGAAAGGAGCAGTGTGGAATGTGCCGTTCCTCTCATCGCTCTGGAAGGCAATGGTAGCAGTGGCCTCAGCGTCCTTGGCATCAAAGATGACCTCCTCCATACCACGATATTCCGGTGAATAATCCACAAAATTCTTGAACAGCTTGTACGCCATACCCCGGAGTACTTTGTGAGCACCGCCATTGTTGAGTCTCGTCTTGAGCCCCGCTATCTGGTTCTTGACCATGAAAGAGGTCATGTCCCAATTCTCGTACCATTCGTCGATGTCTTCATACTTGACGGAGCAATGAGCGTGCTCAATGAGGGTCTTGCCCTCGGGTGTGACACTGCGGAACTTGATCATACAATGTCGTGCTTCAATATCAGCCGTACCCTCGATCTGCATGTGCTCGCCCGCTTGGGGTGCTGGTATCGTCGCGATTAGTGAACGAGGAACTTCCATTTGACATACATTGAGACCGATCTTTGGTGCTTTCGGCCGTAGCTCTTTGTACAGGTAGTCCGCCACGGTAAGGGCCTGGTCAGCGTAGAGTGAAGAAGGGCACAGAGGGTTCTGGTTGACAAGATGACCTTGAACAGCGGTAGCAAGCTTGGAGTCGGCGAGATCAGTTTGAAACACGACAGTCCCAGTGTTTGCCTGGAGCTCTTCTTTGACAATACGTTGACAAGAGGTGGTCGATAGCTTGGATGGCACTGGCTCTGGAGGAGTGGGCTCCTTGCTGGAGCTTTGAACCTCACCCTTGGTCAGGCACCAATCGTTGTGATAGTCAAGCCAATAATTCTTGTTGTCAAAGGCATAGGTCGGCAAAACCAAAAGGTCATGGCACTCGTTGAACTCTCGATGGTACTCCTCAAAGTTGATGTACACCCCAGCTTGGAAGAGGGCCACCAGACTGTTGGTCATAGTCTTCCAAGTATCTTCGCCACGCCGAAGCGATGGTGCTGTTACCTGTGTGCTGCCGAGGGTGGCTTTGATCATGCCAGAACAAACTGGGTGTGCGCCAATCTCTACCCAGGCAGTCTTCTCCGAGAAGACAGACTCGTTGAGGCCAGACTCAAGGGCAGTGCAGAAGTCCACCGTCTCTCGTGCGTGACGGCACAAATAATCGGCGTCGAAAACCCCGGCCTCGCGAACCACATCGCCTGTCAAAGGCGACAGCACGGGGATATGTGGCTTGTTGAATACGACAGATCTGGCAACTTCTCTGAAGGGCTCGAGAATAGGCTCAACTTGTGCGGAGTGGAACGCAAATGGAACCTTGAGCATGGCCGACTTGAACCCCGCTGCAAGCAATGTTTCGTTTGCATTGCTGACTGCTTGCATAGTGCCGCAAAGCACTGTTTCTTCGGGACCGTTCGTGCAAGCAATCTCAATCATGTTTTCGTGCAAAGCCTCGGTGATCCCATCTTCGCTGCCTTTGACGGCAAGCATGCCATGTGTACCCTCTGAGCACTTCGCTACGAGTAGCTCCGCACGACGGCCAACTAAGCGGACCATGTCGGTTGCTGAGATGACGCCAGCATAATGGAGAGCTGCGTATTCGCCGAGGCTGTGACCGATGACTGCAAGAGGTTTGAGACCCCAGGCTGACCACATGCGTGCTAGAGCAACCTGGATGCAGCTCATGCCAAGCTGAACAATGATAGGCGACAACGTAGCGACATCGGTACCCGTAAGAAGCGGAATAAACGACGGCAGCCCTTGGGTGACCGCTAATCTGTTTAGTGAATCAATGTCACCGCGGAAGGCCTCAAGACGCTGATAGAGCACTTGACCCAGACCAGTATACTGAGACCCTTGGCCGGTGAATGCAAAGGCTGTAGTTGCTGGTACCATGGCAACCGGGCTGTAGCTATCTGCTACTTGAGCTTGGAGTGCTTCGCGAGCACTAGACATGTCACTGACGGAGACTGCGACACGATAGTTGTGCTGTATCCGACGAGCGGTGGTGGTATATGCTAGGCTGGAGAGATCAGTCTCAGGATTCTTATCCAAGTAATCGATGATGTTGTTGAGGTTTTTCTTGAGTGAAGAGATGGCTCTAGCTGTGACTGTGACAATCTGATGGGTGCGAGAGTCCTTTGCGAGTGGTGTAATACGAATAGGGCCGTCCTCAATCAGCGCGCCAGTGTTACCGCCCGCAGCACTGAAGTTATTCAGAAAGATCAGTCGCTTGTCGGCGCCATGCCGTGGGAAGTGCACTGCGTTCTGGGGAATATGCACGTTGCGTTCTTCAAGATCCTTTGGGAAAGTCTTGTTTATTGTGCCCTTGATCCCTACATTTGGTGGAATGTAGTGCTCCCGCATCATCATCAAAACTTTGACGAGTGCATTGACACCTGATGAAGCCTCTCCATGTCCGATGTTTGCTTTGATGGCACCGAGATGCAACGGCTGATCAGGACGTCTTCGGCGATGAGGGGGTGCGAACGCGTTTGTCACGGAGGTCATCTCAATGCCATCGCCAGCCTGGGTGCCAGTGCCGTGCATCTCGACATAACTGACATCATGGGCATCCACGCCGGCATCGGAGAGAATCTTCTTATATAGAAACTCCTGGGCACCGGCGTGGGGATGGGTAATTGATACAGCTTCTGCTGAGTGATTCGTGGACGTGGCAAGTATGGAGCCAAGAATGTGATCTTTGTCTCTTACAGCGTCCTCGTAACGCTTGAGTATGACACTGGCACACCCATCACCCCGGCAATAGCCGTCAGCATCATTGTCGTAGGTTTTGCACGAGCCGGACTTGGACAAAAATTGCCCCTTGCTGAGGCCAGCGAAAATGTCCGGATTGGTAAGAACGTTGAGGCCACCTGCGCAGGCGGTGTCGCAGTCGCCAGCCCACAAAGAGGTGCATGCAAGCTGTATTGCTGCAAAGCTTGATGAGCAAGCCGTATCCACGCTGAATGATGGACCGCTAAACTTGAAGTAGTAATTGATTCGACCAGGAGCAAACGCTCGGACACCGCCCGTTATGAAATATGTGTCAACGTTCTCCGCCGCATTGATCTCTCGCCAGTCGTCCGATGTTTGACCGTAGAATGTCCCGATGCGGTTGAGTTTGGTGGCGGGCGTACGGTTTGGGACATAACCAGACATCTCGAGAGCCTCGTATGCAGTGACCAGAGCTAGCCGAGCCATGGGATCGGTCTGCGCCGCTTCGCGAGGGGACATATTGAAGAAACGTGGGTCGAAAAGACCTGGCTGGTCGATGAAGCAGCCATAGGGAGTGTGACTCTTATTTTTACCCTTCCCTGATGCATCGCAATGAGCTCGCGCATCAAACCGATCAGGTGGTACTTCTTTGTGGACGTCGAGACCTTGCATCAGTAGATCCCATAAAGCTTCATGGCTCGCAGCATCAGGAAACCGGCCGGCCATACCGACAATAGCGATTTTGTCATTCTGCGTTCGACCTTGGTAACGCGTTTCTGGTTGCCAATCCGTGTGATCGGTGACACTGATTGATCGGTGACCACCTGCTTTAATAGCAGACACAAGACTGCTGGCGACATTAGTCACACCAAGGGCATGAACGTGGCATTCTGTATGAGGAAGTGATGTGACTTGGGAGACGAGCTCTTCCAGTAGCTGGTCCCACCGCACGGGGTGGCGTAGGATCTCAAGGACAATTTGTTCGATAAGGTTCAGAGTGCTGTGAGACGTATAGCATTTGCCTGACGCTGCAGAGTGGACCAGGCCGACAGGGTGGAACTGAGCCAGAAGCTGTCTCGAGCAGTCGTCGATGATCGAGTCGAGATCGGCAGTCGCGTAAAGATGGTGAGCGTGGTAGGGCGCATAGACGGGAATAGGTACACATTGAGAGCTATTGAATGCGTTGGACTGCTGGAACAACCGCTTGGTAGTTGAAGGTGGCCCGCTTATTGTGACGGCCGTTATGCTCACAGCGCTGACGTAAGCTTGGCTGGATACAGGTGTGTCCGCATCATGATGAAACTCGTGAAGGGCGCTTTGGGCAGAATCACCATTCATGCTCGTGACGATAGTTGACCACGGTCCACATGCGTCTACGCCGATGTCAAGAGCATCTTTGGTGGTGCCGGCAACTGTGCCGAGCCTGAAAGCGATCTTTACGCATTCGACGGCTAGCGGTATCAGTTCACTCAGTGACCTTGCGCTCGATACGGCCGCGGCCGCTAAAAGTCCGGTACACAATCCGACCGACCTAGAGTTGGTGCGAGCTGGGATTGAGGAAGTATTCTGCTCAAAGTACCTATAACATGTCAGGTCAAAGCACACGTTTGATAGAAAGTGTCTCGGGGCTACACTCACCCAATATAATGAGCCAGCTGTGCGATTGCTACCAATGAGCTTTCGAGCTCTGGCACCTTAGACCCGCACTGATAGTAATGTTCCAACAGGTCAGACACTCGCAGGAAATCGGGAATCTGTTCCCGCCTGCCCCTGGGCAATTTTCGTGTCTCTTCCCTAAGAGCAACGCTGACCCTTTCTAGAAATGTATTTAGTACGGCGTTGTCCTTGCTGTGAACAATTCGGTGCAGAAGTGGGTATTGATCCGCAGTCTGGTCGCCAAAAAGTAGGACGTCCATTTTGTGGACTCTTGCTTGGGAGGATTGACAGTGCAAAGCAGGAGACCTTTGACGATCGAACGGAAGAGTCCTGACTGCGGGGTCCACAATCGATGGCGTGGAGCCGGGGCCAGGAGCGGTCGCGTAAGACTGGAATTAGCAAAAGGTGACACTGTGGCGGGCATCAAGTGGATGCGACCGATGCTCTGTCAAGCATTGTCGAGAGTTAGGCCGGTTAGATGGAGCTTGCGCGTAACGATTTTGACGCAACAAAGCTGCCAGGTGTAGGTGCTAGTAATGCCTCCCGCTGTACACAAGAAGAAAAGGGAGGCAAGAAGGAACGTGCTTTCGGATGAAGTAGAAGGACAAGGTGAAGGGAGAGAGAAAATGAGTGGAAGAAATCACGAAGAAGGTAAGCAAGAAAAGCTGGTGTGACGGGCGTCGGTATGGGGATAATATGGTATATCAGCGGAGTAGACAGGCGTGAGATTACCAAGAAGTCGTTCCGGACAGTAAGCAATGCATTTGCGCCTGTGAACTGCCAAAGACCAGACGAGATCTTACGCTAGTACGCATGTGCGAACAGATGGAAGTCGGCCTGCCCACGAGTTTATAATAGCCTTTCGGGATTGTCGACGCGAAGAGAGATCGTAAACGGCATGCTGGTGCATCATAGAGACAGAGCCGGTTTGCTCGGGGTGTCCTGTGCACTTACCAGGGGTGCGCCAACTTTGGCCCTCCGTTGTTTAGATCCACCAACACGCTTTGCGCCGTCCTCCGGCGCCGTCGTTCTTGATTCAAAGGCTGTGAAAATGATGCTGTGTGTTATTTCCACGAGCACGTGGACCTTGCCGGAGGAATAGTCTGCGAGCCGTCTCACATTGAAGCTCGGCTGGCGGCTTCCGTATATCAACCAGCTGGGCCAGTCTGCTTTGACACCGCCTTCCTCCAATGGCCGCATGCACAAGCCGCGCATTCTGAAAATAGAAAGGGCGAGCGAGGAGCGGGATTCCCTGTGTGAGAACCGTCCGACCGAGTACTGAGTGTCGGAGGACCGACGCATTATGTCGGACTCCCCTCACAGACCCGAAGACAGCAATCTTTTCATCCTCTTGTTCCTCATGCGAGTAGACATACAAGACTTCTGTAGACTGCGACCATCATGCTTGACGTACGAGAGCTTTTGCTTTGACCGGACAGAGGCGTCAATTTGACAGCTCGGCGAATCCGGTTCAGAGCTTGTACGGTGAGGGTGGTGTCAGCTAAGAGCTGGACTCGTGCATCACAATATGCTTTATGGGCTTTGCCGGTCTTGTCAAGTATTGTGATGGAAAACATTTTGAAATGAAGTCCTCTCAAGTCGAGTGTGTTGAGCCAAAGGTCGCGAGCCTATCAGTACGTGGCGAGGCCCGAGGGAGCAAAGGCGGGTGTGGCATACAGCAGGTTGATGGCTGCGGTGATAGTCAATGTTAGACTGGAAGGAGAAGCGAGGCAGCGAAAGCATTGCCAAATCGACGAAATGTAAGCATCATCGGCTCGAGCGATATTGATATCAGTTGTGGACGCGTGAGGAGTGTGTAAGTAGGTGCAGGCTCGATGTTATTATCTCTATACCGTGATTCCTCTTTCGGTAAAAAGTCCACGGCACTCATCGCTGTTGCTGCATAACGCTCCACTCTATCTACCATCTTCCCTACCACACTCCTGCCACTCCGTCCACCATCCTCATCCGAGCCTTATGGATGCGCTCAGGCCACGAAACGGAGACCCGTCGCAGATGCTTGGTTGCGCTCCTACCAGACGTTGGATCTTTTACTCCCGTTTTGACCCCCCTCCCAATTGGACACGCCCCGGTGCGCAGTTCCTCTGCCGCGCCCCCATAACAGGCCCCAGACCTCATCTCGCGACTTTCTCCTCCCCAGCAGCGACACAGTCATTTCCACGCTCTGGACTTGATCGACGGTCAACCACAGTCGAGACTGCTGGCCCCATAGCCACCTTTCTGGCTCGGGTCGCTAATAGGTCTGCCGTTCGATCCACCGCCTCGGAAGCCGTCAGCATTCGCCCCCGCGCTTGTCTCTCCGCAAATTGACCCCAGACGGAACCTGTTATGCCTCGTTATTGCTGATCAATTGGCATCTGTGCTTCTGACGGGTTATGTGGCTCCTTAGGTGTAGTATGCTGGCGTGTGCTGTGTATGTGGGCTGATCGCTGGATAAGCTTTCACGGGGAAAGCGCACTCATGTCAGAGATATCACAGACTTAGCAGCCTCTAAGGATCGCTGAGGCGGAAAACACGTTCAGCTGCAAGGTGGTTGTGCACAACGCTAAGCAGCTGACACATGCACCAGCAGAGTTGGACGCGACCCGCTTCGACCTACGCCGTTTGCTCGTGAACCCTTCTCGTTGGGCCGTTGCCGACAATTTGCGGAACTGTGAGCTGCTTGACTCAGTAGGTTCGTATATAACCGAATACGACGCCAGTACGAAGTACAATTAAGCCCACATTCAAAGTGACTCCGTAGTAAAGGGCCATATTATCGTCTCGCCACCATCGCGCTCATATCTGTTGTCTAGGTGTGTAAATGACCTGAGCTCTCTGCTTTTCATCTCCACCCTTGCGCCTAAGGAATTCCTACTCAGGATACAAACACGACGACAGCCAGGACAAAAGATATGGATAACACCAACGGGTCGATGTCCTTCCCCATGAGTGTCCCTCAGCATCCGACCACTCCTGCGCGGGTAGCCGTCTCACAATCCAGTTCGAGCTCCATCCTGTTGACAACATGCGTTCTCGCGGTTGTCACTGTTGCTCGTTTCATCTACCAGTGGCTGCATCGTTCGCGAACGGGTTTGAAGGTGAGATCACACCCCAAATGCCTTCTCAGGGCCCGATACCCGTAGCTCAGGGCGGGTAGCCACGAGTCAATCAGCGACGACTGAAGCCTGACATTGCACATGAACTATATCATGCTGACTACCGCCTCTGCAGGAAGTGCCAGGTCTCTGGGGTAAGTTGATGGCTCCAAGGTGGATCGCCTTCAGCGCGACGGTGCTCACACCCGCCAGGATTGCCTTACTTTGGCCGAGTGCATGACCTGGACCTTAATGCGCCCGGACACTCGGTGAATAGATGGAGCAAAGGCTTCAACGGCATGGTATGCTCGCTGCAACATCATTTTCATCCTGCAGGCCTGACCCTCACCGTCCAGTTTCAAACCCAATTAATGGGTCAGACTCACCTGTGGATCTCTTCTCCCAAGATTGCCCACGATCTCCTCAGTAAACGCGCCAGCAACTACTCCTCGCGTCCCGAAGTCGCCGCCATACCAGGCTCTAACCGCAGCCCTCAGTACCTACCACTTCTCGGACATAACGATCACTGGCGGCGCCACCGCAAATTCTTCACCATGATGCTCGCCAACACTCACAACGCGCACTATCACGGATACGTGGAGCTGGAAACTAAACGCTTTCTCCACGCCCTCCTGAACCATCCTGAGGGCTACTTCAACCTCAACGACCAGCTCTGCGGTCGCATCACCTCGTGGCTCAATTACGGTCGCCCGGACGCAAGCTCTGGCCTCTGTCAAAACGCTGCAGCTTTCATCCCGCAACTCGGTCCCGCAGGCTCCATCATCAACCAATACCCATTCCTCGCGCACATCCCCACCTTCATGAACCCGGGCAAATGGCCTGTTATCCGTCGCCGCAAGCACGAAGAGAAGGTCTTCCTCAACGCTTTGCGCCAGGCAGAGACTGACTTTGCGAATCATGAGGCTCTTCCTCCCAATCACGCCTCTACATACTATGCGCACAAGTTCGCGTCAGATCACGAACACCGCAAGAGCTCTGAGACGCGCGGGACAGCGTACGGGTTCGCACCCGATGACGTGGAGGCCGCCTACGCGATCGGCATGCTGGCGACAGTCGCTATCTTTACCATCGGCGGCCCCCTGAACTGTTTCTACCTCGCAATGGTGCTGTATCCGGAGTGGCAAGAGGCTGCTCGCAAAGAAGTTGATGCGGTACTGGGTGACAAAATGATCGCGACACAAGAAGACCACCCGAATATGCCGCTACTCCGAGCTACTATCAAGGAAGTGGTCAGATGGCGGCCCGTGGTACCACTAGGTGTGCCGAGGCTGGTCGAGGAAGATGATGTGTACGAGGGGTATATCATCAAGAAGGGTACGACCGCACATGTGATCGAGCAGGCCATCTCACGCGACGAAAATGTCTACCCCGATGCAGAAACCTTCAATCCTGGCAGATGGTTAGATCCCAAGAGTCCGGTATACAAAGAGCCGCTGACTGAGCATCCGACATTGATGGGCTATCACGGGTTCGGGCAGGGAAGAAGGGTGTGCCCGGGCGTGCCAGTGACGGAGACAGAGCTTATGGCGGCGTGCAGTGGACTTTTGAGTTGCTTCACACTAGAGAAGAAGCGGCGGACTGATGGGAGCGTAGTGGAGCCGGACCCTTGGAAGATGTCTACCAATCCTATTGGCGGAGCTCTGGAATTTGAGTTTGATTTGAAAAAGCGAGGGGGGCAGAGAGAGGAGAGGATAAAGACATTGTGGGAAGAGGCACAAACCTCGAGAGTTTGGACCCATTAGTAGGTTTCGACTCAAGCTTTCTGGTCAAATGGGCTGGCTGACCTTCATACTATAGTGCGGATAAATTGGACCAGAGCATGTTTGACTGACGTGGCGACAATGAAAGAAGGTGGACCAGCTCAAGGATAAGATGCGAGCATCATGCATGGCATCTTCTTCGATATGTCGGTATTAGTACAGCGTCGGCAACATTTTGCCACGAAGAAAAGACGTGGGAGCATCTACTTCGTCTATGACTACTCAATCAATCGTGTTCTATGTTTGTGTCCTCTAGCGATTGTTGATCTATTAATACAGGCGCACTCACAATCGGTGACGCAGCTTCAGACTCTTTTCTTGAAGACGTTGCGTTTTCAGCTGCCGTGCTGCACCATCTAGATCATGGACGATCGTACGAATCTATTGGATCTAAATGAGGATGTTGTGTCATATGCTCTGGTAGTCTGTGTCCTTCACAAAATGCAAACCGAGCAAAAGCTTCCCGGGATATACACGACTTACCTGAATACGAAGGTAAGCTGCTTTCCTAGCGAACTGTGAAGCATCCCGTCAACATGACGCAGTGGACCTCCACGTGAAGTGTCGACGGAGCATTCAATCGATCGCGAAGACGGATCAGAGACTAGAGAGGTAAACAAGACGATGCCCGAGGAATTGGTTTCCTATCGCTGGATCCAGGTGGACGGGGACAAGATTAATCAGCGTTCACCCGACTTGGACTTTTACGACGAGCTAATGAACAAGCTTCGCCGTCAGCTTTCGATCCTCATCTCGCATCAGTGCTCAGGTACAGGAATTCTTTCGCTTTACACTCCGGGGAGGAGAGCCACGGTCATCCGTCTTCGGCATCAGACGTGCCAAGGCGGTACTGTCTGAATGCTGGTGGGGCTGCTCAAGGCCATTGTTTAATGAGCCTCCGAGCTCGTCAAGGGAATGCGGACCTCTTCTGAATGATTTACGGCCGCTGGGTTCGACACAATGTGAAATATCCCCGCTCTGGGATTATGCGGGATCCGAAGCAGATTAAGCCCACACAGCCTGACCATGGGCTTCGGCAAAGTACCTCGTGGTCATTTTTTGACCCACTCAATGTGGGTCGTTGCAAGATTCCGTACGATCGTGTGCGCGGGGAGCCGATCTCCAGCAGAGCCGCAGTGTAAGCGCGCGACCTCAGTGTGCCCCAACGTCTCGATATCTTTCAGCAACGATCGCTGAAGTTGGCCGCATGAGCTATAGCCACTCAACGGGTACGCGGCTTGTTGTCAAACCATCGAGCTGGAGCATGTTGCTACAGCCAAGTCAAGAGTACAAATTTGTATGGTCATCCCTAGGCCTACCGACAGGTTGCTCTTCCATCCCGACTCGATCTGCTCCACAAGAGTTTGGAAGTGAGATATGCTGGCTTAGTTCGGATCTCATCTGCGAGGTACACATGCATTGGGACAGCAGCAGATTGAACTTTGCAGCTTACTAAACGCCTCTACGGAAGTCCTGCCCCTGGTCACAGCTGAGCTCACAACATCCGATGATCATTGTGCACCAGCGTCTCCGAGCTCCGAGCCAGCAGCCGGGCGCAGTGATATAGCATACCACGCAGTGGATACGACTTCCGAGCGTCTGACTTATGATACAGTGTGATCATCCGCTTCGAGCCAAAAGGAACATGCCGTTGGCTGGCGGGTATGCATGGACTCACTGTCAATACTGGATGCAAGCGGGCGCTCTCGTATAATTCAATCAGCTCTGGACTCCGTTGGCATGATATAGAATGGGCATTGTACGACGTGATAAGGCTGAAGGACCAGCACTCAGTGGATCGGCTCCCCTCTAGGTGTACCGGCAGGGCTGGAACTCTCTGCACACTCTCAACACGACATGGAGATTATTCTATTGCATTTACGATTCGTTCCAGGATTAGTAGACCCAGGACCCATACC
The DNA here is from genome assembly GCA_002989075.1 of Arthonia radiata. NCBI lineage: Eukaryota > Fungi > Ascomycota > Arthoniomycetes > Arthoniales > Arthoniaceae > Arthonia > Arthonia radiata. The sequence goes on along the minus strand of PSQN01000004.1, from coordinate 47,384 downwards.
TATGATCGTCAAGCATTGGGCATAAGAGCAAGTAGACGAACAAGGCGGCGTGCAGAGCCTGCGCCAAGAGCCAAAGTGTGGAATGGCAGAACGTAACTTGATTGTCGGTTATTTGCTACGTGAACGAGGTGCCTCGAGCTGTTCAGTCTTCGCAGTCGCGTCTCCGTCCGAAACACTGTCTGCGAACGATCTTCCCAGAAAAGATTGGTTCCCAATGCGTCCGACACCGCCGGTGTTCTGCTATGTACACAAGAAAATTCGGAGTTGTCTCAGTTTCAGCTTGCTGAAGCAAGCCTACTCACACCCGGCGCCGACGCGAGGGCGCGACTCCTTTGCCGGGCCCAGTCTCTTTACTCAAGGGAGACTGGGTGGCTGCCGACTAGCGGTCAATCACTGCACTCGCAACGCAGGTGGGCACTGAGTGTTCCAAGGGTGAGCCTCTATCGGCTTCCTACTGCGTCGCTATGTGCCATTATGTCTGGAGATCCTCAGCGATAGTGTTGAAGCAAGCGGGTGGGCAGACGAATTCAAGCGTAGATAGATAGAGATTGCGGTCGCAGTATCCTCGCCTCTGTTGCCAGTGGTGCATCGATACAAACAACTTCCTTCCGACCAGAATTGCGGGCCGTGCTCTGGCGTCGTAAGCATCAGCGACCGAGAAAGAGGCGACGAAATCTCCTGGAGACTACCAACCCTCCCGGCACTACGCGATCAGCCACAGCGCCCCACACTCCTGCCAGAACCCTCACGGGTTTCGACAATCAGCGAAGATGTGCCCAATGCTTGTATGCCGATGCCCATTGACGTTGCAGTAAGACACGAACCGCAAAGCGGCGCCTATGTGTACTACCGAGGAGATGTCAGAGTGTACGATGAAGAAAGAAGACTTAGGAAGAGGAAGAGGAAGAAGAAGAAGATGCGAGAGTGTTTGATGCAAAGCGCTTGAGTCCGTGCACCTACGTTAGCGCGGTTTGTGCACCCGCCGCACGTGCACGGCAAGGCACACATCGTCGCACTGCAAAAGATGAGCTCGACCTCTGATCTATTTGAATTGCAGTTGGCACGGAGCTGCAAGGCACCCATCAATGCGTGATCTCTACCTCCGTATCAAAGTAGAACTACCGATTTTTTATCGTTCTAGCCAATTACAATCAGCAGAGCCTTCTCCCGAAGTGCATGGTCTCATCTCTACAACGCATTGTGCTACGCCAGCTCTTTGCTGTTTGCACGGCACTTTTGAAGTCAAATCTAACCTTGCGTATACGCTCGACGTCTCGGGTGTCGGTTGTGACGTCGAATTGTGTTACATTCTGATGAGCGCCCCTCGAGTCCTGACCACGATGTTTGAGATGGCTAACCCCCTATGTTTGGTATATTGAGACAGAGCGCGCTAAGTGCGGTAAAGTACACCGTATGAGGAGCAGGACTTGAAGGTCTTCATTCTTGATGTCTGCCATCTGTCCTTCAAGCAACTAGGAACGTCGTTGACAGGCCTGAGTCAATAGTCTCGTGGCCCTACGAGCCGGGACCAGCTTTGGAGTGAGAGCAGGCGTGGCTCAATGATCGAGCATCCCAATCGTGTGGTAGGCCTCTCGCGAGAGCGGGTTCTACCGACGTTGTAGCAAGTGAATGAGGCCCAGAGATCACCAATCAGACCATGTGTTGAAGAAATCACGGATGTGGTGGGAACGAAGCAGATATGTAGAGCAAAGCCACCTGCATTTTGACGTCGGCAGCAGGCAAACGCGAACACATGTTTTGCTTTAGGAAAATGTGCTCTATTGCTCGAACATTTCGGTAGCGTTTTGGGTACCTCTGAACAGGGAAAGTCCCCGCTGATTGGTATAACGCCTTTGCAAGGCTCCATTCTATGACCCTGCTGATCATAATTTCGCCTGATCATGTTGTGTCCCATGCGATGAAGACATATTCAGCGGATAGAAGGGGGGTGTGGCGTTATCAAATCCGGAACCCAGCCAGAATGTACATAATCATTGGACATTACATCGTGTGCACTCTTCCCCACATCCGTCAAGCAACGACCCCGGGCCATCCATTAAAGCCATGCCGACTGCAGCGACCATCGTCATTGAAAGTTTCAGCCAGCTTATTGCTGGTGGAGTTTCGTGCTTGTACTTCGTCTCACCGACGGTGAACGGATGTGAAAGGGCGTTCGAACTCGCAGGAGGCTGACCGGTATGATGCAGCTCTTCTGCGGCTACCCCAAACTCGTCATGGAAATCCTCCAGGTCAGGACTGTCAGCGCCGCACTCAAGAGAGAGCTTCAACGGTCCGGTTTGCACAAGCGGTTTCCTTATTCTCTGTGCGTTCGGCGTCTTATTGGCACTGTGACCCCGACATTGGTTCTCGTCTTGCCCACAGGTAGTGACAGAGCCGGACCGGCTTCGCATCCCTGCGGCACCGAGTCCCAGACCGGAGGCCGTTCTTGAAATATTGACTGCCGATCCCACCGTTACGTGGCGCTGTCGTTGACGGAGCAGGAGATCGCCATTCTTTCTCTGTCGCACGTGAAGCCTACCGAGTAAGAGACGCACAAGCCAAAGGCGGAACTCAATTACGGGCCGCGAGAGGCTGAAGGTATTCCATGTAAAATGTATGAGCCGGTGGGCGGTGTAAAGTGGGAGGCGAAGAGTGAGGGGATGAAGCAGTACGTCGCGCATAGTCCACGTGGGGAGCGGCAGGTTGGGGGAAGCGGAGCCTCTGACAGATGCAGTGCGTGTAGCAACTGATTCATCCTCGTATACAGCATCAATCTCGGGCTCTTCGGCGGGATCTGTGAAGGTGGATGAACGTGAGTTAGCCGTTTTCGTAGAATGATAAGGATGGTCGGCAATAGTGGTATGCGATTTGTCAGTTGCGGCAATAAATGTAGCAGTGCTGTCAATACTGGTATCTCTTCTATCGCGCTCTTGCTTGATCTGAGCGAGTTCGTCAAAGAGATTGCGGCCTTCGTTGCGACCAGTTGAGTACGGCAGCGACATCTCAATATCTGATATGCTCCTTTCGGAAATTCCAGAATCTCGACCAAGCAGGTGTGCCGATGCAGGATGACTTGTGTTTGTCATGTCATCATTCGCGACGATTTGAGAAGTCGTAGAATTGCGAGAATGATAATGTCGTGGTGTAAGCGGCAGCACGCGCGTTTGTTTGAGCAGGGGGCATGTGCTGGTATTGAATCCAGCTGTGCTGCTGGTCGGAGCAAAACAGGGCGATAGCAAAGTGCTTTGGATATCTGATGTACTCGTAGGTTGTGATTCTGAAGCGCTACTCGTGGAAGGTAGTATAAGCGACTGTCGCGCCGATCCAGCATGAAAGCGACGCATCCGCCTGGCAGGTTTTGCGCGCTCGCCTTTTGCAGGGTTGTCGAACGTGGAGCGTCTTCTGCTTGGACTTATAGCAGCGTCCAAAAGAGTGGCTGCATGAGGGGTTGAGCCAGAAGTATCGTTCGTAAGGTCTGTCGAGTATCCACTATCCCTCGATGCAACCTCAAATCTGTTCTCGTCCCATGTTGCAGCGCGATACGGTCCTTGAAACGTAGGAGTGGTATTGGTGACATCTTCGATTGTTGTTGGTTTGGCGGGAATCACTGAGTGTGAGGGAGATATCAATTGGCCACTCAGACGCTTGAAGGGCTGCAGTGCGTGCTGTCCTCGCCCTCGAACTGGATCTGGAGGCATATAGAGATCTAGCTTTCCAGGCGATGTCGCCACAAGACTTGACATCAATTCCAAACGTCTCTCCATCTCGAAATTAGCCTGCTCGGCGACGTCAATAGTGTGCTGTCGTATTTGTAATGTATTTTCCATCTCTCTCAAAGCTTGCTCCTTTCCGACGTTCTCTTGCTCAAGCATCGCAATTCGGGAGCGTAGGTGCTCTGCCATCATGTTTTGGTGATCAGTTTGGTCACGCAAGCGGTCAGCGAACTTGCTCTCCCATTCGCCCACCTCCTGCTGCAGCATCACGTTCTCGTCGTTCAAAGCTCGCAACTTTGCGTATTGTCTCTTGTTCGTCGAAGGCGACGTCAGCAACTGAAGCTGAGTTTGCACGGCGACAAGTTGCGACTCGAGGTGCTCGATGTATCGCGCGCTCTCACAGCTTGATGTTCTTGCCGCCATGTGAGCCCTTGAGTGGGCGCGCTTATGGTAGCGATCCAGAGGCCTCGAGGAGTTGGATTGCGAGATCGTATGGCCAGCTGCGGCTGATGCTGAAGAACCGCTGAAATTGCTATGCTCTTCCTCATCATGTTGCCAACCCATGTTGTCCTCAACGCTGACCGGCGACAGAGTACGCTGTCGGCGTGGATTCGGCTTGCTGGCTTCTCGAGAGCGCTCTGACTTTACCGCGGGTCTTCTCTTGCGCACGCTTAGCGAGAAAAAATTCCGGTCAGAAGGCTGAGGCCCGTTGGAAAGGTCATCATCGGAATCGTTTCGCTGCAGGACAAAACCTGAACTATTCGAATTTCTAGGTAGCGGTGGCGGTGTATGTACCGCAGCGCCGCGAAAAAGAGCACGGCGGAGTCGCAACCGCTCTGTCTTCAGGTCACGCGATTCAAGACTGAGCTGCGTCGAATCCATTGGGGATCAAAGCACGTGTGCCACAAGTATGAGGAATGCAAGGGCGGTATTATTGCTGCTGTGTCGTTGTCTGGGTCAGCCAGCGACGGGCCACGGTTGAACAGAAATGATGCTAAGTACTTGCAAAACTCCCTGCACGAGATCTACACGCTCAAGCCCCATGGTCTAGGGACTGTAGGAGTAATGCGAAAGCAAGTACATACTAAGTTTCATCGCGGATTTTCGAAGCTGTTGACGCTAATGCAGCGCCGAGGCACGGAGTAGTTGGGAGCGACCAATGGCCCGGCAACGCTCATCTCGCAGGGCTGAGAACGACAGGAATAGGGTAAGTGTCTTGGCATATTTCGGACGTCATCTTCTAATGTTTTCATCATTTGTCTGCATTTGTCCATGAATGCAAGATGGCGCTTTCTACCTTTTCCGTATCAACTTATCACAGCTATACCGCCTTCACGCCTTCACACCTCCACAAGCGGCTCTCATTCGACGATTCAACAAAGCCCAGCCTCTTCCTCTCCACGACCTGACCCATAATTTGAAGCAGCGTCCTCCGCTCGCTTTAACCTTACCATGCGTCTCCGCATAAGACATCCAGGCGGACAAGCGACGGTTACTCTTCCGGACTCCGCAACCATTGGCGAACTGCGAAATGCTATCCTCGAAGCATCTGAAATCAAGGCTTTTGACCTGAAGAGAGGATATCCACCGCAGCCGCTTGAACTCGATGCCTTCGATGATGCCATCTCTATCAATGAGACTGGTCTGAAGCTGAGCGGTGAACAGCTCATCGTCGTCAGACGTAATGTTGAAGGCACACTGCAGAATGCTTTGCAAAAGAATGAACCACCGCCTGGCGTCGGATCGCGTCTTCCACCCGTAAATCCCTTGGCAGCCCGGCATCAGCAAGCACATCAGACTTTTCCTACGAAAACGACTGCCGCCAGCTCCATGCTCGAGACAGACGCTTCCGATGACAGCCCTGAGGTTTCTGTCCCCTCCCGAGATGCGACGATGGTCCTACGAGTGATGCCTGATGACAACTCGTGTCTGTTCAGGGCTCTGTCTTTTGTCATGCTTGGTCCCGGCATCGATAGCATGCATGAGTTAAGATCTCTTGTCGCTTCCACCATCGAAGCCAATCCTGAGAAGTACTCAGACGCGATCCTGGGCAAACCTCGTGAGCAGTATTGCAGATGGATACAGACAGACGCATCCTGGGGAGGCTATGTGGAGCTGTCAATCCTTGCCCAGCATTTCGGCACCGAGGTAGCAAGTATCAACGTGCAAGATGGCCGTGTTGATCGATACAATGAGGGTGCGCAACGACGCTGCATTCTGGTCTATTCCGGCATACATTACGATGCTGTCTCCTTGAGCCCCAACGACAAGCTTGGCTTCGGTCGAAAAGCTGTCCCGGAGGATGACACTAAGGTATTTGAAACTGACGATGACATTGTGCTCGCCTCAGCCTTGGATCTGTGCAAAGCATTGCGGCAAAAGCACTATTATACTGACACCTCGAATCTCACCATCAAATGCAACATCTGCGGGTGGACGGGAAGTGGCGAGCAAGGTGCGACGCAGCATGCTATGTCCACGGGCCACATGAATTTTGGTGAAAGCTGAGAATCTCCGCCTTTCCTAATGGAGCTCAGCATGAATTCGAACGTGAAGTGCACCGCTTCATACGGTTGACGCCAGACCTGAGGATTCCCTCAAAACTTATATAGCATAAAGAGTGCTCACAGCCGTGCATGCGCACGCATGATAACATGAACCGATTGGGTCTTACAAAAGTTGCGCCTGACCAAAGCAATCAGATCTGTCAAAGCATTGCGCTGCATGGCTCAGATGTGCAATATAGCGCGCTATCAGCATTGCTGCACCCCAGAGCGTCTTGTCGCAGCGTTGCTAATATCGGACGGTCATACAAATGATCCATCGAGAGGCATCTATGCAACGACAGAGCAAAACACGGACACTGTAAGGGGTACTACAGGTGCCAGGCATGACATCCACACGTTGCAGTGCGGGTGCTACCGTTCTCAATAGGTGGGCCGAAGGCCATCAGGCCAATAACAAGTGAGACAAACAGGTGGAGCTATTGAAGCACGCCAAATTGACTTCACGCGGCCAGCTCACTAGGTAGCAGAATATCGGTCATCACTCAAACGTTCTTGAAGCGCACGTTCATGGTCTACGTGAGCACAGCATACTGCCAAAACGGTAAGGCTTCCACCAATCAGAGGTATGAATGTACAATCTCATGTCGATAGGCCGCTTGAACATTAAGTACCAAGACACCTGCACGCCCATATGCAGGGCAAGTCAGCTCAGGACAGCACCTGCTCTGCAAATCGACGTGCGGCCGATGCTTTTTGAAAAAGGCAGGCGCGAGACACACAAGAAGTGGCCTACTCACGTTATAAGTTAAAAGACCACTCTCAGGACCCCTCTATATAGTCTACAGCATGCCTGCGGAGATCTGCAGCGTCGAAATTGTTGGACAACAGCCACGACTTGACATCTACACTCAAATGTCATTTGTCTATCCAGTCGCCGATGCCTTGTCGTATGATTCCATCCCACGGAAGCTGGCAACAGGTCTGGAGCGGCTGTCTGCAAGTTGTCCATGGGTCGCCGGGCAGGTCCTTCACGACGGCGCCACAGAAGGCAACTCCGGCGTCTTCAAGATCACGTCATTTGAGCCGGTGCCGCGAGTGATCGTGAAAGACCTCCGCAGCGAGTTCAAGGCGCCGACGACGGATAGTTTGAAGGCCAGCAACTATCCAGTAAGCATGATGGATGAGAGCAATATCGCCTCATGCAAGACACTGCGTATGTTGAGCTCAGACAAGTTTGGAGTTGAACCTGCTCCGGTGTTTCTACTTCAGATGACTCTCATAGCAGATGGCGTTATCATCACATTCAATGGCCAACACCAAGCCATGGATATGACGGGCCTCGGCCCGGTTATCACGCTATTGTCAAAAGCTTGTTGGTGAACGATTTACCCAGGTGTAGCTGTCGATCGGCAACCTTCCTCGCCAGGGCCTTATCCTTGTACTAGACGAACTGGATTCAACGACAGCAATTGCTGACAATCATGAGACGACGTCAAGGCCCGAAAAAGCCAACGACCGACGAAGTACGCCACCACCACCTAACAGCACGTGGACCACCTTTACCTTTACGGCTTCCGCTCAGGCCGTTCTGAAGTCGCTAGCTACTACAAGCATCACAGACGCGGTCAGCTACTTGACGCGGGACGACGCCCTGAGCGCTTTCGTTTGGCAAGCCATCACTCGCGTCCGCCTCTCCTACCGTCTGAAGCCTGCCGATAAGACGACGTTCGGGCGTGCCGTGGACCCGCGGCGCTACCTTGGTGTTCCGCTGGCGTATCCCGGCATGATGGTAAGCTTGACGTGTTGCACGCTGTCTGTCCAAGAGCTTGAGAGTATGCCTCTGGGCGCTGTTGTATGGTAGCTGCGGTACGCTGTGGACCCGAGCACTTCGACAATCGGCTACGATACTCGCATTCTTGCAACCAAGCTGGAAAGGTCCCCAGACAAGACCGCCATTCACGCCATGGCAGGCGTCGACGCGTCGACGGATGTGACGCTCAGCTCGTGGGCGCAGATACCATTCTATAGCTTCCACTTTGGACTTGGTCTGGGACTACCAGCGGCGGTACGCAGGCCTCGGTTCGAAGCGTTTGAGAGCTTGGCGTACTCGTTGCCGAAGGCGCCGGACGGTGAAACCACGCTGTTGGTATGTTTGCGGCATGAGGACCTGCAGCGACTGAGATCGGATGATCAGTTCGCCGAGTACGCCACCTATGTGGGCTGATCGCACCATGATGCATCAACGCTCGTGCCTCACATTGGGCTAGTCGAGAGGGCGTGAACGAGCATTTGGAAAGCTTTACTAGTTGAGCTCCTACGACCTACGAACCTTCGTCATTCTAGTATGATTCAAAAGGACGGGGTCGTGCAGATGGAAGCAGAGGCTGGCGATTGCTGCAAGGGGTTGATAGGCGTGCACTGGAGCACTCATACCCGTGCAAATGTAGCTACGCGACCAACTCAGGCGATGCACGAACACGGTTGTGCGGCCTTGCCGCCGCATAGCACAGCGCGCCAGGTACTTGCCGTAATTCAGATGTGAACGCTTTCGACGAGAGGATTCTCCAGAGTCATTGGTGGATGTCTAGGCATAGGGACAACTTTTGATGACCTACGCCAAGCGCTCGTCACGCTCTCGACGGTCTTTCAGGAAAGGATGGAAAGGCCGGTGGAGGGAGTTTATGAGAAGATATGTGGCACTCAGCTTGGCGTGATAAACACCCATACTGCTCGCATGGACTGTTAGGACGGATATTTCTGTGCTATTGAGATCATGATCCTGACATTATGCTTGTCTTCGTCCTATGTTGGGTGTTGTATAATACCGGTCTTGGAGCTTGAGGAACCTGTGGTTCAAGTCAACGTTGATACGCAAGGTCTTCTTCCGTCTCGTCTGAGCTGTCCGAAGAGCCTGTTTGTTGGTGAGCACGAAATCTCCCTGACCATGATTCCGGCTCGACCTGCTGCATCCAGGGCTGCAGCAGTGGCGTAGATGACGACGGCAGCGGCAGCCATGCTCATGATTATAGAAATGAACTGACGTCTTCGACAGAGCATCTCCTCTCAATCTTGCTCACAGCCCAGACGCAGGGTCCCACCTTCTCTCGAGCAAGCACATCCCACCTTACCTTACTTCAGCACCTCAGCGCACTAGCCACTTCCTCTTCCGCCAGGGCACCGTCGTCACCTCCTGCCCCGCACTCTTCATGGCTGCCCCACCACGGCCCTTGTTTTTTCTCTCTGCTCAGCTCCGTCGTTCATCATCTGTTCGCTCTTCTCTCACCACCCTCCACACTTTCAACTCAACCACAAGAGCAAAGCAGTTCCACTCCTCTACACCAAACATGGGCATCAAGGCCTATTTCGACCTCAACTGGGAGGGTCCTGAGTTCAAGCAGATTGGCCAAAATGCTCAGTCCAAGAAGGACTTCCAGCAAGTGGACAACACTGTGAAGCGTAAGACACCCTCTCATCATGGCCTGACTACTGCTGCCTCCAAAGGCAGCAGAACTTACTTGCCGTGAAATCATAACATCATGGCTTTCTGCTGACATGTCCTCGCCTTCAGAGCAATCCGGCCGCATCAACTTCGAGCTTTACGATGATGTCGTCCCGAAGACCGCCGAGAACTTCAGAGCTCTCTGCACCGGCGAGAAAGGCTTTGGCTTTTCCGGCTCCAAATTCCACCGCGTGATTCCGGACTTCATGCTTCAGGGTGGCGACTTCACCCGTGGCAATGTAAGCTTCTCTCGTCGCTATACAAACATTGAAGGAGCTCAAGCTCCCTTCCTTCCAACCTTCTGCATCGCTCCAATTGACACGCAATGAACCAGGGCACCGGCGGGAAGTCTATCTATGGCGAGAAGTTCGCCGACGAGAATTTCCAGCTCAAACACAGCAAACCATTCCTTCTGTCCATGGCCAACGCCGGCCCAAACACCAACGGCTCCCAGTTCTTTGTTACTACAGTTGTCACCTCCTGGCTCGACGGCAAGCACGTGGTCTTCGGTGAGGTCAGCGACCCCGAGAGCAAGCGCATCGTCGTGTCCGTCGAGGCTACAGGTAATGGCAGGGGCGAGGTCCAGTACAAGAACCCGCCACCCACTATCGTCTCAGCTGGACAGGCGTAGGGTTTGGGCAATCGTGTTTACGAACCGAAGATCGACTGCAGACAAGATGGAACATGGAAGGGTGCAGCAGGCGGCAAAAAGAGCTAAAAGCATGGTGGTGCTGTGAATAGAATAATCACGACAAGCTTTCAGGCGCTTTCCGGACATCAATCGTGCTCTCGCCGCAAGGTCATAATGCTCAATACAATTGTGTTGCTTCCAACATTAATTGTCTGTCAGGTCTTGCGTAGCCTTACTCTTGTCTTCTGTACGTTTCGTCGCTTCCAAGGAAAGCCTTGCACGCATTAATAGCTTCCACGAGGCCAACTTGAAGTTGAATGGCCTGAGCCCAAGACTTATGTTGCTGTTGCTACCAACCTGTGCATGTAGTCACCATCCCGAGCTAGGATGCTGAGATGTCTCTTGCCTCACTCCGATGGAAAGGCAAATTTGCCTTTTACCAGTTCATCTTGTCCCTGTTGACCTCGTAGCACTGTCCGAGGGCACGATCGAAATGCTTGCTCTGTGAGTATCTTTCTCTTGACGCTGCTTGTAGCCTCTCATCGCCGTGCCTCGCTTTACCATAGATTTTATAATACATTGCAGGGCATTGGCTTGCAATCTGCCTCTTGTTCACTACAGGAAGAGCGCGTTTGCAATCAAAAGAGCTCGCGATCCACCTAATGGCCCGTAATGCCATCTCATCAGTCATAGCATCAATGTGAGGTAGCCATTTCTGTTCGGTTGGGAGCGATACATTACCAATGTGGCTTCACGACACTGCGAACCTTGTTTACGACCTCCTTCTGTCCATCATGGAGCGAAGAACGAAACACTACGGGGCTAAAAGTATTGGACAGGGGTGCAATAGGACCACGGGCCTCGGCAAGCCGCACAATATCTCACTTCAGAGTAAATTGGCCGCAACTGTGGAGGGAGATCAGTGGCGATACAGTGTGCTGGGACGGATGACCTCTGACACCTTTACTGCGGCACGCAGCGGGAGCGGATATTGTGCCTGCCAGCTCTGCTATGGAAAGCCATGCGCACTAGGAACAACATCGCACATACAAGGCAATGCCGAGGGCGTCGTGTTGCGTGCTCCTTACAACAGACCAGATTTCATGTAAGCGAGAGGCCCTTGTGGCCGAAAGGGTGAACTGTAGTGAGGAGTAGGGATTCATGTTCGTCAGGCCACTTTTCAAGTAGCCTTCCATCTCCAAGACATTAGGACTATTACAACTAGTATACCTATGGGTGACCTTTACTTCGAATGAAATTGGAAAGTCGCCTCCTCATGACCGCTAAAAACCGATATCGACTAGTCCGTAAGGTGTCAAGGATATCTGTACTGCTCAACATCCTTTTTGTGTCGGCCACGGCTCTGCCAGAACCCGAGAAGGAGGAACATGAGCGACGTCGGATACTCGATGGCACATTGGGAAGCCTTGCCGGCATCTTGGGCCAGAACCAGACATTCGACCACGTGATCATCGGAGGAACAGCGGGCCTCGCCAGGGCCGACCACCTGCCATAGGGTGGTCAATACCACGTCGCGGTCGTCGAGGCGGGAACGTTCTATCAGGTACGTTCGATCAGTTCGACAGCGAGCTGACCACTCTACTCACTCATGTCGTCCTTCATATCGGGTCACCGACCCACTGCTGGCACAGACGCCTGCTGGTGACGTGGTATTCGTAGGCGCAAGCGCTGCCGACAATGATCCAGCAATCGATTGGGACTTCTTCACTACCTCTCAAGCTGGCGCACACGGCCGCATCATCCAGTACACGCGTGGCAAATGTCTCGATGGCTCATCTACACGTTTGTTCATGATATGCCAGCGCGGGACGGTAGGCTCGTTCCAGAAATGGGCAGATCAAGTCGGGGACGAGGGGTTTCTCTTTGACAACGTGCTGCCGTTCCACAAGCAGAGCTGTCAGTTCACGCCGCCAAGTGCAGCAAAGCGCCAGGCAAATGCAACAGTCGAGTACAGTTCCGCCGCTTTCTCCGCAGACGGTGGGCCGCTGCATGTGTCGTGCGCGAAGTATGCGCGAACTTTTGACAGCTATCTCCAGCCAGCCTTCAACGAGATCGGCATGCCAACAGCTGTCGACTTCTACTCTGGTCAGCTCGGTGGCATCCAATACTGCTCTTCGACGATCGACCATGCGAAAGAGACACGAGTCCTCACAAGAGACTTTCTTGGATGATGCAGAAGGCCGCCCCAACCTGAAGGTCTTCCAGTTGACTACAGCGAAGCAAATTCTCTTTGATGAGGAGAAGAGAGCGACAGGGGTCTTGGTAGCCCCAGCAGGTGTCGCACCCTTCGTGTTGAGCGCCAGTAAAGAAGTAGTGGTCAGCGCAGCTGCTTTCCAGTTTCCGCAGATGCTCATGGTCTCTCTCTGGCATTGGCCCATCTGCGACTCTCCAATCGCAAGACATACCGATTCTCGTCGACAATATAAACGTCGGCCAGAACATGTGGGATCATGTGTTTGCTAGTCTTGTATGTGTTCTTGGAGGCGTTATTGTTTGTTCTGAGAAGCAGTCGCGCTGACATCTATGTCTAGACCTACCGCGTGAATCTGGAGACTTTTACCAAGCTTGCCAATGACCCAGTGTATGGTGTAGAGCAATTCACTGGCCCGTACACTCAGTGTCAGGAGGGCATCCTCACAAACCCTGTCTCTGATATGCCAGGATGGGGTAAGGTCCCGGACGATCTGCGAGCGGGCTTTACGCCAGAAGCTCAGGCAGATCTTGCACTGTTACTGAACGATTGGCCGAAACTTGAACACATCTCTGGAGCAGGCAGGCTACGCCGGTCAATTCAACGACTTGATCCTGACTCAAACCAAAAACGGGTGTCAGTACGCTACTATCCTATCGACAATCGTCTCCCCATTGTCGCGTGGGAACGTTACCATTACGAGCTCGGATACGAATGTACTGCCTGTCATTTCACCAAAATGGCTTACGTCGCCGACTGATCAACAGTTGGCTGTTACCGCATTCCTAAGATCAAGACAGGCGTTCGCGTCGTCTGCAGTGCGAAGTGTAGTAACTGGTGATACTTCCCTAGAGCAGCAATGTCCACGGACGAGTAAATACTTGCGAATTACGCAAACATAATGCTGACCGTCTGGCACGCGAGCTGCAAATGCGCCATGGGAAGGAGCGTCGAGTTTGGAGCGTTTATCGATAGCCATGCCAGGGTGCTCGAGGTACAAGGCCTGAGCGTCGTTGATGTCAGCTCCTTCCCGCTTCTGCCACCAGGGCATCCTCAAAGCACAATATACATGCTGGCAGAAAGGTCGCGGCACAGACGTTGACGGGGCAGTGAGCGCAAACGCCACTTTTCAACGAATTGTTGACAGCCTACAGTGAGCGAGAGACTTCCAAAGACTTTCGCTAGCTCTCATCCCAGTCGCAGAGCTGTTTCGGCTCGAGCCTGCTGAACAGCGATATCATTCGGCAACCAGTCGGCGGCAATGCGGATGAGTTGGCGGGCATCGTCCTCTTCGCCCAGCAGCTGACAAGCGCGCCCCGTCCGGTAGTATACCTTGCCCCAAGCGCCAGCAGCGGGAAAGTCCAGTTTCGGCCGATCGGCATCCTCACCGAATCGTTCACGAACGATGTTGATAGATCGCAAGCCCCAAAACTTGGCTTCTTCGGGCTGGTTGAGCTTTAAATAGACTTCTATCATGTTGGCTACGAGTTTAATGCGGAGCGAGAGGCGTACGATCGTTCCGTCTTGGCCTTTGAATCTGCCTTCGCGGAGGGTTTTGTCGAAAAACATGTCGGCCCAGACCTGTCGCACCCGACCTGCTACTAAAATGTGCATTGCTTTAAACGATTGCTCGTACAGCTCTTTCGCTCGGAAGTACTCCTTTTGGTTTATAGCTTTGTTGCCTTCTTCCTTCACTCTGTCGCACTCGTCCAAGCACTCTTCCGGCGTTGGATGGGGCTCTTTCTCTTTGCGATAGAAGTCCTCCCTGACGGATTCATCGAGTGGCCCGTTGATGGTGATTCTGCTCAACTTCTTCACCATAGTGAATGGCTCAATCAGCTGCGCTTGAGCGGTGCGTGAGAGGCGGGTCGGGAGGTCAGGGTTTGATGGCGAGGGAAGGACTTGTATATCCAAGGTGAGCCGCAGATACGAGTTGAAGCCCGTTGAGCCGCCGTCGGAGAGATCTGAATAGTACCACAGTCTGCAGAATCCGTGAAGATCCTCTGAGGATAGCACAAAATAGGTTTTGGCCCCAAAGTCTTGCCCAATGTCTCGTGTAAGCTCCACCTCAGCCATCATGCGGGAGTGGCAGAATCCTTTGGCGGCGTCGCCTTTGATGAGAATGGGGATTTGCCCACGAATGGCTACATGCTCCTCCGCTTGCTGCCATGGCGTGCAAACCGTGACCAACGTATTTTGATGGCGAAAATTCTCCACAGCTTCTGCATGGAGCTGCTTGTTGACGCGAAACACTGCCGGCTCGAAAGCGTAGTCGTAGTATCCTCCGCCCTTGGAGTAGCGGACGTTGCGCGCGGCGAGAAGCTCGGTCAGAATTCGACCTCTGATTTCTACTGGGAGCGCCAGAAGGCCGCTGAATGGCACAGACATGTTTGATTGGGGGCAGCTGAAGATTAAAGAGTCTTGTCGTAAGCTATCTGGCAGCTATCAATGTTGAAGTGGGCGATGGTGGGAGAATAAAAAAGGAAGTTGAGACTTAGGGTTGTACACTAGTACCTGTGTCATTTCAATGCACGAATTTCGACCCAATCTGCGCAACAATAGGTCCATTCCCGCGAGTGCTTCGAACGTTGCGGCGAGCGTTCACGCCTTTGGGGAGAGCGCCTAAATCATCATGGATCTCGACACGATCAAGAATCAGGTGCAGAACCTGTCTCTCTCCGACGTCAAGGCTGGATGGAGGAAGGCCCAAAATGGTGAGTGACAATAATGAGGACTTGTCGATGTGCCGCCTGGAGCTGACCCCCGTACAGCTGTAATGAATTACACAGAGATGGAGGCCAAGGTTCGAGAAGCTACTAACAATGAACCTTGGTACGAGCTCTCGAGATCAAAGCAGCCAACCCATTCTCTTTCCTGACAACGATTTCCAGGGGAACCTCCTCGACGCAGATGCAAGAGATTGCCAATGGCACTTTCAATTATGCCCAGCTCTCCGAGATCATGCCTATGATCTATAAACGCTTCACTGAGAAATCCGCCGAGGAATGGCGTCAGATATACAAGGCGCTTCAACTGCTCGAGTTCCTGATCAAGAATGGCTCCGAAAGGGTGATCGACGACGCAAGATCTCATTTGAGTCTTTTGAAAATGCTGCGACAATTTCATTACATTGATCAGAACGGCAAAGACCAGGGCATCAACGTTCGAAATCGGAGCAAAGAGCTGACGGAGCTACTGGGTGACGTTGACCGCATTCGGATAGAACGGAAGAAGGCGCGCGCCACAAGAAACAAGTACGGTGGCTCGGAAGGCGGCGGCGGCGGCGGCAGCGGCATGGGAATGGGCAGCATGTCTAGTGGCCGATATGGTGGCTTCGGTAGTGAGACGGGGGGCGCCGGTGCCGGTTATGGTGGGTATTCTGGAGGCGTATTTGGCGATGGCGGTGGTTTTGGTGGTCAAGAGTCCTCAGACCCATACGGTACAACCCAGTCGAGGCGAGACCGATTTGATGAATATGATGAGTACGATGAGGGAGGCGCAACATCTCCTGCACCGCGACGAAATCCACCCAATCGAACGACACCGGCCACGAAGGCAGCACCGCCCAAGCCGAAGGAGCCTGAAGTGGATCTGTTCGAGTTTGGTGACGACGATATTCCTGCTGCGCCTGTTGCTAAACCAACATCGAATGGAAAGGCTGCGGCACCTTCAGTACTCGACGACTTTGGCACCATGCAAGCGGGTGGCGGTGATGATGAGTTTGATGATTTCCAGCAAGCTGCACCATCATCCATCAACATGCCCTCCACCGCATCTGCAAGGATCCTGTCACCTTCTCAGCCGAGAGTCAACAACAGTGCGATTCCAGCTCCACCTGCTGTCAGCAAGACGGCAGCGCCCATGCCATTGATGTCCCCGCCGCCGCCTGGGCCTGCGCGACCGAGCTCTGCAGCGAATTACAGCGCTTTCAATGCGCCTCCTCCGCCTGCAACAACATCGACACCCTTGCAATCACCGCCTATGCAGCCCTTGAACCAGACGAAATCGAGCGGTTACCAGCCTCAAGGGCCCAATTATTTCGGTTCTATTTCCATGGCTGCGGCAGGCACGTCCACACCTTCGGCACCTTCGACAAACAGTAGCGCCACCACGCTGGGTGGACCCAAGTCAATGGGAACAGCTGCGAAAAAAACGGGATCTGCGAACGACCCCTTTGCCTCCTTAGCGCTGGGCGGGCCTAAGAAGACAGTACAAAAAGGACCTACCATGGCGGAGATGAACAAGCAAAAGGCGGACCACGCGTTGTGGGGGGCGTCATCACAGCAGAGTAGCACGGGCGGTCAAGGCGGAGGTGATTTAATCTAGACGTGAAAGCGTTTCAAGGCTTGGAGATCGTCTGCAATAGCATATCGCAGTCAATAATGACGAAAGCTCCAGATCTATCCTCCAGATCTATCCTCCAGTCACCTCAGCAACTGATGGTCTTTTCCGCCCACTTGTACCTATTCACGGAAAACTACATGACCAACAGCGTCCACATGTGCTTGGCTCTCTTCAGTCACCGCCTTGTCATCACTGTCTTTTTCCATACTAGTGGTAGAGCAGAAGCCGACGAAATCATTATTTCCGTGTATATTTGTGGAGAGCGCAGGCGAAACAATTGCAGGAAGTACTTGCCCGGAAAACGCAATCGATCATGGTTCCTCTTGCATTAGGTGTGAGGTTGGTACCCGTCTATCATGACCATTACCAGATCCGCATTCTACCCGCCACTCAAGCGTCAAATTACCGGCATTGGGGATTGTAGATCAAGCCGAGTGTCGAAAATCATGGAGCCCTTGATCTACTTGCACCTTTTCTCAACGATCCCGCTCCCGCTCTCCTCGTACTCCTTCCGACTCACCCACATCTGATGGAATGTTCCCAAGCTAGCCAAGATGCTCCCACCAATCCAGCTTGCATACTTCCTCTCCACCACGTTGCCAGGACTCTGTAGCCTCACTTTCAAGCTCGGCCACTGATTACTGAGCTCGGTGTTGATGCGTGCAGTCAAGCCCGGTAGTAAACTCGAGCCTCCTACTACAACGACGTTGTGCAAAATGTGTCCCTTGATATCCGTATCGACAGCCTGCAGCGCTGACTTACAGAGCCCAGGAATCGTCATTTTGTCGGTAGGTGTCGCCATGGGCCGTCCTGTGCCAGCGTCGCCCGTAAGTGCCGCCTTCTCGTCGAACAGACTTTCTGCAGGGCGATATCGCTCGGGACCAAAGACGTTGTTGTAGCCATCTGGCATTTCGAATGGCCGACCTTCGGACTGACGTAGGAAATCGTGCGCTTGCGAGAGTGACTGGCCGTTTCCGCGCGATGGATCCCACACCTGCACCACAGACTCTTTGAACTCCGACAGCACGCGATCTTCTTGGAGACGTCGAAAGGACGCACTGGGTTGGGGATCTTGAAATTTGTGGTAGGACGCTTGAGCGGGCTGGCCTGCGTCAACTGCAGTCTTGGAAGCGACAGTGTAGTGGGGAGTGAGGGGCGTGGGCGGATTGGTTGTTTGGAACATGATGCGAATCTGGTCTGAGAGGTAGTTGCCCGCGAGTGATGAATGCAATGCGCCCTTCTTCAGCATCATACCATCGTACACAGGCGTGACTGAAGTATTGGACGCGCCCAGATCGATGACAAGCGCGGAAGGTTTGCCGCTTGCGAACCTGCAAGACACTGGGTAAGTAGTCCGTCTATAGCATTGTAAAGTATGCGCGCACCTACGCCGCCACGACACCACTGCGCGCGAGGAAGAACGCGGGCACGCCCCATTCTTCCATTGCGATCTCTATGATCTTTTCGCGATTCTTCGCGGGGTTCCATCCTGGTTCAGTGACAATGAGCGGGCTCTCCGTCATGAGTTTTTCCTGCTGCTCGACGTCTTCCATTTGGACGTCGCCGTTCTGCTCATCCTTTGGGCCGTCGTTGAGTCCATTCCGCAAAGGGGGCGTCGGTTTCCTTCCCGTTAGGCGAGATGTGATCGTGTACTCCCATAGTTTTGACGCAACATCCCAGTCCTCGACCGTGCCGTCTTCATTCATGGGGTTGCAAATTTCGAGGCCCGCGAACGGATTGTGCACTGCGTTGTCGCCGAAAAGAGGTCCATTGCTGTCTGGCTTGCGACCGTAGTAACTGGGTGCGATGGACTTGGGCGTGTCTTCACCAGCAAAGCCGGCGCGCACCACAGAATACCCGGGATCGAGGACCAGGGCGGAGATCTCATCTGTCAGTGAAAGATGTTCGTTAATCAGATGCTGTGGAACTTCGAGAAGCTTTGGGGTCCTCATGCCCGGCGCGTGGGTGACAGAGGAGCGCTTGCGGAGAACTTACCTGCACCGTACTCGACCTGAGGCGGGGAGATGGCTGTTGACATGATAGCAACAGGAAGTGGAGCGCTCACTGCTGGAAGGAGAGCGCAAAGCGCGTCGCATTGGTCGTGTTGTTGCTAAGAGAAAGCAAGGCGAGCAAGGTGAAGGTGATCGGCTTGTGAAAAAGTCTTGGCGCCATCGCGATTCATAATTTGACTGTCATTGCTCTCGGGCATCGTGATTTCTGACAAGTGACCTCCTTCTTCCCCACGCAACGCTCTCTTCTACAATCCACCGATCATGAGACGGGTTGGATCATTGCTTCAATCATCAACCAGACATTGTGCACCTCTAACGCGACACTTCCCTCGAACACCACCCTGCGTCCGTCTCGCGCAGCCATCAAAGGTCTCCATTGCTGCTTTTGCTCCTCGGAGGACATTAGCTACTCCCGCCGATCCCCCAAAGCCACCGCAAAAAGATCAGCCGCAACGTGGACCGCCGCTTGAGGAACAAAAACTACCCGATAATATCGATGAAAGGGCCGCTCGAGTCCAAGGTTCGGAGCGGGCCTCTCCTACCACTGTAGATCCTTTACCTTCCATTGACCTTCTGGCGCAAGCGCAAGGGCAGCAGGATTCGCGAGAGAGAGGCGACAGACAACGAGGTTCAAACAAGACTTCGATAGATCGAAGAAGAGAAAACGTCGCCTTCTACGGATACGTTGCCTTCCCCGGGCTGCTACTGCTTGGGCTGATAGTGTTGGGGCAAAATTGGGACGAGAGAGAAGCGAAAGCGCATCCAGACATTCCTAACGGTTGGTCGCCAGGCCAGGTCTACACAAGAGCGTCGACTAGACTAGCAGAAACCCTGGGCTACTACACGGAACCGGCGTTTCCCCAGCTATTGCCTGAGGTCGGCCCGGAGTTCAAGCCACCTTACACTCTAGTGCTAAGCCTGGAGGATCTGCTGGTGCACAGCAAGTGGAGTCGGCAAAATGGCTGGGAGGTGGCCAAGAGGTAGGTCGTTAACTCAATGGTACATTGGATCGCGCACTGACCCGTGTCATAGGCCTGGCCTTGACTACTTCATTCGCTATTTAAGTCAGTATTATGAGCTTGTGCTATTTACATCTGTTCCGTCAATGAACGGCGAACAAGTCTACCGCAAGCTCGACCCGTTTCACTTCATCATGTTCCCCTTGTTTCGCGAGGGCACCCGATACATGAACGGACAGCATGTTAAAGACCTCTCGTACCTCAATCGCGATCTGTCGAAAACGATCATCATTGACACCGATCCCAACCACACCCAGCTACAACCGGAGAACGCACTTATCCTTCCCAAGTGGAATGGACAGCCCCGCGATGAGCACGCGCCGGACCTCGTGGCGCTCATTCCCTTCCTTGAATATATCGCTGGAATGAACATTGAAGATGTGAGGAAGTTCATCAAGTCGTTCGAGGGAAAGAATATACCGCAGGAGTACGCCAAGCGAGAAATCGCCGCAAGGGAGCAATTCAATGAAGAGCTGGAGGACAAGAAAAGCCGTAGACGGCCCGGTGCTGGGCTTGGTAGCTTGATCGGCTTTAAGACTGGCCCACAGCCAGGTCAGTTGCAGGGCGAGCAAAGTCTAGCAGAAGGCCTTGCGCAAGGGAAGATGCTTATCGATCAAGTGCGGGAACGAGGGCAGCTGCAGCACCAGACACTCGAGCGCGAGATTCGGTTAAACGGGCAAACATGGCTGGAGGAGAACGAGAAAGAGGAGAAGAAGATGATAGAGGAGCAGATGAAGTCGATGAAGAATGAGTGGATGCCGTTTGGCCCAGTTTTTGGCAGGAGGCAGGAAGACGGCAAGGAAGTGAAGCGGTGAGGAGAGAGTATGTACGATATGTTCGTTGACCCTGTCTTTCTACTGGTAATATCAGATCTCACTCTACAAATCGTCGCCTACTGCCTCGTCTAAGCACCTAGAAATACACTATCCAAGTGCTTGCCTCTTTCAACACGCCACAACAATAACAGCAACAACCCCAACTCAGGAGCATTGACGGCCTCTCGCGAAGTGTGGATTGCGCAAAGAAATTTCCGACAACAACACTGCACGTAGTGCGTCAAGTATCAATATCATGACCGATCACATCACCCTCGAAACTACTCCATCGGCTCTCGATCCTGCGAAGAAGTGGGTTGTCGGTGTCGCGGTTTTCTCGCAGAGCTTATCGCAGCCTCCTCGATTACTTATGGTCAAGCGTGCAATGCACGAAACTTCCTTCGCCGGGCAGTGGGAAATACCAGGAGGTGGAGTGGAGAACACGGATCGCAACATCCACGAAACAGTCAATCGAGAGCTGAAGGAGGAGACAGGCCTCAATGGAAAGTTGGTCTCGAAGCGTTTCAAGGACATGGCATGGGTTGGGAAGAGTGGTCGCACCAACATCCAGTTGAACTACATCGTTGAGGTTGAGAAGTCTGATCAAGAAGTGGTGCTGTGTCCAGAAGAGCATGAGGACTTCATGTGGGGTAGCTTGGAGGAAATTGAGGCCTTGCCGATGACAGACGAGATGAGGGTTGTTGTAAGAGACGCGTTTTCCTCGTGAGCCCGAGAGACACGCACACAAACGGGATCCTGGAATTCGCGATGCTCTGATCGGACGGAAACATGGCATCAAGACTAGAGGTTCCTCGATAATTCCACTGGAAAGCTAGCTGACCAATACATACCATCGCCCCTTCAACTCTCATAGCAGTGCAAGCCTTCTGCCTATCGCGCTATGGCCGAGTAAACACTTAATCTTCCAAAACTTCAGTGCTGGAACCGCTCAGCCACGTCCTGCATCACAGACACGCAGTGCTTGACGGTCGGCCAGTCGTCTTCATAGCCCCAACCGGAATCTTGAACATCGAGCCATGGAATGACAGTGCACCGGCATAGTTGTCGGGATCGGGATCGAGCTTGTACGTCTGCTTGGAGTAGAGATGTGACAGGACCTCCCAGGGTGTATTGAATAGTGCCTCGTGATTGAGCGGCTTGGTGGATCCTGGGATGTCGATTTCCTTGAAGCCTGCGTTGGAGACTTCCTGCACGTACTTTTCGCGGGTAAGGCCCTTGGGTGCCAAATCTGTTCGAAATATGAAGGCCATCACATACCAGGCTGAAAAACCGTTGTCGGCGATGTCTGCGGGCTGAAGGAAACGGTATTCTGCAAGCTCCGACTTGATATAAGCGGCCACCTTCGCTTTCGTAGTCAAGAAGCTTGGCAGGAGCTTTAGCTGGCCGTACGCAACTGCGGTAGCGAGGGGGTGAGCGCGATTCTTGATACCTGTGCCAGTAAGAATGTAGCGACGGAGTAGATGATCGAGTAGAATTTCCATCTTGCAACGCTTGTTGTAATGACCGTGAATCAGCATTTTGTAGTGCCAATCACAATGGCGCGTCAACGTAATCCCTCCTTCTCCTCCACTGACAAGCTTTTCGCCCTAGAGCGACCATACAGCACCATCGCCGAACCTTCCAGTAAGCTGCAGTTCGATGCGTGCTCCGTAGGAGTATAAGCAATCCATCAAGTTAGTTGAAGTCATCGTTAATAGCAAGAAAGAACATATCTTTTAGCAACAGAACGTGGTGTAAATTACAAATAGCTTTAATCTCTATTATCTCGCATAGTACGCCCTATATATAGGTTACTACAATAGCTTTAATATAAGTTCTAATCGCCGCTTTTAGCTTTATTAGATTTATATTACCGGTAGTAGATTTATAATTAATAAACACTAGTTTCGTATCTAGCTATATAAGAGAAGATATAGTAGTATAAAATATATAGACTAGAACCGCTATATAGTTATTAACGTTAATACCTATAGTATAGTAAAGTGTATATAGAGCGTTTATACTAGAATTATATAAGATGCTATATAAGTCTTTTATATAATATAATAAAACTTATACTTAAAGTCTATAAATACTCTATTATTGTTAGTAATACTTAAAGATTATTTAAGTTAGAACTTAACTATAGATTAGATAGATAGAGTTATATATAGCTAGATTTATAAGTAGAGTATATTATTAGGTATAGTTAGGAGGTTTATTTACTATAAGCTAAGAAAGATATAGATACTATTTATTAACTCTATTACTTATAAATTTTAACTATAATTAAAATAAATGTTGTCTAGATTGTTATAATAGATCTTAGATACTATCTTAATTAAAGATATATTAGAAATTAACCAACTAGCTGGTTAGTTGAAATCCCTAGGGGCCCGGAGTATCGGATAGGTCCTACTAGCTGTCTCGGTCTAGAATAGAACAAGCCTTTTATCTAAAGGGTCGGGCCTAGTAGCCCGGATCTAAGACAAAAAGGAGCGTTGTACGATTCACCCTAGATAGCTGGTCTGTAGTCTAAAACAACACAAAATAGACTTAAAGACTAACAGTTTTAAATAAACAGAATTACTATCTTATATAGTAAGTTACGGGTTATCTAGCCTCTATTAAAAGAATAGATATCTAATAAGTCCTATATAGACCGCTAAACTTAAATATATAAGCTAGAATCTCTTTAGAGAATTTTAGCTAATAAGACAGACAATATAACAATAGCTTCTCCTTGCTACTAAGTATTGTACCTATACTAAGCCTAAGTATTGTATTAGTCTTAAGCTGGTCTTGTCTTTCTACTCTTTATAGTAGTATTGTTACGAGCACCAGCCCCAGACGGCCTAGCGTACGTCCAAGCATCAACCACCGCCAGTTATCTTAGCCCTACCAGCATTATTCCCGACTAAGCCTATAAACCCGCCGTAGGCATTGTTGAACAAGACAACTATAAAAGCCTACGTTTTCTATAAACCCGACATAAGCATTGTTAAGATTAATGGACATAGAGGAACTTCCCTATATACCTTAGACTATATAGCTAAACTAATAGCCGACCTTAGAATAGACTTTAGTCTATTAACTTAATATTTAAATACAAGTTTCTTAACTATATTTAGGTAATATACTTTACCTTCTGTCTACTTTAGTTAAGCTTCTCTTACCTTCTGTGTATTACGAGTACCAGCTCTAGACGGCCTAGCGCACGTTCAAGCGTTAACTACTACCAATTATCTTAGCTCTACCAGCATTATTTCCGACTAAGCCTATAAACCCGCCGTAGACATTATTAAACAAGACGGCTATAAGAGCCTACATTCTTTATAAACCCGATATAGATATTGTTAGGTTAGCGAATATAAAGGAACTCTCTCTATGTACCTTAGACTATATAGTTAAACTAATAGCTAACCTTAGAATAGACTTTAGTCTATTAACTTAATATCTAAATATAAGTTTCTTAACTCTATTTAAGTAACATACTTTATCTTCTGTCTATCTTAGTTAAGCCTCTCTTACCTTCTATAATCTGTCTCGCCTCTCCTACCTTTTAGTCTCTAGCATACAAGATATCCACCACTAAGGTCGATAAGCACATAAAGTAAGTAAGCCTTAGTTTAGTTCTCCTAGCGACCGGCGTTATACTTTAATAGACTCGCTACAAAAGTAGAAAAAGCAGATTAATTATGTCTACTACTTCGGTACCCAATAGCCGCGACGCTGCAAACAGGCTAGCCAGCAACATAGCCGCTATAAATAAGATATTGGACGTTAACACTAAGATAGGTAAAAGCTTTTCTAATAAACGTTCTAAACTTACTTTATTTCTAATACGCTTAGCCGTATATTTTAAGACTTATAAGGATTAGTTTCTGAATAACAGCACTATAGTTTTATTTATCGTATCCTATATAGATAGCGAGGTATATAAATAGTTTAACTTCTATCTTAAAGACTACCTCTACAAGGTACCTAACAAACGATAAGAAGAGACTAACGAGCTCTTCTCTAGCTTTGCTGAGTTTTAGCAAAAGCTTCGATAGATGTACAGAGATATAGATTCTAAACGTACTACTGTACGTAAACTTAAGACACTCTATTAGATAGGACTAGTTAGCCGATACGCCGCTAAGTTTCTATAGTATACTAACTAAACTAAATAGGATAAAGGACCTCTAGTCGACACCTTTTATAAAGGCTTAAAGAATTATATTAAGGAAATTATCTATATTTGTAGAGAAAAGTTTACTAAACTAGAGAAGTTTATAGAACGAGCCAAGAAAATCGACGACAGCAACTTTAAACAACAGTTAGAAAAGAAAGGAACTAACTTAGGTAAGTTCGTCTAGATTCGAAGTAAGTACAACTTACGACAAGACCGAGGTAATCTAATAGAATTAAACTTTATAAAGCTCCGTAGAAAACTAAACAACTAAGAACGAGAATACAGAATAAAGAATAAGCTATACTTATATTGCAGAAAACCAGGGCATCAAGTAAAGAATACCGTTCTAAGAAACAACAGTTCAATAGTACTAGTAGAAACGGGTACAACGATCGACTCTAGAAACCCTATTTCCTACGACAATATTTTAATATAACTACCTAGATACAGGAGAACATCTACTAAGTTACTTCCAACAAAAAGTATAACAAATAGAACTTATTTGACTTATATAAGAACTAGGATACAGACATTGAGTTATAGGAGGAAACAAAGGAACAACAAATAAAATAGGAACAATAAAACCTATAGAACTGAAATAACATTAACCGCACTATTCCGAGGCAGTAGGTACAAGATACCGTTATACCCTACAAAATACTATCCTAGACCGCGTACTACGATAATAATTGTACGATTTACAAATTTAATAAATTGGAGTTAGGATAGTAGCCAAAGAAACTAATATCTCTAAAACAAGGTTTAATACAAAAACTAGGCCTTACCTAAGGACAACCTAGGTCGCCTTACCTAGAAACCTAAGAAGAATCTAAGGAAGAACAGACTGTAGAGGCTAAGTAAGATAGCAGCTACGATACGTTATAGGCAAGATAACGACTTAAAGACAAAAATATAGATTCTAATAGTACAGAATCCTCGCTTAAGGACGATACTAACTAAAAAGAATAAACCCTAATCCGTTGGAAAGGAATAATATAGAGACTTTGTTAGTTAGCCTTTTATAATAGAAAGTTAAGCGCTAATAGAGAAATTAACAATATTCCGGAATATATTTACTTACGCCTACGACGACTAGTAGACTACCTTATTAGAAATCTAGAATTGCGTAGCTAGTACTAATATCTTTAATTAACAATATACAATCTATAGACACGATAGGTTTTAACTAGCGATAGTTGTATAATTAAAGCAGAGATCGTAAACAACAAACTAGACGTTATAATAAGAGTAGTACTAAAACACCTTATATAGAAATTCTTATAGCAAATTAACCGACAATAGGTTCTAGTATCTAGATTACTCTAGAACGTATATAATTAATAGAGAAAAGACTAGGTCAACTACTTCGAGGGCAGTAGTACCGGCCCGTCTAACGGTTAGACCCTCTAGAAGTCTAGCTCTATATAAGCTTAGCTTCCTATAGAATATATTTATATACTTAGGCAACAATAAACTATAGAAACATTAAAATTATAATTAATTTAGGCGCAACAAGCAACTTTATTTCAATACGCTACGTTAAGGAGTACTAAATATAAACATAAAAAAAGAAATTACCCTACGTACTGTCTAAATTTTAAGGAGCAGAGAAAAGAGTCGACTACAAGACTTTACTAATAGGTATAATAATTAAAGACTATTAGAAAGAAATTACTTATAACATCGTAAATATTAACTAGCACTACGCTATACTAAATATACTCTAGTTACAACAATATAATCTAGAAGTAGATTAGAGAACTAAGAAGCTCCTTTTTACTAGATACAAGTACTTTAAACAAGAGTCGTTCTACAGAACAGATACCCTACAAGCTATTTTTAGTAGTAAGGATAAGAAGCATAATAAAGAACTTACGCAGGTTAGTACTACTATACTTCGAATTTAAATATCTTATGAGAAGAGTTTAATGCAGTATCTCGTCTATAGCTAGCTATACATAAGTATAAATAAGAGACGACTATACGCCAATAATTTTATACGACGATAAGTACTTAGTTAATTACTAAGATACCTAAGAAATACGATTAATTCTGATACCTGTTTAAAGAAGCTAAGCCGGACTTAGCTCTTCTAAAACACAAACCGTAGGATTATACAATACCTTTATAGAAGAGTAAAACGCTAATATTCGGTCTAATATACTCTCTATTAGAAGTAGAAAATTAAGCACTCTACGATTATCTTAATAAGAACCTTAAGAAAAGATTTATCTAAAAGTTAATATTACTAGCCGAATACCCGATACTCTTTATATTAAAGAAGAATAGTAAACTACGACTCTATGTAGATTATAGACAACTAAACAGAGTAACTATTAAAAATTAATATTCTTTACTACGTATTAACAAAATAACAGATCGATTATATAACGTATAATAGTTTACTAAGTTTAATCTATAAGGAGTATATAACCTAATTTATATAAAGAAGGACAAAGAATAGAAAACAGCCTTTTATACTAGACACAGACTTTTTAAGTATTGTATTATACCCTTTAGGCTAATAAACGCACTAGCATTATTTTAGAAATTAATTAACAATATACTTAGCGATTACCTAGATATATTTATAACTACTTATCTAAATAATATTCTAGTATACAGCTGTATACTAAAAGAATATAAGAAACATATTAAAAAGGTATTAGAAAGATTAATGCGTACCAATTTATAAATTAATATTAAGAAAACCTAGTTTTATTAACAATCTGTTAAATTTCTTAGATTTATAATTACCGAGCATAGTCTCTAAATAAAAGATTTAAAGATCTAATTCGTTCTAACCTAACCTATATTAAAGAATATAAAATAACTATAATAGTTTCTTAGTTTTATTAATTACTATAGGCGATAAATATTTAACTTTAACCGAATTATAGCACCGCTGTCTTAACAGACAAAACAATTGATAGGATTCTTCTAGACGCAAAAAGAATAATTAGTATTTAAAGAGCTTAAGAAAGCTTTTAAGATTGGGCCTATACTAGCGATATTTAACCCCAACCTACCGATTATTATACAAATAGATACGTTAGACTATATAATTGGAGCATATATAAGTTAAAACAATAAGAAAAGAAAGCTTAGACCAGTAGCTTTCTACTTAAGAAAGATATTATCTACAGAACAGAACTATAATATTTACAATAAAGAGCTTTTAGCTATTATAGCAGCATTCGAGATATAGCGAGCTTATCTAGAAGAAGCAAACTATACAATTATAATATATACGGACTATAAAAATCTAACTTACTTTATAACAACAAAGAAGCTTAATCGCAGATAAGTTAGATAGTTAGAAACTATAGCTCTATACAACTTTATTATTATCTACAAGAAAGGTTCTAAGAACGATAGAGCCGACGTACTGAGCCGACGTTTAGACTACCTTAATAACAAGGAACACGTCGAGCACGCAATATTTCAAGAACAGAATAATAAGATTAGATACAATTAATTGGCTATAACAATCGAGTTTGTTATTAAACCAGACAGCCGAATCCTAGACATTCTAAACGACTCTAAGACCTACTAGGAAAACGAGAAACGACACCTAGGATTAACTAAGAACAATAGAGACTATTATAAATTCTAAGGTAAAATCTACGTTCCAAGGAATCTAATTTAAAACATTATCAGTAACTTCTATAATAACCCAACTAAAGGACATAAAGGTATCGATAATACTATAGAAAAGATTACAAGAACCTATTATATCCCAAGAATTCGACACTACGTCGAGAATTATATCCGAGAATACAATATATATACAAGAACTAAGCACCCAAGGTATTTACTATACAGTAAACTACAACTACTAGAGATACCTAAGAGACTATAGTATACAGTCTTACTAAACTTTATAACTAAACTACCAATATCTAAGGATTTACTTATAAGAGTAGCTTACGACGCTATCCTTGTTATATGCAACAAACTAATAAAATACGTATACTTCGTACCTTACAAGGAAGCTAGTAACTTAGAATAACTAGCGTATACCTTCCTACAGATTATTTTAGCTAACTATAGTTAACCGTAAAGAATCGTCTTAGATAGAGATTAGAAATTCGCCTTACGATTCTAAACATCTCTAATACAATAACTAGAGACTAAACAAAAAATATTAATATTATTCTACCCGCAAACAGACAGACAAAGAAACAAATAAATTAAACGCTAGAATAGTATCTTTGGGCGTATATTAACTACCAGTAGAACGACTAGGTATAATTACTACTAGTAGCGTAAGCAGCGTACAACGACATTAAAAACGATACAACTAAGATAACTCTGTTCTATACCTTGTATAGCTATTACCCTCTTTAGAGAAGATAACTGCACAATACTACTAAAAACGAGACAGCTATATAAATAGCTATAAGCATAAAAACCCTATACCAGCAGTTAAAGTCTAATAGCAAGTTTATTAACGAACGAACAAGACGATAGTATAACAAATTAAGAACTATCCTAAATATAAGCATAAAAGAGGGGGGAAGAGCTTACTTACTTATAAGAAACTTAAAAACTATCAAACTAAGCAAGAAACTCGACTATACTAAGACGAAACCGTTTAAAATCTTATAGCAATTAAGACCTGTAATATTTAAACTAAAACTCTTAAAGACAATAAGAATATACCCTATATTCTATATAGCGCTGTTAAAACTAGCCTACTTTCGAGAAGCAGAACAACCTAACTCTAAAATCCTTTTTAACAACTAAGAACCCGAGTACGAGGTTAAAACGATTCGAGCTTATAAACAATACCGAGGCAAACAACAGTATCTCGTAAAATAGAAAGAATATTTCGAACATAAAAATTAATAGGAATCAAAATAAAACCTAACTAACTGCAAAGCTACTATTCGACAGTATTAGAACTAAAATATTAGTCGGTTATAGCAGTATT
Source organism: Arthonia radiata (assembly GCA_002989075.1). NCBI lineage: Eukaryota > Fungi > Ascomycota > Arthoniomycetes > Arthoniales > Arthoniaceae > Arthonia > Arthonia radiata. Next base: position 17,519 of record PSQN01000004.1, on the reverse strand, counting down.
AACACCCTAATTTACTATCTAGTGTGTCTTACCGGTACCTAGATTATCTTTAAATAAACTAGCCTACTACGTTATAAGACTGCTACCTAATACCGAGTAGAAGTTACTCTAAAAGTTAATAGATAATCCGCTTAGATATTTAAATATATTACTACTAGCTATCGACGTAGCAAGCTTCTCTTACTCTAACAACTTATTTCGAGCTAACTTCGCTGCTACCTGCGTACAAGTCTTCTTAACCTCCTCTTTTAACTTCTAGACCTTAAATCGGTTACGCTATACAGCCGCAACGAACGCTACTACCTAAGCCTTTAACGAACGTAATTAGCGCTTTGCGCGCTAGAGGGCAGCCGACTAAAAGGAGTATTAAGAATAAATCGAACGTACTACAACTAAGTTAGTTTTAGTTACTATAAGAAGACAGTAACGAGGTATACTATCTACTATTAATACCCGTAAATTACAACTCTTTCTGTCCCGAGTATATACTAAACACGTCGTCTTTCTAGACTAAACTATATACCTTTCCTTAGTCGATACATATTTAGAACAAGGAGGCATTTTAATACCGTAGACTTTAATTAATAGGTATTAACTATACTTTTTATTAAGACCCGTAGCAACGGACTTTATATAAGGTATAGCGACTTACAGATTAATTACGAAAGGAGAAACGAAACGCAACTTATACGTATTTAAAAGGCTAAGAATTAATTAAGAACAATTTAACTAAAAGAGAAGGAATTGTGTTATAAGTACTAGCTCTAGACGACCTAGCATACGTTTAAGCGTTAACTACTGCTAATTATCTTAGCTCTACTAGTATTATTCCTGACTAAGCCTATAAACCCGCCGTAAGTATTATTAAACAAGATAGCTATAAGAGTCTATATTCCCTATAAACTCGATATAGGTATTATTAGGTTGGTAAATATAAAGAAACTCTCTCTATATACCTTAGACTATATAGTTAGACTAATAACCGACCTTAAGATAGACTTTAGTCTATTAACTTAATATCTAAATATAAGTTTCTTAACTCTATTTAAGTAACATACTTTATCTTCTATCTATCTTAGTTAAGCTCCTCTTACCTTCTATAATCTATCTCGTCTCTCCTGCCTTTTAGTCTCTAGTACACAAGACACCTACCACCAAGGTCGATAAGCACACAAGACAAGTAAGCCTTAGTTTGGTTCTCTTAGCGACCGGCGTTACACTATAATCTATCTCGCCTCTCCTGCCTTTTAGTCTCTAGCACACGAGACACCTACCACCAAGGTCGACAAGCATACAAGGTAAGTGAGCCTTAGTTTAGTTCTCCTAGCGACCGGCGTTACACTTTAATAGATAGAACCGGCTAGCCGATACGCCGCTAAGTTTCTGTAATATGCTAACCAAACCGAATAAGATAAAGGACCCCTAGTCGACGCCTTCTATAAAGGCTTGAAGGACTATATCAAGGAAATTATCTATATCCGTAGAAAAAAGTTTACCAAACTAGAAAAGTTTATAGAACGAGCAAAGAAGATCGACGACAGCAACTTTAAAAGATAAATAGAAAAGAAAGATAACCCTACTAATAGGTTCTATAGAACAAAGAATCGAGCAAACTTACGATAAGACCGGAATAATCCAATAGAATTAGATTTTATAAAGCTCCGAGGGAAACTAAATAATCAGAAACGAGAACACAGAATAAAGAATAAGCTATGCTTATATTGCGGAAAGCCAGAGCATTAAGTCAAAGAATGCCGTTCTAAGAAACAATAGTTCAACAGTACTGGTAGAAACGAGAACAATAATCGATCTTAGAGACCCTGTTTCCTACGACAACAGTTTAACATAACTACTTAGATACAGGAAGACACTTACTAGATTACTTCCAATAAGAAGCACAACAAGCTAAACTTATTTAATTTTTATAAGAACTGGGATACGGACAGTAAGTTATAGAAAGAGACAAAGGAACAACAAATAAAATAGAAACAACAAAATCTACAGGACTAGAACAACATTGACCGTACTATTCCGAGGTATTAGGTATAAAGTACTATTACACTACACAAAACACTATTCTAAACTACGTGCTACAATAACGATTGCACGACTCATAAATCCGATAAATTAGGATTAGAATAGTAGCCAAAGAAACCGATATCTCTGAAACAAGGTTCGATATAAGAACTAGGCCTTACTCGAGGACGACCTAGGTTACCTTATCTAGAAACTTAAGGAGAATCTAAGAATAAATAGATCATAGAAGCTAAGTAAGATAGTAGCTACGATGCGTTATAGGCAAAACAACGACTTAAAGACAAAAATATAGATTCTAATAGTACGGAATCCTCTCTCGAGAACGATACTAACTAGAAAGAGTAAACTCCAATCCGTTAGGAAGAAATAATATAGAGACTTTGTTAGTTAGCCTTCTATAAAGAGAAGTTAAGCACTAATAAAGAAATTAACGATATTCTAGAATATATTTACTTACGCCTACAACGACTAGTAGACCACCTTATTAGGGGTCTAGAATTGTATAGTTAGTACTAATATCTTTAACTAACAATATACAATCTATAGACATAACGGGTTTTAACTAGCGATAGTTGTATAATTAAAGTAGAGATCGTAAATAACAAACTAGACGTTATAATAAAAGTAGTACTAGAACACCTTATATAGGAATTCTTATAGCAAATTAATCGACAATAGGTTTCGGTACCTAAAATACTCTAGAACATATATAATCAACAGAAAAAAGACTAGGCCGACTGCTTTAAGAGCAGTAGTACCGGCCCGTTTAACGGTTAGACCCTTTAAAAGTCTAGCTCTATACAAGCTCGGCTACCTATAGAACATACTTACACACTCGGGCAACAATAAACTATAGAAACATTAAAATTATAATCGATTTAGACGCAATAAACAACTTTATTTCGATACGCTACGTTAAAGAGTACTAGATATAAACACAAAAGAAGAAATTGTCCTACGTACTATCTAAATTTTAAGAAGCAGAGGGAAGAGTTAACTACAAGACTTTACTAATAGGTATAACAATAAAGAACTATTAGAAAGAAATTACTTATAATATTATAAATATTAACTAGTACTACGCTGTACTAGGTATATCTTAGTTACAACAATATAATCTAGAAGTAAATTAAAGAACTAAGAAACTCCTCTTTACTAGATACAAGCACTCTAAACAAGAGTCGTTCTACAGAACGAATACTCTATAAGCTATTTTTAGTAGTAAGAATAAAAAGCGCGATAAAGAACTTATACGGGTTAGTACTACTATACTCTAACACTTAGATATTCTATAAGAGAAGTTTAACGTAGTATCTCTTCTATAGCTAACTATACGTAAGTATAAATAAGAGATAACTATACGTTAACGATTCTATACGACGACAAGTACTTAGTTAATTACTAAGATACCTAAGAAATACGATCAATTTTAATATCTATTCGAGAAAGCGGAGTTAAACTTAGCTCTCCTAGAACACAAACTATAAGATTATACAATACCTTTATAAAAAGGTAAAACGCCAATATTCGGTTTAATATACTCTCTATTAGAAGCAGAAAATTAAGTACTCCGCGACTATTTTAACAAAAATCTTAAGAAAGGATTTATCCGGAAATTAACATTACCGGCCGGATATCTAATACTCTTCGTACTAAAGAAGAATAGTAAACTACGACTTTACGTAGATTATAGACAATTAAACGGAGTAACTATTAAAAACCGATATCCTTTACTACGTATTAACAAAATAACAGATTAATTGTATAACGCGTAATAGTTTACTAAGTTTAACCTACAAGGAGTATACAATCTAATCTGTATAAAGAAAGGTAAAGAATAGAAAACAGCCTTCCGTACTAGACACAAACTTTTTAAGTATTACGTTATACTCTTTAAACTAATAAACGTACTAGCATTATTTTAGAGGTTAATTAACAATATACTTAGTAATTATCTAAATATATTTATAACTACTTATCTAAACAATATTCTAGTGTATAGCCGTATACTAGAAGAATATAAGGAACATATTAAGAAGGTATTAGAAAGATTAGCGCGTACCGATTTACAAATTAATATTAAGAAAACTCAGTTTTATTAACAATCCGTTAAATTTCTTAGATTTATAATTACTGAGCACGGTCTCTAAATAGAAGATTTAAAGATTTAATCTGTTCTAACCTAATCTATACTAAAGAATATAAAACAATTATAACAGTTTCTTAGTTTTACTAACTACTATAAGCAATAGATATTCAACTTTAGCCGAATTACAGCACCGCTGTCTCAATAAACGAAACAATCGATAGAATTCTTCTAAACGCAAAAAGAACAATTAGTATTTAAAGAGCTTAAGAAAGCTTTTAAGATTGAGCCCGTACTAGCAATATTTGACTCTAACCTATCAATTATTATAGAAATAGACGCGTCAGACTATAAGATTGGAGCATATATAAGTTAAAACAACAAGGAAAGAAAGCTTAGACCAGTAGCTTTCTACTTAAGAAAGATATTACCTACAGAAAAGAACTATAATATTTACAATAAAGAGCTCTTAGCTATTATAGCAGTATTCGAAACATAGCGAGCTTACCTGGAAGGAGCAAACTATATAATTATAGTATATACGGACTATAAAACCTAACTTACTTTACAACAACAAAGAAACTCAACTGCAGATAAGTTAGATAGTTAGAAACTATAGCTTTATACGACTTTATTATTATCTACAAAAAAGATTCTAAGAACAATAGAGCCGACGCTCTAAGCCGACGTCTAGATTATCTTAATAACAAGGAATACGTCGAACACGCAATATTCCGAGAACACAATAATAAGATTAGATACAATTAATTGGCTATAATAACTAAGTTTGTTATCGAATTAGACAGCCGAATCCTAGATATCCTAAACGACCTTAAAACCTACTAGGAAAACGAGAAACGACACCTAGGATTAACTAAGAACAACAAAGGCTATTACGAATTCTAAGGCAAAATTTATGTTCTGAGGAATCTAGTCCGACACATTATTAGTAACTTCTACGATAACCTAACAAAGGGACACAAGAGCATCGACAATACTATAGAAAAGATTATAAGAACCTACTATATCTCAAGAATCCGATACTATGTCGAGAGTTATATCTAAGAATACGACGTATGCGCAAGAACCAAGCACCCAAAGTATTTACTATACGGTAAACTATAACTACTAGAGACACTTAAGAGACTATAGTATACAGTCTTACTAGACTTTATAACTAAGTTACTAACTTTTAAGGATCTACTTACAGAAGTAGCTTACGACGCTATTCTAGTTATATGCAATAAACTAACAAAGTACGCGTACTTCGTACCTTACAAGGAAGCTAGCAACTTAGAACAGTTAGTATATACCTTCCTTTAAATTATCTTAGCTAACTATAGTTAAATTACAAAGAATTGTCTTAGATAGAGACCAAAAATTTGTCTTACAATTTTAAACATTTCTAATACAACAACTAGAAACAAAATAGAAAATATCTATGTTATTCTATCCGTAAACAGACGAACAAACAGAACGAACAAATTAGACACTAAAATAGTATCTCTGGGTATATATTAACTACCAGCAAAACGACTAGATACAATTACTACTAGTAGCGCAAGCAGCGTACAACGATACGAAGAACGATATAACCAAGATAACACCGTTCTATGCCTTATACGGCTATTACCCTCTTTAAAGTAGACAACTACAGAAAAATACAGAAAACGACACTGCTACGCGAATAGCAATAAATATAAAAACCCTGTACCAGCAGTTAAAGACTAACAGCGAGTTTATTAACGAATAAACAAGAAAATAGTATAACAAGTCAAGAACTACCCTAAACGCAGGTATAAAAGAGAGGGGAAGAGCTTACTTGCTTATAAGAAATATAAAAACTATCAGACTAAGTAAGAAACTTAACTACATTAAGACGAGACCGTTTAAAATCTTACAGCAATTAGGACCCGTAATATTTAAACTTAAACTTCCGAAGACAATAAGAATATATCCTGTATTCTACGTAGCGCTATTAAAGCCAGCCTACTCTCGAGAAGTAGAACAACCCAACCTAGAAATCCTTTCTAACAACTAAGAACCTGAGTATAAGGTTAAAACAATTTAAGCTTATAAACAACATCGAGGCAAACAACAGTATTTTATAAAATAGAAAGAATATTTCGAATATAAAAATTAATGGAAACCGAAACAAAACCTAACTAACTATAAAGACACTATTTAACGATATTAGAACTAAAATATTAGTCGGTTATAGCAGTACTAATACTCTAATTTACTATCTAGTGCGCCTCGCCGGTATCTAGGTTATCTATAAACGAACCAGCCTACTACGTTATAGGACTACTATCTAACTCCAGATAGGGGTTACTTTAAAAGTCAACGGATAACCCGCTCGGACATTTAAATGTATCGCTACTAGCTATCGACGTAGTAAACTCCTCTTGCTCCAACAACTTATTTCAAGCCAACTTCTGTTAGAACACTGCTGGTGCCAGTATTATAGAATTGCGTATTCTATTCCTGTTAAATAGCGTCCGGCGCTTAATATAAGGTTAAGCTAAGACTCTAGCTATCTAGTAACGTAGCATTATACTGCCCGTAAACAGCACTACAAGATATACTATAAAGGTTGACACTGTACCTAGGAAACATAGGCGCAGATTTCCGATACACTCTCTAGTAGCAACCTTCCTAACGACGTCGACAACCAAACCTACCCCTTATCAGAAATTTAACACCCTGAGGTTATTTGCTACACCTATTAGCTTATTCGGAGCTAGGTCTCATTAAATTTAATCTAAATTTAAGTAAATATAGCCTTACCATCGATATCAAATTCTAGCCAACTAGGACGTTCAGTTTATATTCAAATGCTGCAAGAATAAGACATGCTTTTAGGCGCCAAGGACCTTAGTAAAGCCGTTGGCCCTATTCTTAGCTGTTAAAATATAGGCAACGTCGATATTGCCCTTCAGCTACTGCTCTCTGTACTAGTACCAACGTACCTTAATGTGCTTAGTAGCCTTATAATGCTTAGGGTTCTTGCTAAGGCTAATTGTACTTATGTTGTCTTCCATTAACTTTATAACTTTGATGAGGCCCGTTATTAATGCTTCAAACTTACCGAGCAGACGCTTTAGCCAGACGGCTTCCTGCGTAGCTACGGTTAGAGCAACCAACTCGGCCTCTGTAGTGCTAAGCGTTACAATTCGCTATAGCGCCGAATACCAGGGAACTGGGGCTTTCTTAGTGTTCCTAACGGTAAACACGTATCCTAAATGCGAGCGACGGCCTATTCTGTCAATAAAGGCCGAATCGCTTTATTCAACGATACTAATGTTTCTCTTAGCGTTACCTCTAAAATTAAACTCTACGCCTTTATTAAGCGTTTCCTTGATATAGCGGAGCACCTGCTTGGTTCCTAGGCGGTGCTATTCGGTTGGGTTTAATATATAACGGCATAGCTTAGTAACCGTCAAGGCAATATTAGGCCGGATAATTATCGCAGTATACATAAGAAAGCTGCAAGCTCGCTGGTACCAACTCAGCAGTTCTGCTAACGACTAGTAGTCCTACGGCGGCAGCAGTATCTCGATGTTCTTACTCAATAGTATGTCTCGGGGCTTATAGTCAGACATACCTAGTTTAGTTAATATACGCTTAAGATAAGCTCTCTAGCTTAGCTTAAGCTTGCGTAGTGCCCGGTTGCGCTTAACTTTAACACCTAGGAAGTACTGTAGCTCGCCTATATCCTTTATCTTGTAGCGGCTACTTAGATTCTTTTTAGTTTTATTCACAAGTTTGCAGTTTAGGGCAGCAATTAGAAAGTCGTTAACATAGATAAGTATCTAAATATCGCCGCAAAAGAACAAACAGTAATTGTGTTCTAAGCGTACGTAGCCTTGGCTAACTAAGGTACGTGCAGCGTCTTAGTACTACTCCCGTACTAACTACTTGAGCCCGTACAGCGTACAGTTTAGCTTCTATTTTATGTCAGGTTCCGGCGGCTATACCCCTTCCGGCGGTTCTATCCACAACTCAATATTATTAGGAAGGAAAGAATTCAAGAACGCCGTTACTACATCTATTTGGTCGTACTTAAGGTTATTAGCAGCGACTAGTGCTATAAACAGCCGAAACGTATTAGTCTTAGCGACTGTAGCAAAGGTCTTATCGAAATCAATACCTTACTTTTGTACGAAGCCCTTTGCTACTACGCGTGTCTTATACCGAACAACCTTGCCCTTGTCGTTAACTTTTAGCTTGAATACCTATCTTGTTGGAAGCGTCTTCTTCTCTTTTGGTAGGTACTCCCAAGTAAACGTACCGTTCTACTACTAACTACCAAGCTCTTTAGCAATCGCCTTGCTCTAGCGGTCCTAGTTAAGCTACATCGCCTGCTTATAAGTCTTAGGCTCTAGCGGCTGGTAACTGCTGTTATTAATAGCGGTAGTAAATACCTTAGCGAAGCTAGATACCGCAGACAGCCTAACAAACGCGCTAGGAATATAGCTGTGGTTAGATAAAGGTAAGGGCGGATTCTATAAGTCGTTCTCTACTATGCTGGCTACCGTCTTATTTAAATTAGAGTAATTTACCTTGCCTATACCTCTGTACCAGTATTCAGCTTCTCTAGTTAACGGCGTTGCTAGCTCCTTAATAGCCAGCCTACGGCTAGTCGCAACGTTAAATAAAGTACGTAGGTTAATAACTGCTCTACGTATTAGAGTAGATTGTGCTAACGAGCTTAGCGTTACGCTATAATAGCGTCTATCGCGCTTATTAAGGTCTTTAACGCTTATACCTGTGTTGCCTAGGATGTTAGCTAGGTTGTGCTCGTCGAGCCTATACTCCTACTAATACTTCTACTGCTAAGGCTGCTTAAACTAGTCTAGCAGCGACTAACGTACTTGCTCCTATTCAGCTAGCGACATCTTATCTGCTAGCTTCTTAGCTTTGCTCTTGTCAGACGGCTCCTCGGTGTTAAATCGGATACGAACTCGCTTAGATTTAGGCTCAGAGTCAGGCTCAAGCTCCTCGCTATTACGCAACATAAAGTCTTTAACGTCGCTAAACGGCTAACTAAACGTCGAATCAACAGGATCTGAGCGGGGCTTAAGCGGCACGTAGGCCTCTCTATCCTCGTTATCGCTATCAGCGTTCTTAGAGTTAGCTGAATTAGACAGGATATCCTTAACAGTCTCAAAGCGTGTTTTATCGAACCGAACGTAAGAGGTCTCTATCACCCCCCCACACGTTGGAACCAATATTCGGTAAGCATATCGGCCACTGTCTACTACGTAACCAACCATTTTGCCTACGTATGCCCTAGTCACAAATTTGCTGCGTACGCGACGTACGCTAGGGACCGTTATATATACGGTATAGCTAAACGCGCGCAGGTACGATACGTCCGGAGCTAGTCTATTACCTTGCCCAATCGCCTCGTTAACAGCCTAATATAGAGTCTTGCTATTTAGGGCCTTTATCGCAGTACGATTGAGTATATGTATTGTAGCACGGTACGCTTCGTTCCAATATTCCTGCGGGACTTTACTACTAACAAGCATCGTACACACTATATTGTAGATTAGCCCGTTGGTGCGCTCCGCGACTCCGTTCTTTGTAGGCGTGTAGGCTAATACCGTATAGACGCAGATTCCAGCCCGATAACAGTAGTCGACAAGCGATGCGAACTTAGTGCCGCGGTCGATCTTAATACTCTTAATGTTAACAGACAACTAACGTATAAGCAAGCTTTAAAAAGACTTAAAGCTATCCAACACGTTAGCTCTAGATTTACTGTTTAGTAGACGACAATATCGAGCACAAGTTGCGTTATCTGTTATATTTAAGCTTGTATTGCATCCCCTATCGGTAGACACTAGTATAATAGGTCCCACTAAATTAAGGTAAAGCTGCCCTATATACTCGTTATACCGCTTCTAAGGTACGTAACTATCGAAATATACCGCCTTGTCTTAAGTACAGGCGTTATAGTTATATTAAGGCTTGCTAATACTATAGTCGATACCGCTAACCTACTTAGTAGTCTTCTAAATGTAGTTGTACGAAGTATGCTTAAAACGTAAGTATTAAATCTCTAACGACACAGACAGTTCGACGGTAGTAGTGTCTACGAGGCTTAATAGCCAATGTCTTCTAGTATCGACTAGAGCTACTACCTCGTCTGTCGTACTAGTATAGACAACTCAATTCTCTGCGGTATGCACACTTAGACCGTGTTCAGCTATCTTGTAGCTTGACAGAAGGTTAACAAATAGGCTTAGAAGGTATAGTACATTGTGTAGCTGTAGGGTAATAACGTTACCGTTAGACTTGTACGCCCTAACGTTAACTCGACCACGCTTAGTTACCTATATAGTACCCTTTACAGTGTATACAGTAACTAAGCAGCTCTTAACGTTATTAAACATCCCTAAGTTATTGTATATATGGTCTAACGCACCTAAGTTGGCTAGCCAGTTAGCTGATGTCTGAGTAGTTAAGCTAGTAGTAAGATACGTAGCTACTGCCTTAGCATTATTATTACAGCGGTTGTTGCTCCTAGTACTATCTTCTTTCTTAAAGATATTACCTTTTATAAGATTAGCCTTCTTAAACTTTTTAACTTGCTTAGTAGGCTTCTAGCTCTCTAAAGCCTTCTCGGAGTAAGCATGGAAGCAGTTAGTTTCCTTGTGACGGTTATTGCTGCATACTAAGTACTTGCTCTTAGTATTAATGTTGTTGTTAACAGCCAGGTCTTCGGCGTCTATAGTGCTGTAGAACCTCTTTAACTTAATAATTCGCTGCTTCTCTATTACTTCCTTGAACAGCCTACTCAACTCAATAGTTAAGGGATTTAGTAGAGCCTAATATTCGCTTCGCTTGCGTAACGCCCACTAGTTAAAGCCTTTAACGTCTAATATGCTCTATAGAAACATAATAACCTTTATTTAGTCGCTTAAATGCTTCTACGCGTCTAGTACGGTAAGTCCGTTAAGACGGTTCATTTAGGTCTTAAACTTAATACAGTATTCCTCTACATCCTTAAACTTGCTTGCTAATAGCGTTAGAAACTAGTGCGCGACGTCGTACGTCTTGGTATAGCCTATCTTCTTGTATCTCTTAAGGTATTCCTACTTATCGCTTGTATGCTTATATTTGTCGTTGTCTAGGGTCCTCTTAATTCTAATCGTAACGTTGTTGAGTATATAGAGCGACGCCTTCGCTTCCTTTACATCTCAATTCTCTTATAACTCTATTTGAGCTTTAAACTCAGTAGGGGTTATTTCTTAATAAGGGTCTAAAGGGCGAGCGGTGCGAGCTCCCGAACCAATCTAGGCGACAAACTTCTAGAGACTTGTTACTTTGAGCAAGTTCTTAATATTGCTCTCCTAGTCTGCGTAGTTCTCTAAACCTGTAAGGGGCTCAAACTTAATATCTTGCTTAAGGTCTATTATCGTAGCAACTAGTCAACGGCCACTATTACTACTCAACCTCCTAAACGTTACTGTATGACCAGTCCTTGTCCGTTTGTAATAACTTTAAGCTCTTTCGATACGCTAGACCTTGTAGTAGCACTATACAAAGTCTTAGATCTTAGACCAATATCGACAAGTGCGGGCAGACAACACGTCGGTATCGTTGTTTGCGCTACTAAACTTAGTGCAAGAATGCTCTAATTTGCTCACAACTTTAACAAACAGTTAACTGCTTAATTCTCAGTAGAATCTTGTACTAGTAACTAAGAAACGACTGCGCAATTGCAATGATGCTACAGACGCGCGATCTGGGCTTATAACCTGTTAGAACACTGCTAGTACCAGTGTTATAGAATTATGTGTTCTATTCCTGTTAGATGGCGTCCGGCGCTTAATATAAGATTAAGCCAAGACTCTAGCTATCTAGTAACGTAGCATTATACTGCCCGTAAACAGTACTACAAGATGTGCTATAAAGGTTAATACTGCACCTAGAAAACATAGGTGCAGATTTCTGACAACTTCGCTGCTACCCGCGTACAAGTCTTCTTAACCTTCTCTTTTAACTTTCGGACCTTAGATCGGTTACGCTGCACAGCCGTAATCAACGCTGCTACCTAGAACTTTAACGCGCGTAACTAACGTTTTGTACGCTGAAGAGCAGCCGACTAGGAGAAATATTAAGAATAAACTAAACGTGCTGCAACTAAGTTAGTTTCAGACATCACAGAAAGACAACAACAGGGCATACTATCTACTATCGACACCCGTAAATTATAACTCTTCCTATCCCAAGTACACACCGAATACGTTACCTTCCTAAACTAAACTATATACCTTTCCTTAGTCGACACACATCTAGAACAAGAAGGCATTTCGATACCGTAGGCTTTAATTAACAGGTATTAGCTGTACTTTTTATTAGGACCCGCAGCAATAGACTTTATGCGAGGTATAACGACTTATAGATTAGTTACGAAAGGGAGAACGAAACGCAACTTATAGGTGTTTAAAAGGCTAAGGATTAATTAAGAACAATTTAACTAAAAGAGGAGGAATTGTATTACGGGTACCAGCCCTAGACGGCCTAGCGTACATCTAAGTATTAACTACCGTTAGTTATCTCAGCCCTACCAGCATTATTTCTGACTAAGCCTATAAACCCGCTGTAGGCATTATTAAACAAAACGGCTATAAAAGCCTACGTTCTTTATAAACCTAATATAAGTATTATTAAGATTAACAGACACAGAGGAACTTCCCTATGTACCTTAAACTATATAGCTAGACTAATAATTAACCTTAGAATAGACTTTAGTCTGTTAACTTAATATCTGAATATAAGTTTCTTAACTATATTTAAGTAACATACTTTACCTTCTGTCTACTTTAGTTAAGCCCCTCTTACCTTCTATAATCTATCTCGTCTCTCCTACCTTTTAGTCTCTAGTATATAAGATATCCACTATTAAGGTCGATAAGCATATAAGGTAAGCAAGCCTTAGTTCGATTCTCCTAGCGATCGGCGTTACAATTAAGTTAATAGACTAAAGTCTATTCTAAGGTTAACTATTAGTTTAGCTATATAGTCTAAGGTATAAAGGTATGTCTCTCTATGTTTAATAGTTCTAACACTTTTTTTGTCGCGTAGTCGGAATTCTATTGCGATATAGCGACGTTGCTAACGTCGCTATATTGAAGTCGTCGGGTATACTATATAATGCTTTAATAAGGCTAGCTGCGCTTAGCTCTATACTAGCCTAATATAGTAAGATCGTAATATAAGGTCTTCTCTTTAAGACTAGTTGTTCTCGACGGCCCTAGAGACATTAAAATCTTGTCGTTCTTCTATAGTAGATCTAGTTCTATAAGTTATTATATCTAAAGTTAAGAAAGTCCTTAACGCTAATAAAGCGCTCAAGATTAATACTATTTTTACTGAAGTCTATAGTCGAGAGATACCTCTGTGTTTCTACTACGCTTACCTAGATAAGAAGTATGTTCTAAAGTCTAGAAAGGTATCGTATTTTATGTATACTTGTAATAAGAAGTCGTATAACGTTCGTCTGTCGTTAAAGAATGGTTAGTTTCTATTCTACGTCTGTTTTTAATGTAAATCTAACTTATTTTAGCTCGGAGTATCTGTTCTTAGTACTTATAGGTGTTAGATGCCCTTTAGAGGTAGCGTAAGCGTTTAGCAAAAGAAAAGGAAGTCGTTTGTACAGCAAAAAGACAGCGCGAAGCTATTAAAGTAGCGGTTATAGATTCGAAGAAGGAGCTCGAAAGGTTGCGTATCTAGGCATAGAACAAAATAGATTAGAATAATATATTATTCAAAGAAGAATAGCTAGCGGCTATATTTAGTAGTAATATCGTAGATATGCTAAGTAGCCTAAGTATAAATTTTTATAATAATCTGTACCCGAAGTTAGGTAGTAGGCCACTAATATAGTAGACTAGTTTGTTTATAGGTAACCTAGGTATCGACGAGGCGTACTAGATAGTAGATTAGAGTATTAGTGCTACTACGATCGATTAATATTCTAGTTCTAATATCGTCGAATAGTGTCTTTATAGTTAGTTAGATTTTATTTCAGTTTCTATTAATTTTTATATTTGAAATATCCTTTCTACTTTATAAGATACTGTTGTTTGCCTTAATATTGTCTATAAGCTCGAATTATTTCGACCTTATACTCGGGTTCTTAATTGTTAGAAAGAATTTCTAGGTTAGGTCGTTCTGCTTCTTGAAAGTAGACTAGTTCTAACAGCGCTACGTAGAATATAGGATGTATTCTTATTGTCTTTAGAAGTTTAAGTTTAAATATTATAGGTCTGTTAAAAAGGTACAGGGAAGAAGAAGAATACTACTATAAAGAGTAGAAAGACGAGACCAGCTTAAGACTAATACAATACTTAGACTTAATACAGGTACAATACTTAGTAGCAAGGAGAAGCTGTTGTTATATTGTCTGTCTTATTAGCTAAAATTCTCTAGAGAGATTCTAGCTTATATATCTAAGTTTAGCGGTCTATACAGGACTTACTAGATATCTATTCTTTTGATAGAAGCTAGATAACCCGTAACTTACTGTATAAGATAGTAATTCTGTCTATCTAAAACTATTAGTCTCTAAGTTTATTTTGTGTTGTCTTAGACTATAGGTCAGCTGTCTAGGACAAGTCGTACAATGCTTCTTTTTGTCCTAGACCCGGGCTACTAGGCCCGACCCTTTAGGTAAAAGGCTTGTTCTATTCTAGATCGAGACAGCTGGTAGGACCTATCTAATACTTTAGGCCTCTAAGGGTTCCAGCTAACCAGCTAGTTAGTTAATTTCTAATACACTCCCTTAATCGACTAGTTATTTTAGCCGGATTGTAAGCTAATTTAAGTTCTAAACGTTAGTATTTTAGCCAAGTCGATTGGTTTTATTAAACTGTCTGCTAATTGTTCCTTTGTAGAAACGTATTTAAGCTCTGTTTGGCCTGCCTAAACGTTTTCTCTAATATAGTGATACTGTATATTAATATGCTTAGATTTAGCTCAGAAGGTAGGGTTTTTTATAAGTTCTTTTGCCGAATTGCTGTCGATAAGTAACAGTTTTACCGGCAAAACCGGGGTCTCCGGTCTAATTGAACCGGCTTACCCGGGCAAGTATATGCTTGTCTGGTGCGTTAGAGCCCGCCGAGTCTTTTTATCCGCAGACTTTTTAAAAGTACCCGCTAAAGCGGTAGTAATCGAATTTTCTTTGAAAATCCCGGACAGTTCGGTAGCAATTGATTGGATAAATGACTGTTCCTTTATAGCTTCTTTAAGGGCTATATATTCGGCCTTATAAGAGCTTAAGGCGACCGTTTTTTATAGCTTCGAATTCTAGCTAAGGGCTCTGTTCCTGAGTAGAAAGATATAGCCGGTAGTCGATCTTCTGGTACCAAGGTTCTCCCCCCAATCTACGTTACAATAGCCGGTTATACCGTCTATTAAGGGAGATTTATAGTAAAGGCCAAGGTTAGAAGTTTTATCTAAGTAAGCCTAAAGGCTACTTAAAACTCTTTAGTGCTCCTCGCTAGGATTCGACATATACCGGGCTAGTAGGCTAGTTGTAAAGGCAACATCGAGTCTTATCTTTGTTGTTAGATACAAAATCGACCCAATTTGTTGCTAATAATTAGAAATATTGGTACTACTAGCTTAGTTAGGATTCGGTGCCAATTTTGAGCCGACGGATTGCAGTATTTTTCCGGGCATTCGGCCGTTTTTCTTTAAGTATTTAGTTAAAATTTTAGCTAAATAAGTCGACTAATCTAGACGAATTGTTTTCGCCGGGCGATCTTAGGTAATTTTAATTTCTAGAAACTTACTAACGTCTCCTAAGTTCTTAACTGTAAGAGTCTTATTTAGTTCCTAGTAGATTTTAGAGATTGTTTTAGTAGAATCGGATACAGCTAATATATTGTCTATGTAGGCGATTAAAATTGCCTGCTTTTTGGTTCTTTGAATATAAACCGACTGATCGGATACTAGGGGTTCGAAATCTATGCCTCTTAGTAATTCTCGAAGATAGGCTTTCTACTGTCGGCCGGCCTGTTTTAGACCGTAAAGGGCCTTCTTTATTTAACAAACTTTATTAGTTCTGTTAGATAGGCCAGTTAGTTACTCGACATAGACAATCTCGTCTAACTTTACGTTAGAATAAGCTAATTTTACGTCCTATTGCTTTATTTTCTAGTCTTTCTCTGCTACTAAGGCTAATATAAGCCGATAGATAATTAGATTTACTATATTCGCAAAGGTCTCTGTAAAATTGAGGCTGGATCTTTACTGGCAGCCCTTAGCTACCTAGTAGGCTTTAAAAATTAGCTCGCTCTCCAGAGAGTACTTAATCTTTAGTATCTAGCGCCCTTTTAGCGCCTTTCTATCCGGCGGCAGCTCGGTTAATATCTAGGTTTCTTAGTTAGCTAGCTCTTTGAGCTCCGACTGTATTGCGTTTAGCTAAGAAGACCAATCCTTAGATATTCTTATTTCTTTTAAGTTATTAGGCTCTTTAGTAACTACGACTAAGGTCTGTTCGGCGTATTGTTCTAGGTTATTGTAGAACTCGTTAAACTAATTTTTGTCGGCGTTTTCGTATATAAAATCTATTTTCTAGGCGCAATCGGTGTCTACCCGGCTAGAGTCTTTAGTACTTCTATAATCTAACTCGGTAGGAAGGTTAGACTCGTCTAGAGCTCTAGATTAGTATAGTTCTTATTTAGATTCGTCCGCTAGTTGTTAAGATATAGGGAAGGTATATTGTTCCTTGTATAGAGAACTCCCTTCTTTATTAAGAGGTACCTTCCTATTATCTTAAGATCCAGCGGTTAGATTTAGCTTATTTTTAAACTTAACTTCTAGTTGTTCTTTAGGCTCTTTAGAAATACTCTCGGTTAATCGATTAACTATAGATCTCTGTAGGTCATAAACAAATTTTCCTTTTTAGACGTAGACGTCTCTTCTCTAGTAAACCTTCCGGTTATTAAGGTCTAAGAGCTTATATTGGTTCGATCTGTAGCCTATTAGAATATAGATAGTTGCTCTTACGTCTAGTTTCTTTAGTTTAGGTTCTTTAAGGTAAGTAACTAAGCTCTAGATTTTAATAGTACTAATATCCGGTTTTTTACCGTATTTTACTTTATATAGAGTAATAAACCCCGGTAATCCGGTATAAGGGGTCCTGTTGTAAATATAGGTAGCTGCTTTTAGCGCTTTACTCTAATATATCTAGAGTAGCCCGGCGGTATAAAGTATTGCTCAAACTTTACTAACAATTGTTCGGTTAAAGCGGGTTTTTTAGGGTTTTTTAGGGTTTTTTAGGGTTAGGGTTAGGGTTAGGGTTAGGGTTAGGGTTAGGGTTAGGGTTAGGGTTAGGGTTAGGGTTAGGGTTAGGGTTAGGGTTAGGGTTAGG